>CASBWL010000256.1:141455-1385313 GCA_949130495.1 Sambucus nigra
TTCATAATCATTGTTCAAAGTTCCAAGCATTATTCCCAAGCATTGTTCAACCTCAAAGACAAGCTATGTAACATATCATCAAAGTGTTCATCCATGGCATGGGAGTATAAATAAAATAGAGAAAAGATTGAAAAGATCATGAGAACACGAGAACATTCCCAACCATGCAAGAATAAAGAAAAAAAACACAACATTCAAAGTTCCAAACTAGTAAGTCAACCAAGAAACAAAGAGCACGATCGAACCAAAGCATTCTCAAGTATCATTTTAAGTTACAAGAAATCTAGAGAAGAAAGAATAATTCATTCGAAGTTTCAAAGGTTTTGAAGTGATTGTAAATAAGTAAACAATCTCACAAAAGTAAGTACAAACCACAAACCACTTCCCTAAACCTTCCGAAGCCTTTCTTAAGCAAACTTTCCAAAAATAATAATGTCCTACTTTTGGAATCGATTCTAAGATGGCCAACTTTTAGAGTCAACTCATTGGAGTCGATCCTAGCGTAATATATTTCAGGCCCTTTCATTCTAACTTTTTTTTCCAATTTAACCCAAAATCAAAAGATAAATTTTAAAAATATCCCCTCCATATAGAGTCGACTCTATATATGTGAAAATGACTATAAGGGTAGTTTGGGAAAATATTTTCAACAACTCTATTTTGAATTTCAAAATATCCATGTTCCCTCATATTACCAAACTACCCTCCAACGAGTAGTTTTTGAAAATGCATGTAAAAGGGTTTCCCAACTTACATAAGCTATTACAAAAATAACTCATTAGTGAAATTACATCATCAAGCTTGTGTCATTCCATACTTGAGTTTCTAGGGAGAGAAATTAAGAAAAATAATCAGAGAGTTTTAGTCCCAAAAACTCCATTAACGCCAAAGCTTAAATAAACCCAAGTTGAACCAAAAGATTCCAATTCAATCTACTCTTTAGCAAAGTTCCAAATCCAAAACCTATATGTGATAAAAAAAATCAAACCAATAACCATCCCTTGAGTTTCTCGAGAAAGAAATCAACAAAACCCATTAGGTAGTTTTATAACCAAAAACTCGATTAGACAAAAGTTTCAACTAAACCCATTTGAAGAAAAGTTCTTATTGAGACCTCTCTTAGCCAAGTTCCCAATCCATTACCCACTTGTGCTAAAGATACAAAAGTTTTACCCTTAAACATTGTACTTGTGATTATTTAAAAGTTTACTATATAGACACTACACCAAAATGGGCAAATTGTCACCTTTCAGCCGGCCAGCCTTGTCAAGGTCATTGACCGTGACAAAAAAACACGCGTTTTATGTCACGGTCATTGACCTTGACACGACCGTGACAACTAATTGTCACGGTCATTGACCGTGACAATTCGTGTCACGGTCAATGACCTTGACACGACCGTGACAACTTTTCCAGCAAAATCACTTCCCCCCTTCTTTTTTCCCTCCCACCGTTCCCTCCCTCTCTCTCTCTCTCTCTCTCTCGACTCGACGCTGCTCTCTCTCTCTCTCTCTCTCTCTTCCATTTATATATATATTTGTTTGTATATTTATGTGTGTATGTGTATATATATATGTGTGTGTGTATGTGTGTGCGTGTGTGGGGGGTGGGGCGGGATGGGGCAGGGTGGGGGAGGGGGTGGTGGAGGGGGGCAGGGGGTGGGGCGGGGTGGGGCAGGGTGGGGGAGGGGGCGGTGGAGGGGGCAGGGGTGGGGTGGGGTGCAGTGTGTGTGTGTGTGTGTGGTGGTGTGTTTTGGGGGAGGGGGGAGGGGGTGGTGGAGGGGGGCAGGGGGTGGGGTAGAGTGGTGTGTGTGTGTGTGTGTGGTGGTGTGTGGTGGGGGAGGGGGTGGTGGAGGGGGGCAGGGGGAGGGGTGGGGTGGGGTGGGGTGGGTGTGTGTGTGTGTGTGGTGGTGTGTGTGGTGGTGTGTGGTGGGGGTGGGGCGGGATGGGGCAGGGTGGGGGAGGGGGTAGTGGAGGGGGGCAGGGGACAGGGAGTGGCCCTAAGGGTAGGCCACATATGCTCTATACTTATGTCGCTATTCGGACGAGAAGGGAAGGATAAGGAGGTGTTCCCGAGCGTCGCGGTACAAAATCTCTTTTTCATGCAAATAGTTTGTAGATTTGAGATAAAATGATGGTGATGTTGTTTCTTTTTAAATAGTTTCTTATTTGAATATATATTTGCATTATCTTTAGTTTGTTCGGATATATGATGTGTGGAACAGGTACAACGTTGCTATAACAGGTACAAATATACTGCTGGGCAGTGGCAGTGGCCATACTGCCCAGCAGTTTTTTTTTTAATTCTGCCCAGAATTGTCACGGTCATTGACCGTGACAAGGTCGTGACAAAATTGTCAGGGACTTGTCACGGTCATTGACCGTGACAATTTTTTTACTAAGGGTCACGGCTTTGTCACGGTCATTGACCGTGACAAACGTGTCACGGTCATTGACCTTGACACGACCGTGACACAAAACGCGAGTTTTGTGTCAAGGTCAATGACCGTGACACGACCGTGACAAAAAAAGTTGTCTCGCCTCGAAATGTCACGGTCATTGACCTTGACAAGGTGAATTTGTCAAGGTCAATGACCTTGACAAATGGGCAGATTTGGTGTAGTGAGAGAGAGAAAGTAAAAACCCATTTCACCGTTGTTTCTTATTTAAGAAATCTTTGTTTAACACTTTGGGTACGATACTTCTTATTATTAGTACGATTCAACTTCACCATATTTTCACGGACGGTAGTGTCAAGGTGTGGTAAATCCTAACGGGTATAATAAATCCTATAGGGTGCGATAAATTCTGGTAAGGCCCTAACGAGTGTTATAAATCCTTTGGGGTGCGATAAATTTTTGTGGGGTAATTAGTTCTACCTTAGTGAACTGAAGATAGTGAAGTTTCTTGAGTACCGTCTCGATCGTGGATGTAGGCAAGGACGAACCACGTTAAAATCTTGATTTTTAGTATCTCTCTTGGCTCTATTTTTAATATTGTTATTATCTGTCTAGCCTTATTATTTTTTGATTGATTAATTTACTCATTACTTGTTAAATCATCCAATTGCAATTAATCTTTAAGAAAGAAGCTTGAAAAGTTTTAAATAGCCATTTAATTTACAATATCCAATACCCCCTACCTCTTGGGTATTTTTATGGGATAACACTCCATATTGAGGATATTCTTCCAAATATTCATTCTTTTTCGGAAAAAAATACAGGTGTTAATGCAAGCATGATTACAGTTCGCTTTTATCCCTTATTCTTTCATCATTTTATTCATGTGAAGATACTTTTTTGGTAATGTGTTTTCTTTTAAAAGCCACCTTTTCAGAATAGACAAGAGTGGGATCATGCTATTTACTGACCAACCAAACTACTTCTTAAATTATGAAATCACACAATTGCAGAAAGAGTAGTCTTAGGTACCTCACGTGAAGGGTACCATTTCTCAGTTCCTAATCTCTTATACTCTTTATACTTCTCATTATCGATATACTATTTTCAAGAACTCTTTCCTTGTTAGGTTATACACACTGTTTTTCATTCCCTCTATAATATATGTCAACTAAGTTTCGATGCCTTGCATTATCAAGGTTCGCCTTTTCAACCTGTCCTTCATATTCATTAGAAACTATTACAGTATATCTAGGATCTCATTTCACCATGTAAAACCCATGTAGTGTATATCATGTCTATACCATGCCTAATCAAATGACTCCTAATATCTGATGCACTGAAACGCAATTTTGAAACTTAACACATGAACAAGGATTTGTTGAGAAGTGATGGCCATTGTTTATAATTAAAAAATCAAGAAAATAGATAACTCCATTTGTGTATACCTCAATCAATTTGTTCCTCTCATTCATGTACACTTTTTTCAATGCTTGTGACATTCTGCACTACCCAAAAAAATCATGGTTCACATAGATGTTCTATGATAGTAGGCAAAGAATGATTAAGAAGCAATGAGCCCAAATAGTTACTAACACTTCCATACTTCGAAATTGGGGATTTAAAACTCACGTCATAATGAATTTTTTTTTGATATATTTATAACTCATATTAGTAAGACTTCAAACTATGAAAATTATTAAATTTTTAATCAATACAGCACGAACTAAAGAAATATACTAACCTACCTGCTAGTTTATGATTTGTAAAGAACTATTTGAGTCTTTTTTGTAGTTAATTACTTTTGTTGGTTATGATTTGAATTAATATATTTCATTATAGCATTCGTAATATTAAACATATAGTTCAGGATAATAGCTTAATGTGGATACCGTAAGTGTTGTAATAATTAGTATTTTGGAATACAATAAGTGTCGACATATTAGGGTAAAACTAATATATACTTGTACATATATGTATAAAGAGAGGCAAGGAGTGATTGGCTAAATTGTTATTGCATAATTAAAGCCCTAAAACAATTTTATATAATTACAAAACAAAATCCTAAAACAATTTCATGTCACTGTAGAAGAAAACCCAAAAATAACTAGATATAATTGAAGAAATAAAACCCTTAAATAATTAATCACATAGAACTGGAAATTTGAGTTGGATTAACGTACTTGATAAAAAATACAACCCTAAAATTATGTCACATTTCAACAATAATTAAACAAGCACATGTGACAGAGAGCAAAGTAAAATGCAAGGTATAAATATAGTATGTATTTTGTATGTTGTTCATATATATATATATATATAATGGGGAAGAACATGGAGAGGACCGGAGAAGAGATTTGTTGTGCGTTGTTATGTATACTGAGAGAGACACTAGAGAATAGGTTTGGGCGATGTAGTCTCACAAGTAGATTTTTTAGTTTTTTTGGCTTTGTTCCCATCTCCTAAGATTTTTTAGGTTCCCATCTCATGGATTTTTAAAATTGTATTAAGTCTAATAACCACCCAAAACTGATCATAACTACTTTATAATCGCTCATCTTTCGCTCTGCAAAGAATGACACTTGTCTCATAGTGATTACAATAGGACCAGCAGCTAAAAAAATAAAGATATAGGAGTGGATACAAATAAATTTTAAAAAATAGAACAAAACATTTAATATCCCTAGAGTTTTTGTTATTTAAATCCTCTCATTTAATAATTATGTTGTTTTTATCCTACCACTGAATTTTTTATTAATTAATGGATAACAAGAAGGTCTGACAAAAATTACATCAAATAAAACCTAAATAATTTGGGGGCAAAAGCACACAAACCACAATAACAATTTCATGGAAAACTACAATTGGAAAAACAAACATATCTAAAAATTCAAAAGAGAAAACAGAAAATATACACCATAAAATGCATTCACATTATATATAATGGAAAATACCGCAAATGGGTTAACTTCTTCTTTGGCGGCAAAAGTAATAGCATCATAACAGCTGACCCTTATGTATTATCAGAATATTGTAGAGTGTGTTAAGACTTAACATCTTTCAAAAACTAGGAGTAAATTAACTCTCACATTCAGAATTATCTTATTAATTTATTAGAATTACCAATTTATAATTCACATATTTTAAATTTCATGACCCAATCCTTATTTTTTGAGTAGTTTCTGTTAATGAGTGGCTAACAAATTAAAAAAATTCAAGCATTTTACAATGACATGTCTGATGGATGGATTTGTCATCAAGTTCAATTTCTAAAAATGTTTTGAGAACTAAAGAGCACATAATGCATAAATAATAAAAAAAAAAGGTTACAAAAATAAAGATCTAACCATATTACCTAGTAAGAATCCCAATAGTAAACCTCTCAAAAACGTTAATCGGGTACTATAATTAGCTCTTGTAGAGGAAGCTGGGTATGCAAATCAAATCATAGAAATTTAAAAAAAGGAATGAATCGATCTTGAATCAATTTGAGATTTGAGAGAGACCCATGTGTGGAGAATAATTTTTCATGTTTGTTGTGAGCATGGTTGTGCAATTTGAATTAGTGATCTCCCCTATAACATACAAGTCATTTCCCTTGCTATTTTTATAGGGTTTATTTATTTGGGCCCATTTTTCCTATATAGACACCGGACCTATTATAACCTCACATATATATGATAATATATAATCAATACACCGTATACTTGGGTGTGTGGAGAAAAAAAACAAAATGGGCTTTTAGACGGAGGTTTCCGCATTTCAGACAATTTACTTCAGCCTCGTTTCTGATTGTCCATTTCAAATCTGTTTAGCAACTGACCTCTACTTCAGATCTTCACTCATCTCTACTTCAGATCTGCATTTCTAGTTCATATGGACCTCTTTCATTCTTAGTTGTCTTCAACCATGGCAGTTTCGTTCAGGACAAACCATAGGTAATTTTTTGAGCATGCATGTTATGTATTAGTCTGAATCGTGATGTTATGTATTGGGCTTAGATTATGTTCTTAAATCTGTAACTAACCACTTCATGTTATGTGACATGAGAGTTATATATATATATATATATATATATATATATATATATATATATATATAACAGAGGCACCTGATTACTCTAGCTAGTAATTTTTAGCTAGAAAGTTAACACTAAAATAAAAAACTAATTACTAGAAAAAAAAATTAACACTCAAATTAAAAAATTCACACCCAAATGTTGACTAATATTGATAAAAAAACTGATTATGAGAAGAAAAAAAAATTCAGAGTCAAATGTTGACTAATCTTGATAAAGAACTTGCTACCGGAGAAAGTCCGAACACACTTTGTTGTAATTGTTTTCCTGTATAAAGAAACACAAATATATTAGATGAAATAAATTTATTTCTAAAACACAAATAAATTGGTTTTTTCCATACCTCACTCAATATGAAAACATATTAAGTCAGTCGCACAAGATATGCTCGAATATCCATTTTTCTGTTGCAAATAATTATCAGATTTTAGATGATATGAAAAAAATACAAAAGTTACATTTTTTGATAATATAATATTATTTGTTTTGTAGAGAGCATACCTTTGACAATCTTCATTTGCATATTATAGGTCTCCGATAATGGATAACCAATAAAGCGATCCCATTTATTAATTAAATCACTCACCCTACTCACCCACTGCTCCGCATCCACGTATCGATGAAATTCTCACCCCGAAAAAATATGTGGCATTGGAGCTTCTTCCTTAAGGCTAACTTTCATAAAATGATTGTTATCATATAACACGATAGGAACTATATGCGTAACTTCACCGATTGGTCCCATAATTAGTGGTATATAAGTGATATTTTGTTGTGGAGAATAAACACAAAGAACACAGTTGAATGCAGTGGCAAACAGGCAACCCATTGTAGGAAATTGCATCCAATATCGACGATGGACAAAATTAGTACTGAAAAAATCTAACGTCTCCTCCACATCGTTGTATGTTTAGTCACCACCCAACATATTTATGTTCAACTCCTTATGGTCTCGTAGCTCGACCAACATCTGACGTCACACAGTCATCCAACCATCATTTAGACGCAAATGTAATAATTATGCACAACACTTATACCCGCAATGGCGATACGGAGCAATGTTTGAAAACCCGTTAATAATTAGTTCCATAATCTTCGGATCGAACTCATTTAAAAGTTATTTATAATAGTCCGCATCAGTCATGTTAGGGCCATAAGTAGTCTTTTTTCTCCTCATAGACAGCTTTTTCAAGGGATTGGGATTTGTGACTGAATGTTGGCTTTGTCGCTCCTCTTTTGTCTTCGCATATTCAAATGCCGATGGATCCCTTTTTGTACTATCATCTTCTTTTACTGACGCTCTCTTTGTCTTTTTTCTTGGCCTGCCCTTGGAGAATTTATTCTTCGAAGGAGGTGCCAGATTAGTGGATGCTGGATCACTGATCTATAAAAAAATGCGATGAATTAAATGAAAAAAAAACTTTTATGAAATTACTAGCCTCCAGTATGTATTTTAACATCATACATTTTTGCTCCTTAGTTGCGCTAGAAAAACTCTCTCTAAATAAGGCTAGTTCCATGTCACAATCAAGTGATTTTCCTAGAATGTCCCCTGCAATGTCATTGAGCTTACTCCAATGTGGGTGGATGGATGACAACAGAATGCCCTTACCTTCATGCTGATATTCTACAATCTCATGTGCACAAGGAAGACCATATGTGTGCTTCAACACACAACCACAACTAAACACATCAATACTAACATTAAAACATCTATCTCTTTCTTCATAAAGGATCTCTAATGCAATGCTTTAAACAAATTCCCTCAACTGATTAAAATCAATAATGTGATGTCCATGCATATTCGAGTTTAATGAGCTATTAAAAGAAGCTTTAATAGCTACATGTTGAGATATAAGGAGATTGTCTATCATTTTGAAGTTACTTATGAGGTTTCCACGTGCCGAACCCAAATATCTTTTTAGTGATGCATGTTGTGATTCAACTTTATTGGTTGTGACATTGCCGAAATGCATTACCTTATTTGTCCAAAGGGCCATAAACCTTTCTTTGTAGATTGCAAGCCACGCATCATCAATATACTCAAGTATACCACTAAATTGAGCATAAAGAATTTTAAAATTATGATGTGCAGCGTAGAATAACTCTTTCGTGTCTTCCTTTATCACCGCATTGAAGTCTTGTAAAAAAACTTCCCACTCTTATGTTGTTTTGAATAATCTCTTGCCATGTGTTTCAATATTCTTTGATATGTGCCATGTACAAAGCAAATGTGTTGTTTCGAGAAAAACTTTTTCTACAGCATTTATCAACGCCAACTCTCTATCTCTGACAATTATGGAAGGGGTTGACGGCATGCATAAAATATCCTTCAAACAACGTAATGCCCACGTAAAATTGTTTTCCTTCTCCGATTTAAGATATGCATGAAAAATAATAAAAGTCTTATTTGTCAATGTAACACCAACTATCTCTAATAAGGGCATCTCATGCTTATTGGTCTTGTAGGTACAATCCATTAAAAGCACTGTCGGGAAGCATGTTACAAGGGTTGTGGAATATGGATGTGCAAAGAATATGTCTAGCACCTCATCTGTATTCGGATCACTTCTGTGATGTTCCATGTAATTTTTAGCATCCAACATATGCATCAATTGTTGCATTTATGTTCTCCCTTCCTTCTCAAGACTTTGGTTCTTTGCTTTAAAATTATATATTGTTTCAACAGTTGATGCATTGTGTGGATCCCTTTTTTTAAGCACTCGAAGGATCTCCCTTGGTTTAACCCCACATATGCTCATGTCATGTACTATCTCCTCCTCCACTTTAGACAGTCTCCCTATATACGAACGACCCTCAAATGCGGTATCTTTATCAAGTGGATGATCATGAAAGACGCATATAATATTAAGTTTCCACCAATCATCATCTAACAATTTCACCCCTTAAAGCAAAAATGGGCAGCTGTACTTTTTGGTTGGAGTTCTTCTAATTTGCTTCTTCTTGTTGTTCTTCTTCACTTCTGGTTTAACCCCGCTATGTTTGTAATCTCCTCCCTTTTCACATCCGTACAATACTCGTCCACGTCGACCACATTTTAGATTATCCAATTTTTTTAATGCACACGATTATTCCACAAGTTTTCCCAACAAATTTACACCACTCGGTTAACTCATCTCTCGAATAAAATACCTACAAATCAAATGCACAAACATTATGTCTTGTAATACATATTTAGTATCATAAATTGTCATCATTGAGTCCTACCTTTTCGGTAAAAAAAATGAGATGTACAGTCCCACTCTATTTTATCCTCTTGTTTAATTTTCTGATATTCTTTCTCGTTTTTCGTACCATCATTACTATCACTATCATATGATTAGATGAGGGACAATGAATTTGCAACACTATTTTCACTTCGAGTTAATTCCTATTGTTACAAATAAAAAAAGTTAGTATTATATTAGTTCTTCAGAGCTAGTATTGTAATTGAAATTAAATAATCCTTGATAATATATTTCTAATTAATATTTCATGTATTTGGTTGACTTACCGATCGCTTAAATCCTTGTTTATCCATTACAGGTCCGATGATGAATGGTGACGCGCTTGTAAAATCATACCGAGGAGCTTCCAAATAAAATCTTAGCTTTTTTTCTGTATTGGCTGGGAATGAATATTGGTTGTGTTTGTTTTATTTCATGGGAATAAGTTGTTGTATATTATGGATTTTTTTATGTTAGAAACATTCGGTATGTTTTATAGCAGCAATATTAAGGATTAGATTTCTATCCGATATAGAACTCTCAGGAAAGGAATCTGGTATGTTTAAGGAGGCTACCATTTTTTTGTTATGTGTGGGTTTCGATCTTTGATACAACTCACAGGAATCTTGGACTGAGGATCTGTTTTTTTTTTTTTTGTCAACAAGAATCTGGTATGAAAGATTTCTATCCGAGATAGAACTCTGACGTGTTTAACTGCCGTTTTTGTTTTATGTTATGTGTGGGTTTAATAACAGGGTTAAAATATTCCCTTTTTTATTTGGTTTACTTTATCAGGTAGAAATAAAACGGAGGGGTTGTTGACAGATTTGTTGGGTTTAAATAAAAGCACCCTTTTTATATTTACAAAGCTTTCGTCGGGATCATTTAATCAAGATCCACGACACATATGAAATTAAGTACAAATGAATTAATAATGAGCAGATCACATCACCATTTTCTATTTTTTTTTTAAGTTTTTCATTCTTTTGTTTTTAATGAGATATAAAACAGTTTTTTATAAAAGAAAAAAAAAACAGTTTTCCTATTAATATATAAAAAAGTTATTTTTTATTGAAAGTAAACAGTTTTTTTTATTAAAATTAAAATTAGAAAAATAAATAAAAACTAATTATGTTTATAGACATAATATCGCGATTGATTAGTGTCACTGGCCCGGACCCACGTTTTGGAACCCACATCATTTGTTGAATGTGGGTCCGCGTCAGCGATACTAATCAATCGCGATATTTTTTCAATAAAATATCGCGATTAATTAGTGCCGCTGACGCGGACCCACATTAAATAAATGATGTAGCCCTAGAATGTGGGTTCGCGCAAGCGGCACTAATTAATCGCGATATTTTATGAAAAATATCGCGATTAATTAGTGCTACTGGTGCGGACCCACATTCAACAAATGATGTGGGCCCGGGAATGTGCGTCTGCGCCAGCGACACTAATCAATCGCGATATCATATTAATAAAAATAATTTTTTTTATTTATGAAAAAATATATTTTTTAATTTTAATAAAAAAATGCTTACTTTCAAAAATAAAAATAAAAACTGTTTTTTATTAATAGAAAAACTATTTTTTTTATATAAAAAATAATTTTTATGTTAATGGTTGTAAACAAAACACTAAGAAAGTTAAAAAAAAACAAAAAAGAAAAGAAAAATGGGATGCGACCGCTAGGCGGGTCAAGAGGCTGTACATATAAACTTTCCCATTAATAATTTGTGAGTGTGCCAAATTGTGAAAATAACAAGATTGATAAAATTATCATTACACCATTCAAACTTCAAATTAGTAAACACTTGAATTGTCAATCATTGATTTCTTGATTTTTATCAATAGATCATTATCAGACATGTTCTGCTGCACTTTATTCTTTTTTTTTTCAAAAGGTTGAACTTGACTTCAACTGTGTTGATTTGATATATAATTTGAATTTTCTAACATGTTATATATATCCACTTCTCAAGCATGTGAAATTTTTTAATGTCTCAGAGACAAATTGAGTTAAATAATTGATTAATCATAGTTACTGACTTATAAATTAACTAGGTATAACTCATGACGATGATACGGTAATAAATTACTTCCCATGTATTTGTACTTACATTTTGTACTTATGATCCGACCCTCGTATTCGACAAAATACGTGCTATCGATTTGATAAAACAAATTGTGATCACCCCGGTGATATAATCACATATAATAAGTTCATTAATTTTCCATGTAATTTGCTGCAGATTTACATATTTTACTTGTAAGATCTGACACCAAATTCGTTCAATCATGGTTTGTAATTTGGGATGCATACAAAAAGTCTAATATATCTTCTTGTTATTTTGTGACAATTTATCATATCTTCAATCTTTCATTAAATCTCGATTTATGCATCCATGTAAAATAAACTAACCATCCGTAAGTTCTTCACTTAATTGCTCAAAGTTCTACTAAAAACATATTTCTACAAAAAATAATTTCATCACTAACCCTAAATACCTGCCATGCGTCTGATATATATATATATACATATATTTTAAATTCACCGAGGGTCTTTTACTTTTGAGAGTTTTAATACTCCAGTTGTCCCATTACCCACCAATTATAACTTTATTTATATCATCCACAATTATAACTTCAAAAAGTCATAAAAAGAAAGGAGTTCCAATATTCAACATAAACCAAACAAAAATTGAGTCCAACATAAATTCCCAAATTATCAACCCATTATTGTTTCAATAAAATACATTTAAAAATTAACTTGTGCATAAAAGTTTAAATAGTACTAACAAAATATTAACTCACATATTTTGAAAATTTTAAAAGTTGAAAGTGACATTTAAATTACCAATATCTAGACCCTATGGATTTATCCATTTCTATTTGTAAATATTTCAAAAATGAATATATGTACTCACAATTTTTTTATAGGAGCATTCGCATATAGGTCCTATTAGACCTTTTTTACACATTCTAGTCCCACCATGTTTTTACCTTACATATAGGTCCTACTTTTAATTTTTTTACAACTTTGTTTCACAATTTTACCCTTTTAAAAGCAACCATCCGTAACTTCCTTGAGAAAGTTACATGAGTGGTTGAATATTTTTTTTAATCTTCAAATGATCATAACTTTTAATTGACAAATCCGTTTTTTGCAAAATTACTATTTTTGAAATCTGCTCGACGAGATCTATCAAACAAGATCCACGAATTCTATAAAATTTCAAAAAAAAAAATTATACAGACAGTAAACTTTACTCTATGCACCACAAAGAAAATAGGTTTATATCTGTAATATTTTTACCAACATTAACATTTAGTGTGTTAATATTACACAATATATATATATATATATATACACACACACACACAGTGGATCCAAATCTTTTTTTTTTCAAAATTATCTTATTTTTAAAGGTCCACGCTATCCAACAACCTTCATCAGAGCTCCGATTTGGGGCAGGTAGGGGTGGCATGGGGTGCCGCTGGCGCGGACCTTAGAAAATTAGAGAATATTGGACAAATGGGGTTTGGATCCACCAGAGCTCCGATTTGGGGTGAGTATGGTTGGCATTGAGTTAGGTTTATATCTGTAACATTTTCACAAACAGTAACATTTACTGTGTTAATATAACACAGTATATATATATATACATTGTGGATCCAAACCCTTTTTTTCAATATTACCTTTTTTTTCAACGGTCTGCGCTAGCGGCATCCAATCCACACCACCACCCACCCCCATTTTGTCGGAGCTCCAACAACCTTCATCAGAGCTGTGATTTGGGGTGGCATGGAGAGCCGTTGGCGCGGACCTTAGAAAATAAGAGAATATTGCATAAATGGAGTTTGGATCTACTGGAGCTCCTGTTTGGGGTGAGTAGGGTTGGCATTGGGTTAGTTTTATTCTGTAACATGTTTTAAAACAGTAACATTTACTGTGTTAATATAACACAGTATATATATATATATATATATATATATATATATATATATATATATAATAAAGTATGAAACTTATGTATGTCATAAGATTAAATGATGACGTCATCAATACGGTTTTTTTTTTGCACTCCCTATTTTACCCCTCAAATTTTTGATTTCCCCCTCTTTTCTCACACTCTAATATTTCCCACTTCCTTAGATTAATTCAAAAACAAGGATATATTGGTAAATAAACATCCATCGCTACAACCGAGAGAGAGGAGTGTGTCTTTGGTTAGTACATCACCTAAACCTCTCTCTCTCTCTCTCTCTCTCTCTCTCTCTCTCTCTCTCTCTCTCTCACCTCCAGCGGTATTCAAACACGCGGCCACAGTTCTCTCTCTCGACTCTCATGCTCCGTCACGGTTTTCTCCAAGCTCCCTCTCTCTTTTGGCTTTATAACTTCCTCTGTTCGCTACAACACTAAGGTAATCAATGCTTTCTACATTATGTATGTCTTCTCTCTTTCTCCAATTGAAATTTTTTGGTGCTTTTGGGGTTGAGTTTAGATTTTGTAAACCCTAATTTTTTGGGGTTTTTTATTTTTAAGCATTTTGGAATCACATTTTGTTGATTGATCCTTTCCCATTCAGGTTTTCTTCTTCTTTTGCAGGTAATTTCACTATCGAAAATAGTTTATACTTCAAGGTTCATTGTTTATCATTCAAGGTATTCTTTCTCCCTCACTTTCATAATCTCTGACAAGTTTTGGGTTTGCATTTTCATATTTGTTTTCTAGATCTGATAAGTTTTTTATTACATGAGCAAACCTGAGTTTTTTTAGGTATTTGTTTTCTTCTTATTTTATGTTTGATGAAATTAAAATTTTAACAGTAAAGACATGTTTCTATGTAATTATTTGATGGTTTGTAATTATTTTTTTAGATTGGTAATTATTTTTTTAAAAGGAATTTAGCTTGGTAATTATTTGATGCAAATCAGAGACCAATGTAGTTTCAGTATGTCTGCTTATGTTATGTATCTATTTTTGGGAATTTGTAAATATTGTTGAAATACCTAAGTGGACTCAAGCAGGAAATTTAGAAAATGTAATTGCCTATGTCAAATGGTCAAATGGAACTCAATGTTATCTGATCAAGGTTTGGTGTTTTGGTGTTTTGAGCGTCAAATGGTCATATGAAATTCAATTTACATCTCTTCTTGCCCCCATTATTTTTTTAAACATTCGAAATCCATAAGCATTTTGTGTTTTGGTTTTTGACACTTCATTTATTAATTTCTTTTTGTTTGGCGGGACATTTCATTGGTATGGGAAGTTCATGTTAATCCATTAAACTATTTTTTGTCTTTTTAGGTTACTTTAATAAAATTAGCTTGAAATTTAGGAGATTGGGTTTATAAATTATAATTAATTTATTCTTTCTACTTATTAAATCATAGGACGCCACTCCCCCCCAACACACACACGCCGCCTAAGTTCCCCGCCACCACAGATCTCACATCGTCGTCCCTCTTTTCACGCCGCACCTTTAACCAGGACGCCACTCCTCTAAGGTTAATCTTAAATGGTTTAACTTTCTATATGTGTGCTTTAACCTTCATTTCATTTCAAAGATAAACACTTTTCATGTTTATCAATTTGGTATTCTTCTTATGAGGGATAATGTTTTTAATAGTTTCGTATTATTTTGTTCTGATTTGATTTGGTATTATCAAAATAATATGGACTAATTCAATCTAAAATCCTCTCTCTTTGACTAGGATCTACATAGTATGGGACTTGGTGATTTTGGGACTCCAAAGCCCTCTCAATGGCCTGACCCATCTTCACTCCCAAGGCTCCCCCAAAGAAACAATCTCTCAATTGAAAGGTACTTCTCTTCTAGACCATGATTCTTTTTGTGGATTATTTTTGTGCTATTTGTTTGTCCATGCTTTTGGGATCTCATCCAAGACAATTATATTGTTTACACCCACACCAGATGTAGTCTGTTTGGCATATAGAAATGAATTAATTTTATATTTCACAGTTGAGAAAATTAAATTTACACAAATATAATGCCAAAGAAGAACTGATTAATCAAGCCCATTATAGAAACTTCAAGGACATTATCCCGTACATGTGAGATTCATAAATTCCCAAGTTCGTTGTTTGGCTTTCATTGATAGGTATTTTATTTGTCAGTGACCGAAATGTCATTGTTTGTTTGGCTTCTCAAATTTTTCACTTTTGTCAAAGACGTCTCTAGTTTTTTTAATTTTCTTTGCCAATAGTTATGTTTTGGATTTTGTTTATGTTCTCCCCTGCGTGGTTTTTCTTATGTCATTTTGGGTATTGGGTCCGTTGTATTCAGCTTTGCATATTCACTATTTCTTATGTCATTATCTCTTCATTCTTTTATGTTTTATTTTTGGAATCTAATTATTTATTTCTCCTATTGCAGATGAAGATCTGCGTATACTTGAAAATAAGCGGGTTAGATAGATGTGTGAAGCAGCTATTTGATTAATGTTGCAATAACCATAGTGGTCAGTAAGTTAGCTCTCATATCAGCTATGTGAAGCAACTATGGCTCTCATATCAGTGTTGAGAAGAAGCTATGATGTGATAATGTCTTTGAAGTTTCTATAATGGGCTTCATTATCCCGTTCATATGTGAAGCATTGTTGACATAGTGGTCAGTGATATGAGAGCCATAGCTGCTTCACATAGTTGACATTATCTCGTGCATATGAGAGCCATAGCTGATATGAGATAACATAGCTATGATGTGATAATATAGCTATGATGTGATAACATATCTGATATGAGAGCTAACGGATTCCAAAATAAACAAAATAAACGGCTCATATAGCTCATATGATGTCATAATGTCTTAATAACTTATTAAATCAAGCCCATTATGGCTCTCATATCAGTGTTGAGAAGCAGCTATGTGAACAGCTATGACTATGTCCACAGTTAAAAGTTTCCCCAAAATTGTATTCCAAAGGTCGGATCCGTATCTCCTGTTATTTAGCAACAATTTAAGGCCTATGATTCTTTGTTTGTTTAAATAATTCTTTTTTTCATCAAACAAAGAATCAACGATTCAAAGATTTCATCGATTGAAATAAACACATATCTAGAATTTAATTCAGTTCATGCTGGATATGTATGATAGGGTATCGATAGATCAATGGTTTAAAGATTCTATCATGCCGGATATGTGTTTTAATTTAGCATGAACTGAATAAAATCCTGTCATATGGCATGAATTAGTTTAGTTCAGTCATACAACATGAACCTAATTAATCCCTGTCGTAGATTAGATGTTTCCACTGTGTTTATTTAGCAACCATTACCAGGATATGTGTTTTTTTCCCTTCTCTTATTAGCGAAAATTCATTTACTTTTCGTTCTTATTTGCTTCTATTTTAAGTATAAATGGATTTTATCAATTGGGACCTTTTTTAATTGAATGGAAATTGAGTTTTAGGGAAGTTATTTGGCAGCAGCAGACATGGACAAAAAGAAGTCAGGGGTGTTAGCAACATTCCAGATCTACTACCGACTGGAATTTTCGAGTTACCTGGGGAACCTGCTATAGTTACAAATGCAGTTAGTATTTATGATACTGACAGTATGTATGAAACAAATGCAGTTAGTATGAAACAAATGCAATTAGTGTTTCATACAAATGCAGTTAGTATATATGAAACTGACAGTATGTAGGAGACAAATGCAGTTAGTATGAAGCAAATTCAGTTAGTATGAAATAAATGCAGTTAGTATGAAACAACTGCATTTCTATGTGACAAACAGTATGTATATATTCTAACGAATGAAGCACTAACAAATGAAGCACTAACAATATGTATGAAACTGACTTATATATTCTAGATCTCGATCCACATGGAGGTTTTTTCATTTCTAACCAACTCTTATCGGCTCAAGTAAGAAAACAGCATGTTGACTTATATGGTGAGATTGTTGACTCAATGGTTGTCCTCCCCAGACTAATGAACTGAATCAAGTAAGAACTGCAGGTCATTAAGAATCTTTTTCTCCAAATTCCAGTTGAAATCTTTCAAAGCATCAGCTACTTTAACTTCTTTCAATTTCTCAATAGGCCAGTCCCTGAAAGCCCCACCAGATGCGGTTAAAATTATGCGCCTAAGAGAACCTTCTGGTAAGCCTTGAATACACTGGAATATGGCAGAATGTTCAGAATTAGCAGGAAGAATCTTCACGTTATGCTTTTGAGCAAGCGGAAGGACAAAGGTACCACCATTAATTAAGGTCTCTTTGTTGGCCAAGGTTACATCTTTCCCGACTTCTATGGCAGCCACTGTTGGCTTCAATCCAGCGTAGCCGACTATTCCTGTAACTACAGTGAGACAATCTGCGTGATGAGTAACCTGGTGGAAGATGTTTATATATGGAAGGGGATGATATTGTATTGTTATTTAGAATTTTCATATAAATGTTGACATGTGATTGAACCAACTTATCAATTTGCTTTAGTTTAATTTGTTAAGAGTGAGTGTATTTATTATATGATCAATGTCCTCTTATCTCCCAATTTTTTAGTTTTAGTCTTAAGTACAGCTCCATATCCATTTATTTGTATATTAGGATTTTGTGTTGATGGGACTAGAAATTCTTAATAACAACTACATTAGGTTTTAGTCTTCTAATTATGTGTTGTTTTACTCAAAGTCAAACTGATATTTGTGTTTTACATTGTGTCCGATCACATGGCCTTTATATTCTGTCATTTCTCATTTTTTCTTTGTTTTTGCAGATATAAATAGAACATTCCATGGTGTCTTCATTGCTTTACATACACAACAGTGGTACTTGGACGTTGGCCTGCTCATTTCATCTGGACTTACTTTTATCTAGCAAAGTATGCGTCTTTTACCTCAATTGTTAATTTTATAATATCAATAAATTATATCATACCAGGTCTCATGATCAATACCAATAATTAAGATACTTCATTTTTATGGAGGTCCCAAAATGAAGCTGTTTTGGCTAAAAAAACACCTCCTTTTACATTAACATCACCTGCTTGGCCTCTATTGCCAAACAATCCCATTTGACCAGAACACTAAAATGCTCATTTGATATCACAAAACGAAGCCCCTGCTATCACAAATTGGAAATGGCAAAACAGGTAATAAGGTTTTTTGTACTAATTTCTTTAGTTTCTAAATATGTTGTTGGAAAATAGGAAACTCCATAATGTAGGAATATCCATATCTGTTTCTTTATTTTCCAAATCTCTCGCTGTTATTTCATTCTCCATTTCACGTTATGTCAGTCATGAAATCTGCCACTTTTTTTAGGGAAATGCCATGTTTTCTTATAGGACTCTTTGAAATCCTTTCTTTTCTCGAGTTGGCAAATGTTAGTTGTAGGATAATTGTGATTTTTCTATACAGGTTTTGCAGGCTAATAATAACGAAACCAAAACCAAAGCCAGCAAAGGCTGCTGCATCTGATCATCATCGCCGACACCCCAAGACAGATGCTAATGATAATACTACCAGGGAGACAATGGAGACTAAAAACTCGGATTCTGCACCAAGATCTGCATAAGAGTGTTCTTATTACCTGCTTCCACTTTATTCACAAGAGTATTCTTATTAACTGCCTTTTCTTTAGCATTATTAGTACATACATGTTCGACTGCATTGGCAAGGTTAAAAGTTTCTTCTTCCTCATTATTAATGGCTTTGGAGACCCTGCGATATTGAGACAGACTGCCCCTATATTCTACCTTACCTGAAATGGTGTTTTGTTTTTCATTTTGTGCCACAGTTCGAATTTTTTGGATGACACTGAATTCTGTAACTGTGTCCAAGAATGCGGTAGTGGTTGCACCTAGATGGAAATTTTCCATCGGTTAGTTATTGTTCAAACTGAAGTCCTCCCTCTTAATTAAGATAGCAAACGTCAATATGCATTGGCAAGGTGTTTTGTTCTAATTTTGTTGTTGTGCATTATGGTTAAAATTTAAGAACTTTTCATGATTTTTCATCGAGTATGTGGCGTTTGATTTTGCAGGTTCTTGGAAGTGGCTATAAGATTGAGTAAAGTCTTGGCATGTGAGAAAATGCAAATCAATTTGTTGGAGCAAATGCAACAATCAGAGCTTTGGCTTGGGAACCATTTCCACCCTCACAACCGCTTCCACCACCAACAGCAACAAAGATAACAGGTCCCACATCATGTTGCAAGAAAGTTGTTTATACTTCGGAATTAAGATATGTATGTATAGCAGTGAGGTATATTCAAGGGTCTCGCTTCTTGGGAAACTCAAATGGAGAGTCCAGTTCTACGGTTTCAGTTACCATTGACTAATAAATTTTTGACATTGATAAAATAATTGATACAAACACGTCAATGTCAACTACAACTACCACTACTTTACGTGCTCGATTTATCGGTCAGGGGTATAAGCAGGTTTGCAGTCAAGCAGAGGTATGGGGAGATGGAGTCGTGCCGGAAGTATTAGCCCATTTGGAAGGTGCACTCAATGTTATCATGGATGGAGTGTATCACTCACCCATTGATTCATATGATGAATCAAGACCTTGGTATGGCTCTCCCGCAGGTTTAGAAAAATGGATACACCATTTCCTTGACTAAATCACATACGAGCTACGCGAAAAGAGAGAAAAGTAAAATTAATTTCATTACATGCCAATTTATTCACAAACATTGTACAGAGAATATCTTACGTATGCTTGGTAAAATAAACCAATATGTTTAGAGCTAATACTACCGAGTAAAATTGTAGGTGCGGTGCATGCGGATTTCCCAAAGCACGATAATGCACTGTACTAGATATGTGATTGGCAGGACACATTGGACAGGTTATAGTCTAAATCCTTGCATTGTCTTGCCTTATTTTAAGATAATAATCATTATTATAATAACTACTATAATAATTATTACTGTTATTATTTGTTTGTAGTTTGTGTTTGCGGAGCTGATCGACTGAGCAGAAGTTCCGTTGTGCAGTACCTCCCATTGTATGGACATTGGCGCCATTATATAAAAGACGATGAAAGTGAGATCTTTAGGGGGATGGAAGATAGGAAACCGGTAGATCGAGCATCTGTCATATCTATTTTTTCTTCAAAAGTGTTCCATAAATCAAGATGATGTATGTTGGTAATATTCAGAACTTATTTATTTCTTTTGTAAAATATTTATTTCAGCTAAGCGCATTCTATACAATGTTGTTGGCCCTTGCAAAATGTGAAAAAAACTATAAATGAGTATTCCATATTTTATACATATCTAAATAGACAACGATATTATATTTGAATTACAAACTATTAGTTTTGTTGTTGGTGTATTTTTTATTTCTTATACAGGGGCGGATAATCCTATAAACAAAGGAAGCTCTGTCCAATTTTTTTAAATTGTTTATTATTATTTATTTTATATAAGAACATTAGAGTTAAATTATATATGACTTGATATTCTGAAAAAAAATTCTTCGTGCCTTTAGTCAAAGAGCAATACGCTTAACTACAGGATCTTAAATAGGTGGATGTTGGCTTGCTTACCCCATATATGACGAAACTGTTTCTATATCTCGAACTCGAGATCAATTGTAGCATTGGCGAGAGCACTTGCCATGGCACCAATGCACGAGTTTATACTTTTCAAAATTATCAGCGTGCCTTCAGGCACGGGCATACCCTAGTATATATATATACACGGTGGATCCAAATCCTTTTTTTTCGATATTACCTTATTTTTAACGGTCCGCGCTAGCGGCATCCAATCCTCACCACCACCCACCCCCATTGTCGGAGCTCCAACAACCTACATCAGAGAGATGTGATTGGGGGTGGCATGGGGTGCCACTGGCGCGGGCCTGAGAAAATAAGAGAATATTTGATAAATGGCGTTTGGATCCACTAGAGCTCCGATTTGGGGTGAGTAGGGTTGGCATTGGGTTAAGTTTATATCTGTAACATTTTTAAAAGCAGTAACATTTACTGTGTTAATATAACACAATATATATATATAGAGAGAGAGAGAGAGAGAGATAGCGGATCTCATGAGGACCTCTGTTTGCATACCGTTGGCGCGGATCAATTTTGATAAAATAGTAAAAAAATATTTTTGAGCTAATTTTTTTTATATAGTTTTGAAACATTTCAGTAGGGCCATATAAAAAAAATCAGCTCAAAATGAATTTTTTTTACTATTTTAAAAAAATCGGTCAAACTTTATCAGTTTTTAACAACTTAAAAACTGACAAAGTTTGACCGATTTTTTTAAAATAGCAAAAAAAATTATTTTGAGCTGATTATTTTTTTATGCTCCTATTGAAATGTTTAAAAATCATAAAAAAAATCAGTCCAAAAATATTTTTTTTACTATTTTAAAAAAATGGTCCTCATTCAGGGTCCACAAACTGGGACCTCACTTGATCCTTTCCCTATATATATCTATATAATAAAGTATGAAACTTATGTATGTCATAAGATTAAATGATGACGTCATCAATATGGTTTTTTTTTGCACTCCCTATTTTACTCCTCAAATTTTTGATTTCCCCCTCTTTTCTCACACTCTAATATTTCCCACTTCCTTACATTAATTCAAAAACAAGGATATATTGGTAAATAAACATCCATCGCTACAACCGAGAGAGAGGAGCGTGTCTTTGGTTACTACATCACCTAAACCCCTCTCTCTCTCTCTCTCTCTCTCACCTCCAGCGGTATTCAAACACGCGGCCACAGTTCTCTCTCTCGACTCTCATGCTCCGTCACGGTTTTCTCCAAGCTCCCTCTCTCTTTTGGCTTTATAACTTCCTCTGTTCGCTACAACACTAAGGTAATCAATGCTTTCTACATTATGTATGTCTTCTCTCTTTCTCCAATTGAATTTTTTTGGTGCTTTTGGGGTTGAGTTTAGATTTTCTAAACCCTAATTTTTTGGGGTTTTTTATTTTTAAGCATTTTGGAATCACATTTTGTTGATTGATCCTTTCCCATTCAGGTTTTCTTCTTCTTTTGCAGGTAATTTCACTATCGAAAATAGTTTATACTTCAAGGTTCATTGTTTATCATTCAAGGTATTCTTTCTCCCTCACTTTCATAATCTCTGACAAGTTTTGGGTTTGCATTTTCATATTTGTTTTCTAGATCTGATAAGTTTTTTATTACATGAGCAAACCTGAGTTTTTTTAGGTATTTGTTTTCTTCTTATTTTATGTTTGATGAAATTAAAATTTTAACAGTAAAGACATGTTTCTATGTAATTATTTGATGGTTTGTAATTATTTTTTTAGATTGGTAATTATTTTTTTAAAAGGAATTTAGCTTGGTAATTATTTGATGCAAATCAGAGACCAATGTAGTTTCAGTATGTCTGCTTATGTTATGTATCTATTTTTGGGAATTTGTAAATATTGTTGAAATACCTAAGTGGACTCGAGCAGGAAATTTAGAAAATGTAATTGCCTATGTCAAATGGTCAAACGGAATTCAATGTTATCGGATCAAGGTTTGGTGTTTTGGTGTTTTGAGCGTCAAATGGTCATATGAAATTCAATTTACAACTCTTCTTGCCCCCATTATTTTTTTAAACATTCGAAATCCATAAGCATTTTGTGTTTTGGTTTTTGACACTTCATTTATTAATTTCTTTTTGTTTGGCGGGACATTTCATTGGTATGGGAAGTTCATGTTAATCCATTAAACTATTTTTTGTCTTTTTAGGTTACTTTAATAAAATTAGCTTGAAATTTAGGAGATTGGTTTTATAAATTATAATTAATTTATTCTTTCTACTTATTAAATCATAGGACGCCACTCCCCCCCAACGCACACACGCCGCCTAAGTTCCCCGCCACCACATATCTCACATCGTCGTCCCTCTTTTCACGCCGCACCTTTAACCAGGACGCCACTCCTCTAAGGTTAATCTTAAATGGTTTAACTTTCTATATGTGTGCTTTAACCTTCGTTTCATTTCAAAGATAAACACTTTTCTTGTTTATCGATTTGGTATTCTTCTTATGAGGGATAATGTTTTTAATAATTTCGTATTATTTTGTTCTGATTTGATTTGGAATTATCAAAATAAT
Organism: Sambucus nigra; assembly: GCA_949130495.1. Taxonomy (NCBI): domain Eukaryota; kingdom Viridiplantae; phylum Streptophyta; class Magnoliopsida; order Dipsacales; family Adoxaceae; genus Sambucus; species Sambucus nigra. The sequence goes on from CASBWL010000256.1 coordinate 165,228, forward strand.
ATGGACTAATTCAATCTAAAATCCTCTCTCTTTGACTAGGATCTACATAGTATGGGACTTGGTGATTTTGGGACTCCAAAGCCCTCTCAATGGCCTCACACATCTTCACTCCCAAGGCTCCCCCAAAGAAACAATCTCTCAATTGAAAGGTACTTCTCTTCTAGACCATGATTCTTTTTGTGGATTATTTTTGTGCTATTTGTTTGTCCATGCTTTTGGGATCTCATCCAAGACAATTATATTGTTTACACCCACACCAGATGTAGTCTGTTTGGCATATAGAAATGAATTAATTTTATATTTCACAGTTGAGAAAATTAAATTTACACAAACATAATGCCAAAGAAGAACTGATTAATCAAGCCCATTATAGAAACTTCAACGACATTATCCCGTACATGTGAGATTCATAAATTCCCAAGTTCGTTGTTTGGCTTTCATTGATAGGTATTTTATTTGTCAGTGACCGAAATGTCATTGTTTGTTTGGCTTCTCAAATTTTTCACTTTTGTCAAAGACGTCTTTGGTTTTTTTAATTTTCTTTGCCAATAGTTATGTTTTGGATTTTGTTTATGTTCTCCCCTGCGTGGTTTTTCTTATGTCATTTTGGGTATTGGGTCCGTTGTATTCAGCTTTGCATATTCACTATTTCTTATGTCATTATCTCTTCATTCTTTTATGTTTTATTTTTGGAATCTAATTATTTTTTGTTCTTTGTTATTTATTTCTCCTTTTGCAGATGAAGATCTGCGTATACTTGAAAATAAGCGGGTTAGATAGATGTGTGAAGCAGCTATTTGATAATGTTGCAATAACCATAGTGGTCAGTAAGTTAGCTCTCATATCAGCTATGTGAAGCAGCTATGGCTCTCATATCAGTGTTGAGAAGAAGCTATGATGTGATAATGTCTTTGAAGTTTGTATAATGGGCTTCATTATCCCGTTCATATGTGAAGCATTATTGACATAGTGGTCAGTGATATGAGAGCCATAGCTGCTTCACATAGTTGACATTATCCCGTGCATATGAGAGCCATAGCTGATATGAGATAACATAGCTATGATGTGATAATATAGCTATGATGTGATAACATATCTGATATGAGAGCTAACGGATTCCAAAATAAACAAAATAAACGGCTCATATAGCTGATATGATGTCATAATGTCGTAATAACTTATTAAATCAAGCCCATTATGGCTCTCATATCAGTGTTGAGAAGCAGCTATGTGAACAGCTATGACTATGTCCACAGTTAAAAGTTTCCCCAAATTTGTATTCCAAAGGTCGGATCCGTATCTCATGTTATTTAGCAACAATTTAAGGCCTATGATTCTTTGTTTGTTTAAATAATTCTTTTTTTCATCAAACAAAGAATCAACGATTCAAAGATTTCATCGATTGAAATAAACACATATCTAGAATTTAATTCAGTTCATGCTGGATATGTATGATAGGGTATCGATAGATCAATGGTTTAAAGATTCTATAATGCCGGATATGTGTTTTAATTTAGCATGAACTGAATAAAATCCTGTCATATGGCATGAATTAGTTTAGTTCAGTCATACAACATGAACCTAATTAATCCCTGTCGTAGATTAGATGTTTCCACTGTGTTTATTTAGCAACCATTACCAGGATATGTGTTTTTTTCCCTTCTCTTATTAGTGGAAATTCATTTACTTTTCGTTCTTATTTGCTTCTATTTTAAGTATAAATGGATTTTATCAATTGGGACCTTTTTTAATTGAATGGAAATTGAGTTTTAGGGAAGTTATTTGGCAGCATCAGACATGGACAAAAAGAAGTCAGGGGTGTTAGCAACATTCCAGATCTACTACCGATTGGAATTTTCGAGTTACCTGGGGAACCTGCTATAGTTACAAATGCAGTTAGTATTTATGATACTGACAGTATGTATGAAACAAATGCAGTTAGTATGAAACAAATGCAGTTAGTGTTTCATACAAATGCAGTTAGTATATATGAAACTGACAGTATGTATGAGACAAATGCAGTTAGTATGAAGCAAATTCAGCTAGTATGAAATAAATACAGTTAGTATGAAACAACTGCATTTCTATGTGACTAACAGTATGTATATATTCTAACGAATGAAGCACTAACAAATGAAGCACTAACAATATGTATGAAACTGACTTATATATTCTAGATCTCGATCCACATGGAGGTTTTTTCATTTCTAACCAACTCTGATCGGCTCAAGTAAGAAAACAGCATGTTGAATTATATGATGAGATTGTTTACTCAATGGTTGTCCTCCCCAGACTAATGAACTGAATCAAGTAAGAACTGCAGGTCATTAAGAATCTTTTTCTCCATATTCCAGTTGGTATCTTTCAAAGCATCAGCTACTTTAACTTCTTTCAATTTCTCAATAGGCCAGTCCCTGAAAGCCCCACCAGATGCGGTTAAAATTATGCGCCTAAGAGAACCTTCTGGTAAGCCTTGAATACACTGGAATATTGCAGAATGTTCAGAATCAGCAGGAAGAATCTTCACGTTATGCTTTTGAGCAAGCGGAAGGACAAAGGTACCACCATTAATTAAGGTCTCTTTGTTAGCCAAGGTTACATCTTTCCCGACTTCTATGGCAGCCACTGTTCGCTTCAATCCAGCGTAATCGACTATTCCTGTAACTACAGTGAGACAATCTGCGTGATGAGTAACCTGGTGGAAGATGTTTATATATGGAAGGGGATGATATTGTATTGTTATTTAGAATTTTCATATAAATGTTGACATGTGATTGAACCAACTTATCAATTTTCTTTAGTTTAATTTGTTAAGAGTGAGTGTATTTATTATATGATCAATGTCCTCTTATCTCCCAATTTTTTAGTTTTAGTCTTAAGTACAGCTCCATATCCATTTATTTGTATATTAGGATTTTGTGTTGATGGGACTAGAAATTCTTAATAACAACTACATTAGGTTTTAGTCTTCTAATTATGTGTTGTTTTACTCAAAGTCAAACTGATATTTGTGTTTTACATTGTGTCCGATCACATGGCCTTTATATTCTGTCATTTCTCATTTTTTCTTTGTTTTTGCAGATATAAATAGAACATTCCATGGTGTCTTCATTGCTTTACATACACAACAGTGGTACTTGGACGTTGGCCTGCTCATTTCATCTGGACTTACTTTTATCTAGCAAAGTATGCGTCTTTTACCTCAATTGTTAATTTTATATTATCAATAAATTATATCATACCAGGTCTCATGATCAATACCAATAATTAAGATACTTCATTTTTATGGAGGTCCCAAAATGAAGCTGTTTTGGCTAAAAAAACACCTCCTTTTACATTAACATCACCTTCTTGGCCTCTATTGCCAAACAAATCCCATTTGACCAGAACACTAAAATGCTCATTTGATATCACAAAACGAAGCCCCTGCTATCACAAATTGGAAATGGCAAAACAGGTAATAAGGTTTTTTGTACTAATTTCTTTAGTTTCTAAATATGTTGTTGGAAAATAGGAAACTTCATAATGTAGGAATATCCATATCTGTTTCTTTATTTCCAAATCTCTCGCTGTTATTTCACTTCTCCATTACACGTTATGTCAGTCATGAAATCTGCCACTTTTTTTAGGGAAATGCCGTGTTTTCTTATAGGACTCTTTGAAGTCCTTTCTTTTCTCAAGTTGGCAAATGTTAGTTGTAGGATAATTGTGATTTTTCTATACAGGTTTTGTAGGCCAATAATAACGAAACCAAAACCAAAGCCAGCAAAGGCTGCTGCATCTGATCATCATCGCTGACACCCCAAGACAGATGCTAATGATAATACTACCGGAGAGACAATGGAGACTAAAAACTCGGATTTTGCACCAAGATCTGCATAAGAGTGTTCTTATTACCTGCTTCCACTTCATTCACAAGAGTATTCTTATTAACTGCCTTTTCTTTAGCATTATTAGTACATACATGTTCGACTGCATTGGCAAGGTTATAAGTTTCTTCTTCCTCATTATTAATGGCTTTGGAGACCCTGCGATATTGAGACAGACTGCCCCTATATTCTACCTTACTTGAAATGGTGTTTTGTTTTTCATTTTGTACCACAGTTCGAATTTTTTGGATGACACTGAATTCTGTAACTGTGTCCAAGAATGCGGTAGTGGTTGCACCTAGATGGAAATTTTCCATCGGTTAGTTATTGTTCAAACTGAAGTCCTCCCTCTTAATCAAGATAGCAAATGTCAATATGCATTGGCAAGGTGTTTTGTTCTAATTTTGTTGTTTTGCATTATGGTTAAAATTTAAGAACTTTTCATGATTTTTCATCGAGTATTTGGCGTTTGATTTTGCAGAGGTATGGGGAGATGGAGTCGTGCCGGAAGTATCAGCCCATTTGGAAGGTGCACTCAATGTTATCATGGATGGAGTGTATCACTCACCCGTTGATTCATATGATGAATCAAGACCTTGGTATGGCTCTCCCGCAGGTTTAGAAAAATGGATACACCATTTCCTTGACTAAATCACAAGCGAGCTACGCGAAAAGAGAGAAAAGTAAAATTAATTTCATTACGTGCCAATTTATTCACAAACATTGTACAGAGAATATCTTACGTATGCATGGTAAAATAAACCAATATGTTTAGAGCTAATACTACCGAGTAAAATTGTAGGTGCGGTGCATGCGGATTTCCCAAAGCATGATAATGCACTGTACTAGATATGTGATTGGCAGGACACATTGGACAGGTTATAGTCTAAATCCTTGCATTGTCTTGCCTTATTTTAAGATGATAATCATTATTATAATAACTACTATAATAATTATTACTGTTATTATTTGTTTGTAGTTTGTGTTTGCGGAGATGATCGACTGAGCAGAAGTTCCGTTGTGCAGTACCTCCCATTGTATGGACATTGGCGCCATTATATAAATGGCGATGAAAGTGAGATCTTTAGGGGGATGGAAGATAGGAAACCGGTAGATCGAGCATCTGCCATATCTGTTTTTTCTTCAAAAGTGTTCCATAAATCAAGATGATGTATGTTGGTAATATTGAGAACTTATTTATTTCTTTTGTAAAATATTTATTTCAGCTAAGCGCATTCTATACAATGTTGTTGGCCCTTGCAAAATGTGAAAAAAACTATAAATGAGTATTCCATATTTTATACATATCTAAATAGACAATGATATTATATTTGAATTACAAACTATTAGTTTTGTTGTTGGTGTATTTTTTATTTCTTATACAGGGGCGGATAATCCTATAAACAAAGGAAGCTCTGTCCAATTTTTTTAAATTGTTTATTATTATTTATTTTATATAAGAACATTAGAGTTAAATTATATATGACTTGATATTCTGAAAAAAAATTCTTCGTGCCTTTAGTCAAAGAGCAATACGCTTAACTACAGGATCTTAAATAGGTGGATGTTGGCTTGCTTACCCCATATATGACGAAACTGTTTCTATATCTCGAACTCGAGATCAATTGTAGCATTGGCGAGAGCACTTGCCATGGCACCAATGCACGAGTTTATACTTTTCAAAATTATCAGCGTGCCTTCAGGCACGGCATACCCTAGTATATATATATATATATATATATACTCGCCAGTGGCACCCCATGCCACCCCTACTCACACCAAATCGAAGCTCCGGTGGATCCAAACCCATTTATCTAATATTATTTTAACTTTAAAGGTCCGCGCGAGCGGCACCCTATGCCACCCCTACCCACACAAATCGATAACTCTGATGAAGGTTGTTGAAGCTCTGACAATGAGGGTGGGTGGTGGTGGAGATTGAATGCCGCTAGCACGAACCTTTAAAAATATGGTAATTTCGAAAAAAAAGAAGTTTTGGATCCACCGGATATATATATATATATATATACTGTGTTATATTAACACAATAAATGTTACTATTTGTGAAAATGTTACAGATATAAACCTAACCCAATGCCAATCCTACTCACCTTAAACCGGCGCTCCGGTGGATCCAAACCTCATTTATCCAATATTCTCTTATTTTCCACCCCATGACACCCCAAATAACATCTCTCTCTCTCTTTGTGTGTGTGTGTGTGTGTATGTGTGTGTGTGTGTGTGTGTGTGTGTATATATATATATATATATATATATATGAGAGGGGGGTGTTTTACTGTTCCAAAAATTCTACGGTGGGGATCGAATTTTTTTGAGCGATCCAATGGTGTTAGATTGTGCCACGTATGATTGTACACATTATGACGTGTCAAATGAGATAAAACACCCCCCCGCTCAATCTGCCTTCCCCGTTTTCTTCATTCCCCCTACCCCCATTCCCCTTCCCCACGATCTCCCTCTCCCCTCCTCCACCCTCGCCCCTCTCCGGTGCACTCCTCGGTACCCCCTCCCTCTTTCCACTGACGCCCCCGTCCTCGCTCCCCTGCTCCTCCCCCCGCTCCCCTCCTCCTACCTCTCCCTTCCCCGCTACCTCCCTCTCTCCCCTTCCCTCTTTCCACTGCCGCCCCTGCCGACCCACGCTCCGGCGCACACATACACATATCACATAGACACAATCGCACACACACACACACAGACAAAATCGCACACACACAATCGCGCACACACACGACACACACGCACAGATCCGACACCTCACACACACACACAGATCCCGCCTTCCATATCGATTACAGTTCTGAATTTTGGGCCTTTTCTTATTTTAGGGATTTTCTTATTTTAGGGCTTTTTCGATTACAGTTCTGAATTTTGGTTGGTTTCCTTTAAACTCTGAGTATTTTTAATTTAGTTTTGTAGATCTATCAGGTATACACAGTCTCCAGATAAATTTAGGGCTTTTTAACATACGATTTTGTAATTTAATATTTGTTTATGTTTATGTTTATATTTTAGGATTTAATCACTTATGTTTTTATTTTTTACAGATCAAGATTGCTACACTCTTCTATGTACATGATAACCTGATTTGGAGGTAATAATTTGCATGTACTACTTTTTTTAGTTCAGTTACTCATTTTTATTTTTACTGAATGAAGTTGCTGTGTTATTTTCTATTTTTTAACTTTTGGATTTAATATGTTTTTGGCTTCCGATTGATGTTTTTTAATATACGATTTTGTACTTTATTATGGAAGTGTTATGGTTAAAAAAATAATTGAGAATAATTAGGTTAAGAGTTTGAATTAGTAGGTACAGATCTACGGTACTAAGAGTTTGAATTAGTAGGTTTAAGATTTTAAGAGTTTGAATTAGTAGGTATAGATCTAGATGTAAGCATATTTATAATTTATATATTGTTACTTTGTTCATCCCCTGTTTTGACTTTTGGATTTAATATGTTTTTGGCTTCCGATTGATGTTTTTTAATATACGATTTTGTACTTTAATATGGAAGTGTTATGGTTAAAAAAAATAACTGAGAAGAATTAGGTTAAGAGTTTGAATTAGTAGGTACAGATCTACGGTACTAAGAGTTTGAATTAGTTTGAATTAGTAGGTTTAAGATTTTAAGAGTTTGAATTAGTAGGTTTAAGATTTTTATGACAGTATGGCTGCTAACATGTCTACTAAATTTCCAATTTTTTTACTGATCTGCGTTTTTTTTCCAGCAGAAATATGGAAGATATGAGCGCATTTGGATGCGTTGGGTTGCTTTTACAAAATCCAAACAGAAGTTTATATTTCATTGAAGTCTCATTTGCTTTCATGAAAATCTGTCAAATCCGAGGTATTACTTAATCCCCCCCCCCCCCCCCACACACACACACTCCAACTTTTATGTTATTCCCCATTTTTTGAAAATTTGAGATACAATTCTATTTTTCTATTTTACCTTTGCTCACAATCATACACGCCTTTATTTTACCTTTGCTCACAATAATATAGACGAGTCTAATCCTTATTTGGATTATGAAATTTAAGGAAGTCCATTATCATGATTACTTATGCACATATCCAAACTTGATCAACCTTACATATATATCCATATTTAATACTTTTGCATTTTCATTTTAGGTTGTTTTCCCTTTGGTATATCTGCAGTAATATTTGTCTCGGTGTACACTTCCATTGCCACGCTCAACTTGCTTCATCAATTCCACATTTGTCTCGGCCTTTTTTGAATACTAAGGTATGGCCTTTTTTAGTGTTTATATTCTTATGGGTTACTATTATTTGAACTAATACCACATGTTGTAATTATTGTAGAGGTATCTACTGTTATAATAAACACCTCTATTGTTGTAATTATTGTGGAACATTGAAGCTTTTGTTAGGCGAATTTATTTTTTTCTATGTTGTTGGATTTGTTGTTATCCCTTGAGAAGGGTGGATAGTCCAATAAACAAAGGAGACTCTGCCCAATTTTTTTAAAACTTTGACACTTTGTTTTTTTAAAACAAAGAAAATAGTATTTGTTTTCTTTTCTTTTCATTTTGTCATATTTTTTATGATAGAGATCAAGTCATATTTCCCTAAGATTGTCAACTCAGTATAAAAAATAATAAGTATATATAAAGTTGGGGCCTAAAGTTAGGAAAATAGGTAGTTGAGGCCTAAAGTTCTAACGGTTACTAAAGTAGACATGGCATTAAGTAAAAATAGTCCAGAAATTTGTTATAAAAAACTAATTATGCGCACAAAGAAACTATTTGGAAATGTATATTGCAAAAAATGTTAACCCATAATGATCCCATACTTATTTGCTCATAATTTCCCCTCTTACGCTACCACAAATTCGAATCTAATTCTGAAGATATGCAAGGGATATTGTTTCCCCGAATTCTGATTTAATTATTATTTTCTGCTTTTAATTTGGCACTTAAGTTCTTATTTCCACTCTTAGTTTTTCAGGTGTTGTAATTACATTACTCTCATCTGGATGTCATAAACCTGATACGTATGGTGCCTCAGTTTAACATAGAAGTTGATCATGTTTATTTTGTAAGTTTTGTTAATTACTATCTTTTGAGAAAATATTTTATCGTTATATTCTCCTGCATTAATTGTAACTTACATTTAATGCATAGAAGTTGATCATGTTGCAGCCTTGAAAAGCATGGTTCGAGGGAGACGAGGAAGATGAGAAGAGCGGGTGAGGTTTACGAATTGAAAGCAAGAGGATCGAGGTTTACATATTGCCTACTTGAATTGGTTTTCATTTAATTTTCATTTTTACATTTTGTATTCGTGATATGATGTTATCAAATTGTTTTTGATCCATTTCACACTATCTATGTTTAAGGTTTCATATAGATGATTTCGGGGTTGCTTGGGAACATTGAAATTCAGTGACTAAAGTATGTTTAATTAAACATACATGAGTTTCAAGATGACACACACACAGATCACACTCACACACAAATGTGTTTTTTGAATTAGTTTTTTAAGTTGAGTGCTTATTTTAAATTTTCTTAGTAATTCGGATTGATGTGTATCTCCCCCCACCCCACCCCACCCCACCCTACATCCTATATAGCTAACATACAATGTTTTTGGGAACAAACTAATTTTTTTTTTCCATTTCAGGTTTTAATCCAAGACCAATTAAACACGAACTTATTTTTTATGCTATGGGACTTTATTGGGCTGCTACAGGGCTTATATTGGGTTGTTACGGGACTCATATGGGGCTGCTACAGAGCTTCTACGGGGCTAATACAGGGCTGCTATGGTAATAGCTAATAAAGGGATGCTATGGGGCTGCCACAACGCTGCTATGGGGATTCCATTGATATATATTTATTTTTTTAAGATGTTTGTTTCATTGAAGCTTTTGTTAGGTGAATTTGTTTTTTTTATATATATATTTTTGGATTTGTTGTTATCACTTGAGAAGGGTGGATAGTCCAATAAACAAAGGAGATTTTGCCCAATTTTTTTAAAACTTTGACACTTCGTTTTTTTGAAACACAATGAGAATTCATTTGATGAATATTGTATATTTTATATTATATGTGAATTTGTTTGATTTTAGATTATTTGAATGTTGTTGGACTATTTGTTGTTTGTTAAGCAGTGTGAATAGTTTATAAACAAAGGAGATTATGGTCAATTGTTATAAATTACTCTTTTTTTGCCGTTTTGCAATTATGTACTTCGAAAATTGTAATCGTTTTGTAATTACGTGCTTTCGAAATTTTCGCCATGGTTTCAGGGTTTCGCATAATGGATAATCCCATAAACAATAAAGATTATGGACAATTTTTTAAAAATTACACTTTGTTTTGTTGGGTAAAGAAATTTTTGCCACTTTGCATTTACAAACTTTGAATTTTTTTTTCGTTTTGCGATTACGTACTTTGAAAATTTTCGTCATGTATTCAGGTACGAATATTTCGCTTGTATATATATGAAAGGTTTTTTTTTTACTGTTCCAAAAAATAAACAATTAAATCAAATTTTTTAAAACGATCTAAGAGTTTTAAACATTGTGACATGGCAAATTGGAGGGAGGGGAAACACGCCTTCGGAACCTACCGTTTTTCAATCCTCCACAATGCAAAACTTTTTTCAAATTTTAAATTTTGAACAAAGCACTTTATCTTTAATTGATTAAAGTTTGCAATCACTACTCCTAAACTCTACTGCCACTTGCCTATAGCTTTAATTCAAAAACCTACACATTCTCACAACTGCACAAACCCTCCACACAAGATTAACCTCTCCCTCTCTCAAAGCTTCCCTCACCCTCTTCCTCAAGTCATCTCCTATTTGAGAGCACTCGGGTTAGCTCCACCCAATCTTTAAAGGTATTACTCTAACTATATTTAAAGAATAAATCCAGAGAGATCCACGAAAAAATTCATTTTGTAAACTCAGTGCATTAAAAACTTATACTTTAATATTATAGGTTTCTCTGAGTATCAAAATGTGTATTAAAAACTTTGTACTCATTTTTGTCTTATTCACTGAATTTATCAAATGAATTTTTTTGTGGGTGTCCCTAGCTTTAGTCATATTTAAAACTACTCGCTAATCTAATGACGTTTTGATTTTTGATGCAGATCGAATGACGTTTTTTTTTTTTCCTTATAGTATTTAACAGATCTAAAAACATCCCCAAAGGTATCAAGTTCTCTCTCTCAAAACATCCCCAAAGGTATCAAGTTCTCTCTCTCAGTTATTTTTTTTGTTATCAAAGATGTGTTCTTCATTTGGCAGATATGTCCGTGAAAATCCTTATTCAAGGTATAATTTTGAGAACCTCCACACTACCCCACAATCGGCCCTTAACTCATACGAACAAGAATCAGTCTATTTCCTGACCAAATTTGCTCATCCGCCCCACACGGCATCGTTTGCGACCCCTACCTCCACCATTGCAGAGCTCAGCTTTGGTTACGTTTCTGACTTCTCTCCAAACGCAACCCTACCTCCACTCTCCTCTTCATCTTTTCTACCGAGAATCCATGGCGCCTTCAGCATTATAAGGAGACTCAGCAAACAACATTTGGGCATACGCTGATTTTGCAATAAAAGCTTACTTCGATGCTTTATTCTGCTTCTCATCTTCTTCATCAAAGGTTTGAAGATGATGATGGATAAACTGTGGGATCGAGGCCATTAAGAAAAGCTATATGAGTGTTAGGTGAAGAAACCGTTTTTTTTTTTTTTGTAAAAAAGGAAAACATATTAAAAAAAAGCAGTTTTTTTTTGTAAATTAAAAAAACATTATTTTTGTTTAAAATAAGAAAACATTTTGTTTGTAGAAAAACAGTTTTTTATGCTATAAAATAAGAAAACGTTTTTTTTAAACTTTTTTTTGTAAAATAAGAAAACAGTTTGTTTTTGGTAAAAAACAAGAACAGTTTTTTTTGCAAAATAAAAAAAAAAAATATTTGTAAATTTAAATAAAACAGTGTTTTTTTATATAAAATAAGAAAACAGTTTTTTTTTTTGTCGAAAGACAGGTTTTTTTATTGTAAAATAAGAAAATAGTTTTTTTTTGTAAAAAAGAAAACATATTTTAAATATTCATAAACATAGTTTTTAAATATTGATAACATTTTTTTTAAATTAAGAAGTTTGCAAATTTGTTGGCAAATATTTCTCACTCAAATAGATAAGCAAAGTTTATCAACACCTTATGCTACAATGACAAATAATATCACGACAAATTATGCAATTAAACATACCAAATTGTGGTCGAATACTTCATTTGCTATTTGTCATGACAAATAACGATAACCTAACGGACGTTTAGTATTGATTAATAGTCATTTTAATTAATTTCATTGGGACTCATTTTAAAATATGTTTGAAGTGATGATGGGATAAAACACAAGTAATAAAGGGCATGGGTTGATGATGAGACAGCACAAGGAATAAAGCCTAAAGGGCATGGAATAATGGGACAAAAATAAATACAATTTGAAATAATAAAAAAAGAATTTTTGAAATGGGGTGGATATATTAGCCATAATTTTAATTTCCAATCCATAGTGGAGATTTGCTATATAAGGCTTCATTCCACTTTGCGCTGTATGCGTCTTTATCTGTTGGTAGATCGCTTAAAGTATTGCCTTATTGGAGGTTGTTGATATGGAATTGTGAAAGGAAGTGAAATGTTGCTTAAATTAGTGTCTTAGGATCCGTTTGATATATATTGGACAAAAGTGTTGGCATGACAAAATTTGTCAGGACAAATTTTGTATAGACAAATATTTTTTTCTCACATTAGGTTATTAAACACCAAATGAGGTAAAACAAATTTTTTAGGCAAAACATTTTAATAACACATTTTTCGTCCATATTAACACATATAATAATAAAAAATATGTTTTTTTTTTAATTTTCGTCCCAAGTCTTATTTAATAAAAAAAAAGTTTTTTTTCTTTTTTACTTCCCGTTTTTATTTATTAAAAAAGTAACAAACTATATATAAAAAAAAGTTTTTTTACGCCAAAACTACTTATTAAAAACAGTTTTTACATTAAAACAGTTTTTAATTTTTACATTAAAACAGTTTTTATATTAAAACAGTTTTTACGTTAAAACTGTTTTTAATTTTTTTTACATTTAAAACAGTTTTTATATTAAAATAATTTTTTGCATTAAAACAGTTTTTACGAAAAAAAAGTTTTTCCATTAAAATAATTTTTTATATTAAAACAGTTTTTCCATTAAAACAATTTTTTATATTAAAACAGTTTTCACATCAAAACAATTTTTAATTTTTTACATTAAAACATTTTTTACATTAAAACGGTTTTTACGAAAAAACAGTTTTTACATTAAAACAGATTTTAATTTAAAACAGTTTTTTTAACTATTTAAAACAATTTTTAAAATATTCATAACAATTTTTAAAATATTCATAACTGTTTTTTTTAATTATTTCAAATAGTTAGCAAATTTGTTGATAAACATTTGTTGATAAACATTTCTCACTCATATAGCAAAGCAAAATTTGCCAATATGTTATGCATAAGAGGTGTTGTACATTGGCAAATAGCGTGTAGGCAAATTTTGCTATCAAACAGACCAAATTGTAGGCAAATGTCATATTTGCCAATTTATTTGTCATTTATCATGACAAATAATGCTATCAAACGGACCCTTAGTGCCTTATACTTTGATTCAATAAAACAATAATTTATGGTACTCATTATATCGTTTTAAGTTTTGTTCGATAAAGCATTGATAGCATTTTGATTCTCTTGATAGCATGTTGTTAGGTGAGAACACTTATGGGCACATGGCTCAATGAAAACATTTTTTTATGCTATAAAATAAGAAAACATTTTTTTTCGGTAAAAAATGAAAACAGTTTAAAAACAAAACAGTTTTTTTTGTAAATTAAGAAAAACAGTTTTTTTTTGTAAAATAAGAAAACAATTTTTTTTTGTAGAAAAACAGTTTTTTATGCGGTAAAATAAGAAAATGTTTTTTTTTGTAAAAAACGAGAACAATTTTTTAGTCATTTATTTTCTCCTATTCAGTCGTATTTATTGTGAGACTACATTTGGATTTTTATTGGGCCATTCGGTTTCAAAGTTGTTTTAGGAGATTTCAGCTGGACTTGACTTATTGTAATAATTAAGATATTTGGAGATTTCATGTGACGGACTTTATATCGTACTTTGAAGATAAATATGTTGAATATCCTTAATATTTGGGATCTATTTAAAATATTTATCTTGTGGATTAGAATTTATATGTCTCACATCTGTCACATGCGAATGATGATATTTAATTTATTAACGTCCGGCTTAATTTTGATGGCGGCCGACGCCAGAATTTAGCGGGGTGTTATACCTTCTTGATATCTTCTACCTGGCGAGCTCCTCCTATTGGAGAATTTTTTTATGACGCCATAAACTCCATACTCGACTCCAATTTTTACTTGCGTGAGCATTAGGGGTATGGGCATGGTTATTACGTTTCTCCCCATGGAGCTCCTGTTCTATTATTTTGAGGGGACGCTAAAGGAGAGTGTTCTCCTCTTGCTTATGGTGCGTGGCATCCTCCTGTTTATAGGGTCATCATTTATATGCATCCACAAGCTGTGATATCTAGTTTGATAGTGGTGCCTCATTGCTCTCTATGGTCCGGCCTTCCTGTGGTTAATAATGTGAGCTATGAGTGCTACAGATTTTGTTAGGATTGACTTCAAACATGACTCAGGGAACCTCAGTGTAATACGTCAACACCATCGATATCATCCCCTATTTAACCCCCGCTCATAACAATATGGGGTTTTATTCTTGCTCGCATTCACAAACTTGCTGTAATGGGGTTTGAAACGCTGACATGTGATGTTATAAACCCCATGCCTTACTAGTGGAGCTGAATAAGCCTCAGTTTTACAAAAGTGTAAATCTACATATATGAACCATCACTTTCCCGCACCCAAGCAATATGGGATGTAACTCTCTGACTACCAAATCAACTACGACACCAGTCTGTTACACATAGGTCCGTTCTGATCATTCTGCCGGTTTTCATGAAATACTAGGTATTGGTTGTGTGAGTGAGGAATGGTTGGTCATTGACTTTTCTTGGCCGAGAAAAAGAATTTTTTTCCCACAAATGATATCAATTATAGGTGATAAAATTATATTGGTATTTATTCAACATAATCAAAGCTGAGCCAAGTAAAAACATTCACAATCACCCAGAAGAACAAAATGTACGTGGTTCAGCAATGTGCTTAGGTCCATGGGTGTTAATCTTCTCTTTATTAAGTATCTACTGATTACAAAGATTACATGCCCCTTTTCCTAGGGGCGAGGGATACATTTATAGAGAAATGAAAGAGGTCCAATCGTGTGGGACTCCATGACCTTAGATAACTATGTGAACTTGATCGGTTGTACATAATTCCGAGAATTCCGTTTATCAGCTTCAATCGTACTTATCTTCTCAAAATGTGATCTCTAATATGACCGGTGGACACATGTTCCTGTTTTGGTGTGGTCGAATAATCCTCTCTCTCTCTCTCTCTCTCTCTCTCTCACACACACACACACACACACACACACACACACACAGTTTGTGTGTGTTATAAAAATAGTATTAAAATAATTTTCAAAGAAAAATCATGTATATTTGAATGATTAATCTTACGTATTTGAATAAGTTGAATAATTAATTAATAATTTATTTTTTGTTATAAAATATATATTTAGTGGATTTCCACTAGTATTCTACAATTATTAAGGGGTCTGTTGGGATACATAGTTTGGTACTATAAGTAGGGATCATACCCTTTAAGTATTCACACATCAATCAAATGAAGAAACTCCTCTTTAAATTATCTTTGTGTCTTTTTTATTTTACAGCACGTTATCAGCAAGATTGCTCCAATATATTTTTTATCATCGACTTTTATCACCCACCAACCAATTATCTTTATTCCACAACCATTTTCCACCCTAGATCAGATCTGCTTGGGCTGAGATTTTAGGAATTTGGATGGCTTCATGCTTTCCTTGGTTTCAAGCTTCAAAATGATGGTTTGTATAATTATCATTGGGATTTTGAGATTTCAACTATCGTGGTAAGTTTCCCAATTAAAAAAAGGTACTTACAATTCTGTATACTTCTTGTTATTTTTATATTAACCCCATAGTTTTAGTTATTCATAAAGTTTTGCATATTCAAATTTTGAATATTTAATTATGAAATTATCATTTAAAATTAGAACCTGAAGTTTCATATATTGTTATTAGGACCCCAAGTTCCTTATTATCATTCAATAGTGGGATTTGAAGTTCCCATATAGAGATTTTAATTTGGGGCTAGAAGTTATCAAATCAATTTGCATTGGGACTAAAAGTTTCCAATTACTATTTAAAATTCCCAATTATTGTTTAAAATTTGGGGCTTGAAGATCCCAATTGCTATTACATTATTGGACCCAGAGTTCTAATTAAATATGTTAGAATTTAAACCTAAAGTTTTGATTATTTTTATAACACGAGTGAGAACTTTAAATGTTCCATAATGATTATTTATAGTTTGGACCCGAAGTTCCAATTTTTTTTACCCCTTATCAAACTTGAAGTTTGGATATAATTGGGAAGGGCATTTAAAGTCCCGAAATATTAATGTTATGATACAAAATTGTCTTTATTATTTACATTTGGGACCTGAATGTAATAACCCTCGCTTATGGGACCGTATTTTATATTAATTACTTAGTATAGTAATTAGAGACCAGTGTTGGGTTATGATTTGAATGTTAATTCAATGTAGAAAAGTTGATATTTATTATGAGGTTGCATACATATCATAATTATGGAAAAATATTGCTATGTCATGCTCATTAATATCATCTGAATTTAAAATGATATTTGGCTTAATAATGAGACCGGAATCAAAATTGAATTTTAAAATGTCCAAATGATAATTTGGAGGTTGCAGTTGGTTCCGGAACGTGCGAAATAGTCAGATAATGTGCCATGTTGTATTTTGTAGTTTTGGGCATTTTTGACTGGTTGAGCTTTAATTATGCTATTGCGTATTATTTTATCGCACTTTTGGTTAATTAGGTGGGCCATTTACCTTAAGCCACGACTTTAGTCTTCTAAGTCTCCTAATTTCCCCTAAATCCCTTCCTAAACCTAAGAGAGAAAAGAGAAAGTAGAGAGAGAGCTTTGGAGATTGAGTGGGATTGCAACTACACCCAGAAATCTGCATATTTGCTGAATCAAGGCAAGTTTTTACTTGCTAATTGTTGTCTTGAGATAGATGATTGTGTATGATAATGGAGTATTAACCCTAGTTTAGCACTTAGGGTTTTATTATGGGTTTTGGGTTTTGATTTACTCCCAAAATGATTCTTGGGGTTTTAAGATGTTAAATAGCATCATTGATGTTCTTATAATGTTAATATATGAGTTTGGTTTGGAGAAGATTGGGTGTGGGTAGAAAATGGAGTCCAAGACTCCATAGCCATTTCTTGGCAAAATCGCAGGCCCGAATCGATTCGGCCCCCTGGGCGAATCGATTCGGCTAGGGGCAGTGCTCAGGTCTTGTTGACCGAATCGATTCGGTCTCCCATCCGAATCGATTCGGCAGTTATGCAGAAACCCAGATTTTCTGACCGAATCGATTCGGCCTCCCATCCGAATCGATTCGGTATTTATGCAGAACCTCAACTTTTCTGGCCGAATCGATTCGGCCAAGGGGGCGAATCGATTCGGTAGCCCTGCATTTTCAAAATTTTCCTTTTTTATTTTTAAACCCTTTTCTTTAGGATTATTGATTAGGGACCTTCTTAAATGAAGTAAACATAGGGTTTAGAGTCCTAGTTGAGTTGGGTCGACATCCTAGACTCGAAAGGGTTCGTCTAGGATTCTTTCAAGGGAAAATTTAAAGTGATGCTTAAGCATTTCTTTGTCTTGTAGTTTTATGAGGGTCTAGAACTTATTAAGGTCGAATTTTGGAGACTTTAGAATTCAGCTTGAGTACATTTTGACTTGATGGTTTATATTAAAACCTAAAAGAGGCCTTGGGGATAACTTTGGAGTTTATATTCCTTTTGAGGATGCTATGTCGGTACTATTTACACTTAGTCCTGCATTAGCTTATTCATTTAATTAAAATGAGAAATTGGTAAGGTAAATGATAATTTGCTTAATCATGCTATGGAAATTAATAAAATGAAGGTTACACACCTCTCTAAATGCCATCTTAAGGGAAGTCCGTGCTATAGGTGAAGCCCCCTGGCTAATGAATGCAGGGTGGATATAGTCCTAGGCCATATGAGCGCTTGTTTTATTTTCTGCGATGGGTAGGAGATTTTTGGGTGTGGTCTTGACTACCCGCAGGCATATGGTCGCTTCCCGACGTTTTCGATAGGATCCCAGGTTGTCGTATGCTAGGCCCTGGAAGATGATGGTTATTTAGGGGCGCGCCCAGTGGGGAAACCCGGACGGGCGGTCTTAGAATCGTTATATTTATATTTATGACCATTCAAATTATCGAGTTGGACTCGATGGAACATTAATGCCATAAAGTGCAAACTTATGCCGCAAAGAGCATGTTATTGAGATTAGTGCCATATAGAGCACATGATGATAATTGTATTCCTAATAAGGAATGGAAAAGGAGATTGAAATTGAAATATGATGAATGATGATAAAGACTCATAAGTACTTTTAATTTCTGTTTTAACATGAATCTCACCTTATAGTCCTTATTAGTTTAGTTCCTTATGATGTTAACATGCTAGACTCATCCATGCTTATTGTGCATCATTGTCATACCTGTCATTTATCTATTGATCACACATATACCCGGCCCTGACCGGTTTTCTTTTCTTGTTGTATCTCTATATTCTTATGATTCGTTCAGGTGTTCCTCCGCACGGTCACCAGTAATGACCTTCCTTCTCGCTTGTTTTGAGGAGCCGTGACACTGTGCGGGTTTCACGGGATTTTGTGTAGACGCCTCCATTCATGTTTCTAGCTATGTTCAGTTTACTCGGGCTTGTTGCCCAAACATTTGTATTTGTATAATGAATTTTATTATGTAACCCTTGGTACATTATGTAAGTTGTATGGATGGTTTGACCGACGTTTCATTCGGTCCTTTGTTTTCTCTTGGATTTCTTATATGCGCTTGTGGGGGTTTCCACCCTCTATTTCTATTATGGGTTGTGAAAAAGGTTTTCTTTTATTTCAAATCAAAGTTTTTGATAACCCGTTTTCTGGAATATAGAGTGGTTATTCCTTATACATTGTGTATTGTCGTGATGCTGAGGATGATATTATCCATGATTTCCTATTTCACCGGGGTATAGGGCTGGCCACCCTTTATTCCGGATAGCGGGTTGTCACAGATGGTATCAGAGCATCAGGTTCTAGAGTCTTTAGGATCTATGCGGACTTGTCACGTTCTACCGTAGCGTTCTTTGATATAGAACTTAATGTTAGGATTGTTTTGCTGCCTATGTATACGATCTTCTACTAAATAGATTGTCTTATATTATGTTTTAACTCTCTCTCGTCTTATTCTCAGATGCCGCCGAAGAGAGGACGTCCAGCTAGACGTAATAGGGTCGTTGAGGATGAGTTTGGTCCTCCACCGCCGCAGGGGACTATTAGCGCCGCTGAAGTGGCAAATATTGTGGCCCAAGCTGTCAACGCCGTGATGACTGCAGTGGCCCAACAAATGCCACAAGCCCAAGTTAAAGGACAAGAAGCACTAGTTCCCACGGGACCTTCTCAGTGGGAACGGGTGAGGGAATCTTTCCTCAAGGGACATCCCCCGGAGTTTGAGGGAGGTTCGGATGTTATCAAGGTGAACCAATGGAAGAGAGATATGCAGCGCCATCTTAGGATGGTAGAATGTAGTGAGGTGAAGAAGCAGATTCTTGTTACTTTCAAGCTGGTAGGACCGGCCTTACATTGGTGGGAGTCCATGACGACACCCGAGCAGAGGGACACTATGTCCATTACCAATTTTTGGGCCTTGTTTGATGGGAAGTATTTTCCTCCCGCCGTTCAGAGGGAGATGCAGAGGAAGCTGCAGGATTTGGTTCAAGGGGAGAGGTCAGTTGCTGAGTATGAGGAAGAGTTTACCCGGTTGGCCAGTTTTATACCGGATGAGGTAACTCCAGAGTCGAAGAGAATCTCCAAGTTTGTGGGAGGTTTACATTGGCGGATAAAGCAACATTTGTTGGGAAATCCATCTTTGGTGACTTTCGGTGATGTGATGAATGCCGCTTTGCTTCACTGTCAGGAGCACATATTGTTTCTGCTAAACAAGAAGAAGGTTGCTACTGTGGGTCAAGCAGCGAGGCAGGGAGGGGTTGGGAGTGGAGGGGGAACATCTTCCTCGTCCCAATACTCGGGAAACAAGCAAGTTGAGAAGGATCCTCAGCAGGGGGATCCGTCCAAGCGTCCACGTTTCGGTGGGTTTAATGCCGGTGGTAATAATCATAACAGGCAAGGTCAAGGTGGTCAGCAACCACAGGGAGGTAGAGGCGGTAATGGTGGTAGGGGCCAACAGGGCCGAGGTGCGGGGCAACTCCGGAATAACCAAGGCAGGAATCAGGATAACATGACTAATAAATGTTTTCAGTGTGGGGAGCCGGGCCATTATAAAAGGACGTGTCCTCAGTTGGTTGGAGGGCATCTTCCTCGGGCCCCACAGCAGCCGTACGTACAGTTTCCGCCTCAAGCGCCTAATCCGGTTGCTCCTCCTCAACAGGGGCAATTGCAGTACGGAAGGGTTTATCATATTCAGGAGGCTTTGCTTCCTCCAGCTCCTCCGGTACCACCGGCGATCGAGGGTAAGTTTCTCATTCAGGGGCACTTGGGTCGAATTCTATTTGATACGGGTGCTACACACTCCTTTATTTCTAGAAGTTTTGCTCAGACTACAGGTTTGATAAAATCTGCTGAAAGTACTTTCACTAGCGTCGAATCCTCCATGGGCGATGGCTCATTGATTTTCTTCGTATGTAAAAACATAGGAATTAACCTTGGTGACTTGTGTTTTGAGGCTGACTTGCTCGTCCTTGATATGGTCGGGTACGATGTAATTTTGGGTATGGATTGGCTAGTGAAGTACCGTGCTATAGTTAATTGTTACGGGAAGAGTATAATTTTTGCGGTTCCGGGACAAGAGATGTTCCTGGTAGTCATGCCTTGTATGGAAGGGAGCACGAGCGCTTATCTCTATTGTATTGCGGAAGAGGCATCTAGAGATGTCATGGTTCCCCTAAATTCTCTTCCGATTGTTAGAGATTTTGAAGATGTTTTTCGGGAGATACCGGGACTACCTCCAAGTCGGGAGATAGAGTTTGTGATTGACTTAATGCCGGGTACTCGACCGATCGCCAAAGCTCCTTACCGAATGGCTCCTGTGGAGATGAGGGAGCTGAGGGATCAGATTCAGAAGTTACTGGAGCAGGGCTTTATTAGGCGTAGTACCTCGCCGTGGGGCGCTCCAGTATTGTTTGTGAAGAAGAGAGACGGTTCTCTCCGGTTATGCGTGGACTATAGAGAGTTGAATAAAGTCACCATCCGGAATAAATACCCTCTACCTCGCATCGATGATTTGTTTGATCAACTTAGGGGAGCTTCCTACTTCTCCAAGATCGACCTGAGGACGGGGTATCACCAATTGAGGATACGAGAGCAAGATGTATCCAAGACGGCCTTTCTGACTCGTTATGGATCTTATGAATTCTTGGTTATGCCCTTTGGGCTAACCAATGCCCCTGCAGTGTTTATGGACCTTATGAATAGGGTATTCCGGGATTTCCTTGACCAGTTTGTCATTGTCTTTATTGATGACATCCTAGTCTATTCTCAGACAGAGTCGGATCACGCGGTTCATTTGCGGTTGGTCCTGCAGAGATTGAGAGATCATCAATTGTATGCAAAGTTTGAGAAGTGTGGCTTCTGGTTGAAGGAAGTTCAATTTTTGGGGCATGTAGTGTCGTCCCAAGGCGTGGCTGTGGATCCGAGTAAGGTAATCGCGGTGAAGGAGTGGGGTCAGCCTACGACGCCCACTGAAGTTCGCAGTTTTCTGGGCTTGGCGGGTTATTACCGTCGATTCATTAAGGGATTTTCTAAGGTTGCTAGCCCATTGACGAATTTGACCCGGAAAGGAGTGAGGTTTGTTTGGGACAGTTCATGTCAAGCGGCTTTCGATGAGCTCAAGGATAGACTGACTTCCGCTCCAGTCCTGGCATTGCCAAGGCCGGGATTGGAATATCTCGTCTTCACCGATGCATCTCTTCTGGGGTTAGGAGGTGTTCTTCAACAAGAGAGACAACCCATTGCGTACGCTTCTCGTAAGTTGAAGCCTCACGAGAGGAATTATCCGGTACATGATTTGGAATTCGCCGCCGTTGTATTTGCCTTGAAGATATGGAGGCATTACCTCTTGGGGGAAAAGTTTAGTCTTTTCACCGACCACAAATCGTTGCAGTACTTATTCTCCCAAAAGGATTTGAACATGCGCCAGCGCCGTTGGTTGGAGTTTGTGAAAGACTACCAATTTGATATCCATTATCACCCCGGGAAGGCGAATGTGGTAGCTGATGCTTTGAGTAGAAAGCCGGATGGAGACTTAGCTGAGGTGTGGAAAGCTAAGTGGAAGGAACTCAGCCTAGAGGAGGCAGGGGTGAGAGCATTCCTTTCTGTGATGACGGTTACCCCCACGATTATAGCAAAGATTGTGGAAGCTCAGAAGAGAGATGAGGCTTGTCAAGACCATACACGCCAGTTGTTGTCTGAGGGAGCGGATTCGTACTCCATTGGTTCTGAGGGTGGACTACGCTTCCATGGAAGACTTGTGGTTCCCGACGATGGGGATTTGAGACGTGCAGTTATGGCGGAATCCCACGGGTCCATGTTCACGGTGCATCCAGGCGGAGACAAGATGTACCAAGATATGCGCCGTTTGTATTGGTGGGCGGGCATGAAGAGGGATATCTCCGAGTTTGTGTCTAAATGCACTACTTGTCAATTGGTTAAGATTGACCACCAACGACCGACAGGTTTGTTGCAACCGCTCGAGATTCCCGTGTGGAAATGGGAGAGCATTTCGATGGAATTTGTTACGGGCTTGCCTAGATCGCAAAAGGGTCATGACTCAATTTGGGTGATTGTCGACCGTTTGACTAAGTCGGCACACTTCTTTCCCGTGCGCACTGATTACGATACTGCTCGTTATGCCCAGCTATTTATTGAGGAGATTGTTAGACTCCACGGGGTACCTTTGAATATTATCTCCGACCGAGATAAAATATTTGTGTCCCACTTTTGGCAAAGTTTCCAGGGAGCTATGGGGACCGAATTGAAGTTAAGCTCTTCCTATCATCCTCAAACAGATGGTCAGACCGAAAGGGTAAACCAGATGTTGGAGGATATGATTCGTATGTGCATACTCGACTTTAAAGGCAGTTGGGAACAATATCTTCCGTTGGTTGAGTTCGCTTACAATAACTCATACCAATTTACCATCGGAATGGCACCCTATGAAGCTCTGTATGGCAGACCTTGTAGATCGCCCTCTTGTTGGTTGGAAGTGGGTGATAATAAGTTCCTTGGACCTGAAATGATCCAAGACACTTCTTCGAAGATCGAGCTTATTCGAAATCGTATACGGATAGCCCAGGATCGTCAAAAGAGCTATGCCGATGCGGGTAGGAGACATATGGAATTGGAGGTTGGTGACCAAGTGTTGGTGCGAGTGTCCCCGATGAAGGGCATCAAACGTTTTGGGAAGAAAGGAAAGCTAGCACCGCGCTTTGTTGGGCCTTTTCCGGTGATTGCAAAGGTTGGTCCCGTGGCATACCAACTTGCCTTGCCGGAACCTTTACAACAAATTCATGATGTATTTCACGTCTCCTCTTTGAAAAAGTACAAAAGGTGTGAAGGTGCCCTTTGGCACATTCCTTTCGAAGATATCGATTTGCAGCCCGATGTTTCTTATGAAGAACAACCGGTTGCTATCCTTGAGTTTGGGGAGCGAAAGTTAAGATCTGGGGTGGTGCCTCTAGTGAGAGTCCATTGGAGTCATCATCATGCAAGCGAATCAACTTGGGAACGCGAGGATGAAATGCGGGGGAAATATCCACATCTTTTCTCATGAGGTACGCCTGAATTTTGGGGGCAAAATTCCCTCATAAGGGGGGGGAGTATGTAATAACCCTCGCTTATGGGACCGTATTTTATATTAATTACTTAGTATAGTAATTAGAGACCAGTGTTGGGTTATGATTTGAATGTTAATTCAATGTAGAAAAGTTGATATTTATTATGAGGTTGCATACATATCATAATTATGGAAAAATATTGCTATGTCATGCTCATTAATATCATCTGAATTTAAAATGATATTTGGCTTAATAATGAGACCGGAATCAAAATTGAATTTTAAAATGTCCAAATGATAATTTGGAGGTTGCAGTTGGTTCCGGAACGTGCGAAATAGTCAGATAATGTGCCATGTTGTATTTTGTAGTTTTGGGCATTTTTGACTGGTTGAGCTTTAATTATGCTATTGCGTATTATTTTATCGCACTTTTGGTTAATTAGGTGGGCCATTTACCTTAATCCACGACTTTAGTCTTCTAAGTCTCCTAATTTCCCCTAAATTCCTTCCTAAACCTAAGAGAGAAAAGAGAAAGTAGAGAGAGAGCTTTGGAGATTGAGTGGGATTGCAACTACACCCAGAAATCTGCATATTTGCTGAATCAAGGCAAGTTTTTACTTGCTAATTGTTGTCTTGAGATAGATGATTGTGTATGATAATGGAGTATTAACCCTAGTTTAGCACTTAGGGTTTTATTATGGGTTTTGGGTTTTGATTTACTCCCAAAATGATTCTTGGGGTTTTAAGATGTTAAATAGCATCATTGATGTTCTTATAATGTTAATATATGAGTTTGGTTTGGAGAAGATTGGGTGTGGGTAGAAAATGGAGTCCAAGACTCCATAGCCATTTCTTGGCAAAATCGCAGGCCCGAATCGATTCGGCCCCCTGGGCGAATCGATTCGGCTAGGGGCAGTGCTCAGGTCTTGTTGACCGAATCGATTCGGTCTCCCATCCGAATCGATTCGGCAGTTATGCAGAAACCCAGATTTTCTGACCGAATCGATTCGGCCTCCCATCCGAATCGATTCGGTATTTATGCAGAACCTCAACTTTTCTGGCCGAATCGATTCGGCCAAGGGGGCGAATCGATTCGGTAGCCCTGCATTTTCAAAATTTTCCTTTTTTATTTTTAAACCCTTTTCTTTAGGATTATTGATTAGGGACCTTCTTAAATGAAGTAAACATAGGGTTTAGAGTCCTAGTTGAGTTGGGTCGACATCCTAGACTCGAAAGGGTTCGTCTAGGATTCTTTCAAGGGAAAATTTAAAGTGATGCTTAAGCATTTCTTTGTCTTGTAGTTTTATGAGGGTCTAGAACTTATTAAGGTCGAATTTTGGAGACTTTAGAATTCAGCTTGAGTACATTTTGACTTGATGGTTTATATTAAAACCTAAAAGAGGCCTTGGGGATAACTTTGGAGTTTATATTCCTTTTGAGGATGCTATGTCGGTACTATTTACACTTAGTCCTGCATTAGCTTATTCATTTAATTAAAATGAGAAATTGGTAAGGTAAATGATAATTTGCTTAATCATGCTATGGAAATTAATAAAATGAAGGTTACACACCTCTCTAAATACCATCTTAAGGGAAGTCCGTGCGATAGGTGAAGCCCCCTGGCTAATGAATGCAGGGTGGATATAGTCCTAGGCCATATGAGCGCTTGTTTTATTTTCTGCGATGGGTAGGAGATTTTTGGGTGTGGTCTTGACTACCCGCAGGCATATGGCCGCTTCCCGACGTTTTCGATAGGATCCCAGGTTGTCGTATGCTAGGCCCTGGAAGATGATGGTTATTTAGGGGCGCGCCCAGTGGGGAAACCCGGACGGGCGGTCTTAGAATCGTTATATTTATATTTATGACCATTCAAATTATCGAGTTGGACTCGATGGAACATTAATGCCATAAAGTGCAAACTTATGCCGCAAAGAGCATGTTATTGAGATTAGTGCCATATAGAGCACATGCTGATAATTGTATTCCTAATAAGGAATGGAAAAGGAGATTGAAATTGAAATATGATGAATGATGATAAAGACTCATAAGTACTTTTAATTTCTGTTTTAACATGAATCTCACCTTATAGTCCTTATCAGTTTAGTTCCTTATGATGTTAACATGCTAGACTCATCCATGCTTATTGTGCATCATTGTCATACCTGTCATTTATCTATTGATCACACATATACCCGGCCCTGACCGGTTTTCTTTTCTTGTTGTATCTCTATATGCTTATGATCCGTTCAGGTGTTCCTCCGCACGGTCACCAGTAATGACCTTCCTTCCCGCTTATTTTGAGGAGCCGTGACACTGTGCGGGTTTCACGGGATTTTGTGTAGACGCCTCCATTCATGTTTCTAGCTATGTTCAGTTTACTCGGGCTTGTTGCCCAAACATTTGTATTTGTATAATGAATTTTATTATGTAACCCTTGGTACATTATGTAAGTTGTATGGATGGTTTGACCGACGTTTCATTCGGTCCTTTGTTTTCTCTTGGATTTCTTATATGCGCTTGTGGGGGTTTCCACCCTCTATTTCTATTATGGGTTGTGAAAAAGGTTTTCTTTTATTTCAAATCAAAGTTTTTGATAACCCGTTTTCTGGAATATAGAGTGGTTATTCCTTATACCTTGTGTATTGTCGTGATGCTGAGGATGATATTATCCATGATTTCCTATTTCACCGGGGTATAGGGCTGGCCACCCTTTATTCCGGATAGCGGGTTGTCACACTGAAGTTCCCCAATAATTATTCAAATATAGAAATTCAATTTTCTCGGTTCAAATTTTAGAACATGGAATGCCTAAATTATCTGGGCCTCAAATGTCAAAGAAGATATATCCCAGACAAACCTAAAGCTTTTATTGTCCAATTGACACGTTATAGACCAAGAGTCCCCCAATTATATTTATGATATGAAGATTCATCATAAATATTGTGATCAGAAGTTCACAAGTTATTATTTATAATTTGGATATAATTTTTCCTAATTAATTTTAAAAATATGAGGCCAAAAGTTCTCATGGTATTTCAAATTATTTGGACTTAAAGCTCCAACAAAAAATAACATAAATTAAAACTTGAAGCTTTGATTATTCATGGGGTATGGATATTGAAAGTTATCAAAATAATTTTTCATAATTTGGACCTGAAGATCCAAATATTTTTTTGTTGGGGAGGATAGAATGTACTTAAAATACAAATTGTTCCTTAAGAACGGTGTTTCTAGAAGAACGACGAGAATTAACGTGGAATACTTTCACTTTGTCTCATCTAATCCCCCTTATCGCTTAATGCGAAAATAAAGTGAATAATGATATTACAACATCAAATGAGATGTAGTCACATGGAAAAGATGCAACGTGCTTGCCAAAATAATTGTCCCATTAGGATGCAATAAATTTTGCAGTAAATAAATTTATTGCATGCTAGAAGCGTGAAAAACTTGTGGGTCCCAACTACTTGACTCCTCAGAAGTGGAGGTTTAATAAAATCATGCCCAAATAATGCTCCAGAAGAGGTTATACATAACACTTAGAGGTTATGAACAAAAGATTCACTTTCTCTAAAATCCTAGAAGAGGTTATTGTCTATGAAAGGACACAAGTCCCTGAAGTGACTATAAAATCCCTGAAGTTGGCAAAGGTACCTAATATTAAATCAGATCTCTATGTTTATATATATACAAGAGAAAAGTGGAATCACCAAAGATGTTCATCGATGATATAGTTATATATATTGTAGCTACACAAATAAAATGGAAATGATGATACAAATCCATGTATTATAATTGAATGTCGATAAAGAATATATTGGCCAAAAATGAAAAAATGTCATGATGGCATAATTCGAATCTCTTAATATACGTGTTGTATTTGGACTTGTAGTGAAAATCCCGAAAGATGTTAACTCTGAAGGTTACAAATGGGTGTTTATAAGAATGTGAAGTGTTAAGACTCACTAAAAAGTGCATAATCTATGGCACAAGGTTTCCTTAAGAAATCATAATTAATTATATACAAACATACCATCACGTTACGGCCGTAAATACTTTTCAGATATCTGACTAGCTTAACAATTTTTTAAAATATATTATATGAGACTCGTGCGTGAATATTATAACTGTTTATATATACGGGACTTAAATAAAGAATACACATAAAACTCCTACATGAATTTTCTTTACCAAAAGAAAAGATAAAGAGTATGTACTCAAATGCACTAAGACATTCATTGTACAGTAGGCAATCCAAATGGATTAAGTACAACCGTATTAGTAAATATTTTTGTAAGGAAAGGTATGAAAACAATCATATATGCAAATGTGCCACTATAAAAATTCCTTAAATATATGTGCTCCTGAAGAGCTCAATTGAAAAGCAAAATATCCAAATAAGGAATTAAAAAATGAATGACCTTGGGGTAACTAGTTATTATCTTGACCTACAGATCGAGCACTGTTTATGTTAAACACAGATCCATTAGTCAAATCGACTGAAAAGTATTGTAATCCTTTGACATAAATTAATTATACAATTTTAGTATACCCATGGTCTTCGATTTTTGGATATTAAATTATCCATATCATCCTAAAGAGGATGACCAATATAAATTTGGTCCCGAAGTACCATATGTGCATGTTATTATAGTATTTGGTCTAGAATGTATGTTATTAGTATATTGCTAAACATAACACAATGCATGATATTGGATATTATAGTTACCGTCAATATCTTAGTAAAAAATTATTATCTTTAGCTTGCAAATCATGGGACTAATATCAGCATTATGTGATACATTCGTGGAATTATTGGTGTAATATTTTTAAAAAAAGATCCATGCCAAGTTACTAATGTACATGCAGATTATCTCCATGGTCCTCAAAGTATTTATTCCTTGCCTCAAATGACATATGATCGTCCTATTACTTATGAAGGCAATGGTTCTTATATAGCCCAAACTCAAAGACGCTACATCAATGTAGATTTGACTAACACATTTCAGTTCTTCTATATACATGAACTCAAGAAGAGTTATACAACACATAAACTCCAGAAGAGTTCTGATATTGAAGTCAAATAGATCCGATAAAATGACATGTTCATCCCTCTTCACCCAAGTCTTATGGAAGTCGAGCTTCTGAAGAAAAGTGAGATTGAAGTAACAACCTATCAAATCTATTCACTAGTTCAAAGAAATATTTTAAAAGGTTGCATATGAGACTGATATGCATCGACTCAATCACCAGAGAAATGCCATAATCATGTGGAGCATTTGATCAGGCGGAATCTAAGAACATGATATTTTGGACATATGCGCGTTGTACTCTTTTTCTTTTAAACTAGATTCTTTTTCATTAGGTTTTCTAGTTAAAGGTTTTAACCAGGCAACACTAAGGTGTAATGGCATTTCCTTCACATCCATACATCTTACCTTGGCCACAATCACACACAAGGGTGTAATGGCAAGTTCAAATGGAGTTCTCTACATTTTTAGGGTTTTTAACTATTAGGAAGGTTTTAGAAAAATTAGAAAAGGAGGTGAATGAGAGGAAGAAGATATATAAAAAAGGGATATTTTAAGTTTGCACCTGGCATTTTATCCCGTCATTTGAGTTTGCACCCCATATTTTGTTTTCTTTGCATTTCCACCCTATCGTTAATGATTTTCGCTAGTATATGTTAGAAATTTTTAATAAAAGGATTTTATCCTTGATATAGGGGAAAACTTAAATACCAGGATAAAATGCAGGATGAAAAATCTAAAAATCTTATAAAATAAACTGAAAGAAAAAAGTTAGAAATATATAATTCGGGAATTACACATTAAAGCGTGGAAAATAGAAAAAGAAAAAATGGAAGATAAAAATTCTCCTCGACCAACGCCACCACGACCTCGTCCCTTTAACCACTGCCACCAACACCTCTCTCTCTCTCTCTCTCTCACACACACACAAACATATGGTTGATGGTGGGTTTTTATACTTAAAATTGGTGGGGGTGTTGTGGGTAGGTGGGTATTGCGATGGCGGTGGGGACAATGGCGGTGTTGGGGGTGAGATGAGGCTTTTCCAACAGTGGGTTTATGGGGGGAGCAAGTAGGTGGTGCGGTGGTGACAGGGTTTTTAAGGCGGTGGGGGTTCTGGCGGGAGCAACGCGGGAGTGCGATGGTGTTAGGGATGATGGTAGGGGTGACAATTTCTGACATGACACGACACGACAAGACATTGACAGAAAGTGTCATATTTGGGTCATATTTTTTTTGTCCAATAGTCAAGCGTGTCGTGTTCGTGCCATAGTTTTGACACAATTAATTCATTTTGACCCGATTACAACACGATTAAGCCGATTACCACACTTTATACTTAATATATTTCATACAATATAAAATGTAAAGTGATATATCAATGGTCATGACTCTGGTCACAACTCAAGGCCATGACCCACACTTTGACATTACCAAAATAGTCACGGCCTTAGGCTGTGACCCTATTTATGGGTGATTAAAAAAATAGAGATGGTCATGTACTTTGGCTGTGACCATTTTTAACTATAATAAAAAAAATTGGGCAGAATTTCTTCTGTTTTCTGGACATTCTAAAAACTGCGTAATGTAAACCCCGCACGACCCCAATGTTAAATAATTAATTATAAAAGCCCACGTGGTTACAAGACCCCCGGTTTGAGAGAACGACGATATTATTAAATTATCGTCATGCTCTCAAATTGGGTGCCCCGTGGACCGTGATCACGAGGTCAGTTCCTCCGGGTTACATTGGTCCCGTGCGAGGTATGGGCGCTGCT
The DNA here is from genome assembly GCA_949130495.1 of Sambucus nigra. NCBI lineage: Eukaryota > Viridiplantae > Streptophyta > Magnoliopsida > Dipsacales > Adoxaceae > Sambucus > Sambucus nigra. Next base: position 196,110 of record CASBWL010000256.1, read on the forward strand.
CACGGTTTAGTTCCAACGAGTTACATTGGTCCCGTTCAGAGTCATGACCATTGATATATATATATATATATATATATATAAAATAAGCGAATATCGTGTGGAATGATGTCATTTGTGTTGTGTCGTATTTTTAACGGATTGTGCTAGATAAAAAAACAAGACAATGTGTCGTCTCTGAGATGAAATTAAGTCACGTCTACCAGCCATTACCTTTACCATATTAGAAAATACTTTTACTGGGCATGCTCTGATAACCGAGAAACATTTCGAAAGACCCAGTTCAAGCAGCACCTACAACAACCCCACCGGCCACAATGGCCATCATCGTGAACACTTGCCACTACCTATCCCTCTATAGCATCTCTCTATTTAGCGGCATGTTTGTGTTTGTGTAAAGAATTTTTTTCAAATGAATGTTCTCTTGTATTAGGCATCAAGAATATAAAATTAACATATATACCAATTCAAATATCTAAATATTCACATAAACCATCACACTCATTAAGCTCCGGAAAGCTACAATTTTCTTTTGTTTCAATTTTAGTCAAGGTTAGAGTTGGTGTAGTTGAGTTGTCAAGTTCTAATTGGTTTACTAAAATTCCATTCAGATAATGTTTTTTTTCTTCAGCCATTGAGATAATGTTTTTTTTTTGGTTAGTAATTTGTTCATAAATTTTTTAATGTATACATGAGTTTTTGTAATATATACGTGTTAAATTTGTGTATACTCTAAATTATAAGGAATATATGTAAGTGAACAAGAGCAAAACACATAGGAGTTTTTCGAGTTTATCCCTTGATAATGGTACATTTAGAGATTTTTCCTTAGAAGTTAAATAATTAGAGTTATCCCTATATACACAAGGTACAAGCGAGATGATGCATTTGCGAGAAGTTATTTCTAATTACGGTATTATTTCAGTAAGCGAACTCAAAAAAATTCAAAATATTTTGGAAGCTTAATAAATAAATCATATTTATATAAGACATTTACGAATGGATCTTATCATAAATTTTTTTCCCAATAAATACTATTTATGCATATTCAATAGATGAGCATTTTAGAACACAACTGATTTCTATTATGAAAGAAAGATGACTTCTAAGATTTAAAAAAAAAAGGAAAACGATAGACTCCCCGAATGGGGAGTTACTAGAATCATACCCATTAATCTCATTACATGCCAAAATAATCTGGACCCTTAATTTATTTGTCAAAAATAATGTATTATATCTTTAGAGTTATGATTTATTTTAAACTAAAACTAAAAGATATTCTTTTAATTTTTTTAAAACAGTAATGATTTATTTTAACAAAAAAATTTAATTTTACATTAAACTAATGTTTAATGGATCAATTATCAAAAAATCTCTCAAATATTTTTTAATACACATTTAGTCCAATCTTTTTTATTTTGTTCCAAAAAAAAAACTCAAACACTAATTTAACCAATATTCTCTTATTTTTAAAGGTCCGCGCCAGCGCCACACATTGAATGTTTTTATGTGGTGAGTGACTATTCGGAACATAGTTTTTTTTATTTATGTGGTGAGAGACTTTTTAATAGTAAACATAGTTTTTTTATTTCTAAAAAAATATTTGTTTTAATTTTAATAAAAAAAATCTGTTTAATCTGATATCATAGATTCGCGATTTATTAGTGCCGCTGGCACGAACCTACATTTCCGGACAAACATCATTTGTTGAATGTGAGTCCGCGTCAGCGGCACTAATTAATTGCGAATCTAAGACATCAAATTAAACGGGTTATTTTTTTTTTTTATTAAAACTAATTTTATCAAAAAAAAAAATCGTATCGTGTCTTACCTTACACAATTTAATTGAGATTAGATAGGACATAAAACTAATTTTATCAAAAAAAAAAAAACGAAAAAAAGTGTTAAAACTAATTTGAACAAAAAAATTTGTGTTCGTGTTATTTTAATTTAGTGATGTTCCTGTTCCTTTTTTTATATATAAAATACAGATTTTTTATAATACAAAACACGTTTTTAATTAAAAAAACAAATCTACCTTAAAAAAAGATATAAAATTGATTTTAACAAAAAAAAAGAAAAGAAAAAGAAAATGGAGTCATTGGGTATAAAATGGATAGCTTTGGTTCGGTAAGTCTTGCATGGCCCTCAAAAAAAATATCCAAGTCTTTTCAGGTCAACCGAGTCAACTGTTGCAATAATGCATCCAAATAATTGAGCTGTCTAAGATATCGTCCACAAAATTCACACAACGAAAGCATATGGAATATATATATATATGTGCTTGTGTCTGTGGTAGCTAGTTACTGATTATCTATAACAAACAATTAACAAAGAGTGAAAATGGCTGAAATTCTTCTGAGTGTTGTTGCAGAAGGAATCCTGGGCAAGCTACTTTCCCTTGCTGCTGATGAGGTGAGCTTGGCTTGTCGTTTCAAGGATGACTTAGAAAGGCTAGCTGGAAGGGTGGAAACGGTTCAAGCTTTATTGTCTGATGCTGAGAGCAAGCAACACAGTGTGGCTTCTGTAAGACTTTGGTTAGAAAAGCTCGAACGTGTAGTTGATGATGCTGAAAATGTGTTGGATGACTTTGAATACGAAGTTCTTCTACGCAAGGTAGAGAGTAGAATGGACAAGGTACTCACCTTCCTATCTCCCTCAAAAAACCGACTTGTATTTCGCCATGAGATGAGTCACAAGATCAGGAAAATCATTACATCTCTAGACAAACTTTGTGGAAAAGCAATTGCTCCCCAAATTGGACTTTTGATGAAGCCAGTTAATAACTATGTTGATCCTAAAAAAATAATTGATAGAAAGACTGACCCGGCTCTAGGTGATATAAAAGTCGTCGGACGGGATCACGATATGTCCGTTATTGTTGAGAAGTTAGTTTACTCAAACAATGAAACGGATTTATCTGTTATCAGCATAGTGGGAATGCCTGGTCAAGGGAAGACCACCCTTGCTAAGCTAGTTTACAAAAATGACTTGGTGATTAGAACTTTTCATCATACAATGTGGGTCTGTGTATCCGTTGATTTTGATGTCACTAAGCTTTTAAACGAGATGGTAGAATCTCTCGCCAGCGGTGAAACCTCCCACTTGTCAAACATTGAAGCCATTACAAAGAAGCTTAAAACAATTCTAGGGGGAAAGAGATATCTACTAGTACTTGATGATGTCTGGAATGAGGATCCATCAAAATGGGAATCCATGAAAAATATTTTAAAAGAAATTGGTGCCTCCACGGGAAGCAAAATAATGATAACCACGCGCAATGAAAAAGTTGCTTTAACAATGCAAACATATCTTGTTTATACATTGAAGAGACTGTCAGATGAGGACAGTTGGACAATGTTTAAGCAAAGGGCATTTGGAAATGGTGGAGCAATAGAGACCCAAATTTTGGTGGATATCGGTAAAAAGATTGTAAAAAGTTGTAAGGGTCTGCCTTTAGCTGTAAAGACTGCAGGAGGTTTATTGTACTCTAAGAAGTCTGCACATGAGTGGAGTAAAATGTTGGCGTCATTAGAACATATAAGTGGAGAAGTCCAACTCAACTTGAAGTTAAGTTATGATAATTTGGAGTCACCATCTTTAAAACATTGTTTTGCGTGTTGTTCTATTTTTCCAAAAGATTCCATCATTGAAAAAGAAATATTAATACAAATTTGGATGGCCCTAGGATTGCTTCACCCTCCTAAAGGGGATGATTTGGTGATGGAGGATATGGGTAACTACTATTTTGAAACATTGTTTTTGAATTCCTTGCTACAAGATGCAGAGGTCGATGAGTATGGGAACATTGAAAGTTGCAAGATGCACCATCTTGTGCACGATCTTGCAGTGGATATATCGCAGAAAAGTTTTTGGAAATCGCGTGCACTATTTTTAAAGGATGATCTCATTGGCAACCCGTTAACTAACTTCAAACGCTTACGTGTTCTAATTTCTCTTAGTAATGGTATCAAACCGTTGCAAGCTACAATAGGGAAGCTGAAACACTTAAGATATCTTTACATCTCGCAGACTTGGGTCCCTATGCTACAGCTTCCAAAGAACTTAGTGAGCTTGGTTAATTTGAGAATTATTAATATTAGCGGGATGGTGGAGTGTCAAATTCCGCCACTAGGGCATCTTCCGTGTCTCAAGGTTATTGAGATAACTGCCGCAGAGAATGTGGTACTTATTGGGACTGAATTCTATGGAAAACATATAGTCAGTGACGGTGCAATATTTCCTGCACTGAGAGTACTCACTCTAAAGAGTTTCTCAAAGTTACTGGAATGGTTAGAGTGTCCATTACCATCGACAAGGATTGTATTTCCTTACCTTGAGAAGTTGACTATTCATTTCTGTTCAGAGTTGATAACTTTGCCGAGCCATTTTCCATCCATTAAGGAATTGGATATTATTGATATCGGCAACGGCCTAGCACTCAACGAAATGAATAGTAAACTGACCTCTCTCACATCTCTATATCTGGCAGGTGTCCAGTCTCCATCAATAATGTACGAGTTTTTGATACACAATAAATCACTTAGAAAATTGAGTGTTTTTCATTGTGACGGGTTAAGGATTTTGCCCCCCCATTTGGATCTCAAGGATTTAACAATAGCATATTGCCCTGAGCTGGAATGTGTACAAAACTTTGTGAGTCTTGAGAGATTGCATATAGATTTCTGCGATAAATTAGCTATAATCGGCTCCCTCCCCTCCATACGAACACTTGAAATTATTGGTTGTAGAAATTTGACTGGTTTACCCAGTTCAAACGGAGCCTTTCCACTTATCGAGGAATTGAGCATAAGAAATTGCTTTGTTCTAGTGTCCATTCCAGATTTACACTCTCTCGCCTCTCTACGGATACTTCGTATTACCAATTGTAATTCTTTGATAATTAGTAATACGGAACTATGTATGTCTCTTGATGAATTACTCATTGAAAAGTGTCCTACCATTGAGCCATCTACAGATCCGTACTTGCCATATCTTAGAACATTGGCACTATCGGAGGAGGGAGAAGATTTCCTCTTGCCCTCCACTTCTACTTCAAAGGATGATATCCAACACTTGGATCAACTCCGGTTGGTAGGAAGGCCGAATATCAAGTCTCTGCCTGAACAACTTCAGCATCTCTCTTCACTGACATTTTTGGATCTAGAAGGATTTGATGGGTTGGAGGCTCTCCCGGAATGGTTGGGGAACCTCTCATCTCTTGAGTATTTGTATATTACCGAATGCCGGAATTTGAAGTGTATGCCTTTACTGGAATCAATGCGGCGACTCACCGAATTAAGAAAACTCCGTATTTTCAATTGCCCGCTTCTAACAAAGATGTGCATGGAGGGAACCCGCCCAGAGTGGAACAAGATTGCCCATATTGATGAAATTCAGATTAAATTGTAAGTTAACTGCCTAGTCCTTGCATGAATTTATAATTTCCCATTCTCTTCTAATTATCTTTATATTCTGTCCACCTCTCCTGTTTTTGCCCATACATATTTTCTCTTTCATTTCACCTTTAGCATATCATCCTCATGATTGCAGTAATGCATGGTTAAATCGGTACTTATATCATCCTGTTAAACTCAATCTCTCTCTCTCTCTCTCTCTCTCTCTCTCTCACATACCACAAAAGTTTGAATATATCATCGAATATGTATAAATATCTCAAATTTTAGAAATATATGATGCATAGCTCAATGGTCAAGTGTTTCGGCTGTCAATTATGAGAACAGGTGATTGAGTTCAAGTTTGTTTATAAATGATGTGTATACGGGTTCTGAAAATTTGATTTTATTGTTTCCTTGTTATTTGTATGTCTCTGTGTTAGTAGTAATAAGGAATATTCCAATGGTATTATATACTAGTTAGTTAGGGTAGTTACATGCCTTTTGTTATTAGGGCAATAGAGGCTCTTAGCCCGATGCCTATACATATCATGTTTGGCCTCCTTCTGCACTTATTAACTAATTGAATAGAATGAACGAATGAGAATCCAATCTTTTTTTTCTCTGTTGTGTGTAAAATATTAGGTACTTACTGGGTGATGATCTTTTTATACTTGTCTGACTTGGTTAGTATGGGTTTGATGTAGTTAGAAATTAAATTTGGAAATTAGTAGCCAAGCTTAAGAGTGAAATATTTGATGGAATTTTTGTGAGTAATCTTGGTTGGCTGGTTGGGTAATAAAACATTGAGACTTCTATTTACTGAAAATAATAACAATATAAAGAGGGTGCATGGTGTATGCAAACAAGAGAGGTATTTTATTATTCATGTTCATAAGGATCTGACAAAGTTTTACACTGGGGTCAGCTACCTAACGCAACCCTCTTCCTTTATCTTGGCTTGGGACCGACAGTGTAAAAAAAATAAGAAGTCAAGCACGACACAGGCGGAATTAGGTATTTTATTATATGTTACTTTTTTATTTGGTTGTAAAACCTTTGAAGCATCAACAAGATAATTCATTGGAATTACATAAATCATGCCGAGTCTGCATTGATTTTTCTATTCAGGCTGCATGAAACCGTACTTTCTTAACTACTAATGTACATGGTCATTGATCATTAGCATTTGACTTCTTCTTAGTCTGTTTGGGTGTGTTTGATTTGTATTACATATCTTTTCATGGAAATATAATTATTTTTTTACTATTTATTTTTATTTTTATGGTGATTACATGTAATGTATTGAATAATTCTAGATCGACACATAAAAGTACACATTTTGTAGATACGGACGTGTCCTATTCGTATTGGCTCATGTCTGGGCTTCACACCAGTGGACCTGTGTGGTGTGTGAAGTCTAGACACGAACCAATACAAATGCAACACGTCGGCATGTCTAAAAAATGTGTCTACTTTTATGTCAGTGTAGAAGGACCCTAATATATTTTAGGGGCTTTGTAAATTTAGGACCTATTGTAATATGTATTTTGGAAATAGGACAACAAACATTTTATTTATGGTTTTAGTCCCTATTTTTGAATAAAGCCGCTGGCGCGGATCCATATTCATAAAACGTCAACCAATCACAACATGTCACGTGTTCCTTTAATTTGAAAATAGGGACTAAAAATGGAAACAAAATGTTTGTTGTCCTATATTCATAATCAATATTATTTTAAGTCCTAAATTTACATAATCTATATATTTTATCGTAACAATAGTCTTAAATGTGACACGTGCTCATCTTTTAGTTGTTTTTAATAGAAAACATTTCTTAATCACCCCATCAAATAATTGGTTTCCCAATGTTGCAATTAAACGAAGTCTTAGTGTGATTGACCCTTTAATCAATGCCTCAGTTGAAATGCTATCATTTGATGAAAATAAATATTTGTTGTAAGGATCCAATATAATGCGAAGTAATATATAGATATAAGCCTGGTGTATTATAAGAAATTAAATTTAGAAGGTACTCATTTTGGTATAGGCAAAAGCTTTTCATTTCCTTAGTGACGGGTCACATTTTTTGCAGGAAGAAGAATGGGGATTTGCGTAATAAGAGTAAAAACATGTTTCATAATGACGAGTACTCGTGGATGTGATACATATAATTTTATCAAGAAGCCTACTATTGTAAGTCTTATGTATTGTCCACTATCATTTTTTTTTCAATTAATTTTCAATGGGCATGGTATGGTATATATCTCCATCATAATCATATATGTCGTGACACATGCTTATATCTTTTTTGATTCACGAGAATTATTGAATCCAAACCGTAAAAGACTATTGAATTTATCGTGAAAAGAATTACTATAAATAAATACCTCATATTTTATTTTCCTTACTTTTTCGTGTTTGAGTTTAGAATATTGACACACATCTTTTTTGATTGCTGTACTCTTCATGGGAAAAAAAGTCTTGTTTTCTACAATTTGTGCTTCAGTGTGAAACTAATAGTTTCTGTTACTATTAGAATTGTGACCAACAAAACCAAAAGTGATGTCAATATTGTATTTCTTTCCCTTTATTGACTTCATGCTTCATAACAGACCGTTGTTTGAAGTTTCGGTTCAAGGGTAGTGTAGTAACCAGGTAAAAAAATGACCAAAAATGAAAAGGAAAAACTCGTATATTTTTTTTTTATCATATACATATATATAGCATATAGATCCATTTTTTTTCTATCTAATTATATAGATGATGAACATGACGACATCTAACTGAAATGATATCAAACACCCTTAGTCAGTTCTATTGACTGAATGATTGCTAGTTTATCTTCGTGTTGTAATGTAGAATTTATGTAAGTTCTATAGACTAACTTCTTTTTGTCAAGTCAAAGGTTGATTTTCTTCGACGTATGGTTGGATCGGGCGATGGAGTTTCCGCGGAGGGATTGGACGTTTGGGCTTGACTTGGATAAAGGGTGTACCCATTATGTCTTGTGTTTGGCTGGTCTCCAGTGTTTGACTTTGCTTAGTGGTGGTTTGGTACATAGAGATGATGCGACGTTGTGGTGTTTTGTGGTGTTGTTTGGTCGATTTAGTGTCATATCTCCTATGACGAGTGTTGCGATAGTGCAGGAGTTCTATTTGTAGTGGTGATTAGTGGTTGTTTGCGGCCTGCGTGCCTTGTTTGGATGTAGATTGTTTTGAATGTTTTGTTGAGTTGTTGTAGGGTCTTTGTCCGATTTATTTTGGATATGTGTTGTTCGAACCTTTGTCCTCTTTGTTTTGTTTTTGTGTCTCGGGCTTATTGTATATTTTCGACTGTTCGCCTTTTGGTTTAATATAATTACATTTTACCAAAAAAAAAAAAACCCTTCTTTTTCTCTTACATTTGTAGATTATTGGCTTTTGGTTTGATACATTAGGTGTAGATCAATCACATGTATATTTGCATTTCATTTTTATTTCTTTTAGGAATTTATTTTCAAGTTTAATTTAATGTATGTATTGGATGAAAAACTTAGCTGCTTGTGCCAAGGGCTTTGAAACCTAGATGGAAAACTTATCTAGAACTTTAAGTTACTATATATTTATTTGTCTTTGTTGAATGATTTAAATCTTCATTGGATTTAGTTTTGTTTTTCATTCTTGTCCACTACAATTTTATAGGAATTTTGACTTTAGTACCTCAGCACTAATTTATTAATTTGAATTTTTAATTAATTTCATTTGTAGAAGGTCATTTAACTGAACGTGATGGAGGACGTACCAAACTCAATAAAAATTAGCAACAGGTACTAAAGTCTTAAACGCCTATTATGGGTGTATTAAAGTCTAAAAGACACCTTACTTATTAAGCCACAAATTCATGTTTTGTTTATATATTTTTTTTAGAGATTAAAATCTGGACAGAGAGAGAGACGATGGTGCCTCTTCAACGTTTTTAACGGAAATGTTACGGATGAGCAGATGGTGGTGTGAATGATTTCAAAGTTGGGTGATGGACTTTTTTTTTTCTTCCTTTTTCTGTTGGTATTTAATTGACAATTGTAGTTTTTTAAATTCGTTACCCTCTCGATGAGTATATTTTTATATTTTATCGTATCGGTAGCGACTTTGGAGTTGGATTGTAATTTTTGGTGTCAAATTGATTTTTATATAGTTACATATTTGATTTTGTTTCTAAAGAATTGTGGTGTGTATAGGTGGATGTTGATTAAGATACATTGATGCAGGATCACTAGAAAATTAAATCTGTCAGTGGAATATACTTGCAAGGAATGTCCTAAAATAAACATCAACAGTAAAGAAAATTTGAGACTAAATTTTAACTTTATTGTAGAAAAAAATGGTTCATTAAAATAAGATATTTGCTAAAGAAATAAAATATTGATCGGGAAATAAAATTGCCACTCAGTGCGAACCAAAAGTATATTGTTCCACTAATGGTGTGTTTAGTGGGGACTCTATTATTCTATTAACGCCTAGCTTTTGTGGCAATTTTATTTGACACTAAAACTTTAATTTACTGGATTTTAATTGACATTTTCTTTTTGTAAGGGGGCGCGATGTAGAGCCACCATGAACGAGGGTGAAGATTCCTACTCCACCGAACTGAATGAAGGTTGTCCATTTTCTTCAAATCCAATTGCATTGATAAGTAATGGTTAATTACACTTCGACTCCTCCAACTTTTTCCAAAATTTTAAAATATATTTATCTTTTTTTTCTTTCCAGATTTTTCAATATTTGCTGAATTTTTAAAAACAATTTTAGAACTTTTCAATTTTAAATATTTGTAAGTATATTTCTATCAACCGTTTTCAATTGTTTTTGTCATTTCCAGATTCTTACAACTTTTTTCTGCTGCTCCATTATTTGTAGAAAAGATTTAAGATTTTTCAATTTTTCTACTATTTTTAAATATATTTTCAATCAAATGTTTTTAAATATTTTTGTTATTATAAATTTTAAAACTTTTCTATTTTTCTCGGATGTTTAGAAAAGTTTTTAATATTTTTCAATTTTTTTTGGCAAAATTCAGTATCTTTAATATATTTTTTTGTCAAATGTTTTTATTTTTTCTTTATCATTTCTAGATTTAAAACAAAATAAATTTTTCGTGATTTTTGGAAAAGTTTTTAGTATTTTTTATTTTTTTTTTGTAATTTTGAAATTTATTATATTGTCAAATATTTTAAATATTTGTTGTAATTTTCGTTTTTATAAAAGTGTTTTCAGTTGTCTCAAATTTGTAAAAGGTTTTTAATATCTCCTTGATTTTTTTTTATAATGTTTTTTAGGTTTTTTAAATTTTTTTCAAGAATTATATATATATATATATATATATATATATATAGGAGCAATGGTGTTATGACCCCCCCCTTCTTTCTTTGAGATCCTCACTACTCCTCTATACTCTCTCTCTCTCTACCTCATTTCTCAAACACATCGGCTTCCCTCAACCTCCGACTTCAGAGATGTCCGTTTTTTCGGTTTAGCGAGTGAAGTAAGAAATCAGTTTTTTTGTTTGGTTTTGATAAATACTTGCTTTTTTTGCTCTTGCTTTTCTCTTCGTTTTTATGGTTAAAAGCATTGGGTATGTTTGTTGACAACACATCTAGCTGAGATTATGGGGTAAATTTTTAGGTTAAAAGCATTGCTTTTCTTTGGTAAGTTTTGAATGGTTTCGCTTTTAGGTTTAATATATTTTACGTTTAATCGATTTTAGGTTTCAAAGATGTTAATATTTATTATATGTTTGGTGTTAGTATTAATTTGGGTTGTACTGATCTTATTTCGTTTTGTTTTTTTCTCCCTTTCTACAGGATTATAATTCGACCTGAGATGTTAACAATGTGAGTTGCATGGGTATTTAATCATATTATTGTTTTACTTTAGTTATTGCTTCTATGAAGTTTTACTGCATTGTTTGTTCAAATTCCTAAGAAATGTTTGCATTTGTATTTTGTATGCGAATTCGCCATGAAGAACTATTAAATCTGAATAGGGAAGTAGAATTCATCATGACCTATTTGATGACATTTTTGTATGCAAACATGATGCGCCAACAACATTCAAGATTGGTTCTTCTTTTATACATGTGAAGTTTATCACTAAATTTTCTTGAAAGGTACATATAATGACTGATTTCCCTTTGTTTTATAGGTGTACTAATAATACATTTGGAATATAACGACTATAATCACAAGAGAGCTCAACGTTAAAGGTAGTAGATGTAAATTCATTTTAAAGAACATTTTGTATGTATTCTCAACTAATTCTATTATTTATACAAGGTTGTATTAGAGAAGATGAGCGTATAAACCGTAAAGTGTTCAACATCGGTGAATGTTTCGACCATCTAAGGTTGTGGTAAGATGCAATAGAGCCATGATCCTGTGAATTTTTGAGTTTAAAAGGAGATTGGATGTTCGAAGTTTTATTTCTATTTTTCAAACCCCATTCAAGTGGATATTCCTCGGTGTCAGGTTCAATGTTACGAAGGTATCAGATTCAACATTTCAAATCTTGATCCCAATAAAAATGGAAGTCCACCTCCCATAAAAGAAGGTCCATTCCTCTCTTATTCCCATATATATACATATGTATGTTTTTATACGGCGTGTGGTAGTTTGATTATGTAAATTTTCTTACTTTAATTTGGATGCAAAATACATAATCAATTCTAATAGAGTGACATTTCACCATCTTCTTTAAATTGCAGGGAGCCTTCTTATGTTATCTGTGTTTGAACAAGATTAGTTAATCGGGACTAATACCATAAACAACCCAATCGATCAAGAAATGGGCTTAAAGAAGGAAAAAGGATCACATGAATGTTTAATTTGCTTCAGTGTTTTCTCATCAGGACGGGCTTTGGGTGGTCAGAAGCGATCACACACAATTGTAACTTATAAACCAATTGAAGAAAGTAGAAAGTTTCTGGATCTGAATATGCCGGCTCTTGTTGAAGAAGAGGGTGGTAATAGCCATGGTGGGTTCAAGCCATGGAGGGTTGCAAGAAACCATAATCGAAGTGTTCTCAAACTGATCACTTGGCAGTTCAAAGATTCAAGTGTGTATAGATTCATTAACTTGGCTTGATCGTTATATATGGATTGTCGAGATGATATATGCCTATTTACACCCCAATATTGAGAAGTGACACTTTGATTTTTGCATTCTATAGCCCTCTCCAATACCTGTCTCCCAGCCACACAGGAGATAAAATACCTCCATAGTTCATGAAGACGAGAGACGTCAGGTGTTTTCTTTTCCCCTAGTCTAAAGTCTGCAAATGCTTGAGATAGACGTTGAGTATTGGGGAAATATTGAGGTAAACTCAATAAATTATGTTCTATTGAAGCATTTAAATTCTAATATTATATAAGATAAATAATACAAAACTAATCATCAATCTGTGTAGGCAAATGGTGAGGATTTCTCTGTGGAGCCTGCAGAAAATAGGAGACCTTTCCGTGCTCTCTTGGATGTTAGCCTTATTATGACAACCACTGGCAATCGTGTATTTAGGTCCCTCAAGGTATCACTTTATCCATTCTCATAATGGTTGTTAATTTAAAAGAACATGTTTTCTTTAACTTTTTGTTAACACCCTGTCTGCTCTCCATTTCTTTTCTTTGTTATGTTTGGTAGGTTTATTTGTTTTAAGGATTCTCTTATACTCAGATTTTCTTTTCATTATGAAGTTTCACAACTTTCCATAGTGTACAATTGTCTGTTGATGTACTGATTTTGTTTTTAGTGCTAAACTATATCATAGTTTTGCAAAATTATTATATAGTGATGGTGCCATGTCGCCACTTATGTCGCCTATTGCTTGAATACACAACCCATGAAGTTTCCATATATTACACAACTAATTCAATTATACATGGTTTTGAGTATTATTTTAATTGCAAACGAACCAAGGTGTGTAACTGTTAGAACTAGGTTTTTGTATAGGGTTTCAATCACTTTTATCTTTTTACAAGCTTACTTTTTACACGAATTTCATACTTATATTTCATTCCATTTTTATAGGAAACTACATTAAAAGAAACCTTAGATGACACCGAGTTTGAAGTTTAGTGTTATGCAGTATGTCAGCCATGAATTATACTAATGGCATGCACGAGCTACTCAGATTCTATCAAGAGAGTGCCCTTTCAATGGTCGTTGGAGTGAAAAACGTATTGTGAGGTTCAACTATGTTTTTATGCACTTTTTTGGGTTTAAAATTTTCTTTATTTAGGTTGGAAATCTTTATTCCACACTGCAATTTCCTATTTTTATCATCATGAACCAACTTTGAATTTGATTTGTATTGACTTAAGTTTCAAAGGATATGAAGAAAATTTCTCATAAGGGCTTTAGGTTTGTGACATTTTCAGATGAAGCAACAACAACTACACGTGTTGGTTGACGTTGGAATTTTCTTCATGGTCTAGAGATTAATATTGACTAGATATGTCCTACAGACAATGCTCGAGTGGATAGTCAAGTTCATGTATGATGCCAAGTTGACATAGTTTCACGGTGCCTTAGTAAGTCACCCTTTCAGACATACATTGAGATACAAGGCGTATTAGAACTCATAACGCACAATTTCATTGGAAGTTGCTCACTGGTACAATGGGTTAAATGCCTCTAGATTGGAACCCCATGGAATTTAAATCTATATAATAACATCTTTTTATAGAGGATCTTGATTTTTCGAATGAAGTATCATTGTTGACGCCACTAAAATGGCAGTGGCCATTTTCTGTTGCAGATAAATGATGAGGATGAGATTGAAGATGAAGATAAACATTCCCATCAAACATATAAGAGACAAAGATTTTAAAGTGGTTCGGCTATAAGGAAAAGCCTACGTCCACTGTTATTTTATTCCCAGGAGTTTACAATAGCACAATGTGGTGTAGAGAGAGAAAAAGGGTGTGGATCTTGTGTATGGTGTCTCTCAGATCTCTTGGATCTCTTGGATCTCATGAATCTCTTGGATCTGTCTTCATAGTTGTCCCTTTTGGCTAAGGGAATACATGTATTTATAGTGATGGGAGATAAAGAGATTCATTGTATGTAGACATTTATACATTATGTCTACATTCAACGAATCTAATTGCTTGGTATGCTATGTGTTGTCATCTACAATATAAATGTACATTAATGATCATTAAATGCGTAGTTATCCTTTGATATTCCTGGTTGGTATGCCGACCAACTCTCCTCGGGTGCCAACTAACTCTCCTCGGGTACCAACCAACTCTCCTCGGGTGCCGACTAACACTCCTCGGGTGCCGACCAACTCTCCTCGGGTGCCGACTAACTCTCCTCGGGTGTTGAATATTGCCACGTAGGATGACATGTGTCCTTTTCTGATTGGTCCTCGTAGATGGAGAATTTTTGCGTTAACAGAAGCCCCCAATGCTCCATGCTTGATGGTTTACTTGAAAGGATGGAGTATTTATTCTGCAGTGTTGGTCGGTGCTCGTGAAATTCTTGATCTACCTTCTTGATTTGTTCAACATAAAGTTCATTATCTCCTGGACGAAGTATGATGCAGGCTGATCGATGGTTTATGTTATTGAATCTATTGAAAAATTTCGCTCTGATTTTTCCATCCCCACTTGGGTGATTTTGGAAGAGTTTTCTGGAACTCAAGATTACTTTCGTTTGGCCGAGGGACATTGGTTCCCCAGTCTTTTTATTGCTGAATGTGGTTTTTCCTTTCCACCGAACCCATTGAGTCTTGAATTCTGTCAATATTTTGATCTTGTCCCTGCAAGAATAGCCCCCAATTCATGGAGAATAATTAATGGGGTGTATAAATTAAATCTTACTCATGGGACTCGCATAGGGATCCCTGAAATCATGTACTGCTATAAGTGGGCCACTTTAGATAATGTTTATTATTTAAAAACTAGGTTTTTAAATAGAGCCCTTGTAGTTAACCTCCCTGATTCAAATAGAGATTATTTTGAACATGGGTTGGTCATAAAAAATTGGCAATATGCGCCTTTAGCTGGAGATGAAGCGTACAACGGTCCCAAATGCCCCCCATATGGCAATGGGATAGGTTTATTTTTCATTTTATTTTGCTTATAAACTTATGTTTTCATCATGTTTGACAAAATGTACGACTGATATTTCATTATGTATTTATTTGCAGTTGATAGCAAAAGAAGAACTCCAAAGGAATCAGAAGTTAATATCAAGCACTTGAAACTTATCTGGAGTTTGCATAAGACAGTTGCAGACGAGCATATTAGGTCTGCATCATATTTGCTGCAGTATAAGAGCTACACGACCTCTTATACTGCTCGTCCTGTTGAGCCTGCATCAACTCTAGAGGACTCTTCATCAGATTCTCACGTCCCCTTAAGTCAGAAAATGGGCAAGAAGAGAGCTCCTCCTGCTCTATTTGATGATTCTTCCCACAGACGACGCCAATCTGTTGAAGACAGAAAATGGCCACTGCCATTTTAGTGGCGTCAACAGCAGATAAATGATGAGGATGAGATTGAATATGAAGATAAACATTCCCATCAAACATATAAGAGACAAAGATTTTTAAAGTGGTTCGGCTATAAGGAAAAGCCTACGTCCACTGTTATTTTATTCCCAGGAGTTTACAATAGCACAATGTGGTGTAGAGAGAGAAAAAGGGTGTGGATCTTGTGTATGGTGTCTCTCGGATCTCTTGGATCTCTTGGATCTCATGGATCTCTTGGATCTCATGGATCTCTTGGATCTCTCTTCATAGTTGTCCCTTTTGGCTAAGGGAATACATGTATTTATAGTGATGGGAGATAAAGAGATTCATTGTATGTAGACATTTATACATTATGTCTACATTCAACGAATCTAATTGCTTGGTATGCTATGTGTTGTCATCTACAATATAAATGTACATTAATGATCATTAAATGCGTAGTTATCCTTTGATATTCCTGGTTGGTATGCCGACCAACTCTCCTCGGGTGCCAACTAACTCTCCTCGGGTACCGACCAACTCTCCTCGGGTGCCGACTAACACTCCTCGGGTGCCGACCAACTCTCCTCGGGTGCCGACTAACTCTCCTCGGGTGTTGAATATTGCCACGTAGGATGACATGTGTCCTTTTCTGATTGGTCCTCGTAGATGGAGAATTTTTGCGTTAACAATCATCATCGTCGATCGCTAATATTTCATATTTCTAAAGCACCACTTCCCTATTATTTATAATATTTTGCCACGTTTTATTTTGGTTTGAATTAAATGTTTTACATGGCCAAAACTTCTGCCACATGTTTGTATTAGAGATTATTTCTATTGTTTAGAGTTTAAATTCATGTTAAGCGTTGGTTGAGGACACAACCAACTACTTGAAACTATTTTGCATGATTATAAGTTTTGGAGGTGTAAAGTTGAGTCGTAGGCCACTGTAGCAGTAATGTCATACGTTCATTCTTTTAGGTTCATATTAAATTCATCTTATTTATTTTGAAAATAATATACTACCAGAAATACATCTTAATTAACTTTATGTTATATCATAAATTCATTATGCTATTAGTTGTCACTTTCTACTTTTCTTATCTGCTATTTGAATTAGTTTTCTCTTAGTTTTTTAGGAGTTTGAACAAATGGAGCGGAAGATGCTACATTGATTTACGAGATTAGGATAAAAATGTCAGCCACCAAACAAGGTAATTTCGGTGTTATACTATTGTGGTTTTTGTTTGAAATTTAGTCATAAGCCATCTTATACTTATACTGTTGTGGTTTTTGTTTTCTTTGAAATTCAGGTAGCAAACCATTGTGATCCACATAATACATTGGTGCAGGTGTATATTATCGCGAGCATGGGGAGTGCACTGGACCCCAAATCGGACACGATGCATACACATCGGGCATGCCTTAAACCCCAACACTGGATATTTTCAAAAACTAGGTGTGCCTTTAACCTGACACTGGGCATCATTGAACATGTGATGTTGAGATTATTTAGCTAGATTTTGCTGGATTTCATGTCGACACATATTTGGATTGCATACATTTATTTTATTTGAGTTATTTGTAATGACTTTAAAAGGTAAATGTTGAATATAGTTCCTTCTTTTATGTGTATGTTCTTAGCATTGAATATTGTTGTTGGAGTTTTTATTTCTTAAACAGGGTGGATAATCCTATAAACAGAGGAGGTTTTGCCCAATTTTCTATGTTGTTTACACATTTTTGTTGTAAACTAGAAGCCTACGAGTTAAATTGGTATTTAATGGCTATTATGTTATTTATATGAAGTCTTGGACGAGCCATTAATATTATAATTGGAATATTTTTTATTTTTTAAATATGGTGAATAGTCTATAAAAAAGAAAAATTTGCCCAAATTTTAAAACATGTTTAAACAATTTTTTGTAAGAAAAATTGACTTAAATTGTATGTATATTTGTATGCATGTATGTATGTAAAAACAATTTCAAAAATTGACTTAAATTGTATCTATAAATGTATATGTGTATGTACGTATGTAAAAAGACTTTCAAATTGTTTTCATTTTTTAAAACTTATAGGTTTGTACAATAGTTTTTTAAAACTTATTTATCTTTTGCGAACTAAATACGACGTATGGTCCAAACAACGACGTACACTTTCGAAAATTTGCATCGTGACTTTAGGCACGGGCATACCCCAGTAAATATATATAATAAGGAGCAATGGTGTTTTTACTGTTCAATAAGATGATAAGATAGTTTGTGGGTAGGATGGAGCCAACTTTTAAGATCCATGACAATCCAATCGTTCACAATGTATGGTATAATCGTAATTCATATGTTAAAATTGGGTAATTATAAAAATTGAGTCTATCGTCTAAATCATTATGAGAGCACAAGGCTCAAGATGGATCTCTAACCAAACCCCCTCTCTTTCTTTGAGATCCTCACTACTCCTCCATACTCTCTCTCTCTCTCTCTCTCTCTCATTTTTCAAACACATTGGTCTCCCTCAACCTTCGACCTTCACAGATGTCCATTTTTTCGGTTTAGCGATTGGAGTAAGAAAGCAGTTTTTTTATTCTATTTTGATAAGTACTTATTTTTTTTATTGCTTTTCTCTTCGTTTTTAAGGTTAAAACCATTGGGTATGTGATTAGGCATAAATTCTTCCAAATTTACCCCTTAATTTAGAGGCTTTTATTACCTCGGACAACGTAAAATGAATTAGTTTATCTCATATATTATCTAACGGTTTTGTCTAAAAAGTATCCCGAGTTTCGTGTATTTCTTATTAATTTTACCGGTATTTAATACATGAAAGAAAGAAAGAAATCGAAAGAAGCAAGAGAAAAAAAAGAGGACGATTCAGAAGGGCAAAAGCATAATTTCCACCAGGAATTCAGTTGAGGACCCGAAAAAAGTCAAAGATCTCGAGTTTATGAACACATAGGAAGAAACGGCGTTCCAATTTGACTTCTGGATTAAAAGTTATGAAGACCTGAAGATGCGAGATTATCACGAGATTTCGAAGAAAAATTGAAGAGAAGTTGAGAAGACTACCCGGACCAATCCGGTTTACTAGAAGAACGGATCAATCCGGGGTCCAGAATCAGTGAATAAGAAAACGTTTAGAGGACCAATCCGGTTTCCCAAAAAATAGATTGGTCTGACCCTCAATTTACTGTAAAGAGCTATGTTTAGCGGATCAGTCCGGTTTATTAGAAAAACGGATCAGTTCGGTTGTCTACCGGGCCAGTCCGGTATGTCCTGACTGGATCGATCCGGTGCTCGAGATTTTATCTAATCTTCTTCTTCTTAGAGTTTTGCATTAATCCAACTCTTGTAAATTTCGTAGGATATAAATTTAAAAGAACTCCCAGAAAGAAGGAGGCTTCTAGTTCGTTTTTAGGGAAGCTTTGTAAGTAGTTTAAAGGAGAACATAACACAAACCCTCGTTTTGATTCTGGTTTGCAATTCAAGTAAATTTATTCCAATCCCTTTTTTCATTATTGCAGTAGTTACTTATTTAGTAGTAATTTCTTTATTCTTCATCTTCAATTGTTAGGAAAAATGTTTTCTTTCATTCAAAAAGTGTTTTCTTCTAGTTTTAATATGTCTGACTAAGTTTTCAAGGGTTGGGGTGCATGAACCCCACCCGATGTAATTCATGATAGTGAAAATAGAAATTGGAATTAAAATTTTAGATGAATTGTATCGTAGTTAATACGATACTTCTTTAATTCAACCTTTGCTTATATACTATGCGGGCTACGATCCCTCATATCTGTAATACTTAAGAGAAATAAAGATCGAATTTTAATTCAACCTTTGCTTACGTACTGTATGGGATACGATCCTTCATATAAGTAATACTTAGGAGTATTAAAACGCCGAATTCATTTGAAGCTTTAATTCTGAGTCTAGTATCCTACGAAGTGAATTACTAGGGTGTGGGGGATTGTAACCCGACCTATCTTTCTCATCTTATAGTTAAAGTTTTAATTACATCATCATTAGTCTTTTAGTTAATTTAGAGTAATTGCATTTCATTTAGTCCCGTTTTCATTAATTCATTATTTTCAAAAATGCTTCTAGTTGTAGGATTTCACAATTCAAAATCACCTGGTCGTTCTTTTTGAAAGTCAAAGTTAGGTTCCCTTCGTCTTTCCAGCATCGTTACGACTCCGTTCATCCTGTTTCCCTGAGGATCGATACCCGACTTATCGGATTATTACTTGAGCGACAAGCTTGCACTTAAGCCTAAATAGCACGCACACTAGACA
This sequence comes from Sambucus nigra, assembly GCA_949130495.1. NCBI lineage: Eukaryota > Viridiplantae > Streptophyta > Magnoliopsida > Dipsacales > Adoxaceae > Sambucus > Sambucus nigra. The sequence continues at coordinate 216,285 of CASBWL010000256.1, forward strand.
CATTTGTGGTCGCGTTAAGTTTTTGGTGCCGTTGCTGGGGAAATAGGTAGACTTGGGTTAGATCAAGTCAATCTAAAACTTTGACCAAAAATTTCCAAAAATCCAAAAACATAAAAAAAAAAATTCTACAAAAATTTCATCATCTCTCAAAAGCCTTTAATGCAAAATCTTGAACATACTCAGAATCCTCACAATACTCCCACGAAAATCCACGAAAATCCGATAATTGAGTATAACTCCGAAAGCCCCCACACTCCTTGCGTTCCACAATTCTGGTTCCCAATTCCTACTCCCGAGCACTCTGTCAGTAGCTACACCCTGGGTCAAACTTTTAGTCACACATCTAGGATACCGAGTGAGTACACAGAGTCATTTGAAGAGAGTGCGAGTGCGATGTCTGACGCAATGAGTTTTGGTACCGGAGAGGGATATCTCCCCTATCGTCCTATGAAAGACTTAGTCTTCCCTGAGCGGACTGTCACCCCTGGTTGCATTTTAGTCCCCTATAATGCCAGTCAGTTCCACTTTAGCAATGGGATGATACAGATTGTCCCTACATTTCATGGCATGGATTCAGAGAAACCATGCCTACATATTCGTGAGTTTGAAGAGGCGTGTGATACATTTAGTGATCAAGCTTGTTCGCAAGATATCGTTCTCCTTAATATTTTTCCTTTTTCCTTAAAGGATAAAGCCAAGACCTGGTTATGGAGTCTAGCCCCGAACTCATCATTTCCTGGAGAGATATGCAGTCTAAGTTTATCTCAAAATTCTATCCATAGCACAAGACCAACTCTGCAAAGACTCAAATCCGAAGCTTTTCGATAACACAATAATGAGTCTTTTGACAAATATTGGGAATGGTTCCAAGAGTTAGTAAGCGCATGCCCCCATCATGGTTTTGAAAAACACTTAGTGATATCTTTTTTCCATAATGGGTTGATAATAGCTTCCAAACAACTTGTGCAAATAATGTGTGAAAGACCCTTTTGGGATTTAAACTCATGCGATGCCGAGGCCCATCTTAAGTATGTCGTAGAAACTACTCAAGCATGGGACATATCCGATCCCAATCAAGCTAGACCTAGACAACCATATATCAATCAAACTGCCTCCGATCTATACCATTTGGATAGTAATACCTTGATAGACCGCCGATTCGATCAGTTTTAGAGAGATACGAAAGACTGGTTTGATGGTCGGTTGAGAAACATCTCCAAATCCATCCACGGTTCGAAAGAAAAGTGTGTGCTATCTGTGAGGCGGGCCACTCCACAAAGGCATGACCGACGATTTCTTCCTACAAGGCCATGCACACCGAGCAGGTGGATGCTATAGGAGGATTTAAAGGGAATTTTAAAGCCCTGCATAGGAATTCTTACAACCCTTCGTGGAGGAACCATCCTGGTTTCAACTATGGGCAACCACAAGCTGTGATGAACCCACATTCACAGGTTGTCTCACCTCCACCAGCTCCTCAATACCAATAAGCGCCACCACCTCCAGCCCCATATGTAGCTCCACCATGGAGGTGCCTCGAGGATACATTGAACCAATTCATAAATTCTCAAGGTGAAAATAATGCTCGATATAAATGCTTGTTCATCGAAATAAATGCAAACATCTCTAAGATGCAATCTGCATTGAGCATTTAGGAGAAGGGAAACTTTCCTGCCCAAGGCCAAAGACCTCCCCAAGGTAAACCTAGTGTTAACTCCACCTCTACCGAACATCAGGAGCATTGCCAAGCAATAACCACTCTTTGTAGTGGGAGAGTTGTTGATTTATCACCTCCCCCACACGACATTTCAAAAGACAAGGAGAATTTTCCCGGTACGAAAGAGGCCGAAGATATCTCCTTGAACGAGAGTGAAAAGGAAAACACTAGTGAGCCCGAGGTAATAGTGAAACCACCCTCCGCTGCGCCATTTCCTCAAAGATTGGTTCCTGCACATAAAGGGACCATAAGTGAAGAATTGCTTAAGAACGTAAAGTTGAACTTACCTTTCCTCGACGCAATAAGGAAAATTCCATCCTATGCAAAACTCATAAAAGACTTATTGACAGTTAAGATGAGGATGAAGGTAAAGAATAACGTGTTTCTAGCACAAAATGTGAGCTTAGTCCTTCTTAATGATCTCCCTCTTAAATACAAAGATCCCGGTGCCCCCACCATTTCCTGAACCATTGGAGAGAACAAATTCAAAAAAGCCTTACTCGATTTGGGGGCAAGTGTCAATATACTCCCCTATTCGATTTATAGGAAACTTGATATGGGTGACCTTAAGCCCACAAGGATCACTCTCCAGTTAGCGGATCGAACCGTGAAGATACCACAGGGTATAGTTGAGGACGTGATAGTCCAAGTGGACACTTTCTACTTCTTAGTAGATTTTATCATTTGGGACACGGATCCCTCCTTCGCCTCAAAAAATCATGTTCCCATTATCCTTGGCCACCCATTCTTAGCTACGGTTAATGCAGTTATCAATACTAGAGTTGGGCAGATGCAAATCAATTTTGGGAATATGACTCTTGAAACAAACATCTTCAACATAGCCCAACTAGCTGGGGACGAAGATGATCTTCACGCAGTGAGCCTAATTGAGGAGATTATAGAGGAACACTTTGAGTAAAATTACTGTGGAGACACCTTAAAATCTTGCCTAGCTTATAGTCATGAGAGTGAGGGAACCTACACCGAGTTCGAGAGGGAGATAGAAGAGTTGAGAGGCTTACTCGATGAGAGAGTGTCGAACGAGGACGCGAGAGATGTTAATTGGGTTTCTCGATTCGAAGAGTTACCTCCTAGGGAAGCACACATGGTTCCCTCTAGCGATACATTATCGACTCTCGAGTTGAAGAAACTACCCTCCACTGTTAAATATGCTTTCCTAGATAAAAGTGAGACATTACCTGTTATCGTCTCCTCTAGCTTAGATGAAGAGCAGTAGGGTAAGCTATTGAAACTTTTGAGGAAGCACCAAAGTGCTTTTGGTTGGTGTATAGCTGATTTAAAAGGGATAAGCCCTCTAATTTGCACCCATAAGATTCACCTCGAAGAGGATGTTAAGCCCTCGATAGAAATGCAAATACGGCTAAACCCCACGATGAAAGATGTGGTGAGAACTGAAATTATAAAACTATTGGATGTCGGGATTATCTACCAATCTCGGATAGAAAGTGGGTGAGCCCCATTCAAGTCGAACTGAAGAAGTTGAGCATGACTGTGATTGAAAATGCCAAAGGAGAGTTAGTTCCCCAACGTACCACTACTGGGTGGCACGTTTGCATTGATTACTGGAAACTCAATGCGAGGACTTGGAAAGATCATTTCCCCTTGCCTTTTATCGATCAAATTCTTGAAAGAGTAGCGGTCCATCCTTATTATTGCTTCCTAGATGGTTATTCCGGATATAACCAAATTGAGGTAGATGTACCTGATCAAGAGAATACGACTTTCACTTACCCCTTTGGAACGTTTGCCTACAAAATGTATGCCATTTGGCTTGTGTAATGCACCGATGACCTTTTAAAGGTGTATGTTGAGCATATTAAGTGACATGGTTGAGAGAGGGCTAGAGGTGTTTATAGACGACTTTAGTGTTTTTGGCACCTCCTTCGACCTATGTTTAGCTAATCTTGAGAAAGTGCTAGCCCGATGTGTGGAAAAGAACTTAATGCTGAATTAGGAAAAATGCCATTTCATGGTAACCGAGGGTATAGTTCTTGGCCACATTGTGTCATCCAAAGGGATCAAGGTTTATCGAGAAAAAATAGATGTCATAGCTGACCTACCCCCACCTAAATCGCTGAAAGATGTGCGCTCTTTCTTGAGCCACGTGGGGTTTTATAGAAGGTTCATTAAGGACTTTAGCGCCCTCGCTAGACCCTTAAGAAATCTTCTTATGAAGGACACCCCATTTGAGTGGACGGAAGCATGCCAAAGTGCTTTTGAAAAACTGAAAAACATGGTTGTGTCCGCTCCCATTATGCAAGCTCCGAATTGGTCCTTACCATTTGAGCTTATGTGTGATGCTATTGATTACGCGATAGGGGCTATTTTGGGCCAAAAAAAAGACAACAAGGCTCATGTCATCTACTATGCTAGATGGACTCTTACCAGACCAAAACTCAATTACTCCACCATGGAGAAGGAGTTGCTAGCGGTAGTGTTTGCTCTTGATAAGCTTCAGTCCTATCTTATCGGTTCCCCCATCACCTGTTTCACTGACCACGCGACTTTAAAATATCTACTTGCGAAGAAATACACAAAGCCGTGCTTCATAAGGTGGATCCTACTCCTACAAGAGTTCAATCTCTCCATTAAAGATAAGAACGGAGTAGAAAACGTAGTTTTCGACCACTTATCACGGCTTTTGTCCGACGTACCTAGTGATACCACACCCATAGACGAGTATTTTTCGAATGAGAAACTCTTTGCCACCTCTTCTTTGCCCTGGTTTGCGGATATAGTGAACTATCTTGTCACGGGAACCATCCCCCCCGATTGGACACCGCAAGATAAGAAGAGGTTCATCACTTGGTCGTGTATGTTTTTCTATAATGATCCATTCCTTTTTAAATATTGCGCTGATCCAATCATCCGATGATGTGTACCGGATGACAAAATTCCAAAAGTCATCCAATTCTGTCATTCGGAAGCACGTGGAGGCCACTTTTCCGTGAAAAAAACAACCGCTAAAATTCTCCAAAGCGATTTGTACTAGCCCACAATGTTCTGGGATGTTAACAATTATTTCAAATCTTGCGACAAGTGTCAACGGATGGGAGTGATTACCCGATGAGACATGATGCCATTAACCTCGATTCTCAGCATTGACATTTTCGATTGCTGGGGTATTGATTTCATGGACCCTTTCCCCCCGTCCTTTGGATACCTATACATCCTAGTCGCGGTAGACTATGCTTTTAAATGGGTGGAAGCTATAGCTACCAAGACCAATGACAAAAAAGTGGTGATAAAGTTCCTGCACAAACACATACTTTCTCGCTTCGGTGCACCTAAAGCGATAATGAGTGATAACGGCACACACATTTGCAATAAGCCGTTTGAAAGACTTATGAAAAAGTATGGGGTCATTCACAAGGTTGGAATGACATATCACCCACAAATGAATGGATAGGCCGAGTTGGATAATCGTGAAATCAAGCACATACTAGAGAAGACAGTCAATCCCGATCAAAAATATTGGTCCCTTCGCTTGAACGATTCTCTTTGGGCCTATCGTACCGCATACAAGAACCCACTCGGAATGTCCCGATTCTGCTTTGTGTATGGAAAACCTTGCCATCTTCCCGTTGAGTTGGAGTACAAAGAATATTGGGCCATTAAAAGATTAAATTACGATATGGAAAAAGCCGGTGAAGCTCGAAAGCTTCAACTTAATGAGTTAGAGGAGATACGCAATGATGCGTATGAGAATGCCAAGATTATAAAAGCCCGGATGAAACTAGCACATGATAATATTATTCGACGGAAAGAGTTTCAACTGGGATAAAAGGTACTCCTCTATAACTCCCGGCTTCATCTATTTCCAGGTAAATTATGGTCTCGATAGACTGGTCCCTTTGTTGTGAAGAGCGTATTCCCCCACAGAGCAGTAGAAGTGGAAGATCACAAAGGGGGGATGTGTTCAAAGTCAATGGACAGCGCCTAAAGATATATGTTGAGGCGTATGTAGAAGAGATCGACACCATTTGGTTGTCGAACCCCGTTTACGGGGTAGAGTGAGCTTGAATTGAGAGGTCGTCGCACCCCCGACGTGTATGGGGTGAATTCTTGTGTATAGTAGCTGCACGTAGGTTAGGATAGTGGAGTCCGTAGGATCACATCACAAAGTAGAGGAATTCAAGCATCAACACGCTTTACAAGGAGAGCATTTTAGATCGACAAATTTGGGGAGTGAGGTAATCAAGTCATACAGGTGTCGGGTCGTACGTCAGAGCAGTCGAGAGTCGTCGGAGGAGTTTAGACCAGCCCATAGGTGAACTAGAACCTTTTTGGGGGCACCCGAATTGGTCCGGTATGGAAAATTGAAATAAAAAAATTCATGTACCGGATCGATCCGGTCCAGGAGACTCGAATTGGTCCAGTTTCTGCAACTCTTGATTTTCCCTAGGTTCACCTCCTTTTCCCCCAATCCCTCCATTTCCCTGCATTTTCGTCCTCAACCTTCCCAACACCCATTTTACCTCCAAATCCCTCCCCCTTTTCCCTCCAAATCCTACCCAAACCCCTCACCTCACCACCTATAAATTTCACCCATTCCCCACCTTTTCGACCACCACACCCCTGTTAGCCTGGCTGCTTGCATTTATAAGGATATATTCTTCGCCGCCACAGATAAAAAGGGCGTCACCCCTGTAACAACCCGAATATAATTACGATTAATTATGATTAAATAATGCATAGCTTATGTGATATGGATAATATGTTATTGGTATATATAATGTTAAGTCATTGTGTTTAGTCTAACCCTACCTTCATAAAGAATGAAATATGGAATTAGTTACAAATATAAAATTTTTAAGTTTTTGGTAGGAATGTTCATGGTTAAGACTAGTTTTGACCTTTATAACCTAACAATTGACTTAAGGAGAAAACTAGATAGTTGTATATTTATGAGTTAGGTTTGTAACACGATAAACGGTGTGTTGAACGGAGGTCGGAGCGAGAAGTTATGCTAGAATTACGAAGCAGGGGCAAAATTTTCCATTCATTAAATGATATTTCATCTTATTAGGCTAACAAATGGTGGATTTTGACTGGTTAAAGAAGGAGGTTGGTTTTGGACGACTTTAAAGGCTTGAAATAAGCCGCTCCTTCAGCATAATTCATCCATAAAAGAGTTTGGCTTGACAGGAAGAGAGAATTGGAAAGTTTAGGAAGAAAGTGAGGAGAAAATTTGGGGAAAAATTCGTGGAAATTACGTAAAAGTCCCGAAGGTAATCCTAACCCCAAATCTTGTTATTTGTCTTATATTACTGATTTATATGATAGAAATAATCATTTGTTTACTAAACTTTCAGCCCTTATTGTATATGTATGGTTAGATGCAAGTTTAAGTTAAGTTGAATGTACAAACCCTCAAAAATTTCTTCGTTTAGTAACCTTGTTTATTCAACCTTCCATATATTTTTGTATACTTACTGGAATTGATTGATTCCAATTGTAGATGAAACTAGACTCATATATGTGTGACATATACAAAAATCATGTGAAAATACCAATAAATGAATCTGGAGCGATGGTTTAAAGTTCGGGTATGAAATCTTCCCCAAGGGTGAAAGTAAGCACGCCATGTGTTCGATGTTTTGCTTGACATAGCAAATGAACCTTAAAAATTATGAAACTTTAATTTTTTATTATTCAATATGTTTACGGATATTGGGGGAAATATCATAGAAAGTTATACTGTTGAAAAATTATAAAAATTTCGGGAAGTTGAATGAACACTAAAAGAACCTATACGGCAAATTTGCTATGTAGTAAAGAAACATGCCTATCTTGCTCTAGGAAACTTGAAATGATGTGTCATCTTTTGTATTGGAATCCTAATATGATAAGGATTGAATTACCAAGAAGAAATGAAGGTATGTTTGGTCTATGAATTGGATATGTCAAATATATTGACATGAATTTGGATGGAATTTCACTTGTAATAGATGATTTGAATAGAATCATATGATGCTTATGGATTGAGTTATGTTTGAAATATTACCTGGATTGTTGATATTCTTATGGTTATACTAATAGTGTAATAATGAAAGGAAGGGAATAAGAACTGGTTGAAGAAGTCCCGGACAAAGGAAAAGGAAAAGCCTGATAAGTTGCCAAGGTGAGTGTACTTATGATTTGTTTCATATATAAATATGAATATAGCTCTGAGAGCATATTTGTTTGAATACTTCAGTATTCAGGATTTGTTTAGTTATTCAAATATCCAGGATTTATTTGGGTCTTATGATCTAGGTTTGGTTTGAATTCTTCGATATTCAGGATTTGTTTGGATATTAAAATATCCAAGATTTGTTTGGGTCTTATGATCCAGGATTAATTTGAATACTTAGGTATTCAGGATTTATTTGGATATTCAAATATCCAGGATTGTTTGGATCTTATGATCCAGGATTTTTTATTGCTAATGTGCAAACTTACTATTGCCAATGTGCAGACTTATTATTGCCAATGGGCAGAATTATTATTGCTAATGGGAAGACTTACTATTGCCAATGGGCAGACTTACCATTACCAATGGGAAGACTTCTTGTTGCCAATGGGAAGAATTACTATTGCCAATGGGAAGACATACTATTGCCGATGGGTAGAATTATCATTGTCGATGGTTAGAACTATCTGTAACATCCCGCCTAATTAAATACCGGATGATCAGTACTTTATTAAATTATAATCAAGGTGAACGGTAAGTTCATTCTTAGCATCACTGTCGAAAAATAAAGTTTCCCATTTACACACCCTAATTAATTAAGCTAAGTGTCAAAACCATTTTTAAAACCTTAGTTTTAATTCAACAAGTCCAATAAAAAAACCTTTAACAAGAATACAGCAGGAATCACACAATTATTAGAATGGAAATAAACACCGTGAATTTAATTGTTCACATAACTAATACCAAATTTAAAACCATAAAGGAAAACCCATCCTGATAGTAATGACAACCCCAAAGAGTAATGTGCTAAAGATAAATGAACATAGTCTCTGATAAATCCAACTGAATAAAGATAAAGGGCGACACATGCCCAACTGGATAAGAAAAACTAGAAATGGAATCAATAAAGAGGTCGTCTAAGCAAGAGGCCTGCAACTCCCACCTAAGCTGCAGCATGACCCGTCCAAAGAACCTAAGCTTAAGGCCCCTGTGGCTAGACACCTGTAATAGATACATATATATACACAAAAGAGAAGAGATGACAAGAAACGGGTCAGAGCCCGATTGTAAAATAGTTTAAATTTAGTTTAGCAAGTATTTAAAATGCTTACTGGCCAATGCAACAATCATGTTAGTATGCGACACTCTCTTGAGAAATTCTCTCCTCTCAACTAATGTGCACACCTATCGTACTATTAAATCCAAAAGTTTATTTTAACTCAATCTCCCATAAGGTTCCATGCCGACAATTTCTATGGCTAAGGTAACAAATTAATGAAGATAAAGTTCTCACATTTATCTCATTTTATACTTAAGATATTTTAGTGTTGTTACAAAATTCTCAAGCACTTATAATAAAGTCGAGGTAATTGAATCGTTATTTAACTAATTTTACACACAGTAAAAATTTCCCAATCTCATGTCTATATATATTAAACACTCATATAATATATACTATTAGCACCCCATATAAATTTATGGTGCTGGCATACACTGCTATCAACTCCCCGTATCACTCCTACTAAGGGAAATACTAGTTCGGAATCACACTCGAACTGTATTAACACAAAACATAGCAAATGGAGGCGAAGCATAGTTCCAAGTCGCTAAGAGGTCAGTACATACCCTCAAGTCTCTTAGGATCATCTGACTATCAATTTGATAGCCTGTACCAAGGAATCCTATGTTCTAGGGTACAAGTCGTTATCCCCTTTAAAGGCCCAATCGAGATAAGACTGTCCCGGCGCGGAAACCCCCTCATGATAGCAAGTAGCTCGGGTACGATTTTTACACATTTATAATATATGCACAATTACATAGTCATATATATACAACACTTATTCACATTTCTCAATTTGGTGTACCCACAACCCATAATTATAATTTCTTGTTCTGAAGACATTTTACTCACTTATCCCGTATAACGGACTCATATCGTTTATTACGGTTATCTCACTCTCGTGATCTTCAAAGTAACCTCACCGCCCCAAATACTTAAATCGTTACACCTAAATAACCCCAATAATTTTGAACTAATCTGAATTCCTCGAATACTAGTTTTCCTCACTCGAATTAACCGATTTCTAAAATAGGGGTAAAAATGGGAATTTCCCTAAAAATTAAAAATCTCGCTCGAACCAGAATGGTTCTCGCTCGAACGACTTCGCGCGACATGGGAATCTCGCTTGAACGACTTCGCGCGACATTGACGTCTCGTTCGAACGACTTCGCGCGACATCGCGCGAACTGGACTGTTTGGTCTTCAACCTTTGGCAGTTGCGTTTTTCACCATTTTTAAGCTTGAAAACCTCTACAGTTTAATCCCTAACGTCTCCTCTTCAATCCCAATAAATAATATCATGATTATATAATATTAATAATTTCCTAGAATCATTAATTCATCAAAAATCATTTAGATTACCTGAAATCCCCAATTTAATTCGTAAGAACCCTAATTCCAAATTTCAATTAAAGAACCTAATCAACATCAATTCGTTCATCAATATTATTCCCAAATTTCATGATACGACCTCTACATATGATCAAAGTTCAGACTACACAGATTCTCCTTTCAACATATGCGATTTTTCTTCCAAAACATATAATTTTTCAATCAAAATATGTAATTCTTATTCCTAGACTAACATGAGAGGAACATTAACTAGAAATTAGCAAGATAGATACTTGCTTGGAAATTTAGTTCCTCATTTGTGGAAGAAGATGGTGTGGTTGTGTTCCTCGTCGCGTGATCTACGGTTTGGCGGTGATGGCGGTGCGAACGACAAAGTTTTTGGCATATAACTCCTTAAAGAGCTTCTCCACTTCTTCTCCAGTGGCCGTCTTTGGTTTTTGGTTGTGTTAACCCTAGATGACAACCCTGAACATATGATTTATCCTTTGTAAATTCGTGGGTTTAATTACCCAAAAATATGAAATGTTCGAAACGCCCTCCCGGGATGCTTATTAGGCCTAAAAACGCCCCGAGACCCAAACTAAACCCCTGGCTACATTATTTTGACTATCTCGACCCTTCCGGATGCATTGACGCACTCAAAACGACCATATGGGTGACTTATAATTTATTCACTCTTAATAATTCGAATTTAATCTCGACACGACACAGGCGCGTCCCAATAAATTTTTGAGGATTTCAAATTAGATTCTCGTGGTAATTTTACTAAATTCAATTACACATCTTACTTTACCCATAAAGTAGCTTACAACACAATTTCAATAATTACTAACTCTCATCACGCTAGTAAATATTTAAATGATTTTCTGGATTAATATTAAATAAATATCTCTAATTAAATTTAATAAATCCCAAAATTTAAAAGTCATAAAAATACGGGGTATTACATACTTCCCCTTAATAACGGAATTTCATCCCGAAATTCGAAAAATAAAGTATACTTGGTAAGAATAACTCTGGGTATTTCTCACGCATGTCCGCTTCACGCTCCCAAGTGGATTCCTCCATATTATGATGCTCCCACTCGACCCGGACGAGTGGGACTACTTTCGACCTCAATCTCCTTTCGCTATGGTCTATGATAGCCACTGGCCTCTCCTCGTAAGAGCTGTCGGGCTGTAAGTCAATCTCCTCTATCGCGATGTGGGTATGGAACATATCATCCCGAAGGTATCGTCTCAACGACGAAATGTGGAATACATCGTGAATGCAGTGTAGGTGTTCTGGCAGCCCCAATATGTATGCTATCGACCCAATCCTCTCGATAATGGGAAATGGTCCCACGTACCTCGGGGCTAGTTTCCCCTTCTTCCCAAACCTCATTACTCCTTTCATAGGAGATACACGTAGTAATACCTGGTCCCCCACATTAAATTCTCGAAAAAACCATTTTGCATCGGCGTAGCTTTTCTTCCTGTCCTGGGCTACCCGAATGCGACTCCTGATAAGCTCAATACTAGTGGAGGTTTCCTGAATTACCTCTGGTCCGAGAAACTTGTTGTTTCCCACCTCTAACCAACAAGTTGGAGAATGAAAAGGCCTACCATACAATGCCTCAAATGGAGCCATGCCAATCGTGAACTGATAAGAGTTGTTATAAGCAAACTCTACCAGTGGGAGATTTGGCTCCCAACCTCCCCCAAAATCAAGAACACACATGCTTAGCATATCTTCCAACATCTGATTGGTACGCTCTGTTTGTCCATCTGCCTGTGGGTGATAAGCTGAACTCAACCTCAACTCTGTACCCATGGTCTCCTGAAAGCTCTCCCAGAAACGCGACACAAAAATTTTGTCTCTGTCTGACACAATATCTAAGGGCACCCCATGTAGTCTAACGATCTCGGCAATGAACAACTGAGCATACTGGCCCGTGGTATAGTCTGTCCGTACTGGCAGAAAATGAGACACCTTGGTCAAACGGTTCACAATCACCCAGATGGAGTCATGACCCCGCTGTGATGTAGGTAACCCAGTGATAAAATCCATGGAGATACTCTCCCACTTCTACGTGGGTATTTCCAATGGTTGAAGCAACCCCGATGGTCTCTGGTGGTCTACTTTTACCATCTGGAAAGTAGAACACTTGGACATGACCTCAGTAATGCCCTTCTTCATCCCACTCTACCAGTATTGTCGCCTCATATCTTGGTACACTTTATCTCCCCCGGGTTGCACCGCAAACCTGGACCCGTGGGATTGTTTCATTACCGCATGACGTAAGTCTGTCCATTCTAGGACCACCAATCTCCCATTAAACCTCAAACCTCCATCAGAACCCACATGATAGGACTCAGCACCCTCGGCTAAAAGCCGTACAATCTGCTCCTGGAAAAATGAGTCCGCTGCCTGTGCCTGTTTTACCCTCGTAACGATCTCGGGTGTCACTGTCATGACAGATATAAAGGAATGGGCTACCGCGTCCTGGTGACCCAACTTTTTCCACTTTGCTCTCCAGACGTCCGTTATATCGTCTACCGGTCTACGGCTCAACGTATCAGCAACTACATTGGCCTTCCCCGGATGGTATTGTATGTCAAACTAATAGTCTTTCACAAACTCTAACCACCTGCGCTGATGCATATTTATCTCTCACTGAGTGAACAGGTACTGCAGTGACTTATGGTCTGTGAACAAACGGAACTTCTCCCCCAATAAATAATGTCTCCATATCCTCAATGCAAAGACGACCGCTTCTAACTCTAGGTCGCGAGTGGGGTAATTTCTCTCATGTGGCTTAAGCTTATGGGAGGCAAAAGCTATAGCCTTCTCCTCCTGCTGAAGCACTCCCTCGAGTCCCCGTAAGGAGGCATCGGTGTAAACCAGATACTCCACGCCCGACTTGGGTAAAGCAAGAACTGGTGCCTAAGTTAGCTTATCTTCCATCTCATCGAAAGCTAATTGACAAGCATCGTCCCAAACATATGGTACCCCCTTGCAAGTCAGGTTTGTCAATGGACCTGCTATCTTGGAGAACCCTCGAATAAATATCCTGTAGTACCCAGCTAACCCCAAGAAACTACGCACTTCCGTCGGTGTCGTGGTCTGTCCCCACTCCCTTACTGTTGACACTTTACTTGGATCAAACGCTATCCCCAATTCAGAAATAACATGTCCCAAAAACTGCACTTCCCGTAGCCAGAATCCACACTTTTCGTACTTAGCATACAACTGATGCTCTCATAGAGTCTGAAGAACCTGCCTCAAGTGCTCAGCATGCTCTTCCTCCGTGTGTGAATATATCAGGATGTCATCTATAAAGACGATGACAAACTGATCCAAAAACTCTCTGAACAATTGATTCATCAAATCCATGAATACGGCTGGAGCATTTGTGAGTCCAAACGGCATCACTCTGAACTCATAGGACCCATATCTCGTCAAGAAAGCAGTCTTCGAAACATCCTGCTCTCTAATCCATAGCTGATGGTATCCTGACCTCAAATCTATCTTCGAAAAGAAAGTTGATCCCCTCAGCTGGTCGAACAGATCATCGATTCGAGGCAACGAATATTTTTTCCATATCGTGACCTTGTTCAGCTCCCGGTAGTCCACGCATAGCCTAAGTGAACCATCTCTCTTCTTCACAAACAAAACTGGAGCACCCCAAGGTGAGGTACTCCTTCGAATAAAGCCCTGACCTAACAGCTACTCTATCTGATCCCGTAACTCCCTCATTTCTGTCAGAGCCATACGGTATGGAGCACGTGCTATCGGTTGAGTATCGGGTAACAAATCTATGACAAAATCTATCTCTCAAATGGGGAGTAAGCTTGATATCTCCTGAAATACATCAGAATACTCATGAATAACTGGGATAGAGTCTAAGGGAATCACGACCTCCTTAGAGGTATCCTCCTCTATGTAATACAAATGAGCAGAAGAGCCTCCCTCTAGGCGAGGCATCGACACTAGGAACATCTCTTGCCCCAGAATGACAAAGATAATACTCCCACCGAAACAATCTATCATGTCTCTGTATGTTGCGAGCCAATCCATACCAATAATAACATAGTGCTCATGCATATCTAAGACTAGCATGTCTACTGGTAAGATTAAGCTACCAATTTCTACTCCCACACCTCGACAAATAAAGAAGATTAGCGATCCATTTCCTAGTGGTGAGTCTACACATGTCACAGTGCTCTCTGCTCTGGCTAATAACCCTAAGGCCTTCGTAAAATGGGTAGCTATAAAATAGTGCGTCGCCCCAGTATCAAATAATACTCAACCCATAGTACCATGGATAGGAAACGTATCCTCAATCGCGGGTGGTGCCTGAGGAGCTGCTGCCTAGTGGACGTTATAGACACGTTCGTACTGTAACTTCCCTTGCTGCACTGGAGCTGCTGGGATGGCTGGTAGGGCTGGTGCCTGAGCGGGTGCTGGGAGGGCGGCTGGAAAAAGTGGTCTCTGTGGCTCATTATGGGCACCCTGCTGCTGTGGGGCCCTATCTCCCTCTGGACAATCCTAGCGCCTATGGCCATTTTTACCACACCCGAAGCATCGGCCCCTAAAATTTCCTCCCCTCTGTCCCTGCTGATTACGGCCCGACTGGCCGTTACCTCCTTGCCATTGGCCCTGCTGCTGACCCTGCGGGTGACGATGTTGGCCCTGCTGGCCCTGCCTAAATCCCCCAAATCCCTGCCTGGAGTTACCTGATCGGAATCGCTTGGCAGGGTCCCCCTGATGGGAACTCTGCTCATGCTGACGAGTCTGCCCCTGAGATGTTGGTGCTCCACTAGTACCATTACCCCCTGTCCTGCCCTACTAGCTGGATTCTCCGGCTCGCTTACTTCCCTGCAGATGGAAGCGGTGATCCTAGCAGTGTAACAAAGCAGCATTGAGTACATCTGTATAGGTACTCAGTGACAGATTGCCTATGAGGTGTTGACGGATCCTTCAGGCCAACCCGTCCACAAACAACAGTATCTTCTTTCCCTCCGTGGGTGCCTCTTCTGGCACTATAGTGAGAAGTCTAGTGAACTCCTCCTCGTACTCAGCAACAGTCATATTCTCCTATCTCAGATTCAGTAACTTATGCCTCATCTCAGTCTGTACAGTGGATGGAAAGTATTTGCGGTCATACCGCGCCCAAAATGACTGAATAGTGATGACATCCCTCTCCTCCAATCTGGTGGTGGATTCCCACCACTTCAAAGCGGCCCCTACTAGCTTGAAGGAAGTCAACAACTGTTTTTGCACGTCAGTGCACTCGTACATGCGCAGATGCCTCTGGATATCCTTCTTCCATTGGCTGGATACAATGATATCTGAACTACCTACAAACTCTAGGGGATGCGCCTTCTGGAAGGCATCCCTAACTCGCTCCCAAGCAGAAGGAAGCTGTGCCGGTACTTGCGCCACTGCCTGAACCTGGGGTGGAGCCTGCTGCACTACTGCCAACGCGACATTCACCGCCTGAGCGATAATAGCGGCTACCTCTGGTGCGTTCATCATCCTCTGAACCGGAGCTGCTGGTTTTCGACCTGGGCACGTCTGTCCTTGGGTGCCCGTCTTAGAGGCATCTGGAACATAAAGGAATTTATTAGTCTACATTTATTAGCAAATCCCAAATATCTGAAGACGTAAGCGTAAAAGCAAGAATACAACAATCCTAAAAATAGGGCTCTATAGCAAGAACGCTAAGCTGAAAGCGAAATAAGCCGTACAGATCCTAAAGGACACTAGAACCTGATGCTCTGATACCACCTATAACACCCCGCCTAATTAAATACCGTGTGATCAATCCTTTATTAAATTATAATCAAGGTGAACGGTAAGTTCATTCTTAGCATCACTGTCGCAAAATAAAGTTTCCAATTTACACACCCTAATTAATTAAGATAAGTGTCAAAACCATTTTTAAAACCTTAGTTTTAATTCAATAAGTCCAATAATAAAACCTTTAACAAGAATACAGATCAGGAATCACACAATTATTAGAATGGAAATAAACACCATGAATTTAATTGTTCACATAACTAATACCAAATTTAAAACCATAAAGGAAAACCCATCCTGATAGTAATGAACTACCCAAAGAGCAATTTACTAAAGATAAATGAACATAGTCTCTGATAAATCCAACTGAATAAAGATAAAGGGCGACACATGCCCAGCTGGATAAGTAAAACTAGAATTTGAATCAATAAAGAGGTCGTCTAAGCAAGAGGCATGCAACTCTCACCTAAGCTGCAGCACGTCCCGTCCAAAGAACCTAAGCTTAACGCCCCTATGGCTGGACACCTTTAATACATACATATATATACACAAGAGAGAAGATATGAGAAGAAACGGGTCAGAGCCCAATTGTAAAACAATTTAAATTTAGTTTATCAAGTATTTAAAATGCTTACTGGCCAATGAAACAATCATGTTAGTATGCGATAGTCTCTTGAGAAATTCTCACCTCTCAACTAGTGTGCACACCTATCGCACTATTAACTCCAAAAGTTTATTTTAACTCAATCTCCCATAAGGTTCCATGCCGACAAGTTCTATGGCTAAGGTAACAAATTACTGAAGATAAAGTTCTCACATTTATCTCATTTTATACTTAAGATATTTTAGTGTTGTTACAAAATTCTCAAGCACTTATAATAAAGTCGGGGTAATTGAATCGTTATTTAACTAATTTTACACACAGTAAAAATTTCCCAATCTCATGTATATATATATTAATCACTCATATAATATATACTATTAGCACCCCACATAAATTTATGGTGCTGGCATACTCTGCTATCAAGTCCCCGTATCACTCGTACTAAGGTAAATACTAGTTCAGAATCACTCTCGAACTGTATTAACACAAAACATTGCAAATGGAGGCGAAGCGTAGTTCCAAGTCGCTAAGAGGTCAGCACATACCCTCACGTCTCTTAGGACCGTCTGACTATCAATCTGATAGCCTGTACCAAGGAATTCTATGTTCTAGGGTACAAGTCGTTATCCCCCGTAAAGGCCCAATCGAGATAAGACTGTCCCAGAGCGGAAACCCCCTCATGATAGAAAGTAGCTCGGGTACGATTTTTACACATTTATAATATATGCACAATTACATAGTTCTATATATACAACACTTATTCACATTTCTCAATTTGGTGTACCCACAACCCATAATTATAATTTCTTGTTTAGAAGACATTTTACTCACTTATCCCGTATAACGGGCTCATATCGTTTATTACGGTTATCTCACTCTCGTGATTTTCAAAGTAACCTCACCGTCCCAAATACTTAAATCATTACACCTAAACAACCATAATAATTTTGTACTACTCTGAATTCCTCGAATACTGTTTTTCCTCACTCGAATTAACCGATTTCTAAAATAGGGGTAAAAATGGGAATTTCCCTAAAAATTAAAAATCTCATTCGAACCAGAATGGTTCTCGCTCGAACGACTTCCACGTGTCGCTCGAACGACTTCGCGCGACATTGACGTCTCGCTCGAACGACTTCGCGCGACATCGCGCGAACTGGACTGTTTCGTCTTCAACCTTTGGCAGTTGCGTTTTTCACGATTTTTAAGCCTAAAAACCTCTACAGTTTAATCCTAAAAGTCTCATCTTCAATCCCAATCAATAATACCATGATTATATAACATTAATAACTTCCTAGAATCATTAATTCATCAAAAATCATTTAGATTACATGAAATCCCCAATTTAATTCGTTAGAACCCTAATTCCCAAATTTTTAATTAAAGAACCTAAGCAACATCAATTCATTCATCAATATTATTCCCCAATTTCGTGATACGACCTCTACATATGATCAAAGTTCAGACTACATAGATTCTCCTTACAACATATGCGATTTTTCTTCCAAAACATATAATTTTTCAATCAAAATATGTAATTCTTATTCCTAGACTAGCATGAGAGGAACATTAACTAGAAATCAGCAAAATAGATACTTGCCTGGAAATTTAGTTCCTGATTTGTGGAAGAATATGGTGTGGTTGTGTTCCTCGTCGCGTGATCTACGGTTTGGTAGTGACGGCGGTGCGAATGGCAAAGTTTTTGGCCTAGAACTCCTTGAAGAGCTTCTCCACTTCTTCTCCAATGGCCGTCTTTGTTTTTTGGTTGTGTTAACCCTAGATGACAACCCTTAACATCTAATTTATCCTTTGTAAATTCGTGGGTTTAATTACCCAAAAATATGAAATGTCTGAAACGCCCTCCTAGGATGTTTATTAGGCCTAAAACCTCCCCGAGACCCAAACTAAACCCCCGGGTACATTGTTTTGACTATCTCGACCCTTCCGGACGCATTGATGCACTCAAAATGACCATACGGGTGACTTATAATCTATTCATTTTTAATAATTCGAATTTAATCCCGACACGACACAGGCGCGTACCGATAAATTTCTAAGGTTATCAAATTAGGTTGTCGTGGTAATTTTACTAAATTCAATTACACATCTTACTTTACCAATAAAGTAGCTTACAACACAGTTTCAGTAATTACTAACTCTCATCACGCTAGTAAATAGTTAAATGATTTTCTGGAATAATATTAAATTAATATCTCTAATTAAATTTAATAAATCCTAAAATTTAAAAGTCATAAAAATACGGGGTATTACATATAATCAGTGATTTGAGAGTTGCACCGTTAGAAAGAGCTGGGGATTAGACATGGGGGTTTTGTCCTTGTCACACCGAAGTTTTACTACACCCGCACATCTTATATATGAAGTTAGGTTGGATTGATTTAATGATTGCAATATTTAATCACAGTCAATCATATTATGGCATGTTCGCTTAATTATGACTCTGATGTTAATTATGTTATGGCACATAGAACATGACTATGGTTATTGTACATGGAAAAAAAATATTGATAAATGAATTAAATTTCGAAGGGACTGAAGATTATGATCTAATCATAATACAAATGAAATGATTAGACTAGATTTGGGTTTAGGGTGTGGCAATTAGTGGTATCAAAGCGTTTAGGTTATTAATTCTAGACGTGAGTGACGGTTAGATGGCAGTTATTGAGTTGATTTGATATTTATGAATTGTTTATGTACTAACCAATAATTTAGTATTATAAACTGTTTGTGCTGGTTGCTATAACTCGATTATTATAGATGAAACCTGGGGCATGGGACAAGCCAGTGGTTCCAGGCCCAGTGGATGAGTCTTTACGATGAAAGAAGCTCAGGTTACTTCGAATGTGGTGACATGTACACTTTCTGTTACTGATATAAGTGCTTATGTTTTGATTGATCCCAGTTCCACACATTCTTTTGTGTCATGTGCATTTTCTATATATCTGAATAAACCATGTACTCGTTTAGATGTGGGTTTTGGTAGTTCCATACCCATTGGGGATATGACCGTAGTTGAATATGTTTTTCGTGATTATGTTTTGACCGTGGGGGTTAGAGATACATTTATAGACTTACTTCCATTGGATATCGCTAATTTTGACATAATGTAGGGAATGGATTAGTTATCTAAATATCCTGCATCTATGGATTGTTTTCGTAAGGAAGTTATTTTTAATAAGCCTGGTGAGTCTAAATTTAAATTTGTGGGAGAAAGGAAAATTGTTCCCAGTTGCATTATTTCTGTTATTCAGACAAGGAAATTATTGAGTAAGTGTTGTGAGGGTTTTATTGCATACGCTCTTGACACTATAAAGAGGGCTTTACAATTAGTTGATGTTCCTATTGTACGAGATTTTCTGAAAGTGTTTCCTAGTGAGTTGCTTGGGTTAAGAGAGAGAAGTTGAATTTAGTATTGAATTAGCATCGGGGACAACCCCTATTTCTATGGCACCTGTTGAATTGAAAGAACTCAAGATTCAGTTAGAGGATTTACTTGATAGGGGTTTATACAACCTAGTGTATCCTTATGGGGTGAACCAGTTTTATTTATGAAAAGATATATGTACTATGCATTTGTGTATTGATTATGGGTAACTGATTAAAGCTACAATTAAGAACAAGTATCCTTCACCTCTTATAGATGATTTGGTTGATTAGTTGCAGGGTGATAAAGTGTTTTCACGAAATAGACTCGCGGTCGGGTTATCGTCAGTTCATGATTAAGGAGAATGATATTTCTAAAATTGCTTTATGTACTTGGTATAGACATTTTGAGTTTCTGGTGATGCCTTTTGGGGTGACTAATGCTCCAACTGTATTTATGGATCTTATGAATCGGGTATTATGTCCTTTTTTTGATTCATTTGTGATAGTTTTTATTGATGATATTCTGATCTACTCACGTGATATGGTTGAACATGAAAAGCATCTCAGAACTATTTTGAATGTGTTGAAAGATAAGCAGTTGTATACTAAGTTTAGCAAATGTGAATTCTGGCTATCACAAGTTGCATTTTTAAGCCATTTTATTTTCGGGGATAGTATATGTGTTGATCCTAAAAACGTGGAAGCTTATGTAAAATGGGAGAGGCCCAATAATGTGACTGAGGTGAGGAGTTTTTTGGGTTTGGATGGGTATTATAGAAAGTTTATAAAGGGATTTTCTTCGATTGCCTTGCTAATGACTAAATTAATCCGAAAGGTTGTAAAGTTTGAATGTGATTTTTATTGTGAAAATGGTTTTAAAGAATTAAAAAAGAGGTTGGTAGCTACACCTGTTCTTACTATTCCACATGGTGGAGATGGTTTTGTTATTTATACTGATGCTTCACATCAGGAGTTGGGTTGTGTTTTTATGCAGTATGGTAAGGTTATTGCTTATTCTTCTAGATAGTTGCATGCACATGAACGTAATTATCCTACACATGATTTAGAACTTATTACTATTGTGTTTGCTTTGAAATTATGGTGTTATTGTCTATATGGCGAAGTATGTGAAATTTTTACTGAACATCAAAGTCTTAAGTATTTATTTAGTCAGAAGGAGTTAAATTTGAGGCAGAGGTGGTGGATGGAGTTAATTAAAGATTATGATTTTATAATTCACTACCATCCATGAAAGGAAAATGTAGTTGCAGATGCTTTGAGTAGGTTATCTTGTACTAGATGTTCTAGAGTTGCTCATATTATGGAGTTGAGATTGATGGGACTGAAGTTACAACTAGAAGATAAGGAAAGATTCCTTACTCATGTAAGCGCGAGGTCGTTGTTAGCTACTTGTATTTGTGATTTGCAAAGTCCAAATCCTTTTCTTGAGAAGAAACAACAAGATGTCAGAGATGGTAAGTATGCTGATTTTTTTTATTGTTAATGATAAAACTTTATTGTATAAATAATTATTATATGTGCTTGATTTAAAAGGTAATTGGGATATATATTTGCCTTTGATAGAATTTGCATATAATAATAGTTTTCAATTTACTATTGGTATGGCACCATATGAAGCGTTGTATGGTAGACGGTGTCATACACCGATATGCTGGGGTGAAGTTGGTGAAAGGAAGATAGAAGGTCCAGAGTTGATTGAAATCACCAGTGAAAAAGTAAAAATTATTCAAGATAAAATGAGAGCAGCTCAGAGCAGATAGAAAAGTTATGAGGATAAACGATGGAAGGATTTGAAATTCCAGAAAGGGGATTATATGTTTCTTCAAATATCTCCATGGAAACGAGTTATGAGGTTTGTAAAGAAAGGAAAATTAGGTCCATGCTACATTGGACCTTATAAAATTCTTAAGAAAGTCGAAGTGGTAGCCTATAAGTTAGGATTGCCATTGGAATTAGCCCGATTACATGATATTTTCCATGTTTCCATGTTGAGAAAGTATTTATATGATCCTTCACACGTGTTGGTGGATCAAACTATTGAGTTGAAGGAAGGCTTGAGTTATGTGGAAGAACCACTCGCTATCGTGGATAGGAAGAAACAGATATTGAGATCAAAAGTGATCCCACTTATGATAGTTGTTTGGAGAATGCATTCCATGGAAGAGGATACATGGGAGAGCGAGGATACCATGGATATGCGTTATCCCTATTTGTTTGATTCGGACAACCAAGGTATGTCAATTTTGGGGACGAAATTTCCTAACAGGGGGAGAATTATGACAACCCGAATATAATTATGATTAATTATGCATAAATCATGTTTAGCTTATGTGATATGGATAATATTTTATTATTCTGTATAATGTTAAGTCATTATATTTAGTCTAACCCTACCTTCATAAAGAATGAAATATGGAATTAGTTACAAATATAAAATTTGAAGTTTTCGGTAGGAATGTTCATGTTTAAGACTAGTTTTGAATTTTATAACCTAACAATTGACATGAGGAGAAAACTAGATAGTTGTATATATATGAGTTAGGTTTGTAACACGACAAACGGTGTCTTGAACAGAGGTCGGAGCGAGAAGTTATGCTGGAATTACGAAGCAGGGGAAAATTTGTCCACTCATTAAATGATATTTCATCGTATTAGGCTAACAAATGGTGGATTTTGATTGGTTAAAGAAGGTGGTTGGTTTTAGACGACTTTAAAGTCTTGAAATAAGCTCCTCCTTTAGCATAATTTAGCCATAAAAGAGTTTGTCTTGAGAGTAAGAGAGAATTGGAAAGTTTAGGAAGAAAATGAGGAGAAAATTTGGGGAAACATTCGTGGATATTACGTAAAAGTCCCGAAGGTAATCCTAACCCCAAATCTTGTTATTTTTTTTATATTACTGATTTAGATGATAGAAATAATCATTTTTTTTTACTAAACTTTCAGCCCTTGATGTATATGTATGGTTAGATGCAAGTTTAAGTTAAGTTGAATGTACAAACCCTTAAAATTGCTTTGTTTAGTAACCGTGTTTGTTCAACCTTCCATATCTTTTTGTATACTTAATGGAATTGATTGATTACAATTGTAGATGAAAATAAACTCATATATGTGTGACATATACAAAAATCATGTGATAATACCAATAAATGAATCTTGGGTGACGGTTTAAAGTTCGGGTATGAAATCTTCCCCAAGGGTGAAAGTATGCTCGCCATGTGTTCGATGTTTTGCTTGACATAGCAAATGAACCTTAAAAATTATGAAACTTTCATTTTTTATTTTTCAATATGTTTACGGATGTTGGGTTAAATATCATAGAAAGTTATGCTGTAGAAAAATAATAAAAATTTCGAGAAGTTGAATGAACAATGAAAAAACCTATAGGAAAAATTTGCTGTGTAGTAAAGAAACAAACCTATCTTGCTCTAGGAAACTTGAAATGATGTGTCGCCTTTTGTATTGGAATCCTAATATGATAAGGATTGAATTAACAAGAAGAAATGAAGGTATGTTTGGTCTATGAATTGGATATGTCAAATATATTGACATAAATTTTGATGGAATTTCACTTGTAATAGATGATTTGAATAAAATCATATGATGCTTATGAATTGAGTTATGTCTGAAATATTCCTTTCATTGTTGATATTCTAATGGTTATACTAATAGTGTAAGAATGATAGGAAGGGAAGAAGAACCGGTTGAACAAGTCCCGGACAAAGGAAAAGGAAAACCCTAATAAGTTGCCAAGGTGAGTGTACTTATGATTTGTTTCATATATAAATATGAATATAGCTCTAAGAGAGGATTTGTTTGAATACTTCGGTATTTAGGATTTGTTTGGATATTTAAATATCCAGGATTTGTTTGGGTCTTATGATCCAGGATTGGTTTGAATACTTCGATATTCAGGATTTGTTTGGATATTCAAATATCCAGGATTGTTTTGATATTATGATCCAGGATTTGTTATTGCCAATGGGCAGACTTCTTATTGCCAATGGGAAGAATTACTGTTGCCAATGGGCAGACATACTATTGCCGATGGGCAGAATTATCATTGCCATTGGGCAGAATTATTTGGGTCTTATGGTCCAGGATTTGTTATTGCCAACGGGCAAGATTGGTTAGATTTAATATCCACAGATTTGATATATAACTATTAATTCATTGTATGGAAGGATTGGTTGGATTAACATCTACATATTTGATATAGACTGTTAATTCATTGCATGGCATGATTGGTTGGATTTAATATCCACAAATTTGATATATAACTATTAATTCATTGTATGGCAGGATTGGTTGGATTAATATCCATAGATTTGATATAGACTGTTAATTCATTGAATGACAGGATTGGTTGGATTTAATATTCATAGATTTAATATATAACTGTTAATTCATTGTATGGCAGGATTGGTTGGATTAATATCCACATATTTGATATAGACTGTTAATTCATTGCATGGCAGGATTGGTTGGATTTAATATCCGCAGATTTGATATATAACTGTTAATTCATTGCATGGCAGGATTGGTTGGATTTAATATCCAAGGATTGGTTGGATTTAATATCCACTGATTTGATATAGAACTGTTATTTCATTTTAGGGAAGGAGTACCTCACTAAGCTTAATGCTTATGGTTTATATTTTGATATTTTCTGGGTTGTACGCTACTAGCTAGGATATCATATGATCAGTGATTTGAGAGTTGCACCGTTAGAAAGAGCTGGGGATTAGACATGCATTTTTTGTCATTGTCACACTGAGGTTTTACTACACTTGCACATCTTATATACGAAGTTATCATGGATTGATTTAATGATTGTAATATTTAATCATAGTCAATCATAGTATGACATGTTCGCTTAATTATGACTCTGATGTTAATTACGTTATGGTACATGGAACATGACTATGGTTATTGTACTTGGAAACAAATATTGTTAAATGAATTATATTTCGAAGGGACTGAAGCTTATGATCTAATCATAATAAAAATGAAATGATTAGAATAGATCTGGGTTTGGGGTGTGACAACCCCTCTCCCCTTTCCCCGGCTCATCACCTCCATGCTAGTCGATGCCGGCATTCCTTCACCTCTTAACTCCATTTGCGTCCACCACCCGGATGAAACGAGAACGACAACAAGCCCGCATCCAAGCTCGATTGTCCCAAGAGAGCAGCGAAGAAGAGGAGGGTAGTGATGAAGAAGCGGACGAGTGCGGGGATTAGAGCAACAGTGAAGAAGAAGAGGAAGACTTTGTGAAGGGCGAGGGCGATGTCGATTATGATAGTGGTGAAGATTCTAATTTTTCGTCCGCCAATGCAAAAATTAACCGGCTTCTTTAGGCTGTCGAATCCCGACTGAATGGGTTCCTCAACCAATACAGCACTGACCGAGTATCCGACTTAAGGGCTTACCAGCGCGATACCATCATGATGCACCGTCTTCAAGCGAAGATGTATCAGATGACTATGGCGCCCCACCATAATTCTATTTCTATGACCCATATGACGCTAGCGCGACTTGAAGTTCCAACCCCCACCCCAATGATGTTTTGTATGGAAAGTGGTTGTTTAAGTGCTGGCTGTTTTCACATGGTTGCTTGCTGATCCTCTATATAAAATTCTGCATTTTCACTATTTGTTCATTTTATTTTTTTCGCACTTTTAATTCGATTTGAGTTAGATTTTAATCCTTTTTGCTTGAGGACAATGCAAAAGTCTAAGTTAGGGGGGAGGGGGGGGTCACAAGTGCCTCTTTCTAAAACTTCACAAATTTTAAAAAGTGCCCACAAATTTCAAAAAAATTGAAATTGTTTGAAAAATTCAAAAATATTTTTCTTCAAAATAAATAAAAATTGGAATTCAAATTTTTTGAAAATATCATTAAAAGTTGGTTTAAAGTCTCAAATTGTAAAAACACAATACACAAAGCCGAAATTGACCAAATATGGAAATTGAGCGAACGTAGATGACTTAACGAATAAATGTGGAGATTAACTAACCCGGTGAGATTCGAGCCTTTCATTATTGTGAATTTATAAATCAATCCGAGTTAAATGTTAACTCAAAGTTCTCTTGAGCGTTCTAACAAGTCGTTGAGGATCTCAATTCTTTTTCTTTGACCGGTTATGAAAAATGTGTGTGATATTGCATTGAAAAATGTGCACTAAAATATCTTTAAACTAAATTAATCTCGAGACGCATATGGTAACACAATTAATATTTCGGACAATGAAGTAGGCCCTCGTTTATCACCTAAAAATATTAGCCGGAAAAAGTAGCAAAAAATTTCTCCTTTTTGTAAACCCAAATTGAGTCGAATAAATTTTTCCCTTCGTTTGACAACTCGAAAACCCCCAATTCGCTCGGAATAGAAAAAGTTGATGATCCGGGAATCTAAGTCCGAAAAGTGCATAAAAAGGGACAAGAAAAGCGTGGAAAATAGAAAAAGAAGAAAAAAAATGAGCAAAAGCCGAAAAAGCACTAACGGACATCATAAATGAATTTTCCAATTCCTGATTTCCTTACCATTCCCCTTTTTACCCAATATACCTTTAACCCGAAAAAGTCCTAATCGAGTCCAAACTGTGAAATTGGTTACCGCGTGGAGAGCTAAAACATGAAAAGATAATAAAAAAGACTATAAATATGAATTAGAGGCAATATTCCCATTTTCTTATAACCGTAATCCAATGATGAGATCCGTTTACCATAAAAATTCTGTCGTTCTACTTGAGTGTGTGAACTTGGTTCCAATGCATTTACTCTTATAAATCATGCATACCGAGAGAAAATAGCCACCCTTTAGAGAGATTCGTTTGTGAGAGCATCCCATGAGACTTTGAAATCAAAATGAATTTTTGGATAAGCAACGTAATGATCAATCCGTGGAAATCCGTGGTTAAATTTTTGGCTTCGCACACACGCACTATGATTTGAGATGCTTGAACATGAATTGATGATGACTATTTTCTGGAAAAGTTTGAGTTATAAATTTTTTGCTTATTTTGAGTTTTCTTTGAGTCGAATTTTGTGGGTACATTCGCTGCAAACCCTTACGAGACACAACTCCTCCTACTAGGGTAACCTAGGGGTTTAAAGGCTTGTTGCATACGCTAAATGCAATCGCTTGCCCGCGAAAGAGGTATTCTATCCCATTTTTTTTGACTTGGCTCATGTTTTGATTCTTTTACATTGCTTGGGACGATCAAAGTTCTAAGTTAGGGGGTTTTGATTAGGCATAAATTCTTCCAAATTTACCCCTTAATTTAGAGGCTTTTATTACCTCGGACAACATAAAATGAATTAGTTTATCTCATATCTTTGCTAATGGTTTCGTCTAATAAGTATCCCGAGTTTTGTGTATTTCTTATTAATTTTACAGGTATTTAATACATGAAAGAAAGAAAGAAATCGAAGGAATCAAGAGAAAAGAAAAGAGGACGAATCAAAAGGGCAAAAGCGTAATTTCTATCAGGAATTCAGTTGAGGACCCAAAATAAATTTCGAAGATCTTGAGTTTATGAACACGTAGGAAGAAAAGAATTTCCAATCTGAGTTCTAGATTAGAAGTTATGAAGACCCGAAGATTCTATATTAACACGAGATTTTGAAGAGAAATTGAAGAAAAGTTGAGAAGACAACCCGGACCAATCCGGTTTACTAGAAAAACGGATCAATTTGGGGTCTAGAATCACTGAATAAGAAAACATTTAGTGGACCAATCCGATTTCCCAAAAAATGGATTGGTCCGACCCTCAAATTTACCGTAAAGAGATATGTTAAGCGGACCAGTCCAGTTTATCAGAAAAATGGATCAGTCCGATTGCCTATCAGACCAGTCCGGTATGTCCTGATAGGATCGATCCGGTGCTCGAGATTTGATATGATCTTCTTCTTAGAGTTTTGCATTAATCCAACTCTTGTAAATTTCGTAGGATATAAATTTAAAAGAACTCCCAGTAAGAAGGAGGCTTCTAGTTCGTTTTTAGAGAAGCTTTGTAAGTAGTTTAGAGGAGAACATAACACAAACCCTAGTTTTGATTATAGTTTGCAATTCAAGTAAATTTATTCCAATGCCTTCTTTCATTATTGTTGTAGTTAATTCATTAGTAGTAATTTCTTTATTCTTCATATTCAATTGTTAGTAAAAATGTTTTCTTTCATTGAAAAAGTTTTTTCTTCTAGTTTTAATATGTCCGAATAAGTTTTCAAGGGTTGGGGTGCATGAACCCCACCCGATGTAATTCATGATAGTGGAAATAGAAATTGGAATTAAAATTTTAGATGAATTGTATCGTAGTTAATATGATACTTCTTTAATTCAACATTTTCTTACATACTGTGCGGGCTACGATCCCTCATATGTGTAATACTTAGGAGAAATAAAGATCGAATTTTAATTTAACCTTTGCTTACGTATTGTGCGGGCTAAGATCCCTCATATATGTAATACTTAAGAGTACTAAAATGTTGGATTCATTTGAAGCTTTAATTCTAAGTCTAGTATCGTACGAAGTGAATTACTAGGGTGTGGGGGATTATAACCCGACCTATCTTTCTCATCTTATAGTTAAAGTTTTAATTATATCATCATTAGTCTTTTAGTTAATTTAGAGTAACTGCATTTCATTTAGTCCTGTTTTCATTAATTCATCATTTTCAAAACTGCTTCTAGTTGTAGGATTTCACAATTCAAAATAACCCTTTTTTTTTTCTTTTTGAGAGTCAAAGTTAGGTTTCCTTCGTCTTTCCAACGTCGTTATGACTCCGTTCGTCCTGTTTCCCTGAGGATCGATACCCGACTTATTGGATTATTACTTGAGCGACAGTCTTTCACTTGAGCCTAAATAGCACGCACACTAGACACATTTGTGGTCACGTCAGTATGTTTGTTGATAACACATCTGGCTGAGATTACGGGGGTAAGTTTTTAGGTTAAAAAAATTTCTTTTCTTTGGTAAGTTTTGAATGGTTTTGATTTTAGGTTTAAGAGAATTTAGGTTTAATCGATTTTAGGTTTCAAAGAAGTTAATATTTATTATACGTTTGGTGTTAATATTCATTGGGGTTGTACTGATCTTATTTCATTTTGTTGTTTTCTCCCTTTTTACAAGATTATAATTTGACCTGAGATGTTAACAATGTGAGTTGCATTGGGTATTTAATCATATTATTGTTTTACTTTAGTTATTGCTTCTATGAAGTTTTACTACATGGTTTGTTCAAATTCTTAAGATAATGTTTGCATTTTAATTTTATATGAAAATTCGTCATGAAGAACTAGTTAATCCGAATAGGGAGGTAGAATTCATCATGACCTATTTGATAACAATTTTGTATGCAAACATGACACGCTAACAACATTCTAGATTGGTTCTTATTTTATACATGTGAAGTTCATAACTAAATATACTTGAAAGGTACATATGATGACTGATTTTCATTTGTTTTATAGGTGTTATAATAATACATTTGAAATGGAATGACTATATGAATTTTAAAGAACTTTTTGTATCTATTCTCAACTAATGATATTTTTTATACAAGTTTTTATTAGAAAAGACGAGAGTATAAATCGTGAAGTGTTCAACATCGATGAATGTTTTGTCCACCTAAAGTTTTGGTAAGATGCAATAGAACTATAATTATCTGAATTTTGAGTTTAAAAGGAGATTAGATTTTCAAAGTTTTATTTCTATTTTGCAAACTCCATTCAGGTGGATTTTCCCCGGTGTCAGGTTCAATGTTACGAAGGTATCATGTTCAACATTTCTAATCTTGATCCCGATAAAAATGGATGTCCACCACTCATAAAAGAAGGTCCATTCCTCTCTTATTGCCATATATATACATGTGTTTATTTTTTTACGGCATGTGGTAGTTTGATTATGTAAATTTTCTTACTTCAATTTGGATGCATACCATATAATCAATTCTAACAGAGTGACATTTCACCATATTCTTTAAATTATAGTGATACTTCTTGTGTTATCTGTGTTTGAACAAAATTAGTAAGTTATTTTGAGACTGATACCATAAACAACCCAATTGAGTAAGAAATTGTCTCAATAAAGAAAAAGGGATCATATGAATGCCTAATTTGCTTGAGATTTTTCTCATTAGAACAGGCTTTGGGTGGTCACAAGAGATCACACACAATTGTAACCCCAAAACCAATTGAAGAAAATAGAGAGTTTCTTGATTTGAATATGTCTGCTCCTGTTGAAGAAGAGGGCAGTAATAGCCGTGGAAGTCTCATGTCATAGCGGGTTGAAAGTAACCATAATTCAAGTGTTCTTAAACTGATCACTTGGCGGATCAATGATTCAACTGTGTATAGAGTCATTCACTTGGCTTGATCGTTATATATGGATTGTCGGGATGATATATGCCTATTTACACCCCAATATTGAGAAATAACACTTTGATTTTTGGATTCTATAGCCCTATCCAATCCCCGTCTCCCAGACACACACGAGACAAAATACCTCCATATTTCATGAAGATGAGAGACTTCAGGAGTTATCTTTCCCCGAGTCTAAAGTCTGCAAATGCTTGAGATGGAGGATAAGTATCAGGGAAATGTTGAGGTAAACACTATAAATTATGGTCTATTGAAGCATTTAAATTCTAATTTTATTTCAGAGAAATAATTCAAAACTGATGATCAATCTATGTAGGCAACTGGTGAGGATTTCTCTGTGGAGTCTGCAGAAAGCAGGAGGCCTTTTCGTACTCTCTTGGATATTGGCCTTATTATCATAACCACTAGCATTAGTGTATTTGGTTCCCTCAAGTTTTCACTTTATCCATTCTTATAATGGTTATTAATTTAAAATAACATGTTTCTTTTAACTTTTTGTTAACACCCATTCTCCTCTCCATTTCTTTTCTTTGTAATGTTTGGTAGGTTTATTTGTTAAAATGGCTTCTCTTATACTCAAATTTTCTTTTCATCATGAAGTTTCACAACTATCCATAGTGTACAATTGTCCGTTGCTATAATGATTTTGTTTTTATTACTAAACTATATCATATTTTTCCACATTAATGTATAACTAGCTATTGTGTGCATATCTAGACTGATTTACAGGTGACTAATTGGCCAAATGTCATATTAGGGTATTCAAGTTTACTTGGAATGTTACTATTGTGTACAATCGTCTTGGAATGTTACTATGTACTCTTCAACCTCAAGTTACAAACATGATTACTTTCAATATTTCAATATTCTTAGATGTTTGAATTTATCCTGACCTCGGTTTTCAGTGTTGGGTTTTGAATTTGGTTATATTTATAAATTTATGTTCTAAATAATTTCCTTTTTATTATTGTTTCAGTCTTCTGCGCAGGGGTGAAACTCAATGACATTGGTTAATTCGTTAGTTGTGAGACAAGGTTATACTTTTTTCATTTTGTATGAAAATTTTGGGGATATGTTTTCTTTTTTAGGGACATCTGTTATCTATGGGTGCTTTAGAGTCAATTTATTTAGTTTCATTGGTAGGGGAGAAATATGGGGGTGGCAAATTCTTTGTTAAGAACTTTATAATTATGTGAACTCTTTATTGTAGTAATTTAGGTTTTGATTGTTTAACTCAATAAAACATCCCACAAAATTTTAAGTACTTGAAAGTAGGTGTTTTTGGGGTAAGGCGCCATAGATTAATGTTTGTGGCTTCGAGGTTGAATTGTAATGAACATTTGTATTTTAGAAAATACTTTATTTTATTCTTGAATTGATCAGTTTGTATTTTTCTGGGATCGCTAACTCTTTTTTTTCTTGATTTTAACAGTTTCAATTACAATTGACTCTATTGACATTGGAAGTTGTTGTGGAACCTATAATTGTTCGTTAAAAAGTGAATGATATTTTGACATTGGATCCTGAATTAGATCTTTCTCACTGTGTCTCAATGGAAGAGGAGAGTGCAAGACAAATGACAACTTCTAAAAAGGATGCAGAGGAAGTGGCCTAATTCTTGAATACATAGTGATGGTGCCCTGCCACCACTTATGTTGCCTATTTCTTGAATACACAATTCATGAAGCTTCCCTATATTACATAGCTAATTCAATTCTATATGATTCTGAGTAATATTTTAATTGTAAACGAACCAAGGTTTGTAATTGTTCGAACTAAGTTTTTGTATAGGGTTTCAATTACATTTTTCTTTTTACAAACTTAATTTTTATATGGATTGCATACTTATCTTGTGTTCTAATTTTATAGGAAACCACATTAAAAGAAACCTTGGATGACACTGAGTTTGAAGTTTAGTGTTATGCAGTATGTCAACCATGAACTGTAGTAATGGCGTTCATGAGCTACTTAATTCTACCGACATAATGCCCTTTTAATGGTCGTTGGAGTGAAAAATGTACTATCAGGTTCAACTCTATTTTTATTCAATTTTTTTGGGTTAAAATTGTCTCTATTTATCTTATAAATCTTTATTCCACACTGCAAATTTCAATTTTTATCATCATGAAACAATTTTGAATTTGATTGGTATTGACCTAACTTTCAAAGGATATGAA
The DNA here is from genome assembly GCA_949130495.1 of Sambucus nigra. Lineage (NCBI taxonomy): Eukaryota > Viridiplantae > Streptophyta > Magnoliopsida > Dipsacales > Adoxaceae > Sambucus > Sambucus nigra. The sequence goes on from CASBWL010000256.1 coordinate 248,967, forward strand.
GAAAATTTCTCAAAAGGGCTTTAGTTTTGTGACATTTTCAGATGAAGCAGCAAGAGCTGCACGTGTTGCCTGAAGCAGGCATTTTCTACATGGTCGAGAGATTAATATTGACTCGATATGTCTTGCAGACAATGCTCGCGTGGATGGTTAAGTTCCTGTATGATCCGAAGTTGGCACAGTTTCACAGTGCCTCTGTAAGTCAGCCTATCAGACCTTCATTGAGATACAAGCCATATTAGAGCCCGTAACGCGCAATTTCATTAGAAGTCGCTCACGGGTACAATGGGTCAAATTCCTCTACATTGGAACCCCATGGAATTAAAATCTATATAATAACTTCTTATACAGGATCTTAATATTTCAATTGAAGTATCATCATCGTCGATCGCTAATATTTCATATTTCTAAAGCACCACTCACTAAAAGAATTATGGATTTTAGCAAGGAAAAAAAATCGTTGCAAAAGGTATGTTTTCGTTGCAAAACATCTTTTGCAACATTTTTTTTTCCTTGCAGGGCCCCTCGCATTAGCCAATATGATATAGATCTTTTGCAAGGAAATTTTGTCATAGTCGCTAAAAATATTTTGCAATAAAATTTTTCGTTGGGGAAAACAAGATATTTCATTGCAAAAATGTTCTCATATCTTGACTAAAAATATTTTGCAATGAAGATTTCATGGAAAAAAATACTAATAAATCCTCGCAAAAGAGATTTTGAGAGAATTAAAATTCCTTTCTAAATATTAATTTTACATTCTAAAAATCTTTTGTAACACTCTTTTTTGTTGCAAAAAAGTTCTCGAATTTTGACTAAAAACCGTTTAAAACGAATATTTCGTTGCAAAAGATACTAACAAATCCTTGCAAAAGATATTTTGAGAGAATTAAAATTCCTTGCTAAATGTTAATATTATATTGGTAAAAGTTTTTTGTAACACTCTTTTTCGTTGCAATAAAGTTCTCGGATTTTGACTAAAAACCGTTTAAAATGAATATTTCGTTGCAAAAGATACTAACAAATCCTTGCAAAAGATGTTTTGAGAGAATTTCAATTCCTTGCCAAATGTTAATTGTACATTACTAAAAGTCTTTTGTAACACTCTTTTTAGTTGTAGAAAAGTTCTTGTATTTAGACTAAAAATATTTTACAATGAATATTTCGTTGCAAAATATACTAATAAATCCTCGCAAAAAATATTGAGGGAATTAAAATTCCTTGCCAAATGTCAATTCTTCGTTGCTAATAGTCTTTTGTAACACTCGTTTTCATTGCAACATCTATTTCGTTGCAGAATTACATTAAATATTGAAATAAATAAAAAGAAAATTAAGTAAACACACATAATTAAAAGATGTTATATTGTATTCAAAACATAAATATACTACTGTTCTTGTCACAATGACGCTCAAAAGTTAATAATACTTCATAACTAAGAGATGAGTTTAAACTAGTTTTCTCATCACAAACAAAATGATAAAATCAACAATAGCCATCATGCAACTTGATTCGAAAGGGAAGAAGATCCTTCAGGAACATATTCCTTGGGAGCAAAGTCTTTATCTAGCTGTAAGGTGGCCTTCATTGTAGCCATCTCTGACACAAGACCTTGGACTAGTTTTTTCAAATCTACGATCTCTGTTTGTAACCTTTTGTTCTCCAAATCAAAATTCTTCCTGCATAGTGATTTCAAAGGTCGGGTACCATGACCCTTCATGTATCCCGACCTCTTCCCAAGGACTTTTTGACATATTGATTCTTCATCTGAATCTTTTGAACTTTTTTGTAATTCAATCATCTCTTTCTACAAAGAAAAATAAAATAATATGTTACACTATCGGTTTGACTATTTTTTAAAATTTAAAAAACAAAATCGACAGAGATTCCTTTGTTTATTTAAGAAATCCAACATGTTGTGACACACAAATCACTAATCGAACAACTATAGATACAAGTAAATCATCAATGCGTCCCTTCCACCGATTTCACTTTATTTATAAAAAAATGGGCAGAATTTCCTTTATTTATTCATGAAATCCAACTTGTTGTGACACAAATCAATAATAAAAAAATCAATCCAACCCGCACGTCTTGAGAATAATGCTTGTATGTCTAAGCATGTAAAATTATTTTCTTTTATATACTTACATAGTGAGACTCTGCTTTTTCACTAATCCACCCATTGTCCTTCATCCAATGAGTATCATAAAATACTTCCATTTGTCCTTTTGGCATCTCATATGCATTACCTTCCTATTAACATATGAAAATAAAATACATAAGTACATGTATCCACATAAATTAAAATTTAACAAATTTTAAGTGATAAAAAAATTACTATGAATTCATATAAGTATTGAAGAAAATACTTTGTCCCAACGCGACGAACATACTTAGCATTTGAACGACTAGTAGAGCAAGCATCAGATTTACGCTACAAAAAAGTGATATAATTCAAGTTAATTTATTGAAACTTATGAAAACATTCAATTTTAACATAAATAATACATCGAAAATTATTACCTTATGTTCCTCTGTACTAAAAAACGAGCAAATAAATTTCCAATCTTCGTCCTTTTTCACATCACTAGGTTTGTTCTTGTTCGCCCCCTCAATATTCAAAAATTTAGAAAAAAAATTCTTCAATGTGTTACGGAATCCACTATAACGTGCGAATATTGATGTATGCAAATAGCTCACAACTGCCGAATTTGTGATGTCTAACTCAAAATTTGACTGCACAAGTTGTAACGAGTTTAGAATATAAAATCACAACTTTTTAGGGGAATAGAACACAAAAATTAAATATACCAAAACTCGATCAATCATTGATGTCTTCTCCTTCTCTTCAACATTTTCCCATTTTTCCACCTTTAACAGGGCAAAATTTCGTATGATAAAGCCAATTTCATTAGCCAAAGAGGTAGCGGTACGCCCAATCGGTTTATTATGCATTGAGTCCCATTGAACTGAAATTTTAGAACCCCCAAAGCTTTTAATAAGAACATCAGTTTCTATTCCACGTGTTCTGCCACTAACTTTTTTCTTAGAAGTGGATCCATATTCTGAAAAACAACACAAATTTATCTAATAAATTTTGTATCCACAATAGCATAAACATGCAAGTATACCACTATATTATAATAAAAATGTGTACAAAGAACCATTACAATTATTATTGTAGCAATATAGTACGCAAAAGCATTCTTAGATGGTAAATTATCTAAGTGAAAATTATCCATCACGGATGATTATGTTATAGAACTAACTAAAATTACAGACCCAAACCCGATCATTGTATTCTATTACACAACATGTTGGAACTCCCCTTAACTCAGGTCCAGTTCAATTCTAAAGGAACTGCTGAAATACAAACAGAGGAAATAACCTCTAATTCTGCTCCTAAGGTTCATCATAAGATATCTGCTACTGCCTAATTAAAAAATATAATTAGGGTTGCTGTCTTCTAATATTAGGGGTGTTGCTAATTCAGCAACATGTGTGATAAGATTCAAAGCCACATTTCCAATATTCATAATCATGACCTGTCTAATGAAGAAGTAATGATTGTGGACCAGTGATCATTGTTTCCAAGAGGTACTAAAATTCCTGACTATGAGAAAAATCAGACTGCTAAGTCAATGTATGCTAATGATAATGAGGAGGATAGTCACATTCCATTCATAGAGGAACTTCAACTCTTTGCTAGAAGAATTGATAAAAAGTTAAAGACCTTACACACTGCATCTTCACCATCAACTTTGCAGCCTCCAAGTATTCAAGTCCAGAAGAAGGAACTCAAAATGAAAGACCATCATCAACGAAATCATATGCTTCCATTATGTCAATTTTGATTGCACACTTAGCCATACCATACCATTATTCTTATGGTATCCTCTTATAAATTCTTACATAATTAACACATTATCAGTAATGTTTCTTCCTTGAATAAAAGTTGACTGCCTACAGGCATAATACTCTTCAATCTATTCATCATTACCTTAGATATGGATTTTTATTGAGTGTTATAACATAAAATAGGCCTGAAATCCTTCGTTGTTCTAGGACTAAGAACCTTAGCAATTAAGATAACCAATGTATTGTTCCTTCTTGGTTTAAATATCAGACTTGTCGTTCCTCTTATTTCAAAATTTCTACATATACGAGTGTGCAGCAGGGGAAGTGGATGTTAAATAAACAACATAAAAGGGAGACTGAGGGTGATACTTTAAATAATAATGGAGATGAGTATAAATATAATATTTAAAAGAAATATGAGGTATATGTGATTATGGATAACAAGAAGAGGCAGGTCTGCAAAAGATGGTAGCCATTTTAAGTTAATTTTCATGATCAATTGAACTTACACCCCATTACTAGAAAGGGCATAGAATAAGTAGCTATACACCTATACACATTGATGTTTATTTGCACAAGATGACTAAAGAGCAAACTTCTCTTCAAATTTTCAAACAAAGGACTTAACTACCACAAGCCACGTGTTATTCTCCATTCTGCAATGAACATACCACCTGAGGGATATTGTCATCAACATATCATCCAATTCAGTGGCACCTGCCTATTTACTAGAAAATAAATGTAGAAAATTATTACAAACAAAGCATCCAGAAGCGACGATACACCGCGTAAACTAAAATTGACACCATAAAATTGTATTTATTTAAGTAATATGAAAATGATTTTTTTAAAACACGACAAGACTAACATAATTAGTAATATTTACATCATGCTAATACACAAAAACATGAGTAAAAATAATAACACGACATGGTAATGCCACTAAAAATTGTCCTAATGTTGACATGAACAAATCCCAACGCGACAAATGGTGCCAAATTTCAACTTATTGGTTTCGTATAATTTTATCCTAATGTTATTACAACAGAGGAAAAGTTGGTTGCTGCATCTGGTAAAATCTCAAAGGATTATACATTTCCCAGTCGATTATACATCGTCATCATAAGATCAATTCGAAATTTTGTGAACTATTAAAACAAAATGTTTATACATAATTAAAGTTAACTCAAGAAAGAAACAATAATGGACTAAGGTGGTTGATCCTATATGTATGAGGTTTTAGCAATATAGAAAACGTTGTCATTACCGAGGCTAGATTGCATGTACGAACACGTGGACTCAAAATTGAAAAGGTTATTAAGTTTTAATTCCCACATCGGCTTCATACAATAATTAATTATAGTTAATAAACAAGTAAGTGGATTACCCCTATTGCCCGAGCTTAGTGGTGTGATGTGAGATTATAACCCCCGTCACAGAGTTACTCACCACATTGGGGGGGGGGGGGGGGCATAAATTGGGCCCAATTTTGTTGAGATTGTAGGCCCGAGTCTAGTTAGTTACGGAGCCTAATTACAATGACATTAAGCCATGCTTTCATTTTGAGGAGCAACCAAGAAATCATCATCAAGAAGAATCAAATTTCTTTGCAAGATGCATAAAATTACTATGAAAGTAAGTCATTATTTGGAATATTCGAGGAGCAACCAAGTCCAATGTATATCTAATCATGTTCAGCATTATACTATGAAAGTAAGTCATAATGCCTTAAAGTCTGACATATATTTAACATATGTTTATGAAAAATGTAATAAAGACGAGAGAAGATATCTTTGGGATCATATGAGCTCTATATCTAGTACTGTTGAAAATTCCAAACTTAAGCATTTGACAAATGCCTGTTCAATCAAACATGGCTGCAACTTTTTCCAAATTCCAAACTTAAGCATTTGAATGGATCAAGATCTGATGATGCTCCTCTTTTATTATCTATTAGTAATTTGAATGAGATATCATCTAGAACTTTCAAATTTTAGAAAATGTGGTGTACACTCCCCAATTTCCTTGATTTGGTTGGAAAATCTTGGGGTTATTCCTCTAATCTTCATGGTCTATTTAAGTTTGCTGATAAACTTAAGAAACTTAAAGGGGTGCTTAAGAAGTGGGACAAATAAGTGTTTACAGATTTGTTTCAGAATGTTAAGAATATAGAGGATTTTAATCTTTAAAAGGATCTTGCTTATGAGCTTCATCCAACTGATCAAAATAGGGCTGATCACAAGAGCCTCCTCAAAGGTAACATTTACATGTTTACCAAAATTCTCCCAATAATTAACTTCCTAACATGGAACATATGAGGGGTTTCAAACAAGACCTCTGAAAGGAGGATTAAAAATCCTTGTATGTTATATAACATCCCATTCAGTTGTATGCCTTATAACTCAGGTTGAGCTCTTAGTCTTTAGATTCTCCATTGTTTCATTCTTTTTACCCTGATCTGTATATATGTGTAACAGGTTGAACTAGGTAGAAAAAACTACATCACATAATAACTAATAGCTTCGTAAGTTAAGGGACAAAGAGCTTGGATTAAAAATCAAAGAGTTTTAAAACTAACAGCATTAAAACTCAAAGAGTTTGGATTCCCACCAAACGGAAGGCCCAAATAAGTAGTCATCTGTAAATTGTAAATGAGACACATCCAAAGCGGTTGTACCCACACAAAATCCCTCCACCACACCTAGCCTTTTAGTTTTTTCATTAATACATCTTAAGACGTACGTAACTAAGACAGTGAAGGGGGGATAATTATCAAAAAAATATTCTTAGATCCATACGAGTTAAGTCTAATGGCAGTGAAGACCAACCAAACTGCAGTGTGATCTACAGATGGAATATTAGAGTCTCAGATAAAGCTAAATATACTCAGACTCTTAAACAAATTCAATTATTCCATTCTAGTTTGCCTTGAACCTATGATTGATGCAATTAAAGTAGATACGAAGAAGATTGACAATTATAATATAAAGTGGAAATCGCAATTAAATGATATGACATGTACCGTTAGAATTAGGCTCAAATGTAGAATTTGCACCCATCATTGGTGCTCCAATCAATGTCCTAGATGCAATTTCATTAGGTATTGGATCCTCATGCATAGTTGAATCTTGCGCACTCAGTGGCTCTACCAAAGCATCAGTTGAAGAACCAAGTCCACATGCACGTCCACGTCCACGTCCACCAGCTGCCATAAATATGGTAATAATCCTAATCAATTACTCAAAATAATTCATTTACAAATATAAAATTAAAAAGCAATGATAACGAAACCAACTCAATTAAGTAACATATAATTTAGAGTTTAAAAAAAATAAACACAAATCCTTCACACATCACATAAATTTAACTAAGCTCAATCAACATCACAAACAACAAGTACATAGGAATCTAATCAGTTCCATCACATAATAACAAGTGCATTGTGATTTAAATAACAAGAAAAAACACTCAAATGTGTAATCTTCCTTCACTCGCTATCATAATCATCATCACTACAATTTTCTTCATCATTACAGTTGTAATACCCCGTACTTTTGACTATATTTATTTTGGGATTAATTTGGGTTTAATTAATTATGTGAATTAATTGGGAATTAATCCGGATAAAATACTAGCGAGATGTGAGTTGGTATTTGACTATTTTGAGTATATATGATGTCATATGGATATTGAATTATGATATTTGTCGTGAGATTGCTATACGGCAATTTGGATATTTTATTGGGACGCGTGTGATAATTGCGTCAGTATATAATTATTTAATTATAAAAGTGAATTTAAATTCTATCAACCGTATGGTCGTTTTGAGTGCGCCAACGCGTCCGAAAGGGTCGAGATAGTCAGAAAACACTAGCCGGGGGTTTAGTTTGGGTCCCGGGGTATTTTTAGGCCATACCGGCAACATAAAGGGCATTTTAGTAATTTTGTATTTTTGAGGAATTAAAAGTGACGAAAATTAAGAGTTTTAATCTGATTGGGAATTGACCCACTAAGCCACTAACAAACCCTTATTAGCCCAACAAGCTACGGAGGTTGTTAGATTGGGTTTTCTAAGTTTCCCCAAATCAAACCCTAGCCACCATAGCCATTTGGAGAAGAAAGCTTGGAGAGGGAGAGAAAGGGAGGAAATTCTGCAGAAATCTTCACCAAACCAACACCAAATTCAGAGACAATCAAGGCAAGTGGTTTAATTATATTTAAATTCAGAGAATGTTCTTTCCATGTTAGAAAATTGAAGAATTACAATTGTTCTTGGAAGATGAATGAAAACCCATGTTAATTGGACTTAGGATTTGAATATTGAGGACAAATTGCATGTAGAATAGTATGGATACGATTAATCTGATGTTAATGTATGTTGGATGTAACAAAAACGGATTTTGAAAGGACTAATTGATGATTACAAATTTTAGGGTTCATGTTCTTGAATAATTGGGGGAAAAGTGTACAGATTTGTAAATTGATGAATGTTAGGTTGAATTAATCCTTTAAAACGTGTTAGGATGTGACTATAATATGTTTAGGATTGATTAAAGACCTTAAAACGTGGTTGGGGTGAACTTTAGAAGAGATTTGAGGTGTTAAAATGGATGAAAAACGTAATTAAGAGAAATCTGGGATGAAACTGGTCGGTCGTTAGAAACCATCCCCAGGTCGTTCGAACGAGCCTTGTTCGAACGAGCTTCTAACGAGTTGACCAGTCACTTCTAACGAAAGGGAATTTCGTTCGATACTTCGTTCGAACGAGATCTCGTTAGAAGGTACAGTTCGTTCGAACAAACTGGATCTCGTTCGAACAGTCTCGTTCGAACGAGACTTCTAACGAGTTGGCAGTCTGGGCCTTTTTGGACTGTTTTGATTTTTGGAGTCCCGTAAACTTGTTCGAGAATAGAGATAACATTACTTTGATGACGTATTGATAGATTTGGGACGTTTGGGTTATTATGAGAGGAAATTTATATATGAGTGATTTAAATAATGGATAGTTTGGGTTGAGACGTGAGTGTCTACTACGACGTGAGAATAAATTATGGCGCGTATGATTATAAACCGGAATCGTATAAATTGTGTAAATTATATATTGGTACTAGAATGAGAACAGTACTATATTAAACTACGGTGATTACTAAGATGCGTGTCTGCTTAGTATTAATATATGATTTGTGTGTATGACATACCTACCATACTTGCTATCACGGGAGGTTTGCGTTCGCTTAGGACCCTCTAATCCTTGTGTGCCTACGGGGGGGATTTAGACGGGTACCTCGAGAACATAGGTCAGAGAAGGACTTATTGGGATGTTAATAAGGTTGCTGATCGTGGGAGCGTAGGTATGTGCGTGACCCATGTGATGTGACTGTGTTCGCCTCCACTATTTGTGATTTGTGTTATCTAAACAATTCCTGAGAGATTCAGAATACGTGATTCCTTATGTACGTGATGTACCGGGATGGATAGCAGAGTATGTGTGCACCGCAGCTTAGCCTCGGGGTGCTTATTTTGTATATTTTTATGTTGTGGAAAATATACACTTAATAAATGGGAACTTTCACGTCGTATTGTGCGTATAAATATGGAAAATATAAATGGGATAATCTATACTGAGTTGTATTACTTTTGTGAGAACCTGAATATACGTTAAGCCCCTATTTAATTGAGAACGTTATCCTGTTAATGGGAACCGAGTAATAAAGGGTAGAATTTACAACGGTCTAGATAGATAGTATGACACTTAGCTAGGTGTTAATGTATTTAGATGGGTACTTGCGTTAGGAGTGCACAGTTAGACGAGAGGTGAGAATTTCATGTGAGTGCACGTCCTAACATGTACTTTGCATTTAATGTTTTAAATGTTTTTAAAGCACTTGCAGGTTTTTAAAATATAACTCCACATTCGGGCTCTGACCCGTTTGCTTTTCAAATCTATTTTTCTTGTAAAACCATTTTAGGTGCCCAGCCACAAGGACACCAAGCATAGGATACTCATTCAGAAGACGAGCTGTAGCTGTTTGTGGAAGCTACAGGGATTTGCTTTTAGACGCCTCTATCATTTGGATTCCAGTCTCAGCATTTATCAGTTGTAGGGCATGTTGCCCGTTTCTATTAGACATCTTTTACATTTTAGTTTTCAGACTTTGGTTTGTATTGTTTCAGCATTCAGTTTTTAGTATTCATTTCAGTTGTGGGATTTGTTGTGAGGAGTTTTCCTCCGGATTTATTTATATCTTGTGATGGTTATTCTATTATCTCGTTATGGTGAATGGTGATATTATTCCTTGTTGTTTCTTTTACTGCATGTTAATCAGAATTTAAATTAAAATTTGACAACTTACTTTTTAAATACTAGGTGGTTAGTAATAATAAAATGTTTTCGACAGTGATGCTAGTAACTGAGCCAACTTGGCATTTTGAATTAATTTAATAAAGGAGTAGCTACCCGGTATTTAATTAGTCGGGGTGTCACAACAGTATTCTCCTAATGTGTCATCTTCCTCATCATCACTGTCACCATTGTCAAGATTATCATCATCATGTGCTAGCAAATCATTGCTTTCAATAATGTCTGGCAGAGCATCGGTCCTAGCCATTTGACTCAAGTCCAAATCTCCCTCTTGAATAACCATTTCAATATCAGAAGATTCTTCTTCTTGGTATGCAACATTATTTGGAAAATCATTGGTATCTCCAGCATCAGCTTCTTCTGGAATGTCCCAAATGTGTCTATGTTTCACTTTTTACTACTTTGCAGCTAGGACCCAACTTGTTGTCATCTAAGTAAAATACTTGTGTTCCTTGAGTTGCAATCACAAAGGGATCATCATTATACCATGTCAAACTAACATTAATAGAAGTGAGGTGATAGTCCGTCTGTACTCTCTTCTTCTTAGGATTAGTATCGAACCACTCACACTCAAATATAGAAACAATGTACTGATTTAGGTACTTCATTTGCATGACACTACACAAGCGTCCATAAAAATCAACCACTTCATCATCGTGCCCTCCGGGAACAAGAATTCCACTATTTTGAGTTGTGCGACGATCGTCACGATCCTTAGGATGATATCAAATCCCATTAACAATACAACCAGAGTATTTGTCCACACGAACATCTGGGTCGCATGTTAATGAATACACCTCATTTGTGGCTTTTAGTGATCCTTGATGATGCAAATTTTTCATCTAAATAAAGAATATTTTAGTGGTATATTTACTATCTTGTTTTAATATCATAAAATTAACAAACGCGTTATTCAAATTATCAACTTACACGGTTCGCAAACCACTTTGGAAATTCACGTTCTTGCCTTTGAAATAAATTGTCAGGAGATTCAATCCCTAATTTTGTCATATGTTCACTACACATACAAAATAAGATTTAGTTTTATTTTGTGAAATAATAATAAAAGATTGTGTAAAATGATACTTACTCAAGATAAGGTTGTATTTCTTCGCAGTTATTCAAGATATACAAGTGGACCTTATCAATAATGCTTTGGGACAATCGAGTGGGTTGTGCGGCACCCAAGGGACGAACTGATTGAGAGAAAATAGAGAGTTTTTCATTGCATTTTCCTCCACATGTATCATCGTTCCGTTCTCCTTGATTGAATTTGGTTTTGACGTCACGAAGATACATTGAACATAAAGTTACAGCTTCATTAACAATGTACGCCTCTGCTATCAATCCTTCGGGTCGAGCTTTATTTTTTACGCTTAACTTCAGTGATCCCAGATTCCTGGATACATTAAATGTTATATAGATAAATCATTTTACACATTGAAAGTTCATAATTAAACATTTGAATAAATATTTTTAAAGTACCTCTCAGAAGGGAACATCCATCGCGTATTTACCGGGCCAACAAGCATAGCCCGACGTGGTAAGTGAACGACCAAATGGACCATAACATAAAAAAATGATGGAAAAAAAATCTTTCAAGCTTGCAGAGTATAAGGACAATCGCTTCCTCTAGTTTCTCCAAGTCCTTCACATTCAAAGTTTTAGCACATAGTTGTTGAAAGAAGTTCGACAACTCAATTAATCCAGTATTAACATCCTTTGGCAAATATCGACGTATGCCGACAGGAATAAGTTGCTGCAGAATAACATGGCAATCATGACTTTTTAAGCCCGATATCTTTCCATCCCTGATGCTCACATTTCTAGATATATTCGCTTCATAACCATCTAGGAATTTGATCGAGCTTAAGAACGCACAAAAGTCTTTTCTCTCTTCTAATGTTAAGGTATAAGATGCATGTGGTTTCAGCCATCTGTTACCTTGTTCTTGTAAGTGCAACTCTTTTCTTATCTTCATATCAGCTAAATCCAGACGAGCCTTATCTGTATCTTTTATCTTTCCTTCCATGTTCATCAATGTTCCAAGAACGCTATCACATATGTTCTTCTCAATACGCATTACATTGAGATTATGTCTTAATTTCAACTTTGACCAGTACTCTAACTCAAAGAAAATGCTTTTTTTCGTCCAGTTTAGTTCCTCGGAGGTACGTTTTCTCTTCCTATCCTTATTGTTTGTATGGTTACTCGATTTCAAAATTTTCACCATCTCTAACTGCTCCAATATGTCATCTCCAGTAAAATACCTTGGTGCTGGTCTCTCTTCTTTTCTCCCATCATGTAGTCTACTTTTTCGCCAAGCATGGTTGGAAGGAAAATAATGACGATGACCCATATAGCATATTTTACTTCTCAGTCGTTGCAAAGAGGTGTCTTCATTACATACTGGACATGCATTGTACCCTTTCGTGCTCCATCCAGAAAAATTACCGTATGTCGGGAAGTCATTAATCATCCATAATATAATTTCATGTAAACATAAATATTCCTTACAAATATTATCCCATGTTTCTACACTAACATGCCAAAGATCTTTTAACTCATCTATCAAGGGTTGTAAGAAGACGTCCATGTCCTTACCAGATGCTTATGGACCCGGAATTAACAAAGCCATCATGAAAAATTGTTCCATCATACATATCCAGGGTGGCAAATTGTAAGGCATGAGAATTACCGACCACATGCTGTATGAGTTACTCATATTTCCAAATGGATTAAGACCATCGGAAGCAATGCCTAACCTCACATTACGAGAGTCATCTGCAAACCAAGAGTACTGCTTATCAAAGTCTTTCTATGCCTCGGCATTAGCCGGATGCCTCAAAACATCCTGCGTATTAACTCATTTTTCCTTATGCCACCTCATATCAGCGACTGTATGCTTTGACATATACAATCGTTGCAACCTTTGGTTTCAATGGGAAGTAGCGCAGTACTTTGTGAGGAACATTCTTCCCTTTCTTATCATCATACTTGTACCTAGGCTCATCACATACCGGACACCTATTCACATTTTGATTCTCTTTCCAAAATAATGCACAATCATATTTGCACACGTGAATCGATTCATAACCGAGTCCCAAATCTCGTAACTTTTATTTTGCTTCATAATGTGAAGAGGGGATATTTGAATATGGATAAGCTTCCTTCAACAGTTGGAATCAAAGGATTTGTTGCTCCAGCGGTTAAGAACCTTAACATGCATCAACTTTATAAGAAACTGAAATGAGGAGAACTATTTACATCCTGGATATAGCTCTTCTCCGAGTTCACCAAATAATTTATTATATATACTAGCAGCATTTTCACTATGCTCGGGAGAACCATTGGGTCTAAACATATCATTTAACAGCCCGAACATGTCATAATCTTCCTCCTCAACTTCTACATTTTCCAACACTTGTGCACTTGAAAAGTTGTCCATCATTCACCTCCTTTACGTGATTTATCCAGCAAGTATAACTATAAGACATTCCATGACTCAATAAATGACTCTTGATAGTTATCAAATCATGGAAATATGCGTTTTGACAATCTCTATATGGACATCATGACTTGTTATTTTCATCAAGGTGGTATCTTGCGACCTCGATGAACGAATCAACACCGGATTTATACTGCTTAGACAACCTATTAGGCATAAACATCCAACTCTTATCCATATTTATCTTCCTATTATTTCACACCAACATATCATTACTTGTTTTGTTACTTATTTGGAAAAATAAATTATGACTGTCGTAATTAATCATTACTAAGACAGATAACACAACATCATAGCAACATGAGTAATAGGACCAAATACCAAATATCCTAAAGCAAAGCTTGGAATAAAATAACACATAAAAACACCAAACCTGAAAATAATTTAAAGTGTGATGGAAAGAATGGGATTTTTCCAAAAGGCTAGTTATGTAGTTAGCACTGCGACTACTAATGTTATTATCATTACCTAAAAAGCGTAAAAGAATTAAAGTTCGTGTGTGGTCTTATCCTTAAAAATATATCGATTACCCAAACCAAACCGAATATAGAAACACGTTTGGTTATGCCCGAAATTTCAAATCCATAGTTTCAATTGCATCTCTCGTTCTTTTAATTCTTTTGAACTAAAGACTTAAACACACAAATTCATTATATCTCGCCGAAATTTAAAATACCTAATTCTAATGACATCTCAGTGAATGAATTTTTTCCCCTTCTTTAAATGTCACGACTTATTCTCCATCTCTCATGCTCATTTATTGATCTCTTAATATCGATAAATGAAAAAAATGCCGAATGTATTATTATTTCCGATACCAATTAGTAGTTAGGGACACATCCATGATTTATTGTTAAAGGGGGCCAAAATAAATAAATATATAAAAATATTTTTTATCGACAATATAATATATATTTATTCTTTTAAGGTTAAAAGTTGCATTATATGAATAAACAAAAACTTAAATAATAATATAATAATCTTCACATTGATAACAGGAAAAAAAATGGAAAATTATTATTTTTAATCACTCTCCTATTGACTAAATCAAATTTTACCTAATAGTCTTTGTCAAATCTCACTCTCCTTTAATTATTTGGGTAGAATTTGATTTCTAATACCAATTAGTACCCAAAGATTTTGCTGGTGAGAATTACTAATTATATTACTCAAGATAATTTTGGATACATCAGATCTCAAGAAGCCATAAACAAATTCCAGTGGATCTGATGGAGAAATCAAATTCTGCCTAAAGATTTTGCTTGTGAAAATTACTAATTATATTAGTCAAGATAATTTTGGATACATCAGATATCAAGAAGCCATAAAAAAAACTTAAGATGAAGTACCGGCGGAAACATCAAACAAAAAAAATACTTCCTCATGGAAGTACCGGCGGCGTCCAAAAGAAGATGAAGTGTACTAAAAAAGAAGAAAGAAGTATCGAAAAAGATAAAGAAGATGAAGTGTACCAGTGGCGACAGCCAACAACTTTTGGGGCTCGTCCGAAGATGAAGTCCGAAATCCTTTTTAGAAAGAGAATATGAGCCGTATGAGATGAAATAAACTAAAGCCTTTGATTGTTAGGGTTTTAATTTTTTTTTTATTGTCTGTGCTACTTTTTGCAAGGAAAATAATAAAAACGTTGGGAAAAATGTTATGAATACTAAAAAAAAGAGAGGGAAATTTTTCTGCCATATTTTTTTAGCAAGAATTCTACAACTTCCTTGCTAAAAGTTACCGTCTGTGAGGAAAAATTTCCTTGCAACATATTTATAACAAGATTATATTTTTAGCAACATTTTTTCCATTTTCCTTGCTAAAAATACACTTTTAGCAACGAAAATTTCTTCCTTGCTAAAGAATTCGTTGCTAAAACCAAATTTTCTTATAGTGACTTCCCTATTATTTATAATATTTTGGACCAGTTCTATTTCGATTTGAATTAAATGTTTTACAAGAGCCCAAACTTCTGCCTCATGTTTGTATTAGAGATTATTTCTATTGTTTTGAGTTTAAATTCACATTAAGCGTTGATTGAGGAAACAACCAACTACTTGAAACTATTTTGCATGATTAATAGTTTTGGATGTGTAAAGTTGAGTCGTAGGTCGCTGTAGTAGTAATGCAAAATGTTCATTCTTTTATGTTGGTATTAAATTCATCTTATTTATTTTGAAAATAATATAGTGCCAGAAATACATGTTAATTAACTTTATGTTATATCATAAATTCATTATGTTGTTAGTTGTCACTTTCTAATTTGCTTATATGCTATTTGAATTTGTTTTCTCTTAATTTTTTAGGTGTTTGAACAAATGGAGCGAAAGATGCTACATTGATTTACGAGATTAGGATAAAAACGTCAGCCACAAAACAAGGTAATCTCTATGTTATACAGTTGTGGTTTTTGTTTGAAATTTAGTCATAAGCCATCTTATACTTATACTGTTGTGATTTTTGTTTTCTTTGAAATTCAGGTAGCAAACCATTGTGATCCACATAATACATTGGTGCAGGTGTATATTATCGCGAGCATGGGTAGTGCATTGGACCCCAAATTGGACATGACGCATACACATCGGGCATGCCTTAAACCCCAACACTTGATATTTTGAAAAACTAGGCATGCCTTTAACCTGACACTGGGTATCATTGAACATGTGTTGTTGAGATTATTTATCTAGATTTTGTTGGATTTCATGTCGACACATATTTGGATTGCGTACATTTATTTTATTTGAGTTATTTGTAATGAATTGAAAAGGTAAATGTTGAATATAGTTCCCTCTTTTATGTACATGTTCTTGGGATTGAATATCGTTGTTGGAGTTTTTTATTTCTTAAACATGGTGGACAATCCTATGAACAAAGGTGGGCTTGCCCAAAATTTCTAAGTTGTTTATAGATTTTTGTTGTAAACTAGAAGCCTACGAGTTAAATTAGTATTTAATGGCTATTATATTATTTATATGAAGTCCTGGACGGGCCATTAATACTATTATTGGAGTATTTTTTATTTTTTAAATATGGTGAATAGTTCTACAAAAAAGAAAAATTTGCCCAAATTTTAAAAAATGTTTAAACATTTTGTTACGAGAAAAAATGACTTAAATTGTATATATATTTGTGTGTATGTATGTTTGTAAAAAACCTTTCAAAAATTGACTTAATTTGTATGTATGTATTTATGTATGTATGTATGTATGTATGTATGCACGTATGTAAAAAGACTTTCAATTTTTTTAATATTTTTACACCAATAGGTTCGTACAATACTTTAAAAAAATATTTATCTGTTGCGAACTAAATACGACGTATGGTCCAAACAATGACGTTTACTTTTGAAAATTTGAGTCATGCCTTCAGGCACATGCATACCCTAGTATATCTATGTAATAAGGAGCAACGGTTTCTTTACTTTTCAATAAGATTATGAGATAGTTTTTGGTTAGGATGAAGCCAACTTTGAAGATCCATGACAATCCAATGGTTCACAATGAATGGTATAATCATAATTCATATGTTAAAATTGGGTAATTATAAAAATTGAGTCTCCCGTCTAAATCATTATGAGAGCACCAGTCTCAAGATGTCTCTCTACCAAACCCCCTCTCTTTCTTTGAGATCCTCTCTACTCCTCCATACTCTCTCTCTCTCTCTCTCTCAACCTCAACTTTCAAACACATCAGCCTCCCTCAACTTTCGACCTTCACAGATGTCTATTTTTTTCGGTTTAGCGATTGAAGTAAGAAATCATTTTTTTGTTCGGTTTTGATCAATACTTTCTTTTTTTGTTGTTACTTTTCTCTTCGTTTTTAAGGTTAAAACCATTGGGTATGTTTGTTGACAACACATCTGGCTGATATTAATATGGGGTAAGTTCTTGGTTAAAAGTATTGTTTTTCTTTAGCAAGTTTTGAATGGTTTCGATTTTAGGTTTACAATGGCTTCGATTTTAGGTTTAATCTATTTTAGGTTTAATCGATCTTTGGTTTCAAAGGTGTTAATATTTATTATACATTTGGTGTTAATATTCAATAGGGTTGTAATGATCTTATTTCATTTTGTTGTTTTCTCCCTTTCTACAGGATTATAATTTGGTATGAGATGTTAACAATGTGAGTTGCATTCGGTATTTAATCATAACATTGTTTTACTTTAGTTATTGCTTCTATGAGGTTTTAGTCCATTGTTTGTTCAAATTCCTAAAATAATTTTTGCATTTTAATTTTGTATTCAAATTCGTCATGAAGAACTGTTTAACCCGAATAGGGAGATAAAATTCATCATGACCTATTTGATGACAATTTTTTATGTAAACATGACACACCAACAACATTTAAGATTGGTTCTTCTTTTATATAAGTGAAGTTTATCACTAAATTTTCTTGAAAGGTATACAAAATGACTGATTTTTCTTTGTTTTATAGGTGCACTAATAATATATTTGGAATAGAATGACTGTAATCACAAGGGAGCTCAACGTTAATGGTAGTAGAGGCAAATTCATTTTAAAGAACTTTTTGTACGTATTCTCAACTAATTATATTTTTTATACAAGTTTTTATTAGAGAAGATGAGCGTATAAACCATGAGGTGTTCAATATCGGTGAATCTTTTGGCAATCTAATGTTTTGGTAAGATGCAATAGAACCATAATCCTCTGAATTTTAAGTTTAACAGGAGATTGTATTTTCTGAGTTTTATTTCCATTTTTGAAACTCCATTCAAGTGGATATTCCCCGGTGTCAGGTTCAATGTTATGAAGGTATCAGACTCTACATTTTTAATCTGAATCCTAATAAAAATCGAAGTCCACCTCCCATAAAAGATGGTCCATTCTTCTCTCATTGCCATATATATATATATACATATGTATGTCTTTATACGACATGTGGTAGTTTGATTATGTAAATTTTCTTACTTTAATTTGGATGCATAATATATAATCAACTCTAACAGAGTGATATTTCACCATATTCTTCAAATTATAGGGAGCCTTCTTATGTTATCCGTGTTTGAACAAGATTAGTAAGTCATTTTGAGACTGATACCATAAACATCCCAATTGGTCAAGAGATGGTCTCAAAGAAGAAAAAGGGATCACATGAATGCCTAATTTGGTTTAGAGTTTTCTCATCAGGACGGGCTTTGGCTGGTCACAAGAGATCTTACACAATTATAACAAGAAACCAATTTAAGAAAACAAAGAGTTTCTTAATCAGAATATGCCTGCTCTTATTGAGGAAGAGGGCATTAATAGCCATGGCGATCTCAAGTCATGGCGGGTTGAAAGTAACCATAATTCAAGTGTTCTCAGACTGATCACTTGGCGGTTCAAAGATTCAAGTGTGTATAGATTCATTAACTTGGCTTGATCGTTATATATATATTGTCGGGATGATATATGCCTATTTATACCCCAATATTGAGAAGTGACACTTTGATTTTTCATTCTATAGCCCCCTCCAATCCCTGTCTCCCAGCCACACAGGAGACAAAATACCTCCATAGTTCATGAAAACGAGAGACTTCATGCGTTTTCTTTTCCCCGAGTCTAATGTCTGCAAATGCTTGATATGGACATTGAGTACTGGGGAAATGTTGAGGTAAACACCATAAATTATGGTCTATTGAAGCATTTAAATCCTAATACTATTTTAGAGAAATAGTACAAAACTAATCATCAATCTGTGTAGGCAACTGTTCACGATTTCTCTATGGAGCCTGCAGAAAGCAAGAGGCCTTTCCATGCTCTCTTGGATGTTGGCCTTATTATGACAACCAATGGAAATCATGTATTTAATGCCCTCAAGGTATCACTTTATCCATTCTCATAATGTTTGTTAATTTAAAAGAACATGTTTTCTTTAACTTTTTGTTAACACCCGTTCAGCTCTCCATTTCTTTTCTTTGTAATGTTTGGTAGGTTTATATGTTTGAAGGGCTTCTCTTATACTCAGATTTTCTTTTCATCATGAAGTTTCACAAATGTTCATAGTGTACATTTTTCCGTTGCTATATTGATTTTGTCTTTAGTACTAAACTATATCATATTTTTGCCACATTAATATAGAATTAGCCACTCTGTGCATATCTAGACTACTTTGCAGGTGAGTAATTGGTCAAATGTTATATTAGGTATTCAAGTTTACTTGGAATGTTACTACTGTGTACAATCTCCTTAGAATGTTACTATGTACTCTTCAACCTCAAGTTACAAACATGATTACTTTTAATATTTCAATATCCTTAGATGTTTGAATTTATCCCGACATCGGTTTTCAGTGTTTGGTTTTGAATTTGGATATATTTGTAAACTTATGTTCTAAATAATTTCTTTTTAATTATTTTTTCCGTCTCCGGCACAGTGAAACTCAATGGCGTTGGTTGATTCGTTAGGAGTGCGATAAGGTTATAGTTTTTTCATTTTCAATGAAAAATTAGGGGATATATTTTCTTTTTTTTAGGGACATTTGTCATCTATGGGTGCTTTAGAGTTAATTTATTTAGTTTAATTGGTAAGGGAGAAATACGGGGTTGCAAAGTCTTTATTGAGAACTCTATAATTACGTGAACTCTTTATTGTAGTAATTTAGATTTTTTTTGGTTAACTCAATAAAACATTCCACATAATTTTTAAGTACTTGAAAATAGCTCTTTTTTGGGCAAGGCGCCATAGATTAATGTTAAGGGCTTCGAGGTTGAACTGTAATAAACACTTTTATTTTAAAAAATACTTTATTTTCTTTTTGAATTAATTAGTTAGTATTTTTCTAGGATCACTAACTATTTTTCCTTTTTTTTAACAGTTTCAATTACAATTGACTCTATTGACATTGGAAGTTGTCGTGGAACCTATAATTGTTCATTAAAATGTGAATGATATTTGGACATTAGATCCTGAATTGGATCTTGCTCACCGTGTCTCAATGGAGGAGGAGAGGTCAATAAAAAAAGGCAGTTGCTAAAAAGGCTGCAATGGAAGCGGCCTAATTCTTGAATACACAGTGATGGTGCCCTGCCGCCACTTATGTTGCATATTGCTTGAATACACAATCCGTGAAACCTCCCTTAATTACACAGCTAATTCAATTGTATATGGTTTTGAGTAATATTTTAATTGTAAACGAACCAAGGTGGGTAATTGTTAGAACTAGGTTTTTGTATAGGGTTTCTATTGCTTTTTTCTTTTTACAAACTTACTTTTTATATGGATTTCATACTTATCTTGCATTCCAATTTTATAGGAAACCACATTAAAAGAAACCTTGGATGACAATGAGTTTGAAGTTTAGTGTTATGCAGTATGTCAACCATGAATTATAGCAATGGTGTACACGAGCTACTTAGATTATACCGAGATAGTGCCCTTTCGATGGTCGTTGGAGTGAAAAATGTATTGTCAGGTTCAACTTCATTTTTATTCCGTTTTTTTGGGTTAAAATTGGGTCCATTTAGCTTGTAAATATTTATTCCACACTGCAATTTTCTATTTTTATTATCATGAGCCAACTTTGAATTTGATTGGTAATGACTTAAGTTCCAAAGGATATGAAGAAAACTTCTCATAGGGGCTTTGGGTTTGTGACATTTTCAGAAGAAGCAGCTACAGTTGCACGTGTTGCCCGACGTAGGCATTTTCTTCACGATCGAGAGATTAATATTGACTCGATATGTCTGATAGACAATGCTCGCGCAGGTGGTCAAGTTCTTGTATGATGCCAAGTTGGCACAATTTCATGGTGCCTTTATAAGTCGACCTATCAGACCTACATTGAGATACAAGCCATATTAGAACATGTGATGCGGAATTTCATTGGAAGTCGCTCACTAGTTAATGGGTGAAATGCCTCTAGGTTGGAACCCCATGGAATTGAAATCTCTGTAATAAGATGTTCTTATAGGGGATATTGATATTTCTAATGAAGTATCATCATCGCTGATCACTAATATTTCATATTTCTAAAGCACCGCTTCCCTGTTATTTATAATATATTGGCCCTGTTCTATTTTGGTTTGAATTAAATGTTTTACAAGGGCCAGAAACTTCTTCCACATGTTTGTATTAGAGATTGTTCCTATTGTTTAGAGTTTAAATTCACTTTAAGGGTTGATTGAGGACAAAACCAACTACTTGAAACTATTTTGCATGATTAATAGTTTTGGAGGTGTAAAGTTGAGTCGTAGGTCGCTGTAGTAGTAATGCCGTATGTTCATTCTTTTAGGTTCGTATTAAATTCATCTTATTTATTTTAAAAATAATATACTGCTGGAAATACATCTTAGTTAACTTTATGTTATATCATAAATTCATTATGTTGTAAGTTGTCACTTTCTAATTTTCTTATATGCTATTTGAATTAGTTTTCTCTTAATTTTTTAGGTGTTTGTACAAATGGAGTGGAAGATGCTACATGGATTTACGAGATTAGGATATAAACCTCAGACACCAAACAAGGTAATCTCTAGGTTATACTGTTGTTGTTGTTTGAAATTGAGTCATAAGACATCTTATACTTACATTGTTGTGGTTTTTGTTTTCTTTAAAATTCAGGTTGCAAACCATTGTGATCCACATAATACATTGGTGCATGTGTATATTATCGCGAGCATGGGGAGTGCATTGGACCCCAAATCGGACATGATGCATACACATAGGGCGTGCCTTAAACCCCAGCATTAGGCATTTTGAAAAACTAGGCGTGCCTTTAACCCTACACTGGACATCATTGAACATGTGGTGTTGAGATTATTTTTCTAGATTTTACGGGATTTCGTGTCGACACATATTTGGATTGCGTTCATTGATTTTATTTGAGTTATTTGTAATGACTTTAAAAGGTAAAGGTTGAATATAGTTCCCTCTTTTATGTGTATGTTCTTGGGATTGAATATTGTTGTTGGTGTTTTTTATTTCCTAAACAGGGTGGATAATCCTATAAACAAAGGAGGTTTTCCCCAAATTTTCTAAGTTGTTTATGCATTTTTGTAGTAAACTATAAGCCTACGAGTTAAATTAGTATTTAATGGCTATTATGTTATTTATATGAAGTCCTCGACGGGCCATTAATATTATTATTGGTGTATTTTTTATTTTTAAAATATGGTGAATAGTTTTATAAAAAAGTAAAATTTGCCCAAATTTTAAAATATGTTTAAACATTTTGTTTTAAGAAAAATTGACTGAAATTGAACGTATATTTGTATGTATGTAAAAAAACTTTCAAAAATTTACTTAAATTGTGTGTATATATGTATGTGTTCATTTATGTATGTATGTACGTACGTAAAAAGACTTCCAAAATTTTTTCATTTTTTAAAACTAATAGATTCGTACAATAGTTTGAAAAAAATAGTTTATCTGTTGCGAACTAAATATGACGTCTGGTCAAAACACCGACGTACACTTTCGAAAATTTGCATCGTGCCTTCAAGAACGAGCATACCCTTGTGTGTGTACTTTTGGAAAATTGGAAATTACATATTTTTCAAAAGTTTTTTCGTGCCTTCAGGCATGAGCATACCCTTGTGTGTGTGTGTATATATATATATATATATATATATTCAAATTTTCAAATTTTCAAATGTATATTTTTTTGTAATTCCCATATTTTTCAAAAGTTTTTTAGTATTTTTTACGATTTTTATAGTTTTTAGTATTTTTTTAAATTTTAAATGTAATTTTGGTAATTTTTAAAATATTTGTTTCTTAGGACGCAATACCCCCCCCCCCCCCCCCATGTTCCATCCAGTTTACCCATTTTCCATCCAAAAAATTAATGGTGTAAATGTTAGGAGGATACTAGAAGCCGTTCTGGAAGTTCAGGAGGTTAAATCTAAAAAATAAAAGTTCAGGTGTTGAAATGAAAAATCGGGTAAAATTGAGGGGAAAGTGTAATTCATCCTATTTTGTGAAAAACAAACAAGTTTTGCCACATTTTAAGTCTGAATGCATTTAAATTTAGGATTCACAGGTGAAAACAAACAATACTTTTTTTCTTTTCAAGTCTCAATCTGGTTGATCATGCTTATTAGGGTTGAATGATTAAGGCTTCATATTCAAGCAACTCGTTTCTACACAATCAGTCAAACTAAGCTAAGAGAGAAAAGAGGCAGTTCTTCCAATCAAGCAAGCGTCTAACCTATTGCAACGATTGCAATGAGAACCATAAAATCAATAAGTACAGGCTGTAGGATCAAGTGGGAAGAACGAAACTTGATAGGACTCGCAGCTACTAAGCTAACGAACTGCTTTCAAAAATGGCTACCACATCTGCGCTTTGCTAATCTGAACTATTCATATTTAAGTTTTCTAGAAAAATAACAACCATATCAATCTCTAAATGGTTAAGAAGTAAAAATATCTCAGAATATGAAAATTAAATTTTAGCTTGACTAAATACGTTCATTTATATGTTTATTTCTTCAAAGAAATAAGAAACACAAACAAAGTCTAATACTCATTACATCTCGAATTAAGAGTCAATTATTCATCTTTGTGTCGTCCCTAATTTATTGACCATTGGACATGGTTTGCCAACGAAATTCAACGATAATGAACAATGGTTGATATTGGCCATCGATTAAGTGCATCTTTAATCTATAAAAACGAAATAGATAAGGATTCTTAATTTAGGAGGGAGGGAGTAACACATTTATAGAATCCCTAATAATATATTAAAACTAGTTTTTAGGTCCGCGCAATGAGCGAATCTTGTTGTGAGTGCAAGAATTCACAATTATATATTTCTAAGAAGTAGAGATATTGAAAGAATAAAGTAAATGATCACAACATAGAGATTTATGTGGTTCAGCAACTGCTTATTCCCAAAGAGAGGGTTCTCAGTTTTTATTAATTTCTCAGAGGTCCAAAATTACATACCCATTTGCCTCGGGGTGAACTTTATATTTATAATGGTGAAAAGTAGTTGAGTTGTACAAGAAACTCTCCTAGATACGTATTGGCTTGTTGGTGACTCTTGTTTATCTCATCCAAGATTATAGATAACCAGTTAAGACATCATTATGCACATGATAAGTCTTTGTAACTATTCATGCGACACTAAATTTGACTGTGGCAGCGTGTTGGGCCTGCTTGGGCTGTCGAAAGTTGGGCCTTTATGATTTTGGTCCCCATAATTTCCCTTAAAATTCTTTACCAAAGATGGGCCAAAGAATTTAAAATCCTTTGTTGAACCAATGTCTAAATTAAAAGTCTTTAGATGCCATGCTTGGGCATGTTTGTGAATATTCAAAACCGACAGGGGTACGCTAGTCATTGGTGAAAGATGAACTGCCAAAATTCTTCCCGAGCATTTCTCCTTATGATTGATTTGCATATGGTTCGAACATCATTCATATTCAAACTCTCTACCCATCGTTTCGCCCCTCATTTATGCTCAAAAAGACTTCTGAAGCTCTCGTTTTCTTTACTTTATCTATTAGTTCTCTAGTTTCCTCTTGCGTTTTTTGTTTTACCTCCTTCGTAGTTCTTTTCTGTTGCTTATTTTTCTGTTATTCCTCCGCTCTTATCAAAAGGGTTCACATTTTTCATGAAAAGAACATGGAAAACTTTAGGAAGACATATTATATCCCTTCCTGGGTCGCGATTGAGTGTGCCCCTCTTCCCTCAGACCCTATTTCAGTTGATGGGGCCCATTGGATTCACACGTTTGTTGTAGTTCAGGGGGATTAACTTTTCCCCCAAATAAACTTTTCTTAGAATTTTATGAATACTTTGAGGTTGTCCCAGCTCAATGTGCCCCCAATACCTGGCACTTTGATAATGATGTCCATACAATCGATGAATTGTATGGGACCAACCTGGGTATCCCATAAATTAAATATTGTTAATTTTGGCCTACAAGTTTCTTGTAGTAAACCTTCCTGATTTGAGAGTGCGTCAGCAATCAATGATTAAACTTGTTTAATTAAATTCCAATTTTTATCTCAAACACCCTAACTCTTGCAAAAATTATGATTGACGAATTAAATAAATTCAAACATGCAAAGCAATCACAAAATGAGGAAAAATCCCCCAAAGGGGAAAAACCTTTTTTCATTTCACTATAATTCGTAACACCTACAATTACAGAGAAATACAGTGACACATGAATACTCGCAGGCGTCGGTTCGGTGACGTCAGTAAGAGATCCTGCAAGAGCTCCAAGTCAGCAATGGAGAACAACCTTATTCTCCACAAGAATACTCCAGATGAGTAGAACAATCTATCTTTGATTTATAAGGATTAACATATGTATTTGGGAATTATTTGTGAATAAAAAAGGGTTGAAAACCGTGAAAGTTGAAGTCTGAAAAATGCAGCAGTTCTGCTATAAACGGAAGTGAAAAAGACTTAAGAAATGTGCATGCAAAAGACTGCTATTTATACGAAAATAGAGGCGACGTGTCACTCGAACGACATAGGGCTTTCGCTCAAACTAGAGTGCGACGCCGCTCGAATGACGTCGGTGTCAAAATATTCTCGCCTCCACACTTAGAAAAAATTCTTTATGCGAACTAAAACATTGTAAAACATTGTAAAATATTTTCTAAAAATTCCCAAATAATTATGTAACCATTAAAAACTTAAAATTAATTATTTTACCATAAATGCGAGTGGTGTAGTGGGAATGTTGAATGCACGATGTTCGGTGATGATACAGTACGAATGTATGAAGATAGTGAGAGCATGATAACTTTGGATTCAAATCGAGCCCGTCATGGATGAACATGTTGACGCGCCGAATGTAGCGGTATCAGACATACTAACTGTGATCTAGGACATACAGAAAACTTCTTAGATTTTAAACGGACATATATAAAATCATGCCCTTAAAAATCTCCCTCTATGTCTATGCCGGTACACACATAAAAACTATCCCAATTATGTTACCCAAACATAAAATAAATGACATACAATTTAATATCCCCATTAAACCCCAAAACTGGAAATTCTAGATGACATGTCTTCAAAAGGACTTCAACATATTCAATCTTTCTTTGTCATCATCAGGGTGTACAAAAATAATCCTCAATTTTGGTAATTACACGTCATTAGATAAAAAACAATACCCATGACGCGCAACAATTTGAAGAAAAATAATGATAAGAATAAATCAATATCAATTAAGCACAATCAAATCATTATAATCTCAAACTTGCAAATCTCCCCCATAATTCATTCTCCCCCTTTTTATGATGTTCCCAAATAGACAAATGTGAAGAACACTAACCAATGCAAATGGAGAATGTCACAAGGTAATCAAACTTTCTCTTTTTGAATTATTCAAAATTTTTTAAAATAAAAATAAATATACAACAAAAACTCACACGATGAAAGAACACAAAAATAACCAAGTCGGTGATAGCAGAAATGTAGGAGTGTGAAAAAATTCGATAGGAAAATCAATACATACAAACATAACATATGTGCACGATGAATTTTGGATATTCCTAACGAATGAACTCAATATCTTCCTTATGTGTAAAAATGGTGGAATTATAAGGAATTGACTTAATCAAATAAACAAATCAAAGCTCAAAGTGATTTCCACACCAAATGTAATTCTTTTTCATGACTCTCATGGACGTGCAGACCCGTTTTATATTCCATACAAAATCCCTCAATAAATAATAATGCTTTTTATTTTTCTTTTGAGGTGATGAAACTAAAACCTATTAGCTCACTTTTTGGCATATTTTTCTTTTTATTGCCTATGAATTTTTTCGGGCTCTTTTCAACCTCTTTGGATCGTGGCTTCTATTTTTACCACACTTTTTTAGGTCCGATTTAAATGGTGGCTTAATCGAAAAGGATAAATGAGTACATTTCGTAGCCCTTCCCCATTTTTCAAATTCACACACTCACTGCAACGGTTCTTACATGCATTACTATCTTGTCATGTTTTATCGCATTTGGTTTGTTGTATAGACATAATTGAGATGGAAACACTTAAGCCAACATGTGATAGACCAGTACAATACTAAAATAATACCGTGCATGTGTGAAGTAAAGGATACAAGGATCCAAACATGTAGAATATATCACTAATCACATCTTAATGACTCCATACATTATAAAGCACATGGATGAATGATGTAGCATCTCAAAATACCATTAAACAATCCTGTGGAAGTTTGAATGAAGCTTTGACTATGAATATCTTAAATGTTCATCCATAAACGGTGTAAACAAAATACAAAACTCTTTTTGTGTTTTTAAAAAAAAATTATAAAAAGAAAATCCTTTTGGCTTTTTCAAAAAATTTATTAAAAATAAAATCTTTTTGGATTTTTCAATTTAAAAAAAACAGAAAATAGTTTTGTATTTTTTGAAAAAAATAAAACAAAATAAGAATGATACAAATGATACAATCTAGAGATAGGAATCATATGGTATGAACATGAAAAATACATCCTACTCTAGACATGGAACCACCCCTCAGTCAACTATACAAATTCTTAAAGACTTCCTAAGACTCTCGAATCTAAGGGCGTCTAAAGGATTCATCAAAATATCGGCTAAGTGGAGGTCAGTAGAAACAAAACTCATGGAGACGACCTTTTCTTCGACAAGCTCATAGATAAAGTGTCTGTGTATCCTAATGTGCTTTGCGCCCGAATGCTGGACTGGATTGCGGGAAATGTGTATCACGCTCGTGTTATCACAGGTAATAGTCATGGTGTACTGTGATATCCCATAATCCTCCAACATTTGCTTCATCCACAGAAGTTGCATGCAACAACTTTCAGCGGCTATGTGCTCAGCCTCCCTAATGGACAAAGATATGGAGTTTTGCTTCTTTCTCAACCAAGAGACAAGAGAAGAACTAAAGAAGAAATAACCACCAGAAGTGTTCATATATCAATATGTATCCCCAGACCAATCGGCATCCGAATAGGTGGATAAACAATCATTAGTATCAAAGGAATACCAAATGCCAAATGAGAGAGCCCCACTTATGTATTTGATAATACGTTTAAGAGCATGTAAGTGTGACTCTTTTGGGGATGACTAATATTGCGCACATATTCCAACACTAAAGACTATATTGGGATGACTGGCAGTTAAGTAGAGAACACTACTTATCATACTCTGATACAAGGTTTGCTCTACTTCCTTGTCTGAAGTGTCCTTGCTAAGCTTTATAGAGGTACTCATCGGGGTACGTGCGTGCTTATAAGAGTCTAAACCAAATTTCTTCACAAGGTCTCTAGCATACTTGGATTGGGAGATGAATATCATATCCTCAAGCTAACGAACCTGGAGACCAAGGAAGAATG
The DNA here is from genome assembly GCA_949130495.1 of Sambucus nigra. Classification (NCBI taxonomy): domain Eukaryota; kingdom Viridiplantae; phylum Streptophyta; class Magnoliopsida; order Dipsacales; family Adoxaceae; genus Sambucus; species Sambucus nigra. The sequence continues at coordinate 277,985 of CASBWL010000256.1, forward strand.
TAATCTTACCAATCATGCTAATCTCAAACTCACTCTTCATCTCCTCCTCAAAGTAATGATCATGTCGGGCGCATGTGGATCCAAAGACTACGTCATCCACATAGACCTAGGTAACCAAAATAGCACCGTCCCGTATCCGAACAAATAACTTCTTATCAACTCCCCCTCTCATGAAGCCACGGCCTAAGGCATGGGAGGTAAGCCTCTCGTACCAAGCACATGGTGCTTGCTTCAAACCATACAGGGCTTTTCTCAGAAAATAGACGTGATCAGGATACTTAGGGTCTTCAAACCCTTTTGGTTGTTCCACGTAAACTTCCTCCTATAGAATGCCATTCAGAAAGACACTCTTGACATCCATCAAGTATAACTTAAAGCGCATATGACATACAATGGCAAGTAGTAAGTGGATGGACTTAGGACTCGCAACAGGAGAAAATGTCTCATTAAAGTCTACACCCTCTATCTGTGTGTATCCCTAATCGACCAACCTAGCCTTATTTCGAATAATAATACCATTATCATCCATCTTGTTCTTGTAAATGCACTTGGTACCGATCACATTCTTATCACTAGGTCGAGGGACTAGATCCCATACATCATTCTTCTTAAACTAAAGAAACTCATCCTGTATAGTAGATATCCAGTGTTCATCCTTGAGTGCTTCTTTAATGTTCCTAGGCTCGACTTTAGATGTGTAGCATACAAAGCTAACCCATTATCCAACTGAGCGCGATTCTTGACCCCTAGGGTGGGATCTCCTAGAATAGCAGTAGGATCATGACTATGGCGAACTGAAATCGGTGTATCCCCTAAGACAAGAGTAGGGTCCACCCTGGGACAATGGGATCCTCAGTAGGAAGTGCATCATCCTTACACAAAAGGTTAGAGTAAACAACCGATGGCGGTTTGTCATCTTGCACAGTGACGTTTATTGACTCCATAACCTTAGAGATACTCAGGATAAAAATCAAATATACTCTACTAGTCGATGAATGACCTAATAATATTCCATCGTCACACTGGGAGTTGAACTTTCCTAATTTCTCTCTATCTCGTAGGATATAGCATTTTCTCCCAAAGATGAATGGTTGGGATTCTTTCCAGTCCACAATTCATAAGGCTTCGTAAGTGTGTGTGGACAAAGATAAACCCTATTCACCGTATGGCATGCGATAGACACCACCTCTGCCCAAAATCTCGTAGAAATTCTATGACGTAGAAGCATAGATATATCAATCTCCTGAATTGTCTGATTCTTCCTCTCAATAATCCCATGTTGCTGAGGAGTCTTCACAACCAAAAATTCAGGTTTGATCCCAAGGCTATCACAAAAAAAGATATACTTTTGCTTCCTTAAACTTAGTGTCGTTGTCACTACGTATCCTATTGATAGTGACTCCATGTTGATTTTATAGGACACGACACTTGGTTGTAAGAAATTCCACGACATCGGATTTATCTCTTAGAAAACCTATAATTTAGTAACTAGATAATCATCTACCATCACGAGGATATACCTCTTACCGCCCAAACTCTCAGTACGAGTAGAACCCATAAGATCCATGTGTATCAACTAAAGAACTTGTGAAGCGGTAATGGAATTAAAATTCCTGTGGGGGCTCCGGACTTGATTTCCAAACTAACAGGGTTCACAAACCACGAAAGTCAACTTTCCAAGTGATGGAAAGCCATGTACTAGGTTCTTTTTAGCTAATCTATCCAAATCTCTAAAATTCACATGACCTAGACGTTGATGCCATAGATCCATAAGAGTGATCGTGGAGCTTTTGCATATAAATGAGGACTTGGGCACAATCCCATAGAAATTATCTTCAGTCCTCACCCTTTGCAATAAAAGTTTATCGGCTTGATCATAAATATTGCACTCGTTCCGATCAAACTTTACTACAAAGTCTGAGTTGCACATCTGGCTAATGCTGGGAAGGTTTGCTTTCAAACCTTTGATGTACAAAACATCCCCTAGCTTAGGAGATCTTGGTATCTTTATTGTACCTCATCCTACTATGCTAGACTTGCTCCCGTATCCAAATGTGACTTTACCTTCCATATGATCCTCTAGGTAGGTAAAAAATAAAACATCACCAGTCATGTATCTGGAGCACCCACTATCAAAGTACCACTGAGAGGTAATATGTGCTTTAAGAGAACATGAACAACAAGGGATTTTGCATCGTGATTATGTTCCCAAGATGTGGTAACTTCTGTTTACTCTAGTCGGGATTTTAGAAGTGTCCGCTAACGGCATAAAAATTTGTTGGGGCATAGAAATCTGTTGGAACTCTTCCATTAAACTCTGAGATGTGGCGACTAGAAACTAAACTTTCTCTCAAAGATTCGAAAAATCACTAGTGGCTCATGGAGGAGTACGTCGTGTCCGACCTAAACTATAGCAAAACTCCCTAAGGTGGATTTTTCTTTTGCAGTAGGTACAAAAATACACAATCTTAGGCTGACCTTGGTTTGATTTTCTTGGCTGAACTCTTTTTTGGGGTTTTGGGTGATGGCCATATGGATTCATAGTAAATTATGAAATTGGTTCCGATGTCACATTAGATGAGGAAGCACTATGAAAACATATTCCCTGCCTTTCACCAAACCCTAAAGTAGGGGCGAGGAGCATCTTTCGCATCTTTTGAAATTTGTCCTCTATTTTTACCTTGACCTCCCGGGCTCTCTCAAGGTCATGAGTGAGTTGGGATACAAGGGCTTCAAGTTTCTTCCGAATGTCCAGGGAGGAATGGAGCTCACTCTTAAGACTAGCAACTTTCTTGGTCAAGTCCCTTTTCTATTTTTCTAAATAACTTTCTCTCTCTCTCTCTCTCTCTCTCTCTCTCTCTCTCTCTCTCTCTCTCTCTCTCTCTCTCTCTCTCAAGACAGTGCTAATGGAGGAACCTCTCTCTCTCGTATCTCCCAAATCTTTCTCTAAGGTAACAATCCTAAGAACAATCCTAAGTGCTAACACTTTGTTACCCTTTTAAATTTTAAAAGAATCAGCATATAAATCAGTGTACGCACGTCATAGGTCACTATCGCTCTAACTTGCAGCATCCCCCCCACTCACATCGCTTTCACTATCGAGGTGTCTCTATGAAGTAGAATCCACATCATTGTAATGCGTACTGTCAGTACTCACATGACTATTCATGAATGCGGTCAAGTTACATTCATGCGGTGACTCCTCTCCAGAATCCACCGTCCCGACCTCACTGTCGTCACTCAGGGAGGCATTTAAATCATCTTTGCCTTTGCCTTGACTCTTCAACCTAGTAAAACACTCAAATGCCTTACGACCTCTACCGTCACACTCATAACATCTCTCCTCGTCTTTCTTAGGTTCCCACTTTTTATCTTTCTCCTTTTTCTTTTCAAACTTATTTTTCTCAATTTTTTTTAATCTTTGAAATTGCCATTTTTCTTTAATTTGAGAAATTTCTTAAAATTTTTTGCAAACAAAGCCAAATCGTCTAAATCAAAATCAAACTCCGAATCAAAGAACTCTTTATCTCTTTTCCTAGACGGCTCATCTTTATTTCTTACTGACCCCTCACTCTTCCTAGCTCGGGCTTTAAGTGATTCCCCTTTATGTTTTGATTTTATCCTATTAGGAAACATGTCAATTTCATAAGTCTGGAGGTCTCCTACCAATTCTTCTAATTTCAGACTACTCAAATTTCCTAATGAATTTAGCACAATGTCTTTAGGGATAAAACGCTCAGGCAGTGATCTCAGAATATTTTTAACTACTCTAGCATCAGGAATGTGTTAAACTAAATTGAAACTAGTGTTTACAATATCAGATAAGCATGCATAGAATTCATCAAAACACTCGGATTCAAGATTAGTGATCATCTCAAATTGTGTAGTTAAATTTTGCAATTTTGATTCTTTAACTGCATTAGTGCCTTCATGGGTAAGTTGTAAAATATCCCATATTTCTTTTGACGTGGCACACGTCATGATGTGTTGGAACTCGTTGGGGGTGACATTTATGGAAATTGCAATAAGCCAAGGTGAGTTATATGTGCTTTATTTAAATTCTTCCTTAGTCCAGTCAGTCACAACTTTTAAGTTTGTTACGTTATTTACGGTGACAGTGGGAGGAGTCCACCTTCTTTCACACAAAACCTATATGCGTTCGTCAATGTCCTTTAAGTGAGATTTCATACGGGCTTTCCAATATGCGTAATTTGGCCCGTAAAAAATTGGCACTCGATTATACAAGTTTTCCATTGAAATTGCGCTTTTTCAAAAATCAATTTTTAGAACAAAATTGATATCCAAAAAAATTTTGCGGAAAAAATTATACGGTATAGTTGTGTAATTGGCTCTGACACCAATTTGAGAGTGTGCCAACAATAAATGATTAAACTTATTTAATTAAATTCCAATTTTTATCTCAAACACCCTAACTCTTGCAAAAATTTTGATTGGCGAATTAAATAAATTCAAGCATGAAAGGCAATCGCAATATGAGGAAAAATCCCCCAAAGGGGAAAAACCTTTTTTTTATTTCACTATAATTCATAACTGAAAACGTCGTATGCGACTATGTGATATTAATTTAAATTAAATTTCGCAAGATTCCAAGTAACCCTTATTTAATTAGCGTCTATTTTTAAACCAAATAAAATCAACCCTTAAACATGCATCTATGTGTGTGCGTGTATCAAACCATAAATAAATAAAGCATGCGACACAAAGTTATGGAAAAATCCCCGAAGGGCAAAACCTTTTATTTCTAGAACTTTAAAGAATTTACAAGACCATTGACTTACATACAACCTGATAATCGCCCACAAGTGTAACACATGGTGTCTTCGGTAAACCTTCAAAGCAACGGCTAGAAACAGTGTGACACAGAAATACCCGCAGGTGTCGGTTCCTATGTCGGCGGCTGGAAGTTTCCCTTTCCAGGAGGGCAGCAATGAAGAAGAGAACGGCTTCTCCACAAGGGTTGAACAAACTCAAAGTTGCGTTCTTGGGTTACCAAAAAGATTCACAAAGGTTTGGCAATTGTGTGAATCAAAACATGAGTCTTGGGACTCAAAAAATATGAAGACTAGAGGTATTTGGACTCTAAAAAACGTCTTCTAAAGTCTTGCAAAACAACTCCCCCGAAGTTGGTATTTATAGGAAAAAAGATGAAGAGACCCACATTCTTAAAACTCTAAAATTCTATCCAGCGTACAAAAAAAACAGCATTCTTTAACGAATTTTCTCCATCTTTAAAAGGTCATAACTCCTTCACCGTAGCTCGGATTGAGGTGCCATTTTTTCCAGTATCTTCATTACGGAGATCTCTTAAACTTTCCAGTTGACCAGACCTCCAAACTATGGATGTAAAATTACGAAAATGCCCTTGAACACTCCTATCGTGCCTTTTTTCACTGTTTTGACTTTCCTTGCGTACCACTTGCATTAAGTCCCTAAAATCGTGGACCGTGAAGTCATTGAGGCAGATGTGGGACATATTAATGGAGATGTTGAATGATTGATTCCCGGAATTCGGATTGAGACCGCCATGTGAGATCATGAGGTGACGTGTCAAATGTAGCGGCGTACGACATACATAAATGTAACATGTTGGACATGAGAAAAATGTCCTTACAAATCTCCTCCTATGTCTATGCCGGTACATACATAAAAAAATCCGAATTATCAAATATGAAATTGCCTATACAAATCTACCCTCCCATGAACCCAAAACTGGAAAAGGTACAAATGAATAGTCTTCATCGTTTGTTCTTCAAATCTTCAGGAATCTCAAATCTTTTCTCATCAGGATGTGCAATTCAGAGATCATCAATGTAGTACCTACACACATGAGATAAAGAGAAAAATACTAAGTGACGTATCGAGTTTGAAATGAGATAAACATAGATACCAATATATGATAAGCATAAGTCAAATCTCAAAACTCCCCCAAAATTCAAACTCCCCCATAAAATGATAATTCTTTCTCTCCCTTTTTATGATGTCCCCAAATAGACAAATAAGAAGAATGAATCAAACAAGAAAAATCGGGGTGTCACAGAACACAAAAAATACACAAACTATTTTTGATTTTTTTCAATTTTTTATACAAAAAATAGATACCATTTTGAAAAAAAATGTAAAACATGATACAAAAATCACACCATGGATTTAGACTCAAACAACCAAGTCATGGAAATGGAATGAATGGGTGTGAACACATTCGATAGGTAAATCAACTCAATCAATCATATGTGCACGATGCATATGTGTACTCCTAACGAATGATCATCAAAAGTATCCTTAGGTGTAAAAAAATTTGTTGAATTTAGATGACATCGTCTTATGCAAATCAACAAATCAAAGTCAAAGTGATTTCCACACCAATAACGTCCAAAACTATGTAGCGCATTTTCAAGCATTTCAAGGACGTGCAAACCCGTTTTAAATTCTCTAACCAAACTCCCTCATATATATATTCTTTTAGAGGTAATCTAAATTCTCAAACTTTGGAGAATCGGTGCAAAAACCTAAATGGCCCATAATTGGCATGAATTTCTTTTTATTGCCTTTTAATTTTTTCGGGCTCTTTTAACCTCTTTCGACCCCGGATAATAAAATTCCTCCATTTTTTAGGTCCTTTTTTAACGGTGGCTTAGTATTCGCAAAGGCAAAATGAACCTTTCGCAGCCCTTCCCGTTTTCAAACAAAGTACACAAACTCACAAAATGTTTTTTATATGCACAATATCCTTATCAAAATTTTATCGCGCTTGGTTCGTTTTAAGGACATGATTGAAGTGAAAACACCCAACCAACATGTGATAAGACAAGCACAATAATCAAAACAAATTCGTGCATGTGTGCAATAAAGTAAATCATGAGTCAAACATGTAGGAAGTAACACTTAATTACATCTTAATGACTCCAAACATTATAAAGCACAAGGATGAATTGACCTATTGTCTCAAAACACTATCAAATAGTCACATGAAAATAATGGAATGAAGTTGTGACTCGGTCATCCTAAGTGTCCATCCATAAACGGTGCAAACAAAATACAAAAATCTTTTTGGATTTTCTCAAAATTTTAACAAACTAAAATCTTTTTGTATTTTTTAAAAATTTTATGAAAAACAAAAATTTATACAAAAAGTACACATGTCATAACACTAGCAAACAAGTATAAATCATGAAACCACAACTAGTGTGTGACAAACATGCAAACACAATCATCTATATGATATGGCAAGAGAAGAATCATGTGCAAGCAAATGGGAATCAACTTGTCTAAAATCTAGTGCCTTTAAAAGTGATTTCCTAACACAAATAGATGTGAAACGTCGTGTGGGGGATTTGGGAACCACGGAAACACTAGACATCGACATCCTAGGACTTCTTCCAAGATTAAAACAAAATCTTCTAAGGTGACCTTTCCTACCACAATGTGAACATGTGTAAACGGGAGGAATGTTACCTAAAGTGTGATCTTTTCTAATGTCCTTGGGATTAATTGACCCTCTAAAACAAAATATGGTTTTGGCTTTAGCACTAGAAGCATGAGAATAAGATGAGCCATTACCATCACTATTAAACCTACTTGAGTCTGTCAAATCATTTTTTAACTTCAAAATTTTTGACTCAATCAAAGAATTAGACTCTTCCAAATTAAGGGACGCCTTTTTCAAGTTTTCAATAATTCCTAAAAGCGTATCTCTCTCTCCCTCAATTGAAGAAAACTTTTTTCTAAGAGTCTTTTCACGTGACACAAACTTATTGACTAAAATATTTTTCTCCTCTTTGGCACAAACACAAACCATCGAATTTTTAAGGTCCTCCAATTCCTTTTCTAAAAATAGAACCCTATCATCACTCTCCTTTTTGGCAATTTTCAAAGAATCAAAATCAATACACAAATTACCAAAGTGCTCACGACAAATATCACTTTGAGTTTGTAACTCTTGCAAATATTAAATCTTAATTTTAAAGAGAGAATTTTCTTTTTCCAAAACTTTAATTCTTTTGCAAAGTTTCAAATTCAAACTTTTTAAATTTTCAGCATGGTCGTGAACTTTTTCAAAAATAGGCTCCTCATTAAATGGGTGTTCCATTGAAAAAAAATGCGATTTTTCACAAAACTAATTTAAAAAAAAATCAATATCACACAATTTTTGCGAAAAATAGGAATACGCGATAAATTTTCGCAACTTGCTCTGATACCAATTTGACGACGTGAGAAGTCAAATTGTATAAAAAAAAATAAATCCTTGAAAAATCAAGATCACTCGACAATTTAGAGTAACCCGCTCTGATACCAATTTGTAAACGTGTGTAGACAAATTGAATCAGAAAGTAAATCCTTGAAAAAATCAGGATCACGCGATAAATTAGCGTAACCCGCTCTGATACCAATTTGACGATGTGAGAAGTCAAATTGTATCAGGAAAAAAAACATTAAAAATCAGGATCACTTGATAATTTAGAGTAACCCGCTCTGATACCAATTTGAAAACGTCGTATGCGACTATGTGATATTGATTTAAATTAAATTTCGCAAGATTCCAAGTAACCCTTATTTAATTAGCGTCTATTTTTAAACCAAATAAAATCAACCCTTAAACATGCATCTATGTGTGTGCGTGTGTCAAACCATAAATAAATAAAGCATACGACACAAAGTTAAGGAAAAATCCCCGAAGGGCAAAACCTTTTATTTCTAGAACTTTAAAGAATTTACAAGACCATTGACTTACATATAACCTGATAATCGCCCACAAGTGTAACGCATGGTGTCTTCGGTAAACCTTCAAAGCAACGGCTAGAAACAGTGTGACACAGAAATACCCGCAGGTGTCGGTTCCTATGTCGGCGGCTGAAAGTTTTCCTTTCCATGAGGGCAACAATGAAGAAGAGAACGGCTTCTCCACAAGGGTTGAACAAACTCAAAGTTGCGTTCTTGGGTTACCAAAAAGATTCACAAAGGTTTGGCAATTGTGTGAATCAAAACATGAGTCTTGGGACTCACAAAAGATGAAGAGACCCACATTCTTAAAACTCTAAAATTCTATCCAGCGTACAAAAAAACAACATTCTTTAAGGAATTTTCTCCATCTTCAAACGGTCATAACTCCTTCACCGTAGCTCGGATTGAGGTGCCATTTTTTCCAGTATCTTCGTTGCGACGAGATCTTAAACTTTTCAGTTGACCAGACCTCCAAACTATGGATGTGAAATTACGAAACTTCCCTTGAACACTTCTATCGTGCCTTTTTTTTACTGTTTTGACTTCCCTTGCGTACCACTTGCATTAAGTCCCTAAAATCGTGGACCGTGAAGTCGTTGAGGCAGATGTGGGACATATTAATGGAGATGTTGAATGATTGATTCCCGGAATTCGGATTGAGGCCGCCATGTGAGATCGTGAGGTGACGTGTCAAATGTAGCGGCGTACGACCTACATAAATGTAACATGTTGGACATGAGAAAAATGTCCTTACAACTTGCAATTACAGATAAATACAGTGACACACGAATACCCGAAGACGTCAGTTCGGCGTCATCAGGAAGAGATCCCGCGATAACATCAAGTCAACAATGGAGAACAACCTTCTTCCCCACAAGAATACTCCAGATTAGTAGAACAATCAATCTTAGATTTATAAGGATTCACAAATGTATTTAAGAAGTATTTGTTAATCAAAACGGGTTAAAAAACCATGAAAGTTGAAGTCTGAAAAACATAGCAGTTCTTTTGTAAACGGAGGTGCAAAAGACTTGAGAAATGTGCATGCAGAAGACTGCTATTTATACGAAAATCGAGACTGCGCGTCAGTCGTACAATAGAGGCCTGTCGCTCGAACAAAAAGGTTAGTTGCTTGAACTACTTCATGCGATAGATGCATGTCGCTTGAACGACCGTGCGTTGTCGCTCGAACGATGTCAGCGCCAAAATATTCTCGCCTCTACACTTAGAAAAAATTCTTTCTGAAAAGTACAGCATTTTTAAACCTTGAAAAATATTTTCTAAAAATTCCCAAATAATTATGTAACCATTGAAAACTCCAAATTAATTATTTTACCATAAATGAGAGTGGAGTAGTGGGAATGTTGAATGCACATTGCACGATGCTCAGTGATGATACACTGCGAACATATGAAGATAATGGGAGAATGAAAACTTCGGATTTAGATCGAAGTCTTCATGGATAAACGTGCTGAATGTAGCAATATCTGACATACTAACTGTGATATAGGACATAGAGAAAACTTCCTAGATTCTAAATGAACATTTATAAAATCTCATCCTTACATGATTCTAACAAGGGATATTGGTATCAGGGTTTTATTGCCCGCAATTGGAAATACTCTCCTCTCCCAGAAGGTGAGAAGTATAGTGGGATATTTTCCCCATAATGGGGGAGCGATATAGGTCAATACTTTCTTTTTTGCTCCATTTTGCGAGTTTGATTTTGAATTGCGTATACTGGTGACTTTTCTTTTCTTTGTTTGAACAACTCGATTAAAGAAGAAGGAGCCTTCCCTTGCTCACATCAAAAAGGTAAAATTGTTGAAGGTTTAGAAGTTGAGGGAGCTCCTAACTGTTGGTGACCATCGCCGCTGAGTTTATTTTTTGTTGGAGTACAAAAGTTCTAGTGTCAGTTACTACTCGTCCATTAGACAACGTTCCTGACCTCCTGTCACACCCCGCCCACCCGGGGAGAGCGAACGGATAGCCATTTGATAAAAAAATCCAAATCCACAAGTAACAAGGTATAGAGAATCTAAATCCCATAAGATAAACAAAGCCACTAATATCAAATTTCTCCAAATAATACAACAATTCGCTCGAAATAAAATACAACTTCTAAAATAAATCTCCAATGCTATGTACATAAAAAAAAATACAAGTCTTCTGTCTTGTATTAAAATCTTCCCAAAATAATTCTCGCTACAAATCATCCCAATCAAATCCAAAGCGCCCAAAATCCGCGCTAACCTGCCAACTAAAGAAAATACGAGGAAGTACACAATGCGACAAGAAAGATGCTTAACAAATACAGGTTAGCGATGAATAAAGCGTAACAACACGAATACGAATATTCAAATCAAATGAAAAACTCAATAGCATTTTATCAATAAATTTCTCAACAACACATTAACCGGGTCACCAGGCCTCACCCCATCCGCATATGCTTTATCAAGACATAGCCCCGGGAAGCAGGAATTTTGGCGGGTGCCCAACCTCCGTGCCATATTAAAATCTCATGACAACGTGCTCAACAACAATATAATGATACTAAAAATAATTCAACAATTATTTTTCAAGATTTCCAAGAATTTATCAATTCAAATGTGAGTTCAATTAAACATGAAATCAATGGAATAAACTCGCGATATTTTAAGGAGCATATTGTGTAAAACCTCATACCTCAAACCACGATGAGAACCCAACGATAAATCTGCCCAGAAACACAGATAACAACATCAAAATTAGTCCTCAAACATAATCAAAACTTCCTCCAAGATCAACCTCAAAACTGCGCCAAGAACACCTCAAAAACCTAAGGTTGAAAGCATAAATTAAAGGGTACTGTTTGTGTATAAAAGAGAGGAAAAGAAAATATATATTTATGGGTATTTTTGTGCAACAAGGCTGTTCCAAAACAATAACCCACAATGCCTTTTTATAAGGTAAAAATATAAGAGTTGCAAACCAAAACAACTTCTCAAAATTTGCTTGTTGCGCACGATATCTGAAGGCATCGATCGATCGATGCCCAGGCGTCGATCGATCGATCGTCCAGGAAATCTGGTAGTTCGCCTAGAAATTTTTTATAAGGAACAATTTATATAAAAATACGTTTCAACTCCGATTTCGAAACCATTTGAAATTCTCGCCTTTGAAAATAAGAACCAACATATTTGAGCAATAAAAATAATTTTATCTCAAAATTCCCCGTGCGGTCGGGGTGTGACAAATGGTATCAGAGCATCTAAATCCCACAAGAGAAATAAAACCACTAATCTCAAATTTCTCCAAATAATACAACAATTCTCTCAAAATAAAATACAACATCTAAAATAAATCTCCAATGCTCTATACATAAAAAAAAAAAATTCAAGTCTTATCTCTTGTATTAAAATCTTCCCAAAATAATCCTCGCTATAAATCATCCCAATCAAATCCAAAGCGCCCAAAATCCGCGCTAACCTGCCAACTAAAGAAAATATGGGGAAGTACACAATACGACAGGAAAGATGCTCAACAAATACAAGTTAGTGATGAATAAAGTGTAACAACACGAATACGAATGTTCAAATCAAATGCAAATCTCAATAGCATTTTATCAATAAATTTCTCAACAACACATTAACCGGGTCACCAGGCCTCACCCCATCCGCATATGCTTTATCAAGACATAGCCCTGGGAAGTAGGAATTTTGGCGGGTGCTCAACCTCCGTGCCATATTAAAATCTCATGACAATGTGCTCAACAACAATATAACGATACTCAAAATAATTCAACAATTATTTTTCCAGATTCAATTCAAATGTGAGTTCAATTGGACCTGAAATCAACGGAATAAACACTCGGGAGATTTAAAGGAGCATATTGTGTAAAACCCCATACCTCAAACCACGATGAGAACCCAGCGATAAATCTGCCCAGAAACGCAGATAACACCATCAAAATCAGTCCTCAAACATCATCAAAACTTCCTCCAAGATCAACCTCAAAACTGACCCAAGAACACCTTAAAAACCTAAGGTGCCACAAGGCTGGTCCAAAACAATAGCCCACGATGCCTTTTTATAAGGTAAAAATATAAGAGTTGCAAACCAAAATAACTTCTCAAAATTTGATTGCTGTGCACGATTCCTGAAGGCATCGATCGATCGATGCCTAGGCGTCGATCGATCGATCACCCAGTAAATCTTGCAGTTCGCCTAGAAATTTTTTATAAGGGACAATTTATATAAAAATCATTTTAAAATCCGTTTTAACTCCGATTTCAAAACTGTTAGAAATTCTCCCCTTTAAAAATAATAACCAACATATTTGAGCAATAAAAATAATTTTATCTTAAATTTTATTTTTCCTCTTTATTTTGAAAATACCCCAAAAATTACATGGGTTGTTACACCTCCCTCTTTTAAATGAGGAAGCTTTTGTCCCCTCCCCTTTTGAATCCCTAGATGTTGGGTACATCCTTATTGAAGAAGAGGACTCAATGGCTCATAGGAAGAGGATTTTATTAATCGAGGACTATGATGTTGAGTCTAGTGCCTCCGTTCCCAAGGTCGAGTCCTTAAAGAAGACTGAATGAGAAGGCCCCGATGGCCCCTAAAACCTCCAAGAAGGGTGATGTCCTTCCACCTCTGACGTCTTCATAGGTGATGTTTGTGGCCAGGACTCCCTTTTTGGCATATAATTTACTGAAGGGATATGTGCTCGTTATTGACCACTAGCAGGTCCAGCAAATCTCCAATAAGTAGCTTACATCCGATGCTACTCAAGGATTGTCACTGGTAAGCCAAGAATTCCTTCTTTTTGTTTCTGCGTTGAGATGGATGTTACTAATATCTTCCTTGTTTGTTTGTTAGAAGTTTGTGGATTTTTTTTTTCAATTTTGGATGGTCGTCTGGACTAGTCTAAGCTCAATTAGGCTCTTCAAAAATCACTGTAATCTTTGGCCTTTACCAAGAAGACCTATGAGGACGAGAAGATTTCCACTAGTGACGCCATGGGCGCACTGAAGATCGATCACGATTAGTTGAAGATTGAAAATGGCCAGTTGAAAGCCGAGTGCGATTGATTAATAAATTAAGACCAAGACCTCTCTTTGGCCAAAGAGGAAAGCTATGACAAAGTCCATACGGAAGACTTTGAGGACACCAAACATTTTTTGACCTGCATTCAGAGGTTGGGACACAACCTTGGTGAGGACGAATATCCCGATGGAGTCAGAACTTTTTGGCAATCACAAGCCAGACTCTCCACCCAGAGCTGAGGATGAAGCCACCACCAGTGCCCCAGATGATCAAAATGGGGAAGTTGCGTCCAAGGGGAAGGCCCCAAAGAGTGAGGAGAAGGTGAAGAACAAAGGCACGTAGTATAGGATTGATTTTTCCTTCATGTTCTTATATCTTCTTCTCTATCTCTGGTTGTAAGGGTTTTTCCCATTTTGGAGTTATTAATGAAAAAAGCTTTCCCTTTTATTAATTGTAATATTGTCCAAACACTTTGCTAAATATTTTTGTTTTCTCTTTATTTGATGTAGTTTATCATCGAGGATGTTCCTTTATTTTTTGGCTATTTAGATGCCCTTCTTGGTCGGGATGCCAATGTTCAGGCTCGTCGAGCATTTGTGTCTATTCGCAAGACCCTTAAAAAGAGGTCCGATGTGTGACACCCCTCCTATTCTAATCTTAGGTGTTCAGTCCATTATTAAATTAAACGCGAATACTTAATGGTTTCATTCTTAGCATCACTGTCGAAATTCAATTTAATTTCGAATACCCTAATTGCCCGGTGTCAATTATTTTAAATTCTTATTGTTAACATGCAGTAAATATAAATGGAATAAAATTTCATTCACCATTTCCATGCACATAATAATGAATATGAGATACCGGAATAAATAAATAACTGAGTCTGGAATTACACTCCAGAAAAAAATCCCGATTCAGACATCCATAAGTAAAATCTAAATCAATACTGTAAATAACAGCAAACACAAAATCTCTGAAAATAATATCCAACATAGAATGGGCGACATGCCCGACTGAGACAAATAAGGACAACTAAGAGATGAATAAATGCGGAGGCATACAATAGCAAGGTCCTGCAACTTCCACAGCAGCTGCAACACATCAAATGTAAGAACTCCTATGCCTGGTGTCCCTGTGGCTGGGTACCTAAAATAATTTTTATTAAAAGGATTTGAAACGGGTCAGAGCCCAAGTAAAACAGTTTGAAAAAGTTTAGCAAGTGTTTAAAATGCATCAAGATAAGATATTAAATACATGTTAGTACCGCGTTCCCTCACTTGAGATCCTCACCCCTCAACTAATGTGCATGCCTAAAGTACTACTCTAACCCACCTAGTTATGCTACACGCCCAACTAGTCTGGCTTACATCTCTTTGTGTATAATAATTTATTGTGCCCACCCGTATTGACCATACAGTACTAAACCACATTTCCCATTCCTTTTTATTTATTTATCATCACTAATATATAAATAAATTGTCACACACTTAGAATAATTTTAATATCACTATTTATTTTATCTACTAATACACCCGTAGTAGAATCAATAACGTGAATATATATATATATACACACACACACATCACATTTGTAATATATGCTTATATGACATCCCAAGGTGGAGACCTGCGATGCGGGCATACTCTACTATCAAGTCCTGGTACATCACGTACTAAATAAGGACATCGGTTCGGATATCACCCTCGAACCATAAATCAAATCACACATATTGGAGGCGAACATAATTACAAGTCTATGAATCATGCACACGCCAAATGTGCTCAACTAACTGTCAAACTATCATAGTCTTAGATAGCACGGACCTAAGTTCTATGTCCTTGGGGTACAAGTCATAATCCCCCATAATGGGCTCATCAGGATAAAGCTGTCCATGACATGAAAACCTCTCGTGATAGAAAGTAGCCTAGGTATGTTTACACATAAATAAATACACAATAGGCATTCACACATCCTATGTATATATATATATATTTATAATGTTAATTTAGGTAAACACTCAACCTATAGCATATGACTCATACGTAGTGTATATAACACTCGAATATCCTACATTTTTTCAATTCACCATTTAACTATTCATCGTATTCTTCCCGAGTGTTTTCCCAACTACCCGAAGAGTCCTAATCACTCCATTGGATTATTTCAGTAATTAAAATTTTCTTCTATCATGGGTCCGACTGTATATTCACTCTCACTTTCCATTACCCATTCTAATTTATGAACGAACTTTTAAATGTTAAACTAAGCCCCGTGGTTCACTCGTATTCATTATAATTTTTGTGAAATCAACTATGAAATATACCACATACTTTGCTAAACCAAATTCTCTTCACTTGGAAAGAAATCATCAACTCAAACCTATCAAAATTGAACCAAATCTAAATCCAGAAATGTCAGGTCCCCCGAACTGGCTTGGGGGAACATGCGAAGAAGTTTGAGGGTACAACCAAATCGGTTTGGGAGAACATGCGAATCGGTTCGCTGTACCTGGGTGTTCATCTTCTTCCTGGTACGCATTTTCACCATTTTTACACCTTCAAACCAACATTACACTATCCCAAAATCCCAACCGAAGGTCAATAACATTATAGTAACATGTATCAACGATTTTTAACGTAAAAGAGTCATTAAATCTTTACAGAACAACCTCAAATTAGATTTAATCAAGATTATTCTCTAAAAATACTAGATTATTATTCTTGTTCAATAACCTCGACATAATTCCAAATTTCTTTCTAAATTTCATGATATTTCTCATCAAATTCATCCTAAATGCATAAGGGATCAAGTATATTACCATTCCTACCCAAGAACATGATTTATATCTCCAATTTTAAAGCCAAAGTTCATAAATTTTATAAAGTAATCAAATTATTCTAACATGGATGGTATATCAAATCTTAAATCAGCAAAATAAACACTTTCCTTAATTTGGAAGTCTGATTTCTACATAATTGATTGTGAGATTTGTGTTCGCCTCTTCCTGATCTACAATCCGGTGGTGGTGGTGGTGCACAAAGGTGGTTTTTGGCCTTGGAACCCTAGGAACGACTCTCCTTCTCCAGCTTGTGACTCTCACTTTGGTTTGATAACTGATAACATAAGTACCTTTACGTGATATGAGATAAAACTCTCTAATTTTTGTGGGTTTATTTTTTCCAAAATTTCAAAAGACCAAAATACCCCCAGGGTGCCGATTTGGCCTAAAAGTTCCTCACGACTCAAACTAAACCCCTGGGTACACTTTTTTGACTATTTTGATCCTTATGGACACACTGGCACACTCTAAATGACCATATGGAATATCAAAAGTGAAATTACATGTTATTTCCCAAATTAGGTCCCGACACAACTAGCACGCGTATCCCGAATAAATTTACTGTAACTACCGTACTTCTCACTCATGATAATCATAATATTTTATTATCATTATTATTACTCATTCCCTAAGTAAAATTCAATATAAATAAATATTAACCATTATCTCACTAATTAATATTTATTTTCCTGAATTAATTTTCCAAATATAATTTTAATTAATCCCAATTATTTTCCATTATAAAAATCAATAAAATTACAAAATTACGGGGTGTTACATACTTTCCCCTAATAACATAATTTTGTCCCAAAATTCGGAAAAAGGAAATACCTGGTATGAATAACTCTAGATACTTTTTGCACATCTTATCCTCGTGTTCCTAAGTGATCTCGTCGGCATTACAATGCCCCCCACTGAACACGTACCAATCGGACTACCTTCGACCTCAGTATCCTCTTGTTATGGTCTAAGATAGCAACCGACCTCTCCTCATATGAAATATCGGGCTGCAAATCAATCTCCTCTAAAGTAATGTGAGTGTGAGCCAAGTCATCCTGGAGATATTGCCTCAGTGAAGAAATATGGAATACATCATGAATTATATGTAAGTGCTCCAGCAACCCAAGTCTGTGTGTAACTGGACCAATCATCTCAATGATAGGGAATGGACGAACGCACCTTGGCGCCAACTTCCCTTTTTTCCTGAACCTCACTATCCCCTTCTTAGAAGATACACATGGTAGCACCTGACCCCCCACATTAAACTCCAGGAAGAACCACTTAGCATCATCATAACTCTTCTGTTGGTCCTGGGCTATCCGTATGCGACTCTGAATTAACTAAAATTTTGCCAACGTATCCTAAATTAACGCTGCTGATATGAGAAGCTTGTTGTCCCCCACCTCCAATCATCAAGCAATCGAACGATAAGGCCAACCATAAAATGACTCAAATGTTGTCATGCCAATCGTGAACTGGTTGGAGTTATTATACGCGAACTCCACCAGTGGAAGATACTACTCTCACCCTCCCCCAAAATCAAGGATACACATCCATAACATATCTTCCAACATATGATTTGTCTTCTCCATCTGCGGGTGATAATCCGTACTTAATCGTCACTCGATACCCTTGGCCTTCTTGAAACCCTCCCATAACAGAGACACAAAAATATTATCCCTGTCGGACACAATATCTAATGGCACCCCATGCAATCTCACTATCTCAGCCATGAAAATATAGGCATATGGTCTCGTAGTATAATTAGTCCGAATTGGCAGGAAGTGATCTATCTTGGTCAATCGATCCAGTATAACCCATATAGAATCGAGACCTCTCTGTAAAGTAAGCAACCCAGTAATAAAATCCATGGAAATTCTCTCCCATTTCCACATCGGGATCTCTAACGGTTGCAATACCCTTGCCGGCTTTTGATGGTTCACTTTCAGCAACTGACAAGTAGTACACCTCAAAACAAACTCGAAAATGTCTCTCTTCATCCCACTCCACTAGTACTGCCATATCATGTCTTGTTACATCTTATCCTATTTAGGATGTACCATAAATCATGACATGTGTGACTCTACCATCACTACGTGTCGTAGATCCTCCCCTTCTGGGATAACTAATCTCCCCTTGAATCTTAAACCTCCCTCTAAACTCACGAAATATGACTCGACTCCCCCAACTAGAAGTTCTCTAATCCGATCCTGATAAAAAGAATCTGTTGCCTGTGCCTGTACCACCCTTGTGACAATCTGGGGGTGATGGTCATAAATGACATAAATGATCGAGTAATTGAATCATGATGTCCCAAATCCTTCTTTTTTGCCTTCCAAACTTCTGCTACATCCCTACTAGCCTGTGGCTCAACGTGTCTGCCACCACGTTAGCCTCTATCGGGTGATATTGGATGTCAAACTGATAATCTTTCACAAATTCAAGCCACCTACGGTGATGCATATTCATCTCTCTTTGAGTGAACAAGTACTGTAGTGACTTATGATCTGTGAACAGGCGGAATCTCTCCCCCAACAAGTAATGTCTCCAAATCCTCTATAAAAACACGACTACCACTAACTCCAAGTCGTGGGAGGGGTAGTTCCTCTCACGAGGCTTAAGCTTGGGGAAGCATAATCTATAGCCTGATCCTTCTACTATAACAAACCCCCAAGTCCTTATAGGGAAGCATCAATGAAAACAAGATACTCCACTCCTGCCCTAGGAAGTGCAAGTATGGGTGTTGAAGTCAACTTGTCCTTCAGCTCATCAAAAGCTAACAAACAAGCATTATCCCAAACAAACTGTACACCTTTGCGAGTCAAATTAGTCAATGGACCCAAAATCTTCAAGAATCCCCTAATAAAGTGTCTGTTGTACCTATCTAAACCTAATAAATTACCCACCTCTATCGGTGTCGTGGGTTATCCCCACTCCCTCACCGCTGACACCTTACTCAGTTCCATTGATATCCCCAACTCAGAAATGATATGACCCAAAAATTGTACCTCATGCAGCCAAAACATGCATTTTTAAAAATTTGCATACAACTGATGTTCACGTAGTGTCTGTAAAACTCGATGCAAATGCTCGACGTGCTCCTCCCCAGTTTGGGAATAAGTCAGGATGTCATCAATGAAGACAATAACAAACTGATCCAAGAACTCTCTAAACACCCTATTCATCAATCCATAAACACAATCAACGCATTGGTTAGACCAAACGGCGTAACCTAAATCTCATAGGACCCATATCTCGTCAAAAAGGTAGTCTTAGATACGTCCTACTCCCTAATGCGTAACTGATGATACACAAATCTTAAATCTATCTTTAAAAAGTAGGCAAATCCTCTCAACTAGTCGAATAAGTCATCGATTTGGGGGAAACGGATACTTATTTCGTATCGTGACTTTATCCAACTCCTAGTTATCTACACACAAGCGTAAAGATCCATATCTCTTTTTTACAAATAATACTGGGGAACCCCAAGGTAAAGTGCTACGACGTATAAAGCCCTGCCCCAACAACTTCTCAATCTATTCCTATAGCTCCCTCATCTCTATAGGAGATATATGGTACGGTGAGCGATCTATTAGCCGAGTGCTCAGTGCTAAGTCAATGGCAAACTCAATCTCTCTGCTAGGGGCCAATCTCGGTATCTCCTAAAAGGCATCAGCATACAACTGGAATCTAATCGAGGGAAATCACCACCCCTAAGAGGTCTCCTCATCTATGTAATACAAATGAGTTGACGATCCTCTTTCAGGATGAGGCATCGCCACTAAGAACATATCTTGGATGGGAATCACAAACACTATGCTCCGGCTATAGCAGTCAATCATGTCCCTATACTCTGCTAGCCAATCCATGCCTATGACGGCTTCGTATTCTGACATATCTAATACAAGCATATCAGCGGGCAAAACTAGTCTCCCAATATCTATACTCACACCCCAACATATAAATAAAATAAGTGTCCCACAACTTACTGGTAAGTCTACACTCGTGATTGCACTATATGTCATCTGTAACAACCCTGTTGCTCGTGCAAATCTAGTGGCTATAAACGAGTGTGAAGCCCCAGTGTCAAATAAAATGCTCCCCAAAGTACCATGGATAAGAAACATACCCTCAACACTGGGTCGAGCCTATGGAGATGTAGTCTGGTGGACGTGGTACATGGGCCCATACTGTAACTACTCCTTCTTGGGTGGTGTTATTGAAAAGACTGGTGCTGCAGGCAAGGCTGTTATGGGTGCTGGTGCTAGGAGGGAGGTGGGGAAGATAGGTCTCTGAGGCTCCTAGAGGGATCCCTACTACTGCTGAACCCTACCCTTATCAGGTAAATCCAGTCATTTGTGGACAGTCTTTCCATAAATGAAACACCTGCTTATAAAATTACCTCCCCTCTAGCCCTGCTAGCCTTGACCCTGCTGGTCATTACCACCTCTACACTGACCCTGATGAAAATACTGTTAACCCGGCTGGCCTTGATGAACCTGGTGGCCCTACCTAAATCCACCATGTTCCTGTCTATAATCCCCCGAATGGAATCTTTTAGCAGCATACATGGAATCTGTTGAATCCAAGTCGACTGTTCCCCACCGGCACTTCTACCCCCACTCCTGCCCTACTGACTGGACTCTCCTGAGCACTTACTTCCCTTAACATGGAAGTGGTGGTCCTGACAGTGTAGTAGCGTTGTATTCAATACCTCCGTATATGTTTTCAAGGATGGATTACACTGTGGTAAGACCATCCATAAACAACTGAATCCTTTTCTCTTCCATTGGTACCTCATCGGGGACAAAAATTTTCAGCCTAGTAACCTCCTCCTCATACTCTGCTACGGTCCTCCCCTACTGAGAAACATATACAAATTTCTGCCTCATCTCAGTCTATATGGTAAAGGGAACTATTTACAATCGAACTGCTCCCAAAACTCCTTCATAATCAATGCGTCCCTCTCCTGCGTGGTGGTGATGAACTCCCACCACTGTAATGCTGGTCCTATCAACTTAAAGGTCGCTAGTATCTGCTTTTGTATTTATGTGCACTCATAAATCCTCAAATGACTCTGGATATCCTTCTTCCAATGGAATGCCGTAACTACATCGGGGCTCCCCTGAAACTCGGGAGAATGTTCCTTTTAAAACTCATCTCAGACTCGCTCCCAAGTATAAGGAAACGAGTGTCTAGGAGATGGATCAACCACCTGAGGCTGGGGTGGCACCTGTAGTGCCTGTTGAAAAAAAAGTAGCCAGGGCTTCATAATTGCTTATGCTAAAATGGGGGCAACCTCGACAACATTCATAGATCCTGGGGCCTGAGCTAGCTGTGGCTTGGGCTGTGCCTCTAGGGTGGCTCGTGGTGCACGTTGAGGAGGCATCTGAAATGTGAGAGAATTTTCCATCAGTCCATAATTCAATATGCCTTAAAATAGCTGAAGACACAAATATGTAATAAAGAATACAACAATCCTAATAATAGGGCTCGATATTAAAGAACGCTACGCTAAAAATTGTCGTACGTCGCACAGATCCTAAAGACACTAGAACCAAATGCTTTGATACCATCTATGATACATTGCCTATTCTAATCCTGGGAGATTAGTCCATTATTAAATTAATCAGGAATCATTAATGGTGCCATTCATAGCATCACTATCGGAGTTCAATTTAATTACTGATACCCTAATAGCTCGGTGTCAATTATTTTAAATTCTTATTATAAACATGAAGTAAACATAAATGGAATAAAATTTCACTCACCATTTCCATGCACATAATAATGAATACGAGATAACATCATAAATAAATAACTGAGTCGGAATGCCGTTCCAGATAAAAATCACAATACATTCATCCATAAGTAAAATCTAAATCAATATTGGAAATACTGGAAATACAAAGTCTCTGAAAATAATATCAAACTAAGAATGGGCGACATGCCCGACATAGATAAATAAGGACAACTAAGAGATTAATAAATGTGTAAGCGTCTAATAGCAAGGTCCTGCAACTTCCATAGCAGTTGCATCACGTTAAATGTAGGAAGTCCCATGTCTGGCATCCCTGTGGATGGGCACGTAAAATTATTTTTACAAAAAGGATTAGAAACGGGTCAGAGCCCAAGTAAAACAGTTTGAAAAAGTTTAGCAAGTGCTTAAAATGCATCATGATAAGATATTAAATACATGTTAGTACCGCGTGCCCTCACTTGAGATCCTCACTCCTCAACTAATGTGCATGCCTAACGTACTACTCTAACCCACCTAGTTATGCTGCTCCCCTAACTAGTTTTGCTTACATCTTTTCGCGTCTAATAATATATAGTGCCCACCCAAATTACGCATACAATACTAAATCATATTTCCCATTCCTTTTTATTTATTTATCATCACCAGTTTATAAATAAGTCTCACACACTTAGAGTATTTGAATATCACTATTTATTTTATCTACTAATACACCCATAGTATAATCAATCATGTGAATATATAAATTTACATCACTATTGTAATAAATACTTATACGACATCCCTAGGTGGAGACCTGCGATGTGGTCATACTATGCTATCAAGTCCTGCTACATCACGTACTAAATAAGGACATCGGTTTGGATATGACTGCCAAACCATAAATAAAATCACACATATTGGAGGGGAACATAGTTCCAAGTCTGTGGGTCACGCACACACCAAACATTCCCAATTTGTAAGGACATATTTTACTTAGTCCATTTACATTAGAGTATGTCGTATACCGCTACAAACCTCGAAGATTTACTCAAATTCATTCACGCATCAAGACGGATCCGAACATCAACATTCTTCAATAGAAAAGTCTCTGCGAGATGAATTTGTTTAAGGACGTGTTTAAGTCCCTTAATGGTTCATTATAAGTCTTGGGCTAATTTTCCTAAACTATTTTTAAACACCTGAGGCGCTTTTTTTCGTTAAAAGAATTTTCTCTAAGTGTTAAGGTGGAGATAGAATAAAAAAATATTTTTCTCTCTGGTCGTTCGAGCAATAGCTTAATGTCGTTCAAGCGATATAGCCATGTCGCGTGATATCCTCGTTCGAGAGACATCTCAAATCATTCGAGTGACATCCTTGTTTCGTTCGAGCGATAGCACCGACTCAATTTTTTTATAAATAACTAATTAAATGAGTCATTTTTCTTTAAGAAGACTTGATGTTTTACAGAACACGAAAACTGCAAACTGGAGAATACTTTTGTCTTCTTCATTTCGGGTTTAATCCTTTTGGTTTTTAATTCACAAAAATCCCAATAGTTAGGTGAATTATTTTGGAACCCAAGATACGTCTTTGCTGGAGTTTCCCTTGTAAGGAAGATTTCCTACTGCCGATCTAGGTGTCGTTTGAGGGAGGTACTGGATTGACTACGAATGCAGTCTTTGGGAGTAGTTGCAGGTGATCCTTAATGTCTGGTGGAGTTGCTGAGGAATTCCATTACTGATTTAGAACTTCTTGTTCAGGTGAGTATCTGCAGATATTCATTGCAGATTTCATTATAATACTTGTAAGTTGCGACTTACTATTTATAGTGAAATAAAAGATTTTGCCCGAAAGTTTTTTTTCCTGAAATCTGTGAATTAGCAATTTATTTGTGATGGTATGATTTATTTACCCACTTAGATGCATGTGTTACGGTTTAATTAATTTGGATCAAAGATCTAATCGAATTAAATAAGTTTTAAATTAGAAATTTGTGATTGTGTTAAATCGATATCACACCGCATTTACAAATTGGTATTAGAGCAGGTTACTACAATTTATCGAGTATTCCTGTTTTTGCCAAATTTTTGTGATATTGATTTTTTTTTTTGAAAAACCTGTTTTGGGAAAAAAATGCAATTTTTCCGATGGAGCACTTATATAATCGGATGCCCATCTTTGACGGGTCTAATTATGCCTACTGTAAAGCTCACATGAAATCACACTTAAAAGCTATCAATGTGAGAGTTTGGATTATTTGTGAAAGAGGCTGGACTCCTCCCACTGTCACCGCTAATAATGTCACTAATTTAAAACTTGTGACTGGATGGACTGAGGATGAATTTAAATGGAACACTTTTAATTCTCGTGGTCTAAGTGCAATTTCTGGAGCCATCACCCCTGAAGAGTTCCGACGTACCATGACGTGTACTACGTCAAAAGAAGCGTGGTATGTTCTACAATTTACCCATGAAGGCACGAATGCGGTCAAATAGTATAAAATTCAAAGTTTAACTACTCAATTTTAAACAATTACCATGCTTGAATCGAAGTGTTTTGATGACTTTTATGCACTTTTTTTGACATTGTCAACACTAGTTTCTATTTGGGTGAGCACATTCCTGATGCACGAGTGGTTAAAAACATTTTGAGATCGTTGCCTAAACGTTTTATCCCAAAAGTGACTATTTTGAATTCCTTAGGTAATTTGAGCAATCTAAAGTTATAAGAACTGGTAGGAGACCTCCAGACATATGAAATGGATAAGTTTCCTGATAATGTCAAGCCTAAGAATACAGGGATAACACTTAGAACCTAGACTAGAAAAGGAGAGGAAGTTTCCAAGAGAGAGAAGAAAAAGAAAGTGAAAGTTTAGGAGTCCGATTTTGAGAGAGAATTTGATTTTGATGATGTGGTCATGCTTGAAATTTTTTTAAAAAAGTTTCTCAAATTTTCAAAAGAAAATTCTTCCAATAAAAATCTTTTTGAGAAAAATAAAAATTTAGATGAGGCCAAAGAGAGCGGTGAGAAAGAGAATGAGAAATAAAAAGAGGAAGAGGAGAGATGTTTTGAATGTGAGGGTAAGGGGCATAGGGCATTTGAGTGTCCCACTAGGATAAAGAGGAAGGGCAAGAAGATTGACATGCCATCCAATCTTAGCGATAGTGACATAGAGGTTTATGATTCGGGTGATGAAAAAACCAACGGTATGTGTGTTGCATTTTTGCCTAGTCGGGTTAGCAAACCTAGTTTGCACGACGATAAGGACACTTATACACGTCAGACCCCCAATGATGTTTTGAGTGTTTCGAGTGAGGGTGAAAGTTAAGTTGAAAGTGAGTGTGTGAGTGGATTTGAAAGTGAGCTCCAAATAGCCTCTAGGAATTTGTACGCTGAGACCTTAAAGACTAAAAAGTTTAATAAGGATTTAGGTCTTAGGGTGATAGATTTGGAGAGAGATATAAGAGTTTTGAGTAAGTTTGAGGCGAAAGGGAGTCAACTCGATAAGGTGAAGGTTTCTTTGAGTGAACAGTTGATCGCTTTAGCTCGAGAAAAGTGTGATTGGACCAACTGGGTGTCTAGTCTGACAACACGTGTATCCCAACTCAAGAGTGATCTCGAACGTGCCCAGGAGGTCAAAATCCCTCTAGAGATCGCATCTAAGAAGGTTGGAAAGATGTCTCTCAATCTCGTTTTGGGTAATGGTGAGAGTTTAGGTATAGGTAATGATGGTGCATCAACTTCCCATGCCGGTTCCTGCTTTAGTGTTAGCTCCTTATCTCTCAACCTAACCCTCCTAGGACTTCGTTTCCCATTAGGAGAGCACGTCCTAGAGTTTTTGAGAGAGGTTTTCTTTGGCCCATTTATGTTTGTTCCCATTGTAAAAAGAGAGGACATTTTAAGGAATTTTTCTATAAGTGAGGTAGTGTGTCACATAGAGTTTTGCCACATGTTCACACCCACACACCCACACATGATACTTTACATTCTCCCGATGATTACATGAAGAGTTTGCACATATTCAGGAGCAAGTTAAGTTTTTGGTCAAAACTTCACATGGTTTGATGAATGTTTTTCATAGGATGTCACATCTTTGGAAAACTCCTCTATACCTAACGGTTGAGGTGTAGACTTGTTTTATAGCATATGATGATTTTCATGATGGTTTTTTGTGCCTATTGCTAGTGTGCACCCTTTTTGTATTGATCTTTTTCCATTTTTGATAAAAAAAACTATTTTTTTAAACATTTTGGAATAATACAAAAATATTTTCTATTCTTTTGAGAAAAATTAAAAATGCCAAAAATGTTTTATTTTGATAAAATTTTTAGAAAATCCAAAAAGATTTTTATATTTGGTTTTGTATTGTCTATGGATGGACATTTAGAAGGATTTTTCTTCTCTCTTGTAACCCTTCCTAGGGTTGCATGGTAGCCACCTCTTCAAACCCTACCCATGCTGATCCAAAACCACCAGACCCAACATCTGTGTGGACCAAATCTTTTGCTGATATCCTAAAGTCTTCTCAAGAACATGATCAAATACAACTCAAATATGTTTCATCATTCAAAGGTGAGCATTCTATGCTTCTCTCACGAAGATATTAGTAAGCTAGGAGAACTATATAAATATTCAATTATGGGGAAATTTTCTCATGGTCGCTCTCCTCTGGATACTACAAGGAAAACAATTCATACCATGAACCTAAAAGCCTCATTCACTGTTGGATTATTGGATAAAAAACATGTCATCATAAGATTATTCCATGAAGAAGACTTCGCACGACTTTGGTTGCACAATCAATGGTATATAGGTAGGCTACCTATGAGAACTTTCAAATGGCCTCCTAATTTTAGACCTGAAAGAGAAATCTCCATAGTTCCAATTTGGATATCCTTTCCCTCTCTCCTAATTCATTTTTTTGAAAAATATTCGCCCTTTTTCGTTGCCCAAGTAGTTGGGAAACCTTTGAAGCTTGACAGATCTGCTGTATCTGTTAACAGACCTAGCATTGCTAGGGTCTGTGTTGAGGTTGATCTGCTCAAACCAAATATTGATCGTCTTTGGATCGCTTGTGGAGAGGATGGTTTCTGGCAAAACATTGAGCGTGAGGATCTCCCCAATTACTGCACTGATTGTTTTAAAGTCGGCCATGATAAAACCAAATGTTTGCTGTCTAAGCCTTCCAAAAATAATGAACTTATCCCACCTAAGACCAATCTTTCAAACAATCCTCTTGCAAATCCTACCAAAAACCATCAAAAAGTCCTCCAACCTAAACAAAAATTCATTCTAAAACCTATATAAAATCCATTGCCATTAAGCAACCAACTCACAAGAGGTGAATCCTCGAAAACTCACTCTGTACCTCCCCAATCCAATTTGCATACCTTAGCTGAAGAAACTATCCCAGATCAATCTAGCCACTCCCCTACCAATTTTAAAAACACAAACTAAGATTTTCCCACCCAAACTCATCAAATAACCAACACCCCAATACCTAATCATCCCAACAATACCCTCTCTAATTTAGAGAATCCCATAAACTCTATTATTACATAAAAAAATACAGACCAAATGCAGCTCTTCTGCCAACAGATCTAGAATGTAGAAGTTGATATTAAAGACATGGAAATTATGGAAGTTCTTATGCTTTCTCCTAAAGGAACTACTCTCCCAGTTAAATCCAAAGATGATCTCCTCAAACCTCTATCTCTATCTGACAGTGAAGATAACTTGAAGCAGGTATTCCCTTTATTAAAGACTTGATGTTATTCTCTAATGATATTGGGAAAAAACTGAAAAATCCCATTCAAAATATCCCACCTATTGAGGTCATTGCAACAGCCATAAATCCCTCTATAACCAAAACCAAGTTGTGTCCCAAAGAAGGTACTGTCAGAAATTTTGACCATATGTTTAAAGGGCTGACTAGAGCCTCTCTAAAATCTTCAAAATCTTTTAATCTTAATCCATATCAATGATTAAGTTCATTGTGTGGAATATTATAGGGTTAGAAAATAACCCCTAAAAAATAAGGATTAAAAATCTTATCAAGAAGCACAATCTCCCTTTCATAGCCCTGTTAGAACCCAAAGCTAAAGATGACAAGATTGAAGACTTAAGGAGAATCACCAATTTTCAAGGATGCACTCTTAACTCCAATAACAAAATCTAGTTTTTATGGAGGTATGGGGTTAAATGTGAAACAATCCTTAATGGAGATCAGGCTATGCTGCTGCAGATTTCTCACCCCCATTTGCCAACTGAGGTATTTCTATCCCTTGCTTATGCTAAATGTAATAGGTATGATAGAATTCCTCTTTGGAAGAACTTTAATGATCATAAACTTGTTGCTAACTCTAATCCTTGGCTAGTCCTGGGAGATTTCAATGTAGTATCCAAAAGTTTTGAAAAAAGGGGGGAAATGAAGTGGATTATCATACTATTGATGATTTCAACAATTTTATCACCAATGCTTCTTTATTGGAGGTAAAATCTATTGGATCTCAATTCACTTGGCATAACTTTAGAGAATGTGGCAAAAAATGGTATAAATTGGCATACCAAGTTTCTGACTTTTTCTAGTAGGATAACCTTAATAAACTTTGTGCTCTCTTTTATACCTGTTCATACTATTGCATCCTTAAAGCCTCCTCCAAAAACAATCAAACTTACCCATTCTCTGTTTAGTAATTTCTTATGGGGATCATCCAAAGTTTATAGGAATAAACATCAATGGTTGAAGTGGATCAAAATGTGTTTCCCTATTGAAGAAGGTGGTTTGGGGTTTAAATTTCTTCCAGACCTGATTGAATCATTTATCTTAAAGATTTGGTGGAATATATCTTCTTTGCCTAGCCTATGGTCTGCTTTCTTTCTTAATAAATACTCAAATAGACCTTGCATTGGTGGATCCCAAACCTACAAAAGATTTATGTCTATTCAATATATTATTGAAGCTGCTACTACTGAAGTTAAGGATATTAAAGTTTGGACTCCTACAAATGATGGAAAATTTTCTACAAACTCTGCTTGGCATCTGATCATAAAGGCTAATCCCACATCTTTTATATGCAAGGTTCTGTGGAATTCAGTATTTCCTCAAAGAATTTCAATTTTCTTGTGGAAGTGCTATCATAATATCATTCCCTTAGATGAATGTATCCAGGATAGGGGAATTCCCATGGTATCAAGGTGTAACTACTATAACTCTTATTTTGAAACCTATGATCACTTACTTATTTTGGGTCCTATTGCCTCAACTGTTTAGAATCGTTTTTCAAAAATGTTTGGTATCCATATATCCTTATCCTCTTTCCATCATATGCTGATGTCATGGTGGTTGAAAAAACTAGTGAAAAATTCCCTCCAAACTCTTTTGATTATCATGCCAGGTGCTATCGTATGGGAACTATGGAAAAGCAGAAACTTATCTAGGTTTGAAGGTATAGGTATGAGTTGTAGAAAAATCATCAATCAAGTATTTGATCTCGTGATTTCCTGCTGCAGCAACTTTAAGTTCAGATCTAAACTTACTTATTTTGATTTTGTTTTTCAATATTTCAAGCTTTCCAACTTGAAACCCAAACCCCTCATTCCTGTAATTTCCAAGTGGAAATAGCCTTGTGTAGGGGAAGTCAAGCTTAATACTGCTGGAGCAAGCACATGTAAGTTAGATCAGTCCGGTTCAGGAGGTACTGTTAGAGATCATGGTGGGATTTAGATTCAAGCTTTCTTTATCAATCAAGAGAATGTCCCCAATGCTTCAACTGAATGTTCTGCCATCATTTCAGGTCTCCAAGCATGCATAAGCCTCCAAATTTCTTCAGTGGTTGTTGAAACTGATAACAAATAACATTTTGATATTCTCAAAGGCCACATAAAGAAACCACCTTGGTACCTTATAGAATCTATCAAAGTTATTAGAGATTTTCAAACTGTAATCTCTATTTCCTACTCTCAAATTTGGAGATTTTTGAATTCAGCAGATTCCAGTCTTGCCATTCATGGAAATCAGTCCCAATGTTTCTCCAGCTTCTCAAATGTTCAAGATCTCCCTTCAAAGTCTAAAGGTCTATACAAGATGGATCTCTTGGGTTTCAAATCATTTTCATTTCTTCATTAATTATTTGATTTCTTCATTTAATGGTTCGATCATTCTTTGTTTTTATTATATCTTATTCTTGTAAGGCCACCTTGGTAGGGCTTTTCTACCATCATTTTTAATACATATGGGGTTTCTAGCCTCTTCATAAAAAAAATGGATAGACATTTAGGATGACCGAGTCACAACATCATTTCATTATTCATGTGACTATTTGATATTGTTTTGAGACGATACAACATTTCAACCACGTGCTTTATAATGTTTGAACTCATTGAGATGTTATTAGTTGTTACTTCCTACATTTTTTAATCTTTATTTTCTTTATTACGCACGTGCCTAGATTTTTTTTATTATTGTGCTTGTCTATCACATATTGATTGACGTGTTTTCACTTTAATTCTGTCTTTAAAATGAACCAAATGTGATAAAACTTGATAATAAAAGTAGTGCATGTAAGAACTGTTGCCCGTGAGGAATTTGTTTAAATTTGAAAAAATGATGAGTGAACACGGGAAAGGGCTGTGAGAGTCAAGTGAACTCGTCGTGAAAGCCACCATTTGAAAACAGCCCAAAAGAAAAAATTAGGGCAATAAAAAGAAAATTTTGCCAAAAAATGGGCCAATAGGAATCTTTTAAAAAGATAATTTAGTTTGATCACCTCAAAAGAAAAAAAAAGAATTATTATTTATGAGGGAGTTTGGTTGAAAATAAACAACGGGTTTGCACATCCTAACAAAGTCTTGAAAAATCATTACATAGTTTTAGGCGTTATTTAGGTGGAAATCATTTAGACTCTAATTTCTTGATTTGATTAAGTCGATGTCATATAAATTCAACAATTTTACACCTAAGGATGATTTTTATGTTCATTTGTTTGAGTATACATATTCATTGTGCACATATTATATGATCGATTGAGTTTATTTACCTATCGAATTTGTTCACACCCATTCATTGCATATCCAAGATTTGGTTATTTTAGTGTAAATTCATGGCGTGTGTTTTTTTTAATAAATTTTTGGAAAAAATTTGAAATATAAAAAATAGATTGTGAAAGATTTTAAGTTTATCTTTGCATGAGCGTAATTGATATATCTATGCTATGTTTTTGTCGTGACACTCTGTACTTATTTAATTTAATCTTCTCCTTGTATATTTCAGACAAATAAAAATGGGGAGAACGAATTATGATTTTATGGGGGAGTTTGTTTAAGTTTGGATTTTTGGGGAGATTTGATATTCGATTTGATTTATGTGAGGGCACGTGGTATTATTTTCTTGTCTCATGTATGTAGGTACAATTGAAGATCATTATTTTTCACACCTTGATGATGACAAAGAAATTTTAAAGATTTGAAGAAAGTTGAAGATTTTGAAGACTTGCATCTTTAGTACCTCCTCACTTTTGGATTCATGGGAGGGTGTTATATTTGTATAGATATTTGATTTGATAATTTGGATTGTTTTTTTTGTACATGCATAAACATAGCGGAATATTCGTAAGAACATATTTTACATAGTCCGTTGACATTAGAGTATATCGCATACCGCTACAACCGTCGAAGAATTATTCAAGTTCATTTATGCATCAAGATGGATTCGAATATCAACATTCTTCAACAGAAAAGCCTATGCGAGATGAATTTTGGTAAGGATGTGTTTAAGTCCCTTAATAGTTCATTATAAGTGTTGGGATAATTTTCCTAAACCTTTTTTAAACACCCGAGGCATTGTTTTCCATCAAAATAATTTTCTCTAAATGTTAAGGCAGAGTTAAAATAAAAAATTATTTTTTGCTCTGGTCGTTCGAGCGAAAACTTAATGTCGTTCAAGCGACATAGCCATGTTGTGTGATGTCCTCGTTCGAGTGACATCCTTGTTTCATTCGAGCGATAGCACTAACTCAAATATTTTATAAATAGCTCATTAAATGAGTCATTTTTCTTTAAGAAGACCTGACATTTTACGGAACACAAACACTGCAAATGGCAAAATACTTTTATCTTCTTCATTTAAGGTGTAATCCTTTTACTTTTCAATTCACAAAAATTGCAATAGTTGGTGAATTATTTTGGAACCTAAGATACATCTTTGCTGGAGTTTCTCTTGTGGGGAAGATTTCCTACTGTTGATCTACGTGTCGCTTGAGGGAGGTACTGGGCTGACTAAGACTTCGGTCTTTGGGAGTACTTGCGGGTGATCCTTGATGTTCGGTGGAGTTACTGCAAAATTCCATTGTTGATTTATAATTGCGTGTTCTTGTGGGTATCTGTGTATATTCATTGCAGATTTCATTGTCATACTTGTAAGTTGCGATTTAAGGTTTATAGTGGAATGAAAGGTTTTACCCCGAAAGTTTTTTTTTCTTGAAATCTGAGAATTAGCAATTTATTTGTGATGATTTAATTTGGATCAAAGATTGACTCCAATTAAATAAGTTTTAAATTATAAATTTGCGAATTTGTTAAATTGATAAACTATCATAAACTCAAATTGCATGGACCTAAGTTTCTATGTCCTCGGGGGTACAAGTCATAATCCAACACAATGAGCTCATCAGGATAAGACTGTCCACGGCGTGAAAATCTACCATGATAGCAAGTGGCATAGGTATGTTTACACATAAATAAATACACAATAGGAATTCACACGTCCTATATATATATATATATATATATATATATATATATATATAACATATGCCTTATACGTAGTATATATAACACTCGAATATCCTACGTATTTTCAATTCACCATTTAACTGTTCATCGTATTCTTCCCAAGTGTTTTCCCCACTACTCGATGAGTCCTAATCACTCCATTAGATTATTTCAGTAATTAAAATATTCTTCTATCACTGGTCTGGTCGTATATTCACTCACACTTTTCGTGACCCATTCTAATTTAGGAACGAACATTTAAATGTCAAACTAAGCCCCGTGGTTCACTCATATTCATTATAATTTTTGTGAAATCAACTATGAAATATACCAAATACTTTGCTAAACCAAATTCTCTTCACTTGTAAAGAAATCATCAACTCAAACCTATCAAAATTGAACCAAACCGAAATTCAGAAATGTCAAGTCCCCCGAACCGGTTTGGGGGAACATGAGAATCTGTTTGAGGGTACAGCCGAACCGATTTGGAGGAACATGCGAATGGGTCGCTGTACTTGGGTGTTCATCTTCTTCCTACTATTGGTTTTAACCATTTTCACACCTTCAAACCAACATTACACTATCCCAAAATCCCAACCAAAGGTCTCTAGCATTATAGTAACATGTACCGACACTTTTTAACGTATTGATGATGAAAGTGTTTTGGGTTGTATTTGTCTCAAGAAGGAATCAAAAATTGAAAAGTTAGACTCGTGTTTGGAGATGTGGAAAAAATTGTTGTGTTCTAGAGTTGAGAAATATTTTACTAAAGCTAGGAAGTATAAAGGAAAATGTAGTCAAGCCAAAATCCCCCTATCGGACTCACATTCAATTGAGGAATATATGGATGTGTTAGAGATGATAGATGATGTTTCTGACACCTCATACAACACATATCTTTATAATAGACCGGTGAAGATGTTCATTGAAATTTGTGGTCTTAAAAGGAAAATGTAGTCGAAAGTCTTGAATGCGGTACACCAAAATGTTAAGGAAGTAATAGTATTTTACTATAACAAAATAATTACTAACGATAATTTTACGTTGCAAAGGTGTGGGGAAATTTAGTAACATATATTTATTATTACTAATAATTGAATTACCAACTAAGGTTTACCGCTACTAATTCTTACTTACTAACGGACTTTTATGTTACTATTTCTGCCATTACTAATGGATTTTTGTAGTTGCGAAATATTTTGTAACAGATTATTGCAAGGTTCTAAAAAAGGCGGGGCGTGATCGAGGCGTGGAGGTCAAGCCTTAAGCCTTAGAAGCCTAGGCGGGCCTTAGGCGTAAAAAGGCGTGAAAAGGCGTTTAGACCTTCTTAATATATTTTAATATTTTTTAACCATAACAAGGCTATTAAAATACTAAAGTTGTACATATCATAAAAATATGTCTGGATATATGCAAATTAAAATATTATTTGATTATTTTGGATGAGATAATGGTTCGGTTAGTATAAAAATTCTTTAAAAGGCGATATGGTTTCACTAAAGAATTACTCTTTTTAGAAAAAAGTGCGCCTTAAGGATTTTACAAAGAATAAGGTGTGAAAAACTTAAGGCGGGGCGTTTCTCCCAAGCCTTAAGCCTAGGCGTGCCTAGGCGGGTGTTTGAGAACAGTATTGTTTGACTATAACACAAGTTTTAAAGCTCCGTTACTAACATTAATACATATTTTAAAAAAAAATATTTGTCAACATACGAGATCCTTCTTTAGGTGAAAAATACATGTCCTTAAAATATACAAATTCAACAATGCTTACAACACTATATTAAACCCAATAACCTATGCATAAAAATTGTCCACATAAATGAGGGAACTATATTCAACATTTAATTTTTAATAAAATTGAAGATATCTGTATATAATAAAATTTTATCAACCCCCACTCTATGCATAAGCATTGTAAAAATATTCAACAATTTCCCCCTATTTTTCCCTAAAAAGGAAAAAGTAAACAATATTAAATAATGAGAAATTTCATAATATTACAACGTATACAATAATTAGGAACCTAAAGAAATATTCTCTCATAAGTGATCCATAAGTGATATTTTTTATCTGCAAGCCCATACTTCCATGTTACATTAGGAACTTACAAGATGATCCTCCCATGTTGCATTAGGAACCTATAACAAAATATCAAAAACTAAATAAATTGCCTTGGTAAAATGAATCAAGTGATACCATTTGTAAAGTCAATAGTGAATACAACATGTTATATTTTTCTAATAGAAGCCACACACAAGTACATACCAATTTCAAAGCATATGGAAAAATGTTTAACATAATCTGAGACAATAGACTCTCCCGATCCTTGTAGACTATAGCATAAAAGAGTATGAAAAAAATAGATTCAAATGTTAAACAATGTGAAATAAGAACAGTTCATAAAAGAACATATAAGTTAAAATGAAATAAATTTCTTTTATATCAAATTAATATTTTAACGGTCAAAATAATTATACATGTATTATGAACCAGGGATAATTATGTCTCCCTTGCGCAGACAAAATTATTTGACTTAGCCTTAGTAAAAAAGATAGAAGCATTCATATACATTGTACACATAGACATACACACACACACACACACATGTGTGTGTGTGTGTGTGTGTGTATTTGACCTCCTTTTGCCAACACCAATCAACCTCCACCATGACCATCTAAATTCCACCCACTGCTATCCCCTCGCCCTCTCTGTTTTAGCATGTCCACAAAACAAAATGGGCAAAAGTAATTATTAAACATATAAACCTAGACCATTCAATCTAGTATATTCATATATACCACACACACACACACACACACACACACACACACATATATATACACACTAGTGGTAACCTGTCAATTCAAGAACACAAAAATCACAAGAACGTTAATTATTGCTAGAACTTCAGTGGGAACAAAAACATCCCAGATAAGTTTCGCATGAATATTAGTTATAACTAAGATTCACATCAACATTATTTGGAAACGCGAAGGAAAGGAAAAATATGGTATAGTTAAAGGAAATATTGCTATAGCATGTCATTATTTCTTTCCTCTGTATTTTTCTCTCCACTCTTTCGAAAGATAAAAAATAAACCATTGTATTTTTTTCTTCCTTTGCATTGTTTTTTATACTCCCCAGAATCCAACCATAGTGCTAAGATCTTCTACAAGTAAAATTATATTGATGTGTAAATGTAAGCACTATCAAAGCTTAGAATTTATACATGTGACCATATACTCACGAGTTTCATAACCATAGGTACCCATAACATTCATAGATATATGACTTTTACCATCTATTGGCCTGTTCTTTGCAAGCCCAAAATCAGAAAGCTTTGCATTTTAGTTCTGCCAGTCAGCAATTCAAATTTTGTAAGAAAACCAAGCAAGTATAGTTGAAGAAGACATAAATCTTAACAGTTGAGAATGTTCCACATACTGAATCAATCAAGATATTAGAGGATTTAAAATCTCGATATATCATGTAAGCCCCTTTGTGCACCCAGAGCAACCTTCATATAGAGGACCCAAGAGAATGGTTATAAGTAAGAACTCCCTATTCCAAAGGAAGATATTTAAGTGACTAAATTATACACAAGTAAAGTAGGAGACCATATATAATGATCCTCGTTTAGGCTCTTTTTGGTTTGGGGTTAATTGTGTTCAAAATTCTATCCAAAATTAAATAATTATAGCGCATACAATTATTTATATTTTTTTAAAGAATATAAAATTCACTCTGAATAGTTGAATATACTTTTCCCTTAGGTGAAAAGTATTTCACTCGAAGCCAAACCGAGACTTACAGAAAACGCTGTACTGAATGATGCAATGCTAATATTACAATGAAGTGAAAAATATAATAAGTGTATTTAAATACTACAACACCTTGCTCAAATATCATTAAAGTAAACACTCCTTTAAACAACCATGCATATTGTATAAATATATCATATTAGACATCAACTAAAGATCAAAGTATCTTAGATGAAGTCTTTCTTGGGATAAAAAAAATGTCATAAGTCGATCATAAAATAAAGCCTAAACTTAAAATCATAGCTCAAATTTAACTCATTTCAATTTCGTAGTATACCTAGAAATCTATAAGACCTTTTATAAGGTCCATGTTGAATAATTACAGAACATAACCAAACAATCAATAACCTAAGTGCAGATAAAATACAATTTTACCACTACACATAATCATAACTGTAGTGATTGCAGTATTAAAGAAAGCCGAACATTATCTTCCCCCTCCTCCTTTATCGGGGCCTAGAACTAGCAATTTTCATAAAAATATTGGCATTGACAAAGTTGAAAAGGTGTTTATAACCAAAACACAATCCAAATATACATAGATCTAACAAAGTCGACAACAAAAACATAGTACAAATTAATTCCACATCAAACGCATTGTGCAAATTAAGTCCAAATCAAAGGCATAGTGCAAACTAAGTCCAAAACACAAACATAGTACAAACCCATAAACTAAGCATATTTAAGCCAATAATCCATCCAAATCAAATATCCCTCTAAGACTAAGTTGGTGAAAGTGTAATGGCCACCGAGGAGCATTTAACAACCTTGCATCCGACTTCAACACCTCCTCCACATATATTTTCCTCTCTCTGACTCTAACTTATCTACCATGACATACCCCTTTTCCACAAATGACACCAAGAAGTGAGCAAACATCCAATACAAGTCAATTGCATAAGAATCTTCCTTAAAATTTGGATAACACAACTGACTTGTATTGGATGCGTACTCACTTCTTGGTGTCATTTGTGGATCATTTTCCTTTTGAGCATTAAATTCCTGAACCAAACTTTGTACAAAACCCAATGATAAAAAAGGCCAAACTATAGTAAGTTAATATATATTACATGTAGATGGGTTTTTTTAATAAATGAAACTATATAATGTACAAATATACCTACTTAGTTTGGATATGTGTGCGAGATTCATCAAATGTTTTACTAACGGAAGAGATGATATCTTCCTTGAATGCATCTACAACATCATTTGCCTTTTTTTTGTAAGTTTTGCCTTTGCCACCCCCAACCATATTAACTACTTCTTCGAAACATGGTGATGCACTACACAAACTCCTACCCTTTTGTCCTTCCCAAAGACATTCATTATTTTGTAGGCATTGGTTCTTGCTCCTACCCTATCCATTCTTTCTCTTTCTTTTTACACCACACCCTTTAGTTTATCCTATCACAATGTAAGTATAGATCAAAATGAGGAAATTACATTAATGAACGCAACAAAATACTAAAAATATTATTTTTTGATGTAAATACTCACTTAGTGAAGCTTAACATTAAAGTCAATCGACATTACGTCCAAACATTACAATCATGAAGTCAATCGACATTACGTCCAAACAATAGCCATCAACATATTTATTGAATATGTATTGGTCCCAACATTACAATCTCATCATCAATGAAATTCCCTTTATGAGAGAACTCTCCATTTTCCTCTAAAAAGGCTTCACATAAACGTTTTTGATTTCCATCTGGTGGGTTTGGTATGTACTCCATGCCATATATAAAAAATCAGCAACAACATAGGACTCTGTAATGGGGCCTTCAACATACCGATTATTGTGGGGTGTATATTTCAAATCTTTCATCTACCTATTTATATACGGTTGTAAAAATTAATAATAAGTAATATTAACTAGATCGATGCATATTTTATTATATTAAAAGATAAAAGAGTTCAGCTTTTGAACGGATACATCCAATGATTATTGGTTGGTCCACAAACTAAGGGTGCATCTACTAGATGCATAGTGAGTTGAATACCAATATGAAAATACGTAGGTGGGAAATATTTTTCCAACACATAATGATTCCATACCCCTATATTTGGTTTTTTTGGATATCCTGGAAAATCAAGACCGTAGAGCAAAACACCAATCAAACTTAATTATTGGATCGTTATTTTTAAATCTCAGAGTTTTAAAAATGTGTGTTGGAGCATCATGGGTAGCAAATGTTCCATTATGACATGATGGTCATGTGACTTCAATAAGTGCCGATAAGGTGGACTAAGACTTACTATATTTCTAAAGTTAGAAAAAAATAAGGTAAGAAGCTTTTTGTTTTTCAAAATTTGGTAGAGTTTTTTGTTTTGTTCCTTATCCAATGCGGTGTTGTTAGTTTTATCCTTTTCCTGTGCATTTATTAACTTGCATCCATTGACCACCATGTGTGCCCATGTCCTTCATATCTAACCCCCCTTTTTAGTATCCTTTGTTTTATTACCACAAAAAATTGTGTTTATTAAATGTTGTGAAATATTCTTCTCGGTATGCATCACATCAATGACATGTCAAACTTGATGATAGCATAAATATTCTGAGTCAAAAAAAACAATTTTTTTATACCAAGCTTATTTAACTTCGACATTGTCACTTACATTCATATTACTAGACTTTTGTTTCTTACCGGGAACTTTTGGGACTTTGTGAGGTACATACTTAGTGTTGCTTAATATATCCACAAGTGTATCTCCATTTAGTCGAACCCGAGGATGTCCAAGTTCTTGTTTCCTAAGTCCCAAACCTCTCTCACTTCTAAATGTATGATCATTATTAAGAAACATATGATAGTTTGTGTATATTATCTTCATGTTGTGTTCTTACCGAATGGATGAAGTGTCATCACCACAAAAATGACATGATTTATAAGCATATGTTATACACCCAAATAAGTTCCCATATATGGGAAAATTATGAATCCCCCACATCAACATATATATCAACGTAAAAGGTTGCATTTTGCGCATGTTAAAATTTGGAACTACTTCCCATAATTTCTTCAACTCGTCTACCAGTTGTTGGAGAAAAACATCAATGTCTTGACTCGGCACCTTTGGCCCAGGAATTAATAGAGACAATATTTGGAACTCATGTTTTAAGCAAAATAAGGTCCCACATTGTAAGGCACAGTCATAACATGCCAATAACTATAACTATTAGACCGAATACCACACGGATTAAACCTTTCCTTGAAGAAATCAGGCCATCTAGCTTTTAGCATTCTCCATTGGGATGAAAAATAAGGATGTCACTAATAATCCCACAAACATATTTCTTGATAGTGCCATGTTATTTCATGCATTATCCAATGTATAGTATATAATGTAACTAGCCTTGGAATTAGAGGGAGATGTCTCAACACTTTCAACGGTTTATTGCAAGACCTTTTCCCTTTCCTTGATGTCGCTGCATATCTCGGTTCTCCACATTGAGGACATTCCTCCAAATATTCATTCTCTTTCAAATACAAACTATAGTTGTTAATTCAAGCATGAGTGCATTTCATTTTCATCCCAAAATATTTCATTATTCTCTTCATGTGAGAATACTTTTTTTGGTTATGTGTTTTATTTTGGAAGGTAACTCTTCAAGATAGACAAGAGAGTGGTCATACTATTTTCCAATGAACCTAACTGGTTCTTCAAATTATGTAATTCCATAATTACAGAGAGAGTAGTCTCGGTACCCTGAAATGAATGGTATAATTTCTTAGTCTCTAGTCTCTTATACTTGTTATACTTCTCATTATCAGCATAAGATTTTTCAGAAACTCCTGCCTATTTAAGTTCGACACACTATTGCTCATGCACTATATAACATGCGCCAACTAAGTTCAGAAGACTTGCATTCTTAATGTTATCTTTTTTAGCATGTCCTTCACATTCATCAGGTTCCATTATGGGATATGTTGTTATGTTCGAGGATCTATTTTCACAATGTAAAACCCACGTAGTATATGTCTTGTCTATACTATGCCTAATAAAAAGACTGCTGATATTTTATGCATTGAAATGCTTCTTACTTAGACACTTAACACACAGATAAGGAAAGGTTCAGAACTGATGGACATTTTTTGCAATTGCAAAATCAAGAAAATATTTAACTTTGTTTGTGTTCACCTCGCTTACTGTGTTCCTTTTATTCATCTACTATTTGTTCAATGCTTGTGTCATTCTGCACTTCAAAAAAAAATCATGGTTCACACACAAGTTCTATGATAGCAAGCAAAGAATGATTAAGAAGCAACGGGTCCAAATAGTTACTAACATTTCGATACATAAAAATTAGGGATTTAAAACTCACATCACAGTGAAAAATAATCTGAGATCCTTAAAACACATATTAGTAAGACTTCAAAATATGAAAATCTTCAATCTGTAATCAATATAGCATGAACTGAGTTGACCAACATATTTTGAATGGGTGATTTCTTCAGTGGTTATATTATACTTTAATATATTGTAAAATCATTGATTTTAGTTAGTTTTAAATGAAATTTTATCTACTTAACATCAATTAAAGTTCTACACATAACAAGATACACATAAGACTTATCAATGCCCACATAAGTGTCTAAAATTTGGCTAGTGGAAATTGAAAATTGGATATTCTTTACATATATATACATTTTTAGTTTAATCTAATAAAAAAATGAACTTTTTTGTCCAAATTACATGTTCTTTACCCTTTACTAAATGTTTAATCTAGCATAATTACTATTTCCTTAAGATATCGATTATAACCCTCTGGATTGTCTACCGACCCTAAATATTCTGCAGGTATGTATTTGGATTGTATATGATTTTACATGTCATGACCTACTTATTGGACGAGTCCCTTTAAATTAATAATGATATACATACATACATACACATATATATACATACACATATATATACATACATATATATATACATACATATATATATATATATATATATATATACATACATATATATATATATATATATATATATACATACATACATATATATATATATATATATATATATATATATATATATACATACATATATATATATATATATATATATATATATATATATATATATATATAAAGTTACAATGGTGTTTTCATTATCCATAAGATGGGAAGATACTTCACGGTTCAGATCAAAGCCAACAAGGCTAGAAATGAAGGGCTGGGATTAACTTATGTCCTGTAATACCCTTTTTTCCCTCAAATTTTTGGTTCCCCCACTTTTGTTACTTTCCATACTTACAATTTAATTCAAAATTAGGGGTATTTTGGTGAAAATGACAATTGGTTCTCTATTTCTCTCCCGCTCACACAAATCCTACCCCGATTCTCTCCTTCTCCCCCTTACAGATTTTGTCTCTCTCCCAACGAAAACCCTCCTCAGGTTGAAATCCTTGAGATCCATTACCTCCCCTCGCATCGAAGCTTACCGCCCTAAGGTAATCTGTCTTATACACGCACACACCTACACACTCACACATGAAAATATAAGAACCCATCTCCCTTCAACATCTCCATCCGCCTTGGCATCTTTATCTCTCTCACCTCTTACACATGAACACACAACAAATCGCATATCCGGTTGATTTTTTTTTTAAATTCTGATTGAGTTTTTTTTATTGTTTCGTTCTGAAATTTCAATTGGGTTGTTTGAGTTAATGTAGTAGATTTCTTAGTTTTGTGAAATTTTTATTTGGGGGTTTTTTGTAACAGGTATATATATCTTGCAAGAAGTATTTTGATTTGGGTTTTTTTTGAGTTAACATAGTTGATTTGGTCTTTTAGCCTGCATTGGGTAAAATAGCTTTCAAGAGGTATATTAATCTTGCAAGAGGTATAAAATATCTTGCAACAGGTATAGTAGCCTGCATTGGATATACACCATAGGAATTTTCAAATCTGAGTTTTAGGCTAGATTTCTATCATTTTAACTATAGTTTGTCTTCATTTTAATTATATTATGTATTCTATGGTTTTAACTAATTTAGTTCAGTTTTTTTTTTACAAATTTATAGTTAGTTTTTCCCATTATTATTTTTACAGAATTATAGTTTAACTTCTTGACCATGAACTAACGTCAGTCTCTTTGATCAGACAAGAATCTGTCCATCCTAAATCTTACACTGAAAGCGCATCCTCACCTTGCTTGGTCCCCACAGAATTGAGAATCATAGAACAAACAGAGCCTTACGTCAAGTCATCTCCCATAGCCATGGTATCGAACTGTAATGTGGAAGTTATTGATCTTTCCCCTATATTTGCTTGCAATTGAGAGGGAATATGCATCCATCATGTTTGAGAAAATGCCCACGTGCTATTAGAATATTTTTCCATGTAGAAATTTTTTATACATAGGATATTATTAGAAAATATGTGTTATCTTGCATTTGTGGGGACTATGATATTTAGGGTGTATGATTATAAATTTTTGACTATTCATTCCTCACTGTTGTGTTTTTCTTCATATAT
Source organism: Sambucus nigra (assembly GCA_949130495.1). Classification (NCBI taxonomy): domain Eukaryota; kingdom Viridiplantae; phylum Streptophyta; class Magnoliopsida; order Dipsacales; family Adoxaceae; genus Sambucus; species Sambucus nigra. The sequence continues at coordinate 321,416 of CASBWL010000256.1, forward strand.
GCAGTTTCACAGTCTTAATCTCCAAGAGATGGACTTCCATTCTTTCTTTCTCTGCAATCTCATCAGACAACTTCCATATGTTAATACGGATGCGGTGCGTGTAGTATGTTAATGACGTTGGAAATTACTTACTGATATATGTTACATCACAATTTGATTAGCTAATATTGATACATTTCCAAGAGGCTATCAACAGAGAAAGGCCAATAAAATGTTGATACACTTCGTTTGTGTTGATTAGTTTTAAAATTACAAAACATTCCTAGATTTTTAATAAAATGTTTTCATGAAATTTGCAACTATAATTAATTTGAAGACCATAGATGGAAAATGGATACATTTCCATTTCTATTATGATGTTTCCAATATGGCGAAGACCATGGACTAGATTGTATCATTTTAATGTTTATATTTTTATTTTTGTTTTAAATTATGTTTCTATGTTTTTCTCTTAACTCCAAGCTATTTTTGTAAATACTAAATTTTCTTCTAAATTTATTAAAATAGTACTAAGTAATGTTAAGAACAACCACTTTTGTTGATGATGAAAGGTTGTGCGCTTGGTTCATGGGTTAGTGGCCATGTTATTTTTAGTTCTATATCTTTTAGTTCTACTAAGACTTACATATGTGATGTACAGTAGATTTTGTTGATAGTGTAATTTTGCATTGTTTTTGTTCTTCTCTTAACAGGTGCATAGTAAATTATGGAAGTGGAAGGTTTGATGCCAAAGATAATTTATGGAGGATTCAAGGTTCTCTTGACCTTCATTATCTCTTCAATCTTTGGTATATTTATTATTTTTATTATTTTATTTAATGTGCCTACCATATGTTCTAGAATACTCGTCATTTTAGTAGATCCAGAATTGTGGTAGTGGAACGTGTCATTTTAGTAATACTCGTCATTTTTATTATCTTGATCATAATGTGTTAATCTCCGTAGTCTGATTGAACAAAATCCAAAGGATGATTCACCCACATAACAAATTTATGTTTCTATTTATTTCAATCCATTTTACTTCAATCTATCTATCTCTGTGATTTATCTACTAATAATGTGTGTATGTGTGTTATATGGGTATTAATTATAATTGAATGGAAAGGTGTGGCTTGAAAATAAACCCAACGATAAAGTATTGTATGAACTCTGTTTGGAACTTATTTACATGAACTATTTAAGTTAGGAAAATAATAATCAGTTTCCAAGAAAGTGATCATCATCCTTTTGTTGTATGTTTATGCTCCGCCCTGGGTGTATTATAATTCACTTCATAGACCATATGTTCAAGGCATTATGTCCGATCTCCAAATTCATCATGCTAACCTTATGGTAAAGATATTAGAGAATTCATCATGCTAACCTTTTCTTTGATCTTGTAAAGAGATTAGAGAGTTTATTTAACAACTAAAGCAAGTTTTTGTTTTCTTTTTCCCATTTGATTAGATAAAGAAAGTTATTTCATTATTTTTGTATTGAAAGCAAGACGTTTGTATTTTAAATAGAACTATACAAAGTTTTGCAGTTGAAAAAAAAAAGAAAAAAAGAAACATGATATTGAGGATAGGCATGTTCGTGTCTTAATAGTTGACTATTTATCACTTGCTAAAACATTGTGCACACCCATTTAACTTTTCTGTTTTATATTCTCTATTCTGCACTAATTAATTCAGTTGATTGAGGATGCGAATCGCAAATACATCTCAATCAGCAATGAGGAGGGAATGACACCAACATGGAATTCTCATATTTGAATTATGCAACATAGTTCTTGATTGACGGTTTTGGTATTATGAATTTCAAATATGAATTGTCATTGTTTTTCAACTTAGTTTTTTATTTTTCGTGGCACTCTACTTTAACATGATGTATTTCCCAAATTGCTTCATGCTTACATCGATTGCCAAAAGGTTTGTAATTTGAGTATAATTCTTATGTGTACTGTTGAATTTGAGTAAAAGTTGATGATTTCTTTCTCCTTTGTTTGGTATAAGCACATCTATTACAAGTCATTTTGGCCCGTATCTCACTGTATCTCTTCATTTCCTGTATCCCATTGGAAGCATATGGTGATTCATTTTGGTCCATTATAAGTTTGTTGTAAAAGTGATAAACCTAAAGGGTTTTCCATTTGCATGTATAAGAGTATTGATAGTGCAAAGAAAGCACTGGAAGAGCCGCACAAGAATTTTGAGGGTCACATGCCAGAGGGCTATTGATGAACCAAAGCCAAATAACCCTTACTATCATCAACACCACCACCACCATTACCCTTCCAATAAGGGAAAGTATTCTATCGGTGGTGGGTCCAGACATGGACACCTAATGGCACCGTCGGGACCTCCTGCAGGGTTTTTAATGAAGAAGTTACACCTCTGATTTTGACCACTGCTCTTGGGGAGGGGATGACTGCTTTGCTTACTAATCAGGGAGTTGGTTTTGGAATTACCAATGTGATTGGATACAGTGAAGGGGTAAAACCTTCCATGAATAATGCAGGGTATAGTAACCGGGGCGGTGGCCGTGTTAGAGGCTATGGAGGATATCTGCATAGTGGTGGGTATCGAGGTGGGTACCAGAACCCACAGGCTGGATATCGGGGTTGTTCCAGTAATAGGCCACATCAAGGTGGTGGTTCTTACATGGGTCATGGTCACTAGATTCCCTCAAAACTTTTTGTTTGAGGGAATTGACATTAAAATTAACATAATGATAGTGCATTTTTTAATACAGTTATAATATAAATTTTCATTTTTTACTATCGTATTAAAGATATTTGAGATTACCACTATGGAAGCTTAATATAGACATAATGATTATGCTGCATATCACTACTTATTTGATGGTATGGCATAGCTTCTTTGGTAAAAATGATATCAAATTGTTTTTTTTGATGGCGCAACACTGTTCCCCAAATATTTGTAAATGGCAAGCATATTGGTGGTTCCGATGATCTTCAAATTGTAGTCCAGAATGGTGAATTGCATAAGCTTCTTAGTAGAAGTTGATGAAAATATGAGAGAACATGGATATGTAAGCATCTTAGTTGGAACTGTTAAGCTTGGAACTTTTATTTTTTGAGTACTAGGTGTTTATTTTTTGGATCTACTTGAGGCCATTAATATCTTAGAACAAAATATCAATCTTCTTGAGGCTGTTATCGAGGTATTTAGATGAGATCGTTAACTCTCTGACTAGTGGTAGCGATCTTAAATTTTTCAGAGCTTGGCTAAGAAGTTGTTGCTTCTGACCCACCCCCTGATGTTGATGACATCGATAAAGTCTGCCTTCACCATGAGGTTTTAGCCTCCGTCATAGCCGATGGTAACAACTAACAAGAACGCATTTTAAATTCCATTTCCATTTCTTCAATTAGGATTTTTCTTTTCACTACAGCAGATTCCACGCGTGCTAAGATCGGTTGTATTTCCTGTTTGAAGGAAATTTAATATAATAAATGCTAACACAATTTTCTATAGACTTATGGCAACACATGGACTACTTCTGCTGCAGAAGTGAAAATTATTCCTTCAGAATGAGGTTTGCATATGGAAAAAGGGGCTTATATTGTTACTTAACAGCATATCTAAGTTATATCAAATATAGTGACCCTCAGCCACCGATTTGGTGTTGAATATTGAAGAGAAGGTCCTCTTGGATTCCATGCGTGCTAAGATCGATGACGGCCTCAAGAAGATCGATGATAAGTAAGTTCATTTTATCTGTAGCTGCCACTAAATAATGTTTTATTTCAAAACGCCGAATTAACTACTTCAAGGAAGACACATGGTATGCTCTAATATGAAGAAATCAACCCAAGATCCCTAAACACGCTGGTTTTTCACAAGACGAGGGTCATATTAGTTGCTAATTTTGCTCAGGCCGAGGGTTGAAGAAGCTCATTTCAGATGTGGGTTCTATTAAAATGAGAGTACTATTGCCTCACAAATTTTAGATTGACATTTTCTTCCGTTTCTCTAATTTAGATGTTGTTAGAGTTAATATTATTGTTAGATTAATACATTTACCGGGTTTTTAATTTTAGATTAATTTCAGATTTTGTTAATTCAGATTGTTGTTAGATTATTATTTGTTTATCTGAGATATTGCAAGTTTTTTTCTCATTATTGTGATTAGTGGTTATGCACAAAATTGCAAGTTCTCTACGACCAAGCAAGGGAAAATCGGTGTAGTAGTAGCCGAGGTTGAAATTTTGGTCGGCGGGTGACTTAAATTCACAAGAGCGAGGTAACCATCAAGCTCAATGTTGAGTTTAATTTTATTCATTATGTTGTTGGTTATAGAGTAAAATGTAGTAGCAACGAATCAGTTTATGTTCTTTTATATTGACAATGAAATCAAAACTCCCGTGTAAGGATAAGTTCTGTTCGGTTCAGTTAATTTTCATTATGTGGTTCGGTTATGTTATGTTTGTAAAAAAATTGCCGGAGAAGATGTTGAAGTGTTTATTATATAAATGTCTTAGTTATATTAAAATGTAGAACATGGTCATAATAAGACTGTAAAATGATCAATAAAAACCTTGATAATTGTTTTAGTTTAGTTTTGGCTTTGAGTTACCATGGGAATAGATACCATTGACACTAGATTCACATCGTGTACATGATTTCAAGCAGAAGAGGTAATAATTCATGATCTTTGTAAAAGATTTCAATTTCTCACCAATTTAATATCTTTTTACATGTTTAATCATCTCACCAATTTCTCGCCAATTTAATATCTTTTTATTTTTTGAAGATTTAATTTTAGTTTAATAATCTCACCAATTTCTTTATTTTTGTTTTTGTTTTTGTTTTTTTTGTTTCAGACCATATCCCTCATCTGGAGGTAAATCATTCTTCCCATTTGATTATAGTCAATACCTTCAAATCTTGGAAATCACTTGCTTTATGTAGAATAAAAAAGTATAAATCTTATTATTTTTTATGAATATCGAAGGCTTATTTTCTTTCCTTCCTATTTTTTTTAAACTCATTGTTAGGCATCATATACATACTAAAAGAAGTGTGTTTTATCTATCGGTATTGCCCAAGTTATAGACCCTAAAAGTTGAATTTAGACATTATCTGTGTGGCTATTATTATTTTGTTGTTGTTGTTTCTATGTTATTCAAATGATATTGGGTGGAACTATATGTGTATATTCTTTTGCTTTTAATTTACATCCTTTTGAATCTTGAATTTTACATGTTGATGAATGATGCTTGCAATTATTTGCATAAAAGTATTTGTAGTCATAAGTAAGCAAATTACTTTTTTCAAACGGCCCCACCCCAATTATTTACCTTTAAATGGAAGTGCACGATATCTCCACTAAATATACCAAAAAAATAGTTGTGTTTTTTCCCCCCAAAATTGCTTTGTTTTTTAGTAAAAATATCTGCTTAGCACTGTTAGTGTAATCTTATCAAATATTGTGACGGCATTAAAGTCTATGTAAAACAAGGATCGTTGACTAAAATTTGTAAAATTACTTTTTACTAAATGGGTGTTGCTTACTTCAATGGGTGATCTATTTCATATCTCGATCTGTGTGTGCATTACACCAAAAAGGCCAAATTGACACTCTTTTACCGGTCAGCCTTGTCACAGTCATTGGCTATGACAAAAAAACACGCGTTATTTGTCACAATCAATGACTGTGACAAAGGATTGTCACGTCCTTTGTCACGGTCACTGACCGTGATAAAACCGTGACAAGAACATTTGTCACGGACTTGTCACGGTCAATGACCATGACAATCCTTATAACATTGTCGCGATTAGGGACCGTGACAAGTTTAGCAGGAAAAAACCCTTTCCCCTCCTTTTTTTCCCACCGCTTTCTTTCCCTCCACTTTCTCTCTCTCCCTACGCGCTACTCTCTTTCTCTCTCTCTCTCTCTCTCTCTCTCTCTCTCTCTCTCTATATATATATATATATATATATATATATATATATATTCCATTTGTATATATAGGTGTGTGTGTGTATGTATATGTGAGTGTGTGTATGTGTGTGCGTGTACTTGTGTGTGTGTGTGCGTGTGTGGTGAGGGCTGGGGGTGGGGGTGGGGAGGGGAGGGGGATGTATGTGTGTGTGGTGGGGGGTGGGGTTGTGTGTGTCTTTGTGTGGTGGGGGAAGGGGGCAGTGCTGGGGTGCAGGGTGGGACAGGGGGTGGGGTTGCGTGTGTGTGTGTTTATGTGCCTGTGTATGTATATGTATGTGTAGTGTGCATGTATGTGCATGTGTGTGCGTATGTGGGGGAAGGGGAAATGGGACGGGGGGTGGGTCTGCGTGCATGTGTGTGTGTGTGTGCGTGTGTGTGGGGAGGGGGCATGTGGGTGGGGCATTGGGAAATGGGGTGGGGGTAGGATTGTTAATTTTTTTTATTAAATTTTGATTGGTTTATTAGATATTTCCCCTCATATTCAATTAGTGTCCCTTGTAAACGAATTGATTGATTATTATTTTTTTTAGTAAATTAATGCCCTTTCATATGAAAGTAAGATTGTCCCTCATTGTAAATTAGTAAATTAATAATTGTATACTTTAATTGTTAGTTTAATTGATGGAATGAATTGATTGAGTAGATGAATTAGAATGAGTATGGGATACACATTTGTTGTTGCTATTGCGGTTGGATTATAGTGGATCGATGTTGGGTTGGTTAATTTTATAAGTGGCGTGACCACTAGATTATTGTCCATATGGGGGTGTAATTTTTTTAACTTTTTTGAAAATTACTTTGTGTAACGAACAATATATATATAGTATGATAATTAAATGAAACATACTCGAAATTACATATAGTGCGAATAGATACTAGCCTTCTAGTTTTTATGTGTACGCATTCAATAGCCCTTAGACCCGTTCGGGAGTCATTACCCCTGTAATGAGATCTCTCGAATTGTCCCATTTGGACAGTTTGGGACTGCATAATTTTTGTACAATAACATTCTTAGTGTCTTAAAGTTATTACTTTTGGAGGAAGTTCTACTGTCGTATCCTAATGTTCTCTGGGTACATACTAGATTGACAAGTGTTACTGTTATTTCAATTGATCAATTGAAATAACACTCACACTTGCCAATCTACGTCGTGTACTTGGAGAACTACGGGGATATGCTTCCGAATGTTTCTCAAATCGTAACAATGTGCATGGGCTGTTAAGTATATTACAAAAATATGCGGTCTTGAATGAGATAGGACCACTCACCCTTTAGAGGAGATGGAGGAAATAATTTCTATTATAAATTGAATTTGAATTTGAAAGTTAAAAATCGAATATAAATAAGACATAATTAAATGAAACATACTATAAGTCTAAGTTTTGTTTATACTAATCCATGAATATACGCTTCTTACCTTTAATATGTGATTATTTATGGTAGCTGTGATGGGATATCCGAAATACAAAGAGTGGATGGGTGAGACAAATAGAATGGGAGATCTGTTTCGCAGAGGTGCTAATGAATTTGTGAAATACGCAAAGAGATGTCACAATGATGAAGAGTTTCCGTGTTCGTGTGCTAGGTGTAAGAATGGTAAGGTGTTTGAGTGGAAAACAGTTGAACTACATTTGTTAAGATGGGGTATGCAAGATATTTATCGATTTTGGAGTTTTCACGGTGAATTGAAAGTTCCTTTTGTAGTGTTCGTGTGTGTGTTGGGGGGGTGGGGGGGGGGGGGGATGTTTCGGATTTGGATTTGGATTTGTAGTAATTGTACATATTTGCATGTCTTCTTCAAATTCATTTGGATTTGTCCTAATTACACCAATTTTTTTTACAAAAAATGTTTCCTTCAGGTATTAAGGCGAGGATGATGATGTCATCTGGGTTCGGTGGTGGCGGAGGCGAGGAGGGCTCCTCGGCCCCTAAGCTTCTAAAATGGGGCAAATTGGGGATGGTCGTCGAGAACAAGACGGGGCTATTAGTGAGATCCCTCGAGCTGGTAAAGACTATCATCGATCTGGGGTACACTAGTTGGAGGGGGGTGCCAAGTGAGCTCAATTTAGATGTTTGGGTGACACTACAGGTAATGTGTTTATATTTATATTTATATGAATATTTTAATTTCAATTTCAATTTCAATTTCAATTTCAATTTCAATTTATATTTATATTTTTTCGCAACTAACATTGTATTTGTTGGACATGAACAATTCAGCTTGGACCCAAAACTACGTGTTCCGTCTTGGAGCAGTTGAGGGATCAACACAAGATGTGAAAGAAAAATATGTGAACCTGATTCTTTGGGAAGACCCGAGAGTCCGTTATCCGAATACGTGAATCCGTCCCTCCGAAGGAGCCGATATCATTGGCACAATGGAAAAAGTTCATTGACAATGATATCGGAGAGTGACAATTGGCATCTTGCCAATCGGGGAGGGAAAATCGAGCGAAAAAGACGGACTTGCACTACTCCGGTTGGACGTCTTATGCTGAGGTGGAGCATAGGATGATGGTAAGATTTAATTTTCCTATAATTACAAAAATATGTTATTCTGCATTATTTTACTTTGCGGGGCCGATACTAATTTTGCATTATGTTATTTCAGGGGACGGGGGGTGGCCCTGAGGGTATGCCACATAGGCTCGATACTTATGTGGCTATTCGGACGAAGAAGGGGAAGGATAAGGAGGTGTCCCCGAGTGTTGTTTCCACGATTGTAAGTAATCCGACAGTTTACTTTTTCTTAATTACGTTGTAATGTTTTATTTACATATTTAAGTAATCATGTTATTTTTGTCGTTTCAGGCAAAGCTTAAGGAAGTGCATGAGTCGCAGTCTGATGCTGACAAGGCATCTTTGTCCACAGACACACTCAACCAAGTTCTTGGCACTGATCGCAAGGTGAGGACAAGGGGGTGAGCTCGCGGGTGGCCAAATGATCATCAGATTAGAGATGAGCAACACCGGGTTGGCTCGAACGGTGGACTCCCATGGCGCGAAGCTGTCCCATTTGGAGGCGACGGTCCAAGATATGTTCTCATTTGTGAAGCGTTCGTTGGGAGAAAAATGTAAGGGGAAAGGGAAGGAGAAGGTGGTGGATGAGGAGGTGCAGGAGGAGGAGGTGCAGGATGACGAGGAGTTGGACCTCGCAGCTACATCACCGACACGTGCAGACTTTGATGATGCACTCCCCTATTTGGCTCCCTTGAACCGATCGATGTCGACACTTGGTTGGCCGAGCGTGTTTATTCTGGACATATTTGATGGCCAGTGGATAGGGCGGGTTGAGGGACCCGAATATCGTCCAGGGTGCACTAGTTTATGGACGTTCGCTTCAAGACATCGAGTCCAAGGTGCTCGTCACACATGTGATACTCGGGAAGTAGAACTCCCCATTGTGGTTGCGCGAATAATGTGGCATGATGTATATTACTGGGTGTGTCAATTTGTATATCGTGTGGCTTACTCACCTCCTCAGAGTTAACGTTACCCCAGACATGTAGTGACATTATTTGAATTGAATTGTTTTAAGTTGTAACATTTGAATTATATCGTGATGCATATTGTTTTGAATGTATATTTGCATTATCTCTATTTTATTTGGATATATGATGTTTGAACAGTTACAACGTTGCTATAAAATGTACAAATATACTGCTGGGCAGTGGCAGTGGCCATACTGCCCAGCATATTTTTTTTCAATTCTGCCTAGAATTGTCACGATCAATGACCGTGACACGTCCGTGACAAAGGATAATTGTCACGGTCATTGATTGTGACAATTATTCAAAGAATGTCACGGGTTTGTCACGATTTATAACCGTGACAAGACTTGTCACGATCATAGATCGTGAGAAGTCTAATGAACTTATCACGGTCAATGACCTTGAAAAATCTGTGACAACAAATGTTGCCACCCCCAGACTTATCACGGTCATTGACCTTGACAAGTTGGACTTGTCACAATCAATGACCGTGATAAGTAGACATATTTGGTGTAGTGGTGGGTGCCCATGCATATGATAGGTTTTCATATAAAGTCATTGTGACACTGTTGTGGCACAATCACCACATGGCTTCGTATGAAAATAAATTACATACAAAGATGAAAATTTCAACTGAAATTTTAACTCATTGGAATTACATACAAAGATGAAATGTTTTATACAGACAAAGATGGTAGCATGGTTAAAGAGTTTGCTGCTATAATTGTATTGTGAATCGAATACAATAAGTCTTATATTTTAGTTTAATTTTTCATAATAAGGTTTTTTTACATAAAAGAAGAAAATAAACTTTTGTACGTCGATGGAGGTGGAGAATAAGATGGATATGGAGATGGAGATTAAGATGGCGATTTAGATGGGGAGAAGTAGGCATGGTTAAGAGCATCACGAGCTGTAATTATTTGACTAGGAGCCAATCAGAGAATTTTTACATGAAGTTCGACTTGGGGTCACTGTGTTTCATTGATGTGAAGGTAATATAAACTAAACACATAACTTCTCATTCTAATTATATAATTATAATGAGGGGTTGGTCCCTTATGTATAATATAGGGTGCAATCCTTATTAGGTAACAATAAAAAATAAATTGTGAAGGTGAGTTTACTGAAGCTAGAGAGCACTTGGCTGCACTGGAGAAGTATTATGAGGAAGTTGGGGAAGAATTTGCTGAAGAGGATGAAGATGATGAGTAGTATTATACAATTTAGTTAGAAAGATTATATGTTTTGAATATGAAAACCAATGGTCTTGTTGGTTTGGATCTGGGCTTTATCTAATTAGGATTTGGATTTCCCTATTAATTTTGTTCTCTTTATTTCAGTTTAAAACTGTTACTATTACATTGATGGCAATAGTCAATTTTACTTTAGGAATCTTGCGTAAACCATAAATTAATTTTTGGTAGGCGTGTGATATCGCATAACGAGCACTATGTAGCATGTGTAGTTAACTGATTAATTTATACAGGAACAGACAAACACATAATTCCCTCCTATCTACATCCCTACATAACTACATGTTTTATGATCAAATCATCAAACTCTACTCCTAAAAAAGGAAACCAAAATCACCAGCTTCATGAATTCTTTAGATGATGTTCTTCTCTGCACATAATCTCTTGGAAACGGATAATCTCTTAGAGTATTCCTGATCAAATAAAGTGACTCCCTAATAGTAGGTCTCTTCAAGTGAATAATCTTATGGCTTCATATCCTTAAGTGAGTTGGTACCCTTAAAAATATCTAATCCCAACTTCAGACAAGTAATGCTTATCAAAGAAAATTATATTGTAATAGAAGAACTAACCTTGAACTACATCTTATCATCATCATCATCTCTTTTTTTTCATGTCCGAATAATTTCTCCCATCACATAACTGCATATACAATCACATTAATTACTGAACTAGAATGCTAAGAACAAAGACTTCCATTGGAAAATGTAACCAATAAGATATCTAAAAAACAAACCAATCAAACGCTAACCTATTCATAATTGGCAATTAAGTCAAGATGGATGAGAGGTCTCTGACTCCCAAGGCACTAGTTGAACTCCTTGGCTAACAGAAGGATTGTTGCGTTGACAAGCTTCTCGATGGCATTCGGTTCTCTCTCTTGGAGAGGCACAACCAAAATATAATTTGAACTAGTAAGAGCTCTGATTTGTTGTGAATACTCAAAAACTCTCTCTAACTTCCTGCTCTCCTGTCGGATAGAGCTATGATTCGATGTGAAGATGGATCCCATTGATGCATCGATTAATATTCTGCTCTTATGATTCATTCAATCGCGCTTGAACAAGAGGTGGAACTACTCGATTTATTTTGTGACAGACAACAGTTGTTACCTGAAATAGACTATAAGGATTAAAATATTTCCCCTTTTTTAACCTTTTGTTCTTGTTTTTTTTGAGGTTGTTATGTGTGGTGAATTCATGAATTACTTAACTAGAATACTAAAAAGAAAGACTTCCATTGGAAAATGTAACCAACAAGATATCAAAAAAACAAACCAATCAAATACTAACCTGTACTGAATTGGCTTAAAAGAAGTCAAACTTTTTTTTCATAAAATAAGCTAAAAAGTATATATGACATTTTAAATTTGTTCGATAAGATAATCATTCTAATAATAACTCAAGTCACTCCTCCTTGTTAATTTTGAGTGATGATTAATTTCAAAGTTAAAGGCAATCACTGACAATTGGACATATATTCGACGTACAAAGTCTCAAAAATGAAGCAACTACTTCATGTTGAGTTATCTTAAGAAATTTATGGCATATATGGCAAATTTCTCATCATGATGCCAAAATAATATTGTCGACAGTTAGCCTATATTTTAGCCCATACTTGAAAAGAGCATTATAAAACTATTAATTGGTTACTCATTCAGTGCCATTGAAAAAATTATTTATCAAATATGTGAATGTAATGAAAAAAACAAATTTGAACCGTTGTTTAAAAGTTTAACTAATTTAGAGTCAAGTTCCCATTATATCAGTCCTATAAAAGCTATGTCCCTCGTAATAAGATCATGATCATTAGTCATTAAAAGAAACTGGATAGTCAATAACTAAACTAGATTGATCATAGTCATGCAATTAAATACATGTTCAAGGCATATATGGACATAATTATCTTCAATAAGGAGATAAAAATGGCTAAGTTTATACTCCCTCCATCCCAAATTAAGAGTCCACTATTTTTAGGAGGTTTTCTGAATTAGGATACCCCTTTTCATTTTAATCGAACATCAATAGATGAATTGTCACAATAGTTAATATCTTGACGTTGTCTAATGATTATTGTATCCTTAATAAACGTTAAAGTCAAATAGGGATTCCTTAATTGGGACAGAGACAGAACTACGTACTCTTATTCCTTTTCCTTCTCCCTTACTTCAATGTTGTTATATATATACAGAGATAGAGAGTGATAGGTTGCCTTCAAGTCCAAATACAACAAAGGTGAGTTTCAAATTCAACAAACACCATATAGGAAGTAGTTTCAAATACACACATTGGCCACCATTTTTTGTTGTTATTTTCTATAATCCCAATCCTAATCAAAGTTACTCATAACTAGTCTATCATCACATCAATGGATTTATCAAAGGATAGATCCATCAGCTCAAAAGGAAGTACTCATATTCAATATAAATCACACACATAGGACCAATTTTTCATGCATAGGAAAATGGACAAGAGAATAATTCTATCAATTTTGTTTATGTTTGACACCCCAAACAAAACAATAAGGCCCTGTTTAGTTGTCCCAAACTTTTTTTAGCCCATTTATAAGTTGGGCCATTAAGTGTGTTTATTTTTGTTAACGAACTGATTAATAATTGTCTCATTTGAGCTCATGTGTAACATTTGAAATGGGCACATTTCACAAAAAACGTGAATGCATCCATTTGAAATAGGAGCATTTCACATCAAGTTTATCTCATCTACTTATCCCTATTTGTAAGCTCTCTCTCTCCCCATTTGTTTTTAACTTTTTTTCTCACTAAACCTAAACATCAATTTCAAATTACCAAACATTCAGGGCCCGTTTGGTAAGACAATTCCAAGGATTGGAATTGGAATTGGAAGGCCAATTTCAATTCCACGAAATTGAAATTGGCCTTCCAATTCCATTTCCATGGCTTGGAATTAGGTTGCCAAATAGACTGTCATATTTAAACTCATTTCGAATCCATTCATTTACAACTCAATAATTCACAATGAACTAATTTACATAATTAAGCGATTTGTGCAATCAAATGGAGCCTAAATAGCTAATGTTCAAAGTAATAGGTCTACCAAACTAAATCAGTGGCAAGAACAAATGTTAAAAGCTCTAACCGATATTGTAGTGTCAGAAGAATTTCAGAAGAATGGACAGTTGAAGTTCCAAACCCTTATAGATAATAAAACACCAAAATAATTAAAAAAGAAATCAAAACTTAGACATTAACACTTACCAGGCAAGATATTGATGTGGACGGGCAATATTTCATTCCTTAAAATCCAAATTTAGGAGGCGCTTGGAGTGAAAAAGAGTTGATTTTTAGCATATGGGGGAAGATGAGGAGACGAGAGTTTAAATCGTGGGGATTGAGGTAAGAAAGAAAGATAGGGAAAATCAAAAGTCACCACCTAGGGCAAATAGAAACCACAAGTTTGGGAAAAAAATATTCCCCGCTAAAAGTTAGAAAGTTCCCGCTCATACTTTGTGGACAAAAAATTATTAACTTCCGACACCATCAAAATAGTCGTGAAATCACTTTTAACTACATCTCAGCTTAGTCATTAAAAATAATTTGACAACTAATTAAATAAAAATGTCGTTAAAAGAAAACGACAACTGAAATGTGTCGTCTTATATAATTTTCACGACTATTTCATATTATGTGTAGTCAATTATAGTCACAATGATTAATCTACGACACTTATAATTAAAGAGTCGTCATATAGTTTTTTCATGACACTTATTTATTAAATGTCGTAAAATAACTATCGTGGATGATACATTTTCTTGTATGTCGAACAACTTTCGTGATGTGAAAGGGCCCATGACAATTATCCTCCAAATTATTGTGCCTTTGAATTACCTCCTTGAGCATGTAATCACCTTCTTTTAGATCACATATCTTTACCCTTTTGTTATAGAACATAGCAGTCCTTTGCTGGTAGGTTGCATTTCGGATCATTGCATCTTCGCGAACTTCTTCAAGCATATCCATATCCAAGCGTCTCATCAAATCACTCATCGGAGAATTAAAATTGAGCACCCTATGAGTAGGTAATCCCAGTTCAGAAGGTATCACTACTTCACTCCCAAAAGCCAACATGTAAGGGGTTTCTCGAGTTGCTGTTCGGGGAGTTATTCGGTAAGCCCATAACACTGAGTGCAACTTATTGATCTAATTACCTTTAGCATCATCTAATCTCTTCTTCAACCCATTCAGTAGAGTTCTATTCATCACCTCTGTTTGTCCATTAATTTGGGGATGACCTAGAGCAGAATGGACTTTTTGAATGTTGGACTGTAGACAGTACGCTGCAAACTCATCATTGTCAAACTGGGTACCGTCATCTATGATAAAGGCATGGGGCAGACCATATCGGCAAATGATGTTCTCCCAAATAAATTGATAAACCCTTTCATAGGCCATATCAATGAGAGGTTCAGATTCCACCCACTTTGTGAAGTAATCAACAGATACCACCAAATATTTCAATCGTCCTCTTGTAGTTGGCAGAGGCCCAAGGAAGTTTATTCCCAACATAGAAAATGGACAAGGTGAAGTGATTGGTGTTAGCAGCGCCTGAGGAGTTCT
Organism: Sambucus nigra; assembly: GCA_949130495.1. Classification (NCBI taxonomy): domain Eukaryota; kingdom Viridiplantae; phylum Streptophyta; class Magnoliopsida; order Dipsacales; family Adoxaceae; genus Sambucus; species Sambucus nigra. The sequence continues at coordinate 336,707 of CASBWL010000256.1, forward strand.
TCGTATAGTAGAAAATCTCTAACACTTATCACATTTTTTAGCATAATCCATACAATTAGTGTGCATTATTGGCCAGTAGTATCCTTGCGTACTCATTATCTGTAGTAGAGTTCTTCTTGCTATGTGAGAGCCACAAGATCCTTTATGAATTTCCTTTATTAGGTATTTAACTTCTGTTGGGTGAACACACCTTTGCAAACCGGCTATCAAACCTCTCCTGTACAAAACTCTATTATTGAAAACATATCTGGCATCCTTGTACTTTAGCCTTTTGGATCCAAGTAGGTCGGCTAGTAAAATACCTTTTTTAATATAAGCCTTGATGGGATCCATCCAAGATGGTCCCATATCCAAGGCGATAAAATTCATCATCAGGTCTTCATCAATACTTCTGCTAGCAAGTAGCTCAATGGGGATTGTTCTTCGTATCTCGGTGAGAGTAGCTGAAGCTAACTGAGCAAGTGCATCTGCTCTTGCATTATCCAATCTAGGTATTCTAACCACCTGAGCAGCTGCCAAATTTTTTATAATATTCAAAGCCTTGGCTAAGTATCTTGACATGAACTCTTCTTTTGCTGCATAAAGACTTAGCATCTGATTCACTAGTAACTGCGAATCACTGAATACCACAACTTCTCTGGATTCAATGATTTAGCTAAGTTGAGGCCCACAATCATGGCTTCATACTCAGCTTCATTATTGGAAGCTTGTAATTAGAAACGTAGAGCATATTCAATATCTATCCCATCTGGACTGTTGAGAATAATTCCAGCTCTGTAGCCTGTTGCACATGAAGAACCATCGACATATAAATTCCATATAGGAATATTATAATCAAAACCTTGGTTTGACAGAATTCCTTGATGGAATATCTTATCTTTCATATCTTCATACTTCTTTTTCAAGTCTTGTACTTTACCAGAGGATTCTTGTTAATCGGTTGCCATCCCTTCTGACAATTCTGCTGCTGGGAGTTGATCGGGGGTATTTTCTGTTGACCCTTTGGCATCTTGAGTTGCTCTGCATTGGCCCCTTTTTGATCGAAGACATATGGGTTGGTAAACTCAGTGATGAAGTCCTCCACTGCCTGTCCTTTGAGAGAGGACCTTGGCTCATAGATAATGTCATATTCCCTAAACTCTATTGCCCAATACATTAATCTTCCAGACTTTTTTGGCTTATGTAAATCCTTCGTCTTGCTTCAATTAGTGCCAATTCCAATTTCTTCAGTTTAGGATACCTTATTTCTACTCCCCTGAATGCCTTTCTGGTATAGTAAACTAATTTTTTCACTCCATCTTATATTCTTATTAAGGCTGAACTAATTGCACTTTCTGAGATAGCTAATTACAGGTATAGTTTTTCTCCCGCGACTAGCCTGGACAATAAAGGAGGTGTCCCCAAGTATCTCTTCAATTCTAAGAATGCCTTCTCGCATTCTTCATTCCACTCAAAGTTCTTTCTGAGAACCTTGAAGAATGGAAGACATCTATCAGTTGTTCGGGAGATAAATGTATTGAGAGCGGCCACACGCCCAGTAAATCTTTATACATCCTTCTTCGTAGTCAGGGATAACAGCTCAAGCAAAGATTTTATTTTGACAGGGTTTGCTTCAATACCTCTTTGATTCACAATGTATCCGAGGAACATGCCTTCTCGTATGCCAAAAATGCACTTGGTCGGGTTTAGCTTCATCTAGTACCTCTCCAGTTGATCAAATGTTTGACTCAAATCAGTTATATAGTCATCAACTTTCTTTCTTTTAGTCAACATGTCGTCGACATATACCTCCATATTTTTGCCAATCTGCTCCGCAAATACCTTGTTTACCAGTCGCTGATATGTAGCACCTGCATTTTTAAGACCAAAAGGAATAACATTGTAACAGTATGTTCCTCGGGGGGTAATGAAAGAGGTACTTTCCCTCTAAACTAGCTACATTTTAATTTGATTATATCCAGAATAGGTATCCATGAAGCTTAGCGACTCATGTCCTGAAGTTGTGTCCACTTTTTGATCTATTATGGGTAGAGAAAAATGATATTTTGGGCAAGCTTTATTCAGATCTTTGAAGTCCATACTCATTCTCCACTTATTATTCTTCTTTTTTACCATCACAACATTAGCCAACCAATCTGGATATTTCATGTCTTTGATGAAATAAGCTTTTTGTAGCTTTTTCACTTCTTCTTGAATAGCCTGGTTCGTCTCCAGACTAAAGACTCTTCTCATTTTCTTCACTGGTTTGATCTCCTTGTTGACATTGAGCTCGTGGCATAAGAAAGATGGGTCTATACCTGACATATCCTCGTGTCTCCATGCAAATACCTATTTTCTTTGCTTCAAAAATACTACCAGCTCTTGCTTCAGTACTGGATCAAGTGAAGCAGCAATGTGAGTTATTCTTTCTGGTTGCTCATAATCCAGAATAATACTTTATGTTGCCTCCATGACTTGGCCTTTAACGAGTTCTATTTCATCTCTTGGGTCTAAGGTTTTATTATCAGACTCATCAGATTCATCCACTTGATAAGTGGTTGTTTTCTTCCTAGCATCCTCCAATTCCTCTTACGTGGCGGATGAGTAGTAGCATTCCTGAGCTACTTTTTGATCTCCCTTTATAACTCCAACCAAAGTTGGTCGAGAACTTCAAACACTGATTTAATATGGATGGAACTGCTTCAAACTTTTCCAGGCCTACTCTTCCCATGATTATATTATAGGTTGACTGGAAATTCTTATCCATCATAAAGAAATGCACCTTTTCTGTTCTACTAACTGGGCAGGTACCAATCAGCATGTCTATCTTGATCGTTCCAAGTGGAAAAACTTTTTCTCCATAAAACCTAATGAGGGGCCTGTGATACGACTTCAACTGACCAAGTTTCAAGTTCAAACTATCGAAATAAGGGTAGAATATGATGTCTGTCGGGCTACCATTATCCACCAACACCCTTGAAATGATTATGTCCTTCATTCTCATTTTGATCACCAAAGAATCATCGTGAGGATATAAGACTCCTTTAAAATCATTTTTAGAAAAGCCAATGACCAACTTATCTTTGTTAACTTTCCTTGGGCGATTTTCTTCAGCCAGGCTTATTCACTGTATATAGAAACAAGCTTGAGCCCCATTGAGGTAAGCTTTCCTTTTAGCGGTATGATCATCCCCTCCTGCGTTTCCACCTGTAATCATGTTATAATCAAATGAACCGAAACAAATTGAAAATACCTCACGCTCAGGTTGTCTTGGCCTTTTTGGTAGATCGGGATCATCTTCAAGGTCATCTTCATGGTCCCTTTTCTTATCTTCTCTTGGTCGGCAAGGGGATTTGGTTCTCTGCCGAGCTCTATTATTTTTCTTCCCACCATTCTGATGATCCACATACTTGTTAAGCTTTCCTCGTCTGATGAGTACCTCAATATCATCTTGGAGAGCGATACATTACTTGGTCGTATGGTTGTGATCTTTATGGAACTCAGAATACTTGGATTTATCCCTCCTTTTAGGAGTTTTCCTTAGTTCTTCTGGACAATTCAGTTCCTCGTTATTCTTCATTTCCTTCAAAACGTGGTTTATATCCACCTTTAAGGGAGTATAATTTGTATACTTCCTTAAATAATCCAACATTTCTTTGCCTTTCGAATGCTTACTTCCACTATTATTCTTGCGATCTTTCTTCTCCGATTTACCATCATCTTTATTCTGCACTTTTGCCTCAGCATTTTTCTTCACAGCCATAGCCTCTTCGGCGTTCATGATTTTTTCTACTTTGGCCATTAATTCTTCCCTGGATTTTAGGGTATCCATAGCCAATGTATAATACAATTTATCTGGAAAAAGACCACTCATGAGAGATATGGTGGTTGTCTTCTCCTCATAGTCTATGACCTCCAGTTTCTCATTTTTGAAATGAGTGATGTAATCTGTGATACTTTCACCTTCTTTCTTCATAACACTCAATAAATGTGCTACCCTTTTAACTAGCTTTGCACCAAAATAGAAATTACCTATAAAGAGCTATGCCAGTTGGTGGAAGGTTGCAATCTGCCCCGCGGAAGGATGTTGTACCATATCGGCATAGATCCGGTAATGGTCCCTGAGAATGCCCTAAACCTCATTTCATCTGGGACCACATAAATATCTGTCGCAGCCTCATACTGCTCTATGTGAAGGATAGTATCTATTTTTCCATCGTACATCGGTGTGACCACATGAGCCTTAAACTTTGCTGGTGTGGGAAAATCCACAATCGCTTGTACAAATAGAGATCCCTTAATAAAGGTTCTTTGGAGTGGGTTCTTAGCCTTGTCCATCTCTCCTAACATGTCTTCCAACTTTTGATTATATCCTTTCCATGCATCATTTCCAGCCCTTAATTTATTAGTATTTGCCCGAGTAACATATCGCGCAAAATTTTCCTCTTGGGATCTTTCTTTTCGAGCTGCAGGTCTCGAGTTTGGATGTGATTGGGATGAGCCTTCCCTTATATCATTTGGTCATTGAGAATTTCTCACTGCAAACCAAGGAGGATTTTTATTCCCTCTGGGATCCAAACGGTCGAAGGGAGAGGCTCTGCTCAACCTTTCCAGAGCACTTGGTCTCTCTGGATTTAGAGTGATGTTTTTATGAGAATCCAAAATTCTTATAAGGGAAGTTACACTGGGGTGATAGAATGGATCACTTGAATTCCCAGAATAATTGAATTCAGTATGTCTGGATCGTGACATAGATAGTGGTTGTCGTGAAGACGTTGGATGCATGCTTCTCTAGACGCTTCTTTGGCCTGTCTAGGCAGATACTCTATTTTGAAAAGTCTGAGCTAACTGTCGCATAGTTTCCTGCATAGCCTCTTGTCCCATGGCTAAGCTAGCTAAGATTCTTGTTAAATCTTTTGCATTTGGAGGGTCAGGAGGGTTAGGACGATTCCCTTCATTATTCCTATTGCTGGATTCTAGTGTTTTAGCCATTTGTGGTGAGTTTTTAGTGAAAAATGCTATGTATAGTCATTTTCCCACAGACGGTGCCAATCTGTTGATGTAAAAAACTAGATTTGATCTAATTAATTAATCACAGATAAATATGAGTAAAGAAATAAGACAAGAGATTTTTAAAGTGGTTTAACCTTAAGGAAATGGCCTACGTCCACTGATTTGTATTACTGGGTGTCTTGCCTTGGTTTTGACTATTCTCGCTTGCCCTGCTAATAGGGTATTACAATGTATTTATAACCTTTGGGATGTCAATGTGAATATATATTGTGCCTTTATTGAATAGGCGTATACATCTGTACATGGTAAGGAATGACTGTAGTACAATAAGCATTGAATCCGTGTGGTCATTTGGCATTCCCAATAACTAGCTCGGTACGCTGAGTAGCTCAGTATGTTGAGTAGCTTGGCATGCTGAGTAGCTCAGTACTTAAACTTGTGCCATATTGGATGATGTGTTTCTTTATATAATTCGTCCACGTCAGTTGACTAATTTTTTTTATCAACACAAAGTTTTTTACACTTTTTAAGTTATAGAGATAACATTTAAACATAGAATCTTTATCAATCTTCGTATGTGACAAAATTAACATTTTGGGCGTTTATTAATGTTTCATATAATATCAGGGATACAAAGACTTATTCATTTAGTAACAGGGTTTAACAACTAACCACATAATATCAAATTACCCAGAACTACCTACCCATTAACCGAAATTAATAACATCTCTTATTAACGATGGATCTTAACAACTATCGACTTATCAACCGATACCAACAACCACATAATCTTCAACTCAAAATACCATTAAATGCCTTTTATTCACTTGCCACATTCATGTTCCGCTAATTACAATATTTCAATTTTCATTAATTACATAATTACATATTCCATTTCCATTCTTGTCGATCCACCTTTCTAAATTAATGCATTATCTAATTACCACTTTCTTGTCTCATTTATATCATCTTTATCTCGATAACTCTTTGTAATTAACTAACCTCTTTCACGACCCTAAACATAACATAGTATACCCCATATTGTATTTATTATTATCACAATTGGAATCTATTGGCCTCCTTCATGGCCTTGCACATCATATAAAATAACACAAGTACCATACTACTAAAATTAACTACCAAGTCCAACATACACTACTGTATGAATCTCATAACATAGACACCCAATCTCACTCATGACCCTGCACATATTCGTAACGTAAACTAAGTCCATTTAAACCATTACTATCTCTAGGTCCTTCACATACAACATATCTATAGCTAGACCTGCACTAATAGCAACACAAAACCATCGATATCGTTCAAAGTATTCAGCCAGTATAGGTCTTACACACACGATACTCCATATCCAGTCGACACTACACCCAGTACCTACAGATATGCCCAACATAACTTTCTACATAAAATTGAACATTCTAACTCCTAACTTCCAACCTTCTCTAGACTCCGTGCATGGGATATCTCATAAATAAAATCCAAACAAGAACATCCGATACACTTTTGTCTAGATTGGACAGTCATCGAGAATAAACAACTACTAAGTCATCATTTTATGTACCAACGTACCTAACTCAAATCATAAATCACCTATTACATGAAAACCATAATGGATTCATTTCATTATAGTTCATTTCAGTCATTTTCTAATCATTTTTCACACTCCTCTATCACCTCAATTTCCATGAATAAATTCCACTTACAAGCCACACATTTCAATAATCGCTTACCCAAAACTCATAACTTGACACATAAAATTTCCTACAAGAGTTACCATTCCTTATACTCCCAACTCCTACCTTATCTAGACTTAATGTGTGGGATATCTCATAAGTGAAATCCAAACAAGCCCCCCCTCCCCCCCGATACACTTATGTCTATATTAATTAGTTGTCAAGAGTGGACAAACACTAAACCTAGCCTTTTATATCCTTCACCTTACATCCACTCAAGCAAATACACGTCACTTACATAGAATTCATAGCTCACTCTGTGATTCCCAAGAGTATCTAATTACTTAACCTACCATTAGATAATTCATCATTCTCCCAAGCATCCAATTCTATCCTAAATCCCTCACTTACCACAACCTTTCCTTTTTCTCAACACCATTCACGCTAATAATATTTATATATAAAAACTATTACATTAAATTCTTAAGTCAAATCTCCATACTAATACAAGTATCCTCAAACCTCATCTCATTCATTTCAATATATATATATATATATATATATCCCAGGTGATTTGACCCAGATCTCAACCATAAGTAACCCAAAATTCCTAACTCCCAAGGATAGCATTGTAAAGCTAACAACATACACCCCATCATCAATGACATATATTCATCTACATAAACCACATTCACAACCACCCTAATCTAGCAACAAAATCTCACAGCCTAAATCCCATCGACAATAAGGATAAGAGATTAATCACCCAAATCATCTATTCAACAATTAACCCAAGGACCCAATTCTCCATAATGGCCCCACTAATATCCCGTCAGCAACCAACGTCAACAAATAACCAATTAATTATAGCTCCAACAATAGCATCAATGCTTCCAATGTCAAACTCTTCGGAAACAACTAACCTACATTCAATTCCCAACACCAATAACATATGGCTAAACCAACCTTTCGATAAACACATATCATTCAGTCTAAAATAAAATCCTATTTTACTCATAACATTTATTATTACCAATTCACATGCAGATTAACCCAATTCCTAATGTTTTAATTACAAGTTCGTAAGTCAATTATATATGCATTTCAAATGAGGTCCATATGAATTTCCAACAATTAAAAGTGTCACAAGATAAGGATAAGTAATTCCTATTACAATTTCACGAGGCTAGTGAAACTCATGACTCCTATATAACCTTTCAAAAGTTCACAAGCCATACTATTCAATTTTTAACCAATTAACATGTTAATCTTCCCATCTTCACAACAATTACACCATTTAATTCTCATAGGTATATTCTAAGAATGATTATTTTAACCAATTTTAATATTTATTGACAACAATAGAAAATTAATTAAGATTATCTTGCCCTCCTTAAACTTCTAATCACTTTTAATTAACTAATCAATATTGTTTATGATGTGAACAAGCACTTACTGATGTACCAAAAGCTATAGCTGATAGTAATAACGCAACTTAATTCACATATACAAAGGGCGAGTCTTTTCCACGAGTCCAAGCCTAGAGATTCTTAGCCCATTATATAGGGTGGAGCATATTAGGCTGGTTGTTAGCACCTCACATCATTTTAGATGCACCTGCATCAAATCCCCCCATGGGTTGCCATTCTTTGTGACTCAAACTCATGACCTTTCTCTGATACCAAATGATGTGAACAAGTGCTTATCGTTGTACCGAAAGATATAACTGATAAAAATGGCGCAACTTAATTTGCATATACAAAGAGTGAGTCTTCCCCATGAGTCCAAGCCTAGAGAACCTCGACCAGCCTCAACCCATTTATGGGTTGGATCATGCTAAGTTGGCCTATGATCCTGCATCCATTTAAATGCACCTGTATCGGATTGTCTCTTTGGCAGCACATTAACTAACTTCAAGCGCTTACGTGTTCTAATTTTTCTTAGGGATGGTATCAAAGATTTTCTAGGTTCAATAGGCGAGCTGAAACATTTAAGATATATTAATATTTTAAATACTCATATCCGTACGTGACGAGATAACTTCACCACACTCTATAATTTTCAGACCTTGATAATGAACCACCTGGAAGTTGAGTAATAGATGATGTTCCAGTCTGGTAACTATATCGAGTCATTTTCCATCCAGTAAGGAATTTCATGTTTTTTAACTCGGCAACAACCTAGCGCTAAAAGAATTGAGTAGTAAACTGGCCTCTCTCACATTTCTATATCTAGCAGGTGTCCAAGGCTAGGAGTTTGAGTTTGAAGTGGATGAGTTGTTGGGAAATAATAAATGACTTAGAAAGTTGGAATTTTATATTATGACGGCTTGTCGTATTTACTAGCCCTTTTGGATCTCAAAGATTTAGATATAGTATGTTCTTCTCAACTAGCTTGTTTACCAAACATTGGGAGTCTTGAGAGGTTGCATATACATGTTTGCAGTAATCTAGCTCTAACCTGCACCCCTGTACCTACGAACACTTGAAATTATAGGTTGTAAATATTTGACTATTTTTTTTAGTTCCAATGAGGCCTTTCCACTTATCGAGGAATTGACCATAATAGATTGCCTTGATCTAATGGCCATTCTAATGGATATTCCATATTTACATTGTCTCCCATATCCATGGATACTTCATATTAAAAATTGTGATAATTTGCCAAATCTTCCAAAACTCTGCACGTCACTTGATGTTTGATGAATTCTCTTGGTCCGTACTTGCCATATCTTAAAATATTAGAACCTTCAGAGGAGATAGATTATTTCCCCTGACCCTCACTTTTACTTCAAAGGATGATATCCAACCCTTACAGAAACTCCGATTGGTAGGAAGGCCGAATATCAAGTCTCTGTCGGAGCAACTTTAGCATCTCTCTTCATTGGTGTTTTTGGAACTACATAGATTTGATGGGTTGGAGGATCTCCCAGAGTGGTTGGCCGGCCTCTCATCCCTTGTATATTTGTATATTACCGAATGCCAAAATTTGAAGTGTATGACTCTACTGGAATCAATGCGTTGACTCACCGAATTAAGAATAATTTGTATACTCAATCTCCCGCTTCTAACTAAGATGTGCATGGAGGGTACCCGCCCATAATGGAATAAGATTGCCCATATAAATGAAATCTAGTTTGAATTGTAAGTTAATTGCCTAGTACTTGCATGAATTTATAATTGTCCATTCCTTTCGCACTCATCTTTATATTTTGTTCACCTCTCCTTTTTTTCCCATACATATTTTCTCTTTCATTTTGATTTCTAATTTTCCATAGGATATCATCCTCATGATTACAATATTTTATGGTTAACTCGCTAATTAAATAATGTGTACATGGGTCCCAAAGATTTGATTGTATTTTAGCCTTATTATTTTTATTACTTTATGTTATTAGTAATAAGGAATATTCCTTTGCGAATATTCACTATTTAGTTGTGGTAGTTACATACATTTTGTGATTAGGGAGAAATAGGTATCATGTTTGGTCTCCCTTTGTACTCATCAATTGAGTAGAATGAATAAATGATAATGAGAGAGAGAACCTTATATTGTCCTATTTGTTATGTGTAAAATATTTTATACTTACTAGGTGTTTTTTTTTCAAACTTATCAGACATAGATATGCAAATTGTTCAAACCTGACAAGGTGCATGGTGTATGCATAAAAGAGATGTAACTTATCACATTTTAATTTTTTATTTATTTTTATGTTCTGATTCTTGGGGTGTGTTTGATTGGTGTTAGATATTTTCATGAAAATATACTTTCTTTGTGTCATTTTTAAAGGAAATCATTTCTTATCCGCCACTCAAAGAATTGGATTCCATGAAAAATGGAAAATAATGATCTTGTCTCACCAAACCACTCATTTCAATTCCCATTTTCCCCCCAACGTCTTGTAAAAGTGAATTATTTTTCAATCCTTTTAAAACGCTGCAATTAAATGCACTCTTATGGATTTTTTACTCTTTAATCAATGCCTCAGTTGGAATGTAGGTACTAAAATCATTTAAAGAAAAGAATAATTGTTGTAGGGATCCAATCTAATGTGAAGTTATATGTAGATAAAAGCCAACTGTATTATAATAAATTAAAATTATAAAGTCATCATTTTGGTATAGGTAGAAGCTTTTCATTTCTTAACTGACGGGTCACATTTGTTACAGGGCGAAGTATGGATTTTCTTAAAGAATGAAAGCAGGTTTACTCAAGGAGTACTATTGTAAGTGATACATATCAATTCACTCAGAAGCCTACTATCACAAGTCTTATGTATTAATGTAGTACTTTCTTGTATCATTTTTTAAAAATAATTTTTATATGGCATTTGTATGTATTCCTATAAAGGTTGTAATTTGGTGCGATGGAAACTGTCCTTGCCCAATCTATGGTTAGTCTCTGATTCGAGACATGGGAGCAACCTCTCCATATATGGGAGTAAGCCTAACCGACATCTGCCTCTCCCAGACCCTGAAGTTAAGCAGGAACCTTGTGCACTGGGTACGATCTTTGTGTATATATATAACATATAGATACATTTTTTTCTCTGTAATTATATAAATGATGAACCTGACCACATCCAACTAAAATGATATAATTGTTAGTTCTGTAAATGCTGAACTTCTTTTTCTCTTGAATTTATAGATTCATGACATTTGGTTTGATACCTTGGCTTCAGATCAATCACAGATATATTTTCATTTCATTTTTATTTATGTTAGGAATCTTCTTTTAAGTTTAATTTGATGTATATCTTGGTTGCTTGTGCCAAGGTTTTGAAGCCTAGTTCGAACACTTCTTTAGAACTTGAACTTTCCATATATTTGTATTTATTAAATAATTCAAATATCCACTCGATTTAGTTTTGTTTTTCATTATTGTTCATTACAATTTTTATGGGTCTTTTAGAATTTAGTACCTCAATAATAGGAGTTTCTGGCTTCAGTACCTTCATAATAGGAATTTCTAACTTTTGTACCTCTCACTAATCTTGTTTCTCTGAATTTATAGGTAATTTCCTTTGAAAAGGTCACTAAGACAAGACTGATAGGAGGAGCTACTAAACTCAATAAAAAAGCAAGAGGTACAAAAATCTAAATGTGCCTATTATGGGTGTATTAAAGTCTATTATTCTATTGATTCATATTTTGTTTATATAATTCTTTAATAGAGATGCAAATGGTAACTGATGAGCAGAATCGAATGACAATTTTAGTTCTATAGAATCGCGACCCTCGGGATGAGTTTATTTTTATTAGTTATAATATTGATAATGAATTTGGAAGTTTGATTATAATTTATGGCGTGAAATTGATTTTTAGATAGTTATATATTTGATTTTGCGTTCTAAAGAATTGTGGTGTGTAGAGCTGGATGTTGATTAAGATGTAATGATGCATGATCACTAGAAAAATGAAATATGTTAGTGGAATATACATGTAGTGAATGCCCTAAAATAAATATCAACAGTAAAATTTGGGACTAAATTTTAACTTTATTGTACAAAAAAATGGTTCACTAAAATTGGACATTTGCTAAAGAAATAAAATATTGTCGGGGAAATAAAATTTCCACTAAGTGCCAACTAAAACTAAATATAGGAAAATGAAGCAACACACAAGAGCCTCTTACTATATTGTTCCATTAGTGCCTAGCTTTAGTGGTGTCTTTACTTGACGTCATCCCCACCTTTCTCCAGTATCTCATTTGGCAGTGAATCGCAAAGGATTCAATCCAGCCACAGGTCCCCCACTCTCCTTATGGCTACCTTGTTACATCCTCACCCTCTTGTCATTCTAGAATTTCTGGAGTGGGAAATGGTGGTCCTCGTGGATAGATTACTATGAGAAACATTCTCTAATGTAGCTTTTAGTGCGATTTTATTTGGCACTAACACTTTATTTTACTATATTTTAAGTGACATTTTATTTTGTACGGGTGCACAATGTAGAGCCGTGAAGAAAGGTGAAGACTCTTCAAAGCTTTCTTCAATATATAATACCCTAGTGAATGAAGGTTTCCTATTTTATTTAAATTCATTTTCATTTTTATGTTAGGGTTAATGACGTCTCCAACTTTTGTTCTTAATTTTCACTTCATCACCCGTACTTTTATTTTTAAGATTTAACCGCCTCAATTTATAAAAAAACACATCACTTTACCTCAAACACTAATGGTGTTAAATTTTTGGACAAAAAGTTGATCATGTGTAAGTATTTTTATCCAATTACTTATGCAAATGACCATTTTTCATCCTGAAATTAAATAACTACAGTTAAGAGTAAATTAATGCATTTTGAGGGGTTAAGTCAATAAAATGAAAGTACAATTGTTGAAATGAAAATATGTACAAAGTTGAAGGAGTCAAAGTTTAATTAACTCACAAATTAATTAGCTAGTACGAGGCGTAATCAAATAAGGACAAAATTAAGGATCATTCCATATGGACCAATTTTTTTTAAATAGTAAAAAATATTATTTTGAGTTGATTTTTATGGGGTATAAAATGTTTTTTTTACTATTAAAAAAACAGTCAAAATAGGTCAGTTTTTCAGCAGTATAAAAACTAACATATTTTGAATGTTTTTTTAAAATAACAACAAAAAAAAATCATTTCCAGCTGATATTTTTAGGGGTCACCTGAAATGTTTAAATACCCCACAAAGAAATCATCTCAATTTTTTTTTACTATTTTAAAAATATTGGTCTTCATGGAGTGGTCTTTAAGTTGGTCAGCATTGGATTGAGGCTATATCTAATATTATGTTGAATTTATTAATTTTTTTACCTAATCATCTATATTACTGAATAGTAAAACTAAGTAAGAAAATGTTCCACTGTTATAAGTAAGGTTTAAATTATCGGTAAAAGGTGAACATAGGTCACCATAAGATTTTTGAATATATTGCAATTATTTATCATTGAAAGATTATTTATATATATTACTCATGGATATAGATTACAATACTTAAATGAAATTTTTTTTGTTGGGTAGGGATGGTATTTCAAGTTCAATAGGCAGGACTGCCTCCATGTCGTAGACTGGAGAGTAGGAGGAGTCCCAATGGGTATTCTAATAGACGTACGATAGCCTTTGAGGGATTAAGGGATTCGATCAGCCCAGTCCTTGAAACTCTCAGTCATCTTACTGATTATGGATATGAGGCTTTTAGCATCAATAACAACCCCATTGGTTTGCGATTTGTAAGGTTAATATTTGTGTCTCTGGATCCTTTATTCCTCGACCACTTCTGTAACTTCAGCTTCGAGATGGAGGTCATTATCTGATACTAGCTTATGAGGGACCCCGTAGCGAAAAATGATATTCTTTATAGTGAACTCAAATACTTTCTTTGCATTCAACACCGCGTATGATTTATCTTCAACGTGAAATTATTGATGGCAACCGGAATGAATTCATGCTCATTGGATGCCTTAGAAGTAAGTTTCCCAGTAATGTTAATGCCCCAAGTTGAGAAGGGCCATGTAAAGGTCATGTTGCACAACTCTCAAGGACTTATGTGCTGAAGATTGGAACATCGTTAGAATTTGATGAACCTTTGGACGTAGGCCGGGAAATCTTGGATAGTGGTTGTCCAATAGTATCATAGTCGAACAATTTTCTAGGCAAGCACATGATCGTTCATGCGAAGTCCACATTCCCCACCATGAATTTTCTGCATTATCTTTTCAGTGTCAACTCCTACTATGCATTGCAAATGGGTACCATCCAAATTTTTCTTTAATAGTTCCCTGTCATATAGGATTTACTGAGACGCGAGCTTGCAAAGGGTCATGTGATCTTTCTTATCAGCCCTTGAAGGATATCGACCATGCTAGAGGAGCCACCAAATATCTTAATGTGACACTCCGCCTATTTTAATCACGGGTGATCAGTCCTTTATAAAAATAAACAGGAATCTTATTTGGTTCATTCTTAGCATCATTGTCGAAAATCTTTCTAAATTACTAACCACCTATGTTAAATTAAGTCGGTGTCAATTTTATCTTTCATTAACGTAGCCACGTGCGGAAAAATAGAAATATAATAACTCATCCACAATAAATATAAGAGTTTAAATCATCACACGGTAAATAGAAAAATAATTCATACCGAATAACCATCTATTCCAAAACAGAATCCAAACCATATGTCTACAGATATAAAATTGAATCCAAATACATCGTCTGATAAATCAAACTAAAAGTGTATCAAATGAAAGGGGCAACATGCACAAATGAAATACAAAATCAACATCCTAATCTAGGAATGAATAACTGAAGCGTCTACACTAAATCCTGCAAGCTTCTATAAATGTGGCAGTTACGCATCCCTAGATTCAGTCCTCAAGATTAGCATCCATGTGGCTGGACACCTAAAATATTTTGAAAAATATTTTTGATACGGGTCAGAGCCCAAAACCTTTTTAAAAGATGCAATAATTAAATATGTATTAAAACTTTTCATATTTAAGCAGGTGTCACACTCTCTTGAGATATTACTCACCCCTCAACTATTGTTCACACCTCACGCTTACCTCTCAGCCCATCTAGTTATACTACCCCATTTAATTAGACTTATTACAAATATTTCTATCACCCTACACTATCCCGAGTACTCCATCCCTTTGATTCGTAAGTTATTTTACTCATTAACTTATTGTGGGGGGCTTGAAGACAATCTATGAATTAGAGATAAGCATGCCCAACTAATATAATATGCTTAAGAGATTAAAGCAGCATAAAGGTAGCGAGGCAGCCCAACGTGGCAGCCCAAGGACATCTTCCAGCAAAGAGATCGATGCAGAAGATCTCATCCTTTACTTTCTTTATTTTACTTAGTTATGTTGTGATTTAACACAGATTGTAATGATGTAACGATTGTAGTGAAATTTAATTTGAGGTCAAACGGTACTCGCGAGAGACCAACCTGGAATATCTTACATGCTCTATCGAGTGACCTCGCTGTGGGAACTTTAAAGGGACTTGGTTTGGAGGATTGAGAAGTAAGGCAGCATTACGGCTTGTCCTGACCATCTTAGATACACCTAGTAAAATATCGAGAGACCTTTCACTATGGAAGCTTGTGCGAAGTAACCTTGAGTTCCATCGTATGTTGATTTTCTAACCAAATATCCCTCTACCAAATGTCAAATCTTCTTTAGGTGATGTCACCAGCTAGCTAAATACCATCTAATCCATACTTGAGTAAAACACTATGGTATTGGAGCTGTCAGAAGATTTGGTGGGCCACCTCTATGGTGACCGTCCTCTAATGCACAGTGGTTAGGAAAAAGACATGTCTTGGCATTTAATGCTTATGATGTAGATCTGACTAATCCATCAGGTTTTAATTTTTTGTGACGTAAAGCATGGGGGGCGTCTGCTTACATCCGTAAGGGACTACGGCATCTCGGGAGTGGTGTGGGGGGATATTTATTAGCCTCAACCACCTCTGAGAGAGGGTTTCCTTTTTAGAGATTTATTGGCGAAAGAGAGAATAAACCAAAGAGAAGTTTCTGAAACTAAGAGATCTTACTCACCCACCTTTGTCATTTATTGCGAAGATTTGAATAACTAACTAGACATATTTCACGAGTTGTTGGTGTGTTTGGCGGCCTGCCAAGGTGTATTTAGGGTGCTTACTCCTCTCTCCCTCTGTCTGAGTTTCCTTTATTATTGTTTAAATTATACACGAGTGTGTTGTGAGTCCAATCTAAGTGTTGATCAAATATAATATTGTGTGTTTATTTGTGCTCATTAAAAGAGTTACTGGGTTATCATTTATCACCATGCTTATAGGGGTTACACCTTAACTAGTATCTCCATACTCCCAGGCTACAAGGGGACTACCCTATTACATTTGGCGACTCTGCTGGGGAGGTATTCTTCTAAGATATGGCTCAAGATAATGTTAACTGTGGCTTAGATTCTAACACTATTCAGCGTAATGAAGAACAAGCTACGAGGGAGCATGAGGATATGAGAGATAGGGTTCCTCGGGTGGAGGTCCCCCCCAGTTAAAATGATATTGGGTGTCCCGAGGGTGACGCAAGATTCTTCTAGTGCTGAGATGGGCCAATCACAGATGGCCCTTCTCATGGGAAATTTCTACGAGTTCTTACAGACTCCTATTGCTATGATGGTGTTGGGTGGATTTGATCCCAGTTCCTTCGTGCACCAATGGAGGATCTGATAGCCCCATTGAGCTTAGCTCCAATAGGGATTGGCCCCATGAGCACAGTACCCACTCCTATTCCAACGATGGGAGCCCCAAGTGTGATGGGTGTTCCACCTATGGTGGGCACCCCAAGCGCAATGAGTGTCCCACTAGTGGTCCCTCATCCTATTGACCCAACGGTCGAAAAATAACAACATCTTCCTTGGAAAAGATGAGGAAAGAGATGCAAAAAGAGTTGTTGAAAATGATAACAGCTTCCTCTTAATCAGCTAGTAAGGTAGCATCGTTATATGATAATTTTCGTATGCCCTATCCCCAGGAATATAATTATGAGCCTTATCCAAAGGACTACATTCCTCCCATATTTGAAAAGTACACTAGGAAGGGAGGGAACCCGAAGGAACATATAAAATGCTTCATTTAACATTTGGGGGCTCACTGCAATAACAATAAGCTTAGGTTAAGGGAGTTTTCCAAATCTCTAATCGATAAGGCTTACACCAGCTACTTCCACTTGGCACCTAAAAGTGTGTCAACGTGGGAAGAGATGCACGTGTTATTTGTCCAGAAGTTCTTTATGGCAGAGGATGAGTTCATGTTAACCCAAGTATGCAGGGACAAACAATGGTCGGAGGATGACGTAGTGGCGTATGTTCAAAGATTCAGGGAGAGGTATCTAGATGTAAGAGAGGAGGCCAAAAAGTCCAAACCGCTATAGCTTTGCGCTGAAGGTTTTATCCCAGAATACATTTACCATCTCATCAATGAAACACGTGAAGAAACTTTCGTGACCTTTATAAAAGTGGTAAGAAATATATCACGGGTGGTTCGACCAAGTCCCATCGTGGTGCCTATGATGTTTAGACAATCGTCGCAGCATGTGGCCAATCCCCATGGGTAGGGTACGCTGATGGAGGAGAAGGGGACAAGAAGTTAAAGAAAGAAAATAAGAGAAAGTTTGGAAGGAATGTAGAGGACCCACCACCACTACCTTGCACTGTCAAGGAGGTTGTTAGTTGTTACAATACCATGGTCCAAGGGGAATGGTGCATGAACCCAAGGGTATTCCAGTTGTGGAACCAGATACAATAATGAGAGTTGATCCCAAATACTGCCAGATCCATCGAGATGTGGGTCACCCAATGAAAGCCTACTTCCTGCTAAGGAAAATCATCAGCAAGAACATTCTCGTGGTGGATACCTCAGGAGAATGTTAACGCCAATCCCTTGCTAGCACATGGGGAAAATATAGTGGTGGCTTATGATGAGGAGGTTGAACTAGAAACAAGAGGACTAGAGATACAATGAGAAAATTTTGAGGATGCGTTGGAGGACTGTACCAGGGGATGGCTAACGTGGTGATAGCTTATGATGAAGCTAGTGCAAGGGATGTGAAAGCTGTGTACAACTTAGAAAGAGAAGAGACATACCAAGGGTTAGAATACCATGTCGTTTTGTAATCACCCTTGTTCTTATGGTTCTTTGACCAAGTGGGGATGCCAAAGGAGAGCCAATTAGAGATAATACAAGGGATTCTGGACATTGCATGAAAGAACGCAGTACCATCGCTGAGGTGGAAGGGGCCCATGGTCAGGTTGGTGAGGAAGTTTTTATCTTAAGTAGCCTTTAATGACGTTGACAGGGCTGTGAGATTCCCATATAACAGGCCTTTGTACATAACGACTAGTATTAACGGGGTGAGTTTTGCAAGGGCCTTTGTGGATGGGGGATCATCAGTAAACATCATGCCTACCAGTTTGTTCCAGAAAGGCAACATTCCAGAGAAAAGATTGATAGCAATGCCTTTTGTAATTTCTGGCTATGATAATCAATCGTTCAAGTCAATTGGATATGTGAACGTGGGGATTGTTATGAGTAACCTTACTTCGAACATTAAATTCCACGTGATTGAGAGTGCTACTTCGTACCACCTTCTGATATGGAGGGTGTGTATGTACAACCATGGTTTAGTCCCTTCGACATATCAACAATATACGAAAGCAAATGTGAAGGGGACTAAAATCATTATACATGAAATAAAGAATCCTTTCACCGTCGAAGAATCTCACTTGGTTGATGCAGCTTTCTACACGGAGCTGGAGGAAAATTTTAAGGTGTTAATAAGAAGGGTGGAAGAAGAGAGGGTTCCCTCAATCAGAGAATGGATGAGACCCATAAATAGCCAAAGCGATGAAGGGACAATAGCGAATGAAGTGTTCGAGGGAGTTCACCTTACTGATCCCAAGAAATAGAACCTCTCGAAGAAGCTCAGGGATAGAATGGGGACCATGATGGATCTGATGGAACATGAGGCTTAGCAGAAGAGTGTGCTGAGTAGGTTATCAAGAAGCAGACTGTTAGAAGATTCGAGGGAAAAGAAGATGAAGGAAGTTGTTACGAAAAGCAGGCAATGTAAGAATAAAACACGAAATATAGAAGAGTGATTTACCTCTTCTGAGGGTGTGAGCGGGAAGTCGAAGGAGCTGATTTAGGAGCTAGTGAAGAGGATGATCCGGTGTATGAATGTTTCTTTATAGACTAATAGGGGTAATCTATGGTCATTGATAACTTTAACATAAAAGAGTTTATAGAGGAAGTGGGAGAAGAGACAACGTATATGATAGATAAGTCAAAACCACAAGTGTAAGAACTAGAGCAGCTGGACTTAGCCGATGAAGAAGAAGACCCAAGGCCCATCTTTATTTTGAAAGATCTGAGCAAGGAGAAAAGAGGGACCTTGGTTGAGCTGATTCAGGAATATAGGGATGTTTTTGCTTAAAAATACACTGAGATGGAGGGCCTAGATGAATAAGTGAGTTGCCATAAGCTCAACGTTATGCCTTCAGCCATACTAGTGAAGCAAGTCAAAAGAACTTATAAATTGAAGTTGGATTTGAACATCAAAGAGGAGGTGGAACGATTGCTAACGGCAGAGTTGATCGAATCGATACAACATCCACTCTGGCTGTCAAGCATCGTCCTAGTGGGAAAAAATGAAAAAAATCAGATAAGGATCTGTGTGGACTTCAGAGATTAGAACAGAGACTTCCCAAAAGATGAGTTCCCTCTAACCTTTATTGATAAATTAATTGATGTAACAACGGGTCATGAGATGTATCGCTTTATGGGTGGGTATGTGGGATACAACCAAATCAAGATGGATTTAGTAGATGCAAAAAAGACGGCATTCTGGACCCCGTTAGGTAACTTCATATACAAAGTGATGCTCTTTGGGTTAAAGAATGCTAGGGCAACGTATTAGAGTACGGCGATGGCCATTTTTCATGATTTATTTCACAAATTTTTGGAATTCTATGTGGATGATTTGGTCATCAAGTGAAAGAAGGAAGAGTCTCATCTAGATGACTTGAGGAAAGTGTTCATTCGCTGTAGAAAATACAAACTGAAGATGAATCCACTAAAGTGCGCTTTCAGGGTCATAAGTGGGAAGTTACTGGGTTTCGTGGTGGATCGATAGGGAGTACAGATGGACCAAGACAAGAAGCGAGCAATCCTGGAAATGCCGTGTCCAAGAATGACGAAGGATCTCAAGAGTTTCCTCAATAAAGTCTCCTACCTTATAAGATTTGTATGAGGAATAACCAAAGTAACTCACGAAATGATGGATCTGATACGAAATGACACGAAATTCAAATAGGAGGAAGCTCACTAGGAGTCTTTAAACAAGTTAAAGAAGCTGCTCACTTCCCCATAAATGATGATTCCTCTAAAAATAGGGATACTGTTGCAACTCTACCTCAGATCTACCACCTGGTCCATCGGAGCTCTTTTGGCACATGAAGTCGATGGGCCAGAAAGTCTAGTCTACTACCTGAGCAGGATCATACATGGACTAAAGGCAAAGTATTGTAGTGTAGAAAGACATTGTTTAGCCTTGGTTTTTGTAGCACAAAAACTCAGACATTACATGTTCTCTTTCACAATTCACATCGTGACAAGATGTGACCCAATTAAGTTTTTATTGGAAAGAACTATTTTGATTGGAAGAGCAGCTAGGTGCTTCCTCATTCTTTTATAGTATGACTTAAAATGTGTGGTCCCTGATGCGATCAAGACCCAAGTGTATGCAGATTTATTGGTGATTTTCCCATATGAGGTATTTGAGCCACCCCGAGAAAGCATTCTAGGAGACAACTTGCAGGTGAATTTTTTGGATGCCAACCTTGAAAAATGGAGGATGCAATTTGATGGTTCTTTGGTGAAAAAGAAAGGTGGGTCAGGGGTTATCTTCTCTATAGTGAAGGAGGAATTTTGCCTTTCCTACAAATTGGATTTCCCTTACTCCAACAATGGAGCAAAATAGGAAGCGTTGGTACTAGGGTTGCTAGAGGGTCTTCAAAGGGGAATTCGTTCACTATGCATCATAGGAGGTTCAAACTTGGTGGTCCAACAAGTGAACAAAGAATATGCATTGAAGCACCTCAGTCTAGCGCCTCATAGAATGATCATCAATGGATGAATAATCAGTTCCATCAAGTTAAGATAAGAAGGCATCCCAGAACGATGAATAGACATGCTGATGCCTATGCCACCATTGCTCCAAAATTGGCTATGAAAATCAATACAGCTACTGTGGTGATCCAACGAAAAATAACCCCATCGGTTGTGTAATCAATAGTGCCCATGGAAGGTGATTCGAATTAGAGGGGCCAAGATCAGGAAGCAGTTGGAATCTAAGGAAGGCAAAATATAATTGAAAGAACTAGCGTAATACTTTGCCAATCATGGAAACCTCTACTTTGGAAATGTGGGAGGATGGTTGTCAAGATGTGTTGGTCCAGAAGAAGCAGAACGGAGATTAAAGAAGACACATGACAAACATTGTGAAACAACGGAGATCCCTCTATGCAGAAGAATTCAGAGGGAGGGATACTTCTGGCCAATAATGAAGCAAGATATAGAAAAGTTGTAATGAATGTGTGATAAAGGATAACTTTGCTTTCAGGCAGTTGAATTCCACTTCATTGAAACCCAAGAAGACTAGAGGCAGCCCTACGTCAACTTTATAAAATACCAAGTTGTTCCTTCAGAGAAAACAAATGCGATGGGACTCAAGTGAAGGGCCCCCCGATTTTACGTCCAAGAGGGCCAGCTCTATCGAAGAGGGTACTTTAACAGACCGTTGAGATACATCATGAACGAGGAGGAAACGTAAGTTTTGAAAAAATCTCACGATCCCTCTCACATTGAAGGAGCAAAACTATGACCAACTAATGACTTTGGGATACTATTGGAAAACTATGGAGAAGTTTTCTATAAGTTTTTGAAAAAATACAAGGCATGCGAGCTATATGGTAACATAATCCATGCCCTTTCAATGGACATACATTCTTTGGCCATTCCTTACCCATTCCACACTTGGGCGTTTGACCTAGTAGGGGCGATACGCCCATAATTGAAGAGGGAGATCAGGATACTCGTGGTAACATAATGTTGTACAAAGTGGGCTAAGGCGATACCATTCAAGATAGAAACTGTAGGTGTGGTGGCTAACTTTATCAGGGAGTACATTATTTGTAGGTTTGGGATTCCAAAGGTTACCCTCTCTGATAATGTGACCCCATTTGTTATCAAAGAAGTAACGATGCTTACAAACATATATTCCATCGTCCATAATACCTCAACAGTGTCATATATTAAGGGAAACAATGAGGCCACAACATCTAATAAGACATTGGTAAACATTTTGGCCAAAATGATGGAAGACTTTCCAGGATCGTGGGATGATAAGATCACAACAGTTTTATGGGCCGATCGAACGACCAAGAGGAAGACTATAGGGTATTCACCATTCTCACTTGTATTTGTGGTGAAGCAATTTTTCCAGTAAAACTGGACATCCCTCTAACCGACACGCCTTGTGAAGTAGCATGCTTCCTCAGAGTAAGCATGTTCAGTTGAAAACGCTAGATGAGCACAGAGATAACACGATGCAACATTTCTAAATGTACAGGAAGAAACTCTCAAGAGCATATGACAACTTGGTGAGGCCCAAGAAATTTGTGGAAGGGGATTTAGTTTTAAAGGCAGCGATGAAGCACATTCACGGGCTCCCATTGCTTGAATTCACTACGAATTGGGAGGGACCTTTCATTATAAAGGAGGCTCACAATTTAGGTTACTGCCTAATTTCTAAAATGGTAGAGAATAAACCTTTTAAGATTAACAACAAATGGTTGAAAGTTTATCATGTGTAGGCTAGTAACCTCAGTTAGAAATTGTTTGTTTTCATTATGGTGCAATTTGTTGTATGAGTTATTTCTTTTTAATGAGATGAAAATAAAAACTTCGTTCATAAATTATAAAGGTTTGAACTTTGCGATAAGCAGAGATATTTCAAAAAATAACATGTGGTGACAAAACACTACATCTTTTACATCAATACGACTTGTAATGATTACAAAAAATTAGGAGCTAACGCCCAAGGATTACAAATAAAAAAAATACAAGTGGGGTGTTAACCCAAGAGGAACCATAGATTGGGGAAGAAAATAAATCCCCAGGTAGAACCAATGTAGCTACAAGGAATGCTTGTTTTGCAGCAATGGAACCTTTAAGTCTGGCATGGGTTTGAGCCCGTTGAATGACCAGGGCCTCATGTGCTTACATCGCCTTATGCAAAGCCTCTTCAGTAATCTTGACCCTGATATCAGTAGCCTTGATCAAAGGACCCAACTCCAATAATTTGTCCTCCTCAGCCCGTTGGGCCTCCACCTGCTTCTAGAACAGTTCCCTCTGGTTGGTTAGTTGGGTGGGATTCTGTAACACCCCGTATATTTTTTAGGATAAATAATTTATTTAATTTGGATAAATAGAATTTAAACTAAATTGATGATTTGGAGAAACTATTTAATTTAGAGAATTTATTTAAATTGTAAGATTAAATTTATTTGGAGAATTGAGATTTAAATTAATTCGGGTTATTTCTTTTAAGAATACACGTGCCATAATTTGAGGTTGAATTTGATATTTTAGTTAAGTAACTCAGATGATGATTCTGAGTGTATGATTGAATATAGAAGGGTTGAGATAGTCAAAATAGAGTACCCGTAGTAGTAATTGGGTCTCAGGGCATTATTTGGCGTAATCGGGCCAACACGAGAGAGTTATGGCCATTTTAATTAAGCTCGTTAGTCTAAAAACGGGATTAGACCAATAAAAGCTAATTAATGGAGTTAGGGCTTCCATAACTCAATAAGAGAATAAATAAATCTACAGAGCAAGTTTAGGAGAGTAAATTGGGGATATTCTGGGAGTCAAATCGAAGAAGGAATCGATGTGTTCGTCTTCAAATCATCATCTATTCCAAAGGATCAGACACTAGGAAATTTTCCATGCAAGTAGTTAAACTTGCTTTCATTTAATTTTTGGTATTGTAATTCATATCATGGTGGGTATAAACCATATTTATTTTAGGATAGATTACTATAACGAAATTTGTTTTGGAATGGGATCTCGTATGAAAACGGGCTTTAGGAGAATCAAACAGGTTGGGTGAATTACAAGTGAAATTGGTGTGAATATATGAGTGGGTGTCAAATTGAATCTGAGATACCATGATTTCTATAGTGGTTGTAAATTAATTTAGATGAGAGATTTGAATTGATGATTAAAGTCGTGTCAAATTGTGAGATACCCAAACCTAGAAATTTATGATCTTTAATGGAAATCGTTAATGTTATGAAACTATGATGAAGAGTAACACTAGTTTTAAGGTTTGATATATTATGAAGATAATTAAATAATGTTGGAAATTGAGGATATAAAACATGGAAATTCGTTAATGGTAGAATTGGAGGGCGAAGAAGATGAACTGCTCGATCGATCGATCGACCCAGGGAGTCGATCGATCGACTAAGCAGGATTTTTAACAACGCCTTATTTTATTTATTTAGCCTTAATTACTTTGGGGGACTTTTAGGGGTATTAATTAGTGAGAATTAAATTATAACTTGGTACCTAGGACTTTGGGAAGAAGGTATTAGGGATGTTTAAATTACATAAGGGTGCAAAGCTTAAGGGAGAAATCTCGGGAGATAAATTCGTATATAATTATTTATGGACCAAGTGAATGTGTCCAGACATTCTAGTTGGGTGACACTACAGAGTTAAATTAATCAAGGTGTCTTAAATTAAATGAATGGTTGGGTTATAAGTTTAGGATAGTGCTACGGGAGTTAGTCATAGGGTAGCCAGTTAAAATTAATATTGATGTATATAATAACTTATCGAATATTGGTTTTTGTAAAGGTTGCTTTACCTAATAGTGGGACTTGGTGTAATAAATTTTAAAGGGAGGAGATGCGGACTGAAGGAGTGAGTCGGTATATTGTAGCTGGGTGACGCAACTTTAATAAGTAAATTAATGGGAAATTGATTGGATTACTTGATGTAATTTGCAATGTAATGAATTCAGGGAGAAATAATGAATCACGGTGAATGTGAGTGAACTTATGATGAAGACCGGTAGGATATGAGTAAATTACCTAGTGGAATACTTTAAAGGTTAATTGGCACACTTCGAGTAATGAGGGATACTCAGGAATATATGATGAGATGTATAATTGAAATTTAATGATACGTAAAATATCCATGAGATATATATACAGTACGCACGAGACACGTACTATAGGTCGTGGGTATACCTACTGATAAAATAATATAGGTTATCTGAAAGCCTATTGTATGATTTCTTATGTGTCTGAATCATATCACGCTACTTGTGTGGTCATCCCGATTGGCGCGACGTTCGTTTCGGGGGGAAGGAAGGAGGATCCCCCGAGGAAGAACTGCGTCGCGGTCTCGCACCCTTCTATTCTAAAAAGGGGCTTCGACCGTCATCAGTGTGGGGTTCATGTTAAGAGATAGAGTTGTCAACCTATTTTTCTCAAAACAGGCAAAAGAATATGTTACCACTTCGAGAGAGCACCATCAAGGAAAAACTGATGCATATGAAACCAACAGATCGGACGTCTGGGGCTAAGTTACGGAATGGGAAGGTGTTAGGCACCCATCCTGTCCTTTCGGTCTCTCATGGGAAAATGTTAATATTTTCCTTTATCCCCATGAAGTGTGTGTATGTGCTTATAAAATGGAGATTGGAATCGTTCGGCCCATACCATGGAAAAGATAGTGTGAGGTCATCCACAAGAATGTTCCCAAAATAGTAACAAATGTAGAAGATAGGATATCAGCGTTCATAGCGATATTGATCCTTATTGGGAAACGATAATATATGTGGGATGAGACGCAAACAAGCATATTATATGTATATGTATAAAAAGGAGGGATTTTGAAGAATAAGAGAAATTGGAAAATTGAAAAGTTGGACTCGAGTCTCGGATTTTAATCTGAGATACCTACATAGCCTATAGAGGAATCAAAGTCCACGTAGTTAAAATATAGAATAGGGGTGGGGTTTATCCCATAGATTCGAACGAAATTTTATTAGGTGTGTGCGTGTAGAAAATGTGTTTTTTTTAGTTTTGAAAAAGTGTGGTGGATAATTTCGTTCGGAATTTACAGGTGTAACCCTTTTTATTTGTTTTTGTGTTTTTTATGAAAAATAAAGTATGTGAAATATACTAATAAAATTGTAGGTGTTAATATGTATGAACTAAAGTGAAATTAGATTATGAATCTAATGTAACTTATGTAAAAATAAGAGATTAAAAGAGGGGGAGAAGGAATTGGACCTTCCTTGGAGTTTGAGCTCAAATCTTGAATGAAATCCTTTTAATGTTGATGGATGTTGATGAGAGAGAAGGATATTCGCTAAATTGGGTGTGAAAAGGATGGGTATTTAGGCTTGAATGGAACTTCTCATATGGAACTTCGCTAACTTCGAGAGATTTGTTGTTGAGATCACTGATTCTGATGGGTTTGATGTCTCCTTTGGGAATGAGGTCATGGCCCCTATTTATAGGGTAAAATGGTGGGTGCCTATCAGCAGGTCACCCATAACATTGTGCCGATAGGCAGGGGTCAGGACCTGCCAATTGGTAGTCCCGTGCGGAATTTTTTGCAAAAATGATCGTAGCACAGAAACCATTAATCTGAATTGTGCAAGAGAAATATCGTTAGAAAAGTATTTCAGAGGACTTCGAGAGTCCTTTGGACCTCTCCCGAGTTCGGTAGTTGACTTAAGGTCAATTGTGGCTCGAAAGCGCACGTCGATCCTTTAGACGGGAGATCGTCGGACGTAAGTGGATCGTTCGTCCGTATGGTAAGTCAGAATCGCGCATGGGGTGGACCATTGGAAAATTTAGGAGATGTACTTAAACATTCCAAAGAGTTTCTCTTCGTTCGAAAAGTTGACCTTAGTTAAACGGGGCTCGAAAGCACCCGGTGACCTATCTGAGTAAAACAGACTGTTCGTCCGTACCGTAGGTCAGAATCGCGCACGGGGAGAATCGTTAAAAAGGGTATTCAGTACCCTTTGTGGAGATTCGTTTAGTCTCATTCGAGATAAAGAGTTGACTTTGGTTGAATGGAGTCCAGGAGCATCTAATGGTCTCTGTATTAATTTTCAGGGGAAACTAATCGTTTGTCTGAATGGTTATGCTGTTTCGGGCATGGGGTGGACCATTGGAAAGGGATTTAGTTACCTTCAAAGATTAAAAGATCTTTCTCTTTGATGGTGGAGTTGGTTGGGGTCAATTCTGGGCCCGGAAGCACCTAATGGCCTTTAGATCGGTACTCGGAGTGCGACCTAGATTTGGGGTGGAAAGGGGGAGTGCGAGGGGTCTAAGGAGAGAATTAGGGGGTCATATAATGGGGTGTCTATAGAGCCCCTCAACGTGGGAGATTGGAACCAGTGATGGTCTTAGAATAGACACCACATGATGGAGGGAGGTCAGTTCTGCAGACCCAAGGGATGTGGATGACTAATTCAGAGGGTCGGGGTCAATTTTGACCTAACTAAGGTCACAACTGGGGTTCGAGGTCAATTATGACCTAACTAAGGTTATGATCCAAGAACGAGGTCAATTATGATCTAAGAGAGGTGACGATCGAGGACCAAGGTCAATTCTGACCTAACTAAGGTGACGATCCAAGACGAGGTCAATTCTGACCTAAAAGAGGTGACGACCGAGGACCGAGGTCAATTCTGACCTAACTAAGGTGACGATCCAAGACTGAGGTCAATTTTGACCTAAGAGAGGTGACAACTGAGGACCGAGGTCAATTCTGACCTAACTGAGGTGACGTTCCAAGTCCGAGGTAAATTCCGACCTAAAAGAAGTGACGACCGAGGACCGAGGTCAATTCTAACCTAAGTAAGGTGATGATCGGAGACCGAGGTCAATTCTGACCTAAGAAAGGTGACGACCGAGGATCGAGGTCAATTCTGACCTGAGAGAGGTGACGACCAAGGAACAAGGTCAATTCTGACCTAACTAAGGTGATGATCCAAGATCGAGGTCAATTTTTACCTAAAAGAGGTGTACTTTCCTTCAAGAAATTTATGGATTCCACTGGGGATAAAGATTGGATTTTAGGTTCTGCTGGGGAATAGTGATGATCCGAGGATTTTGTAGCTGAGGAAAAATTGGAGTGTCCTTTGGAGACGTTGTTGAGGAGAATCATTATCTGGAATTCTTCTGGGGGTGTAAATGCTTTCCTTAGTGAACGAAGTGCTAGAATAGATTTGGCAATTTTAGTAATTTTCTGGGAATTGTTCAGGATTTTCTGGTATTTTTTTGGACTTTTTGTACGAAATTTTAAGGGGTGTGTCGACCGGCATGGATGGAGGTGTTCCAAATGGTAGTGGCAAGATATTTTAGGGTACCTCGAGCAGGTAGAGGGTCAATGAGAATGCAGGCGACAGGGGAAATTTTTCTTTCCTTGAGACCATTTTTTCTTGTGCTCTTGCTAGGGAGTTTGTAGGTGACCTTTTTATCCGTGGGGGCGACCATCTAGCACACTGAGTGGACTGGGGGGAATGTGAAGCTTCGGTAGTTGATGGCGCATGAGTTTGGGTTCGTCTGGTACCTAGGAGAGAGGCTGATGTGGCAATTAAGGTGACATCCAATTCTGGTTCTTTCTCTTTGGGATTTCTTGTAGATTCATTGCTGACTGTGGGAGCTTAGATTTTGCATGCTTGATGTAGCGGCCTTGCACCTGAAAAGAGACTCAAAAATGCAAAAAGATATTCACATTTTATTTTATTATCTTGATTTAGTGGCTTACTCTACATGCACTTTTAATTTGCTGCTGAGTTGTTATTTTGAGACAGAGTAAAAATAGTGGTTTTTTGGAAATTTTTGAATATGTTTGAGTAGAAAATGGCCTCGATGGATAGGTTGAAAAAGAGCTTCCTTTTTGAAAATATTTATTTTGAGAAAGAGTAGGAAAAATGAGTTTTTTGAAATTTTTGAGTGAAGGAAGGCCTTGGTGGCTCGGTCATTGGCTATGGGAGGAACGATTTCCCTTCCGACGGTGTTGCAGTTCATGCATTCATAGGATGTGGGTGATGCTGGATATGCCGGGGCCATCATCCTAGGCCTTATTTCAAAAGTTATGTTGGTGATTGGGGAGACACTGGTGGACCCCCAACTAGCTGCTATCGTTTCCTGGATGTCGTACCGTCGCAATCCTATGACGGTGATATTGGCGGAGACCCTGAATGCCCAGGATGCCTGGCAGGAGGGTTGTTCTGACTTTCTGAGGGATAGACCTATAATGTTGTTTATGTGACTGTCAAAGAGGTTTCATATGGCGATCCCATATGAGTATCCTTTGTCGGCGGTGTCAGACTTCTTCTCGCACTATTTTATTAGTGTAGGCCTGAACATTGAGAGTTCGAGAAAGTGGTTTGTAGAGCACGGGGCTTGAGGCTTACGCTGGTCTGTGCCTTGGTGGGGGGAGTTGCTTCCAATTCTAGAACTCGGGGAGTACCAATATGTCCCGTTAATAGGCCTCAGGCAGACCTCTTTCTACTTTCCCTGGTGGCTACTGCGGGTAGGGATTTGTGAAGCTTCTTGTAATAGGTGTGGTTTTGTGCTTTGTGGGAATAATTGGGGTGATTTTTAGGAGTAGCGGGGTTCGTTATTATCTACGGGATTTTTTAGTAGGCAAGCGAAGTCGTTTGGCTCCTTATGCCAATGTAATCGTGCGAAAATTTTAGATAATGAAATAAATAAGTTAATCTAGATGTGCCTCTTGATGACTTTTTGAATTTTGAATTATCTATACAAATCGTTAAGGCTTACATAATCATTTTGTTTATGTATATGTTAAAATGATCTCGGGGATGAGAAAATAATAAAATTTTATGAAAAGAAGGGTGACGTGCTCATATAAAGCGAAGGAGCTGCCTACGTACTTCTGAGGGTTTTGAAAAATTCTGAAATTCATTTTTTTGAAAATATTCTTTAGAGGATCAGGCCCACGTATTTCTAGGTAAGAGGAAATAAAGAGAGTTTTTTTTTAAGAATAGAAGGGAGATGAGAAGAGTCGTAGCGTGTCGAGATTTCGAACTAGGGATAGAATTTCTTGAGATGGCCCAGGTTGACTAGATGCACCATTTCTTCTCCGTTAAGGTCGGTGAGCACAGAGGCACCACCCGACAGGATCTTCATCATAATGTAGGGGTCGCTCTAATTGGGCTTAAATTTCCCTCTGGGGTCCCAGATGGGCTCTATTGTTTCTTTGAGGGCTAAGTCCCCTTCTCGAACACTGCGGTCCTTAACTCTCTTATTGAATGATCGTGCTATAAGGTGATGGTACCCTTATATGTGAATTAGAGCTTTTAATATCCCCTCGTCCAAGAAGGACAGCTCGTCAAGATGGCTTTGGTGCCAGTCTTCCTCGCTGACCTTGCTTTTAAGTATGACACGTAGTGAGGTCATTTCTAGCTCCACGGGTAGGACTTCTCCCATGATGTAGACTAGAGAGTAGGGAGTAGCCCCAATAGAGGTTCAAATTTAAGTGAGGTAGCCCCAGAGGATGTAAGGGATCCTGTCGGCCCAATCTTGACAACTCTTGGTCATCTTGATGATGATGGCTTTGAGATTCTTATTAACAACTTCAACTGCTCCGTTTGTTTGAGGTCGGTATGGAGAGGATTTATGTCTTTAGATCCCATACTCGTCGACCACTTATGTAACCTCCGCCTTAAAATGTAGCCCATTGTCTGATACTAGCTCGTGTGGAACCCCATATCGGTAGATGATGTTTTTCTTAATGAATTTAGCCACCTTTTTGGCATTCAGAATTGCGTATGACTCGGCTTCGACTTATTTGGTGAAGTTGTCAATAGCGACTAGGATGAACTCATGCCCATTGGATGCCTTCGGTGTAACTTACCCTTTGATGTCGATGCCCTATGTGGAAAAGGGCTAGGGAGAAGTCATGTTGTACAATTCTCGTGGATGCAGATGTTGTAGGTTGGATAACTGTTAGCATTTGAGACATCTTCGAACATAGGTTGTGCAGTCATGAACCATGGTAGTCCAGTAGTATCCCTGTCGAATGATCTTTTTGGCGAGCATATGGTAGCTCTTTTGAGGTCCGCATTTCCCGTTGTGGATTTTTTGTATTATTTCTTCAATGTCATCCCCTGCGATGCAGTGTAAATTGGTTCCATCGAGGTTTCTCTTAAAGAGTGTTTTATCATAGACAATGTATTGGGTGGGCAGTCTGCGAAGAGTTACTCGGTATTTCTTTTCAGTTCCTTGGGGATACTTATTGTGTCTGAGGAGGCACCAAATGTCATAGTACTAGCAGTCGACTATTTTGGGTTCTTCCTCCGTACAGAGCTTGATGTGGTAGTAGTGGGTTGGTTTGTCTTGTTTCTGGATAAGGAAGGGGGTCATGTTTATTCCTTCAGGCATGTCAATCATGGAGGCTAGGGTGGTAAGGGAGTCAGCCATGATATTTTTTACATGGGGCAGGTAGTGGAAGGTGATTTCTTGGAATTGGGAAGCTAGTTCTTCAAGGTGGGCATGGAAGGGTAAGAGTTTCTCATCCTTGACTTTACATTTCCTAAGTACTTGATCGATGATGAAGGCTGAATCACCATAGACATCGAGGTATCGAATTCCTTTCTTGAGGGTAACTTTGAGGCCTACTTCGCACGCCTCGTATTCAGTCATGTTGTTAGTGCAGGGGAAATCCAATTTGATGGCAATGGGAATGTGGGAGTTATTAGGGGAAATTAGGAGAATTCTAATGCCATATCCTTTTTTTGTTAGTAGAGACATCAAAGAACATTTGCCATTAAAGATTTTCTTGGGTGGATCAAAGGATATTCTCGTCCGGTAATTCAGAAATCTAGATATCGGCTTCTTTCATAGGGTAGTCAGCAAGGTAGTCAGAGATTACTCTTCCTTTCATGGATTTTTGTGTGACATAGGTGATATTAAACTCGTCTAGAAGCATCAACTAATGATCCATTTGACTGGATAGGGTGGACTTCTCGAGTAAGTACTTGATGTGATCCATCCGTGATACAAGTTTAATGGGGAAGGCGAGCATGTAGTGCCATAACTTTTGGGTAACCCATACAAGAGCAACACATGATTTTTCCAATGCAGTGTAGTTAACTTCGTAACCAGAAAATTTTCAACTGGCATAGTAGATCGGTTTCTCCTTGCGAGTTTCTTTAAGGTATTGGGCTAGCAAAGCCCCGGCTGCACTATCTATCATGATTAGGTATAGGACTAAGGAAAGACCAGGCGGTGGTGACATGAGTACTAGAGTTTGGGTTAGGTATTGCTTAATTTGATTGAAGGCTTCTTGTTAAGATTCATTCCAGACTTTGGTTGAATCCTTTTGGAGGACTTTGAAGATGGGTTCATAGATGGAAGTCAATTGGCTGATGAATCGACTGCCCAAGGAATCCTATGACTTTTTTCTCCATTCGGGGAGGTGGAACTCATGTATGGCTTTCAGATTAGAAGGATCTTCTTCTATCCCTTTCTCACTGACCATGAATCCCAATAGTTTCCCTTTGGTAACACGGAAGACATATTTCTGTGGGTTAAGCCACATTTGGTACTGTTGCAATCGTTCAAAGAATTTTCGGAGAACGGGAACATGACCTTCTCTAGTCTTGTACTTGATAATCATATCATCTACATAGACCTTGACTTCCTTATATATCAGATCATGCCGAATGGTTGTGGACGCCCTTTGGTAGGTAGCCCCCGCATTTTTTAGACCAGATGGCATGACAGTGTATCAAAAGGTTCCCCAAGGGGTAATGAATGCAGTTGTTGACGTAAAAAACTAGATTCGATCTAATTAATTAATCACAAATAAAAAGGAATAAATAAATGATACAGAAGATTTTTAAAGTGGTTCGGCCTTAAGAAAAGGGGCCTACGTCCACTGTTTATATTGCTGATGTTTTCTTTAATCTCGATAATGATTTCAATAGATTAATTGATCTCCCCTTCCCATGGAGGGTGTTACAATGTATTTATAGCCTTGGGTTTATCAATATGAATAGACGATATGTCGTTGTTTAATATACACATGCATATGTACAATAAGAATGTTCATTAACTCCGATGTTCATTGAATGTGCAACCGTCGCTTGAGCTTTCTGGCCAGATGCTCTGCACGTTGAGTAGCTCGGCGTGCTAAGTAGCTCAGGATAATAAGTAGCTCGGTGCTTTTAGTAGGATAACACCTGTCTTTATATAATTATTCCACATCAGCTGACTAAATTTCATATCAACAGAAGCCCCCAATGTTTCACAGTTGAGTTTTGATACGAGAGTGTGAATATTTTACTCGAAAGTTACTCGAGCACCTCTGCATGTCTTGATTAATTACAGATTTCTAATTTTGAGCACGAAATGTCAAATTTGTAAATATTTTGAATCTGTGGCAAACGCTTGGGTTTTTCCGTCTTTTTCATCATTTAACCGTCGGAAATGTAATCGTCTTTTCTAGTAATCATTTCTTTTCCTACTTCCCATGCAAGGTATTAAAAGTGATAGAAAAAGATCATCATCTACTTTTTATCTCCAGATCTCCAAACTTTGTGTTTTCTCACTCTGTTTTTATACTATCGTTCTTTCCATCGTCCGCCATTAGCAGATTTCTCAATTCTTTGTAAGAATTTATTTATTCTTCTTCCTTTGCTTTAATCATTATGGTTTACCTTGTCGAATCTTTGGGTAAATTTTGAGCTGATTTTGCAATTCCCTCTTGGGTTATTCTATAAGAACCTCCTTCTCCATCTGATTTATTTTCTCTGACCAAGGGACACGATTTTCCCTCACTTTTCTTAGCAGAGTGTGGCTTTTCTTTTCTGCCTAATCCCCTATGTTTGGAGTTTTGCCAGTATTTCGATATTGTACCTGCAAGAGTAGATCCAAATACATGGAGGGTAGTTAATGGCGTACATAGGTTAAAACTGATTCATGGGACTCGTTTAAGGATCCCTGAAATTATATTTTGTTATAAATTGGTCACCAGTGATACCACATTTTATTTGAAAACTAGGTTTTCCAATAGAGCTTTAGTAGTCAATCTTCCCGATGCCAATAGGGACTATTTTGATCATGGTGTTGTGATGAAAAATTGGCAACACCCTCCACTAAATGGAAATGATGTGTACCAAGGTCCCAGATGTCCACTTTATGGCAACGATATAGCTTGTTTTCAATTATTCAATTTATCTCCGTTTACATTTGATAAGATGCGTCATTGATATTCATGTTTGTTTTTGCAGTTGATAACAAAAGAAAGCCCCCCAAAGAGAGTGATATTAATATAAAAGCTTTGACACTTATCTGGGGTTTGCATCAATCAGTTGACGGGGAGCACGTTAGAGTTGCTTCTTAATTGTTGAGATACAAAAATACCACCTCTTCTTTCATTGCTCATCCTCTCGCCCCTCTAGTGGTAATTGATCTTGATCAAGTACCAGCATCTCGAGAAAGTGCCGAAGAACCTTCTTCTGATTTGAATACATATATTATTGATTTAATGACAAAGAAGAGGAGAATGTCTGCCTTCTTTATCAAAGATGCTCCTGGAACTGATGGGGCAAATAAGAGCAAAGGGGATGTCCCAGCTGAAAGGACGAAGAAAATGGATAGTACTCCATCCAAAATAACAATTTCCCATATCAAGGAGGTCAGTAGGAAACTACCTGCTATCCCAAAAGAGGCAGCACCTTTGATTGAAGGTGCTGCTATTACGCAAGAAGAGGCAGCACCTTTGATTGAAGATGCTCCTTTACGGATATTGATGAGAGGTCTTGTAGAAACTGCTGCTCGACCTTCTGATATTGGGGGTCCTTCATCGGTAACTAGCGCTCCAGTTGTTATTTCCTCTAGTTCAGTCAGGGGTTTGATCAAGGCTTGGACCATTCTGAAGTATCGAGCTGCTGGGGGTCCCCTTTCTCGAGAGAAGGTCGTTGATTTGGCGGCCCAACATATCGCATCAGTAAGTATCATCATCCCTACCACTTCATTTCCTTTTACCATATTTATATTCTAATTTGAGCTTATTTTCTTTTTTCAGTTTATGACATGCTTTAATAATATCCTGGAGAGGATGAGGCTATCAAGGCTTCGACTTCGTCCAGCGGGATTGAAGAAGCTTTTGCTGGGTTGTCTCAATCCTTAAAGAACTCTCAGAGGACATACGAGGAGGATAAAGCTACTTGGGAGAAGAAAATTCTATCTGCAGAGTCAACTTGTGACCAAGCCATAAGAGCCTCCAAGGACTTAGAGGAAAAATTAAAGGTCGCCGTTTCCAGCAAGAAAGAGACTGATGATAATCTTGAAGAGGCTGAATGACGTAAGAAAGACCTCGAGGAGAAGGTGAGGCTCGCTGAGGAACGTGCTTCTTCTGATAAGACGAATAAAAAAGCTACAATGAAGAAATCTTTTAGCACTTGTTGGGACAAGGGATGGAACAGAGACTTAATCGCTATTACTTGCCAGATGGAGTATGCGAGTCTGAAGTACCTCAGGGACGGATGGGTCGCAGCATTAAAAGAGTTGAGTGTTGTGGATGATTTTGAGTTATTTCAAAAACATACTCATGGACCTCCTCCTACTATTGATGGAGAATAAGAGGATGAAACTACATCTGATGAGTCTTATATGATGATAGTAGAGAAAATCCCTATTTCTACTGCTCCTCAGCCCTCCGAGCAAGTTCAGCAGGCATTAGCATCTACCAAGCAACATCAAATGCCTTCCGAGCAACCGACTCATTCATCCAAACCTATTGTTGATGTTATAGGAAATAAGGAGAATGTGTAGAGTTATTCGGCTCTTTCTATGTGTTGTTCTTCTGATTTTCTCCTTTTTGTTGTAACTTTGGTTATACTCTTTACTCTTATGATCAATAAAATGAGTTGTTGCATTT
The DNA here is from genome assembly GCA_949130495.1 of Sambucus nigra. Classification (NCBI taxonomy): domain Eukaryota; kingdom Viridiplantae; phylum Streptophyta; class Magnoliopsida; order Dipsacales; family Adoxaceae; genus Sambucus; species Sambucus nigra. The sequence goes on from CASBWL010000256.1 coordinate 372,935, forward strand.
AATTTGAATTTCTCCTTGACTTGATCTGTCTGTATCGTTGTTGATATGTTTTTATTTTTCCTTGCTAGTTTGTTGCCAGAATGGAATTCTTATTAGCTCATGACATGGAGTTGATGAAAAAATGTAACGATTACTTCAAAGCGGGTCACGCAGATTTTACTGAGGCCCAAATAAATGATATCCTTGGACCCGATGCTTTTGAGTGAGCAGTTGATGCATACCAATACTTGAAGTGTTTTCTTGATCGTGCTATGGCCAACAATGTGCCTTATTATGAAATGATTAAAGACCTTCAAGGGATGATCAAGGAACCCTAACTTCAGCATAAAAAAAACACTGCACTCTTACACGAAGGTTATGAGGGAAAATACCAACAGTTGTGTGTTGACAGAGGTTACAATAAGTACATCTCAACCCATGAGATAAAGCAAAGTGTGCTAAAACTTGATATTGAAGAGAACAAGAATATTGCGAAGCTGTTAAAGAAAGAGAATATTGTGTTGCAAGAGGAAGTGAAGCAACTCAGATCTGCTACCTCCTCTTCTTCGGGAGTTTTGGTTCTAGTAAGTGATGAAGGTTTTTCCTTTCTAGAAACTGAGAATACTGCCTTGAGAGAAGAATTGGAGACTTTGAAACGAACCGGACCTAGTAGAGAAAAGCCTTCTACTCTGGTCGAGCAAGGGATGGTCGGATTAATATTAAAGAGACAAGGACCCAACTGGCTTTATAAAATCAATCCGATGAATTGACGACAAAAATCAAGCCCTGATAGAAATGTCTAGAAAGATTCAGAGTCTTACCGACCAACTTTCCAAGCAGAGCTCTACTACGAAAAGTAAAGAAATTTTGGTAAAGAAGCTCCACGAACATCTTGAGAGATTGACTTATAAATTTCACAAACAACCTAGAGAATTTTGGATGGAGATATACAACGAAGCCCTATTCCATCTCGATGCTTGACTGCAATAATCGAACAATGAGGGATACAAACAAGGATGGTTAAATGCCTTATGTGTGATGAAAGTTGATCGAGGACTATCTTTGTGGGATTGGTGTGAGCCTGGATTACTTAATTTGCCTGTTTCTCCCTTTAAACTCGATGTCAGCTAGATTCCAGCTCACGCCATTCCTCGGTGTTTAATCTCCAGGTATCTTGGTGATTACCAGCTTCATTCAGATTTTGAGATATCTCGTCCTGAACATTTACTTAATCGACCATGTCCGAGCAATGTCAAAATGCTACAAGATATGAATTTTATCGATTCTCCCTATGCGTTAGATGACCCTCCAGTCGGGATGGAACCTGTATCAAAATCAAAGGGAAAAAACCCATAGAATAGGAAATTGTACTTAATGAATCAAAATTCATATTTATGTAATCAGATTGTGTTTAATGAATACAAATTGGTCTTTGTGAAAGTTTTATTTCCTTGGAAATACTTTGTGAGATGTGTTTCTCATTTTTTTGCTGTTGATGAATATATACAGGGACAATTTGTCCTGTTTTATCTAGACAATGGAGCTTGCCCCACTTGTTGCCTAGTTGTAGTGTAGAGACTTATCACCCATTAGTTCCTAAGCAATGGAATGATTTTCATCCCATGCTCCTACTTAGTTATAGCAATCTTCGTTAGATTACCTTGGTGCCTAGACAGTGGATGCCCCGGGAGGTCGCTCATCTTTTTGCCTATTTTGGGATATCTCTTGAGATTATCCGTGATCAAACAGGCATTACCTTATATGATTGTTATGCCAACATTATTGGTCAAATTTATTGGTGCCGACCAACCGGAGTTGGTGGTTGATGACTGCCGATGAACTTTAGTTGGTGGTTGTTGATGTTGACCAGAACTGAGGTAGTGTGTAACACTAGTATACCGACAAAAATTAAACCAAAAAGGGAATATGGAAAAAACCAACACTTTTATTCATGTAAAGAGAAATGTGTACATGTAAGTCTGTATTACTGATAATACTTGCGCAGGTGCTCCGCATTCCACGCGTTCTTGAATTCTTCTCCCTCTAAGGTTTCTATCCTATAAGTCCCAGGGCGAACAACTGTAGTTACTTGGTAGGGCCCATGTCAGTTGGCCTCTAACTTTTTATGCTTCTGAATAAACTTCTTGAGAATATAATCTCATTCCTTGAGTTCATATTTCTTCACTTTTTTGTTATAGAATAAAGATGTTCTCTGTTGGTAGGTTGCGTTCCTGATTGTCGCATCTTCTCTGACTTCCTCGAGCATGTCCAGGTCTAAGCATCTCATCAAATTGATTATAGGAGAGTTGAAATTAAGTTCCCTATGTATAGGCAGACCCAATTCAACTGGAATAACTTCTTCGCTTCCAAAGGCTAGCATGTAGGGCGATTCTCCGGTGGCTGTTCGGGGGGTTGTGCGATATGCCCAGTGCAAAGAGTGTAGCTCATTAATCCAATTTCATTTTTCTTTGTCCAGTCATTTCTTTAAGCCGTTTAATAGAGTCATTTTCGTCACTTCAGTTTGACCATTGCTTTAGGGATGGCCTGGTGCAGAATGGATCTTCTGGACATTGGATTTATGACAATAGGCAATAAATTCCTCATTATCAAATTGGGTTCCATAGTCAGTGATGAAGGCATATGGAAGGCCATACCTGCAAATAATATCCTTCCAGATAAACTGGTAAACCCTTTCGTATGACATGTCAATGAAAGGTCCAGCCTCAACTCACTGGGTGAAATAATCAACCGCGACTACTAGATATTTGAACCTCCCTTTGGTGGTCAGCAAGGGCCCGACCAAGTTTATGCCCCACATAGAAAATGGCCAGGGGAAGTAATGGGTGTTAATAATGCCTAGGGAGTTCTTCTAATGGGAGAGAAACGTTGGCATTTGTTGCATTTTTTTGCATAGGCTGTGCATTCAGCTCTCATTGTGGGCCAGTAATATCCCTGCATCGTTAACCTCTGTAGGAGACTTTGACTTGCCACATGAGCTCCGCAAGAGCCTTGGTGAACCTTTTCAATCAGGTCTTTAACTTCTGAAGGGTGAACGCATCTCTGTAGACCTGCGATAATACCCCATCTATACAAAACGCCGTGATTCAGTACATATCGAACAGTTTTAAACTTCAGCCTCTTGGGTTCAAGTTTGTCAGTTAGCACAACCCCTTCCTCGATGTATGCCCTGATGGGGTCCATCCAGGATGGTCCCATATCTAGGGTAATGAATTTCACCATTAAATTTTCATTTATGCTACATTCTGCCATTATCTAGATAGGAACCGTTCTTCGTAGCTCGATGCGAGTAGCTGAAGCTAATCGAGCTAGTGCATCAGCTTTCGCATTCTCCAATCATGGTATTATGATCAACTGAACTGCTGCAAATATGGACACAATCTCCATGGCCTTGGCGTGATATTTTAACATCAAGTCTCCCCTCGCTGCATAAAATCCCAGAATTTCATTTACAATTAATTGTGAATCACTAAACACGGAGACTTTCTCTGCATGCATTATTTTTTCTAAACTGAGGCCCACGATCATAGCTTCACATTCAGCCTCATTATTGGAAGCTTTAAATTGAAAGCGTAGAGCGTATTCAACATATAATCCATTAGGGCTGTTAAGAATTATTTTGGCTCCACTTCCTGTTGCACATGACGAGCCATCAACATATAAGTTCCAGACAGATATACTATTATCAAACTCTTGATCTGATAAGGTTCCCTGATGGAATATTTGATACTTCCTCTTATCATTTTCCACTGTCGGGATGTTACCCGATGATGCTTTTGGCTTATTGTTCGTCCCTTTTGGTGAATCTACTGATGGCAGTTGATCGGGTATCATTTTTAATGATCCCATAACATCTACGGGTTATTCTGCATTAGACTCTTGATGGTCGTGGGTATCTGGGTAAGTGAATTTCGCAATAATATCTACCACCGCCTACCCTTTGAGCGAGGATCTTGGCTCATAAATAATGTCATACTCACACAGTTCGACCGCCCAGTACATTAGTCTTTTGAATTTTTCTGGCTTGTGCAGGGCCTGTCTAAGTGGCATATCAGTGTACACCACAATGGTATGGACCTAGAAATAAGGTTTCATCCTCATGCTTGCCTCTATTAGAGCTAATTCTAGCTTTTCTAGTCTTGGATATCTAGTCTCTGCTCCTCGGAATACTTTGCTGGTGTAGTATACTGGTTTTTGTACTCCATCCTCCAGTCTTATCAACGCTGAACTGATTGCGCTCTCCGAGATAGCCAGATATAAGAATAATCTTTCTCCCATCACAGGCGTGAATAACAGTGGAGGTGTCCCCAAATATTTCTTTAATATTTGAAATGCCTTCTTTCACTCATCATTCCATTCGAAAGTTGTTCTGAGAGTCTTGAAGAATGGGATACACCTATTCGTTGCTCTTGACACAAACCTGTTGAGAGCTGCAACACAACCTATGAGGCTTTGTACCTCCTTCTTCGTAGAAAGAGCTCGCAATTCTATCAAGGGTTTAATCTTCTCCGAATTTACCTCAATGCCTCGCTGATTCACAATATACCCGAGGAACATGCCTTCTCGTACACCGAATATGCATTTCGTCCGGTTCAACTTCATTTGATATTTGTCTAACTGATCAAAAGTTTAGGTGAGGTCAACTAGGTGGTCGGCGGATTTATTGCTTTTAGTCAGCATATCATCGACGTAAACCTCCATGTTTTTACTGATTTTCTCTGCGAAAACTTTGTTCATCAACCTCTGGTACGTAGCGCCTTCATTTTTAAGTCCGAAAGGCAGAACATTATAGCAGTACGTTCCCCTTGGGGTAATAAAAGAAGTACTCTCCCTGTCTTCTGATTTCATCTTAATCTGGTTGTAGCTGGAGTAACCGTCCATGAATCTTAGTAACTCGGTCCTCGAGGTAGCATCTACCAACTGATCAATTCGGGGCAATGGAAAGTGATCTTTCGGGTAGGCTTTATCGATATCTGTGATGTCTACACACATCCTCCACTTGCTATTTTCTTCTTCACCACTACAACATTAGCTAGACAATCAGGATACTTGACATCTTCAATGAAAGAGGCCTTTTGTAGTTTCTCTACTTCCTCCTGGATAGCTTGGTTATTCTCTGGGCTAAATACCCTTCTTCGCTGCTTTACTGGGTTGACCTCCTTATTAACATTGAGCTCGTGGCATAGGAAGGTTGGGTGTACTCCTGGCATGTCTTCATGACTCCATGCAAAAGCTTTCTTTCTATGCCGTACAAATGCCACTAGTTCTTGCTTTATTGACGGCTCTAGTGAGGCACTAATTTGAGTTGTCCGTTCAGGTCCTTCATCGTCCAAAATGACGTTCTCCGTAGTTTCGACGACATGACCCTTTACATGCTGGGACTCATACCTAGGGTCCAAAGTCTTAACCTTTGCATCTTCAGACTCGTCCACCTAGTAGGTGGTGGTTTTTTTCCTAGCCTCCTCCAGTTCCTCATGTTCAGTAGATGAATAGTAGCATTCTCGAGCTACTTTATGGTATCCTTTCATAACTCCAACCCCGAAGTTGGTCAGGAACTTCTAGAATTTGTGTATCGTGGATGGCACTGCCTCAAACTTCTTTAGGTATACTCTCCTCATGATTATGTTGTAGGCTGATTGGATGTTCTTATCCATTATGAAAAAGCATACTTTTTCTATTCTGCAATCAGGCCAGGTGCCAATGAGCATGTCTAACTTGATCGACCCAAGTGGAAAAACCTTTTCGCTGGTAAAATAGAGGAGGGGCCTGTGATATGGTTCCAACCAGGCTAGCTTCAAATTCAAGCTATCGAAATAGGGGTACAACATGATGTCTGCTGAGCTACCATTTTCTACCAGGACACGTGAAATCACCACATCCTTCATTCTCATCTTGGCTACTAAGGGATCGTCGTGAGGATACAGTATACCTGCAAGATCATTTTTGGAAAAACTGATAACCAGTTTATCCTTGTTCACCTTCTTCGGGCGATCGTCTTCAGCCAAATTTATGCGTTGTATGTAAGAACAAGCTTGAGCCTCATTAAGGTAAGCTTTTCGTTCGACAGTATGATCTCCACCTCCTGCGTGGCCACCTGTAATCACGTTACATTCAAATGATCCAAAATGGATTGAGAATACCTCACGTTCAAGTTGCCTTGGCTTTTTGGGTAGGTCGGGGTCATCCTCTGGATTATCTTCGTAATCCCTCTTTTTTTCATCCCTTATTCGGCGCGGAGATTTGGACCTGTGTCTTCCTTTCTCGTTAGTCTTCCCACTATTCTGATGATCAACAAATTTACTAAATTTTCCATGCCTAATGAGTGCTTCGATTTCATTCTGGAGAGCTATGCAACACTTAGTCGTATGGCCATCATCTCTATGGAATTCATAGTATTTGGACTTATCCCTTTTATCGGGGTCTGTCCTCATTTTCTCCGGCCAAGTTAGTTCCTTGATATTCTTGATCTCCTCCAGGATGTGATTTATGTCCACCTTTAGAGGAGTGTAATTCCTGTACTTTTTTAACTACTCAAACGCATCCTTGCCTTTCGATCACTTACCGATCGCATTGCTCTTTTGATCATTCTTCTTGGTTGTACCTTTAGACTTGATCTCTGCTTTAGCGTCAACATTCTTCTTCGCGGCCATAGCTTCTTCGGCATTCATGATCTTAGCTACTTTTACCATCAATTCTGCCATGGATTTGGGGGGATCTTTGGCCAACATATAATATAACTTGTCAGGTAATGGACCACTCATCAAAGCTGTTATTGTTGTCTTTTCCTCATAGTCAATCACCTCAAGTTTTTCATTATTAAAACGAGTAATGTAATACCTGGTACTTTCCCCTGTTTTTTTCCTCACACTCAGTAAGTGTGCTACTCTTTTAACCGTCTTCGCACCGAAGAAGAAATTCCCTATGAAGAGCTCTGCCAGCTAATGGAAAGTATCGATGTTGCCCCGAGGAAGGCTATTGTACCATATTTGGGTTGATCCAGTTATAGTTCCTGAGAATGCCCTGCACCTTATCTCATCAGGAACTGCGTAGATATCAGCATCAGCTTGATACTGCTCGATGTGGCGGACGGGATCAGTTTTTCCATCATATTTAGGTGTCACTACGGGAGCTTTAAATTTTGATGGTGTGGGAAAATTCACGATTGCCTGGACAAAGGGTGATCCCTGGACAAAGTCTCTTTGGAGGGGGTTCTTGGCCTTAGCCATTTCACCTAACCGGTCTTCCAGTCTTTGAATGGAATCCTTCCACGCATCATTCCCAGCCTCACGCCTATTATCCTGAGTAATTAAGCGCGCTGAATTATCCTCTTGGGATCTTGTACCACGCGCTGCTGGGTGTGATTGGGCAGAACCCTCCCTTAGATCGGTTGGTCGTTGAGAATTCCTCGACGCAATCTTAAGGAGATTTTCATTCCTCCTAGGGCCTAAACGCTCAAAGGGAGAAACTTTGCTCAACCTTTCCAAAGCGCTTGTTCGCTCAGGAGTTAAGGTAACATTTTGTCGAGAATCAGTAGATTTTATAGATGAAGTCCGTCCAGGTTGATATGAAGGATCTTTGGATCTCTCCGTATGATGAGAACCACTGTACCTGGGCTGTGAAACGTTCGAGAATAGTGTACATCTGGTTATTAAAGATGGAAGATGGGTGTTTCTCTGAATGCTTCGTTGTCCTCGCTGGGCAGGTAATCCGTTACGGACAGTCTGAATGAGTTATCGCATGGTTTCCTGCATAGTTGTTTGCCCTTGGGCTAAATTTGTTATTATTAAAGTAAGCTCATTGATAGTTGTGGGAGCAGAAGGGTTCGGAGGAACCCCAGTATTGTTTCAGTTACTGGATTCTGGGATCTCATCCATGAGTGATGAAAATCGAGTGAAAAACATTTTGTATAGTCGATTTCCCACAGACGATGCCAATCTCTTGATGTAAAAAACTAGATTCGATCTAATTAATTAATCACAGATAAAAAGGAATAAATAAATGAGACATAAGATTTTTAAAGTGGTTCGGCCTTAAGAAAAGGGGCCTACGTCCACTGTTTATATTGTTGATGTTTGCTTCAATCTTGATAATGATTTCGTGAGATTAATTGATCTCCCATTCCCGTGGAGGGTATTATAATGTATTTATAACCTTGGGACTATCAGTATGAATAGGCGATATGCCGTTGTTTAATAAACACATACATCTGTACAATAAGAATGTTCATTAACTCCGATGTTCATTGAATGTGCAACCGTCGCTTGATCTTCCTGGCCAAATGCTCTGCACGTTAAGTAGCTCGACACGCTAAGTAGCTCAGGATAATAAGTAGCTCGGTGCTTTTAGTAAGATGACACCTGTCTTCATATAATTGTTCCACGTCAGCTGACTAAATTTTGTATCAACAACTGTTTTCTCCTGATGATCACGGTGCATCTTGATTTGGTTATATCTAGAAAAACTGTCAACGAATGACTTGAGATCATGACTGGCTGTGTTGTCCACAATCATATTGATGTTGGGTAGCAGGTAATCATCCTTCGGAGAGGCCTTTTTCAAGTCTCGATAGTCGACACACATGCGGACCTTTCCTCCTAATTTCGGCATGGGTACGATATTGTCTAGCAATGTAGGATATTCAATTACTCGAATGAAACCCACGTTCAATTGCTTGACTACTTCTTCTTTTACTTTGAGTGACCATTCGGTGTGGAGCTTTCGCAGCTTCTGTATGACTGGTTTACATTCCGAGAGAGTTGGAATCACATGTTGTGCTATCTCAATGTCAATGACGGGCATATCATAGTAGGACCATGCAAAGAAATCCATGAATTCCTTAAGTATTTCCTCGAGTTATGTGCGCTTATGCTCATCAAGGGTAGCCCCTATCCTAATCTCGCGCATTTGGCTACTAGAACTGAGATTAATAACAACAATTTCATCTTCATTAACATTAACATTAACATTAACGCATTTATGTTCTTTGTTATTAACCTTATTTAGATCAGTTAAGAATTGTTCATTTGCAAAGTCATCATCATCAAAAGTTTGATTAGAATCAAGACAATTAATGTAAAGCACAACAAGATACTCAAAATCTTCATTTATTTCATTGGTAGGAAAAATAACATTTAGAACCTCATTAAAGGAGGTCTTGATTACATCAGAGTGAGGGGAAACAACTAAAGGGGAAAGGGGATAAACATCAGAGTTAGGTTAAATATCAGCAGGTGGCATAGGTGCAGCATGCCAGTTGAGAAGAGGTGTATCAGCATCTTTGATGAGGTATGATGGATCAGATGATATAGTCCCTGAGTAGATCATGCAGAGTGCTAATCCCAGTATCTGCATGTTAAAAATTCCTCAGAGTCACTGTCCTTAGAATGCTTAATATCAGCCATGGTTTCTTTAGTGAGTGGCTGTACACAGTGCTAGGAACTCTCGGTCCCTGGGTAGCTGTCTTGAGAAAAGATCTCCATTCCTGGTTTCACCTTCTTGCCTATAGGGTCATACTAAGGTTCAGGGAAGCCGTAGATATGGAAATCTTCACCCTCTTTGATGAATCTTCCATTTAGGGAGTCTCCCGGGATAGTTCTGGTGCATTCTAACTTTCTCTTCAGTCGAGACTGATGGATCAATCTGAGTTCTTCTTTTGATTGTAGATAGCCCAAGCCACAGGGAGGAAAGTCCTCCTTCAACACAATAGGTTCAGTTATCCCTGTGGTCAGGGATCTAACTAGGTTCACTACTTCTTCTGGTGTGGTTGAGGGAGAAACTGTGGGTCCTATGAGTATCTTGATTAGGGCATTTTGGTGTAGTTGGGAAGACATAAAAAGTCCCATAGAGTGATGTTAGATTGGGTCTTCTTCAGTTGATCAAGGACCTTACTTTCTTCAAGAGACATTTCTGACATAGGGAGATTCTCAACACCTTTCCCTTTATCGTTTGTTGATGGTTGTAAGCTCGAATTCTAGTAATGTCTCCCCGATCTGGTCATGTGGTTCACAAAAGAGGGAAAAAATAGAAATCCTATTTCTTCATCGAAATTAGGTTGCTCAGCTACCTGGTTGATCTCTCCTAGAAGCTCCTTAAATGATATTACTCTGCATAGGTTGGCTATCAAACTAGTCTTTCCTGAATCTGGCTCTTTATATGAGTCTTCAGAATCGTCTCCCCATCCAGTGGCAACGATATTGTATTTCCATGTAAAATCAAAACACTCTATAAATTTTATGGCTTCTTCGTATAATTCTTCCCATTCAATAGGGAAATGCAATACTGAAGGGACCAACTTCCCTTATAATTTCAAAGCGTTGAGTAGCTCGAATATGCTACAAATATCACCAGTCTTTCGAAATAAATATGCCATGATATGGACCAGGTCATCTAGACTAACTTCATCGATCGAAACTACCCATTTGTCTCAGTCTCGGACCTATTTTCGAGATTCTAAGAACAACCCACTGAATCTCTTACAATCGATGGTCATCCGGGAGGGAAATTTTAGCCCGAACTCTAGGATTTGGTTCAGCACTTCTGATAATTCCATATTTTTACCTCTAGAACTAGTTCAGACAGTGATTCATGCTCTGGTAAGGAATGATAAGGTTTATCGGCAAGGCTCGTAGGGTGTAAGAGGAAATACGGGCATGTTTGGAGAAGCTTATGAGAGTATATGGGTATGACTGGTGATTTACTTGGCATAATTTGGGTAGATGGGTCGAGTTTCGAGTCTTTTCTTAGGAAGATGGCGTTCGCATGATTCAGGAGCGGATAATGGGTATTTTTTGGTTTAGGATTAGTTGGTGGGGTGATGATACCCCGATCAATCAGGATTTGGATCGTGTTTTGGAGATGGAAACATTGGTTTATTGTATGGCCAGCAATTTGGTGAAAGTCACAATGGGCATTAGGTTTAAAGTTTTTTGAAAGTGGATTTAGTAATGAACGAGGGTCCAAGGGTTTGAGAAGGTTTTAGTTTAAAATATCCTAGTAGACTTTGGAGAGAGGAGCGTGAATTGAAGCTCGATATATTCCTTCCGAATTGGGTCTGGGCGACTTTCTGGTGCCCATGAAGCGGCAGGCTGAAAGATGTTGTTGATAGTAAAAACAGTGGTACCAGCAGGCTTTTTAAACTTTTTAGGAGCAAACTGTCTAGAGATTTTCTTTGGTTCAACTTCCATCTTGGCAAGACCTTCTTCTATTTCTACTCGTGCTTCTCGGAGGGCTAAAAATGAGGGTAATATTGTCCTCCCATTTTTGCTCGGACATGAGGTAGAAATTTCTTCTTCACAATACTGACTTGTTCTTCTTTGGAAGGCCGATTGGTCATGGTAGATGCTTTTTCTCTCCATCTTGCTATAAAGTTGCTGGCCGATTACCCAGGATTCTATTTAAGTAGCTCTAAGTCATGGAGGGTAACCTCTAGCTCCTTGTTATACTTGTACTGTGACATGAACTCATGGGCAACATCTTCCCAACTACGAATTTTGGATTCTTCAAGGGATAAGAACCAATAGAGGGTGCTATCTTTCAGAGTCTGCTGGAACATCTGAGCCATTATTTGATAAGAAGCCCCTATAAGAGTCATGGATCGGTGATAGCTACCGAGATGAATGATTAGGGGTCCATTGCACCCTCCAAACTTCTCGATATTGGGAATCTTGAATTTTTCTGGTAACCAGGCTTTAGGATAAGGAGACATGTTGGGTTAGTCCATGCAGTTCCCAGAGATTCTGACTTGGTCAAATTTCTTAGTTAGCATCTTGAGGTCTTCCTTGACCTTGTTCAGTTCTTCCTCTTTCAGATCAACAGTTACTGATAAATTAGTCCCAGTCTGAGCAAGGTTTGGCATAGGAAGCTAGGCTGGGGGTGGCCCATTAGCAGGAGGAGCACATGGAGCATGATGGTATTCTTCAGGAACCCAGACAGGCTCGAGTGCAGGTGGACCCATGGCACGAGGGAAAATAACCTCAGGATCTTCGGGGACAGGGACCCGATTCCTTTGCATCTCATGAACATCGGTTTGAAGGTTATTAATTTTGGCAATGAGCTGATCCAGAACCGTCAACAAATCTGATTGTACATTTGGCACTTGATCCGTGTTCTCCATGGAAGGCGGGTGAGTCTCAAACTCGAAGGAAGTAAGGGGACTGACAAAACCTTGAGGAAGTTCGCCTGAAGACCGAATCTAATGGGAATCCAGGCCAAGGGTATGTGATCGACCATAGAAGGAGAAAAATTGGAATTTATTTGCGAAAAAGAATAAGGGAATTTTGTTATTTTTGGAAAAAGTAGGAAAATATTTTTGACATTTTTAATAAAAGAGGGAAAAATGTTTTTGGACACTTTTTGGGGAAAATGGAGAGAAAAAGACTAGAGATGGGTCTTAGCATGATTATTATGTTTATTAACTTCTTATGTGTATTAAGCTTACCTAAATGTAAAATGAAATGCCAGACGGGACCCGAGCCTGGAAAAATTGGGCTTGCAATATATGTAAAGCTATGGTTGGACTTGTAACCAAGCTCACGGGCAGGGTCCGATTTTAAAATTGCTCAAAAATTTGGGCAGCAGGCCGACCCAGAATTTCATCAGATTTTCGGGTCGAAACCGACAATCTAACATGTGTGTCCTAGACTTGACACCTATATGAGGGTATTCAGTTTGGTTGGGTGAATTGGAAATGGTTCCCCCACTTGACGTGACTTCCACGATATACATCTTGCATTTTAGGGCAATCGGTATGTGTGGACAAGCCATTTGATATACCTGAGTGCATGTGAATTGCCTTACTATATAACTCATGGGTACGGTATGTGTGAGAGGGAATTCGATATACTCGACTTACGTGAACAAGTTCCCTTCGATATACCTTCTGTCATGACTTCGGTCAAGCGGTACGATGCGGGGGAACCGTTCGATATACATCGAAGGTACTTAACTAATGGAAGGTGAGAGTCATATCTTTTAGGCTAACTGAATCCTTCCGGACCAGCACCCATTACGAAGTGACCCTTCAGTTATGGGATAAAATTAGGTCAATAAAAATGCTCTTTGGCGATGTCCTGTGAATCATGCATGATTCTCTTATTAGTATCTTATGGAGAGAGTATATTTTTTCTTGATAATGACAAATAGGGAGCAAAGTACAAGTACCAATAGTAGAGCTATACCAAGCATGGATAAGTGATGTGTGAGTGATGTGTAACTATCTACATGTGAGTGTGTGATGAGTGAGCATGGATATATACTAGTGGAGGTGTGTGTTGGTGACACCTAAGCATGGATCTCTAAGTGATGTGTGCAACATGTGGATATATGTGATCCTGGCTTAACGTGGCGTGAAGTGTACATGGAGAATCTTCTACAAGTGGGTGAATAGTAGCATAAGCATGAGATGCATATGAATAACAAAAAGGGGAACATGCAATTAGGGGAATATACATGAAAATAAAACACCCATGTAAATAGAGTCTAGCCCTCTTAAAAAAAGTCCCTAGCAGAGTCGCCACTGTGTCCATCCAAGTCGACGCGATGTTCGTTCAGGGGGGAAGGAGGATCCGCTGAGGAAGAACTGTGTCGTGGTCTTGCCTCCTTCTCTTTCGAAAAGGGGGCTTCGACCATCGTCAGTGAGGGGTGCATGTAAAGAGATAGAGTCGGTAACCATTTTTTCTCAAAACATGCAAAAGAATATGTTACCCCTTTGAGAGAGCGGCATCAAGGACAAACTGATGCATACGAAACCAATAGATCAAAGGTCCAGGTGCTGAGTTATGGAATGGAAAGGTGTTAGGCACACATTCCGCCTTTTTAATCTCTCATGGGCAAATGTCAATATTTTCCTTTATCCCCGTGAAGTGTGTGTATGTGCTTATATAATGGAGATTCAAATCGTTTGACACATACCATGGAAAAGATAGGGTGAGGTCATCCACAGGAATGTTCCCAAAATAGTAACAAATGTAGAAGATAGTATATGAGTGGTCATTGAGATATTGATCTTTAATGGCAAACGACAATATATGTGGGATGAGACGCGAACAAGCATATTATATGTATATGTATAAAAATGAGGTATTTTGAAAAATAAGAGAAATTGGAAAATTGAAAAGTTGAACTCGAGTCTCGGGGGATTTTAATCCGAGACGCCTACGTAACCTATAAAGGCATCAAAGTCCACGTAGTACGAATATAAAATAGGGTTGGGGTTTATCCCATAGATTCGAACGAAATTATATTATGTGTGTGCGTGTAGAAAATGTGTTTTCTTTAGTTTTGAAAAAGTGTGGTGGATAATTCCGTTCGAAATTTACGGGTGTAACTCTCTTTTATTTGTTTTTGGGTCTTTTATGAAAATTAAAGTATGTGCAATCTACTAATAAAAGCGTAGGTGTTAATATGTATGAACTAAAGTCAAATAAGATTATGAATCTAATGTAACTTATGCAAAAACAAGAGATTAAAAGAGGGGGAGACAAAGTTGGACCTTCCTTGGAGCTTGAGCTTAGATCTTGGATGAACTCATTTGAATCTTGATGGATGTTGATGAGAGAGAAGGATATTTTCCAAATTGGATGTGAAGAGGATGGGTATTTAGGCTTGAACGAAACTTCTCATATCGAACTTCGTTGACTTTGAGAGAATGTTGCTGAGATCACTAATGCTGATGGGTTTCATGTCTCCTTTGGGATTGAGGAAATGAAATCTATTTATAGGCAAAAGGGGGTGACGATCGGCCTACCTCAGGGGGTGCCTATCGGCAGGTCACCCTTGACACTGTGCCGATAGGCAGCGTTCAGGACCTGCCAATTGGTAGTCCCGTTCGAACTTTTATGGAAAAGTGATCGTAGCGCACAAACTGTTAATCTGAATCACGCGTGGGGCATACTATTAGAAAGGTATTTCAAAGGAATTCGAGAGTCCTTGGGACCGTTCTAGGGTTCGGGAGTTGACTTTAGGTCAAATGTGGCTCGGAAGCGCATGTCGATCCTTTGGACGGGAGATCACCGGACGCAAACGGATCATTCGTCCGTATGGTAAGTCGGAATCGCGCACGGGGTGGACCATTGGAAAGGTTATTTCGCGCATGAGGCAGATATTTTTAAAGGGGTTTCATTTCCCTTCGAAGATTAAAAGAGATTTCGATCTGATGGTGGAGTTGATTGGGGTCAATTCGGGGCCCAGGAGCGTCTGATAGCCTCTATATCGGTACTCGGAGTGCGACCTAGGTTTGCGGTGGAAAGGGGGAGTGAGAGGGGTCTAAGGAGAGACTTAGGGGGTCCTAGAATGTGATGTCTACAACTTTCTATCGTGGGGGTTTTCGCATCGGGGCACTCTTATTCTGATGAGCCCGTTTGGGGGAACATTGACTTGTACCTTAGAACATAGAACCTTGGTATAGCCTATCTTTGATTGATAGTGTAGACGATCATAGGGGTGAGTGGGTTTGTTCGTCTCCCTTTTGACTTGGAATTATGATTTTCCTCCAATATGTGTGATTGTTATTTATGGTTCGAGAGAGATAAAGCAGCAATGGTCCTTATTTAGTATGTGATGTACCGGGTGTTGATAGTAGAGTATGCTTGCACCGCGGATTAGCATGTGGATGTCGTATTAGTATATATATAATAAAATGATAAATATATATACTTGGGATTTATTCTACTGTGTGTGCTTAGTAGATGACACACCGAGATTTATTAGTAGAATATGCTTGCACCGCAGGTCTCAGCCTAGGGGCGCTGTATTTCTATATATATATATATATACTTGTAAATTATTCTACTGTGAGTGCTAGTAGACGAGAAAGACAATAACATCTAAAATAACCTAAGTATGTGGAACTTAATCTTTAAATGGCAAATTCATACCTGGGTAAAAGATACGAAAAATTTGATACCGTATTGTATCAGAAAAATGAGCGGGAAGAAAGGAATTTGTAAGGAGGGAAAAGAATTGTTTCAAGCTAGTTATACGGGGTAGCATAACTAGGGAGGTCAGAAGGCAAGTGTTAGGTGTGCACATTAAATAAGGGGTGAGCTATGTCTCAAGAGAGTGCGACAATAGATTAAATATGAAAAGTGTGCATGCATATTTAATTATTGCAATAACCGCTTGCTGTATATTTTCAAGACGTTTTACTTGGGCTCTGACCTGTGTCAAAATATTTTCCAAAATATTTTAGGTGTCCACCCACAGCGACACCCAGTTTGAGGATTTTATCCAGGGATGCGCAACTGCAGCTCATGTGGAAGTTGCAGGACATTGTTATAGACGCTTCGTTCATTTACTCCAACTTTTCTTCATTACTCATTGGGGCATGCCTCCCTCAGATTAGTTCATTTACTGGACTTTATATATCCAGGTTATTGCTTCAGTGACTATTGAAGTTTATTATTGAACCGATAGTTGATTCGGTTATCTTTATTTATGATTACTCATATGTGTTGGATTCCGTTATCAGTTGTGTGGATGGTTTAATTGGCATTGATTTTTGCACGTTGTTAATTAATGAAGGATAAAATTTGGCACCGGTCTAATTAAAGTTTTCTACAGTGATGCTAAGAATGAGCCATATGACACTATCGTGTTATTTTCATCACGAGCTGGCCACCCGGTATTTTAATAGGCGGGGTGTCACAACTTCAGAACCTTCGAATATTCAATAAGCTAAGAAAGCTAGAATTCATCCCTACTTAGATCCCTTAACTTTCCCTAATGTTGATTTATAACAGGCCTTGATAAAGATGAAGTAGGAGTATTAACGACCTCAGCCACTGTAGTAGCCATACCCTGAAGCCTATAACCCATCAGGACATGGTTGGAACGAAGGCAGTCTAGGGTAAAAGTCTCTCAGTGATGGGTGGCCAATCGCTCGATAATAGTTCAATAGCTGATAGAAAATTTAGGGGATTATCGAAGGAGTTGCAAGCAAAATGCATGAGGGGCCACATCAAGAAGTGTCACTTCACGGCCGAATTGACAATCAACCTGAAGATTTGTTGTTGAACCTTGGTCATTGAGGCTTTACTCATTCGGGAAAGCTGGTTCCTGAGGGGGCGAAGCGACAGGCGAAAGGCTTAATTGGGTTTGATATTCAAAAGGAACGGACTCTCTTGCAACCTGAAAAAGATAAAAAGAAATGAGTTCTAACAAAAATCTTAACAAGTGATTTTTATTGTTAAGTCACCGTTACCGGTGGAGTTTGATGAAAAATATTAACAAGTGGTTTTCATTGTTAAGTCACCGTTACTGGTGGAGTTTGAAAAAAAATCTTAACAAGTCTTTTTCATTGTTAAGTCACCGTTACTAGTGGAGTTTGACGAAAAATCTTAACAAGTGGTTTTCCTTGTTAAGTCACCATTACTGGTGGAGTTTGACGAAAAATCTTAACAAGTGTGTTTTCATTGTTAAGTCACCATTACTGGTGAAATTTGATAAAAACCTTAACACGTGTGTTTTCATTATTAAGACACCATTACTGGTGGAATTTGAAGAAAAACCTTAACAAGTGTGTTTTCATTGTTAAGTCACCGTTGTAGGTGGAATTTTAGATTTTTTTTAACAAGAGGTTGAACCATGTTAAAATAACACCAACGGCATAAAGGACATACATATGTAAGAAATGAGGAGAAAGTGGCAAAATACCTTAGGGATGACTGGAGTAAGAACGGTAAAAAGAGAAACAGATGCAACAACAGATACTACAGCAGGGAAATTAACTTCCTCATGAGCCTCCGTAGGACCCTCAGCCAGAGGAACCTCTACATTTGACGAAGCACCTAATTTAGAGAAAGAAAGTAGGGCTAAGATTAAGAGAGAATTTGAAATAACTATGCGATATCCCACAAAGACATCAATACTTGTAGGGGTTGAAGGGACCCCTGGGAGAGTAGATGACCCAATGATGGCCTGCATAACATAGGGAGCCACAAGTGAGGATGGAGGATTCAAATCGGGGGAAAGATTCACACAATAATACAATGTTAGGTATGGGAAACAAAATTTAGCAACACTGGAAGATAGAAGGAGTGAGCTTACCTCAGTAATATGCAAGAAAGGGGACACTACAATTGCAGGTCTCATAAGAGGGAACTGCAGAATTGATCCAATGGGGATATGGTCGAACTAGGAGTAGTTATAACCTGAAAGACCAAGGAAAATGTGAAGGCTCAAAGAATAACTTAGGAAGGAAAAGTAAAATTAGGTCACAAATAAGTTGTTACCTCTAGGGGCAACACGAAACTGGGACAACACCTACAGGGACCAGGGGAAAGGAAGATGGCACGGTATAAGACACGGGAGTTTCTTCTAAAGATAAACAAGATCCAAAGGATTCTCCAAAAACATCACCCCTCCTAACAGCCTCCACTACACACCTGAAGGGATAATGACGTGAGTAGGAAACCCCATACATGGGAGAATGGGGAGGGAGTGCATCGACGGAAACACCCCCAAAGCGTCCTCCCACGAAGGGGTTCACAGGAGGACTGGGCCTTTCTTCTTCAATCTCCTACACAAAGTTTCTAAGTGTTAGAAAGCACGGTTATCTAAGATGAAAATAGCTAAGTGTGAAAAATATGCATACCACTAGTTCAGGAGAAGAATGGGATGATATCACCATTAGCGAGGAAGGTGGAAAGAAATGGTGAATCCCTTTCGGTTTGGTGTTGCTCAGCATTAGGACTGTCATCCAAAGTAACAACCTCATTAGCAGAAGAAACTGGGGTAAGTTGTACATTAGGAGCCCATTTTCTCTGAGTTTTAGTACCTAGAGTCTTCTTCCTAGTGCCAGAACCACCAAGACTAGATGGAACTCATAACAACTTCCTTCGCTTTGACCCCCCTTCTGATGAATCTACCACGATATTGGGAAACACAACGGTGAGAAGGGCGACATGAGTGTTCCATTGAAACTCAGTGTTTATCTTATTCACCATAGCTTGAACTTTCTTCCTCATTTCCTCACTCACTTCGACAGATATATGGGACTGAACGGAGGCAATAGGGAATTCATCTAAGAGAGGTTGAGTTTGGGGTTGGGACTTAAACTTTGAAGAAGTCCTAATCATGGATGCCCTATTTCTTTTGGCCAGAGTCTTGGAAGGTCCCTCACTAGGAGCAGCACCAGTTGGAGCATCCTAGCTGGAAGCACCTTCGAAAGGGGAAGGTTATTTAGGCATGAGAGCTTTCTTGGGCTTGAAAGCAACAACGAGTATCATCGAGAAATAAGGAGGAATCTCACAAGGGGGTATTTGGTGTTTTTTCTCAGAGGGAACTTAACCCCAGGAACAGAGTTCCCCTTGAGGTCCAGTTCCAAAGTTGGGAAGGAAAGGACTGGCGGATACTGAGGACTTTCAATGAATTCTTAAATTTTGGCCTATTGCTTTGGCCAAAATTTGGTCCGAACGAAAGTACTAACATCCCCTACCCTAGTGGCACTAGGGATGGTGACATGACCTGTAAGTGTTTCACTGATAGACGAAGTTGCACAATGAGTGTAATACCTATACGCCTCAGTAAAAGTGGCCTCTTTATGGGATAGTTGGAACATTGGCCGAGGAGCCCCTTGGTCAAAACTAAACTATTGGCTATAACAACTGGGGTTGTAATGTTCAAAAGTGTAGCCCCACTTGGTGTAGGAAGGTAAATATCCAGGAGAGAACAAAAGCATCACGACTCGCGAGGGATCTTCCTCTATAAGGGCTTCAGTGATAGCTTGGACCGCCCTTGCTTCAGACTTAAAAAATTCCCAATAATGGGCACAGACTTCTTCTTCGTAAGGCCTCATGACAAAGGAGTCAAGATTGTAAAAAATTACCATTATCTTCTTTCAAATGTGTTTCTTTTGAAAGCGCAAAAGGCGAGGGGGCTTAACGGATTAGCCAAGAGGATAAGGAATGAAGTTGGCAGATATGGAAAGAAAACGGAGGTAGAGGAAACCTGCCAGAATAATGGTGTTAGAAAAATTGGCAAGGTCGTAATAACTAAGAGACCATTCCATATTAAGATGGGTCCGATCTAACCAAGTGCAGAGGGATCCTAAGGTAACGGCAGCCAGAGGGAGCTTGAAGCCTCTGTCCAAACGGATGAAGATATTTATGAGATCCCTCCGGGGTTGGTCATTGGGTTTCCCAATCGTAAGGCCTCATGACAAAGGAGTCAAGCTTGTAAAAAATTACCATTATCTTCTTTCAAATGTGTTTCTTTTGAAAGCACAAAAGGAGATGGGGCTTAACGGATTAGCCAAGAAGATAAGGAATGAAGTTGGCAGATATGGAAAGAAAATGGAGGTAGAGGAAACCTGTCAGAATAATGGTGTTAGAAAAATTGGCCAGGTCATAATGACCAAGAGACCGTTCCATATTAAGATGGGTCCAGTCTAACCAAGCGCAGAGGGATCCTAAGGCAATGGTAGCCAGAGGGAGCTTAAAGCCTCTGTCCAAACGGATGAAGATATTTATGAGATCCCTCCAGGGTTGGTCATTGGGTTTCCCAATAAATAGAAAATGCAAAAGTATAAAAATAAGGTAGGCTGGGAGATCCACTGGTATAAGAAGCATCATTCTCAGTGGGATCTTTAAAGAAATAGCTCATAAGTGGAGTGAAAGTGGCTTTGTTAGAAGATGCAATACAACATCCACAAATCCGATCCAACTCCAATCAATTAGCAGCCTCTTCAGCATCCAAAGTCTCATTAGTGTAAGGCGTATCACTTGTGGTCTCAAGCCCTAGGATCTCACAGATGTCTTCCAATGAAATGATGAATTCTCCCCAAGCGGCTACGAAGGTATGAGTGGTGATGTTTCAGCGGGAGACTAATTCTTGAAGAGAAACATTGTGCTTTGAGAGGGTGAACTCCCCAAACAACTTGTCCCGCTAAAGCCCAACTCGGGCAAGAGCGTCAGCATATGAACTCTGAATATGAGCGTTCTAGGTTGTAAAATGGACTGAAGAGTCACCAAGTGCTTCGAATTCAATCTGAGAACAAGGGAAGTCACCTCGATCAAGTCTAAAATGTAGAGTACCTTCTGGGGGGAGGAAACCCCATTCAGCTAAGGCTTCGTCTTTGTCACCCAATAATAAGGGGTCACACTTAGCTTTGAAACTAAAATTTTTACAGGCACTGGCAAAGGCGTCGTCCTTACCAAAGATGAGGGTACGACGATAGAATTGAAGATGTTCTTGACGGGCGACCACTAAGGCAGTGGTATCTGAAGGGGGAGTAGTAACACCACCTATAGTGGTGGAAGTAGTCAGTTAAGCACTGGGGGTAGGAGCATTTGGAGTACTTGAAAAAGCCATTGCAGATGGCGGTGAGGGTAAAAAGCTTGTAGAGAAGAAGAAAAAGGAGGCCGAATATCGTGGAACAGAGTCACCGAAAGAGGCACATAGGGCAAAGAAGGAAACAACCAGACAAGAAGCTTAGCAATAATGGTGGTTTGATTTTCTCTCTCTCTAAAAGCTCTGGGAGTTTGAAGAAGATGAAAACAAGGTAACTGAGAAAAGGGGTGAAGTCTTGGATAATAGTCGTTTAATTCTTTCAAATTAGCATTTGAGTTTCCCACCTCCGCACGTGCTAAGACGCCCCTAATCATTTCAAATGGACACGTGGCACTTTAGGAAGTGCTCTGACACCTGAAAAGACTTTCCCACGTCATTAATAAAGTGGCTCCTGTGGAAGAGAGAGGGTTTTCTTTCAAAAGAAGTTATGATTTTGGCGGTAGAATTTGTCAGACATATCGTAAACCCTAGAAGCCCAAATGATGAATGAATGGATGATGATAGAAATTTTTTCACTTTAAACCCACAATGTAGAAGTTGTTACCACAATTCAGAAAGCTACAATGTCCCCTTTCCATTATTCCAAAGGGGTTAACTTTGACTCAGGCACATCGGAGAGAATTTTGCTTTTCGAACAAGATAAAATGGTTTTCATATAGCTACAATTGTCACGGGAAGAATTTACGAAGGAGAGTTTCAACATTAAAGGAAAGGCTCCACGCAGCATAGTTCAAAAAAGTTCATGATGTCCCCTCGCCTTAAGCCCGATCGGAGTTACCTCTGGCTTAGGTACATCAGGGAGAATTTTACTTTTTGAACAAGATAAAATAAGGAAGAATAACGAAATGATGAAACTAGGGAGAATTTTATAGCCCAACAGTTATTTCGAAAGAATTTTTACTAGTCGAAACGCTTGGGATGTTTAGGAGGGAGATTTTATACCATTAGGTTCAGACCTAATAAAAATACCGAATTATCACAAGTTCGTTGTGTCAGGGAATGGAACAACAGAGATAGGGAAGAATTTTACCTTTGAAATGTCAGAACGGGTAATTAGCAGTTTCCTTAAATGTTTCGGGAGAAGTTCAATATCCAGTGATGAAAATAGAACGACTAAGGCACAACGATAGGAAAAAGTTGCGATGTCCCCTCTCCATTCACCGATAATTTCCAATAAATTGGTTCAGGGACATCAGGGAGAATTAAAAAAAATTGTGACAAGAGATAACGACGCAAGTGGCAACGGAGGTAGAGATGCAGGAATTTCTTTATTTTCGTCAGATTGAGAGGTTTTCGTCCAGACATTTCTTGTTATCATAAAAAAATTCTACACGAAGGGGAAAATATATGGGGGATCGAAGATAATATTCGAATTAGAGATAAGCCTCCCCAGCTAATATAACATGCTTAAGAGATTAAAGCATCATATAGGTAGCAAAGCAACTAGAGTGGCAGCCCAGGGACATCTTCTAGAAAATAGACTGGCCAAGAAGAGCTCATCCTTTATCTTCTTTATTGTACTTAGCTATGTTGAGATTTAACACAGATTGTAATGATGTAATGATTGTAGTGAAATTTAATATGAGGTCAAACGGTACACGCGAGAGACCATGCCTGGCAGGGCCTGGGAGAGCATTCATGCTCTATCGAGTGACCTCATTGTGGGAACTTCAGAGGGACTTGGTTTGGAGGATTAATAAGTAAGGCAGTATTAGGGCTTGTCCTGGACATCTTAAATACACTTGGTAAAGCACTGAGAGAACTTTCACCATGGAAGCTTGTGGGGAGCAGCCTTGAGTTCCATTGTATGTTGATTTTCAAACTAAACAACCCTCTACCTAATGTCACATCTACTTTAGTTGATGTCACCAGCCAGCTAAACACTTTCCAATCCATACTCGAGTAAACCACTATGGTATTAGGGCTATCAGACAATTTGGTGAGCCACCTCTGTGGTGACATTCCTCTGACGCACAGTGGTTAAGCAAAAGTCATGTCTTAGCATTTAATGCTTATGATGTAGAGCTGATAAATCCATTAGGTTTTTAATGTTTTATGACATTAATCATGGGGGGGATATTTTCTTACAACTGTAAGGGACTAAGGCATCTCGAGAGTGGTATCGGGGGCTATTTATTGGCCTCAACCACCTTTGAGAAAGGGGCTCCTTTTTAGAGATTTATTGGCGAGAGAGAGAATAAACCAGAGGGAAGTTATTGAAACTTAGAACTCTTACACACCCATCATTGTCATTTATTGTGAAGCTTTGAATAGTTAACTAGAGATCTTTGAAGAGTTATTGGTGTGTTTGGCTACCTACCAAGGTGTATTTAGGGTGACTATTCCTCTCTACCTCTGACTAAGTTACTTCTGAGTTTCCTTTATTATTGTTTGAATTATACACGAGTGTGTTGTGAGTCCAATGTGAGTGTTGATCAAATATAATAATGTGTGTTTATTTGTGCTCATTAAAAGAGTTATTGAGTTATCATTTATCACCATACCTATGGGGGTTACACATCAACTAGTATTTCAATACTCCCAGACTATAAGGAAACTACCCTCTTACATTTACTTAATCAATTCCGTTTTAATTGGTTATATAACATTCACACTAGTTATATAAGTAATACAATCACATTGTATGTATTTAACCCATATATAATTATATACTCTATTATATACGTATAATTATACTACAACAATCACACATATGTCGCATATAATAATGATCCTCTCGAGTAATAACTCACTGAATGCTTGTCTCTACAATGGTATCATACCCCAGGTATACTCACTCTAACATAGTTACCATAAATCGGTTAGCTCACACCGAAATATGTTAATAAAAATTGCAAATGTAGTGGAATCAGTCATATTCCCCCGAGATTGAGACCGAATCATATCCAATGCATCTCACCTAAAAAATAAATCACACAATAAAATACCTGGGGATATGACTTGGGGATGCATTCACTAGTCAGGGGATTCACCCACATCGCGCAACTTCCGATGATGGCACTAGAGGGGTATGTTTTCACATAAATATTATGCATACTAATATTTATAAGGTACCCCCCCCCCCCCCACACACACATATATATATATATATATATATATATATAAAATAAATCCGACTAAACCGTGCCTAACACCCGTAGCACTAGCCTA
This sequence comes from Sambucus nigra, assembly GCA_949130495.1. Classification (NCBI taxonomy): domain Eukaryota; kingdom Viridiplantae; phylum Streptophyta; class Magnoliopsida; order Dipsacales; family Adoxaceae; genus Sambucus; species Sambucus nigra. The sequence goes on from CASBWL010000256.1 coordinate 397,388, forward strand.
AAATCCCCAAGTCTATCCCCGACTCTTGGTTTACTTAAAATCTTATTAATTAAATAATTAACCTAGCGTCACCCTGCTAAAGAATTCGAGCTTATCCACCCAGCCCGTCCATCAACTATTTCTTAACACATTTCGCTCAGTTCATAATTCACAATTATTCATCAATTATATATCTCACTATAACTCTTTCAACCTTTAATTACTCCATCATCCCTAAGTATTTTAACCTCTTCTAAATTGCCCTAATAATATTCTGTAATTATAATAGGATTCTGAATTCTCTTGAAACTCCCAGAAATCACCCGAATCATTAAAACGACCCAAATTCTCCATAGTCAAAAAAGCGAATCGGTTTGGCTCTTATATCGAATCAGTTTTCATGCCCAAACCAAAATATTAAATCCCAAATTTTTCTCAAACCATATTAATATAATCATAAACCTTCATCAATATATATACCTACTAAAAGGGATGATTTTTTAACATCAGCAATTCATCTAAGTAATAAGCATATGGCTAAAAATCACAATTGATTTTATCAAAGGGCTTATACTAAAATCTCCCAACATAACTCTAGTTTAAATTCCCCTAACCCAAATTTAGAGTATTTAAACTTCCAGTTAATATAGATTTTCTATGATCATCAATTTATCATTTGAATAACAGAGGTTATCGATTTCATCCCCAAATCCCCTTTTTCATATGAGAACCCTCCCCCAAACAAATTTTTTCTACACCTACCATGGAATGAATATGAATTTCTGCAAATTAAATTGAAAGCAAGTTAATCACTTGCCTGTCTAGATTCGTACGGTCTGATTACGCGTTGTAAAAGGCGAATTGATAATTTCACTCCCCAATCTCCTTTGATTTAGGCTCCTAAAGCTCTCCTCTTTTCTTCCTTCTCTCTTATCTCAATTACTAGGGTTTAGAATATGAATTGTGGTTGCCTCAAACTCTTAAACGTATTCTTTTAATCCCTAATCCCGAAATTAGGCTAACAGGTCAAGTTTAGATAACCCAAATACCCCCGTATGGTCCCGATTGTGTCTAAAAAAGCCCCGGGACCCAATTAGTACCCCCCGTGTACACTATTCTGACTATCTCCACCCATTTGGAACCAAATTTGACCTCTAAATTTCCATTTGAGTCAATTTACAACAATTTTCTATCTCGACCTTATATAGTCTTACACGCGACTCCCCGTTGAGATATAAAACTATCACGTCGATATCACTCGCTATGACGTAAAATAATTATTTACTACTCACTTAGTAATTTTATTCCATAAAAAATAATATTTATCTCTACTGATTAATATTTTAATAAACATATAATATTTAATTCAATTAAATTACATCACGCGAGTAATTTAAAATAACTAAATTAATTAAATTTTAATTACTCGAAAATACGGGGTATTACATACTCCCCCCCCCCCCCCCCAACAACAAAGAAAATTATCCCTCAAAATTGGTACATACTTGTGGTGATTAACTCTGGATGCTGCTCACGCATGTCATCTTTTCGCTCCCACATCATCTCATCAACGTTGTGGTGCCCCCACTAAACTCGAACCAATTGTACAATCGTAGACTGAAGCTTACGCTCACTACAATCAAGTATCTCCTCCGGTCTCTCTTCATATGATATATCTAGTTGTAAGTATATATTCTTCAATTGAACATGCCAAAAAATTTCTCTCGCTCCTCTGGTTGTCACGTCGCTGACAATTGAACATGCCAAAAAATCAGCGATGACACGTGGAATACGTCGTGAATCCACTATAGGTGCTCTGGTAGACCTATATTATATGTGCGACACCCCGTCTAATTAAATACCGGGTAGCTACTCCTTTATTAAATTAATAAAGAATGTCAAGTTGGTTATGTCTAAGCATCAGTGTCGAAAAACATTTAATTAATTACTAACCATCTAATATTTAAAAAGAGAGACGTCAAATTTTATTAATTAAGTTATCAAATAACCAAGAATTAAATCATTAACCATCAATCAGACAAACATTCTCATATGAATAACCAACGAAATGAAATCAACTGAGTCTGGAGTAAACACTCCAATAATAATAATGCCAGAGTAAATAAAGTCCAAATATAAGAGTTTGAATAATTAAACCAATAACCGAAATAATGATAGTCTGTAACTACAACCTCTAAATAAGAATGGGCGTCATGCCCTAACTAATACAAATGATTCTGAAGGAACCAAGGATAAATAGGAAGGCGTCTAATACCAAGATCCTATAGCTTTCACAGTAGCTACAACACGTCATCAAAATGGAACCCCTATGCTTGGCTTCCCTGTGGCTGGGTACCAAAGAATGTTTTTACAAAACAAAATAGATTTGGAGGAAAATGGGTCAAAGCCCGAGGTGAAACAATTTAAAACTTTAGCAAGTGTTTAAATTATAATTAAACAACACATATTATAAACATGTTAGTTGCGTACTCTCACATGAGTTTCTCACCTCTTAACTGATGTGCACTCCTAACGTATGCCCTTAACCCATCCTAGTTATGTCACTAACTAACTAGTCTGTACCTCTTTCGCTTTCGCATTATACCATAGGATGTCTACTCTTAGTACCCAAAACAGTTATATTCATAACCCATATTCGCATTCATTAAAATTACTTATCTCAAGTGTTAATTAAATTCTCATTCTTAGCCCATTCAGATATCTTAGTTATTCACATCTACTACGCAACAATGAACCAGTTAAAAGTACATAAGTATATCACTCTCAGTACATAAATACATATATGGCACCCCTAGGCTATGCTACGGTGCACGCATACTCTGCTATCGAATCCCGGTACATCATGTACATAGGGACTACGAGTTTCGAATCTCTCAAGAACCGTTTCAATAAGTAAAATCACACATATTGGAGGTGAACATAGTTCACATACCCATGGGTCACGCACATACCTACGCTCCCATAGTCAGATGACTTATCAACTCACAAATAAGTCATTCACAGTCCTATGTCCTTAAGGTACCAGTCTAAATCCCCCCAAAGGAAGATAAGGATAAGAGGGTCCTTTACAAAAAATAAACTAACCTCCCGTGATAGCAAGTATGGTAGGTATGCCATACACATAAGAAATCCACTCACTAGGCATTCACACAACCTTAGTAATCATATTTCAATATAGACATTAACATTCTATCTAGTAAGTCTCGTACGTAGTAAGATTATCCCGAAGATTATACGTAATTATATATTTAACTTGATAACTTACTCTCGTCGTGTCAATTTGAGTACGTAAACCTACCCCAAAAGGTTACTAGGCCTCTTATTATTTTCTAACGCTATCTCAGTAACTTAAAGCCCCTCCATCACTGTTCTTATCCTTACCTCAGCGTTTATTCCCATTATAGTTTCAATTTGAACAATTTCTAACCGTAACTCACTCGGTAGTCCCTCGTAAGCAATAGTATTCAAATCCCTAAGGTAAACCATTTTTCTGGGCGTCACTAAAACCCTACTGACCTTAACTAAGTCCCAAAATATCAATTTAAACATCCTAAGAATCATCATCGCCCATGAGATTTTTATTAAGCCTTAAGGGAAAACAATTACCAAAAATTAGAAGGGGTCAATCGATCGAAGAAAAGGGGTCGATCGATCGATCGCCAATCGATCGACATTCTTGAGTCGATCAATCGATCAAGCAGGTATCAACCCAAATTTCTTAAACAGTTAGAGGTTTCATCCTTTTTACGCCTCTAATTCTTCCTTAAAACGTCCCAAACTCCCAAGAAAGCTCACTAATCATCCTATTAACATAACAACATCATCTCTAACGTATTAGAATTATTAAACCCTTATGGATCATGAGTTTCTTGGATTAAAACACCCAATTTTCATATAAAACCCTAATTCTTCTATTTCTTCAAGAACACTTTAAAATTTAATACGATTTCATAATTCTCTACCCATAAATCATAATTTCGTGGCTGCTATTATCTCCAACACTAAACTACATGCAAGACCTACCTTGATTATGATTTAAATTCTTCAAATCCATTAGATTTTCATTATTCAAGGTTAATCTCCAATTCTAACATAACATGGATGATATATGCGCTAAATTATTGCAAGTTAAATCCCTTTCCTGATAATGGAGATTCTGATATGATGAAGTAGATGATATGGGGATGATCCTTGCTTTTCAATCTATCCGGTGGTGGTGACGGTGATGCAAAAACCCTCTAAGTGGTGGTTCTCCATTGAAAGTTCCCTTCTCTTCCACTCTAATGGCCGTTTATAATTTTTGGTTGAAAAACCCTAAGGGACTAAAGTGTTGGCTGATATTAACTATCTAAAATTCGTGGGTCACTATTCACCCAAAAATAAGAATGACTAAAACACACTCTCGGGTTGATGGTTATGCCTAAAAATGCCCCGGGACCAAAACTAAACCCCCGACTAGTGTTTTTTGACTATCTCGAACCTTCCGGATACGTTGGTGCACTCAAAATGATCATACAAATGACATAAAAATAAAATACCTTTAAATTCATTAAATTGGGTCCTGACACGATTAACACGCGCGTCCCAACTTAATTACCGAAACTGCCATATTTTCAACTCACGACAATTTTAATAAATATAATAATCACATATTATCCTAATCACTCGGTAATATTCAACAACATTATAATAATCAAATACTAACTCTCGTCTCGCTAGCATTTAAATTCGGATTAATTTGTAATTAATTTTCCCAAATTAATTTTAATAAATGTCATAATTCAAGGCAATTTAATAAATTAAATACCATAATTAAAAGCCATAAAAAATACGGGGTATTACAATATGCAACTAGTCCTACCCTCTTAATAATCAGAAGCAGTCCCACGTATCTCGGTGTTACCTTACCTTTCTTGTCGAACCTCATAACTCCCTTTATTGGAGGCACCCATGCAAAAGCCTGTTCACCAACCTCTATCTCTATGTGCCTCCTATGTGCATCGACATAACTTTTTTGCCTATCCTGAGCTATACGAATGCACCCTCGAATCATCTCAATATTGACAGTAGTGTCCTGAATCATCTTTAGACCTAATATCTTATTTTCCCCCACCTCTAACTAGCAAGAGGCGAACGATAAGGCCGTTCATATAGTTCCTTAAAAAACGAGCCTATAGTCCACTAGTTCTACTATCTCTATGTTAGAAAAGGCCTCACTTTTATAGGTGCCAATTTCCTTGTTGCTAAACACGTGGCTCCCTTCATGGTAGATACCCAAAACAATCCCTAACTACCTATGTCAAACTCCAAAACTTCAATTCACAGTGATATAACTCTCACAGCATATCAATTATCCCATTTTGTTCAATCCATTACACAAACTCGAAGCAAATCCTGACCTCTCCACGATCCCAAATATGAATTTTATTAGTCTGCGCATCCATCCTATCATTGGAACTATCAATCTACTACAAAAATCCTAGTTGATAACCTCAGACCAACCTTTTCCATCCACGAATGGTGTACGTGGAGACAGCTTCACTATGTCTCTCTCAACATCAATTCCCACGCTCAATGTTTCACATCACATGGAAGATTTTACTCCCCTTTTGCCCTTGCATTTGCTCCAAAGTTGTGCACTTCCTAGGCACTTTTTCATCTCGTAGAAATCAACATCTTACTTATGCGTAAACCACTCTAGGCATTTGACTAAGTGAGACTCTGCTCTACTTTCCCAAAATTGTGGGGTTATCCCTTGTCAAGGGATATCTCTTTACATGTGCCTACATTGTCTTTTAACTCACCTAGGTTATGGAAGTTCCCCTTAACATATACCTAATCAGACTATCTTTTCTCAAATGAAGTTTAGTCCATCATACCATTCCACCTATGTATTTAACTACCCCACCAATATATATTTAAAACACTTATAGCCACATCCCCTTATCTTGGACGATATTGGAAGTCAAACTAACCAGGGCGCCCACACACCCTATAACCCATGCATATTTACACAAACATCACAAACATTACATATGTAACTTATTTATCTCAAGATTAACCCCCGTATTCTTGATGTGGCTATATCATATGCGTATTCTCGATCACCGCATGGATCACAATATAATTCTTCTCGAGATTTCCCCACCCATAAACTTTTGGTGCAAACGTTTTCTCAGTGCTTCCTACACAGCAGTACCCCGCTCAACTGGCCTTATATCGTATAATAGCTCTCAGCTCAAAGTGTTTTCTCTACACTTTTAATGATTAACATTCAAAACCGATGCCCTAACATCCAACAATGACCCTTAACTCCCAATGTTTATTAAGGTTCGTGCGTGTTATGTCCCGTACAAAACTCAAAAGAATAACTTCCCCAATGCACTATCCCCTACCATTGTTGGTCATTATGCTTCATACGCCCAAAACGTATAGCTAGGACACTCAAAATCCTGTCCCCAATAGTATAAGTCTAAACATTAACTCCGACATATTTAAAGGAGTTTCATAATTCTACTCTTGCAATATCACTAAGTCCTTAGCGTTAAATTAATAACGAGTTCAATCTCTTTGCTCGACAGTAACCCAGATATACCCTGAATCACATCAGTAAAGTTCCTACGCACCGAAATCTAATATTATAAGATACTAATATAAACTCGACCTCAACCCTCTTTCAGGTGAGACATCACAAAAAAAACATCATACCCTGGAACAACGAACATGGTAGCCTTACTGTAACTACCCACTATCGCTCAACCATCTCGAACGAGTCCATACCTAGGATAACATCGTACTCGCATAACATATCTCTAAAATAAATAAATCCCCTAAAACATATCCCCTTAGTGTCCAGATCGTTCCCCTGTAGATGGAACCAAAGAAAGCCCCGTTACTCAATGATAAATATATACACACTATAGTAATATTAACGATACCTCTATTAAACCCGTTTTATGCATGAATTTATTGCTAACAGACTACTATAACTCGCTCATGTCAAACAAAACATACCCCATTATCCCTAGGATAAAACTCATACTTTCAATTGCTAATAGAATTGGCGGCTCAAATGGTTAATAAACATAACGCTCTCGCCCCAACTGAACCAAACACTTCTATAACTGATGCCCCTGTTGGGCATCCTGCTCCTCTCTCCTAACTTGTTGTGGATAATATCAACACTTGTGGATCTAATATTCACACATAATACACCTCTGTGTGCCATCACCTATCTCTGGCCCTACTCACCATGTCGGGGTTGTCATTATCTTGAACTTGATAGTCTTGGCTCCGATTGCTACCCCTTATTCCTTTGTCTCTTTCGGCCCTGTGGAATACACTGTTGGCTCTGACGTCCCTTGCTGATTCCACCGTCACTTGGCAGGAATTCCATTAATTTAAATCTTTTAAATGGGTCCCCTACTGGTATCATCTTATGGTGACATACTAGAACCGTTAAATCCAGTCTTGCCATTCGGTTAGATTCTCCAACTCTTTTGGCTCCCTTCTCATGGAAGCATTACTATAAACTTGTAAGTGTACAACATTGATGACAACGGCACCAGTCATCCTAGCTGAATTTCCCCATCCACACTTATATACTCTACTCACATGTTCATTATTAACTTACGAACCTTTTTTTATTCTCTGTATCCACCTCATTGGGTACGAAGTTCACTAAATAAATCAACTTTCCTTCATGTCCGTCCCTTATGAAACAAGTACTGAAATTTTCCTTGCCTCTCTATTTAAACACCTGATGAGATGATTCGCGATCAAATCATACCCTAAATTCTTTGTTATTTATGGTATCTCTCCATGCTTTTGGTGAATGACTTCCATCACTACAACACTACTCCTATGAGTAAAAATTTTGCCCTAAATTTAATCCTAAGTGTCACTGCACTCCACCCTACAAAATTTCCGTTGGATTATCTCCTTTCATTGGCCCATCACACTTTCTCTCTCCCCCAAATTCATGCATATGGCTCTTTGGAAGATTCCTTTTGACTCTCCCCCTTACCGACTACACTCGGGAAGTCTGAATTTGTGCCACCGTCTTCTACGACGGTGCTTGGGAAAACTACTATGCCCTAGTAATTATCTCAACGTCATTTTACTAAACAATAATCACGATGACTTCTATCGCGGTCATCATTCCTAGAATACTATATTGCTTTGGCTAAGCCTCTCCTCCTACAGTACTCCTAATGTCCCTCACTGGTTGTTCTACATTGTTTGGTGTACTAAGTCCAACCAAACTCGAACATGATTTGCATCAACTATACTTAATTGCAGGAGAACGTAAGTCGTATTATCAATCAAAAGTCCTCAGCATAGGGCTCTATACCAAAGAAAGGCAATGTTGAAAATGTAGTAAGTCCACAAAGATCCTAATGACTCTAGAACTTGATGCTCTGATACCACCTCTGATATCCCGCTTATATTAATCACAGGTGATCAATCTTTTATCAAAATAAACAGGAATCTCATTTGGTTTATTCCTAGCATCACTGTAGAAAACCTTTTTAAATTACTTACTACCTATGTTAAATTAAGTCGGTGTCAATTTTATCTTTCCTTAACGTAACCACAAGCGAAAAAATAGAAATATAATAACTCATCCACAACAAATATAAGCATTTGACTCATCACATAGTAAATAGATAAATAATGAATACTGAATAAACTATCGGTTCCAAAAAAGAATCCAAACCATACGTCTACAGATATAAATCTGAATCCAAATACATCACCTGATAAATAAAACTAAAAGTTTATCAACTGAAAGGGGCAACATGCCAAAATGAAATACATAATCAACATCGTAATCTAGTAATGAATAACTGAAGCGTCTACATAAAATCCTGTAAGCCTTTACAAATGTGGAAGCTACGCATGCCTGGATTGAGTCCTCAAGCTTGGAGTTCATGTGGCTGGACACCTAAAATATTTTTGACACGAGTCAGAGCCCAAAACTTTTTGAAAAATATTTAGCGAGTAATTAAGATGCAATAATTAAATATGCATTAACACTTTTCATATTTAAGCGGGTGCCACACTCTCTTGAGATAACACTCACCCCTAAACTATTGTGCACACCTAACATTTACCTCATAACCCATCTAGTTATATTATCCCATTTAAATATACATGTTACAAAGCTTTCTATCATCCTACTCTGTCCCGAGTACTTCCTCCCTTTAATTCATAAGTTAGTTTACTCATTAACTTACTTAATCAATTCCACTTTAATTGGTTATATAACATTCACACTAGTTATATAAGTTATACAATCACATTGTATGTATTTAACCCGCGTATAATTATCTACTCTATTATATACGCATAATTATACTACAATAATCACACATATATCGTGTATCATAACCATCCTCCTGAGTAATAACTCATCAGATTAAACTCTCATTAATTAAATAATAAACCTAACGTCACCCTACTAGAGTATTCGAGCTTATCCACCAAGTCCGTTCATCAACTATTTCTGAACTCATTTCGTTCAGTTCATAATTCACAATTATTCATCAATTATATATCTCACTATAATTCTTCCAACCTTTAATTACCCCGTCATCCCTGGGTAATTTAATCTCTTCTAAATTGCCCTAATAATATTTTCTAATTATAACAGGTTTCTGAATTCTCTTGAAGCTCCTAAAAATCACCCGAACCATTAAAACAACCCAAATTTGTGACAGTTAGAAAACCAAACCGGTTTGGCTCTTGTGTCAAAATGGTTCCCATGCCTAAAAATCCAAAATGGTTCGGCCCTTTTGGCGAACCGATTCGCTTCCCCCATACAGCAAACCCAAACTAGGCTTTTAAATCCCAAATTCGTCCAAAACCTTATTGATATGCTCATAAATCTTCATCAATCTATATACCTACTAAAATGGATGATTTTTTAACATTAGTAATTCATCTAAGTATCAAGTATATGGCTAAAAATCACAATTAATTTAATTAAGGGGCTTATATTAAAATCTCCCAACAAAACTTGAGGTTAAATTCCCCAAACCCAGCTTTAGAGTATTTAGCCCATATATCTCTACAAGATTTAAATTTCCTGTCAATATATATTGTCTATAATCATCAATTTATCATTTGAATAACACAGGAGATCTATTTCATCCACAAATACCCTTTTTCATGTGACAACCCTCCCCAAAACAAATTTTGTCTATACCTACCATGATATGAACATGAATTTCTGCAAATTAAATTGAAAGCTAGTTAATCACTTGCCTGTCTAGGTTCGTAGGGTTGATTACGCATTGTAGAAGGCGAATTGATGATTTCACTTCTAAATCCCCTTTGATTATGGCTCCTAAAGCTCTCCTATTTTCTTCCTTCTCTCTTTTCTCAATTTCTAGGGTTTAGAATATGAACTTTGGCGGCCTCAAACTCTTAAACCTAAGACTTTAATACCCAATCCCAAAATTAGGCTAACGGGCCAAGCCTAAACAACCCAAATACCCCCGTGTGGGTCCGGTTATATCTAAAAAGGCCCCGGGACTCAATTACTACCCCTGGGGAAATTATTTTGACTATCTCGACCCATTTAAAAATACTATTTGATTATTTTGGATGAGATAATGGTCAGGTTTATAAAAAAATCTTTAAAGGGCGATATCGCTTCACTAAAGCATTGTTGTTTTTAGAGAAAAAGTACGCCTTAAGGGTTTTACCAAGCATAAGACGTCAAAATCATAAGGCGGGGTGTTTCTCTCAAGCCTCTAGCCTAGGCGTGCCAAGGCGGGTTTTTTAGAACAGAGTCCAGAACCAATCGTGAACTCAAAATTTCCACCCGAGTCACTCTACAACAATGTCCTATCTCGACTTCATATAGTCTTACACTGGACTCCCGGTTGAGATATAACACCGTCACGTCGATATCACTCGTTATGACGTAAAATAATTATTTATTACTCACTTAGTAATTTTATTCCATAAACATTAATCTTTATCTCTCCCGATTAATATTTTAATAACCACATAATATTTAATTAAATTAAATTACGTCATGCGTGTAATTTAAAATAACCGAATCAATTAAATTTTAAATACTCTAAAAAACACGAGATGTTAAAAATAATACCACAATCCAAGTTTGTTTAAGTATTCTTCTGTGGAGATCTCGATCTGGTAGCAGTGAGTTAGCATGGACTATTTCTGAAGTTGTAAGGGGGACATTATTATTCCCTCGGGCATATCGACCATGGAGCCTAAAGTTGTTAATGGCAAAGATGTTCTTTGAGCATAAAAAATAGTAGGATGTGACGTCTTTGAGTTTGCAAGCAAGATCTTCAGGATGAGTGTGAAGGGGTAGGAGTTTCTCATCTTTGACTTTCCATTTTGGTAGGACTTGTACTGTGATGAGGGTTGAGTCTCTGTAAACATCAAGGTATCGGGTTCCTTTCTCGAGGGAAAGATTGAGGCTCATAGTCCATGCCTTATATTTTGTCATGTTATTGGTGCAAGGGAAGTCTATCTTGATGGCGATGGGAGTATGAGAAGGTCTAGGCACGATCAAGAGTATCCCAATTTCATATCCCTTCTTATTGGCAACTCTGTCAAAGAATATATTCTATCGGAGTTCTTTATGAGAAGTACAGAGAATATCCTCGTCCAGAAATTCGAAAATCCATACATTAGTTTCTCTCATCGGATGGTCAGCTAGGTAATCAGAGACAACTCTTCATTTTATGGATTTTTGTATGACATAAGTGATATCGAACTTGGCTAGCAACAATAACCAATGGGCCATGATCCTTGACAAGGCAGGATTTTTTAGTAGGTACTTCATAGGATCCATTCGAGACACTAACTTGATGGGAAACACAAGAATGTAGTATCAAAGCTTCTGAGTGACCCAAACCAGGCCGACACGTCTTATCCAATGTTGTATAGTTCATCTCATACATTTTCAATTTTTAATTGGCGTAGTAGATGGTTGTCTCTTTTTGCGATCGTTCAATATATTAAGCTAGCATGGCCCCAACCGCAGTGTGAGTGACAATTAGGTATAAGAGAAGGGGTAAACTAAGTTGCGGTGGCATGAATATCGAAGGTTAGCTGATGTATTGCTTGATTTTGTCGAAGGCTTCTTGGCATGAATCATTCTAGACTTTGGTTGAATCCTTTCGGAGGAGCTTAAAGATGGGCTCACAGATGGAAATGATTTGGCTAATGAATATGCTAATGTATTGGAGCTTACCTAAGAAACTGCAAACTTCTTTCTCAGTCCGAGGGGGTGGCATTTCAAGGATTGCTTTGAGTTTACCAGGGTTTACTTCAATCCCTCTTTCGCTGACCATAAATCCAAGGAGTTTACCCTTTGTGACACTAAAAATGCACTTTTGCAGATTGAGCAACATCTAGTACTGTCACAAATATTCAAACAATTTCCTTAATACAGGAATGTGACCTTCTTGAGTTTTGGATTTGATCATATCATCGACGTAAACCTCAAGATCTTTGTGGATAAGATCATATAAGATGTTTATGAATACTCTTTGATACGTAGCCCTGGCATTTTTTAGACTAAAAGGCATGACAATATTGCAAAAGGTACCCCATGGAGTGGTGAAAGTAGTTTTTTTCTTGGTGGTCAGGATGCATCTTAATCTGGTTATACCACTCAAATCCATCGACAAAAGATTTGAGGGTGTGATTGGCAGTATCATCGATGATAATATCAATATTGGGCAAAGGGTAATCGTATTTTGGGGAGGCTTTGTTTAATGCACATGCAGACTCTTCCCCCTAATTTTGGCACATTAACAATATTGGTAATCTAGGTTGGATACTCAATCACATGGATGAAACCTATATTCAATTGCTTGGCCACTTCATCTTTAACTTTGAGGGACCACTTAGACCAGAGCTTTCTTAGATTTTTCTTAATAGGTTTGCATTCAGGATAAGTTGGGATCTCATGCTGCAAGACCATGCGATGACGTCCACGAATTCTTTCAAAACCTCTTCGAATTGCGATCGCACATGCTCGTCAACGGTTAACCCTATTCTAATCGTGCACGGACTATTACTAGAACCAAGATTAATAACAACAGTCTCATTATCATTAGTTTGAATATGGTTATGTTGTTTCATTTTTTTTTCCTTATTATTATTGGTTAACAATTGTTTCTTTATTGGATCATCTTCAATAGTTTAATTAAAATCAATGTAGTTAATGTAAGGCACATTAGATACTCAAAGTCTTCTTTTATTTCATTGATAACATTTATAAGGAAAACAACATTGAGGAACTCATCAAAGAAGGCCTTGTTTACATTTGCATCAGAAATAAGAAAAACGAATTCATTTTCTAGGTAATAAACAACAGGGCTCTGGGTTGACATAGCTGGATTAGCTGGGACGCTTTGTCAGTTAAAAAGAGGCTTACCAGCAACAAATATCTTCAGGGATGAGTTGGACGGCTCAGACTCACTATGGATCATGAAAATGTCAATTTCTAGCTCGGAAAGACCAAATGATTCACCACTGTTTGTTCTTTCGATGATTTTCGTGTCTGTAGATCTTGAGTCAGTGACTTGATGGTTAAGGTCTTCACCTCATGCTTGGAACCTTCAGTCCAAGTGAATTCATTTTCAAAGAAGATCTTAAATCCATGCCTCATTTCTTCTCAAATAGTTCGTACCATGGCCTCAGAAAGCCGCAATAAAGGAAGTCTTCGCCCTCTTTGATAAAATAACCATTTAGAGAGTCTTTGAAAATCATTTACTTCTTTTTCGGCACCCTCTTTAGGTATGTTTGATGGAGAGACATGAGTTCAACCGGAGAGGGATGATATCCCAAACCACACGGAGGATAAGCTTTCTTTAGAATAATCGTCTCGATAATTCCTTGTTGTCTACAACCCAACCCCATTCCGATCAAGAAGTGCATGTTCTTAAACTCTAAATTAAGTTGACATTCCCGTATGGCTTGTGTTCATGAATCACTTTGTCTTTGGATTTTTATCCGATCTGGAGAGAAAGTGAATTGATTTTAAAGCATAAGGTGGAGTATATAGCTCAAGTTTCATATGCAAGTGTGGTGGGTAGCTTGATGTATGCCATAGTTTGTACTCGATCAGATATAACTCAAGCAATGAGCGTTGTGAGTAGGTATATGACAAATCCAGGAAAAGAGCATTAGAAGGCGGTGCAGGGGATTTTTCAGCATCTACGGGGTTCACCTGATGTGGTACTTGTGTACCAACGAGTGGAAAAGCCACATGTGTGTGGGTATATGGATTTGGACTATGCGGGTGATTTAGACAAGCATCAGTCAATTGCGGGGTATATTTTTACATTAGATAATGGTTCGGTGAGTTGGAGTTTCGTGTTGCCGGACACAGTTGCTTTATCTACTAGGGAGGCGGATTATATGGCGGTAACGAAAGTCGTGAAGGAGGACCTATGGCTTCAAGGTCTTAGTGGTAATTTTGAAATTACACATGATTATGTGGAGGTGCATTGTGATAGACAAAGCTCTATCCACTTGGCCAAGAACTAAGTTCATCATGGGAGGACCAATCATATTGATGTTCGGTTTCATTTCATATGAGAGGTTATCGATGGGGCTATTTTTGTTTTGAAGAAAATTGGCACCAAAGACAATTCGGACGACATGTTGACGAAGGTGGTACCGGTGGTCAAGTTTGAGCATTATTCAAACTTGGTCAATGTTCTATATCGTTGAGGCCCTTTGGGGATGATTGGTGGTGGTGTTCCTAATTGATTGCGTTGATGTATGGGAATTACATAATTCTTTTGCCAATGTGGGGATTTGCGAATTTTGGCTTGAATTTTACATGAGTATTGTTCATACGGGTATACTATTCATATGCGGGTACTGTTCACACATGGTTTATTCTTCACACATGGTTTACTATTCATACGCGGTTAACTATTCACTTTTGCTCCATATTTAAGGAGAGTTTCAACCATGATTCAAAACACACAGAAATAGAAGAGAGCTTCTAGTGTTCATTATTTAGTGCTCTTGTATACTCGTTGACAGGATTGTGAGGCTTGAGAGAGTTGTAACCCTTGTTGTTTATATCAAAGAAAGGAAGCCATCATCTGTGGATGTAGCCAAATTGGTGAACCACGTATATCTTGTCTTGTGATTTATTGGTGTGTGTGATTTCTCATTACTTTGCATTTAGAGTGTATTTCTCTAGTTATCTCTTGGATTGCTCTTTATCATGGATCTTAGACATGCATGAATCACTCCATTGAGTGAGTATCCGCACAACAAACATTTGTGTTAGAAACTGATGCAAGTAATGAGGGCATAAGTGTTGTTTAATGCAAGAGGGCAAAACCATTTATTTTCTTAGCAAGGCACTCCCACCTAGGAAGAAGGGTTTCTCAACATATGAAAAAGAACTATGAGCTATAGTATATGCTGTTGAAAAATGGAGGACCTACTTATTTGGACACTACTTCATAGTGAAGACAGACCATCAGAGCTTAAAGTATCTATTGGAGCAATGGAAGTTTGGCAGTCTGGAATTTACAATTAAGGAAATCTTCTTCATCTCAAATTAATTTAGTGGTGGTTGGGTCTGGAGGTTCCTAACATTGGTAAATTCACATTGACTTTTGTCCTATCTTAATCTGTTGGATACATGGATGATGAGGATTAAGTGAAGATATGATGGAAGCCCATAAGAGTACAAACAAGATCATTGAAAATATACATGAAGACATTAGGTTATTAGAAAATAAACAAGTGAAACTTTGCAGCTCTCTGATCAAAGTATTTTCATTTTCTAAAGAGTTAAAATTCAAGTTATCAACTGGAAGCCTCGTAAAATAATTTTTTGGTAGAATTCACAAGATACATGAATTCAATATTTCTCCCTTTCATAATGGAAAAAGGGTTAATATTAAAACATAGCTCTATTCAAATGTATAAAGGGAAATTGGAGAATCATGTGAACAACAGTTCACATGTCAAAAGCTAAATTATAGATTGAAAATAAAAACCAATATTGCAAAAAGGGTTAATATTTCTCATTTCATTCGTAAACAGGTCCAAACAGTGGGGAAGTATCACAGTACAAAGATGTATACATGCTTATAGAAACGACAAAAATAGCAGGAAAATTACATTCCCTTTATCAAACAACCTAACCCAGGAGCACCCATTTTCCTCGTGAATGCCCCGTCTCCTCCTTTCCATGGCTTGGTCCAGCTCCTCACATTCTTTGTTTAGTGTCCCTCATTTCGTTTCCAAATATTTTATTTGATCATTAATTCTTTTTAACCTCTATCGTCAGTCGTGGGCCTTAACCCTCATATTATTATCCTCGGTCGCCACAGGTTTTCATAATCCTCATGGTCTTCTTGGTTCTTATAATCCTCGTTGCTTTCTCAGTTCTCGCATTCCTTGTCATTTTTCTTAACTGCATTTTCATCTTCATATCTCTCCTGCTCATCACCTTATTGATTGGAGTGCTCTTCATGAAGGTTTTGCACAACAGTATTGTCCCCAATCTCCGTGTTTGCCTGAGCATAATGAAGTTGATTGAATTAGTTAAGAAGTGAATCTTCCTATTTATTTGGAAGGTTATAACTACGAAAAGTAACAATAGCAGCAATGTTTACAGACATGGGTCCCAGCAGACAATTGAGGGCCCACATCAACCACCTTGTTGTTTCTCTCTATCTGAAAATGAGCAAATATATAGGAGACCACGAGAATACAGTACTGAAAAAGGATCGAATAAGTTCATAATAATTAAGATTAATTTTTATTTTTTGGTTTATTCCCCCATTTTTTAGGTGCCATGAGGTGTCCAGGCCAGCTTTACGCGCACCTCGACTAATCCCCACTTGCGGATCAGTGGCCAGATGCTGGCCCCAGGTTGTTGGCAGCTGCCGAGACTCAAACTGGGAAGCAAACCTAGTCGACCCTGGATCTTTAGTACTAGTGCGCTATGGCTAGACCAATTCTGGGGGTTATAATTAAGTTTAATAAACCCGGGGCCCAGGTAAGAACTTGAGCACCCACAACAAATCGCTCATTGTTCTCTTCTATCTAAGAAACAGGAAATAGATATGAGAACACTGGAAGAAAGAACATAATAGAAGATTGAACAACCAAGAAGTATAAAAGAAAATAACATAAATAAATCATAAATAAGGGATGAAAAGACATACTAGCACTTCAATACGTTGAGTTTTTCACCAATTGTAGCAAGAATGCTTTCTTAGACCTAGAAACATGGAAATAGGCACATAAGGCACCAACAACAAGATTCCAGGAATAAACTTTTTTAAATGAGAAACAAAATGATCTAGGTAAAAAGATGACTTGCTTGCAGTAGAATCACTAGAGTGTTAGAGGGGATGAAATAGTGAAGAATTGCCTAAAGGAAATCACATTCATCTGGGGCTGGCCTGTTGTCCATATGTAAACCAAAAGTAGGCAACGCCTTCATACAAAATTTGACAAGATAAGTTAGTTATAACTAACCTAACAATGACATTCAATACATTAAAGATTGAAATGTTTTTTCTACATATTTTTGTATGAAACTTTTAATAGTTTTTGTTGATATTTTTAAAAAAATTTATTGTCAAACTTGAAATAAACATTTGGTTTTCTATACTTTTCATATTTGTACATGTTCTTTCTGTAGTTTCTGAAAGGTTTTTTCTGTAACTTACAGATTTTTGAAAAAAAGTTTCTCTAATTTTAATTTTTTTAAAGTGTTTCTGTAATTTCTAGATTTTGTAAATGTTTTTATAAATACCAAGTTTTCGGAAAATTTTAAATAGACCCTTTTATATTGGATTGGACAAAAATATCAATCCAATTTCCGTCCAAAAACATGACACCATTAGGGCCTAGGGGTAACCACTTTAATCAGCTGAGCAGGTTAAGTCTTAAAAATGAAAGTAGAAGCGGTGAAGTTAAAATAAGAGCATAGTTAGAGCCTAAAGGTTACAAAGTGTAGTTAATTTAATTAAAAGTTCATTCCACTAATATAACTAATTTTGGGGATTCTTTTTACCGTAATATGTCCATAATAACCCGGGTTTGAGTTAAGTGCCTTTTACTAATTGACTTTAAGGTTGGTATGTGTACAATGACTATTAAAAATAGGGGCACTTAACAAACCTATAAGACAGTATTTTCTTAGATAATTAAATCGTACATATCACTCATTTGACAAAAAAACTCTCAGCTACCCATCCCTCCCCATTCTGCCGGACCGATTGCTGGTGGGGGGTTGAAGGGCTTTTTGTTAAATGAGCATTATGTTGAGGGATTAACATTATTTAACCCTTAAAAATATATTAATCCATAGAGTCACGAATTTTAAAGAACTACAAGTTGCAACTTTCTTGAATACCAAAAGAAAAAACAGAAAACTCCATCACCTAACAATGAAGCCATAACGCCAACATCCGCTACCATTTGCGTCTCTAAAAAGTATTATGGGAACAAAACATGAATCAGATAAATAATAAGTAATGGTCTTTTCGACCTTAATACACCCATAATATGCGCTTTCAGATTTCAGTACCTCGTGTGTGTGTTTACTGAGTTAACCTCCTCCATCAGGATTCGGTTTATTAAATTAATTAAAAATTCAAAGAGACAAATTAGTGAGAAGTACTAAAATCCGACACTAAGTATGGAGATACTAAATTCTAAAAGACCCACAAGAAATGTAGTGAGCAAGAATAAAAAAGAAAACTGATGCAAATTTAAATCATTCAACAAAGGCAAATATATGAAGCTCTATAGAAGTGTTCCAACTAGGCTTCAAAATCCTTGGCACAAGCAGCTATGTTTTTCACCCAATACAAACATCGAATTAAACTCGAAAACAAATTCCTAGCAGAAATAGAAATGAAATACTAACATACCTGTGATTGATCTGCACACACAGTATCAAACCAAAATTCAAGAATCTACAAATGCAGGAGAAAAAAAGTTGGGCTTTAACTTACACATATTCCACTTACAATACCAAGATAAACTTGCAATCATTCAGTCATGACAGAGCAAACAACCTCCAAAGGGCAAAAAAAGCTACCAAAGTCTAAAAAAAAAGGTATGCCACTGAACAATTAAAAAAATAGCAAAAGTCCAAAAAAAGTTTATGGCCATGCCCAAGTCTAATTGTGACCAGTAGCAAGGTACCCAAGTCTAAAAACCATGGCAGCAATATAAGGGTTGCTCTAATAGCCCCGAAAGCATTGAAACTCCTATCTAAAAAATAGAATATTTCCCTAGCACTTTATACCATGACTTAAAGTTTACAATGTTTCCACTACATTTCGATATTTTCTTGAGAAGCACTATGTTTTCAACGCTTTCTGTGGAAACATATACAGTTATATTTGCCAATTTTGTCAGATTTTTCATAACTCTGTTTTCCCAAACAAATTCATATAGTAACAGTGTTTCTATTGTATTTTCAAAATATTTCAGAAAAGTTTCCGTCATTTGAACTACCAAAGCGTACCCTCAAAACATGCTCTATTATGAAGCTTATAGTCAATAATGAAAGGGAAAAAACTGACTCATTCTTTCACGAGAAATCGAAATAGTTCAAACCAACATGACAAAATAACCAAGCCTATAAAGCGCGTGAAACGAAAGAGGTATATGCATTTGTCAATACTCAATACATATATCATTATGATGGGGACATATACAGATGCCATATAAAAATAATTTTAGAAAAAATGATACTAGCAAGTAAATACTACATTAATACATAAGACTTGCACCATAGTAGGTTTCTTGAGCAAATTACTACGTATCACTTGAAACAGTAGAGGCCTCTCTTGAGTAAACCTGCTTTAACTCTTTAATGCAAATCCACACTTCAACCTGCAACAAATGTGACCCGTCATTAATATCACTAAATTTAATTTCTTACAACACACTTGGGCCACTTGGCTTATATTTCTATATTACTTCACATTAAAGTGGATCCTTGCAGCAAATACTTCTTTTTTTTTCAAATGATAGCTCTACATGTAAACTGAGGTATTGATTAAAGATTCAATAATCACCACGGGTATGTGTGATTAAAAAAATGGCAATAATTGGAAAACAGTTCGCTTTTATGAGAAGTTGGAAAGATAAGTGGTTTGGTGAGACTGAGATTTTTATTTCCCTGTTATCATGGAACCAATTCTTTGAAGGGTAGATAAGCAATGTTTTCCGTTAAAATTGACACAAACAAGAGCAAGTACCAAATCTAAGACTATTGTTAACATAAAATATATTACATTTAATCACAAAAAAAGAGTAAAAATAAGTATATTTCCATGAAAAAATATCTTAAACCAATTAAACGCTCCCTCAGAAACTGAGAGAAGTCAATCCTGATGATCAATAACCATGTACATTAAAAATTAAGAAAGTATGGTTTTATGCAGTCGGGCCTAAACAATTAATGCAGACTCTGCATGATTTATGTAATTCCAATCAACTATCTTTTTGACGGTACAAAGGATTGAAAATTATAAATAAATAAAAAAGTAACATGTGATATAATACCGCACTTTTTTAATACACCACGTACCCTCTTTATATTGTCATTATTTTCAGTAATTAGATGTATCAATGTTTTATTAGCCAACCAAGATTAACTCAGCATCCAAGTGCATGAAACTCATACTCGTCAGGTTCGAACAATCTGCATTTTTAAGTGTGACATGTATAAAAAGTTCATCACCTAGCATATATCAAAAAATTTACGCACAACAAATGGACAAATTAAGGTTCTCACTCTCATTCTCATTTATTCATTATACTCAATTGATGAGTACATGTAAAAGGAGGCCAAACATGATATCTATAAGCCTAGGGTTAAGAGCCTATTTTTCCCTAATCACAAAATGTATGTAACTACCCTAACTAATTAGTGAATATTCGCAAACGAATATTCCTTATTACTACTCGCATAAAGACATAAAAACACAAGGCTAATATACGATCAAACTTCGGGACCCATGTACATATCATTTACACAAAACAGATTGCTGTCGAACTCAAAACCATTGTTCTCATGTTTGACAGCCGAAGCACTTAACCATTAAGGTATGCATCATATAGTCAAGAGACGTACATAGTTCTGTATTATAAATTGTCAGATAATTACGATTTATAATACAAAGTATCCGTACAGACTCGAGAGAGTGTAAATCTGGAATGGATATTAGATCAAAGCAATTGCTTATGCTCAATTCATCGATAAGTGGAAAAGCTCCCTTTGAATTGGGTAAACCAGTTAAATTTCCACAACGTCCAATTTTAAGTGATCGTATGGATGGGAGGGAGCCAATTATAGCAAAATTATTGCAGCCATATATACGCAATCTCTCGAGACTTTCAAAGTTTGGTACGCATATCAGTTTAGGGAAAAATGCTACTGGTTAAATCCTTGAGATCCAAATGTGTTGGCAAATAGGATAACTCGTCACAATAAATAAAACTCAAATTTTTAAGTGATTTATTGTTTCCCAAAAACTCGTCCACTATAAACTGAAACTCTGAGCCTTGGACAGAATCCAGATATAGAGATGTGAGTGAGGTCAGTTTACTACTCATTTCTTTGAGTGTTAGGCTGTTGCAGATACCAATAATATCCAATTCCTTAATGGATGGAAAATGGCTCGGCAAAGTTATCAACTCTGAACAGAAATGAATAGTCAACTTCTCAAGGTAAGGAAATACAATCTTTGTTGATGGTAATGGACACTCTAACCATTTCTCTAACTTTGAGAAACCCTTTAGAGTGAGTACTCTCAGTGCCAGAAATATTGCACCGCCACTGACAATGTGTTTTCCATAGAATTCAGTCCCCAAAAGTTCCACATTCCCTGCATCAGTTATCTCAATAACCTCGAGACACGGAAGATGCCCTAGTGGAGGAATTTGACACTCCACCATCCCGCTAATATTAATAATTCTCAAGTTAACGAACCTCACTAAGTTCTTTGGAAGCAGTAGCATATGGACCCAAGTCTGCGAGATGTGAAGATATCTTAAAAGTTTCAGCTCCTTTATTGAATCTGGCAACACTTCAAGACTATTAGTAACCAAAAATAGAGCACGTAAGCGTTTGAAGTTATTTAACGTGTTGCCAATGAGATCATCCTTTAAAAATAGTGCACGCGATTTCCAAAAAATTTTCTGCAATATATCCAGTGCAAGATCGTGCATCTTGCAACTTGTAATGTTCCTATACTCATCGACCTCTGCATCTTGTAGCAAGGTATTCAAAAACAATGTATCAAAATAGTAGTTACCCATATCCTCCATCACCAAATCATTCCCTTTAGGAGGGTGAAGCAATCCTAGGGCCATCCAAATTTGTATTAATTTTTTTTTTCTATGTTGGAATCTTTTGGAAAAATAGAACAACATGCAAAATAATGTTTTAAAGATCGTGGCTCCAAATTATCATAATTCAACTTCAAGTTGAGTAGGACTTTTCCACTTATATGTTCTAACGAGTCCAACATTTTACTCCAACCATCTGCAGACTTCTTAGAGTACAATAAACCTCCTGCAGTCTTTACTGCTAAAGGCAGACCCTTACAACTGTCTACAATCTTTCTACCTATATCCACCTGATTCTTGGTCTCTATTGCTCCACCATTTGCAAATGCTATTTGCTTAAACATCGCCCAACTGTCTTCAGCTGACAATTTTTCTAATGGATAGGCAAGATATGTTTGCATTGTTGAAGCAACTTTTACACTGCGGGTGGTAATCATAATTTTGCTTCCTGTGGAAGCTCCAATTTCTTTTAAAGAATCTTTCATGGACTCCCATTTTAATGGATCCTCATTCCAGACATCATCAAGTACAAGTAGATATCTCTTTCCCATTAGAAATGTTTTAAGCTTCTCAATAATGGCTTCTATGTTAGTCAAATGGAAAGAGGTTTCACCTTTGGTGAGAGATTCTACCATCTCGTTTAAAAGCTTAGTGAACTAAAAATCATCGGATACACAAACCCACATTCTATGATGAAAAGTCCTAATCACCAAGTCATTTTTGTAAACTAGCTTAGCAAGGGTGGATTTCCCTTGACCAGGCAGTCCCACTATGCTGATAACAGATAAATTTGTTTCATTATTTGAGTTAACTAACTTGTCAACAATAATGGACAAATCATCATCCCATCCCACGACTTTTGAATCGCCTAGAAACTGTTTAGTCTTTCTCTCAAGTATTTTTTTAGGATCAACATAGTTATTAACTAGCTTCATCTCAAGTCCAATTTGGGGAGCAGTTGCTTCTCCACAAAGTTTGTCTAGAGATATAATGATATTCCTAATCTTGTGAACCGTCTCAAGGCGAAATTACCACGGGTTTTTTGAGAGAGAAAAGAAGGTGCGTACCTTGTCCCTCTTTCTACTCTTGACCTAGCGTAGAAGAACTTCGTATTCAAAGTCATCCAACACCTCTTCAGCATCATCAACTACACGCTCGAGCTTTTCTAGCCAAAGTCTTACAGAAGCCACACTGTGTTGCTTCCTCTCAGCATCAGACATTAAAGCTTGAACCGTTTCCACCTTTTCAGCTAACCTTTTTAAGGCACCCTTGAAACCCCAAGACAAGCTCACCTCATCAGCAGCAAGGGAAAGGACCTTGCCCAGGATTCCTTCTGCAACAACACCTAGAAGAATTTCAGCCATTTTCACTCTTTGCCAATTGTTTGTTATAGATAACAGTATCTAGCAACCACAGACACAAGCACATATATATTGTTCCACACCTTAGAGAATTATAGAATGATTCAAACATGCATAAGGGTCATTGAATTTTGTGGATGATATCCTAGATAGCAAAGACTTTGGCTGAATTTCTTAAAAGTCATCTTTCTTTCATAATAGAAAACAAACAATGGAAAAGTCATTTTTTTATGAGTCCTTCCACACCGACACAGATTTGCGACACATTTGGTGCGACACAATGCCATTAGCGCGAATCCACAAATCCTTAAGACAATAGCCAATACCGATACGACATGTTACTGTGTTGCTTCACTTTGTATCGCAAATCTGTGTCGGCCTAATAAAACTGTCATTTTACATAATATATTGTTGGGATTTTGTTATGGAAAGAACAAAATATATTACTTAATTTCTGCAAGGAACGTTCTTGGAACGCTTTCTTTTAGGCAAAATTTCTCCCAATCCGGTTGAGACTGAATCAGAACCGCGAGTACACTATGGGTTTTATAGAATCTGCCTTCAGGATACAATGCAGTGCATGAACAGTTGTTTGATCAAATCGAGAACACTCTGAATTTGTAACTTGATAATGCCAAAGTATAGAGGACGGAGAGAGGAGAAACTAGCAATTTTTGGTGTCCAAAACAGAGGTCTGGAACTCTTTTTATAGCCATTTTGGTGACTGTTCTTCAGTTCATCTAACGGTTTAGATTAAGTCGTTTCGGATTTTAAACCCTTTGATCGGATCATTTAATCACAACCGTTGATCTATTTTACCTCGTCAAAACTTTAGGCTCCCACGCTCCAAGCGACGATGCGCATGTACGAAGTGCCAACTGCGCGTCAAAGTGCGCAATGCGCCCTAAGTCGCCCAATCGCCCTTTCGCGCGCCGCGTGTCGCGCTTTTTGGTGCTTAAGCACCACCGCGATGCCTAGGATCATAACCTCTTATTTGACTTGTCAACTAAGAATCTTAGTTGTCCTTTAGTTGATATACCACTACTTTTTGTAGTATTCGTCCAATGTGGGACAATATGGGATTTTGAGCACTCCCATATCTTTCACACCCATTTTCTCATGTTTCTACCTTCTAAATTAAAACCCAAACTATGTTTAAAATAAAACACCAATAATATAATAAAATATCAATAAATATTGGAATTTATCCAACATTCCCCCACCAATTTCAATATACACAAGAGAGCAAAGCAAAAAGACAATAAATAACTTTTGGCATTATCGTTAAAATCTAGTACATAAATGAGAAGTGTCTTTCGGACTTGAACTTCCATATAGTGAAAATAATTCAAAGCTTCATCAAGGTGCTGTGGTGAACGCATCTTGAACCAAGGATCTTTTGAGACTAGCCGAAACTATCACACATACCGATTTCTGAGTTTATAAGTGTTCTTCTAGCATGCACTTTTATGGCCTTGTGCTAATCCTGATTTCACGAGCGCTTTAGGATCGGTCTTGATTTCATAGAAAGCGGCCACACTTTCGACACTCATATAGGTAAATCAACTTTAGTGATTCTGCGAGTCACACTTATGTGATTTATTAAGAAGTAACCTTCATCCTCTAACATGCAGAAAATCAACACTAGGCACATAGGAATGGAACTTTTTGTATAAATTCCTAGTGTTCCATAACTATAATTTAACTTGTTTGTACCACATTGAACTCTATCTATATTTTCAAGATATGAGTTGGGTTCCCATTAAATATAATTGTGTTATTTAATAGACCTTAGTCCCATTCCTTTTGAGGTGATATATATCATCTCTCTAACAAGACCTTTAGTCAGAGGATCTGCTAAATTCTTGTTCATTTTAATATAGTCGACTGTAATTACTCCTTCCTTGAGTAATTTTCTTATAATTTGATGCCTTAGACTAATGTGTCTACTTTTTCCGTTGTAAGTTTTGTTCGAAACTTTATAAATTGTGGCTTGGTTATCACAACTTATCATAATAGAAGGTGATGGCTTTTTCCATAAAGAAATATCATACAACACATTTCTAAGCCATTCTGCTTCTTTACATGCATCTGCTAGGGCTATAAATTCAGATTGCAATGTTGAATCTGATACACATGTTTGTTTCTTTGATCCCCAAGAGATAGCGGTTCCTCCTAGCGTAAAAATCCAACCAGTAGCTGACTTGGATTTTGATTCAAGATTATTCCAACTTGAATCACTATATCCTTCTAAAACAGATGGATATCCTACATAATGTAAGCCATAATCCAAAGACCTCTTCAGGTATCTAAGCACCCTAGAAATTGCATTCCAGTGCTCTTGTCCTGGATTACTTGTAAATTTACACAATACACTCACTACGTAAGCAATGTTTGGTCTAGTGCAATGCATGACATACATTAGACTCCCAATAATACTAGCATATTTAAGTTGGTCCATAGCACGCCCAGTATTTTTCATTAATTTGATGCTAGGATCCACTGGTGTAGCAGCTGGCTTAAGTTCAAAATGATTATATCTTTTTAGAACTTTTTCTATATAATGAGATTGAGATAACGCTAAAGAATTATCCTTTCTCACAATTTTGATTCCTAAAATCACATCAGCTTCTCCAAGATCTTTCATATCAAATTCTGATGAAAGAAACCTTTTGGTTTCTTCAACATATTTGAGATTAGACCCAAATATTAACATGTCATCCACATATAAGCAAATAATAACACCAACACCATTTTCAAATTTACTATATATAAATTTATCGGCATCATTAACTTTATATCCATGGGATATAAAAATATTATTAAACTTCTCATGCCATTGGATAGGAGCTTGTTTAAGGCCATAAATAGATTTAACCAATTTACACACTTTCTTTTCTTATCCAGGCAAAACAAACCCTTCGGGTTGTTCCATGTAAATCTCTTCTTCTAAATCACCATTTAAAAATGCAGTTTTAACATCCATTTGATGAATAACTAAATTATGAATAGAAGCAAGAGATATTAATATCCTAATGGAAGTGATTCGAGCAACAGGAGTATATGTATCAAAGTAATCAATTCCATGTTTTTGCTTATAGCCTTTAGCAACTAGTCTTGCCTTAAATTTATTTATAGAACCATCCGAATTTAATTTTCTTTTAAATATCCATTTGCACCCAATAGGTTTAGCCCCGGGGGGAAGATCGAAAATAACCCAAGTTTGATTTGACAAAATTCAGTTCATTTCATCATTTATTGCTTCTTTCCAAAAGACAGCATCCCTCGATGTTACCGCTTCATGAAATATGGTCGGTTCATCTTCTACATTAAGAACAAATTTAGTTTTGTTCTTAGTCTCATTTGAATCCCCTTCAACTAAGTAAATAACAAAGTCAGTCCCAAATATTTTTTCAGTTCTTTGTCTTTTACTCCTTCGTGGTTCAACGTCATTCGTTGTTTTCGAAGAAGATATAGGTTGTGAATTTTCTTCTAAATTTGAGGAGTAAAAGGTCAAATTATTATTTTATAAACCTTGATCCAAAGTACTAAACTTTGTTAGATGTTTAAAGAATTGCACATCTACCGACTCAATGATTTCTTGAGTTTCAAGGTTTAAAAATCTATAAGTCGTACTGTTACTTGAGTATCCAATAAAAACACATTTGTAAGTCCTATTTCCTAGTTTAGGCTTTTTAGGTTCGGGTTTTCTTACATAAGCAAGACATCCCCAAACTTTAAGACGTCTAAGATTAGGCTTACGATTAAACCATAATTCATATGGTGTAATATCCTAGTTTTTCAATGGAACTCTATTTAAAATATAACATGCGGATAAAATCGCTTCTCCCTACATCGATAAAGGTGAACCAGAACTGATTAAGATTGAATTTATCATTTCAACTAAAGTCCTATTTTTCCTTTCCGCTGTTCCTTTTTGTTGTGGCGTATATGGCGCCGTAACTTGATGGATTATCTCATGAGTATTACAAAATTGTATAAACTCACTTGGGTAATATTCACCACCCTTATCGGATCGTAGGACTTTAATTTTCCGATTTTGTTGAGTTTCAACTTCTACTTTCAAAATTAGGAATTTCTCGAAAACTTCATCTTTACTTTTAATTAAATATGTATATGCATACTTAGAGTAATCATTAATGAAAGTTAAGAAATATTTATTTTCACCACGAGTCATATTACTCTTCATATCACATACATCACTATGAATAAGATCAAGCATTTCGGATTTCCTCTCAACAGATTTGAACAACTTTCTAGTTATCTTCGATTGAGCACGAATTTCACATTTAGAAAGGTTATCAAATTTACAATCCGAGATTAAGCCGAGGTTAGTCATATTTTTTATACTTCTATAATTCACATGACCTAATCTACTATGCCATAAAGAAATAGACTCAATCATATAAGCATAACTAATATCATTGATTACATTGATCTGGATCATGCCGTTACAAGAGTACCCTTTGCCAATAAATTGGCCCTTCTTAGACAAGACAAACTTATCAGACTTATACACTAGTTTGAAACCTCTCTTATTGAGAAGGTCCCTAGACACAAGATTTTTATACATATCAGGTACATGAAGTACATCAATTAAAGTAAGTGTCTTTCCAGAAGTTAGCTTCAATTCCACTGTGCCTTTTCCAATTACATTGGTGCGAAGATTATTTGCCATCTTCACTTCTTTTCCATCAATTTCTTGATATGCTTTGAATGAAGAGCGGTCTTTGCATATGTGGACCCTTGCGCCGGTATCCAGCCACCATCCACTTTCATTATCAATTGAATTTGCTTCGCAAACAGTAGCAATAAGATCTTCAACATTGTTGGTTTCCTTCGACCCTTATTTTTCCTTAAATGCCTTCTTTTTAAGATGACATTCTCGAGAATAATGGCACGGTTTGTCATAGAAGAAACATTTTCCTTTCTTTTTCTGATTTGCACCTTGGTTCTTGAATTTTGAATCATTCTTTGCTTTAAATTTTGAGTCTTTAGTAATCTTGGATTTTTTATCCTCAACCATATTAGCTTTTGAATGACCCTCGCCTTATTCATCCTTCTTTTCTCGAATACGAGTATCTTCTTCAATACGAAGGTGACGAAGAAGGGATTCCACAGTATAAGTCTTTTCACCATGATTAATTTTCTTCTTAAAGCCATTCCAAGAGGATGGAAGTTTTGAAACAATCACCCCTACTTGAAATTCATCTTGAAGATTAATACCAGTGGCTTTAAGGTCACCAATAATTTGTTGGAGTTCATGGGCTTTTGCAACGAAAAATTTATCATTACTCATTCTAAAATTCATATAGTTTGAAATTATAAACTTACGGTTGCTCACTTCCTCGTTTTGATACTTTGTCTCCAAAGCCTTCCATAATTCCTTTGCCGTCGGAATCATTCGATGAATGCTATAAACAGTTTGAGACAAAGCATTGAGGATGTGTCCTCGACACATAAATTCATCTTCTTTCCTCTTCACACATTTTTGCTTTATTTTTTCGGTGTCTTTGGGTGTGGGCTCGGGAATTTGTTCAAGGTTATCATCTAAAATATATGCAAGTTTTAGTGATGTGAGGAAGAACATAACTTTCTCTTGCCAACGGGTGAAATTTCCTCCATTAAAACGGTCGAGTCGGATTAAGTCTTGAGTCATGATTTGGATAGATTGTGCCACAGTTCCTTCCATTTGAGTGGAGTAATAAGAATAAATTTGGCCTAAAACTGTTGGAATTTTGTTATGGAAAGAAGGAAATATATTACTTAATTTCTGCAAGGCACGTTCTTGGAATGCTTTCTTTTAGGCAAAATTTCTCCCAATCCGGTTGAGACAGAATCAGAACCGCGAGTACACTATGGGTTTTATAGAATCTGCCTTCAGGATATAATATAGTGTATGAACAGTTGTTTGATCAAATCGAGAACACTCTGAATTTGTGACTTGATAATTCCAAATTATAGAGGACGGAGAGAGGAGAAACTAGCACTTTTCGGTGTCCAAAACAGAGGTCTGGAACTCTTTTTATAGCCATTTCTGTGATTGTTCTTCAACAGTAACAGCTCTTCAAGGAGTGACTCAACAACCGTTAGATCGTGCCTATTTGGAACAGCTGCAATTAACGGTTCAGATTAGGTGTCCCATCGTAAGCGAATGGACATCCTCTACACGAAACGCTACGAGTTCATCTAACAGTTTAGATTAAGTCATTTCGGATTTTAAACCCTTTGATTGGATCGTTTAATCACAACAGTTGATCTGTTTTACCTCGTCAAAAGTTTAGGCTCCCACGCTCCAAGCGACGATGCGCACGTGCGAAGTGCCAAGTGCGCGTATAAGCGCACAATGCGCCCTAAGTCGCCCAATCGCCCTTTCGCGCTTACGCGTGTCGCGCTTACGCGTGTCGCGATTTTTGGTGCTTAAGCACCACCGCAATGCCTAGGATCATAGCCTCTTATTTGACTTGTCAACTAAGCATCTGAGTTGTCCTTTCGTTGATATACCACTACTTTTTGTAGTATTCTTCCAATGTGGGACAATATGGGATTTTGAGCACTCCCATATCTATCACACCCATTTGCTCATGTTTCTACCTTCTAAATTAAAACCAAAACTATGTTTAAAATAAGACACCAATAATATAACAAAATATTAACAACTAAAAAATCAAATATCAATAAATATAGGAATTTATCCAACATTCCTCCACCAATTTCAATATACACAAGAGAGCAAAGCAAAAAGACAATAAATAACTTTTGGCATTATCGCTAAAATCAAGTACATAAATGAGAAGTGTCTTTCGGACTTGAACTTCCATATAGTGAAAATAATTCAAAACTTCATCAAGGTGCTGTGGTGAACGTATCTTGAACCAAGGACGTTTTGAGACTAGCCGGAACTATCACACATACCGATTTCTGAGTTTATAAGTGTTCTTCTAGCATGCACTTTTATGGCCTTGTGCTAATCCTGATTTCACGAGCGCTTTAGGATCGGTCTTGATTTCATAGAAAGCAGCCACACTTTCGACACTCGTATAGGTAAATCAACTTTAGTGATTCTGCGAGTCACACTTATGTGATTTATTAAGAAGTAACCTTCATCCTTTAACATTTAGAAAACCAACACTAGGCACATAGGAATGGAATTTTTTGTATAAATTCCTAGTGTTCCATAACTATAATTTAACTTGTTTGTACCACATTGAACTCTATCTATATTTTCAAGATATGAGTTGGGTTCCCATTAAATATAGTTGTGTTATTTAATAGACCTTAGTCCCATTCCTTTTGAGGTGATATATATCATCTCTCTAACAAGACCTTTAGTCAGAGGATCTGCTAAATTCTTGTTCGTTTTCATATAGTCGACTGTAATTACTCCTCCCTTGAGTAATTTTCTTATAATTTGATGCCTTAGACTAATGTGTCTAGATTTTCCGTGGTAAGTTTTGTTCGAAACTTTATAAATTATGGCTTGGTTATCACAACTTATCATAATAGAAGGTGATGGCTTTTTCCATAAAGGAATATCGTACAACACATTTCTAAGCCATTCTGCTTCTTTACATGCATCTGCTAGGGCTATAAATTAAGATTGCATTGTTGAATCTGATACACATGTTTGTTTCTTGGATCCCCAAGAGATAGCTGCTCCTCCTAGCCTAAAAATCCAACCAGTAGTTGACTTGGATCTTGATTAAAGATTGTTCCAACTTGAATCACTATATCCTTCTAAAACAGATGTATATCCTACATAATGTAAGCCATAATCCAAAGTCCTCTTCAGGTATCTAAGCACCCTAGAAATTGCATTCTAGTGCTCTTGTCCTGGATTACTTATAAATCTACACAATACACTCACTGCATAAGCAATGTTTGGTCTAGTGCAATGCATAGAATACATTAGACTCCCAATAATACTAGCATATTTAAGTTGGTCCATAGCACGCCCAATATTTTTCATTAATTTGATGCTAGGATCCACTGGTGTAGCAGCTGGCTTAAGTTCAAAATGATTATATCTTTTTAGAACTTTTTCTATATAATGAGATTGAGATAACGCTAAAGAATTATCCTTTCTCACAATTTTGATTCCTAAAATCACATCATCTTCTCCAAGATCTTTCATATCAAATTTTGATGAAATAAACCTTTTGGTTTCTTCAACATATTTGAGATTAGACCCAAATATTAACATGTTATCCACATATAAGCAAATAATAACACCAACACCATTTTCAAATTTGCTATATATACATTTGTCAGCATCATTAACTTTATATCCATGGGATATAACAATATTATTAAACTTCTAATGCCATTGCATAGGAGCTTGTTTAAGGCCATACAGAGATTTAACCAATTTACACACTTTCTTTTCTTGGCCAGACAAAACAAACCCTTCGGGTTGTTCCTTGTAAATCTCTTCTTCTAAATCACCATTTAAAAATGCATTTTTAACATCCATTTGATGAATAACTAAATTGTGAATAGAAGCAAGAGACATCAATATCCTAATGGAAGTGATTCGAGCAATAGGAGCATATGTATCAAAGTAATCAATTCCATGTTTTTGCTTATAGCCTTTAGCAACTAGTCTTGCCTTAAATTTATTTATAGAACCATCCGGATTTAATTTTCTTTTAAATATCCATTTGCACCCAATACGTTTAGCCCCGGGGGGAAGATCGAAAATAACCCAAGTTTGATTTGACAAAATTGAGTTCATTTCATCATTTATGGCTTCTTTCCAAAAGACAGTATCCCTAGATGTTACCGCTTCATGAAATGTGGTCGGTTCATCTTCTACATTAAGAAAAAATTTAGTTTTGTTCTTAGTCTCATTTAAATCCCCTTTAACTAAATAAATAACAAAGTCAGGCCCAAATGTTTTTTCAGTTCTTTGTCTTTTACTCCTTCGTGGTTCAACATCATTCGTTGTTTTCGAAGAAGATATAGGTTGTGAATTTTCTTCTAAAATTGAAGAGTCAACAGTCAGATTATTATTTTCTAAACCTTGATTCAGAGTACTAAACTTTATTAGATGTTCGAAGAATTGCACATCTACCAAATCATTGATTTCTTGAGTTTCAAGGTTTAAAAATCTATAAGTCGTACTGTTACTAGAGTATCCAATAAAAACACATTTGTAAGTCCTATTTCCTAGTTTAGGCCTTTTAGGTTCGGGTTTTCTTACATAAGTAAGACATCCCCAAACTTTAAGACGTCTAAGATTAGGCTTACGATTAAACCATAATTCATATGGTGTAATATCCTTGTTTTTCAATGGAACTCTATTTAAAATATAACACGCGGATAAAACCGCTTCTCCCCACATCGACAAAGGTAAACCAGAACTGATTAACATTGAATTTATCATTTCAACTAAAATCCTGTTTTTCCTTTCCGCGGTTCCATTTTGTGGTGGTGTATTTGGCGCCGTAACTTGATGGATTATTCCATGAGTATTACAAAATTGTATAAACTCACTCGGGTAATATTCACCACCCCTATTGGATCGTAGGACTTTAATTTTCCGATTTTGTTCAGTTTCAACTTCTGCTTTAAAAAATAGGAATTTCTCGAAAACTTCATCTTTACTTTTAAGTAAATATGTATATGCGTACTTAGAGTAATCATCAATGAAAGTTAAGAAATATTTATTTCCACCACGAGTCATATTACTCTTCATATCACATACATAACTATGAGTAAGATCAAGAATTTCGGATTTCCTCTCAACAGATTTGAACGACTTTCTAGGTATCTTCGATTGAGCACAAATTTTACATTTAGAAAGCTGTCAGATTTTTATACTTCTATAATTCACATGACCTAATCGAATATGCCATAAAGAAATAGACTTAACCATATAAGCAGAACTAATATCATTGATTACATTAATTTCTATCATGTCGTTACAAGAGTACCCTTTGCCAATAAATTGGCCATTCTTAGACAAGACAAACTTATTAGACTCATACACTAGTTTGAAACCTCTCTTATTGAGAAGGTCCCCAGACACAAGATTTTTACACATATTAGGTACATGAAGTACATCAATTAAAGTAACTGTCTTTCCAAAAGTTAGCTTCAATTCCACTGTGCCTTTTCCAACTACATTAGTGAGAAGATTATTTGCCATCTTCACTTCTTTTCCATCAATTTCTTGATATGTTTTGAATGAAGAGCGGACTTTTGAATATGTGGATCATTGCGTCAGTATCCAGCCACCATCGACCATCCACTTTCATTATCAATTGAATTTGCTTCGAAAAAAGTAGCAATAAGATCTTCAACATTGTTGGTTTCCTTCGACCCTTGTTTTTCCTTAAATGCCTTCTTTTTAAGACGACATTATCGAGAATAATGGCCCGGTTTGTCACAGAAGAAACATTTTCCCTTCTTTTTCTTATTTGAACCTTGGTTCTTGAATTTTGAATCATTATTTGCTTTAAATTTTGAGTCTTGGCTAATCTTGGATTTTTGATCCTCAACCATATTAGCTTTTGAATGACCCTCACCTTGTTCATCCTTCTTTTCTCCAATACGAGTATCTTCTTCAATACGAAGGTGACGAAGAAGGGATTACACAGTATAAGTCTTTTCATCATGGTTAATTTTCTTCTTAAAGCCATTCAAAGAGGATGGAAGTTTTGAAACAATCACCCCTGCTTGAAATTCATCTTGAAGATTAATACCAACGGCTTTAAGGTCACCAACAATTTGTTGGAGTTCATGGTCTTGTGCAACGACAGATTTATCATTACTCATTCTAAATTCATATAGTTTGAAATTAGAAACTTACGGTTGCTCGCTTCCTCGTTTTGATACTTTGTCTCCAAAGCCTTCCATAATTCCTTTGCCGTCGGAATCATTCGATGAATGCTATAAACAGTTTGAGACAAAGCATTGAGGATGTGTCCTCGACACATAAATTCGTCTTCTTTCCTCTTCACACATTTTTGCTTTATTTCTTCGGTGTCTTTGGGTGTGGGCTCGGGAATTTGTTCAATGTTATCATCTAAAATATATGCAAGTTTTAGTGATGTGAGGAAGAACATAACTTTCTCTTACCAACGGGTGAAATTTACGCCATCAAAACGGTCGAGTCGGATTAAGTCTTGAGTCATGACTTGGATAGATTGTGCCACAGTTCCTTCCATTTGAGTGGAGTAATATGAATAAATTTTGCCTAAAACTGTTGGAATTTTGTTATGGAAAGAACGAAATATATTACTTAATTTCTGCAAGGCACATTCTTGAAACGCTTTATTTTAGGCAAAATTTCTCTCAATTCGGTAGAGACAGAATCAGGACCGCGAGTACACTATGGGTTTTATAGAATCTGCCTTCAAGATACAATACAGTGTATGAATAGTTGTTTGATCAAATCACGAACACTCTGAATTTGTAACTTGATAATCAAAAAGTATAGAGGACGGAGAGAGGAGAAACTAGCAATTTTCAATGTCCAAAACAGAGGTCTGGAACTCTTTTTATAGCCATTTATGTGACTGTTCTTCAACAGTCACAGCTCTCCATGGAATGACTCAGCAACCGTTGGATCGTGCCTCTTTGGAACAGCTACGATCTAACGGTTCAAATTAGGCGTCCCATCGTAAGCGAATGGACATCCCCTACACGAAACACTACGAGTTCATCTAACGGTTTAGATTAAGTCGTTTCGGATTTTAAGCCCTTTGATCGGATCGTTTAATCACAACCGTTGATCTGTTTTACCTCGTCAAAACTTTAGTCTCCCACGCTCCAAGCGACGATGCACACGTGCGAAGTGCCAAGTGCGCGTCAAAGCGCACAATGCGCCCTAAGTCGCCCAATCGCCCTTTCGCGCGCCGCGTGTCGCGCTTACGCGTGTCACGATTTTTGGTGCTTAAGCACCACCGCAATGCCTAGGATCATAGCCTCTTATTTGACTTGTCAACTAAGCATCTTAGTTGTCCTTTAGTTGATATACCACTACTTTTTGTAGTATTCTTCCAATGTGGGACAATATGGGATTTTGAGCACTCCCATATCTTTCACACCCATTTGCTCATGTTTCTACCTTCTAAATTAAAACCCAAACTATGTTTAAAATAAAACACCAATAATATAACAAAATATTAACAACTAAAAAATAAAATATCAATAAATATTGGAATTTATCCAACATTCCTCCACCAATTTCAATATACACAAGAGAGCAAAGCAAAAAGACAATAAATAACTTTTGGCATTATCGCTAAAATCAAGTACATAAATGAGAAGTGTCTTTCGGGCTTGAACTTCCATATAGTGAAAATAATTCAAAGCTTCATCAAGGTGCTGTGGTGAACGTATCTTGAACCAAGGACCTTTTGAGACTAGCCGGAACTATCACACATACCGATTTCTGAGTTTATAAGTGTTCTTCTAGCATGCACTTTTATGGCCTTGTGCTAATCCTGATTTCACGAGCGCTTTAGGATAGGTCTTGATTTCATAGAAAGCGGTCACACTTTCGACACTCGTATAGGTAAATCAACTTTAGTGATTCTGCTAGTCACACTCATGTGATTTATTAAGAAGTAACCTTCATCCTTTAACATTCAGAAAACCAACACTAGGCACATAGGAATGGAACTTTTTGTATAAATTCCTAGTGTTCCATAACTATAATTTAACTTGTTTGTACCACATTGAACTCTATCTATATTTTCAAGATATGAGTCGGGTTCCCATTAAATATAGTTGTGTTATTTAATATACCTTAGTCCCATTCCTTTTGAGGTGATATATATCATCTCTCTAACAAGACCTTTAGTTAGAGGATCTGCTAAATTCTTGTTCGTTTTCATATAGTCGACTGTAATTACTCCTCCCTTGAGTAATTTTCTTATAATTTGATGCCTTAGACTACTGTGTCTACATTTTCCGTTGTAAGTTTTGTTCGAAACTTTATAAATTGTGGCTTGGTTATCACAACTTATCATAATAGAAGGTGATGGCTTTTTCCATAAAGGAATATCATACAACACATTTCTAAGCCATTCTGCTTCTTTACATGCATCTGCTAGGGCTATAAATTCAGATTGCATTGTTGAATCTGATACACATGTTTGTTTCTTGGATCCCCAAGAGATAGCTGCTCCTCCTAGCCTAAAAATCCAACAAGTAGTTGACTTGGATCTTTATTCAAGATTTTTCCAACTTGAATCACTATATCCTTCTAAAACAGATGGATATCCTACATAATGTAAGCCATAATCCAAAGTCCTCTTCAGGTATCTAAGCACCCTAGAAATTGCATTCTAGTGCTCTTGTCCTGGATTACTTATAAATCTACACAATACACTCACTGCATAAGCAATGTTTGGTCTAGTGCAATGCATAGAATACATTAGACTCCCAATAATACTAGCATATTTGAGTTGGTCCATAGCACGCCCAGTATTTTTCATTAATTTGATGCTAGGATCCACTGGTGTAGCAGCTGGCTTAAGTTCAAAATGATTATATCTTTTTAGAACTTTTTCTATATAATGAGATTGAGATAACGCTAAAGAATTATCCTTTCTCACAATTTTGATTCCTAAAATCACATCAGCTTCTCCAAGATCTTTCATATCAAATTTTGATGAAAGAAACCTTTTGGTTTCTTCAACATATTTGAGATTAGACCCAAATATTAACATGTCATCCACATATAAGCAAATAATAACACCAACACCATTTTCAAATTTACTATATATACATTTGTCGGCATCATTAACTTTATATCCATGGGATATAACAATATTATTAAACTTCTCATGCCATTGCATTGGAGCTTGTTTAAGGCCATAAAGAGATTTAACCAATTTACACACTTTCTTTTCTTGGCCAGACAAAACAAACCCTTCAGGTTGTTCCATGTAAATCTTTTCTTCTAAATCACCATTTAAAAATGCAGTTTTAACATCCATTTGATGAATAACTAAATTGTGAATAGAAGAAAGAGATATCAATATCCTAATGGAAGTGATTCGAGCAACAGGAGGATATGTATCAAAGTAATCAATTCCATGTTTCTGCTTATAGCCTTTAGCAACTAGTCTTGCCTTAGATTTATTTATAGAACCATCCGAATTTAATTTTATTTTAAATATCCATTTGCACCCAATATGTTTAGCCCCGGGGGGAAGATCGGAAATAACCCAAGTTTGATTTGACAAAATTGAGTTCATGAAGGGGAGAGTGCGCTTGCGTTCAAATGAGGAAGTTATTTAATTAAACACAGTTTTTACCCAACAAGTCCTAAACATGCATCTATATGTGATTAACTACGATGGTGATCATGCAAGAACACATATATGAGGAAAAGTCCCCAACGGGGCAAAACCTTTTATTTTTACAATAATTTTTGTAAGAGAATGGCTTGCAACGGATTACAATGAAAATACTGTGACACATAAATACCCTCGGGTGTCAGTTTTGTTGTCGGCGGCTGGAACAATCCTTTTCCCGTAGGGCAGCAGTGATGAAGAGAACGACTTCCTCACACAGTACTCCAGATGAGTAAATGATCTTCTTGAAGGTTTAAAGATTCACACGTATATGGGAATGGTTTTGTGAATCAAAAAGGTTTAGAAAACCTTAAAAGGTGAAGTCTTATTCTGGGATGTTTTCAAAGAATTTTGTGATTGCAGAAAGACTTAAAAAACGTGTAGAAGGAGATCAGATATTTATACAAAAATCGAGGCGGTGGCTCGTTCGAACGAGATGGTATGTCTCTCAAATGAGATAGTATGTCGCTCGAACGAAGGACAAAAGTCGTTCGAACGATATCGCGCGACATGACTATCTCGCGCGAACGACTTGCAAAGTCGCTCGAGCGATCTCGTCGATCAAGGCCATTCGCTTCTACACTTAGAAAAATTCTGCTTTTGATAAAAAATTAATCCAGAATTCAAAAATAATTTTCAAAAACAATTCCCAAATATTTATGCAAATATTTAATTCTCCAATAAAACATATTACTGATAAAGCGTAGTGGAGTAGCGGTAATGAGCTGATCAGCACGTATGATGCATGTGAAGAAAGTGGTTGCATTGAATTCGGATACAGGCCGTCGAGGATGATTGTGTTGACATGTCGAATGTAGCGGTATCAGACATATGAACTGTGATCTTGGAGAAAACAGAAAATTCCTAGATTCTACCCCGGACATTTATAGAATTATGTCCTTACAAATCTCCCACTATGTCTATGCCGGAACGTACATAAAAAATCCGAATTATGCAATCAAATGACATATAAGATAATATCCCCATTAAACCCTCAAACTGAGAATACTAAATGACATGCTCCAAATCTTCAGCTCTTCAGAAACTTTCAAAGCTTTTCTCATCAGGGTGTGCAATCCAAAAAATGAATAATGATGTACCTACACACATGAGATAAAGCAAATACCCGTGACAAGCAACAGTTTGAAATATAATGATATGCAAAAATTGATGATCAATTAAGCTTAAGCAAATCATTCATAAATCAACCAAACACCAAAATAATTCTCTCCCATAATTCTTCTCCCCCTTTTTATGATGTCCCCAAATAGACAAATATGAGAAGCTGAAAGGAATGCACATGGAGAATGACACACAGGAATAAACTGATATTTTTATATTTTTTTCAAAATTTTTCACACATAGTATACAACAAAGAATCACACCATGAAAGATCACAAAAACAACCAAGTCAATGATAGCGTAATGAAGAGGTGTGAACAGATTCGATAGGAAAATCAATGCATACAAACATGACATATGTGCACGATGAATATCGGATACTCCTAACGAATGAACTCAAAGTCTTCCTTTGGTGTAAAAAGATGGAAATATGAGACATTGACTCAATCAAATCAACAAATTAAAACTCAAAGTGATTTCCACACCAATAACGTCCAAAACTATTTCATGCTTTTTCAGGACTTTCAAGGAAGCGCAAACCCATTTATATTCTCCAACCAAACTCCGTCAGATTTTTATTTTGAATAGAGGCTTTTCTAAATTCTCAAACATTGGAGATTTAATGGTGAAACCTAAGTGGCCCATATTTGGCATGAATTGCTTTTTATTGCCTTTAAATTTTTTCAGGCTCTTTTAACCTCTTTGGACCCCGGATAATAAAATTCCTCCATTTTTAGGTCCTTTTGAACGGTGGCTTTTGCGCAAAGAAGAGAATTACCTTTCGCAGCCCCTCCCCGTTCTTAAACAATCACTCAGTCTCACAAAAAAAAATGGTTTTTACATGCATTCCAATCTTGTCAAGTTTTATCGCATATTGCAAGTTGTATAGACAGAATTGAGATGGAAACACTCAAGCCAACATGTGATAGATAAGTACAATCATCAAATAAAGCCATGCATGTGTGCAATAAAGGAGATAAGAGTCAAACATGTAGAAAGATATCACTAATCACATCTTAAAGACTCCAATCAATGTAAAGCACATGGATGAAATGATGTAGCGTCTCAAATCTCTATCAAACAGTCACATGGATAAATGAGATGAAATTGTGACTAGGCTATCTTAAATGTTCATCCATAAAAGGTGCATAAAAAATACAAAAATCTTTTTGGGCTTTTTAAAAATATTTATATACAAAAACAAAAATCTTTTTGGATTTTTCAAAAGAATATATAAGAAGCTGTACAACAAAATAACGGTACATATAGAACAGACTAGCAATAGGAAGCATATGATATCAACATGAAGAAGCATCCTATTCTAGACAAAGACCAACCCATCAGTCAACTGTGAAAATCCCCAAAGACTTCCTAAGACTCTCAAATCTAAGGGCATCTAAAGGTTTCATGAAAATATCGGCTAACTGACAGTCGATGGGAACAAAACTCAGGGATACGACTTTCTCCTCAACTAACTGACGTATAAAGTGCTCACGTATCCTGATGTGCTTTGTGCACAAATGCTGGACTGGATTGCGGGATATGTGTATCGCGCTCGTGTCATCACAGGAAATGGTCATGGTGTCCTGTGAAATCCCATAATCTTCTAGCATTTGCTTCATCCACATAAGTTGTGTGCAGTAACTCCCGGCGACTATGTACTCAGCCTCCGTAGTGGACAAAGAGATGGAATTTTATTTCTTGCTCAGCCAGGAGACAAGAGCAGAACCAAAATAGAAACACCCACTAGAAGTTCTCCTACAACCATCTACATCCCCGGCCCAATCGGCACCTAAATAGGAGAACAAACGGTCATCAGTATCAAAGGAATACCAAATACCGTATGAGAGAGTCCCACTCACGTATTTAATAATATGTTTTAGAGCAAGTAAGTGTGACTCTTTCGGGGATGCCTGATATCGCGCACAGAATCCAACACTAAAGGCGATGTCAGGACGACTGGCAGTGAAGTAGAGAAGACTACCTATCATACTTCGATATAAGGTTTGCTCTACGTCCTGGCCTGAAGTGTCCTTACTAAGCTTGGTAGTGGTACTCATAGGTGTACGTGCATGCTTAGCGGAGTCTAAACCAAATTTCTTCACTAGGTCTCTAGCATACCTGGATTGGGAGATGAACATCCCATCCTCTAGCTGACGAACCTGGAGACCAAGGAAGAAAGTAAGATCACCAACCATGCTCATCTCAAACTCACTTTTCATCTCCTCCTCAAAGTGGTGAGCATGTTGGGAGCACGTGGATCCAAAGACTATGTCGTCCACATAGACTTGGGCAACCAAAATAGCACCATCATCTCTCCTGACGAACAACGTCATATCAACTCCCCCTCTCTTGAAGCCACGGGCTAAGAGATAGGAAGTAAGCCTCTTATACCAAGCACGGGGTGCTTGCTTCAAACCATACAAGGCTTTTCTCAGATAGTAGAGGTTCTCTGGGTGCTGAGGGTCTTCAAACCCTTTTGGTTGTTCCACGTAAACCTCCTCCTGTAGAATGCCATTCAGAAAGGCACTCTTGACATCCATCTGATATAACTTGAAGCGAAGATGACATGCGATGGCGAGTAGTAGGCGTACGGACTCAAGCCTTGCAACAGGAGCAAATGTCTCCCCATAGTCTACGCCCACTATCTATGTGTAGCCTTGAGCAACCAACCTAGCTTTGTTTCGGATTATGGTGCCATTTTTATCCGTTTTATTCTTAAAAATTCACCGGGTACCTATCACATTAGTCTCACTAGGTCGGGGGACAAGTTCCCAGACATTATTCTTTTTAAACCGAAGCAACTCATCCTTTATAGCACATATCCAGTGTTCATCCTTGAGTGATTCTTTATGGTTCTTGAGCTCGACTTTGGACGTGTAGTAAAGATGGCTAACAACGTTCTCTAGCTGAGCACGAGTCTTGACCCCTAGAGTGGGATCGCCAACAATGGCAAATGGGTCATGAATCTTACGAACCCAAGCGGGTGTGTCCCCTAACACATGAGTGGGGACCACGGAGTGTGAGTGGGGGACAAGCGGATCACTGTCAGATGTGTCCTCATCCTCACACTGAAGGTTAGGATCAATAACCATCGGAGGTTCATCATCTTGCACGGTGACGTTTATTGATTCCATAACCTTAGAGATCTTCAGGTTAAAAACCCATTACGCTCTGCTATTCGATGAATATCCTAGCAATATTACCTCGTCGCTTCGAGAGTCGAACTTTCCTAATTTCTCTCTATCCCTTAGGATGTAGCATTTATTCCCAAACACATGAAAATATGCCAGGTTTGGCTTCTTGCCAGTCCACAACTCATAAGGTGTCTGAAGTGTGTGTGGACGCAAATAAACCCTATTCACCGTGTGGCATGCACTAGACACTGCCTCTGTCCAAAATCTCCTAGAAACTTTACGACCTAGAAGCATAGATCTAGCCATTTCCTAGATTGTTCTATTCTTTCTCTCAACAATCCCATTTTGATGAGGAGTCTTCACAGCAGAAAACTCATGTTTGATCCCAAGGCTATCACAATACAAATCAACCTTTGCTTCCTTAAATTCAGTGCCGTTGTGTAATACCCCGTACTTTTGGCTATATTTATTTTTGGGATTAATTTGGGTTTAATTAATTAGATGTGAATTAATTGGGAATTAATCCGGATAAAATACTAGTGAGATGTGAGTTGGTATTTTGACTATATTGAGTATATGTGATGTCATATGGATATTGTATTATGATATTTGTCATGAGATTGATATACGACATTTTTGGATATTTTATTGGGACGCGGGTGATAATTGCGTCGGTATATAATTATTTAATTATAAAAGTGAATTTAAATTCTATCAATCGTATGGTCATTTTAAGTACGCCAACGTGTCCGGAAGGGTCGAGATAGT
The DNA here is from genome assembly GCA_949130495.1 of Sambucus nigra. Classification (NCBI taxonomy): domain Eukaryota; kingdom Viridiplantae; phylum Streptophyta; class Magnoliopsida; order Dipsacales; family Adoxaceae; genus Sambucus; species Sambucus nigra. The sequence goes on from CASBWL010000256.1 coordinate 440,468, forward strand.
CAGAAAACACTAGCCGGGGGTTTAGTTTGGGTCCCGGGGTATTTTTAGGCCATACCGGCAACAAAAAGGGCATTTTAGTAATTTTGTATTTTTGGATAATTAAAAGTGACGAAAATTAGCTAAGTAAATCTGATGTGGATTTGACCCACTTAACCCATTTTAACCCATTTTAACATAGAAGGCTACGTAGGTTATTAAAGTTTGGTTTTCTAAAATCCCCAAAGCAAACCCTAGCCACCATAGCCTTTTGGAGAAGAAAGCTTGGAGAGGGAGAGGAAGAGAGGAAATTCTGCAGAAATCTTCACCAAACCAACACCAATTTCAGAGACAATCAACGCAAGTGTTTTAATTCCATTTAATTTCGGAGAATGTTCCTTCCATGTTAGAATATTTCAAAATTATGTTTGTTCTTGGAAGATAATGAAAAAACCCATGAATTTGGAAGTAGAATACTGAATTTTGATGAAAGGATTACATGTAGAATCACATGTAGAGGATTAATATGATGTTGTTATACCTTGTGAGACATAAAAACGGATTCAATTTGATGAATTAATGATCTAAGATTTTAGGGTTCATGTTCTTGAATTAATTTGGGAAAAGTGTAGAGATTGTAAATTGATTGATGATTAGGGTGTGTTAATCCATAAAAACGTGATAGGATGTGGTTATATTATTCTTAGGATTGGTCAGATACCTTAAAACAATCGTTGGGATAAATTTTAGAGGTGATTTGAGGAGTAAAAATGGTGAAAAATGAATTGGGGAAAAATCTGGGCCGAAACTGGTCAGTCATTAGAAGCAATCCCCAGGTCGTTCGAACGAACTCGTTCGAACGAGCTTCTAACGAGTTGACCAGTCGCTTCTAACGAAAGGGAACTTCGTTCGATACTTCATTCGAACGAGATCTCGTTAGAAGTTACAGTTCGTTCGAACGAACTGGATCTCGTTCGAACAGTCTCGTTCGAACGAGACTTCTAACGAGTTGACAGTTTGGGTCTTTTTGGACTGTTTTGATTTTGGGAGTCCCGTAAACTTGATCGAGGATAGAGATAACATCCCTTTGATGATGTAATGATAGATTTGGGACGTTGGGATATTTTGAGGAGAAATTTAGATACGAGTAATTTAAATAATGGATAGTTCGGGTTGAGACGTGAGTGTCTACTACGACGTGAGAATAAATTATGGCGCGTATGATCATAAACCGGAATTATATAAAGTGTGTAAATTATATATTGGTACAAGAATGAGATAAGTACTACAATTAAACTACGGTGATTACTAAGATGCGTGTTTACTTAGTATTGATATATTACTTGTGTGTATGACATACCTACCATACTTGCTATCACGGGAGGTTTGCGTTCGCTTTGGACCCTCTAATCCTTGTGTGCCTACGGGGGGGATTTAGACTGGTACCTCGAGAACATAGGTCAGAGAAGGACTTATTGTGACGTTAATAAGTCTGCTGATCGTGGGAGCGTAGGTATGTGCGTGACCCATGTGATGTGACTGTGTTCGCCTCCACTGTTTGTGATTTGTGTTATCTGAACGATTCCTGAGAGATTCGGAATACGTGATTCCTTACGTACGTGATGTACCGGGATGGATAGAAGAGTATGTGTGCACCGCAGCTTAGCCTTGGGGTGCTTATATTGTATATTTGTGTTGTGGAAAATATACACTTAATAAATGGTAACTTTCATATGGTATTGTGCGTATAAATATGGAAAATATAAATGGGATAATTTATAATGAGCTGTATTACTTTTGTGAGAACCTGAATATACGTTAAGCCCCTATTTAATTGAGAATGTTTTACTGATAATGGGAACCTAGTAATAAAGGGTAGAATTTACAACGGTCTAGCTGGATAGTATGTCACTTAGCTAGGTGTTAATGTATTTAGATGGGTACTTGCGTTAGGAGTGCACAGTTAGACGAGAGGTGAGGATTTCATGTGAGTGCACGTCCTAACATGTACTTTGCATTTAATGTTTTAAAGCACTTGCAGGTTTTTAAAATATAACTCCACATTTGGGCTCTGACCCGTTTGCTTTTCAAATCTATTTTCTTGTAAAACCATTTTTAGGTGCCCAGCCACAAGGACACCAAGCATAGGATACTCATTCAGGAGACGAGCTGCTGTTTGTGGAAGCTACAGGGACTTGCTTTTAGACGCCTCTCTCATTTGGATTCCAGTCTCAACACGTATCAGTTGTAGGGCATGTTGCCCATTTCCATTAGAGACATCTTTTACATTTCAGTTTTTCAGACTTTGACATGTATTATTTCATTATTCAGTACTTAGTTATTCATTTAAGTATATGGGATTGTTGTGAGGAGTTTTTCCTCCGGATTTATTTATTTCATGTGATGGTTATTCTATTATCTCGTTATGGTGAATGGTGATATTATTCCTTGTTGTTCTTTCATTGCATGTTAATCAGACTTAAATTAAAATTTGGCAACTTGCTTTTTAAATACTAGGTGGTTAGTAATAATAAAATGTTTTTCGACAGTGATGCTATTAACTGAGCCAACTTGGCATTTTGAATTAATTTAATAAAGGAGTAGCTACCCGGTATTTAATTAGTCGGGGTGTCACAGGTGGTATCAGAGCATCAGGTTCTAGTGTCCTTTAGGATCTGTACGGCTACTATGTTTCCGCTACGTTTCTTTGATATAGAGCCCTATATTTTAGGACTGTTTTACTCTTTTTGTGTATGCTTCGTTCTTCAGCTATTTTAAGTTTATAAACTATGAACTTATAAACTTTGTTCTTATTTCAGATGCCTCCACGACATGCACGACGAGTTCCCAGGGATGCATCGCCCGAACCCCAGCCCGCTCCAGTTCAGGGTATGATGAACGCCGCTGAGGTTGCAGCGATAGTGGCCCAAGCGGTAAATGCCGCGATTGCCGTGATTCAGCAGGCACCACCTCAGGCGCCGGTTGCCGCGCCAGTACAGGCTAATGCATTCCCATCTGCTTGGGAATGTGTACATGACGCTTTTCAGAAAGCGCATCCGCCAGAGTTTGCAGGTAGCTCAGATGTGGTAGTCTCGAGCCAATGGAGGAAGGATATGCAGAGGCACTTGAGGATGTATGAGAGCACAGATGTTCAGAAGAAGGTGCTAGCTACTTTCAAGCTAGTTGGATCTGCGCTGCAGTGGTGGGAGTCTATTACCACCGCGGAGGAGAAGGATACTCTCACTAATCAGGAGTTTTGGGTGCGGTTCGACCGCAAGTACTTTCCGTCAGCTGTCCATACGGAAATGAGGAGGAAACTTATGAATCTGAAGCAAGAGGGTAAGACAGTGGCCGAGTATGAGGCCGAGTTCACAAATCTGTTGAATATCGTTCCAGATGAGATACCGACAGAGAAGAAGAAGATTGAGAAGTTCACCGACGGGTTGACTTGGAGGATTCGTCAGCATCTGCTAGGGAATCTATCGTTGGCCACTTATTCTGATGTGGTTAACGCTGCTTTGTTACACTGCCAGGACCATCGTTTTCATATGGCCGAGGGCAAGAGGTCGGGGGAGTCTAGCCATCAGGGCAGGGCTGGAGGACAGGGTGCCAACGGGGCACAATCTGGTCAGAGACAGGGTGAGCAGGGTTCCCAGCAGGGGGATAACAAGAGGTTCCGATCAGGGAACTACAGACAGGGACAGGGAGGTTTCCGTCAGGGCCATCAGGGTCCGAACGGCCATCAGGGCCAACAGGGGAAGAATGGGCAGCAGGGCCAAGGCAGGAATGGTAACGGCCACCGGGGCCGGGGGCAGCAGGGACAGCGAGGGGGGAACTTCCAAGGGAAGTGTTTTGTTTGTGTCAAGACTGGCCATAAACGACAGGATTGTCCTGATAAGGGCAGGGCCCCACAGCAGCAGCAGCAGGGCGCTCGCCAGGAGCCTCAGAGACCTATGTTTCCTGGCGCTCTCCCCGCACCGCCTCAGATGGCAGCTTTGCCACCTATTCCAGCAGCTCCAGCTCAGCAGGGGCAGCTACAGTATGGACGTGTCTATAACGTCCACCAGGCAGCAGTTCCACAGGCACCGCCCGCGATTGAGGGTACGTTTCCTATCCATGGCACTATGGGTCGGGTTTTGTTTGACACGGGGGCTACACATTGTTTTATAGCTACACATTTTGCGAAGGCATTAGGGTTTTAGCTACAGCGGCGAGCACAGTGATGTGTGTCGACTCACCATTGGGGAATGGGTCACTTATTTTCTTTATATGCTGGGGAGTGGGGGTAGAGATCGGTGGTTTGGTATTACCTGCAGACATGTTGGTATTAGATATGCATGTGCACGATGTGATTATCGGTATGGATTGGCTCGTAGCTTATAGAGCCATGATTGATTGCTTCAGTGGGAGCATTGTTTTTACCATTCCGGGGCAGGAGATGTTCGTAGTGGCGATGCCTCTCCCAGAGGGAGGATCGACCGCTCATCTGTATTACATAGAGGAGGATACCTCTAAAGAGGTTGTGATTCCGTTAGATTCGATCCCGGTTGTCAGGGAGTATTCGGATGTGTTTCAGGAGATACCAGGCCTACCCCCCAGTCGAGAGATAGACTTCGTGATAGATTTACTACCGGATATGAGACCTATAGCATGCGCACCGTACCGTATGGCTACGGCAGAGATGCGAGAGCTACGAGATCAGATAGAGTAGTTGTTAGGTCAGGGCTTTATTCGTAGGAGTACCTCACCTTGGGGCGCTCCAGTTTTGTTTGTGAAGAAGAGGGACGGTTCACTGAGACTGTGTGTGGACTATCGGGAGTTGAATAAGGTCACGAACGGAATAAGTATTCGTTGCCTCGAATCGATGACCTATTTGATCAGTTGAGAGGAGCTTCTTTCTTCTCAAAGATTGATTTGATATCGGGATACCATCAGTTGCGTATCAGGGAGGAGGATGCCTCGAAGACTGCGTTCTTAACGAGATATGGATCGTACGAGTTTCGGGTTATGCCTTTTGGTTTGACCAATGCTCCAGCAGTGTTTATGGACTTGATGAATAGGGTGTTCAGAGAGTTCCTTGATCAGTTCGTCATTGTCTTCATCGATGATATTCTGGTTTACTCCCGGACAGAGGGGGAGCACGCCGAGCATTTGAGGCAGGTTTTGTAGACGCTACGTCATAATGAGCTGTATGCAAAGTTTGAGAAGTACGGATTTTGGCTGAAGGAAGTCCAGTTTTTGGGACACATTATTTCTGATCGGGGGATATCTGTTGATCCGGGGAAGGTATCCGCGGTGAGGGAGTGGGGACAGCCCACGACACCGACTGAGATTCGTAGTTTCTTGGGCCTAGCAGGATACTACAGGAGGTTCATTCGGGGATTTTCGAAGATAGCAGGTCCTTTGACACATCTTACTCGTAAAGGTGTGCCGTTCATTTGGAGTGATGCCTGTTAGTTGGCATTCGATGAGTTGAAGGACAAGTTAACCTCAGCACCTGTGTTAGCATTGCCGAGACCGGGAGTTGAGTATTTGGTTTATACCGATGCGTCTTTGCAAGGACTTGGAGGTGTATTACAGCAGGAGAGACAAGCCATATCTTATGCTTCCCGTAAGCTTAAGCCTCATGAGAAGAATTACCCCACTCATGATTTGGAGTTGGCGACAGTGGTATTTGCCCTACGGATTTGGAGGCACTATCTTTTGGGGGAGAAATTCCAATTGTTCACAGACCACAAGTCCCTACAGTACCTGTTCACACAGAAGGAGTTGAATATGCGGCAGCGTAGGTGGCTTGAGTTTGTGAAAGACTACCAGTTCGACATCCAGTATCACCCGGGAAAGGCTAACGTGGTGGCAGACGCGTTGATCCGTAGGCCAGCAGATGAGATGGCAGGGGTGTGGAAGGCTAAGTGGAAGGAGTTAGGACACCATGATGCAGTGGCCCGATCTTTCATGTCCGTGATGACCGTTACACCACAGATTGTCACGAAGGTAGTACGGGCACAGGCTAATGACTCATTCTGTCAGGAGCAGATAGTTCGATTACTAGCAGAGGGAGCCGAATCCTATACCGTTAGCTCAGACGGAGGATTACGCTTCAATGGGAGATTGGTGGTTCCGGAAGGGGAAGAATTGCGACATGAGGTGATGGCAGAGTCACACGGCTCACGGTTCGCGGTACATCCCGGAGGGGACAAAATGTACCAGGACATGAGACGGTAGTATTGGTGGAGCTGCATGAAGAGAGATATTGCTGTGTTTATTTCAAAATGCGCCACTTGTCAGCTAGTAAAAGTGGACCATCAGAGACCACCAGGACTTCTACAGCCGTTGGAGATTCCGGTATGGATGTGGGAGAGTATATCCATGGATTTTATCACGGGGTTGCCTACGTCGCAGAGGGGTCACAACTCCATTTGGGTAATTGTAGACAGGTTGACCAAAGTCGCTCATTTCCAACCCGTAAGGACCGACTACACTACGGGACAGTATGCCCAGCTATTTATTTCAGAGATAGTGAGACTTCACGGTGTGCCCCTGAATATCGTGTCTGACAGAGACAAGATATTTGTTTCGCGGTTTTGGGAGAGTTTCCAGGAGGCCATGGGCACGGAATTGCGGTTGAGTACGGCTTATCATCCGCAGACCGATGGGCAGACCAAGCGTACCAATCAGATGTTAGAGGACATGCTACGCATGTGCATTATTGACTTTGGAGGTGGATGGGAGCAGTACCTTCCACTGGTGGAGTTTGCTTACAATAACTCCTATCAGTTCACTATTGGCATGGCTCCGTTTGAGGCTTTGTATGGTAGACCTTGTCATTCCCCAGCATGTTGGTTGGAGGTGGGGGACAACAAACTACTTGGACCGGAGGTGATTCAGGACACTTCGACAAGGATTGAGTTGATTCAGAGTCGCATTCGGGTAGCTCAAGATAGGCAGAAGAGTTATGCTGATGCGAAGAGATCTTTCAGGGAGTTCCAAGTGGGGGACCAGGTTTTGCTCAGAGTATCTCCTATGAAGGGGATTATGCGATTCGGGAAGAAGGGGAAGTTGGCACCGAGGTATGTAGGGCCATTCCCTATTATTGAGCGGATTGGACCGGTTGCGTATAGACTCGGGTTACCGGAGCATTTACACCAGATTCACGATGTGTTTCATATTTCCTCGCTAAGGAAATATCTCAGAGATGATTTGGCTCATTCTCACATCGCTTTGGAAGATATTGATCTCCAGCCTGATAGCTCCTACGAGGAGGGGCCGATTGCTATTTTGGACCGAAGTGAGTGGAAGTTGTGGTCAAAGATAGTTCCGTTAGTGCGTGTTCAGTGGCGACATCATAATGTCGAGGAGTCCACATGGGAGCGCGAGGATGAGATGTGCGAACGTTATCCAGAGTTGTTCTTATCAGGTACTTTCTAGTTTCGAATTTCGGGACGAAATTCTGTTATTAGGGGGGAAGTATGTAATACCCCGTACTTTTGGCTATATTTATTTTTGGGATTAATTTGGGTTTAATTAATTAGATGTGAATTAATTGGGAATTAATCCGGATAAAATACTAGCGAGATGTGAGTTGGTATTTTGACTATATTGAGTATATGTGATGTCATATGGATATTGTATTATGATATTTGTCATGAGATTGATATACGGCATTTTTGGATATTTTATTGGGACGCGGGTGATAATTGCGTCGGTATATAATTATTTAATTATAAAAGTGAATTTAAATTCTATCAACCGTATGGTCGTTTTGAGTGCGCCAACGTGTCCGGAAGGGTCGAGATAGTCAGAAAACACTAGCCGGGGGTTTAGTTTGGGTCCCGGGGTATTTTTAGGCCATACCGGCAACAAAAAGGGCATTTTAGTAATTTTGTATTTTTGGATAATTAAAAGTAACGAAAATTAGCTAAGTAAATCTGATGTGGATTTGACCCACTTAACCCATTTATAACCCATTTTAACCTAGAAGGCTACGTAGGTTATTAAAGTTAGGTTTTCTAAAATCCCCAAAGCAAACCCTAGTCACCATAGCCTTTTGGAGAAGAAAGCTTGGAGAGGGAGAGGAAGAGAGGAAATTCTGCAGAAATCTTCACCAAACCAACACCAATTTCAGAGACAATCAAGGCAAGTGTTTTAATTTCATTTAATTTCGGAGAATGTTCCTTCCATGTTAGAATATTTCAAAATTATGTTTGTTCTTGGAAGATAATGAAAAAACCCATGAATTTGGAAGTAGAATACTGAATTTTGATGAAAGGATTACATGTAGAATCATATGTAGAGGATTAATCTGATGTTGTTATACCTTGTGAGACATAAAAACGGATTCAATTTTATGAATTAATGATCTAAGATTTTAGGGTTCATGTTCTTGAATTAATTGGGGAAAAGTGTAGAGATTGTAAATTGATTGATGATTAGGGTGTGTTAATCCATAAAAACGTGATAGGATGTGGTTATATTATGTTTAGGATTGGTTAGATACCTTAAAACAATCGTTGGGATAAATTTTAGAGGTGATTTGAGGAGTAAAAATGGTGAAAAACGAATTGGGGAAAAATCTGGGCCGAAACTGGTCAGTCGTTAGAAGCAATCCCCAGGTCGTTCGAACGAACTCGTTCGAACGAGCTTCTAACGAGTTGACCAGTCGCTTCTAACGAAAGGGAACTTCGTTCGATACTTCGTTCGAACGAGATCTCGTTAGAAGTTACAGTTCGTTCGAACGAACTGGATCTCGTTCGAACAGTCTCGTTCGAACGAGACTTCTAACGAGTTGACAGTTTGGGTCTTTTTGGACTGTTTTGATTTTGGGAGTCCCGTAAACTTGATCGAGGATAGAGATAACATTCCTTTGATGATGTATTGATAGATTTGGGACGTTGGGATATTTTGAGGAGAAATTTAGATACGAGTAATTTAAATAATGGATAGTTCGGGTTGAGACGTGAGTGTCTACTACGACGTGAGAATAAATTATGGCGCGTATGATCATAAACCGGAATTATATAAAGTGTGTAAATTATATATTGGTACAAGAATGAGATAAGTACTACAATTAAACTAGGGTGATTACTAAGATGCGTGTTTACTTAGTATTGATATATTACTTGTGTGTATGACATACCTACCATACTTGCTATCACGGGAGGTTTGCGTTCGCTTAGGACCCTCTAATCCTTGTGTGCCTACGGGGGGGATTTAGACTGGTACCTCGAGAACATAGGTCAGAGAAGGACTTATTGTGACGTTAATAAGTCTGCTGATTGTGGGAGCGTAGGTATGTGCGTGACCCATGTGATGTGACTGTGTTCGCCTCCACTGTTTGTGATTTGTGTTATCTGAACGATTCCTGAGAGATTCAGAATACGTGATTCCTTACGTACGTGATGTACCGGGATGGATAGCAGAGTATGTGTGCACCGCAGCTTAGCCTTGGGGTGCTTATATTGTATATTTGTGTTGTGGAAAATATACACTTAATAAATGGGAACTTTCATATGGTATTGTGCGTATAAATATGGAAAATATAAATGGGATAATTTATAATGAGCTGTATTACTTTTGTGAGAACCTGAATATACGTTAAGCCCCTATTTAATTGAGAATGTTTTACTGATAATGGGAACCGAGTAATAAAGGGTAGAATTTACAACGGTCTAGCTGGATAGTATGTCACTTAGCTAGGTGTTAATGTATTTAGATGGGTACTTGCGTTAGGAGTGCACAGTTAGACGAGAGGTGAGGATTTCATGTGAGTGCACGTCCTAACATGTACTTTGCATTTAATGTTTTAAATGTTTTTAAAGCACTTGCAGGTTTTTAAAATATAACTCCACATTCGGGCTCTGACCCGTTTTCTTTTCAAATCTATTTTCTTGTAAAACCATTTTTAGGTGCCCAGCCACAAGGACACCAAGCATAGGATACTCATTCAGGAGACGAGCTGTAGCTGTTTGTGGAAGCTACAGCGACTTGCTTTTAGACACCTCTCTCATTTGGATTCCAGTCTCAGCACGTATCAGTTGTAGGGCATGTTGACCATTTCCATTAGAGACATCTTTTACATTTCAGTTTTTCAGACTTTGACATGTATTATTTCATTATTCAGTACTTAGTTATTCATTTCAGTATATGGGATTTTTGTGAGGAGTTTTTCCTCCGGATTTATTTATTTCATGTGATGGTTATTCTATTATCTCGTTATGGTGAATGGTGATATTATTCCTTGTTGTTCTTTCATTGCATGTTAATCAGACTTAAATTAAAATTTGGCAACTTGCTTTTTAAATACTAGGTGGTTAGTAATAATAAAATGTTTTTTGACAGTGATGCTATTAACTGAGCCAACTTGGCATTTTGAATTAATTTAATAAAGGAGTAGCTACCCGGTATTTAATTAGTCGGGGTGTCACACATTGTCACTACGTATTCTGTTAATAGTGACTCCGTGTTGATTTTGTAGGACACGGCACTTGGTCGTTAAAAAGTCTACAGCATCGAATTTCTCTCTCAGAAAACCTACAATGGAGTACCTGGAGAAATCATCCACCATCACGAGGATATACCTCTTACCACCTAGACTCTCGGTACGGGTGGGACCCATAATATCCATGTGTATAAGCTCAAGAACACGAGAGGTGGTAATGGAATCCAACTTCCTATGGGGACTACGAATTTGTTTTCCCAACTGACAGGGTCCACAAATCATCGAAGTTGGCCTTCCAAGAGATGGTAAGCCACATACTATTTCCTTTTTAGCTAAGCGAGTGAGATCTCTAATATTAACGTGACCTAGACGTTGGTGCCACAGATCCATAGGAGTGATCGTGGCGCTGTTACAGACAAGTGAGGATGTGGGCTCAGTCCCATAGCAATTATCCTTTGTCCTCACCCCTTGCACTAATAGTTTTTCGACTTGATTATAGACTTTACAAGCATCCCGGTCAAACTTTACTGCAAAGTCAGCGTCGCACAGCTGGCTAATGCTGAGAAGGTTTGCTTTCAAACCTTTGACATACAACACATTCTCTAGCTTAGGAAATCCTGGTAACTCTACGATACCTCGTACTACAATTCTAGACTTGCTCCCATCTCCAAAGGTGACTCTGCCATCCTGATAATCCTCAAGAGTCGTAAAAAATGAGGCATCACCTGTCATGTGTCTGGAGCACCCACTGTCAAAATACCACTGTGAGGTATTATGTGCTTTGAGAGAAACATGAACAACAAAGGCCTTTTTATCTTTCTTAGGTACCCAAGAAGTGGTGACCTTTTGTTTGACTTTTTTGTTGTTGGTTTTAGCTGGAATGTGAGAAGCATTCACTAACGACAAAGACATCCGTCAGAATTCTTCCATTAAACTCTGGGACGTGGCAGCTAAGCACTCAACTCGCTCTCTCAGACTAGAAAACTCATCAGTATGATGTGGTGGAGCAGTAGTACGTCGTGTCCGACCCATGCTATAGCAAAACTCCCTAAGGTGGCCTTTTCTTTTGCAATAAGTACAAAAGAACACAGTCAAAGGCGGACCTTGGTTTGCCTTTCTTGGTCGAGCTCTCATTCCAGGTTTTTGACGATGGCCATAAGGAGTTGTATTAAACTCAGGGACTGGTCCAGGTGCAATTTGGGATGTGGAGGCACCATCATAACCAATTCCCTGCCGATCATCAAAACCTAAAGCGGGGCCGAGGAGCATCTTTCCCATTTTCCCAGATCTGTCCTCGATTTGTACCTTGACTTCCCGTGCTTTCTCAAGATCATGAGTCAGCTGGGCAACAAGGGCTTCAAGTTTCTTTCGAGTTTCCATGGAGGAATGGAGATGACTCGTAAGACTAGCCACTTGTTTAGTCAAGTCCCCTCTCTCTTTCTCAAAACTGCTCTCTCTCTCTCTAAACAAACTTTCTTTCTCAACACAGGCAAATTCTCTCTCTCTCTCAGGGTGGTGCAGGTGGAGGACTCTGCCTCTCTCGCTTTTCTTAATTCTTCCTCTAAGCCAGTGATCTTAAGGACTAACGCTTTGTTACGCTTTTTAGTTTTAAATGACTCAGAATATAACTCAGCGTAGGCGCGTTGAATATCACTCTCGCTCTCACTTGTGTCATCCTCCCCCTCACTCACATCGCTCTCAGTGTCGAGGTGTCCCTGTGAAGCATCATCCTCATCGTCATGAGGAGAACTAGAAGTTCTCACATGACTAGCCATGAATGCGGTGAAGTTACACTCATGCGGTGACTCGACTCCAGAATCCACCGACTCGACCTCACTGTCGTCGCTAAGGGTAGCATTAAGGATATATTTCCCTTTCTCTCTGTTTAGACATGTGGCACACTCAAAGGCTCAATGACCCCTACCGTCACACCCAAAGCATCTCTCACTTTCTTTCTTAGGAGGATCTTTAAAAACTTTTTTCATTTTTCTTTTCAAACTTGTTTTTCTCAAATTTCTTTTTATCTTGAAAATTGCCATTTTTCTTAAATTTGAGAATTCTCTTGAAATTTTTAGCAAAAAGAGCCAAATCATCTAAGTCAAAATCACAATCAGAATCTGACGTGTCAGTCTCTCTCTTTCTAGATGACTCTACCATCTTTCTAGCCGACCCCTCACTCTTTCTCTCTTGGGCATTAAGTGCAATTCCCTTATCTTTAGACCTAGCAGTTTTAGGGAACATATCAATTTCATATGTTTGCAAATCTCCTACAAGTTCTTCCAATTTTAGCGTATTTAAATTACCCATAGAATTTAGCACAGTGACTTTAGGGATAAAATGCTTAGGCAAAGAACGAAGAATTTTTTTAACAACTCTCGCATTAGGAATATGTTCACCAAGATTGAAGCTAATATTAACAATGTCAGAAAGTCTAGCATGAAAATTATCAAAACATTCAGTCTCATGCATGGTGATGATTTCAAATTGAGTTGTCAAATTTTGCAATTTAGACTCTTTCACAGCATTAGTTCCTTCATGGGTGAGTTGTAAAACATCCCATGCCTCTTTTGACGTGGTGCACGTCATTATGCGTTTGAACTCATCAGGTGTGACAGACCCAGAAATAGCATTTAGACCCTTGGAATTAAAAGATGGCCATTTAAATTCTTCTTCAGTCCAAGAAGTGACAGGTTTCAAATTAATCACACTCTCAACAGTCACGGAGGGAGGTGTCCACCCTCTTTCAACCAAAATCCAGACACGTTCATCAATGGCTTTTAATACAGATCGCATACGGGCTTTCTAATATGCATAGTTTGTCCCGTCAAAAACTGGCATTTTATTATATAACTTCTCCATAATGAACACACTCATTTTAAAAAAAAAAAATCAATTTTTCAAAAAATTGATATCTTAGAAAAATTTTGCGAAAAATTACACGATAAATTTGTGTAACTGGCACTGATACCAATTTGAAGGGGAGAGTGCGCTTGCGTTCAAATAAGGAAGTTATTTAATTAAACACGATTTTTACCAAACAAGCCCTAAACATGCATCTATATGTGATTAACTACGATGATGAAATATGCAAGAACACATATATGAGGAAAAATCCCCAACGGGGCAAAACCTTTTATTTTCACAATAATTTTTGTAAGAGAACGGCTTACAACGGATTACAATGAAAATACAGTGACACAGAAATACCCTTGGGTGTCGATTCTATTGTCGGCGGCTGGAATAATCCCTTTCCAGTAGGGCAGCAGTGACGAAGAGAACGGCTTCCTCACACAGTACTCCAGATGAGTAAATGATCTTCTTGAAGGTTTAAAGATTCACACACATATATGGGAATGGTTTTGTGAATCAAAAAGGTTTAGAAAACCTTAAAAGGTGAAGTCTTATTCTGGGATGTTTTCGCAGAATTTCATGATTGCAGAAAGACTTAAAAAACGTGTAGAAGGAGATCAGATATTTATACAAAAATCGAGGCGGTGGCTCATTCGAACGAGATGGCATATCGCTCGAAAGAGATAGCATGTCGCTCGAACGAAGGACAGAAGTCGTTCGAACGATATCGCGCGACATGACTATCTCGCGCGAACGACTTGCAAAGTCGCTCGAGCGATCTCGTCAATCGAGGCCATTCGCTTCTACACTTACAAAAATTCTTCTTTTGATAAAAAATTAATCCAGAATTCAAAAATAATTTTCAAAAACAATTGCCAAATATTTATGCAAATATTTAAAGCTCCAATAAAACATATTACTGATAAAGCGTAGTGGAGTAGTGGGAATGATTTGATCAGCATGTATGATGCACGTGAAGAAAGTGGTTGCATTGAATTCGGATACAGGCCGTCGAGGATGATCGTTGACGTGCCGAATGTAGCGGTATCAGACATCTGAACTGTGATCTAGGAGAAAATAGAAAATTCCTAGATTCTACCCCGGACATTTATAGAATTATGTCCTTACAGTTCATTTCATCATTTATTGCTTCTTTCCAAAAGACAGCATCCCTAGATGTTACCACTTTATGAAATGTGGTCGGTTTATCTTCTACATTAAGAACAAATTTAGTTTTGTTCTTAGTCTCATTTAAAACCCCTTCAACTAAATAAATAACAAAGTCAGGCCCAAATGTTTTTTCAGTTCTTTGTCTTTTACTCCTTCGTGGTTCAACGTCATTCGTTGTTTTTGAAGAAGATATAGGTTGTGAATTTTCTTCTAAAATAGAAGAGTCAACAGTCATATTATTATTTTCTAAACCTTGATTCAGAGTACTAAACTTTATTAGATGTTCGAAGAATTGCACATCTACCAAATTATTGATTTCTTGAGTTTCAAGGTTTAAAAATCTATAAGTCGTACTGTTACTAGAGTATCCAATAAAAACACATTTGTAAGTCCTATTTCCTAGTTTAGGCCTTTTAGGTTCGAGTTTTCTTACATAAGTAAGACATCCCCAAACTTTAAGACGTCTAAGATTAGGCTTACGATTAAACCATAATTCATATGGTGTAATATCCTTGTTTTTCAATGGAACTCTATTTAAAATATAACATGCGGATAAAACCGATTCTCCCCACATCGACAAAGGTAAACCAGAACTGATTAACATTGAATTTATCATTTCAACTAAAGTCCTATTTTTCCTTTCCGCCATTCCATTTTGTTGTGGCGTATATGGCGCCGTAACTTGATGGATTATCCCTTGAGTATTACAAAATTGTATAAATTCACCCGGGTACTATTCAGCACCCCTATCGGATCGTAGGACTTTAATTTTCCGATTTCGTTGAGTTTCAACTTCTACTTTAAAAATTATGAATTTCTCGAAAACTTTATCTTTACTTTTTAGTAAATATGTATATGCATACTTAGCGTAATCATCAATGAAAGTTAAGAAATATTTATTTCCACCACGAGTCATATTACTCTTCATATCACATACATCACTATGAATAAGATCAAGCATTTCGGATTACCTCTCAACAGATTTGAACGACTTTCTAGTTATCTTCGATTCAGAACAAATTTCACATTTAGAATGGTTATCAAATTTACAATCCGAGATTAAGCCGAGGTTAGTCATATTTTTTATACTTCTATAATTCACATGACCTAATCTACTATTCCATAAAGAAATAGACTCAACCATATAAGCAGAACTAATATCATTGATTACATTAATTTTCATCATGCTGTTACTAGAGTACCCTTTGACAATAAATTGGCAATTCTTAGACAAGACAAACTTATCGGACTCATACACTAGTTTGAAACCTCTCTTATTGAGAAGGTCCCCAGACACAAGATTTTTACACATATCAGGTACATGAAGTACATCAATTAAAGTAACTGTCTTTCTAGAAGTTAGCTTCAATTCCACTATGCCTTTTCCAACTACATTGGTGCGAAGGTTATTTTCCATCTTCACTTATTTTCCATCAATTTCTTGATATGTTTTGAATGAAGAGCAGTCTTTGCATATGTGCACCGTTGCGCCGGTATCCAACCACTATCCATTTTCATTATCAATTGAATTTGCTTGGCAAACAGTAGCAATAAGATCTTCAACATTGTTGGTTTCCTTCGACCCTTGTTTTTCCTTAAATGCCTTCTTTTTAAGACAACATTCTCGAAAATAATGGCCCGGTTTGTCACAGAAGAAACATTTTCCCTTCTTTTTCTTATTTGCACCTTGGTTCTTGATTTTGAATCATTATTTTCTTTAAATTTTGAGTCTTTGGTATTCTTGGATTTTTGATCCTCAACCATATTAGCTTTTGAATGACCCTCACCTTGTTCATCCTTCTTTTCTGCAATACGAGTATCTTCTTCAATACGAAGGTGACGAAGAAGGGATTCCACAGTATAAGTATTTTCATCATGATTAATTTTCTTCTTAAAGCAATTCCAAGAGGATGGAAGTTTTGAAACAATCACCCTTACTTGAAATTCATCTTGAAGATTAATACCAGCGGCTTTAAGGTCACCAATAATTTTTTGGAGTTCATGGGCTTGTGCAACGACAAATTTATCATTACTCATTCTAAAATTCATATAGTTTTAAATTAGAAACTTACGGTTGCTCTCTTCCTCGTTTTGATACTTTGTCTCCAAAGCCTTCCATAATTCCTTTGCCGTCGGAATCATTCGATGAGCGCTATAAACAGTTTGAGACAAAGCATTGAGGATGTGTCCTCGACACATAAATTCATCTTCATTCCTCTTCAGACGTTTTTGCTTTATTTCTTCGGTGTCTTTGGATGTGGGCTCGGAAATTTGTTCATGGTTATCATCTAGAATGTATGCAAGTTTTAGTGATGTGAGGAAGAACATAACTTTCTCTTGCCAACGGGTGAAATTTACGCCATCCAAACGGTCGAGTCGGATTAAGTCTTGAGTTATGACTTGGATAGATTATTCCACAGTTCCTTCCATTTGAGTGGAGTAATAAGAATAAATTTTGCCTAAAACTATTGGAATTTTGTTATGGAAAGAACGAAATATATTACTTAATTTCTGCAAGGCATGTTCTTGGAACGCTTTCTTTTAGGCAAAATTTCTCCCAATCCGGTTGACAGAATCAGAACCGCGAGTACACTATGAGTTTTATAAAATCTTCCTTCAGGATACAATGCAGCATATGAACAGTTGTTTGATCAAATCGAGAACACTCTGAATTTGTAACTTGATAATGCCAAAGTATAGAGGACGGAGAGAGGAGAAACTAACAATTTTTGGTGTCCAAAATAGAGGTCTAGAACTCTTTTTATAGCCATTTCTGTGACTGTTCTTCAACAGTCACAACTCTTCATGGTGTGACTCAGCAACTGTTGGATCGTGCCTGTTTGGAACAGCTGCGATCTAACGGTTCAGATTAGGCGTCCCATCGTAAGTGAATGGACATCCCCTACACGAAACGCTACGAGTTCATCTAACGGTTTAGATTAAGTCATTTTGGATTTTAAACCCTTTGATCGGATCGTTTAATCACAACCGTTGATATGTTTTACCTCGTCAAAACGTTAGGCTCCCACGCTCCAAGCGATGATGCCCGCGTGCGAAGTGCCAAGTGCGCGTCAAAGGGAGCAATGCGCCCTAAGTCGCCCTTTCTCGCTCCGCATTTCGCGCTTACGCGTGTCGCGATTGGTGGTGCTTAAGCACCACCGCAATGCGTATGATCATAGCCTCTTATTTGACTTGTCAACTAAGAATCTTAGTTGTCCTTTAGTTGATATACCACTACTTTTTGTAGTATTCTTCCAATGTGGGACAATATGGGATTTTGAGCACTCCCATATCTTTCACACCCATTTGCTCATGTTTCTCCCTTCTAAATTAAAATCCAAACTATGTTTAAAATAAAACACCAATAATATAATAAAATATTAACAACTAAAAAATAAAATATCAATAAATATTGGAATTTACCCAACATATATTGCAAAGTTACTTTGAGTGAAGAGTATAATAACCTTAGGAAGGTTGTTTTTTATGCAGTAGAGTACATAAAGTAGAGAATTTATCGGAATCCCCTTAGGCTAGGGACATTTTTTGTGCAGTCAAGGATGGATAAATGTAGAGTTTATGGTTTTAACCCCTTTGCCCACCTTAATTTAGGGACATTTATGGATTAAGTTTTGAGATATTTTAATTAGAAGTACAAAATATGAGAACGTGACAGAATATAGTAAAATTTGATAATTGTAACCCCTTTGCCCACCTTAATTTTTTTAAAAAAACGTTACTATCACACTTTACCCACTTTGACCAAAATTTCTGGCTCGACCGTGAGGAGCGATCCCAACTTTGTGCTCTTATATAACAATCTATGAAGCACAGACTGCACGTAATATGAGATACGACACGATTCAGGACATAGGATAAGAGATTTTTTCGAAAAAGTAGAGTATGGGTATGCTGGTATATGTATAATATTATTTGTACTTTTGATATTTAGTTATATGTAAAAAATAATGTTTAATTTACTATATTTTTTTTTATATTTATAGCTAATAAGTATTTATAGTTTTAGCTACAATTTTTTTTCCAATTTATTGCAATTTGTTAGTACAATATATATAGGGAGAGGTTCAAAAGTGAACCAAAAGAATGAACTTTTTAATGAACCTACTAAGATATAAAAAATTGATCCTGAATTTCTTGTTGTAATTGGTCCGCGTCAGCGGGGGGATTGAAAAATTATCCATTGCCGCTGGCGCGGACCAATTATAACAAGAAATTACGGATCAATTTTTTAATATCTTAGTAGGTTCATTAAAAAGTTCATTCTTTTGGTTCACTTTTGAACCTCTCCCAATATATATATATATATATATATATATATATATATATCTATTAGTTATATAAAAGAATAATACCATCTATACTCATAAACTAGACCCAAAAACTAAATCTAGGTAGGTGTCATCACATTAGGTGATATTTTTAGTGGCCCTCATATAACACGACTTGGTCCTCATAACACACACACACACACACACACACACACACACTTCAATCAATGTGTTGCCAACACGCACCGAATTTGTTTTTTGAGTTTGTTTTCTAGATATATCTAACATTACTCTATATAAAAATGGAAAATTTCCACTTTAGTCTTAACCAATAATATTTTTTTTTGAGTTTGCCCACTGAAATAATGCTGTAATTATAAATAATCCCTCGCAAATGAATCACCCCGCTTGTACCTTGTATATACAGGGATAATTCTAATAATTGAACTTCCACCATTATCAAGTGGTAAACTCAAAAAACTCTACGCTTTTTTCTCTTGTTGGCTTACATATAGTCCTTATAATTTAAAGTAAACACAAATTTAACATGCATATGCTATAAAAACTCATGTATACATTAAAAATCTTATGTACAAATTACAAACAAAAAAAACATTATCTCAATGGCTGAACAAAAAAACATGATCTCAATGAAATGACAACTCCACTACACGAACTCTAACATTGACTAAAATTGAAACAAAAGAAAATTGTAGTTTTCCAGAGCTTAATGAGTGTGATGGTTTATGTGAATATTTATTTAGATAGTTGAATTGGTATATGTTAATTTTATATGGGGCTCTCCTGTCATGATGCCTAATACAAGAGAGAAAAAAATTCTTCACACACTCAAACATGCTGCTAAAAAAAGGAGAGGGATAGTTGTAGGTGTTGCTCAAATTGGGTCTTTCAAAATATTTCTTGGCTATAAAAGCATACCCGATAAAAGTATTTTCTAAAATGATACCATGTAATGTTTTTTTTATCTAACACGATGTTAAAAATGCGACACGTCAGGAATAATATCATTCAACACGAAATTCGCTTAGAATCCTTTTACACTGACACAGATTTGCGATACATTTGGTGCGACACAGTGACATATCGCACCGGTATTGGCTATTTCCGCTGGCACGGATCCACATTCATGAAGTAATAATCAATACCGGTACGACATGTAGCTGTGTCACACCACTCTCTGTTGCAAATCTGTGTCTATTTAGTATTATTGATTCACTTATTAATTATATATATCATTTTATATTTTATATTGTATGAAGTATATTAAGTACAAAGGGGTGGTAATCGGCTTAATCGTGTTGTAATTGGGCCAAAATGGACTAATTTTGTATCAAAACTATGGTACGAACAAGAGACGTCCGATTATTGGGCAAAAAAAATCTGACCCAAATATGATACTCCATGTCAATTTCTTATGTCGTGTCGTGTTCGAAATTGCCATCATCCCCATCACCATCGCACCCGCCAGAACTCCCACTGCCTTAAAAACCCTATCAACATCATCTACTTGCTCCCCCCACAAACCCACTATTGGAAAAGCCCCATCTCGCTCCCAACACCACCATTAACCTCATCACCATCGCAATACCCACCTACCCACAACACCCCATCAATTTTAAGTATAAAAACCCACAATCAACCATATGTTTGTGTGTGTGAGAAAGAGGGAGGTGGTGGTGGCAGTGGTTAAAGGGACGAGGTTGTTGTGGCGTTGGTCGAGGATATTTTTTTATCTTCCATTTTTTCTTCTTCTATTTTCCACCCTTTAATGTGTAATTCTTAGTAATATATTTCTAGCTTTTTTCTTTTTGTTTTAAAAAATTTCACCCTGCATTTTACCCTGTTATTTGAGTTTGCCCTTATATCAAGGGTAAAATCATTTTATTAAAAGTTTCTAAACATATAGTAGCAAAAATCATTAACGACGGGGTGAAAATACAAAGAAAACAAAATATGGGGTTTAAACTCAAATGATAGGATAAAATGCAAGGTGCAAACTTAAAATATCCCTATTTTATATATCTTCTTCTTCCTCTCCTTCATCTCCTTTTCTAATTTTTCTAAAACTCTAACCCTAATTGTAAAAACCCCAAAAAATGTGGATAACTCACTTTGAACTTGCCATTACACCCTTGTGTGTGATTGCGTTCAAGGTAAGATGTGTGGATGTGAAGGAAATGCAATGGAGAAGACAAATTCATTACTGTAGATATAAACGTACATGTAGTAACAAATTTAATTCTGACTACTTAAAAATTCATGTTCTTGAACACTCGTTTTGGTCATATTGTTGATCAATTGCAAATATAAATTGAAATTTTTTCCTAACTAAAATTACCAAAAAAAACTCATGCTATCAATAACATCCAAATAACCTAAAATAGTGAATATTATCTATGTTTTCACAACCATCAATCCAATTATAAATGCCAGAAATAATAAATACCATAGAAAAA
Organism: Sambucus nigra; assembly: GCA_949130495.1. Taxonomy (NCBI): domain Eukaryota; kingdom Viridiplantae; phylum Streptophyta; class Magnoliopsida; order Dipsacales; family Adoxaceae; genus Sambucus; species Sambucus nigra. The sequence goes on from CASBWL010000256.1 coordinate 461,668, forward strand.
TCTTAATATAAAAAATAATAAAGAAATAAAGCTCGTTGCATAAACATGACCATATATATAATGCTGTAAAATAAGGGGACAGAGAAAGAATTTAGAGGGAGAGTTTCTTTGTTTTATTGATTTGTGAATACTCAATGAAACGTCTTAGTAAATATATATATAGTAAAAAATAAGGTAAGCCAATAATAATTCTAGAACTCAAGTGGACATCCACTAAGCACATATGTTATAACACTCCCCCTTGGATGTACACTATATCTACCATTCAATAATTGTTGCCTCATTAAAACCTTACTCAGGAAAAAATAAATGGGAAAAAACCAAAGTGAAGGAAAAAGAGTATAACTTTTATTATTATTGAATCGGCATTGAACGCGCCTAGTGTTGCCCAGTTAAAACCTTTAACTGAAAAACCTAATGGAAAAAAACATAGTTTAAAGGAAAAATAGTACAACGCGCATATGTCCAAAATATCATGTTCTCAGATCCACGCCTTCTCAAATGCTCCCCATGATTATGGTATTTCTCTAATGATTGATTCGATGCATATCAATCTCACACGCAACCTTTTTAAATGTTTCTTTGACTTGGTGAATAAATTTGACAGGTTGTTACATGAATCTCACTTTTCTTTAGAAGCTCGACTTCCATAAGAATTAGGCGAAGAGGGATGGACATGTCATTTATCAGATTTATTTCACTTCAATAGTATAACTCTTTTAGAATTTATATTGATATACCAAAATATACCGTCGGCCATGCCGAGGGTAGCCTCGTCAAGGACGAGGGCTCAGCTCTACTTCTACCCCCAGGGGGTCAAACTGAAGATAGGGGGTCGGTTAGGTTGATCCCACCATTGGCAACACAAGTATGATGTTTGATGGCAACACGATTCAGACGACCATATGATCGGTCGACCCTCTGGAGGTTGACCCCATCATTGGCAATACAAGTATGCTGGATAGCCTAATCAGCCCAAGCCCGTGCGGATTGAAGCCTCGGCTTGGGGACAGTTCAGAAAACCATACGACTGGCCGACCATATGGAGGCCGACAATACAAATGTCATACGTTCAGAAATTAGGGCTTCCACAAGGTTAGCATCAACCTCGGCCTGTCACTATAAGCCGAGGGTGACACCATTATGGCGCGTGATTTGGGTGACACGTGGAACAGTGCGTGTGGGACTCATGTAGCATATGGACCAAACCATTATAATGTTATCATTCCCTCACGTGAAGGAATATTATGTCATCATTTCCTACAAGTGGACCAGCCAGGTGTCAATAGGGGATTAGCTAGATTATCATTCACATGCTCAATGCATGCTTGGGGGTACACTACACCCCCCATATCCCTTTATATACTTGTAATCTTTAACCTTGCAAAGGGATTGATAGTTGTAACCCTAGCAGAAACTCTTTTTGTACACACAGTAGAGAGAGAAAGCTTATGTATTGTATCCAAGGCCTCCAGTGCCAATATTTAGTGGATCACACACTTATAGTGGATGTAGGCTTGATTGGCTGAACCATTATATATCATTGTGTTCTAACCTATTTTACTCACCTCCTTCAATAAACATACATACATACATACATATATACATACATACATATATAACTCTATTGCTGCCATTGTTGCTATTTTTTGAGCTCTGTCATCTCTTATCTGATGGTGGTGTTCTGAGCATCATCAATTTGGCGCCGTCTGTGGGAATGAGAAGTTATCTCTTCTTTATCTCTGGTGGTGAACCGGTTCTACCCATTTGTGTGGAGTTATTTCACCATTGAAAGAGATCCATTAAGGTTCTCAAGCTCATTAGTCTTTTGATCATTGAACTCATCGCATCTCAAACAATATGGCACCAGAGTGACCACCACCTCCTCCACGGGCTAGTGGAGTAGTACCTAGTTCCATCCATGTACCACCTCAGTTCAAGATGGCCGAGGTGGATGCCATCTTAAAGTCTTTGTCATTAAGCCAACAGGTTATGAAGGAGCAGTTTACAATCTTTATCCATAACATACTGAGACCACCAGGAGTCTCACGAGAGATGATTACTCCGGTAGCTGCACAGGGATAACATGAGGTCATGGGACCACTCCAGGCACCCCGTAAAGACTTACCACCTCCATAAAGGCATAGGGATGTTGCTGACCCTAGGTGTTTATGCATGGGGAGGCAAAGAAACCCTTGCTTGGAGGATAGGTATGATGATGTGGAAGTAGAAGATGCTCTAATAGATTATTGGGAGCCGTATGAAGTCTCCAACAATATTGTATGACCTATCCAGGAGAGCCGAGGAAGGTATAGGAGACATAATCCTGATGATCACCCTAGAGGTTCATCTTTTGACCGCCTGAGTAGAGGGTCAGCCTTTGAGAGGCTGGGCCCAGTCAATAACCCGAGGGAAAGATTATCCATATCAAGAAGTATCATAAGGTCTAGAAGAGAAATAGTAGATGGTCGACCCCCCAAGGGCTGACCCCCTCATGGACGAGATGACGGTCAAGAAGTAAATAGCCGACGAAGGCCAGTTATAGAGGATCCCCCTCAGTTCATCCTAGAGAAGTGGCAGGGGATAACATCAGCCAAGTCGACCTTGTGAGGCTATGGAATAACTCGATTCGGAGGATAGAGGATAAAATTGGTGATATCCTGAAAAGTCGAGACCCTTTTAAAAGAGGATATTCTATGGGCTCGCCCTTTGTGGCTAAGATAGTCAACTTACCAATATCGGCCATGTTTAAGCCACATGTGGTCACCCCAATGTATGACGGGAGTACCAACCCAGTCCATCATATTGAGATGTACCAGTCAGCAGCATATATATACTCTATCTCTCATGAGATGAGATGTCGAGCCTTTTCCAACACTTTGACTGGGGCTGCGCATGTCTGGTATACCTCTCTTTCGAAGAACTCCATTGAAAGCTTTATGCAGCTAGCAGAGCGATTCATCCACAACTTTTTCTTCGTCGTGAGGCCACATAAGAAGACCACTCACTTACTTTATGTTAAGTAAGGGAAGAACGAGAGCCTCAGAGACTATATAGCCAGGTTTAATAAAGAAAAGTTAGAGGTCCAAGACTACGAAGAGAGTATAGCCATGACGGCCTTCATTAGAGGGCTCCAAAAAGGGAAGCTATTATGGAAACTTATCGAAGACCCCCCGAAGTCAATGGATGAGCTGTTGGTGATGGAGGGAAAGGTGATGAATGCCGAATAGACAATGGTCGCTAAATATGAGGATGAAAAAGGAGGTACTAGTGGATGTAAATACCAGAAAAATAATAAGGAGGGAAAGAAAAGACCAGCAGATGATAAGTTTGTAGATTACACCCCTGTGACGGTCAGCTGCAAACACATTCTGAATGAGATAAAGATAGACCGGTCTTTAAAATGGCCTGAGAAGTTGAGGGCTCCTCCCCACAAGAGGAATAAAAACCTGTGGTGCGAATTCCACCAAGATCATGGCCATTTGGATGATAAATATTTTGCCCTAAAAGATGAAATCAAAAAGATGTTAAAAGAAGGGAAATTGAGAAAGTATGTGGACAAGGGTGCCTCTAAGAGTGGTCGAGCTGACCCTAGGAAGAAAAGAAGTGATAAATGTAGGGAAGATGCCCCTGGCAAAAGAGACGACCCCTCAAATGATGATGATGATCCTGACCTCCCACCGAAGGACGACCATGGACCTATGAAAAGGATTAATATGATTTCTTTCGGTGTCGAAATGATCTCCAGAGGACTAGCTGGAGGAGGATCATTCCTCAATAAGGATGAGCTGGAAAAAACTATTCAGGTCGGTAAAGCCCTAAAGTTAGATATAAAAGAAGAGCTCATCAAGCTACTGAGGAGAAGACAAAGCGTCTTTGTATGAAGGAATGCATATATGCTGGGAATCGACCCCAAAGTCATGTTACACAAGCTCAACGTGATAGAGGATGCCAAGCCGATAAAGTAGAAGAAGAGAATTTATTCTCAAGAGAAATATGAAGTCATAAGGGATGAGGTTAAGAAGCTCGAAGAAGCTCAATTTATCAGAGATGCCATCTATGCCGAATGGCTATCTAATGCGGTCATCGTCCCCAAAGCAAATGGGAAATGGAGGATGTGTGTAGACTTCACTAACCTCAAGAAATACTTCCCTAAAGATAGTTTCCTTCTTCCTCGCATTGATCAAAGGGTGGACGCTTCTACAGGCCATGAGTTAATGATCTTTATGGATGTATACTCGAGCTATAATCAGATCTTCATGGACCCTACGGACTTAGAAAAAATAGCCTTCATTACTGAAAAGGGAATATACTGTTATAGGGTTATGCCCTTTGGCCTGAAGAATACAGGGGCAATGTATCAGCGTCTCGTGAATAAGATGTTTGAAGACCAAATTAGGAAGTCTATGGAGGTCTATGTAGATGACATGCTGACCAAGAGTTTGAAGGCCAAGGATCATGTGGCTGACCCTGAGAGGACCTTTGACTCGATGGATAAGTAACGAATGAAGCTCAACCCATCCAAGTGCATTTTTGGGGTTGGAGAAGGAATGTTTTTGGGGTTCATCATTAATCAAAGGGGTATTGAGGCCAAACCTGATAAGATAAAGGCTGTGCTAGAAATGAAGACTCCCAAGACCATTAAAGATGTCCAAAGGCTCATGGGGTGAGTGTATTCTTTGAATAGATTTGTATCCTGATCCCCAGACAAATTTCTACTATTTTTCAAAGTTCTTAGAAAGGATTTTGAGTGGAATGAAAAATGTGACAAGTCTTTCAAGGAGCTAAAGTCCTACCTCGGGTCCCCTTTACTTTTATCACGGCCAGTGCAAGGCGAAAAATTATACGTGTACCAGCCGTCTCAAAGTCATCCATCAGCGCTGCTATTGTAAGAGAAGAAGACAAGTACAAAAGTCAATGTATTTTAATAGTAAATCACTCTAAGGAGTAGAGCAAAGGTACCGTAGGATGGAGAAGTTAGCCTATGCCATGATTCATGCCTCAAGGAAGATGAAGTCGTACTTCTAATCCCATACAATGGTCATCCTCACTAAATCTCCTCTTAAGCAGGTCATACACAAGCTAGAGAAATCGGGGAGGCTAATAGCCTGGGCAATAGAGCTGGGAGAGTTTGATATTGTATATCAACATAGGGTGGCCATCAAAGGGCAAGCACTAGAAGATTTCATGGCCAAATTTACTTAGGAAGAGGCCAAGACTGAAAACGAGAACCTCAAGAAGATAAATATTTAATAAGGAAGAATTGTTGACCTGTCCACATATAAGGCTGTGGCAAGCGCAGCTAAAGGAAAAGTTATTTAAAACGAAGAGGGAATATGCCTCTTTAGACAGGGATCCCTCTCTAAGGGAAATTTCTCACAGGAATAGGTTGTGTGGAATCTCTTGGTTGATGGGTCCTCCCGTGAGAATGAAAGCGGAGATGGATTGATAGTATCAGCACCAGATGACACAGACATCGAGTATGCCCTAAGGTTTAATTTCAAAGCCTCCAATAATGAGTCCAAATATGAGGCCCTAATATCAGACCTCTCCTTAGCTATAGCTTTTAGTGTTGGCCAGCTCTTGTTGCATAGTGATTCAAGGTTGGTAGTGAATCAGATACTAGGAGCATATAAGGCTAAAGATGAGAGAATGGCAAAATATATTGAGAGAGTAAAGTCACTATTAAAAATCTTCAAAGATGTAAAGTTGAAGAGGATACCTCGGCTGGACAATGGCCGAGCCAATGCACTGTAAGACTAGCCTCAGCAACTAGGACAGATATCAGGAGAACAGTGCCAGTGGAAATTCTATTTCAGCCAGCGATTGAAGATGAAGATGGAACACTTGGCTCTTACCTAAATATAAACAGGGAAGCTTCATGGATGGACCCTCTAACCAGATACATTAAAGAGGGAGAGTTTCTAGAGGTAAAATCCAAAAGGAAGAAGCTGAGGTACAGGGCTTCAAAATTCACCATCATTGGAGATACTTTTTACAAGAAAGGGTTCTTGCTCCCTTTTTCAGGTATGTTCATCCATCTGAGGTTCTGTATATATTACAAGATGTACATGAGGGGTCCTGTTCAAGCCACATTAGGGAAGGTCGTTAGATAAGAGGATAGTCACACAGGGATACTGGTGGTCGACCTTGGGCAAAGATGCTACGGCATATGTGAAGAAGTGTGATAAATACCAGAAGTTCGCTACCATCCCTCACCAGCCTCATAAACCTCTGACCTCCATTACATCCCCATATCCATTTATAGTATGGGTAATCAATTTGGTAGGACCCTTACCTAGGGATGTCAATAACTATCGATACTTGATTATAACGATCGATTATTTTTCAAAATGGGTGGAGGCGGAGCCGATGATCATGATCACCGAATAGATGGAAGAACATCATATGTAGGCATGGTCTCCCCAACACCCTCATCTCAGATAACGGGACTCAATTTAAGAATGTTTCCTTCGAGAAATACCGCGAAAGAGTTGGGATCAAACAATTCATGCCAATTATGGGCAATAAAAAGAAATTCATGCCAATTATGGGCCATTTAGGTTTTTGCACTAATTCTCCAAAGTTTGAGAATTTAGTTTATTCACCTCTACAAAAATTTATATGAGGGAGTTTGGTTAGAGATTTTATAACGGGTTTGCACATCCTTGAAAATCTTGAAAAAGCGCTAAATAGTTTTGGACGTTATTGGTGTGGAAATCATTTGACTTTTATTTGTTGGTTTGTATAAGACGATGTCATTTAAATTCAATAAATTTTTACACCTAAGGATTCTTTTGATGTTCATTCATTTGGGGTACATGTATGCATCGTGCACATATGATTGATTAAGTTTATTTACCTATCGAATGTGTTCACACCCATACATTCCATTTCCATGACTTGGTTGTTTGATTTTAAATCCATGGTGTGATTTTTTTTGTATCCTATTTTTGTATAACAAATTTAAAAATCAAAAACAGTTTGTGGATGTTTTTGGGACATACCTTTGCATGCACGTAGTTTGATCCTTGTTTGCTACGCATTTTTATCGTGACACTCCATGTTTTGAATGTTTCTTCTTATCTGTCTATTTGGGGACATCATAAAAAGAGGGAGATAGAATTATCAGTTATGGGGGATTTTTTGCATTACAGGGGAGATTTGATTATTAATGCTTTATTATTGTATCATTTCAATTTCGATGCGTCACGAAGGTTTTTGCTTTATCTCATGTGTGTAGGTACAAATATTGAGGATCATGATGTTGCACACCCTGATGAGAAAAGCTTTGAGATTTGACGAAGTCGATTGAAGAACATTTTTGAGGTCTTGAAAACTTATTCATGGGAGGGTAGACTTGTATAGGCATTTTGGTTTTTGATAATTCGGATTTTTTATGTATGTACCGACATAGACATAGGGGATATTTGTAAGGACATATTTTCATAGGTCCGTTATCAATTTATTATGTCATATACCGTTACACTGTCGAAGAGCATTCAAGAGACATCTACATCAAAGACAGATCCGAATTACTCAAGTTCTTCATCATTCAAGACTCCGCGAAGTTTACTTTAGTAAGGTTATGTTTTAAATACCTTTACATTTCACTTAGAGCTTTTGGGAAATTTTTACAAAATATTTTCTAAGTATTGGAGCGGACTTTTTCATCAAAATTTAATAATGAGTATTTTTTCCAAGTGTTGAAGCGGACATTAAAATAATGATTTTTTCGCAACAGTCGTTCGAGCGACATAGCATATCGTTCACGCGAGATAGCATGTCACGCGATCTCGTTCGAACGACAGCTGTCCTTCGTTCGAGCGATATGCTGATCTCATTCGAACGAGCTCTATTTTCGAGGTGGCACGTTTTTCTATAAATACTCATTATTTGGTAACGTTATCATTAAGAAGTCATAGCGTTTTGACGAACAGAAATACTGCGAAAGTGGAATCCTTTTTTGGCTTCTTCCTTTGGGGTTTTAATCCTTTTTGTTTTCAATTCACAAAACTCCCATATGCTTTAGTGAATTGTTTGGTATTTAAGAACAACTTTTCTTTTGTTCAACCTCTGTGGAGAAGGGATCTCCATATTTGATCAGTGGATACCGAGCGTAGTCATTCTGCGTGTGGACGAGCCGAAGACGACGAACCGATGCCTGGAGGGTATTTTGCTGTCTCTTGTATCTTTGAAGATTTACTGAAGGCACCGTGCATTACATACTTATGGGATATTATCAGGTTGTATGTAAGTCAAAGGTCTTGTTAATTTTCAAAGTGTTTATAAAAGGTTTTTACCCGAAAGGGTTTTTTTCCTATATCGGTCGTCTTTATTTTTCATGCATGGGTTGAATTTCTTATTATGTTTAGATGCATGTGTAGGGGCTGAATTAGTTTGTTTAAAAATAGACTCTAATCAAATAAGTGTGACAAATTAGATATTTGCGAATATAATCAATTATCACACAGTCACGTTTTCTGACATTCGAATTAATACCAAGTTTTTTCCCTAGCTTAAACCCTAAAATTTCTTAACGGAATCCCTGAAACATTTCCCCAATGAAATCTCCAAATCCAAATTCCCAGCGATACTGCAAGCCAATCGGGTATCTCCCTACGGTGTCTTTAAGAAACACATTCCCCTGCGGAATTCCAAAGTTCTCAACTGAAATTGAAGATGCTTCCCTAATAAGATTAACATAAAATTCCTTACAAATCACCCTCATAATCCTCGAATTAACTTCCCCAGTTGAGTCTCAAAAAATTCCCCAAGAGAGCTATACCTCGCACTTCAACTTTAATCCCTCAAAATTGTCTTCGACCCACATAATTGATCATCTCTACTTAAGCCCTCAGAATTGGCTTTGACCTATAGAATTGGTCGTCTATACTTAATCCCTCGAAATTGGATTCGACCCGCAAAATTTGTCGTGTCTACTTAAAACCTCAAAATGAGCTTCAACTCGCAGAATTGGTCGTCTCTACTTTAAGCCCTCAGAATTGTCTTCGACCTACAGAATTGGACATCTCTACTTAAGCCCTCAAAATTGGCTTTCACCCACAGAATTGGTCGTCTCTACTTTAATCCCTCAGAATTAGCATCGACCCACATAATCGGTCACTACAACTTAAGCCCTCAAAATTGGCATCGTTGTCACTAACTTAATCCCTCAGAATTGGCTTTGACTCATAGAATTGTTCATCTCTACTTAAGCCTTCAGAATTGGCTTCGACCCGCATAATCGCTCACTATAACTTAAGCCCTCGGAATTTCTTTGACCCGCAGAATCGATAACTATAACTTAATTTTTCATAATTGGCTTTGACCTGCAGAACGATCACTATAACTTAAACCTTCATAATTTTCTTCGACCAGAAGAATTGGTCGTCTCTACTTAAGCCCTCAGAATTGGCTTCGACCCACATAATTGGTCACTCTAACCTAAGCCCCCAAAATTGTCCTTGACATGCCGAATCGATTGCTCATATTTAGGCCCTCAGAATTGGCCTCGACACGTAGAATTGATCGCTCAACTTTAGGACCTCAACTCGTAGAATCGATTACTTAACTTTAGGTCCACAAAATTGACGTCGACCGACTGAATCGACCATCCCCAACATTACCGTAGGTCCCCAAAATTGACCTCGACCCTCTGAAATGGGAATCCTTTCCCCTTAAGTCCTCAGAATCTACCTCCTTTCCTAGCATCCATGTGGTGTCTAGAACCTCCCCATATTGCACAAACCTTAGGGCATACTCTGAGTACTGATCTAGAGGCCAGCGGGTGATCTCAACCCCCAATTGACTCCGGTTAACTTCATTTTCAAAGATAAATCTCATTAAATCTTTTAAGTTCTCTAAATACGCTATCCAACGGTCCGCACTCTGCACGAATCAGCATAACAGTCCAAACGAACGGACCAGTTTACTACCAAAAACCAATTTGGAAGCTACCAGGTTCTCCTGGGCCCTGATTTGACCCCAATAAATTTCATCATAAGAGAAAAATCTCAACAAATATTTGAAGGTCATTGAAACCCCTTTCCAACAGTCTACCCCATGTGCAAAATGGCATTACGGTTCGAACGAACGATTCGTTTCCCCCAAAAAATGATTCGGAGGACATTGAACATTCTCAGGCTCTATTTGACCAATGTAAACTCTTTATCTCATCTTATAATGAATGAATTTTTAAAGGGCTTCCAACGGTCCATCTCGTACGTAAATCAACCTTACAGTATGGACGAAAGACCCATTTTACTCTGACAGGCCATCAGGCGCTTCCGAACCCTGATTGACTTAACCATAATTATCAGATTCCCTAACTCAGGAATTGTGGTCCGAATTGAGAAAAACTCTTTAGAATTCGAAGTACCTCGCATAACCTTTCCAATGGTCAGCCCTGTGTGTGATTCGGACTTACAGTTAGAACAAACGGTCCGTCGTCATTCGACGATCTCCTGTCTAATGGACGAATGAGTGCTTTCGAGCCACATTTTACCCAAAGTCAAATCCCAGACCAAGAAGTGACTCAAAGGACTCTTGAAGTTATCTGAATTACCTTTCTAATGGTATGACCCGTGCACGAATTGGATGAACGGATTGCATTCTACAACCATTTTTTCAGAAATATCTGCACGAGAGGGCCAATTGGCAGGTCCATTTCCCTGCCTATTAACAATGTGTCTAGGGTATCCTACCGATAGGTAGGTCAAGGAAAATGCCAATTGGCAGTCCCCTACCCTATATAAGGAGGGCATCAACTCACTTCCAAGGCACACCTCAGATCCAACAACATCAATTATATCAGCAACATTTTTTTCGATCAACAGGTTTTCTTGTGTGGAAATTATCTCTACCTTTCATTCCCATCATTTTCCAATCTATTTGAAATCATCCAACATTCTTCACTTGTAAGTAAGCTCTCCATCAATCAAGATCAATTATCAAAGTCTTCAAAGAAGGTCCAAACACTCTTCCCTCTCTTTGAATTTATTTATTTTGCATTTAGTTATATAAATTCTAAAATTAGTCTTTTACATTAGATCATACATATTAATATCCCATCCTTTATTAATTATATTGCACACAAGTTATTTTCTATAAAAAACCAAAAACAAGGAAAAAAAGAGTTACACCTATAAATTCCGATGGGATTCATCATCACAAATTTCTCAAAACTAAACTATTTTCCTACACACACACATATAATAAATTCACGTCATAATCTATGGGATAAATTCCACCCTCATGTTGCATGCGAACTACGTGGACTTTGATGCCTTTATATGCCACGTAGGCATCTCGGGATAAAACCCGAGACTCGAGTCCTATTATCCTATTTTCATATTTTCATCTTTTTTCATATATTATTCATATATATCATATTTGTCATTCATATATCGCGTCTTATCTAGCACATATTATCGTTTCACCATAACGATTAATATCTCAATAACTGCATAAATCATATTTTCTAATTATTATTTTGGGAACATTCCTTTGGATGAAGAGAAATTTCGATCTCCACTTATATATATGCACACACACACACACATTTCATGAAGAAATTAAGAAAAATAGTAACACAAGCCCATGCGAGACCAACAGGGAGGGATGGGTTCCTAACACCTTTCCATTCCGTAACTTAGCCTTCAAGCCTATGAACTATTAGTTTCGTAAGTATCAGTCAGTCTTTGATTCCGTCTCTCGAGACGATGACATGTTCTTTTGCCTTTTTTGTGCAAAATAGACCAGCGACTCCTTCTCTTTACATCACCCTATATCAATGACGGTCGAAGCATTCCTCCTTTAAATAAGTGCCAGGGTGCGAGACCATTATCTCAATTTTCTCCCTTTTTATCCAGCCACCCACCCACCCCCCTAAACCGTCCTGGAGCCAGAGGAAAGGAGAAAAAAGAGGTATTTTACAAATCTCTGGATGGCCACAACATCTTAATAAACCTCTTACATCATCAAGGGTTAAAGAACAAAGACCTCACACTAAAAGCCTCGGTGTTGCAACTATTGGCTCGCACAAACACCAGTAAATTACAAACATGTCTAATCAGAAGAACAAAAGCGATTAATGACAACCAAATTGGTCGTATTCCATTTGGCAATTAATTAGTTATCGTCCTAATACCTTTGATGGTACCATCGAGAGCACAAGGGCCAAAAACCAAAATCGATGTTGAAAGATCCACTACCGACCTCACCACGTCACTCCCGAAAGGAACCTTGAACCTAGAGCTCAGATTATATTTGGAATGCCCTGACCCGAATTGATGGGTTGCCCGTGTTCAATTCGATCCGACCAAGGAATTAAGTGCGAAGTGTAATGACATGACCTACATAATGTTGCTAGTCCATTTATATTTAATTAACATTTCACTTTTTTATCATGTGATTATCATTTAAATTAAGCCACACAAGGGACCCGTGGGAAGCATCCCTGGAATCCAATCTTACAGGAGCAACTAACGTAAAAATAAAAAGAGAACACTTACCTGCATAACACTGTCAAAATACGAAATCACACCCAACATGTAGTAAAAAAGAAGGGGGAGTGAGCTGAATGCCCATTGGGAAAATAGAATAATGCAGTATAGAATCGAATGGCAGAAATGAGACTGTAACACGATATATCTACTTGCACATGCAACTACCTTATATATATAGATACATATATATACTTTAATGCTTGGAATCATTTTTATTCCAAAAACGTTACCTATCCCGATTAATTCACCTTAACCTTATAAAAAATTCCCTTTTACTTAACTTAATATTTATTCCTCGATTTAACACATGCAGTTAAATCATTTCTTTTTCCAAAATTATTTAAACAAATATACTTTTTTTAAGGAAAAATCATTTCTTTTTCCAAAATTACCCTTTTTTCATATACACGTTAGTATTTTCATTGAAAATCACCCTTTCAACACACACAAGAACCGTGTTAGAAAATACTATTTTTTAAAACCATTCATGAACACAACCTTGTGTTAATTATGGGTTAAACCTCTTTAAGTTTCTTAACTATCCATTTATCCCATACACTTTACTGTTCCTTTACTTTTTGGACATTAATCAATTTTCACATTTCTTGTCCACTTTATCCTTTACTGGAATATTGTTAATTCATTCAAGTTAGGTCGTCTTTTCACATATTCATAACAGAACCAATTTCTTGACATATTCGATTTTCATGATCTTTTTCTCAAAATGTTCTAATATCCCCATACTTTAACGCGCTATAAGAAAAGGCAACATAGGTATCATATGATATATGTCGCTAATTTTCACAAATGTGTCTCTAATAGGTATTGGTAACAAAATCCATCGTGTTGCCAGCTTGTTGGCCAAAGTCTATCTGGGAAAGTCTTTGGCAACACATAATTATGTCGCCAAAGTTATTTTATAATTTGCCAAATTTATAATAAAAAATATTATTTATGTTGCCAGAAGTCACTCAACAGCGACAAAAATATTGACAAAAAGCAACATTTCAGCGACACAAATTATGTTGCAGAATGTATGGTAAAAGATATAAAAACAACATTTGGCAACACAACTCTTGTGTTCCCAAAAGATATACCTTTGGCAACACAGCTCGTGTTGCCAAAAGTATATCTTTTAGCAACACATTTCCCTTGTCGCCAAAATTTGACTTTAAACAACAAAATATTTGTTGCCATATCCAAAATGATAGATGTAGAGAATGACTTTTGAGGACAAAAAATAGTGTTGCCAAATATACTATATTTTTATTTACTACCTATTATTTTTTCATAACTCAAAGCACTTTTAAACTTGTCCATTTTTCATCAAAACTCACACAACATAAAACATGCAACCTTATAATCCCAAATCACATTGCACATTTTTCATACAATCATATGTAATACAAAGTTCCACAAGTTTCAACCAAATCTCATAAATATGAATTACAAAATTATATTTCATCACAATCTAAGTATAAAGGTACAAAGAAATCCCTCCTTAAAAATAACATAGCCAATCCTAACACATCAAAAGATATAGACATGATCTAACCTAATACATTAACACATCAAATGATGTAAAAAATCCACGTAAACTAAAACGATGATGGTAATATGGCTCCGCTACATAAAAAGAAACTACAACTCCAAGCCACCACAAATATAATAACTCCAAGCAAAATCCATCATCAATTGGCATAAGATGCAAAAAAAAATGACTGCATGGGTTTGTATAAGTTACTTTAATCATGTATATATTTATGCCTCATTACGGTATGTTTATTTTTTATTTAACATTTTCATCCACTAATGCACAATTTTCAAATGCATGTATGTTTGACTTAATCAATTTAAAACACTATTTAATTTCAAAAAAATTTGACAGAGTTACATTTGTTTATTTTTAAAACCCAACCCATTTTAACATTAAAATAAATCCAACAACATAAGCCACAACTAAATAGCCAATAAATCCCTTCCTCCGCAAATAAATTAATAGATAATATTACAAATCTTAATACTTAAAAAAAATCCGGCAGTCTCCCTTATTATTTGAAAATTTTAAAAACACCTGCTACTATACATAATCCCACACAACCATAAACATCATATAAGTGTAAAAATATAATAGAACATCATCAAACAAACCCATCTCGGGTGTCAAAGTAAAAATTAAATATCATGACATAAACTTAAATAAGTATCCGAGTAAATACATACTTGTCTCCTCCATATCCATATAACCGCAAACCTTAAAATGTAATACATGTAACATAAAAAAATAAATATCATTAATCCAATGTAATACAAATAAAATAAAGAAGATATCATAAATACGTACGAGGTGTTCGTGCCTCGTACGGGACCATTTCGTGGTTGTTTTACATTTTCACCCTCTAATGGCATGTTTTTATGCGTAAGTCTAACTTTTGGAAAATTTACATCGCATACTCAAACCGGTAGTGCCATGACTATGTGGTCGATTCCTACGAGTTACATTGATTCTGTACAAGGTGTTCGTGCCTCTTACGAGACCGTTTTGTGAGTTTTTTTTTATGTTTTCACCCTTTGATGACATGTTCTAATGCCAAAGTCTAACTTTTGGAAAATTTACGTCGTGTACTCAAATCGTTAGTCCCTTGACTATGCGGTCCGTTCCTATGAGTTACAAAGGTACCATGCGAGGTGTTCGTGCCTCTTACAGGAAGAGGCACGGGACCGTTTTGTGATTGTTCTACGTTTTCACCCTTTGACGGCATGCTTTTATGCCTAACTCTAACTTTTGGTAAATTTAAGTCATATACTCAGACTGGGAGTCCCGTGACTACCCGATCGGTTCTTACAAGTTATATTGGTTTCGTGCGAGGTGTCCGTGCCTCTTACGAGACCATTTTGGGGATATTGCATGTTTCCACCCTTTCACGACATGTTTTTATGCCTAAGTCTAACTTTTGGCAAATTTACATCGTATACTAAAATCGGCAGTCCCATGACTACGCGGTCAGTTCCTACGAGATACATTAGTCCCGTGCGAGGTATATATTCCTTTTATAGGACCGTTTTGTGGTTGTTCAACGTTTTCACCCATTTGCAGCATGCTTTAATGTGTAAGTCTAAGTTTTAACAAAATGACGTCGTACACTAAAATCGTGAGCCCCATGACTATGCGGTCAGTTCTTATGAGTTACATTGATCCCGTATGAGATGGTCGTGCCTCTTACGGGACCATATTGTGGCTGTTTTACGTCTTCACCCTTTGAGGGCATATTTTATGACTAAATCCAACTGTTTAAAAAATTTCTATGTATTCTCAAATCGAGAGTCCCGTGGCTATGCAATCGGTTCATACGCTTTACATTGGTCCCGTAGAAGGTCTTTGTGCCTCTTATGGGACCATATTGTGACTATTTCACATTTTGACCCTTTGATGACATGTGTCTGTGCCTAATTCTAACTTTTGGAAAATTTAAGTCGTATACTCAAAAGGGACTACTGTGACAACGCGATCGATTCCTATGAGTTATACTGGTCCCGTACGAGGTGTTCGTGCCTCTAACTGGACCGTTTTGTGGTTGTTTTACGATTTCACCCTTTGATGGCATGTTTTAGAATAAGTCCAACTCTTTACCATTGTCTTACGTATACTCAAATCGGTAGTGCCGTGACTACGCGGTCGGTTCCTATAAGTTACATTGGTCCCATACGAGGTGTATGTGCCTGTAATGGGACCGTTTTGTGGTTGTTTCATGTTTTCACCTTTTGACAGCATGTTTTTACGCCTCAGTCTAACTTTTGGTAAATTTACGTCGTATACTCAAAACGGGAGTCCCGTAACTACGTGATTGGATCCTACGAGTTGCGTTGGTCCCTTGTGAGGTGTCCGTTCTTATTGTTGGACTATTTTGTGGTTTTTTTATGTTTTCACCCTCTGACAACATGTTTTTATGCCTAAGTATAACTTTTGATAAATTTACGTCGTATACTCAAAACAGGAGTCTTGTAACTACGTGGTCGGTTCCTACGAGTTGCATTGGTCCCTTTTGAGGTATTCGTGCCTCTTATTGGACTATTTTATGGATTTTATACATTTTCACCCTTTGACGACATGTTTTTATGCCTGCCTCTAAATTTTGGCAAATTTACGTCGTAATCTCAAATTGGTACTCCTGTGACAACGCGGTTAGTTCCTATGAGTTACATTGGTTTCGTGCGAGGTATTCGTCCCTCTTACGGGACCGTTTTGTTACTGTTTTATTTTTTCACCTATTTACATAATGTTTTTATGAGTAAATCCAACTTTTTACAAATTTATATCGTATACTAAAACTGGGAGTCCCGTGACTACGCAGTCAGTTCATACGAGTTACATTATCCCCGTACGAGGTGTTCGTGCCTCTTATGGTAGCATTTTGGGGTTATTTTACATTTTCTCCCTTTGACGGCATGTTATAATGCCTAAGTCTAATGTTTTGTAAATTTACATGGTACACTAAAATCGGAAGACCCGTGACTACGTGGTAGGTTCCTATGAGTTACATTGGTCCTGTGCTAGGTGTTCGTGCCTCCTATGGTACTATTTGTTGGTTGTTTTATGTTTTCACCCTTTGACGGCATGCTTTAAGACTAAGTCCAATTGTTTACAATTTTTCTTTGTATTATCAAACTGAGACTCCCATGATTATGTGGTTGGTTCTTACGAGTTACATTGATGCCATATGGGTGTTCATGCCTCTTACCGGACTGTTTTCTAGTGGTTCTACATTTTTACCCTTTGATGGCATGTTTTTATGCCCAAATCTAACATTTGGAAAATTTACATCCTAAACTAAAATCGGGAGTCCCTTGACTACGCGGTCGGTTCATACTAGGGGTGAAAAAGGATATTTAAAAATCCGATTCCGTATGGTATTCGTTTATGAATTTAGAAAATATTTGTTTTAATAAGTATTCGAAAGAGATGATTTGGATAAACGTTTCAAATATCCAAGAAAGTGGTTACGAATACAGATAATGCTTGTACCTATGATGGATAATCCATTTCCAAGGCGGACTATCCATATTGACTGATATCAGTTTTTACGGATATTTGTATCCGTAAAATAAATATATCAACATGTACTTTTAATAATCACATTGGGAATTCTCTAAGAAAAGTATGTAATAGCCAGTTTTCTATTGGTATTTTATGGTGGAGAGTTACAAGAGCATTTGGGGAACAATTATATTGGGTATAGTATTTTTAATAAGATTATGTCCACGCAAAACTTTCTTTTTTATTTATACTGATTAACAAAATCAAAAGGAAAAAGTACGTTGGAAAAGAATTGAATAATGATCTTTACTGAAACATGTTTATTCTTGCAACGGCTACATCAATTTTTCTATTTTTACGGGGATACAAGGAAATCCCCCACCATATGCCTAATTCCCAAAGTATTCATAGTCTTATTTAGAAGTATTTCTGAGATGGAAGCATGTAAAATCGATAGCTATTATAGTAATGTTTTTTCCTACTAGCCACAGCTCAACAACAAAAGGTTATATATCATAAGTGGACGCAGTGTAGGCCTTGGGTTGGGTGCCCGACTCCCCTTTTGAACTTTTGAAAAAATTACAACTAGTATATTATATATGGTATAAAATTTACTAAGATTGTAATTATATAATGCTAAACTGAAATATAAAAGAGTAATAATATATTTGATTCAGTGATTAAATTAGTGTGTTATTTATATCTTAATGTATTTTAAATAATAAAACCAGATAAGGAGATTATTCGAATCCGAGAAATTCGAGAGGATACATATACGGATAGTTGTAATTATTATCTGGGTGGATATAGATATGAATACGGATAGTGCAGGGTGCTGGCAGATACATATATGTATATTATAGTATCGACTCCATATCCATCATTTTTACACCCTTAGTTCCTACGAGTTACATTGGTCTTGTGTGAGGTGTCCTTGCCTCTTATGAGACCGTTTTGTGGTTGTTTAACATTTCACCCTTTGACGGCATATTTTTATGCCTGCGTCTAACTTTTGGAAATTTTATGTCATATACTCAAACCGGGAGTGTCGGGACTACGCGGTCGATTCCTACAAGTTACATTGGTCCCGTACGAGGTATTCGTACCTCTAACGGGACCGTTTTGTGGTTGTTTTACGGTTTCACCCTTTGACGGCATGTTTTAAGAATAAGTCCAAATATTTATAATTTTTTTACGTATACTCAAACCGGTAGTTTCATGACTACGCAGTTTGTTCCTACGAGTTACATTGGTCCCGTACGTGGTGTATGTGATTTCTCATGAAATCATTTTCATCAGAAATTGCTTCTTTATCAGTGTGAACATTGACATCAACTTTCTTTGAATCTACATCATCCCTATGCAATGGTCCAACATAAAGTTCAACCACCCTAACAACCTTTGATGACTCATTTACTTGATAAATGACATCGTTAGTGACATCAGTGGTATTTATGTCAACTATTTCCACTTCCAGGTCAAACAAGTGTCGGTGTTGGAACTCTTGCACAACTTGCCAATTTTTACCCAACTTTTTGTTAGGAATATAAAATACTTGTTTTTCTTATATTTCTAGCACATAAGGGACCTTCCTACACTACCTACTTTTTACATTGACACTCTTAAAATGGTCATAAACTTATATTCTCGATTTTTTTTCCTGTCAGTTTCAAACCATTCACACTTAAATGGGATATCCCGATTTCCTTTGATATAATCTAACTTGACAATATTTGTTAACACTTCACAAAAGTAAATTTCATGATTATTATGTTCTCTGTTCACAATCAAACCGCTATCTTAACTACTACGGTGACTGTCATACTCCTTAGTATGAAACTTATCTCCATTAGCAATGCAAGTAGTGAACTTTCATATTTGAACATCAGGACCACACACGAATGCATGCATATAGTTTATTAGTGGCTAATGCACATATTTCTGTAAAAAAAACTTCCAAAGCGTAAGTTTTTTACATAAATATGTGCATATAGTTGATCAGTGGCTCCTACAAACTTTTTACAAGATGATTGGGATCAACAACTAATGATTCTTAACAAGTGGGACTAGACCCCAAAAGCCTTAAATGTAGACACACACACACACACACACACACACAGATATATATATATATATATATATATATACACTAGCGTATGCCCGTGCCTGAAGGCAAGACGAAATTTTCCAAAGTATGTAATCGCGAAACGGCGACAATTTTTCAAAGTATGTAATAGCGAAACGCAAAAATTTCGAAGTGTAATTTCAAAACAATGGGCCATAATATCATTTATTTATAGGACTATTCACCATGCTTAACAAACAACAAATAGTCCAATAACATTCAAATAGTACGAAATATACAATATTCATCCATCGAATTCACATTGTGTCTCAAAAAAACAAAGTGTCAAATTTTTAAAAAAATTGGGCATAATCTCCTTTGTTTATGGAACTATTCACCCTGTTAACAAATAAAAAATAGTCCAACATCCAAATTGTCTAAATTCATTAAACAAATTCACATATAAAATGAAATATATAATATTCATTCATCAATCAAATTCACTTTCTCAAAAAAACAAAGTGACAATTTTTAAAAACAATTGGGCATAGTCTCCTTTGTTTATTGAACTATCCACCCTATTTAAGGGGTGACAACAAATCAAACAAAAAAAAACCCTAAATTTGGAGATGGGAGCTAGAAGGTAGAGAAAGGAAAATATGAATTTATTCTTTATGTGGAACTTCCTAAAAATGTTTGTGCCGTGGTGTTTGACCACCATCTTGGATGGTGAGAGTTACTACTGTTATCTTCCCATCATTGTTCCCACCTCTCGCCATTATCATTCTCTCCCTCTCGATTTTCTGTACGATTTGACAAACAATAAACATAATTAATTAGTTTCTCGAACAAATATACAATCACATAAGTAAATATACAATTAGTAACATACATGAGCTTTTTTCATCCTAATCTTATTAGCATCCAAGGAAAAGAAGATTTATAGTAATTTCCTAGCCATGTTATTCGATTCTTGTAGTGAAGCTGAAAAGTGGGTAACAATAAAAAATAATAGTAATTTCCTAGCGATGTTATTCGATAAAAAGTCCAACCTGTGGCAATATCGAACAAAAATGGAGAGCAAACTATTGTATCAACTTTGATAAAAATTACAAATAACATTCCATTGGGAAGAGGTAATTGGTTGGGTGTGAGATTTGTGCGTGTGTGTACGTGTGTGCGTGCGTGAGTGGGGAAGGGGGAGGGGGCGGGGTACTTTTTTTCAGGTGAAGGTAACAATGTGTGGGTGTTAGATTTGTGTGTGTGTACGTGTGTGTGCATGTGTGTGCATGTGTTAGTGGGGAAGGGGAAGGGGGAGGGGGCGGGGCAGGGGGAGAAGATGAGGGAGATCTATGTGTGTGTGTGGGGGGGGGGGGGGGGGGGGGGTTATGTGTGTTTGTGTGCGCGTGTGTGCGTGTGAGTGGGGAAGGGGGGAGGGGACGGGGCAGGGGGCGGTGGAGGGGTAGAAGATGAGGGAGAGTTGTTTGTGTGTGTTTGTGTGTGCATGTGTGTGAGTTGATAAGGGGGAGGGGGATGCATATACGCAGATTGCATATATGCATCGCATATATGCTGTGCGTGTGTGAGTGGGGAAGGAGGGAGGGGGCGAGCGGGGGAGGCGGAGGGGGAGAAGATGAGGGAGAGTTGTGTGTGTGTGCATGAGTGAGTGGGGAAGGGGGGAAGGGATGGAGCAGGGGGTGGAGGGGGAGAAGATGCAGGAGAGTTGTGTGTGTGCTTGTGTGCGTGTGGGGAAGGGGGGAGGGATATTAGCAGGGGCGGGAGGGGGATGCGGAGGGGGCGGGGGAGGGGGCTGCATATATGCAATATGCATATATGCAGATTGCATATATGCATCGCATATATGCTCTACGTGTGTGAGTGGGGAAGGGGGGAGGGAGCGGCACAAGGGGAGAAGATGAGGGCGATCTCTGTGTGTGTGTGTGTGTGTGTGTGTGAGGGGGGAAGGGGGGAGGGATTTTACCAGGGGCGGGAGGGGGATGCATATATGCAGATTGCTAACCTGAATAGGTTCTGTACATGATTAAGTAGTGTATCATAAATCATAAGAATTACTAACCTCAATGGCTTAATTCAGAGTGAAAATGGAGCTTAGCTGGGAACTGACACTCTTTCGCATTTACCCATTCGCAAGTGTTCCATATGGCTACATTAGAGAAATTAAATTTCAAGAATTAATAACAGAATACTTGATGTATTTAATTGAAAATGAAATGATCAATTAGAAAAGAAAGGTCACTTATAACCTCTTCTGATGTTTCAGACATATAGTGGTTAATAGGCATTTAATCAAACACATTAATTCAAACAAAATGTAATCAAAGTTAGCCAGATAATCTGCAACATTTAAAAGTAACTCAATTCAAACAAAATGTAGAAAGACTCGAGAAGAGTTTATATTCAATGTGTCTACTAAAATCAAATTAATAAGAGATGAAACAAATACGGGGCAAACATACTATTATTCATAAATGTCACCATAGATACAAAATTGTTTTTTTCTTGCCCTCACCAAGGCAATGACACAACCACAGGCCCGCCGCAACTCGTGACTGGGCATTTCTGCCTGTTCGAGGGGCTTGGGGGCACCAGGAGTCCCTTCGGGACTGCAATCCCACAATGTCTTCAACGGAATAAACTGGAAAAATCGTCAACATAGGCAGGCCTGCATATGCATATATGCATATGCATATGCATATATGATGCCTGCATATATGCTGCCTACATATATGCATATGCATATATGCAGTGCATATATGCAATCTTCCTATATGCAGCATATATACAATCTTCATATATGCCAGTGCATATATGCAGTGCATATATGCGTGTGTGTGAGAGATCTAATTCCTTATACCTTGGCTGAAATGAGCGCCAATAAGAAAGATATAATATTTTTTGTAATTTTCCATTAATACCAAAAACCTACATAATAATGTAATTTGAAGATATCACAACTTGCACATACATACCAAAAATCATTGATAAGAGATCCATATAGGCAAGGGCACGAAATATAATTTGGAAAGAAATTTGACATGCCAAAATATAATTTCTTCATGTTCAATTTTTAAATCTGCAACACCCCGAGGCCAACCTGCAAAAGACACACTCGCACCATACATGTATCTAGATAGTACACCATACATCAATGAATGCAAATTTCGAAAAAAAGTGTTGAGAGAAAATCAATACTTTAGAAATCAAAAACTTAAAATCAAAGAGATCATTGCGCAAAGCCACAAAAACCCAAACCTTAAACAGGACAAAACCAAATATAACAAAAGAAGGGATATCTAACCCCCTGTATATAAATTGAATCCAAGTGCTAGGTGCTAAGAAATTGCAGGTTCACACATTTAATCCTTTCAACCTCCCAATGTCTCATGTTGGAGACTCACACATATACCTGCTCTATTACATATGCTGCAGCATGCCTGCTAAAGCTTGGTGGACATGCCTCTGCTACATGAGCTTCCTCCCACATGGATCTATCAGCATACCTACTGCTGTCATGGCCTAATATGGTACACTTGGACTGTGGACGCGCCTCTATCTTTCTATGCTCACACCTTGGACTGTGGACTGTGGACCTGCCCGAGCAAGTGATGGTTTATCATCATTTCTATTATTTTCCAATTGTTGTCTTAATTCAATAAGATATAGCATTAATTCAATAAGAAATGTGTATAAGGTTGAGATTGATACATTCATTTGGCAAAGATATAGCATTTAAAAAGAAAAAGAAAATAGTGGAGAGTGATGGACCTTGAGAGCAAATTCCCAATGCAAGGCGGTGATTCGTTCGTGAAGGGCTTCGAGGACGGTTCTGTGAACACGTTTCCTATCTTCCATTGATGTAATAGATCAGGTTCTATATAAATTAGTTATGTGCACACGTTTCAAGTTAGAAATTTCTCCTTCCAAGAAATGGATGGAACAATAAAAGCATATATCTTTGAAAAAAATCATACAGGTCAGAAATACCATATGTAGTTGGATTTGAGTCGAAAGCTTATTGTATCGTTCTTATGGTTAACGCTCTCAAATCTTCTTGTAATAATAACAATTGAGCAAAGTGAAGATGACTGCATCACTGGTTGTTCTCCAAAGCTCCTTTACTTCTGATTCTATTTCTTACAACTCCTTAATAATCTTAGCTTCTCACCCTCTCTCTGCTCACCTTTGGTCAAATATATGAATTATCCATGTTCTGTTGTAGCAAAACTAAAGCGATGGGAGCGGATCAAAGCGTCCTTCAGCAGTACCTAAAAACTCAATGTATTAAATTACTTCAGATGTTGAATCTTAATTCCAGATGGGGAGAGTATCTGTTAATTGAGTTTTCATAAAATGAAAGATGCTCAAGGAAAGTGCAATGAAAGATGTTCAAGAAAAGTGTAAATCGTATGTAAATTACTGCAGCAGCTGCTTTCGCTCTAGGTCTCAGCGCCATCCCTTCTCATTGTCTAGGGAGACATTGGACTTTTAGAATAAAATGGTTAGCAAACACAACACGACTTCAATATTTTATTAATCAAAACAAAAAAATAGTCATGTGTGGATCAACTGACCACTACTGATATTAGTTTTATAATAGTGTCGGTTCACAATGTTAGCGCTATATTAGGGGTCCAAAAGAAGTGGCACCCAAACGCAGACCAATGCAGTGCGACACATGAGTTTGTCACATTTGTGATACGACGTACAATTATTGTTATCAGTATATACATATAAGTGGTTGTGGTACAGGTGAGCGAGGATGATGATGATGTAAACGAACTGATCTGATGCCTTGTTAGCAGCCTCAAGTGCCTTCTTAAGGATTTGTAGCTTCTTTGACTTTGTTATCAGCCTCAAGTTCCTCCTATTGAATCTTTGGACCATCTTCTCCTATATTGGGATTTTTCTAAAGCATGGATAGAGTTGTATTTGTGATCTTTTTTAAGTCAACTTAAATTTTAGCATACCTATTACTGAGATACTCATAAAAGCTGTCAAAGTTAGTTTGATTTCTCAAATATATAACAGTTGGTCTTTGTTTTGGCTTTGGATTTGGAACCCATTATTCCACCACCCCACTTATTCCTATGATCCTCATACTTATCATTGAAATTTCCTTTAATATCTTCCAAGATTTTGCCGAATTCCATTTTATCTTTGTTCTTGATTGTGGTCAAGCACAAAACTGACATTTTTTTCTTGTGGATAATTTCTCTCAATCACGATTTCCCCTTCATAATGCAGTAAAATCAGTGCATCACAATATAGGTATCAAAATAACAAAATCTATTGGGTCCACATCATGAACAATAACTACCAGCTATGCTTTATTCTGCTCGATAATGTAGGTGACATGGTTCAACCTATACTTCACAACAATAGGATTCTTCGCCTCGGGATACTTTCCTTCAGCTTCACCTTAAGCCATTTTTAATAGGCACTCCTTCAATCTCAGCTTGAGGATCCTCTTCTTATATCCCAAATTTATTTGGACGTTTCTCGAACAATGGATTCACTACCTTCTCTGTTTTCTTCATAGCTGCCACTGGAAGTTTTCCACCTTTCTTCGGACTTTGTACACTACTAACTATAATCTAATCAAGACAACACTTACAATAGCTTATTGAAATCTTGAATTTTGAAAAATCTATATTCATATAACCAAGCAAAGAGTGGAACAAAACCAAAACAAACTTTGAAAATATCAGATATATAAGGAAGTTTAAATATACACTTACCGAAAAAAGATGTTTGGAAATATTGATGTTGGGAAATATTGAGTTCAATATTGAGCTGTGACACAGATGTTTGGAAATATTGAGTTCAAAACATCTTTGTCGGCAAACATTAAAATAGTGAAAATACAATGATGGTGTTGTTGATCATGAAAATGGCACCCCTGCTACTGAAGCTCAGGTGCTAATAACATTGTCCTAATAACATTGGGCCAACACTGATCCCTCACCTCAAAATTTGCAATGCAATGTGATTCCACATATTTCATGAAAGCATTGAAATTAACACAATGAGTCGACCATGAAAAGTTACACCGGTTTAAATTAGACCAAATAGAAATAGCAAACAGGTATAAAAATCAACCATGAATCGACCATGAAAAGTCATACCTGTTTCAATCGTTTATACACAATAATCTTTGTTTTGAAGATATGGTGCATGAAATAAGTTACAATACACATGGACCTATATAAATTTATGTAAGCAAATCAAAATTCCTACCATTACATATCAACCAAAAAAATTATTTAAAGAGAGAAAATTAATCCAATACTACCTAAATGAGTAAATAAATTAAAAGTGAGTAATTCAATATTACATGCACTTTAGAATATTAAAGAGAGAAAGTTCAAACTAAGAGATATACGAATATGAAATGGAAATAAAATGTGAGAAAGTGAGGTGATTTGAACACATGAATCAACATTTTAACAACCAAATCAAAGTTAAAAAATAGTATATAAGAACTACTAAAGAGGAGATATAACAACGGTGCCAATGCTCATGTATGGAGTAGTACAGAGAATCGATTAACTAAGGATTCTCTAAAATCATCTCAATGCTCATGAATCCCTAATACTTTAGGACACCATTTCAGTGGTATCTAATCCATACATCAGTGATGTAATGAACTTATTTACAACTCACAATCATCATGATATAGGCATAAAGAACATTCAAAATGGAATGAGTGTTGGATAAAACAAATTCACCATACACAATCATTGGCGATACACGCAATTGGTTACATTCTAAATTAAAAATTGAACAAACTTATTACTTGTGCAAGTTAAATCCGCTGAAATGATAACAATAGTTGTTGACTACGTCCAAGATACACATAAAGAAGGTAAATATTGTCAATTACTTTACTTATAAGATCAAGAACCCCTAATGTATTAGGGATTATCAGCAAAGAAATTACAGATCCCAAAACAATTGTTCACATGTTTCAAAACTGAAAGTACGAAAAAGTACCACTTTTGAGAAATGGATGTGTATACATTACCTGTAACTCAAAATCAACAAAAATAAATCAAAATATCCATAGATGGTTGTTAAATACTTGACCAAACAATAAAATAAAAATCATTACCAACAAGTAATCAAATACAAAAAGGGCCTATAAAAGTCAAGTTCAAATATAAAAGTCAAAATAAACAACAAAAACATACACATAATTCGATCTAAAACAAAATAAACAAAATCTGTAATCAATTTAGAAACAAAATCTATAAACAAAATATGAACAAACCGAATACATCAAATTTGAAACATAAAACCCAAACCATTTGAAACCTCAAATCAGAACGAAACCATTTGAAACTTAAACATAAAAGAATGAAGAGATAATGACATAAAAAATAGTGAATATGCAAATATGCACCCAAGCCCAAATATGAAGTAATTTGAATAATCCTAATATAATTCGGAGACAACATCTCATGAATTACATGGTGTTCACTATCAAAATCATTCCATATCTAATGTCTACCATCGAACATCCAATGTTCAAGCACACGCCAATCCCGATTTCAAAATAAATAGTAGAAAACATATTTTTAAAAAAATGCCACTTGACAACATATATGAATAAGACCACTGTCTTGGCACACATCCATATAACCCATTCAATACCACCGACCAAAACAATATTTTTTCTTCGGCCTCAAATCCTAAAACCCAAATCATAACCTCAATTTATACATACACACAATAAAAATGAAAAAGAGAATACCTGTTTATTTGCAAGTATGTGCAGATCTTCATCTGCAATAGAAGAAATAAACAACAAAGTACAAAAAATAATTAGATTCTAAAACATAAAACATAAAAGAATGAAGAGATAATGACATAAGAAATAGTGAATATGCAGATATGCAACCAAGCCCAAATATATAATTCAGACACAACATCACATGAATTACATGGTGTTCAGTATGAAATTTCATTGAAAACATGGGGTTCTTTTGGCAATGCCCAAAATAAAATAAAGAAACAAAGCCCTAAACATTACCAAACCGAAAATTATATGAACCAAATATACCTCTCAGTACACAATAGAGAAACAAACCCTAAATATAATAATAAATGTACACATATATAAGGCCCTATATAAAATAACAAATGTACACATATACATAAACAAAATATACATGTATATCTACATATGAACCAAATAAAGCTCTACTCTACATATGCAGCTATATAATATGAACAAATCGAACCAATATATGAACAAACCGAATAAATCAAATTAGAAACATAAAATCCAAACCATTTGAAACCTAAAATCATAACCAAACCATTTGAAGCTTAAAATCAAAAGTAAACCTAAAATCGAAACTTACCTAAGAGTAGCGGCCCTAAAATCGAAACTTACCTGGGAGTAGCGGCGGCTGGGAGAGCAGAGAGGCAGGTCTTGTTTTTGGGTTGCTAAAGAGAGATCGGGAGTAAAGAAAGAGACCATAAGCAATGAAAGAGAGGGTAAGTTTGGGTTGTTTACCAAAATGCCCCAATATTTGAATTAAAGTGTAAGTTTGATGGGTAGAAAAGAGGGGGAAATCCAAAAATTAAGGGGTAGGTTGGTAAAAAAGAAAGGGAGGTGATCTGAACCTTTAAAATGTGTAAAAATGTGTAAGGAGGTGGCACACATCTTGACCGTTAAAATGTGTAGACAATTCAAAAACTTCCCTAACTTATTATATATATATATATATATATATATATAGAGAGAGAGAGAGAGAGAGAGAGAGTGGCTCAATTTGAATCAAGATCTCGACATCTTCCAGGTTTGGTTTAAACCCATGAAGGGCTTAAATCCTATTTCTTTAAGCTAGGGTTAACGGGTTTAGAAACTTTAGAGCAACTCTGTTAAAAATTGGTTTGACTGGTTTACTACTCATTTCTTTCTTAAATTCACTTAATATTAACTACAACCTGATAGACTCCTGACAAAATGACGAAGTTGAACTCCAATCCTTAAGTACGAGATTCTCCTCGTTTGAAGATACTTTACATATGCAAGTATTTACTCCAAAACAGATGCCTATATTTATCTAAAGCTGTAAAAACTGAAATAATGTTTCTTGTTTAATTTTCAAATGAAATTAGATTATTGTGACATTTCAAACTTCATTCTTATGGGATATTAACTAATCACCTTTAGACCAAGTTATAATATTCTAGCGTGTCAAATTCTAAAAGATTCACTAAGTTAAACAATGTTGGAGTCAAGAATCATCCAAATCAAGCTCGGTTCATTTTCTAAAGCCTCGTTTGATTGTGCAAATTGTTTGATTATGTAAATTGGTTAGTTGTGAATTAGTGAATTGTAAATGAGGGAATCTGAAATGAGTTTAAATCCAATTTTACGCAATGTTTGGCAATCTGAAATTGATGTTAAGGTTGAATTAATAGAAAAAATAAGATAAAAATGAATAGAGAGAGGGAGAGAGAGAGAGAGAGAGATATGAGTAACTTTCCGATGAACTTTCTACGACTCCTATTTCAAATGGATGCATTTCATGTTTTTTATGAAATGCTCCAATTTTACATTTTACGCAAGAGATAAAATGGGGCAATTAATGAATCATTTTATTAATGAAACCAAACACAATTAATCGTTCAATTTGTAAATGGAACAATTTAAAATTTAGGGACAACCAAACAGGGCGTAATTGAATGATTCGCTGATATAATTTTGCTAAAACAATTATCATATAATAATAGAATTTCACTCATGAATCTTCATTTCTAAATACTCTTATGGTGATTAATAACTAATTCAATAACTACAATTCTAACCATCATAAAATAATGAAAATAATAAACATAAATAAACAAAATGTATTATGTACTTACAATGAAATTTGAAGTCTTCAGGATGAAGAGAGATCAACTGACAGTACCAGTCATTTAACAGAAATAAAATAATCGATCAAACCTACCTAAATGAAACGCAAACATAAACCCTAGGTAAAAAACATGAAGTAATGATAAAAATTGAAAGTAATAAAGAATACGAAGGAGAAGATGAGATTCTGGGACTGAACCTTCATAAATGAATAAATTCATAAACTAAACATTCGCAAGAAGCGGTACACCAAGCTTCGCAAGTAGACGATATTACGGGAAGATGAGAGAGAGAACCAACGAAGGAGAAGATGAGAGAGAGCATCGACAAAGGAGAAGGACTGAAGGGGGTAGGGTTTCACAGATGGGATATAGTGGGGGAAAGGAACCGACACTCGATTTTTTTTGTATAATTTGATATACTTTGGTATTATTCATTAAAAAAAATATAAAACACTTTTGGCATCACAATTTTCTTTCTTCCCAAAACTAATTTATTTTTCTCAACACACTCTTATGTTGTAAAAAGTTAGGCGATGTTTGGCAACATCCAACTATGATGCCAAAAGTTAAATTTCCCCCTCTGACTAAGCATAAATTCTTCTGAATTTAGCCCCTTAATTTAGTAATTTTAATATCTCGAACAACATAATTGATTTTCTTTTATCCTATATCATTGCTAATGACTTCTTCTAACAAGTACCCCAAGTTTCGTGTATTTATTACTGATTTTACAGGTATTTAGTGCAAGAAAAGAAAGAAAGAAACCGAAAGAAAGTAAGATAAGTCAAAAGCGCAAAAGCATAAATTTACACCCGAAGTTTGGATTTGAAGTCTGAATGAAAGTTGAAGATCATCATTTCACAAGAGCGTAGGAAGAAACGACAATCAAATCGGAGCTCTGGGTCCAAAGATATGACAAGTCAAAGTTGGTAAGAAAAAGTTAAAGTTGAAGAATATCAAACTGATCCGATTGATCTCGGATCGATCCGAAATGCATCCATTCCAGTAGACCCAAGATTGATACAGAATCGATTAAAAATAAACCGATCTGATGGGATTCAGATCTGTCCAGTTGGAGGAAAGAGAACCGATTCGGCTAATGGAAAACGAACCAATCCGATGGGATCCGGACCAGTCCGACTGTTCCAAATTCTGGAATTTATTATGGAGGTTGAAGAGTTTCATCTCCTGGAAATCCTTGAATAATTAATTTTTATTAGTTGTAAAATCGATACTTGGGTATTATAAAAGGCCAAAAACCCTAGAAGATAAGGGAGCTTTTTTTGGTCCCCTTAAGAGTTTCTTTTTACCAA
Organism: Sambucus nigra; assembly: GCA_949130495.1. Classification (NCBI taxonomy): domain Eukaryota; kingdom Viridiplantae; phylum Streptophyta; class Magnoliopsida; order Dipsacales; family Adoxaceae; genus Sambucus; species Sambucus nigra. The sequence continues at coordinate 492,484 of CASBWL010000256.1, forward strand.
ACAATTTTCATATTTTAGAAACCCTAGTTGTAATTTGGAGGAAAAGGATTATCTCAGATTCAAGTTCAATTCTCTTTTCAAGTATTGGTGTTAGATTTCAATCTTCAATCCAAGAATCAATTTCCATTCTCTTATTTGTTCTTTAGTTTACTTTCAATTCGATTCTCAATTGTTTTGCAATTCTCTTTTGAGAAATGTTTCTTAGATACATGCATAGTTATAGTTCTGTTTTCATCTAACAAACCCATGTCTAGCTAAATTTTCAAGGGTTGGGATGCATGACCCCATCCCGAGGTAATTTACCCATGTAGAAAATAGAGTGTAAATTAAAAATTAACCGAATCGTGTAGAAAAATTATACGAACATAGTAGACATTTTAATCTCTATTTCCCTAGGTACTTGGGATGTTTAAGAATACTATGCAAGTGTAATTGTTCTACACCGCTTTATATTTACCTTTGATTTCATATGATGCGGACTAGTTCCCTCATATATGTAATGCTTAGGATCTATAAAGACTGGATTCGGTTAAGATTTTAATTTAAAATTCTAGTATTTTATATGGTAAATTACTAGGGATTGGGGGATTGTATCCTAACCTATTTCCTATCATACTCATATCTATTCTTTTTACAATTCTTAGTTGTTTTTGTGCACATAGTTCATTCTAAATTTTATTCCATCACAAGTTGGAAATTTCAACCCATCAATCATCATCTTTTCTTTTCTTTTGAAGAATCATTTGAAGGTTAAATAAGCTTGTCCTACGTTATTCAGAATTGCCAATTTCTGTTCCCTGTGGAGACGATCCTATCTTATCGTAATATTACTAACGCGACAGTCTTACGCTTGAGTCTATAAAGCACGCACTTTAGACACATTTGTGGTCGCGTCAAGTTTTTGGCACCGTTACCGGGGAGCAAGTGTTTTGGTTACACTTAGGAAAGTGAAATTCATCCTCATTTGATTCATTCCTAAAAAAAATCATTTCATCTGTCATAAGATTACATTCAAAATCCCTTTCCAATCCAAGTTCACGAAAATCCCATTGCTGAAGCTAATTCTGAAAATTCTCATACCACCAACTCTCCACACTTTTGGGTTCCACATCCTTCACCTCAAAATTCAATCACAAGTCGTACTTTGAGTCAAACACTGAGTGACGGTTTTGAATCATTTGGTAGCAATATGTTTGTACACATAAGTGTTGGTGCTGGGAAGGAAGAGCTACCGTATCTTCCCATGAAAGATCTATTATTTCCTGAGCGTACTGTCACCCCTGGTTGCATTTTACTTCCGTATAATGTCGGTCAATTCCACTTTCATAATGGGATGATTCAAATCCTTCCTACATTCCATGGTATGGATTCTGAAAAGCCATATCTTCATATTAGAGAATTCGAAGAAGCGTGTGAGATGTTTGGTGATCAAACCTGCCCACAAGATGTTATTCGGTTATAACTTTTACCTTTTTCCTTAAAGGATAAAGCTAAGACCTAGGTATGGTCACTACCCTCGAATTCTATTTTATCCTAGAGAGATATGCAGACGAAGTTTGTCTCCAAGTTCTTTCCACGTCACAAAACTAACTCTGTTAAAGCTCAAATCCAAGATTTTTCCCGAAATGAGAATGAAGCTTTTAACAAGTGTTGGGAACATTTTCAGGAGTTAGTTAGTGCTTGCCCACATCATGGGATTGAAAAACATCATCTCATTTTATTTTTTCACCAAGGGCTTACTATAGCATGTAAACAACTCGTGCAGACAATGTGTGAAAGACCATTTTGGGAGCTAGACTGGAGCGATGCTGAGGCTCATCTGAAATACGTAGCAGAGACTATGCAAGCATGGGGTGTTTTTGACCCCAATAGTCAAAACAAAAATCAATAAGTGTCCAACTCGACTGTTGCGTTCGATATTTGTCACTTGGACAAAGACACCTTGTTAGATCGTTGATTTGACCAGTTAGAAAAGATTTTCAGAGACATACTTAAAGTTCGATTAAGAGAAGTTACTGAACCCATTTACACTGGAAAGGAGAAAGTATATGCCATTTGTGTGGATGGTCATTCTACCAAATGATGTCCTACAATACCTGCCTATAAAGCAATGTACACCGAGTAAGTAGAAGAAATAGGAGGGTTTCGAGGAAATTTTAACGTAGCTCAGGAGAATGCATAAAATCAATCTTGGAGGAATCATCCTGGTTTCAACTATGAACAACCACAAAGTGGGATTCCTCCTAATTCACATGTTTCTTTGCCTCAACCCCCTCCTCAATTTCAGCAAATGCCTCCCATGCCAACCCCTATGCATGTACCATCTCCTGATCCATATGTTACTCCACCTAGGCGATCTCTTGAGGATAATCTAAATCATCTCATCCAATATCAAAAGGAGAGCAATGCTAAGTATGGTCGAATGTTCACAGAAATACATACTAGCATCTCTAGGATACAATCTGCATTGAATACTCAAGAGAAGGGTAAATTCCCCGCTCAAGGCCAAAAAACTCCCCAAGGGAAAACTACGATTAGCTCTACATCATCAGATTCGCCGGAGCAATGTCAAGCTGTCATGACTTTACGAAGTGGTCGCGTAATTGATTTGACGCCACCACCTCCCAAAGAATCTAAAGCTAAAGAAGTTTTAGAGTATAAGGAGACCCCATTGCATATGGATGATAAGGATGAAGAAGTTGAGCCTGAAGTTGAAGTAAAACCGCCCACTGCTGCTCCATTTCCTCAACACTTGGCACCATCCAAAAAGGGAGCCTCGTGTACTGAAGTGTCAGATGTTCTAAAGCAAGTAAAGTTGAACTTGCCATTTCTGGATGCTATCTAATAAATTCTCGCCTATGCCAAAGTCATCAAAGATCTTTTGACTATCAAACGACGGCTTAAGGTAAAGAAGAACGTCTTTTTGGCACAAAATGTGAGCTCGATCCTTCTTAATGATCTTCCACCAAAATTCAAGGATCCTGGTGCACCCACAATCTCGTGTGTTATTAGAGAGCGTATAATGGAAAAATATTTGCTAGACTTAGGTGCGAGTGTGAATATCCTTCCATACTCTATCCATTAGCAGCTTGATTTAGATGATCTTAAACCTACGCGAATCACTCTACAGTTAGCAGATCAAACAGTGAAAGAATTGTGGAGGATGTAATCTTTCAAGTGGACACATTTTACTTCCCTATAGACTTTGTTATTTGGGACATGGAGCCTTCCCCTCATTCTAGTAATCATGTTCCTATAATTTTGGGCCGTCCATTTTTAGCTACTGCTAATGCTTTGATCAACATACGAAATGGCCAAATGCAACTCACTTTTGGAAACATGACCCTTGAGATAAATATTTTCAATGTTGCTAACAAAATGGGTTATGATGATGAAATTAATGAGATTGATCTTATTGAGGAGGTGGTGGATGAGCACATTGAGAAGATCATAGGTGGGGATGCACTTGAAGTTTGTTTAGTGCAAGGTGTAGAGAGTGAGAGTTCTTATACTGAGTTTGAGCGTGAAGTGAAGGAGTTGGGAGCTTTGTTACAAGAAGAAGTGACTTTTAAGAAGTTGAGAGATGTTGACTGGATTTCTAGATTTAAAGAGTTACCCACGCAGGAGTCACGCATGATCCCCTCTGAAGATAGATTTCCTAGTCTTGAGTTAAAGAAACTACCCTCTCATGTAAAATATGCTTTTCTAGGAGATGATGAAATGTATCCTGTTGTTGTCTCTTCTAGTTCAAAAAAAGATAAAGAGGTCAAGTTATTAAAAGTTTTGAAAAATCATATAAGTGCTTTTGGTTGGACAATAGCAGATTTGAAAGGTATAAGTCCTTTGATTTGTACCCATAAAATCCACCTCGAGGAGTAGGTGAAGCCCTCGAGAGAATTGCAAAGGCGAATGAACCCAACCATGAAAGATGTAGTTCGAGTGGAGATCATTAAATTATTAGATGCTAGGATTATCTGTCCCATTTCTGATAGTAAATGGGTGAGCCCAATACAGGTTATCCCGAAGAAATCGGGTACGACTGTGGTTGAAAATACTAAGGGAGAATTAATACCTCAATGCACCACCATCGAGTGGCGTGTTTGCATTGATTATCGAAAACTCAATGCGGGAATAAGAAAAGATCATTTTCCCTTGCCTTTTATCGACCAAGTGATTCAACGAGTGGTGGGTCATCCTTACTATTGTTTTCTAGATGGGTATTCTGGCTATAATCAGATTGAAGTGGATATACTTATCAGGAAAAAATGACTTTTACATGTCTGTTTGGCACGTTTGCTTACAAACGATACCGTTTGGATTATGTAATACGCCAGCAATTTTTCAAAAGTGCATGTTGAATCTCTTTAGTGACATGGTAGAAAAAGGTCTTGAGGTGTTTATGGACGATTTCAGTGTTGTTGGTTCCTCTTTTGACCAATGTTTAGCTAATCTTGAAATTTTTTTATTTCGGTGTGTGGAAAAAGACTTAGTCCTCAATTGGGAAAAATGATACTTTATGGTAACCGAGGGCGTAGTTCTGGGCCACATAGTCTCATCTAGGCGAATTGAGGTTCATCGAGTAAAAATCGAAGTAATAGCTGAGCTATCCCCACCAAAATCACTTAAAGATGTGAGGTCCTTCCTAGGTCATGCTAGATTTTACAGGAGGTTTATCAAGGACTTTAGTGCCATTGCTAGACCCTTGAGTAATCTTCTCATGAAGGACACTCCATTTGAATGGAATAAAGCATGTCAATAAGCTTTTGATAAATTAAAAAGCCTGCTAATTTCTACTCCTATCATGCAAGCTCCGGATTGTTCACTTCCATTCGAGCTTATGTGTGATGCAAGTGATTACGCGATTGGGGTTGTTTTAGTATAGAGAAAAGATAAGAAAGCTCATGTTATTTACTATTCTAGTAGGACCTTATTTGTCCCCCATCTTAACTACTCCACTACGGAGAAAGAATTACTAGCAGTCATTTTTTATCTCGATAAATTCCACTCTTACATTGTTGGGTCGCCCATCATTTGCTTCACTGATAACTCGGCACTTAAATATCTTCTGACCAAGAAAGATGCCAAACCGTGCCTAATTAGGTGGATCCTACTCCTACAAGAGTTTAATCTCTCAATTCATGACAAGAAAGGAGTAGAAAATGTCATTACCGACCATTTGTCGAGGCTCTCGTCAGACGTACCTATTGATCCGATTCCCATAGACAAGTATTTTCTGGATGAGAATCTATTTGCTACTTCTTCTCTTCCCTAGTTTGCGAATATAGTAAATTGCCTTATCACAGGGGTCGTTCCCTCCGATTGGACTCCGCAAGAGAGAAAAAAGTTAATTACTTGGTCACGCTTGTTCTTTTATTATGATCCGTATTTGTTTAAGTATTGCTCCGACCAAATCATCCGAAAATGTGTACCTGGTGAAGAAATTCAAGGGGTAATACGATTTTGTCATACGGAGGCTTGTGGAGGTCATTTCTCCAAAAATAAAACTGTCGCAAAAATCCTGCAAAGCGATCTTTTTTGGCCCACAATCTTCCAGAATGTGAATACTTTTTGCAAATCGTGTGATAGATGCCAAATAATGGGAGTTATTACTCGTCGTGACATCATGCCATTAACCCCCGTACTTTTCATTGAGTTGTTTGATTGCTCTGGTATTAACTTCATGGGTCCATTTCCACCCTCTTTTGGTTTTCTATACATCCTCGTGGCAGTAGACTACGTCTCAAAATGGGTAAAGGTAATAGGTACAAGGACGAATGACAATACGGTGGTGATAAAATTCATTCAAGAACACATACTTTCTCACTTCGAAGATCCTAAGGCTATCATCAGTGATAATCGCACTCATTTCTGCAATAGGCCGGTGGAAAAGCTAATGAGGAAGTATGGGGTCGTGCATAAAGTTGGTATGACTTATCTCCACTAATCGAATGGCCAAGCTGAGCTAGCAAATCGGGAAATCAAGAATATCTTAGAGAAGACAGTCGAACCTAATAGGAAAGATTGGTCTCTCAGATTGAATGATACGCTCTATGCTTATCGAACTGAATACAAAAATCCCCTTGGGATGTCCCCATTTCGTTTTATGTATGGAAAACCTTGTCATCTCCATGTTGCAATTGAACACAAGGCGTATTGGGCTATTAAAAGGGTGAATTTTAACATGGAAAAAGATGGTGAAACATGAAAACTTCAGTTGAATGAGTTGGAAGAAATATGCAACAATGTGTATGAAAGTGTTAAAATCTCAAAGGAAAGAATGAAACTAGCTCACGATAAAATCATCTGACGTAAGGAGTTTCATTCGGGACAGAAAGTACTTCTCTACAACTCAAGGTTACACTTATTTTCCAGAAAATTGCGGTCACGGTGGTCGGTACCATTCATTATGAAGGAAGTGTTCCCTTATAGAGTTATTGAATTAGAGGATCAAAAAGGGGGAAACACATTCAAGGTTAACGAACAACGTCTCAAGCCGTATCTTGAAGCAATTATTGTGGAAGCTGACACAATCTGGTTGTCGAACCCCATTTATGGGGATTAACTGAGCGAAATATGAGAGGTCGTCGCACCCCCGACGTGTATGGGGTGAATGTTGTATATAGTAGTGATAAGATTTTAGGATAGTTAGGGATTCATAGTTGTGTGTCAATATCAGAGGTGGGAGTCATGCACGTGTCATGAGAGCATTTCGGGTTTCGATGGGAGTTCTGAGAGTTTTGAAGTCCAATTGCATTGGAAGGTGTGTTGGATAGTAAAGAGTGCAAGGAGAGTGACCACTGAACTGAGCAGGGGAAGAAGGAATATTTTTACAAACCGAATCGGTCCATCCCTGAAAAAAGGAACTGATCCGGTCACTAAAAATCGAAAAATAAATAAAAGACCGGATCGGTTCGGTTATCTGCAGGTTGTGACCCTTCCCGAGGTTAAGACCTCTTAACCTCCACACCCCCATTCATTTCCTCTACCCAAAAATTTTGTACACCCCCTCCCCATTCTTTCCCTCCTTTATTTCCCACCAATTCTCCCCCCCCCCCTCTCACCCATCACACCTATTGATACCAACCTATCCTCCCCATTTTTTACTCTCTCTTTTTGTCCAGATCTTCATTTCCAATGGCTACCCCCCAAAAAGATAATTCCATTGAAGTGCTGCCCGATGGTAATGGAGAATATCATTCCCGCTATGAGGGAATTTGGTGACACCGTTTCTTCGGTCCTATGAGAAAAATTCACATTGAGCGTCAGGCGCTTTGGGATCAGCTTCCTAATTCTATCACCAGCCTGTTCATGTCCAGAGGCTGGTGCTGATTCTTCAATGAACCGTACGAGGCGGTATGGGAGAATGAAGTACGTTCATTTTATGGGTCGCTCATCCGTACCACAGATTCCGAATCTCAAGCGTTTGTCGACTCAACACCAATACCGTTCTCGCTAGAAATTCTGGCTAAGAAACTCGAGTCCAAGGGTGTGATCACTCCATCCCAATTTTCCTATCCCAGTCACGATCCTGCCATTTCCCAAGATGTTTGCATGTCTCGTATTGCTCTCGGTTCAGCTTGGAATACCAAGACTTTTCCTGTGGGTCATTTACCCGACAAGGCCTGAATCACTTTTCACATCATTTGTGCTAACATTTTGGAAACTTCAAATGTTCGGCTATGCGACCGCGTCAGGCTACTATGGTGTATCATTTTTTTCCCTTGAAACTCTTATCAATTTAGCCCGCGCATTTTACAATGATATCATTTGCGTGGCGCGGGACAAGAAGGGCAAGGCACCTCTTCCTTATGGTCGTCTCATTACCTCCATTCTTAAGGATGCCGGGATTGTACCTCTGCAAGATCTTATTCGCCTACCAAAGCAACTTGGGCACGAATCCCACACTCACAGTGACAAATAAATACAGCTGATCCGAGCACGTCGCGGTGATAGGGATGCCTCGAATGATGAGTCCCCTGATGAGGAAGAGGGTGTTGGTGTGGCCGATGTTGAGATGGGAGAAGGTGACGAGGAAGAATATGATGAAGCTTCTGATACCGATTATGTTCCAGATGGTGCGGTACTCACCAAGCGCATTGTTTCTCTTAAGACGCATTGCGACGGGTTTATGTCTTCATACTGTCGTGACACGAGTATGATGCTCCACATGCAAGCTAATCTTTATCGCCTCCAGTTGGGTCCCGATGCCCCACTTCCTGCTTATTTTTATGATCCTTATGACCCCAATGCGCCGGGTAGTTCCCACAACCCACCAGCACTGTAGGCAGTCCCTGTTGGATCCTAACACAGTCCCCCTCTGGTTTTACCTTATGTTGCTATTTTGATGTTTTGATCTTCTGTTTCCACAGTTATGTTGTCATGAACAGTTTATGTTGTACTTATTTGCTTATTTTATTTATCGCACTCCTTATTTCATCTTATTTAGCTTTTCGTCCTTTTGATTGAAGACAATGCAAAAGCCTAAGTTAGGGGGGATGATAAGTGCTTATTCATAAAACTTCGCATTCATAAAAAAATAAAATAAATAAAAAATTACTTTTTTTCAAAATAAATAAAAAATGGAATTTAAATTTTTTAAAAATGTCACCTTTATTCTATTTAAAGTCTCAAATTTTAAAAATTAAATGCACTAAGCCAAAATTGACCGAAGATGGAAATTGAAAGAAAATTGACGACTTAACGAATAAGTGTGGAGATTGATCAAACCCGGTGAGATTTCGAGCCTTTCAATTTTTATGTGTTTTTAAATCAATCCGAGTTTATGATTAACTCAAAGTCCTTTTCCTAATTTTAATAAGTCGTTGATGATCTCAATCCTTTGTTTTGATCGGTTATGGGAAATGTGTGAAATGTTGTCTCAAAATTCGTGCTAAATATATCTCTAAACTTAATTAATCTCGAGATGCATATGGTAATGTGATTAGAAATTTGGACAATGAAGTAGGCCCTCTTTCGTTTAACCCAAAAATATTAGCCATAATAAAGTTGTTAAAAATTATCCCTTTGCAACCCAATTTGAGCCTAATAAAATATTTTCGTTTCGTTTGATAACTCGAAAAATCCAAATAGCCCGGAATTGTGAAAAATTGGAAATTCATCAAGTAAGTCCAAAGTGTGTAATAAAAAAAGGGCAAGAAAAGAAAAATAGCAAGAAAAAAAAGAGAAAAAAATGAAAATAGAAAAAGAAAGAGAAAAATGAGCAAATGCCCGAAAAAGCACTAATGGACGTCATAAGGACATTTTCCAATTCCGAACATTTCGTGTATTCCCATTTTTACCTTTTACACCTTATACCCGATAAAGTCCTAACTGAGTCCGAATGGCGAAATTAATTACTACATGGGGAGCTAAGATATGAAAAGATAATAAAAGAGATTAAAATGGTGTGATTAATAAATGATGTTTCCCGTTTCCTAATAATTGTATTCCAATGATGAGATCTTTTCACCATATACTTCCTTCTTTTCAATTTTGTATGCGTGAATTTGTGTCCATTATATTTACTCTTTATATTATGCATATCGAGAGAAAACAACCACAATCCGAGTGATTCGTTTGTGAGTGCATCCGTAAGAATTTGAATCAAAATAAATTTTCGGAAAGTAACGTAACGCTCAATCAGTGGAAATTTGAGGCTTAATTTCTGGCTTTGCACACACACACTATGGTTTGAGACATTTGAATATGAATTTATGGTGATTATTTTTCAAAAAGTTTAAATTGTACAATTTTCAAGTATTTTGATATTTAACTGAGTCAATAAAGAATTTTGTGGGTTTATTCACTGCAATCCCTCACGAGATAAAACTCGTCCTACTAGTGTAACCTAGGGGTTTAAAGGCTTGTTGCATATGCTCAATGAAATCACTTGCCTACAAAAATGGAATTTTATTTTAATAAAGGAATTATCAAGAGTGGAACTTTGGTTAGCTTCATTTACATTGCCCGGGACGTGCAAAGTTCTAAGTTAGGGGGCTTTGAATAAGCATAAATTCTTCTGAATTTAGCCCCTTAATTTAGTAATTTTAATATCTCGAACAGCGTAATTGATTTGCTTTTATCCTATATCATTGCTAATGACTTCTTCTAACAAGTACCCCGAGTTTCGTGTATTTCTTATTAATTTTACAGGTATTTAGTGCAAGAAAAGAAAGAAAGAAACGGGAAGAAAGCAAGAGAAGAAAGGAAGATAAGTCAAAAGGGAAAAAATGTAAATTTACACCTGGAGTTCGGATTTGAAGCCTAAATGAAAGTTGAAGATCATCATTTCCCAAGAGAGTAGGAAGAAACAGCAATCAAATCGGAGCTCTGGGTCAAAAGTTATGACAAGTCGAAGTTGGAAAAAAGTCAAAGTTAAAGAATATCGGACCGATCCGGTTGATCTCGGACCAATCCGAAATGCATCCATTCCAGTAGACCCAAGATCGATACAGAATCGATGAAAAACAAACCGATCCGATGGGATCTAGACCGATCTGGTTGGAGAAAAAAATAATTGATCCAGTTAATGGAAAACGAACCGATCCGATGGGATCCGAACCGGTCCGACTGTTCAAAATTCTGGCATTTATTATGGAGGCTGAAGAGTTTCATCTCCTAGAAATCCTTGAATAATTAATTTTTATTAGCTGTAAAAATGATACTTATGTATTATAAAAGGCCAAAAACCCTAGAAGAGAAGGGAGCTTTTTTTTGTCCCCTTAAGAGTTTCTTTTTAGCAGACAATTTTCATATTTTAGAAACCCTAGTTGTAATTTAGAGGAAAATAATTATCTTATATTCAAGTTCAATTCTGTTTTCAAGTATTGGTTTCAGATTTCAATCTTCAATCCAAGTATCAATTTCCATTCTCTTATTTATTCTTTAGTTTACTTTCAATTGGATTCTCAATTATTTTGAAATTCTCTTTTGAAGTAATGTTTCTTTGATACATGATTCCATGCATAGTTATAGTTCTATTTTCATCTAACAAAACCATGTCTAGCTAAATTTTCAAGGGTTGGGATGCATGACCCCATCCTGAGGTAATTTACCCATGTAGAAAATAGAGTGTAAATTAAAAATTGATCGAATCGTGTAGGGAATTTATACAAACATAGTAGACCTTTTAATAGCTCTTGCCCTAGGCACTTGGGATGTTTAAGAATACTATGAAGGGGTAATTGTTCTACACCGCTTTATATTTACCTTTGATTTCATATGATGCGGGCTAGTTCCCTCATATATGTAATGCTTAGAATCTATAAAGGTTGGATTCAGTTAAGATTTTAATTTACAATTCTAGTATTTTATACGGTAATTTACTAGGGATTAGGGGATTGTATCCTAACCTATTTCCTATCATACTCATCTATATTCTCTTTACAATTCTTAGTTGTTTTTGTGCACGTAGTTCATTCTAAATTTTATTCCATCACAAGTTGGAAATTTCAACCCATCAATCATCATCTTTTCTTTTCTTTTGAAGAATCATTTGAAGGTTAAATAAGCTTGTCCTACGTTATTCAGAATTGCCAATTTATGTTCCCTATAACGACCATCCCGACTTATCAGATTATTAATAACACGACAGGCTTGTCCTTGAGTCTATAAAGCACGCACTTTAGACATATTTGTGGTCGCGTCACCCTCCCCCTTGATTTTGTTATATTCCATCTTAAAATTCAACCTTTAACAACAAGCTTTATTTTATGTTGCTAAAACTACAATGTAAAATGGTCCTTTTGAAATATAAATAAGATTTTGTAGCCAAAAGGGTATCTTTAGCAACAAAAATAGCTTGTGTTGCTAAATATTATTGCTAATGGTGCAAATTCTTGTAGTGATGGGATCCACACCGCCAGCTATGCTACTATATGATCTGGCCAATTATTTTGGGTCTTTCACCCTATGGTTCCGGGCCCTCCTTAATTATTCCGGTGCCATTCGATTCCATCTTAATATTTTTTAACATTTTGCAAATGTCCTCATTATTCCACTTTTTCTTTTCCCGATCGAAGGCAAAACCTAGAGTTTCACCCCAACTTGTGTTACACTTTTAAAATCATCCTTTCTTGTCCTTTTTACTTCAACATTGATTTAGCCCAAAATCATGTTCATTTAGGACTATTTTTTGTAACACCTTTTTCAACATTTTTACTTCATAAAAATGTTCTGCTTTACGTAAAATTACCATTTTACCTATTTAGTTCCAAATTTGTCCTTTTCTCTGTTTTCCTAAGTGTTATTTCCCAAAACATCATTATGTCACCTAAACTAACTTTTCAAGTGTTTTTAACTGATTAACCCTTATTTAAAACTTTGGAATAACATACTTCTCAAGTTGGAAATATCTTTATCCCACTACCTTCTTTCGCCAAGAAATCATTGGACATTTAAAGACTACTTTAAAAGAAAATAACATTTCTTTTATCAATACATGTAGTCTTGAAACCTTACACTTATCACATTTCCAACACATTTGCACACACGGTAAGAGCTAAAGTTTCTATTTTCTTTCTTTCATGTTTAAACCCAATAAAACCCTCATTATACTTGTTTATATGTTCATCATCAAAAGTACTACAAGTTTATATACTTGAGAATTTGGATTTTAATTCCAAAAATCTTATTAAATGGGTCTAACATATAATTTATTCTGGAATTTCTCAATATTGGAATAAACATGCTTTTCAAGCTAAAAGACATTTTTATTTCTCCAAAACTTTAAAAATGTCCATTTACATAAAAATCCCCAATTTTCACGAGAAAATAGTAGTGCATTTATTCATAAATTATTCCCCAAAAAATAAACATTCTTCCAACATTTTTATTCCATAAATATGTTTAACACCCAAATTTATTAAAATATATAATTTTTCTCAAAACCATTGAAAACCTTTTTGTAAACCCATTTTGCAAATCATAGGAAATATTATTCTTATGTCATAAATGAATCCTGATATGCCAAGAATGGCCTCATCCCAGATCTCTTCACCTTAGCCTAAGCCGACGGACATCAACCCGTCTAGTATAAAGAATATTGACTCGTCCAGGACTGACTCGGCCGACATGTCAAGTTTAAGGGGCTCGGCCTCAGGAGTGGAGATAATCTAGTATGGTATGGTTAGTTATGTGGAAATTATGGACTATAGATCCTCGTCCTCGACCGTGACTAGGACGACATAGAAAAGACGCATCTACTCAACTTAACTGGTGTCAATTCCTCAGTGGTCCATGTATAAACAATCCGACCTCGGCCATGATGCTCGGCCAAGGCCTGACAACTAGTTGGGCACGTGCATTTAGAGACGCATGGGAGTGTGCGATTGGCTGTAGATCCCAAGTGTACCGAAATCATTGTAACAACATCTCCCCTCACATGTGAGGGAATATTTGATCATCATGACCTACATGTGACAGAGATATCTGGCACCTCCTCATTGCCTAGGAACATAATGTGCATGCTTATTACATGCTTGGGGGTACACTACACCCCCTAAGCACTATAAATACTTATCTTCTACCTTATTATGAGGGATTGCTTATTGAAAACCCTACTAAGACTTTGTCAAAGTTATTACTTAGTGAGAGTGTGCGCTTGAGTGCTTGTATCCAAGGACATTAGATCCCATTTAAGTTTATTTCACACACTCACACAGTGGACGTAGACCATCAACGGGCTGAACCACTTATATCTGGTGTTGTGTTCCTCTTTTCCTTGCCTCTTTCTATTGTTTTAGTGTTGTATTTCTTCCATTATTGAACTAATTTGAGATTATCCATCACTTTGATCAGGTGATACCAATTATGGTATCAACGAATCCTACTCTTACAAACTCTAACTACATGACCAACACATGAAAACAAAGAGTTTTTACTAAAGAGTAGAGTTTTTCACCTCAAATGGAGCTCTAAAAATGATTGGATGAAGAAGAAGGTGAGGTAAACCCCCCACTTTCTAAGGTGGCATCTAGGAGGTTTCCTAGCTCCACAAAGATTCTCCATAAAAGTTCTAAGGAAACCACCCTTCAAAACTCCATAAAGTTTTACTTCTTCTTCTTCAAAACCCCCCCAAAACAACTCCATAAGTTCATATATCTTCTTAACAATGGAGAAAATGGGTGTATAAGGCTCATATATGGTGGAATACTAGTAAAATATGGTGGTACAGGGTGGAGATATGGTTATGTAGGGTGGTTTGTGGTGGTGGGAGAGGGGAAGCTCCTAAGAACTAGAGAAAGAGAGGGAGAACAAATCTGAAAATGGTAGGGGAGGGACCTCCCCACCTCTCTCCTATTTTTCACTTAAATAAATCCATATAACGCTTTTAAAAACCAAGCCCCAACACTCAATCCCAATTTTGGTCATCTGGGTTCACTAGGAAGCGACACATCATCGATCCCGCGGTCCAAAACATGACAACACTCAAGGGCATGCCCTTTTGAAAGATTTTTTTGTAGGTCGTTTGAAGGAGAGTGGGACCTCGTTTGAATGAGACTAGATTCTCATTCGATTACTCCTTCAAAAGACCTTTTAATGAGGTTGTGCACCTATGTAGAGGTTGGTCGTTCAATCATCGTTAGATGTCCACTTCAAACGAGGACTTTTTGTTCAAACCACTAGTATTCTCGTTCGAACAAGATAAGAACCTCGTTCGAACGAACTTCAAGTTCGTTTGATTTATCCAGATTCACTGAATCTCCAATTTCACCCAATAACATCCAACAATTAACATCAAGGACAAAAGAGTAATTAGATATAGAGATAAAATCCCATAAGCCAATAATCCAACTCCTAAGAGTTCCTCATGATTATAAATAACACGGGTAAAGGGTAAAATCCCAGGGGGTAGGTATTACAGGCTATCAGGCTTTAGGAATCACATATCACACTGAGCCAGCGGGTCGAAATATCACAACCGATCCCAAGCGTAACACATATATTGGAGGGAGTCATAAATATACGTTTGGGGGTCACGATAATAACACATTTCACCCAACCACTCTTCAAACTAACACATATTCTTACACAAGGATAATGGTCATGCAACAATACTATGTCCTGGGGAATCAATTTGTTATCTGCTGGTCAAAGTCAGGGTGGAGTTCCCACTACATGCAACTATCTACGATAGCACTATAGAGTACGTATGTAATATAAACACATAGAAGTCACACACACACACACACACACACACACACACACACACACACACACACACACACATATATATAGTACCCCAATATGTATTTATTTAATACTGGCCTCATACGAAATCCCACCACGTACGAGTCTCCCAAATCCCAAAGTCCAAATCGACTTATCGATAGTACATCTTAGTGTTCACTCACTTAAATTCCCAGTTCTCCTCACCCGAACCGAGAGATGACGCCCTCTCTTCTTTTCTCCAAGCCTTTATCTTCTCTCTTTCAGACTCAATTGTGCAGAATGTAAAAGTTGGGTACACATCCACATTCCCTACCCTTAAATACCTACAAAATACATCATAATCATATTTTCTATTAAACCCTAGGTGTAAAAAGACAATTGATTAGTCGCAAATATTGTATATTTGCTCCCGTTACTTATGCATGCATGCACATTTGGTTTCGATATATATATATATATATATATATATATATATATATGTTCTACAAGGTTTATTTGAGCTTTTGTAGGGTTTGGAATTCAAAGAGGTGCAAGTGTGCGCTTTCCGAGGAAGTTACAACACATTACGCAACTTCGAGGGAAATTTAGTCATTTATGCATTCGAGCTTCTTGCATGAATCCTTCATGGAAGTTGTATCTCTTTAAGTCACTTCGCGTAGCTTCTGAAGGTGCGTCAATCCAGAACCAATCGACTAATTTATGGTCAATTTACTCCGAGAACGCGTTGTGTGTAACAAAAGGAGAAATAGTCCTCGTTTTTCAGAATCCGGTCGATCGGCCCCAGACCCGTAATTCACCGGTGTTTTAGCTTTTGCCTTCGATTTGAGACAGGGTTTTTGATCAAGACCCTGGTCAATCGTTACCTGACCCGAGGTCGACCGATCCCCCTAGATCTGTGAATCCCCTCCTTTTTTTGTTTTGGTTTCTTTTCTTGGTTTAGTTTTTTACCCCTCTTTTTAGTGGTTTTCTTCCACTTGATATATATAGTGAGTGGTTTGTATTTTTTAGGGATATATTCATTCTTGTAAGAAATAAAAAAGAAAGAAATTATATATTTGTTTTGTTCTCTCTTCTCTCTCCTAGGGCTTGTGCTTTTCCCTCCTTGCTTTCCATCCTTTACTTCATTTATTATAAGTCAAATTCCATTTTAGTTGTAACTTTTTGACTATTGTCACTTTTGGGTAATTAATATAGTGGTTTTATCTTGAATTCTCTTTGTTGCAATCATTTTTCCCTTTTTATTAAACCCATGTTGTGTGTGTGCTTTGTTGGTATTATGAGTAGCTAGTTTCCTTAGGTTGGGAGCATAAACCCACCTTGGATGGTTCATCTTCTTGATTAATTCAATGTTTGGATCCAATAAATGGGTGCATATGTTGATATTGGAGTTTCATAGGATTTTAACTTCTCTTATCATGTAAGGGTTGTATTTAAGACTTAACTCCAACATCAATGCATTTGTTCGATAATATGTCAAAACCTTCATCTCGTATAGTAGGGGTGACATCCTTTATGTAGGATTGTTGAGAACGATATCTTATTCCCATTTGATTGTGATTCAATCACAAGAACCATTTGGGTTGTGATAATTTGGGGTGGTGGAATACTCTTCAACCTTTTTGTTAAGAATCTTTTCATAACCCGTTTTATAAATCTAGCTTGCTTCATTTAATCCTTAGTTAAGTGTTCCAGTAATTATGGTTTTCTTTGGTCCTATATAACACT
Organism: Sambucus nigra; assembly: GCA_949130495.1. Classification (NCBI taxonomy): domain Eukaryota; kingdom Viridiplantae; phylum Streptophyta; class Magnoliopsida; order Dipsacales; family Adoxaceae; genus Sambucus; species Sambucus nigra. The sequence continues at coordinate 509,380 of CASBWL010000256.1, forward strand.
CGAAACCTAAATCATCTTTTCTTTTATCTTTTATTATTATTTATCGACTTTTACCTAAAAGAATATATTCAGTACTGCATATAAATCCCTGTGAAAATTGACTCCATGTCTTACAGAGTTTTTTATTACTCTCGCGATTAGCGTGCACTTGCGCTATGTAATATTCAGAGTGAGTCAAGTTTTTGGCGCAGTTGTTGGGGAATTATTAGTAATGTAAGGACAAATTTCCAATCGAGTCAATTTGTAGTATTGGATTAATTCCGGACAAAACGATTTAAGTCATAGGAGAGAGTGTTAAGTTGTATCCATCCAAGCCTATGACAAATTTGCGTTGAAGACGCAGTGGCCCAGAATTTAAAGCTTCATCATTGTCGAGTCTAGTGCCATGTTTCACATCATTAACATGAGGATTACATAGTCTCGAAAAGGTATGAATGCACTTTTATATATGTAGGATACTTGGAGTATTTTATGCGTGCTTTAATCTAAAATGAATTTTTATTTTCAGAAATTAATTTTAGAACTTTGCATACATGTTTTGGTCTTAAAATCAAAATTTTGAAATTCATCACTTTTCATTCGAACTGTCATTCAAATGAGAATGTCGTTCGAACGAGAATTCGAACCAGTTTGCCAAAATATTCCCTGACTTTTTGTTAGAAGTTTCATTCTAATGACCTCGTTCGAAAGAGTTTTTCCAACGATATTTTGGCCTAATTTCCTTTTGCAATATCATTCGAATGACCTGGGAAAGTCGTTCGAACAACCATGCGCGAGAAAACATATTTTTTGGCCGTTTCATTTTTAACTTCCCATGTTTCCCACTTGTCCCCCTATCTTTTACCAACCATATTATGTGTGGACAAAAGAGTTTTTATTTTTAACTTTTTGAGATTTTCCTTTCTCTAGAGAGCAAAAATGTTTACCCCAAAAGTTCATGTTTGAGTGTTTGATATTTATGGCTTAAAATCTTTCAAAACATCTCTTGCACCCACAGTTTGGTTTTAATGCACTTATCTTCATATATATATATATATTTGTTGCTTGGAGTGTTTGGCACCATTGGTTCATCTCTACACCATCAAAGAAGAGAGTTTGGGTCCTTCTCCACCCAAAAGGAGTTTTTTTTGCATGTTGTGGTGTTCCAACTTGAAGAACGGTTTCTAGTGCGGGTTGATGGAGACCAAAAGCCTCAATGGTGGATTCTAAGATTCCGGTGGAGACCAGAGTTGTTGACGAGGCGGAGGTATTTATAAGAAGACGCATCAAGACTTGGATGGAGTCAAGTCGAGGAAGCAAGTCATCTATCTTGTAATTATAAACCCATACTTAGTGGACTTTAGGCAATGGTTGTCTGAGCTTTTTCCCATTTGGGTTTTTCTCGTACATCGCCATGTGGTGGTTGTGATTTATTTTTTATCTTGCAAAAATCAATTAGAATGCATGCTTAGGTTAAGTAAGATAAAATTGGGTTTAATAACACTTTAGTTTAATTTTGTGCTAAAATATGTTTGGGTGATGTTTAAGTTAATTTAATTCAAGTCAACATAATTTAATTTGATAAAATTTGGTTTGGCCTAAATAAAAAAATGAATTAATCTTGTTAGGTAAACTTTTAGGACTTGGGTTGAATTAATTTGGTTGAAGTGAAAATTTATTTGTTAAATAGTTTAATTTCACTTTGAGTTAAGTTTAATTATAATTTGAAAGAAATTAAAATTTGAAGTTTGTGTTGTTTAGAATTTGAACCATCCTATTCTGCATTTAAGGAAATTTAATATTTATAAGAAATTTTAATTAGTTGGGGGCTCCCTACATTTCAACAATTTGTATAAGAGCTGAAGCACTAATTTATTGCGTTAAGGTCCTTTTTTAGATTTTTTTTTGGTTAAAGTGAAATTTTTCCCATTTTTAAAATTTCCTTTTTTCGATGGTTCCAATTATGCGTATTAGAAAGCACATATGAAATCGGTACGTAAGTCCATAGACTAGAAGGTTTGGTAGTCAGTCGTTTTCGGGTGATCACCCACATGTTTGGTAGAAAATGAGCGTGTCCCAATATCCGTTGAGCGTTGGGGTGAGAACAAACTAAAATTAGCCAATTTTAATTCCCGAGGATTGAATGCTTTGTTTAGTATGGTTACACCGGATGAATTCCATCGTATCATGACTTGTGAAACCGCTAAATAATCTTGGGATATATTACAACTCACTCTAAGGATTCGAAACTCCAAAACCTCACCACTCAATTTGAAACCATCAAAATGCTAGAAAATGAAACCTTTGATGAATTTTATGCTAAAATTTTTTATATAGTTAATTCATCATTTAATTTGGGAGAGAAAATACCCGATGACCGAGTAGTAAAGAAAATTTTAAGGTCCCCACCCAATAGATTATCCCTAAAGTGACCGTTTTAAATTCGTTACCCACCTTGCACTCTACCAGAGTTGAGGAGTTAGTAGGTGATTTACAAACCTATGAACTTGATATGTTTTCCTCCAAAAATGGAAAGAAAATAGACAAGGGTATCGCTTTTAAAGCTCGAAAGGAGGAACTATAAGTTGTGGATGATGATAATGATAGTGACTCGGAAGATATGGATATCTTTGATAGAAAATTAATATTAAGTTTAACAAAGACAATCTTAAAAATGATTTCAAGAAATTTGAGAAATCTAAGTATGACAAAGCCGAAAAATTCCCTAAAAGACAAAATGAAAATCTTAATAGGGACGAGTCAAATAGGTGCTATGGTTGTGAGGGTTATGGCCATAGGGCGAGAGAGTTCCCCACTAAAGTAAGGAGAGAAGAAAAACAACCAATTTTCTATAATACAACCCTTAGTGATGATAATGAAAAGGAAGAGGGGCCCGATTCCCCCATTGAGCGCAACTTTATCGCATTTATGGCAAGTCATGTGAGCACCGATAATGAATATTCCCATGAAGATATACATTTACATAAATCTTACAAGCCCTTTGTTTGTGAATCCCAAAAAGATGATGGTTGTGATTGTGGAGAAGAGAAAGAGAGTGAAAGTGATGAAGAGGTTGATAAGAGTGAAGTTCAAATTACATTTAGAGAAATATATGGAGAATCTATTAAATTAAAAAGGGCTAATTTGAAGTTAGAAGCTAGTTTGAGAGAGAGTTCCAAGGTCATCGATGAGAGTGCCTTAGTGGAAGACCTTAGGACACATGAGAGAGCTCTTTGAGAGAAGCTAGATTATGTAGAAGGAGAGAGAGATAACCTTAGAGGTTTTATGGAGTCAATGAAGAAAAATCTTCTCATGTTTGAAGAGAGTAGGTGTTTTCTTGAGTCACACATTTGAGAGTTGGAAGAAAAGTTAAGAGACCCAAGTTGAGTCAAATTTGATTTGGAGTGCAGGTCCTAATAACAAGATAAAATCTTAGGCACCGTCCAAGTCAAAAATGACACTTGTGGTTTAGGATTCTATTCTTGTAATGCTTCCACTAATAAAGCTAAAACCATCCCTTAGGTAAGTCTTTTCGTCGAGTCTTTACTTGCTCACATTGTGGTCGAAAAGGTCATCTTAGGAAGTTTTGTTTTGATCTTAAACGAGGTCCTATAGGAAATCTAAAAGTAAGGTAACCGAGGTAGCCAAGATTCCTAAATCCCGAGATTGTCACTCTTCAATAATTTGGGTTAGGAGATTCGACTTGGTAGTTCACAAAATAAGATTTTTGATTCTCATGTGCTTTTACATGATTCCTCCCTTGCAAAATCTAAAGGTTGAATGTGTTGTCTTAGTTTTGCATACTTTATCTTTTGTTCTTCATGCTATATTTTTATGCTAGTTGTATGCTTGTTCGCGATTTTTCTATTCTATGCTCCACGATTAATTATATGCTAGAATTATGAATTGTGTATATCTTTTGTATTATATTCTTTCCTTTTAGTTTGCATTAAATTAAAAATACAAAAAGATTTTGTTCATCATTTGTATTTTATCTTTATGAGTAATTTTGGCTTAGTGAAAAATACAAAATGATTTTTATTTGTCTTTTGAGTAAATTTTTGTTTGTTTGGTTAAAATTGGAAAAAAAAGAAAAACTCACAAATATTTTCTTTGTGTGTGTATTTTAGTTTGACACACTTTATGTGGCATACACTTGTGTTTGAATCCTTTTCCTTTCCGCTTCCATGTGGCTAGGACTTTTGTCTATAATTTTCAATCCTTAAAATGTTCTTTGTCAAGGTTACATGGAGTAGTTTAAGTTTGACTTGCCTAATGGATTCGCTTTTTATATGCCTTCTCACACACATGCACAAGCTCTTTTAAAATTTTAACTTCACATGTATATTTGAGCTTTGTGAGGTGTTCTCCTACCAATATATTCATTTACATATCTTGTGATCTAGGAGGATGTGTGCATGTTAAATCCATTGCACATGAGATTTGTGTAATACAAAAATATGATACATGAATGTGCACGGGGAAGGGATCCAAAAGGAAATATTATCCTTTGCGAGTAAGCCACCGTTTGCTATGGACCTAAAAGAAGTACGTGGTCCAAAGGCCTAAAAGAAAATGGCATTAAAAATAAAAATATTTACCCAAGGCCTAGTTTGTTTAGATAGTTATATTCATTCAAAAGAAAAGACTAATATGAATATTTTGAGGGAGTTTGGATGGTATATCAACGATTTTGCACAATGTCCGTGTTACCTAGTTGCACTAAAGAAAAGCACTAGACTAGAGAAGATTGTGAAAGATCTCACTAAGAAGCTAGAAGATCTAAGCCTGATGGTCAAACTTAATGCTGAAGAGTATATTACAAAATGTCTAACTCATGAAAATGAAATCAAAATGTTTGATCAAAAACTAAAAAATTTGACTAAAAAAAATGAAACTCTGGAGAAAAAATACAAGGGGACATTGTTAGAATTGGAAAAATCTAAAGAAAAGACAGTAACTGTTTTCAAAAAAATTACAAAATTTGATAATAACTAGAACTGTTTTGATGGATTTATTGCTGAATCAAAAACCAATTCTGATGATCGAACTGGAATAGGGTTTTACCCCAATTTGAAGACACAAACAAAATCTTTTGAACCTATTAGGTTTGTGTCAGGAGGTAAAAGACCTATTGAAACCTACCCAGACTTTCATTCTCTAAAAACTGAGTTTGACTCAAATCATCAAAATTTTGACATTGGGGAATCAAGTTACTCTAAACATGAAAGTTCACCAAAGGCTAAATATGTTTGCCCCTTCATTAGGAAGAGTGAATCTACATTCAAAACTATTATATCTAGGAATAAGGTTCAACCTGAAAATTCCTTAAAGACGATGTTTAGAGATTTTTCTAAGGAGACCCCTACCTTGAGCAACCGTTATTGCTCCTACTGCGATATATACGGCCATTGTTTTGATGGTTGCTATGCTAGAAGACTAGTTAAACATGTCTGTAATCCTCCTATTTATCAAAACTTTAACTATTCTAGGAGAAGCCGCAACAATTATGTTCTGCCTAGACAACAAGAAAAAAACTCTAATTATAGGAAGAGAAAGACTAAACATAAAAGAACATTCCCTAGAAGGATTCCTAAACACTTTCCTAAGCCAAATGCTCATGTGTTTCATCAAATTCAAAATCATGCGCAAAATATTTTTCAACAAAAATTGAATGCTCGCAAATTTTATCAATTGAGAGCAAATAAACGCAAAATGAAAACAAGAGCAATTTGGATTAGAAAAGATGATCTATTACCCCAGATGAAGTGTAACATTGTTATTACTGCTTTAAAAGCTGAACACACATCGTCTGGTTGGTATTTAGACTCTGGATATTCTAAACACATGACTGGGGATGATACAAAACTCTTAAACAAAACCATCTTTGCTGGAGGAAAAGTTATTTTTAGTGATGGAGTATCATCTCAGATCATAGGTAAAGGAACGCTCCAAGAAGAAGGACTTACTGTTCTTGAAAATGTTCTTCTAGTTAAAGGTCTTAAGGCCAATCTACTTAGTATCTCTCAATTTTGTGACTCAGATCATACTGTTACCTTTTCAAAGAACAATTATAAAATTTTAAATGAAAAAGGTGAATGCATAATTATAGGATTTAGGACTCCTGACAATTGTTATACTGTCATGAATAATTCTGAAATCTGTAATGTTGCCAGAATGGATGATAATGAGATATGGCATAATAGGATGGGTCACATAAATTACGATAATCTCAAGAAATACTTAGAGGAGTTCCAAAAATAAAATCCATTTCTAATATTGTCTGTGGTTCCTGTCAGGAAGGAAAAATTGTTAAAGCACCTCATAAGAAAGTCAAAGACATCCTTACCTCTAACCCCTTAGAGATCATCCATATGGACCTAATGGGTCCCTCCCAAACTATTAGTCTATGTGGACATAGTTACATTCTTGTTATGGTTAATGACTTCACTAAATTTACATGGGTAGCCTTCTTAAAACAAAAGTCTGACACTTTTCAAACTTTCTCAAAAATACTTCTTCGGATTAAAAATGAGAAGGACACTCAAGTAAATAGAATTCGTAGTGATATAGGTGGAGAATTAAATGACACTGGTATAATAGAGTACTGTGACTATAATGGTTACAAACATGAGTTTAGTGCTCCTAAGATTCCTCAATAAAATGGTATCACCGAGATAAAGAATCGTACTCTTCAAGAGATGGCACGTGTTATGTTATATGCCAAGAATTTGCCTAAATATTTTTGGGTAGAATCTATTCGTACTGCGTGTCACATTATCAATAGGGTCTATCTTAGAAAGAATTCTAAACAAACTCCTTACGAGCTTTGGTATAAGAAAAAACCCAACCTTAAATACCTTAGAACCTTTAGTAGTACTTGTTAAGTATGCAAAGATAGGGAACACTTGTCCAAATTTAAGAGCCGGGGAGATAAAGCTATTTTTCTAGGATACTCGCCTAACAGTAGAGCCTACCGTGTTTACAATCTTCGTACTAAAACCTTGATGGAATCCATAAATGTAATTGTAAGTGACACTACTGTAGAGAGTAAGACTGGTGAATCAACTATTGTGGAAGAACCTATAAATGTTTTAAAAAATGACTCTCCAGAAATAGATGGCTCATTACCAATTGAGATACCTGAAGTACCTAACTGGGTTTCTAAATACCATCCCATAAATAACGTTGTTGGTAATCCTAGTGATCATGTGCGTACAAGATCTCAATTAAGAAATTATGCTCATTATGCATGTTTTATTTCCCTAGTGGAACCAAAGAATGTAAATGAGGTATTGAATGACTCTCACTGGATTTCTGCAATGCATGAATAACTTCTTCAATTTGTCATTCATGATGTTTGGTATCTTGTACCTAGGCCTAATCACAAAAAGGTTATTCGCACACGTTGGATTTTTAAAAATAAATCTGATGAAAGTGGGATAATTATTAGAAACAAAGCTAGATTAGTTGCTCAAGGATATTCTCAAATTGAAGGAATAGATTTTAACGAAATTTTTGCTCCTGTTACTCATTTAGAATCTGTTCGCCTTCTCTTTGCCATAGCTTGCCACTTGCATTTTACACTTTATCAAATGGATGTCAAATATGCATTCTTTAATGGAATATTGACTGAAGAGACCTATGTAGAACAACCAAAAGGGTTTATTGACCCTCAATATCCAAATCATGTATTTCGTCTTAAAAAGGCTTTGTATGGCCTTAAACAAGCGCCTAGAGCCTGGTATGAACGTCTTTCCAGCTTCCTCTTAGATAAAGGTTTTAAAAGAGGTGGAAATGATCAAACCCTATTTGTCAAACATTTTGGCAAACACATCATTATAGCTCAAGTTTATGTTGACGATATTATATTTGGATTAATTTCTCCCTCATAAGTAAAATCCTTCTCTGAGATTATGCATAAAGAGTTTCAAATGTCTCTTATAGGGGAGTTGCAATTTTTCTTAGGTCTTCAAGTCAAACAAAATTCAGATGGATTATTTGTCTCGCAATCTAAATACGCTTTAGAGATAGTAAAAAAATTTGGCCTTGAGAGTGCTAAAGATGCTAAAACTCCCATGAGTACTATGGTAAAACTATCTAAAGATGAAACTAGAAAATCTATAGATCCAACTCTATAACGTAGTATGATAGTAACCTTGCTATACCTTACTGCCTCTCGTCTTGATACAATGTATGTTGTGTGTTTATGTGATCGTTATCAAAATAACTATAAAGAGAGCCATCTATCTTCTGTTAAAAGAATTATTAAATATGTAAAAGGCACTCTGAACCTAGGACTTTGGTACACTAGTGATACACCTAGCACTATAATTGGATACACTGATGCTGATTGGGCTGGGTGTACTGATGATAGTAAAAGTACATCAGGAGCTTGTTATTATATAGGTAATAATTTGGTAGGATGGAGTAGTAAGAAACAAAATTGCACATCACTCTCAACAGCTGAATATGAATACATAGCCACTGGAAACTGCTGTGCTCAATTACTTTGGCTTAAACAAATGCTAAGTGATAATGGTATTCAAGAAAACCAATTTCATCTCTATTGTGATAATCAAAGCGCGATCAATATCTCTAAAAATCCTATTCAACACTCGCGAACAAAACACATAAAAATAAGACATCACTTTATACGCGAACTGGTTGAAACTAAGGAATTAGAAGTCAATTATCTTCCTACCGATTCGCAACTCGCAGATATGTTTACCAAACCTTTAGATTACAATCGATTTATTTCTTTACGTAAATCAATAGGTATGGTGTGTGCTGATTAATCTCTTTGGTCTCTATATTTTTTTCCCTTTATTTATTTGAGACAAAATGGGGGATAAATTTGAGTCTAATGAATCGTTTTACATATACTAAACAACTTGATCTTAGTGATTCATTGCAGGATTCTGTACAGTTATTCTCAACAGTTGTAATAGGGTATTCAATTGTAAATAGTTGAGTTATGTACTTTTGTTTTCTAAGAAATGGGTAGATAGAATTTTTTTAGGAATATGCTTCCTTATTCTTATTGCCCTACGAGTCCTAGATGACTCAAAGGAGATTTTGTCTCATATTTCCAAAAGGAGAGATTGAAGCACCTTATACCTTTGACTCACTTGAGTCTGTATTGTATAAGTGTTCAACTAGTTTGGAAATTGTGACAAAATTGTGTCCATCCTAGAAACCAAAGAACCTCAGAGTTTGGTTTGCTATTATTGATCTAGATACTTTTACCAACACTCACACACTTTCAAATTGCATTCATACATTTCATATGGCATACAAGTGTGTATATATATATGTTGAGTGTGTTTAAATCCCTAAAATTATTTTTTAAATAATTTTTGGGAATTTTATAAACTTTTAAAATAAGGTTTTTATTAATTAAAATTTGGTTTTAAAAAGTTTTGGGTTCATTCTGCAATTATGGATTGTTGGTTATATTGATTGAAAGTTCCCTTTGGTAGAATCCAAAAGCGGCAGAGACTTCAGGGTGCATTTGTATTTATTTTTGGACGCGCGTTTGTTAACCTCTTTGTGCCCAACATATGTTGCATTTTGATTGGTTGAATTTGTGTTTCTTCTAAGAGAGTAAAATAGCGTATGTTAATAGCCCTTGGATCATGTTTATCTACGATCTGCATGCGCTCCTTCATAATCCATGTGAACCTTTTTTGAGCCAATCAGGAGTGTTATAATCACCGCCTCTGTTTAAACCATTGGATCAAAGTCAATCATATAAGACCAGATCCTAGCCCTTGATCTTGGTCTGTGTTCTCGAATCTTCTCAGCCTCCTATAAAAGGACCCCTACCCTCAGCCATCTGAGACTTTTGCCACTTTTTTCATTCGAGATAGAAAAGAGAAGAGAGAGAAGAGAGAGAAGAGATATGAGAGAGAGAGAAACCAGAGTTAGGAAACCCTAAACCTAATTCGTCCAAAACTATTTTCAAACCTTAACCTCTTTCAAAACCTGCATATACCAAACACAACCTTGAGTGTTTGAGAGATTTTGAGTGATTGGTTTGTTATTTTTGTTGCTGTAACCTCTTCGTTCCCAGATCTTGTTATCAACTTAAACATATTTTTTAGATCTGTGTTTCTTCTTTTATAGAAACATTATATCTAAACTGTTGCATGTTATATTACACATAGATCAACATTTTTAGTTTCTCATCTTGAGAAAATATTTGTTGATTTGATTCTGTAAATGTTTTTAACTTCAAAATCAACAAAATTCTTTTTTGTTTCTAGTTCTTTTGAAACAAGACCTTTGACCTAGCTTGGAATCGTACTTGGTGATTTTCAATCTCAAAAATATTTTCAAAAACCTGAGATTGATTCAGATCTTGATACGTTTTCTGAGCAAGATAGCCGTGGATTCTGGGATTATTGTAAAGGTCAAATAAGGTTAAGTTTTGTGAGAAGAGAGAAATATAAAATCACAGCATATAGATCTTATATGTAATTTGTTAGGACTGTTTGTATGTAATAAGTGTGTGTGCATGTATGTGTTAGAAAGCACTTCCACAAACACTATCACCCTACCACACTAGAAGTGTTGGTAATAAGATCTCAAGAACAAGAGTCGACATAAAGAACATGAACAAATTGAAAGTTGGCAAGCTGGGAGAACAACATCAACAATCAGAACTGCAGAGAAGTTATAAGGACACCAGTGGGTACATTCCTAAACTTGTATAGGTCTGAGTTGTATGCATGATTGTTATATAGTTTGTAACTGTTGAAATTTGTTTTAGTGGAATTTTTGGTTTACTCCGTAGAGGGAGTCGTGGATGTTTCCTCAGTTAGGTGAGGTTTTACCACGTAAAAATCCTTGTTCTTAATCTTTCTACATCTCCTCATCTAATTCTTGGTTGTGCTGAGTTTAAAGTTTTTTAAACTGATTTATTAAACCTGTTAATAAATCTTGAACAAATCTCATAAATATTTTTTTAAACACATCTTGATATTAATTAGTTTTGATTTTAAAGAAAAGAGTTTCTTCAAAAAACAGTTCGGAGTTACTTAAATAGTTTAATTTTATATTAAACGGCTTTAGTAACAAATTTTCACAATCTCTCGAGAACCAATAAAATGTAAACACCTATTGGAGGGGAACATGGTCCTAAGACAATGGGCTACGCACATACCTACACACCCATACGACTGTCATCACTATTATTCTCACGAATAACCTGTACCTAGGTTACATTCTCTAGTGGTACAACTTTAAATCCCCCGAAGGCACACAGGATTCGGTCGTCCACAACCCGTTAACCTCCGTTCGATAGCCAGTAGCTAGGTATGTAATACAAATAATATTTTGAACAATAAGCATGCACACAACTTATATAAATTCATTAGCTTTCCCACAGTCTAGTATTTGCAGTATGTATAATATCTCTCTTATTATAACCTGAACCCTATTCGTGTATACTCTCGCTTGTATTTTCGCACCTCCTTAATTCTATGAATTGTATACCTTCTGAGGGTTGACATAATCTCCGCTCACTATTAATTATCAATATAAGTCACTCGACGATCATTCGAGTTTAACGCTCATTAAAATAAGCCTATGGGAAGTTCGAAACATAATCGGGCTTAAAAAGACCATTTTGGAATCTCGTTAGAAGGCCCAGAAATCTCGTTCGAACGAGGGTCGTTCGAACGAAGGTACTTCGAATGAACTACCAAACTCGTTACAAGGGCTACTAGAATCTCGTTAAAAGTCTCGTTCGAACGAGGTCGTTCGAACGACTTGGGCTGGACTTCTAACGAAATTTTCGAAGTCACCCAGTTCATCTCCAAAGTCCGTTTTTCCAGATTTTCTCTTCTCCAATCTCACCCTAAATCCATTCCAACCCAATTTCAAGGTTTACAAACAACTCTAAGTCACCCTAGAACACTTCTTAGCATAGTTTTGGGGTCAAATCATTCTAATAATCGTTTAATTTCAATAAATTCCTAAATTTTACCATCAACCATATTAACATAAGCCTAGAATTATTTGTCCATAAAAACTCCATTTTTATTTCGTGATTAACATCTAATCCACCAATTTCTCATTCTTATTAAGGGGAAAATCTTCTACATGCAAACCCCCATAAAATTTTCTAACTTTCCTACATGATCTCAACATAGTAAACCCAAATTGGTATTTGTTTTTCTAAAACCTCAACATATATTAACAAGAGTAATAATTGCTAAGAAGAGAGAAAGATAATCACTTGCATTAAAATGAACTTCTGATTCGCGGGTTGAAATTGGTATAGGAACGATCCTCCTGACACGATCTACGCGCTAGTGTACTTTTTGTTGTGAAAGGTTGAGTTCTTGGCTAAGGCTCTAATGGAGTCTCCTTCTTCTTCCTTGGTTCTCTCTCTCTTTTCCTCTCTTTTCATGTAGGTTGAAACTGACGACTACTAACCCCAAATGCCTTTTAATTAAACCTAATTTTCGTTCATATAATTACCCAAAAATTATAAAAGACCAAAACACCCCTCCGGGGTGTCATTTTGGGCTAAAAAGACCCGAACTCTAATTTTAATACCCGAGTAGTGTTTTTTGACTATTTCGCCCCTTCTGGACACTCTGGCGCACTCAAAATAGTCGTCCAAGTTATACAAAAATAAATTATATCTTGACCCTCCAAATATATACAAATGACGCGACTCATACGCGTCCCAATTATTTATAACATAACTGTCGTGTATCTCATTCCCAGCCATACTATTATTTAAATAATTACTAACTCTCATCCCACTAGTGGTTATTATCATAAAATCGGATTGATTTCAATTTAAATTTTCTCCCTTTAATTTAATTAATCCCCATTTTCCATAAAAATAATTATGCGTAAAAATACGGGGTATTACAACGTTTCACTTATGTGGGTTAGATTTGGAGGCTTTACATAATAGACTTCTTGATTCTCGAATGCTTGTACATGATACTTCCCATGCTAAATCTAATGGTTGATTGTGTTCGCATGTCTGCATACATTAGCTTTTGTACTTCATGATATACTTTTTCGCTAGTTGTATGTGGTTTGAGTCTTTTGTATTTTGATTTTTCATTTGCTGGGCCATATTGAAAAATACCAAAAAGATATTTTTATCTTTTAAGTTTTTTTAAATTGGTATCATTTTGAAAAATGTTTAAAAACTCAAAAAGATTTTTGGTTTAGGTGTAGTTTAGTTTTAAACATTTTATGTGGCATATTGTGTCTGAATCCACTTCATTCCATGTCTTCCATATAGCTAGGACATTTTATTATGATTTTGAGTGCTTAGATTATTCTTAATGATACTTGCATGGAGTTGTTCGATTTTGATTTTCTTAATAGTTTCACTTTGTATATGACTCCACGCATGCATGCATGAGCTCTTTTGAATTTTAACTTTACATGTTATATTTGAGCTAAGTGAGATGTTTTCTCATCAATATTTCATCTACATATCTGTTAACTATAGGGTTTGTTTATGTAAGAACCGTTGTCCGTGAGTTTTTTTATGAGGGTGCACGAGAAAGGACTACGAAAGTAGAAAATCTCCTTTGTCGAAAACCCCCCGTGGGCAAGAGCCTGAAAAATAAGAGACAAAATACAAAAGATTAAAGGCCAACTAGTTTGTTTGTTTGATTTTCAAAATGGTATCTTCAAAAGAATTGAGTGAAAAATATTATATATGTTTAGCTTTTGAGGGTAGTATAGTTGAAGGTCAACGGGTTTGCATAATGAATCCTAGTTATGCTTATCATGTCATGACGCTATTGATTTATAGAATCATCAAAATGCTAAGCTTGCGTGCATTGTACTTATTTGTTCATTGAGTTCACTTTATTTATCACTTGAGGCTAAATCTTAGTTTGATAAAGTTTTGTAGTTAAATACAACTCCTTGGATATGTTTGAGTGATTGAGTCATAATTCATTTGTATCTAGTTCAAGACCATCCACTATATCCCACCTGTTTAGGCACATCGATACTATGATAATGTATAAAGGTTATATGTTTTTGTGTCATTTTGTGCTTGTTTATACCTATATATATATGTGCAAAAGTGCACTACCACGGAATAATGCGATTTCTCAAATAGATCCAATTTTAAATAACCCAAAATTTAGTGAAATCCTAACACATGCATCTAGGTGATTTGATAACATAAAATCAATAAGCATGCAAAGGAAACCAATTTCGGTAAAAATTCCCCAAGGGAAAAACCGTTTATTTCACTATAATTTGTAAGTAACTTATACGAATTACAATGAAATAGTTTTTGAAACACAAATACCCACAGGCATCGGTCGGTGTCGTTAGCAGTGGTTTACACCCAGCTATACCACAAGAACCGCAGTTCGAATCAGCCCTGGAACATCGAAGCACTGCTTATAAACCTCAGTCCAAACCAGCAAAGAATCTTCACGCAGCAAGATCCTTTATGACACGCAGTCATATGATGTAGATTTACCCTATCTACAAGAGCAAGATTAGCAAGATCGTATTTTGAGTTCCAAAATAATTCACTAAAGGATTGGAATGTTTTGTGAATTGAAAAAGAAAAGGATTAAACCTCTAAAGTGAGAAGACAAATTCGTACAGCTATTTGCAGAAAATGTAGACAGTTTTTGCACAGGTATTTTTATGAAAAAATGGAGTTGGATAGCCTTATTTATAAAAGACTTAAGGCGGCGGCTCGTTCAAACGAGATTGGATGTCGTTTGAACGAGATCTAATGTCATTTGATACATCGCGCGATATGCCACGTCGTTTGAATGACATAGGCTGTCATTCGAACGAGCCTATAAAATAATATTTTTTCTTTTATCTTTTGCTCAGTAATTGCATCGCCTCAGACACTCCGAAAAATATATTTTTTGATGAAAAAAAATTAAAGCTCCACCCCAACACTTAGAAAATATTTTGTGAAAAATAATCCCAATACTATAAGTGAAATGCTAAGGTACTTAAAGACAACCTTACCAAAATTATTATTGTAAAGACTTCTTTGATGAAGAACATTGATATCCGGATCCGTCTTGATGCTTGCATGATCTTGAATAATTCTTCGACGGTTATAGCGGTATACGACATACTCTAATGTAAACAGGACTAATAAAATATGTTCTTACAATATGTGCTTGTTTGTCATTGATATATTTTGAATATTTATATATATGGTATTATCTTGTTCCGTGTCTTTACATTTGCATTTAATCCATGTTTGTCATATGCTTTATCTTTCGATCAAATTGGCATGCTATATGATCATATTAGTATCTATTATTTCTTGTTTCCATTGCTATATTATGCTTCATTTTATATTCAAGTTAGTATCATATTTGCATCAATATTGGTATTTATTGATCATTATTTGGATTATTTATGCTTATCAGTGGCGGATCCAGGAATTTTATATTGGGGGGCCAAAGCATTAAGTAAACAAAATATAAATATGAATAAGTAAAGCAAATGAATAAATAATCTCAAAAATTCATTACGTATATCTTTATTAACATAGACACCATTGACACGGATAATTATAAAAAAAAATGACCCTAACTACATAGGAATTTTTGGCATCGCAAATTGTGATCGACATTCCTTTATTTCATAAAAGTCATCTATAATGTCATCAACTTCAAAATCTCGAGCAATTTCTTTCTCGAAATATGTAATCAAATAATTTGCAAGAAAGTCATCCTCCATCTTGTTCCGTAGCTTAGTCTTAATGAGACTCATGGCCGAAAATGCACATTCTGTTGTTTCAAAATTAAATTGTAAATGAAAGTTTCAAAATTGTGAATGACAGTTTCAAAATTAAAACTGTTAAAAAAACTAAACAAATTTATTTTTTATCAAGAATACTATTTCAAAGTACTTTATTAAACACTAAGCCATTTACAGAAATCATATTTTAGTTTTTATTGTTACTTTTTTCCTTTTATTAAAAGAAAGAATGAAATAAAAAAATTGAATCTTAAAGAAGCAACCTGAAAGAAAAATGCAAAGAAAAAAAAATACCTCCACAAAGAAAATTTTCTTACGGTGACGTCACTGTGTTTTTGAAAGTTTCCTTCTCTTTATTTTGTTGTATGTATTTGGGTGCTATCTGTTAACCATTTGGATTTGTTTGGTTTTTTATCCTAAACATTAAAAAGTCACTTTTATCCTTTTGTCTCCGCCAACCACATCTAAGTTAACTCCTCCACCACCAGCCACGTTTTTTTGTTTTAGTTTAAGAAATTTGGAGCATTTGTGGGGGCCTACCTATTAACAAGCCATATTTTAATTTTACCCAATCTCAATCTCCCACTAGAAATTAACGTCTGTTCCAAAAAATTTGGAAACTTTTGCAGGGGCCTAGCCCCCCCCCCCCCCCCCCCCTCTATCCGTCACTGGTGCTTATGTTTCCATTGTTTGGGTTATGAGGGAGAGTTAGTTTTTATTCATTCTATGTTTGTTTATTCTTGAACAGATAGAGGGAGAAATGATATATTTCACTATAAGTTTTAGGAAATCTTTATCTTAGGGAGAGGCGTCTTACCTAGGTAGGAGTCATTATACATAGGGGGATTTTTATTCTTGTGAAAATTTGGAGGTGTGTTTAAGAGTGCAGGTTTGCAACATGCAACAAAGTTTACAAGTGTGCAAAGCTACTCAACATATGTTTCTGTCGAGTGTCTGTACTTTTTTCTTTTTGGGTTAGGATTGAGTGTTTTAGAGAGATTGATGGCCCATAGGTGTTTATGTTTTGGTTTTGTCCTACAATAGACCAAGGAGGATATTTGTAAGGATAAACTTCCAATTAAGTCATTTTGTATGTATTGTCTTAATTTAATTTCTATGTGTTGTTTTAAGTGTCAAACCCTAGTTTTATCCAAAGTATTTAAGATCCAAGTTTCAATATTCTATATGCTTTGAAATCTTATTTTGTGGTACTAGATTTTATTTCTCTCATCATCTTGGTAAAAAACGTTTTGTGCAGTGTACTCCGTCTTTTGTAGTGTTACGGTGAAGAAATAGCGCGTCCATATTCCTTATCCGTAGACGGTATCTGAGCCTAGATCGGTGTATATCGAGGCGTGTGTGGACTCACATGTTGTTGTAGCTTGCGTGAGTGGATTCCTCCATTGCACCGTGGAGGAGAGGTTAAAGACTGAAGAGCGTTAAGGCTTGTGAGGGAATCATGGTCATTGTGTAAGTCTATTGTCTGTCTTTTATAAAACCTTATCATAGTGAATTTGCGTGGCTGGACCGTCCAAGATTTTTTCCATTGTGGGTTTTCCTCATACATCAGCGTGTTGTGGTTGATTGATTTATTTTATCTGCTATCACCTAGATGCATATTTAGGATAAGACAAAATTGGTTAATCTCGTTTAATCACAACTTGGTTTAAAATTTGTGCAAAGTATTTACTTGTGTTAATTCTTGTTTAAGTTTATATATTCAATTTGAAAAAATTAAAATTTAACTCTTGTTGTTTAGACCAACCCTCTTGGGACTTCAATGCACGCTTAAATACACCTTCAAATGCAAAGATAATACAACAAATATAAAACCTGCATAATAAAAAAACTCCTCCAGTGTCTAATGATCCCCACCTAGGTAAGACATCTCCCCCTAAGATAAAAATCTCCTCCTAAAACTAAAGTGAAAAATACAATTTCTCCCCCTTTTTATTCAAGAATAGATAAAGACAAAATGCATAATAAAAAATTTCTCCCATATAAACTAATACTCCACCAGAATGTGAGAGCATGTGATACCAATTGTAATTATAGAGGAAAGAATAATATCATGCAATTGTGTTAAGTGCAACAAGCAATGCCAAACAACTCGCCAACACAAGCATAAATAATCCAAATAATGGTCAATACACACCAATTTTGATGCAAAAAAGATACCAACTTGCATACAAATAAATCGTAAGAAACCAATGTAAACAAGAAACAAGAGATACCAGTATGATTATATAGCATACCTATTTGATTCAAAGATAAAGCACATGGCCAACATGGATTTACTTCAAAGGCAAAGACTCAAAACGAATGATACAATTTATATAAATATGAAAAATATGCCAATGATACACAAGCATATGTGTGTGTGTGTGTGTGTGTGTGTGTGTGTGTGTGTGTGTGTGTGTATATAGGTGTAAACACCTCACACAAAACACAAAACACACTAAGCTTTACAAATTAACATAATATCGATGTGTCTAAACAAACATGTGGTAAACGGAGTGAACATGCATGAACTAAAAATAAAAGAACTATGACTCAATATTCAAAATGTCCAAAGAGTTCTATTTGACTGTATTAACTTTATTAAACAAAGATTTACCCTCATAGTGACAGATAAAATAAGTAAGCACAATGTATACTGACCTAGAAAATAGTGATGATTCTTAAATCAATAACATCAAACATGAATTAACTAGGACTCATTGTGCAAACCCATTGATTTTCAACTTATAATACCCTAAAAATTATAGATATATCGTATTTAACTCATTTTGAAGATGCCATCTTAATTGAAGATTAAAGAGACAAAATTTTGGCCTTGGAAATATTTTCTTTTTTTTACCTCTTAATTTTTTAGACTCTTGCCAACGGTGGCCTTTCACGCAAGGAATATTTCTCCTTCATAGTCATTTCTTCTGAATACTCATATTTTCAATAAAATAGAATTCTCACAGGCAATGGTTCTTATATGCCACTGCACCACAAATAGAGAATGGTCACGACGCAGGACCATGGCCAGAGTAAAAAAGTGCGTAACAAAGGCCATGACTAAGCCAAAGGGTGACATCCAATGGATATGGTCACGACTATAGACCATGACCATGGGGTCACGACCATGGGGTCATGACAATGAAGAATATGTATCCACTGGTTTGATTCTAACCTTTCTCTAGTTCTGATGTTGATGTGGATTTCTCAGCTTGTTAACTTTTCCACACTTTGTTCCAGCTTTACGTTGACTCTTGACGTTTCAAGATCTTACAACCAACACTTTATGTGTTCTAGTGTGACAAGTGTTTGTGACAGTGTTCTAACACATGCATGCACACACGCACACATATTTATACAAACAAGTTTTATCAAATTATAGAACAAATCTAAATGATAAGGTTTTTCAGTTTCTCTCTTCTGTAGAAACTATAGACTTTTTTTATCTTTAAACTTAACCCGGAATCCAAGGTTACCTTGCTCTAAAGACGGCCAAGGTCTTAAAAAATTTCAGAGGGTTTTGAATATGTTTTTGAAATTGTAAACCACCAATTGCGATTCCAATTAAATCAGAAGTCTTGTTTCCTAAGAAGTAGAAACATAAAAGAATTTGTTGATTTTTGAGTAGTGAAAAACATTTACAGAAAGAAATAATCAAAAAATACAATTTCTCAAGATGAGAAACTAAAATAATGCAGATCTAAGTGTAATATGACATGTAATAGTAAGATCTATTGTTTCTATGAAATAAAAATAGAGATTAAACCTAAAATGTCTAAGTTGGATATAAGATCTCAAACTCAGAGGATTAGACCCACGAACAACCTTCAAACCACTACCAAAATAACTCTCAAACACTCAAGTTTGGTGTTTGGATGTAAACTGATTTTGGAAAGGAATTTTAAGGTTTGAAAATGAGATTAGAGTTTTAACGATTTAGGGTTTTCTCTCTAGTTTCTCTCTCTCTCAGTTGGACAAATTGGCAAAAGTTTTTTAAACAAAGAGGCTCAACCTCCTTTTATAGTGAGCGAGGAAGGTTCGAGAATAACTGATCAAATCCAAAGGCTGAGATTTGGTCTTGAGGGGTTTGACTTCCATCCAACGGTTTAATATAAGCGGTGGTTTAAACAGTTTCTGATTGGCCTAAAGGGTGTTCAGTGGGATTGGGATAGATCGCATGCAAACCGTTAATAAACTAAATCCAAGGGCTGAGAATTCGAACAGGTTCTGAGTGTATAAACAAACATAAATCCGACCGATGTAACAATGACAGGGGTAAGGCTCAATTGCACCCAAACGCGGGTGTTTTTAAAATAATTACACAGACACCCTGAAGTCTCAAGCGCTTTTGGATTCTACCCAACCAAACATTCAGGTATGAAATGATAAAACCAGTAATCATAGAATGAACCCAAAAGTTTTAAAACCCAAATTTTAATTTCTAAAAAATCATTTAAAAATTTCCAAAAATTATTAAATGCAAATTTGAAAGGGAATTAACACACACAACTCACACACAAGAAAATAATGCAATATATAATATGTATGCAATCCTAGTGTGTGTGTGTGTGATTGAGAATTTACCTTCAATTGAGTCAAGTGAGGCATTATGAGAAGAATCTGAGGCTCTTTGGTATCTAGGGGATAAGAATTAAATTTTGTCACAATTTCGAAACTAGATGAGCACTTATACAATGTAGACTCAAGTGAGTCAAGAGTATAAGGTGCTTCAATCTCCCCCTTTGTAAATATGAGAAAAAATCT
The DNA here is from genome assembly GCA_949130495.1 of Sambucus nigra. NCBI lineage: Eukaryota > Viridiplantae > Streptophyta > Magnoliopsida > Dipsacales > Adoxaceae > Sambucus > Sambucus nigra. The sequence goes on from CASBWL010000256.1 coordinate 529,873, forward strand.
CCTTTGAGTCATCTAGGACTCGTAGGGCTACGAAAATAAGAAACACCCATTCCTATACAAAATCTAACTACCCATTTCCTAGAAGAAGAAAATTACATAACTCAACTAATTACAAACCAATACCTTAATAACATCTGTTGAAGACAACGGTACAAAATCCTACAAATAACACTAAGATCAAGCTTTTTAATCAATTATGTAAAAAAAAATGAACTCATAAGACTCAAACTTCTCCCCCATTTTGTCTCAAATGGACGAAGGGAAAAAAATACTTAAGTCACACGAGTTTATTCAGCACAAACCATTCCTATCAATTTTTGCAAAGAATGAAATCTATTGTAATCCAAAGGTTTGGTAAACATATCTGCGAGCTATAAATCAGTAGGAAGATAATTAATTTCTAATTCCTTAGTCTCAACTAATTCGCGTATAAAAAAAAATTCTAATTTTTATATGTTTTGTTCACGAGTGTTGAATAGGATTTTTAGAGATATTGATCGCGCTTTGATTATCACAATAGAGATGCAGTTGGTCTTCTTGAATACCATAATCATTTATCATTTGCTTAAGCCAAAGTAATTGGGCACAACATCTACCAGCAGCTATGTATTCAGATTTAGCTGTAGATAAAGAAGCGCAGTTTTGTTTCTTACTAATCCATCCTACCAAATTGTTACCAATATAGTAACACGCTCCTGATGTGCTCTTACTATCATCAGTACACGCTTCCCAATCGGCATCAGTGTATCCTATTATAGTACTAGGAGAATCATTAGTGTACCAGAGTCCTAAGTTTAGAGTGCCTTTTACGTATTTAATGATTCTTTTTACACAAACTAAGTGGCTCTCTTTAGGATTATTTTGATAACGGGCACACACGCAAACTTCGTACATAATATCAGGACGCGAGGCAGTAAGGTATAGTAAGGTTCCTATCATACTACGATATAGAGTAGGATCTATGGATTTTCCACTCTCATCCTTAGATAATTTGACCGTAGTACTCATGGGAGTTCTAACTTCTTTGGCACTTTTAAGCCCGATTTTTTTGATAATCTCTAAAGCATATTTCGATTGCGAAACAAATAAACCTTCTGAATTCCATTTGACTTGAAGAACCAGGAAAAATTGTAACTCCCCCATAAGAGACATTTGAAATTCTTTATGCATGATTTCAGAAAATGATTTAACTTCTGAAAGGGATGTTGATCAAAAAATGATATCATCAACATAAACTTGAGCTATAATAATATCTTTGTCAAAATTTTGACAAATAGGGTTTGATCATTTCCACCTCTCTTAAAACCTTTATCTAATAGAAAATTGAAATGACGTTCATACCAGGCTCTTGGCACTTATTTTAGATTATACAACGCCTTTTTAAGACAATAAACATGGTTTGGATACTGCGGGTTAATAAACCCTTTTGGTTGTTCAACATTGGTCTCTTTAGTCAAGATTCCATTAAGAAAGGCTGACTTTACATCCATTTGGTAAAGCATAAAATGCAAGTAACATGCTATGGCAAAGAGAAGACGAACATATTCTAAGCGAGTAACAGGAGAAAACGTCTCGTTAAAATCTATTCCTTCAATTTGAGAATATCCTTGAGCCACTAATCTGGCTTTGTTTCTAATGATTATTCCACTTTCATTAGTTTAATTTTTAAATAGCCAACGTGTGCCGATAACCTTTTTTATGATCAGGCCTAGGTACAAGATACCAAACATCAAGAATGACAAATTGAAGAAGTTCTTCCTACATTGCGGAAATCCATTGAGGGTCATTCAAGGCCTCATTTACATTCTTTGGTTCCACGAGGGAAACAAAAATGCATAATGAGCATAGTTTCTTAATTGAGATCTTGTACGTACAGGCTCACAAGATTTACCAACAACATTATCTATGGGATGATCTTTAGAAACCCAATTAGGTACTTCAGGTTTCTCAATTGGTAAAGAATCATCTATTTCTGGTGAGTCTTTTTCTAAAATATTTTCAGACTCTTCCATAATAGTTGGTTCTCCAGTCTTACTCTCAACAGTAGTGTCACTTATAATAACGTTTATGGATTCCATCAAAGTCTTTGTGAGAATATTATAGACATTCTATGCTCTACTGCCAGGAGAATATCCTAAGAAAATAGCTTTATCTCCACGAGTCTCAAATTGGGATAAGTGTTCTCTGTCTTTACAGACATAACATGTACTACCAAAAGTTCTAAGGTATTTAAGATTGGGCTTCTTCCCATACCATAGTTCGTAAGGATTTTGTTTAGAATTCTTCCTAAGATAGACCATATTAATAATGTGACAAGTAGTACGAATTGATTCTACCCAAAAATATTTAGGTAAACACTTGGCATGAATCATAACTTGTGCCATCTCTTGAAGGGTACGATTCTTTCACTCAAGAATTACATTTTGTTGAGGAGTCTTAGGAGAACTAAATTCATGTAAAAGTCATCAAAAGATTCAGAGTCTGACATGATTAAAGAGTTATACTGATGGATAAGCATCCGTGTTTTAGCAGCCTTAACTCTAGTGTCACCTTCATGTGCAGTAACCAATATATCACAAATTTCCTTAGAAGTGGTACAAGATGAGATCCTTTTGAACTCATGTTCATTTATAGACATAAAAATGGCATTCTTGCCTTTGTTATTGTCCAGAGAGGCTTGCTTCTCTTCCCGAGTAAACTCACTTAATACTTTCTTAATCCTCTCATTGCTTCCTTCAGTGGCTGGTTTAGTAGGATAAGTATATCCATTTTCAACAATATCCCAAACATCATCTCCCAAGGATCCTTGTATGAAAGCAACCATCTTTACTTTCCAGTAAGGGAAGTTGTTTCAATCAAAGACAGGAGGTCTGGACAAGTTACCAAATCTTTCAGATTTCTCGTCCATTATTTGATTTTAAGAAAAAAAATTCAGAAACATAAGATCTTTAAAGAAAATTTCCAAAGCTCTGATACCTATTGAAAAGTTGTTACTTAAGTCATTTAATTCAGGATTAAACTGTCTAAGTAACTCCGAACTATTTTTTGGAGAAACTCTTTTCTTTAAATAAAAATAGATTAATCACAAGATGTGTTTAATGAAAAATGTACGAGATATGTTCAAGATTATGTAACATGTTTTGAAAAAAGAAGCTAAAATAGTTAAATCAGCTAAATCAGCACACCCACAAGAATGAGATGAGGAGATGTAGAAAGATTAAGTACAAGGAATTTTTAACGTGATAAAACCTCACCCAACTGAGAAAACATCCACGATGACTTCTAAGTCACAAATAGAAAATCCACTAAAACAAAATATACAAGTTACAAGCTATATAACACACATGCACACAAAACAAACCTATACATGCTTAGAATATGTACCCACTGGTTTGATTCTAACTTTTCTCCAGTTCTGATGTTGATGTGGCTTTCTCAGCTTGTTAAATTTTCCACACTTTGTTCCAGCTTTATGTCGACTCTTGACATTTCAAGATCTTACAGCCAACAATTCATGTGTTGTAGTGTGAAAAGTGTTTGTGACAGTGTTCTAACACATGCATGCACACACGCACACTTATTTATACAAAAAAATCCTATCAAATTACAGAACAAATCTAAATGATAAGGTTTTTCAGTTTCTCTCTTCTTTAGAAACTATAGACTTTTTTTTATCTTTAAACTTAACCCGGAATCCAAGGTTACCTTGCTCTAAAGACAACAAAGGTGTTAAACAATTTCAGAGGGTTTCGAATATGTTTTTGAAATTATAAACCACCAATTGTGATTCCAACTAGATCAGAAGTCTTGTTTCTTAAGAACTAGAAACAAAAAAGAATTTGTTGATTTTTGAGTAGTGAAAAACATTTACAGAAAGAAATAATCAATAAATACGATTTCTCAAGATGAGAAACTAAAATAATGAAGATCTAAGTGTAATATGACATGTAATAGTAAGATCTACTCTTTCTATGAAAAAAAATAGAGATCAAACCTAAAATGTCTATGTTGGATATAATATCTCAAACTTAGAGGATTCAACCCACGAACAACCTTCAAACCACTACCGAAATAACTCTCAAACACTCAGGTTTGGTGTTTGGATGTAAACTAATTTTGGAAAGGAATTTTAAGGTTTGAAAATGAGATTGGGGTTTGAACAATTTAGGGTTTTCTCTCTGGTTTCTCTCTGTTCTCTATCTCTCAGTTGGACAAACTAGCAAAAGTTTTTTAAACGAAGAGGCTCAACCTCCTTTTATAGTGCGCGATTAAGGTTCGAGAATAACTGATCAAATCCAAAGGCTGAGATTTGGTCTTAAGGGGTTTGACTCCCATCCAATGGTTTAATATAAGCGGTGATTTAAACGGTTTCTGATTAGCCTAAAGGGTGTTCAGTGGGATTGGGATAGATCGCATGCAAACCGTTAATAAACTAAATCCAAGGGCTGAGAATTCGAACAGGTTCTGAGTGTATAAACAAACATAAATCCGACCGATGTAACAATGACAGGTGTAAGGCTCAGATGCACCCAAACGCGGGTGTTTTTAAAATAATTACATAGACACCCTAAAGTCTCAAGCGCTTTCGGATTCTACCCAACCAAACATTCATGTATGAAATGATAAAACCAGTAATCACAGAATGACCCCAAAAGTTTTAAAACCCAAATTTTAATTTCTAAAAAATCATTTAAAAATTCCCAAAAATTATTAAAAGCAAATTTGAAAGGGAATTAACACAGAAAACTCACACACAAGCAAATAATTAAATATATAATATGTATGAAATCCTAGTGTGTGTGTGTGATTGAGAATTTATCTTCAATTGAATCAAGTGAGGCATTATGAGAAGAATCTGAGGCTCTTTGGTATCTAGGGGTTAGGACTCAAATTTTGTCGCAATTTCGAAACTAGATGATCACTTATACAATGTAGACTCAAGTGAGTCAAGAGTATAAGGTGCTTCAATCACCACCTCTACTACTACTGCTGTCACTTTGGATGCCACCCCTCTAGTTGCCGCTTGCCAGAAATAACTTCGTTTCTACCCTCATTGGCCAGTCTTCGGCAAGGGTGATGAGTATGCTAATGCACGTAAGGCATGCATTCAACACGCCAAGTATGATTTTTTAACACTTAGTAATGAAGACGAAGATGATGTTGAATGGGGTTTCTTCCCTCCAGAGGGGACTATGCATTTCTGTCTTGACCGTGGCAACTTCCCCTACTCCCAGATTAATTTCGAGGGGCCAGGAGGCTCCCCGACATACTCTGTAGTTTGGAACATGTATATGCAAATAACTCATGTTGATGCTCTCACTAATATTGTGCTCCATCACGCCAAGTGGTTTGGTGAATTCACTCTCTCCAAACCCAATGCTATGCTCCAAGTGTTGGTCTCTCGCTGGTACGTTACCACCCATACTTTCATGGCAGCATGGGGTGAGTTTACTATTACGTTGGAGGATGTTTGTGAACTATTGGGGCTTAATCCCATGGGTGTTGTGCCTTATTCTGATGAGGCCCTAGATGTTGAAGAAGCTGTTGATCGATCTGAGTTGGATCGAATTTACCGAAGTTGCACTGGGTTATCCAACAAATCCACCTTCACTCCTCTTATTAGTTACTTCTTTCGAGTCCCTTCTGAAAAGGAGGGTTCTTCTGTTGCTGGCAAGGGGAAATGTACATCTCTAGAACTACCAACTTACATACTTGTCTTTCTTTCCTATTTTGTGCTGCCTGGGAAATCTAATGACCAATCTCTAAGGGACCTTATTAAAATATCTATCCGTTTAGCCAGAGGTATCAAGCTTCCTCTAGAAACCATAACCCTGGGGTCCCTCAACACCTGGCTTGACAGGACTCATCTCGACATCTACCTAATTTCACCAACACTATACTCCTCACGAGTTTCCTCTAAAGCAGTTTCCCTACGATAACAGCCAAATCTATCAGTAAGCGAATCCACTAAGCCCCATCGCTTGTACTGTTATCACAAGAAATAGGTCCGTAAGGACATACTGCCCATTTTTAACAAGTCGAATTGTTTTGTAATGAGGCCTTATTATGAATAAGGTTTCCTCCGTGGTCGAACCAACTACTATGGATCTCATTATTGAAAACCCTTCGTTGGTTGTGGTCCTTTTGTTCTCTCAGAGGTATTTACCTTCTTACACTGAGTGGGGATATACTTCGGAGCATTACAACCCCAATCGATGCATCCGTTAGTTTGGTTTTGATTAAGGGGCCTCTCGCCCAGCTTTTTAGATGTCCCATCCCACAACCACCTTTACTGAGACATGTTCCTTCTATACCTCTTCTGCTGCTTGGTCCATCAGCTCAATAACAGCTGGGTGGGTCACCATCCCAAGTTTATAAGGTCTAGGGATGTGACTTATCTATTTATGACTAAGTATTGGCCGATGCAACTAGTTGAAATTGCTGAGTTTGTTAAGGGTCCTCCAGTGCATCCCCGAGTTCTTTATTTTTCCACTTCGAAACTGGGCCTTAAGGGCAATTTTGTTCTTGGGGTTGAGTTTCTTCTGAGCAGTACTCTAAAGGATCTCCTGAGCAAGCTGCCTCCTCATTGCCTTATGATCCCTTCTGCCATTCCCAAAGCTAAATAATCTCCCACCCCTAAACAAACCAATGTTATCGAAGGTGCTTCTAACGAGGGGCCTTCTAAACCTTCTTCTAAGAAGACCAAGACTTCCAAGAGAGAACTTTTTCAAAATTTAAGTCCCAACCTAAGTCTCAAGTCCCTGTAGACACATTCCCTGTTGCATCCATTCCACTTCCCGTGCCTGAGGCAAGACAGGAGGAAATTCGACAAGCAGTTCGTGTTGAGTTTGAACGAGTACAGTGCGAGTTTTCATGACTTACTCCTCTAGTTCCCCATTCTACTGTGTTTCCCACCATCTTCGTAGATCCAACTGAAGAAGTATCAACAAGAAGGAAAAGTTATAGAGCTCCCTTTTCTGCTGGTGGCTCTGATGCTAGGAAGAAAACTAGGTACAAAAACCCAGAAAAACGTGCTTATGAAGTGCAACCCACTGCTCAACCCAGCCCCAGGACCTCTCCCCCTCTATTTATCATTGAGGCTATTTCTCGTGATGACAGTCCTAATTCTGAGCATGGTCCCACTGAGAGAGTTTGTCTAGTTCCTTCTCCTTTTGCTTCGCCCAAGGTCATATCATACCATTCTTCTCCAGAGCAAGAGGTATGTTTTCCCACACTTAGCTATTTCAAGCTTAGTGAAATATATTTTCTAACATCAGTTTAAAATCCATTCTTTTTTATGCAAGAAATTGTGCGAGAAAAGCCTTCTTCCCCTCTGAGCCCTTTTGTGGGAGGACTCTTCGGTATTTTTGGTGCCAAGGTATCTTTTCCCCGTTCCCTTATGTATGGGCTAGCCTATTATCACTGGTTTGCCTTCAGACGTGTCGATGAGGCTGCGAGGAGGGATGCTACCTCTGTTGAATCCATTTGAGCCTCCCCTTAGCCAGATGAGGCTCATGTGGCTTCTTCTGAGTCAATACCTCTTCCAGTGGTTCCCTTGGACATCGTTATAGTCTCCTTTATCCCCCCAGAGGTAATAGCTTGATTATCATTTAACTGTCTTTTCCCTTATTTGATATGTACTTAGCATTTTTTTTGGCCTTCAGGTTGTAACAACTCCTGACTTGACCACATCTCTTGCTGGGTCACTTTTGTAGTTCACTCTGGTGAGGCCAGCAATTATTTTTTCTCCTTTTGTTAATATTACTAGCTCTCTCCTTGTGTTATTTTCGTATCTTCTATGTTGTATTTCTTGTGCCTAACCATTAGTTTATTGTATTCATCTTTTCCAGGTATAACTCCTCTATCTCCCTCTGGGACCCCTCAGGTTTCTCAGGCTATCGTTGTTTCCTCTTCTCGCCCAGGGGTTCCTTCGGACCCTGTGAGGGTTGATACATCACTGGGAGCTCAAATGAATTTTATAGATCCTTCCCCTATCCTGGATCTTATGCCTTTTCTTGAGGAAGTTGCATCACCAAGGGCTAAGTTCCTCTCTTTGACGGTTCTATTGAGATTTAAAGAGATGCTATCGTTATTCATACGATTTGCACCTCTGGAGTTGTTTCTCCAGAAATTGTTGCTACTTCCGTTGCACTTGAGGTATTTGCTGCTTTCTCCCTCTTTTTTGCATAAGTCATATTTTATGTAAACTCTACCTGAAACGATGACTTAGCAATGAAAACTACTTGTTAAGATTTTTTATTAACTCCACCTATAAAGGTGAATTAATAATGAAAACCACTTGTTAAGATTTTTTATAAACTCCGCCTATAATGGTGACTTCACAACTTAGCAATGAAAACCACTTATTAAGATTTTTTTTCATAAACTCCACCTATAACGGTGACTTAACAATAAAAACCAATTGTTAAGAATTTTATCATAAACTCCACCTAGAACGGTGAACTTAACAATGAAAACCACTTGTTAAGATTTTTTTCATAAACTCCACCTATAACGGTGAATTAACAATGAAAACCACTTTCTAAGATTTTTTTTCATAAACTCATTCGTCTTTATCATATTTACAGGTTGTGGAGGTGCCCGTTATCGTCGAGACGCCAGCTCAGCGTGATCCCTCACCCGTTGAATCCACACACCAAGAACCAATCACTTATGAGGACTCATTCCATAACGATCATGGTTCAACTACAAACCTGCAAGCTGATAGTGAGTCAGGTTATGATATCCCTCCACCAGACATGCTTCCTCATGAGTTCTGCCTTATGGTCCTTCGCCAATTTCCTTAAATTTCTGCGTGTGAACATTCCATCATCTAGTAGATTGCTACCAACCACCCTTAAATCTTTACCACTGACTGTCTGCGCTCAAATGTGTTGGTGATGAGCCATAGGCTCTAAGGTATGGCGAGCATTATTGTTGAGGTAGTTAATACTCAAACATCTAATCTTACCAGACCTCTTATGAATTGTCATCTGGGAATTTTAAAAGAGTTGGGCAAGGATGGATTCCAACTGAATTGGATGATTAGCCACTAAAGCATTTGAAAATCCAATAATTGGAGAGCCAGAGAAAACTTTATTTAAAATAGGTGGAGGGCCAACGGTCTGAGGAGAAGAGGCTATCAGAGTTGGCCCCTTTTCTAGTAGGGGCTGATGATAAAGTGCGGGCTGCCAAAGAAGCTCTATCAAAGGCCAAGCTAGAACGTGAAGCTCTAGTGATCGAACAGGCTCAGGTGCAGACCAGGATTAAGCTTGCCTTACTGCTTAGAGGACATGTTTGGAGGCTTTTTAGGGGTTACTTGAAGACTTCTTCTCCGAACCTAATCTATGGTTTCTGCTGGGCTAAAGTCCTTTCTTTTGCATTGTAAAATTGTTTCTTCATTTCATCAGATGTAATTCTTGGGCAGTAGCTCTATTTTTGTAATGCTTTTAAGTACATCAACGATAGAAATAGATTTTTTATTATTATGCACTACTTGGTTGCAATGTTTTTATTTATTGTAAAGTTCAAACTCTTACAATTTACAAGAAGACTCTTTCTTTTTATCTCATTACAAAATAAATAACCCATTCAACGAATTACAACATCTCTATCCCAAAAGAAAACAAACTTGGAATTATTTACACACTTAAACATGATAGACCTTCAACCACTTATTATTAATCTTGAAACGTTTATCTTCTTCCATCTTGGAGATTAAGTAATTGCCTGAATCGTGAGCCTCTTTTACAATAAAAGGTCCCTCCCAATTCACAACAAACTTAGGTAATGGGAGCCCTCGAATGTGCTTTACGCTGCCATTAAAGCCAAATCCCCTCCTATAAATTTTCTTAGCCTCAGCAGGTTTCATATGCCCATGAGAGTTACTTCGTGTACATTTGGAAGTATTGCATTTCATTGTCCCTATGTTCATCCGGTGCTTCCAACTATACATATCTGCTCTAAGGGAACATGCTGCATCGCAATACATATCGGGCTTAAGGAAATTTTAACTCTACTGATAAAATTGCTTCTGTTCCAAACACCAAAAAGAACGGTGTATACACTATAGGCTTCCTCTTTGCCATTCGATAGGCCCACAGAATTGCTGGAACCTTATCATCCCACGATCCTAGGAAGTCTTCCATTGTCTTGGCCAAGATATTGACCAAGGTCTTATTAGTGGCTTCAGCTTTCCCATTGCCCTTAGGATATGCCACCGTAGAGGTATAATGAACGATGGAGTATTTGTATATAAGCATCGTTACCTCTTTGTTGATGAATGGGGTCCCGTTATCAAAGAGAATAACCTTTAGGATCCCAATTTTATAGATTATGTACTCTCTAATGAAGTTGGCCACCATGCCTGTTGTTTCTCTCTTGAGTGGTATCGCCGCAGCCCACTTAGTGAAGAACTTTGTGGCTACTGATATCCAGATATTTCCCCTCGAAGATGGACGTATTGCCCCTTCTGGGTAAGAAGTGGCATAAGAATGTAAGTCTATCAGAAGGAGCATAGATCATGTTTTCATATAGTTGTCACGCCTTGCAATTTTGTATAAACTCAACCGAATCTTTCTCTATGGTTTGCCAATAATATCCTAAGGTCATTAATTGGTCATATAACTTTGACCCTCTAATGTGAGTTGGATCGTGATTTTGCTTCAAAACTTTCGTCACCTCCTCCTTCTTGATGAACCTTAAAGACATGTTGAAGTATCCTCTACGATAAATTTGTTCTTTTTTAACATAGAACCATGGGGCCCTTCACTTGAGTCCCATCGCATCAATTTTTTCCATGAGAACAACTCCATCATTGATAAAATTAATGTACGGCTGCCTCCAGTCTGTCTGATTTTCAACGAAGTGGCATTTAGCTGCCTGAAAGAAAAGTTATCATTTATCGCACCTTCATTGTAACTCTATTGCATCTTTCTTCATAATTGGCCAGAAGTATCACTTTCTCTAGATTCTTTTATACAGGGGATCTCAGTTATTTTACAGTGTTCGTCATGTGTCTTCTTCAACTTATGCCTTACTTCCTCTAGACTGATGCATCTTGATAATCATCCTCCCACGCTCCTCAAGTAAAGACTTCCTTGACTGAAAAAGTATTGCGCTAGCTCCTTTAGTTCCATCTTGACTTCCTCAGACTCCAACTGCTTTCTAATCTCGCCTCTCCAATCTGAATCGTCTTCCATCGGTAGGATCGATTAGACCACCGAGGGAGCTGTTCTTTGTTGTATCATGACAATAGTTGTATTAGTTTTCATAGCCACTTACTAAGTAATGGTGGTGTATGCATCGATGTGTTTGTTCATCATTTTAAAATGCCTTTTTATTTTGACCCGATGGAACTGGTTGATCATTCGCTGAATGATCATGTTATAGGGCATCAGGTTAAGGTGTTTCAACGCATACTCTCCATTCACTTGTTGGACCACCAAGTTTGAATCACCTTTGATGCACAGTGAGCGGATGCCCCTTCGGAGGGCCTCTAGCTGTCCCAGTACTAACGCCTCATACTCTTCCTCATTGTTGGAGTAAGGAAAATCTAACTTGTTGGAAAGTCACAATTCTCCCTTCCCTTTAAAAAGGACAACCCAAGCACCTCCATTATTTTTCGTCAAAGAAACATCGAATTTTATGATCCATTCTTCTTCGTTTACATCCAAAAAAATGGCTTGCAAGTCGTCGCCTATAATGCTTTCTCGAGGTATCTTAAATATTCCAGATGGAAAAATTTCCAATAAATCTGCATAAGCCTGGATTTTGGTCGCATGAGGGACCACACACTTTAAGTCATATTCTGAAAGGATGAGAAACCACCTAGCTGCTCTTCCGATAAAAATAATTCTTACCAACAAAAACTTAATGGGATCACATCTCGTCACAATATGGATTATGAATGATAGCATATAATGTCTAAGTTTTTGTGCTACAAACATCAAAGCTAAATGTCTTTCTATACTACTGTACAATGTCTTTCTACACTACTGTACCTTACCTCTGGTCCATGTATAATCCTGCTCAGGTAGTAGACTGGTCTTTCTTGCCCATCAATTTCTTATGCCAAGAGAGCTCTAATGGACCTAGTAGTAGACATGAGGTAGAGCTGCAACGGTGTCCCTGCTCTAGGAGGAATCATTATTTGCGAAGAAGTGAGTAGCTTCTTTAACTTAGTGAGAGATTCTTGGTGAGCTTCCTCCCATTTGAACTTTGTGCCATTTCGCAACAGATCTATCAGGGGATGGGTTATCTCGACCAGCCCTGGCACAAATCTCCTGAGATAGGAGACTTTACTGAGGAAGGTCTTGAGCTCCTTCATTATTCATGGACATGGCATCTCCAGGATTGCTCGTTGCTTATCCCAGTCCATCTGCACTCCCTGTCGATCCACCACATAACCTAGGAACTTTCCACTTGTAACTCTGAAGGTACACTTCAACGGGTTTATCCTCAACTTATACTTCCTACATCTGATGAACACCCTCCTCAAATTGTCTAGATGTGACTCCTCCTTCTTCGACTTGATGACCAAATCATCCACTTAAAATTCCAAAAACTTATAAAAGAAGTCATGGAAAATGGCCATCATCGTTCTCTGATATGTTGCCCCGACGTTCTTCAATATAAAAGGCATTACTCTGTCCATAAAGTTGCCTAATGGAGTTATAAACGTTATTTTCTATGCGTCTTTGAGATCCATCTTAATTTGGTTATGCCCTATATACCCATCCATGAGACTGTACATTTCATACCTAGTAGTTGCATCGATCAAGCTATCAATGAAGGGCAGAGGGGACTCATCTTTCTAGCAAGCTTTATTCAAATCCCTGAAGTCTATAAAAATCCTTATTTGGTTATTATCCTTATTTCATACTAGGACAATGCATGATAACTAAAGTGGGTACTATATTAGTTTAATGAATCTTGCTGCCAGCAAACGTTGAACCTCCTTCTTGATCTTTAGATCCAACTCTGGCTTGTAAGTTCTTATGGGTTTTTTCACCGATATGGATTAAGGCATAACGTTAAGCTTATGGAAACTTACTTCTTCATATATTCCCTCTATTTCTGTGTACTTCCACGCAAAAATATCTCTGTACTCCCGAATTAGCTCGATCGGGGATTTTCTTCTCTTCTCACTCGGCTATTTTGAAATGAAGATGGGCCTTAGATCCTCTCCTTCTTCGACTAAATCCAATCATTTTAGCTCTTGTACTTGTGTCTTGGGGCGATCCATCTTATATTCTCGCTCTTCTCCCACCTCTTCCATAAATTCTTGTATGTTAGATTTATTTATGACCAGGCATTGTCCCTTCTGGTCTATTAGGAAACATTCATACATCGAGCCAGCCTCTTCGTCAACTTCTGGAATAGCTCCTTCGGATGCCCGCTCACCCCTTGAAAGGAGATAAATTACCCTTCCATCTTCTGTTATCTTCTTCTTTCACTGTCTATCGACCGTTATAATTACCTTCTTTTTCCTTTCTCTCGAAGCCTCTGCCAATTTATTTCCCAAAAACCTACTCAGCACGCTCTGTCTTTGGGCTTCGTGCTCCATTGGGTCCATCTTAGGCCTCATCCTATCTCTTAGTTGTTTAGAGATATTATGGGATCAATACGATTGACCTCATTAGCTCCTTCTCCTCCCCTCGCTCCTTTGCTCCTTTCACCGTTCACTGGCCCCATCCTTTCTCTGATAGAGGGAATCCTAGATCCTTTTATTCTTCTCGTTAGGACTCTTACATCCTCTTTCAGCTCTATATAAAATGTTGCATCCACCAGGTGAGCCTTTTCGGTTACAAAGGGCTTATTTATTGCACGTATAATGATTTTAGTTCCTTTTTACATTTGACTTAGCACATTGGTGATATGTCGAAGGGTCCAAACCATGATTGTGCATCCACACCCTTTTTATCAGAAGGTGGTATGAAGTAGCATTCTCGATCACATGAAATTTAATGTGTGATGAGAGATTCCCCATTATGATCCCTACATTCACATACCCAATTAACTTGTAGGACTGGTTGTCATAACTAGAGATCACCAAAGGCATCGGTATCAACCTTACTTCAGGGATGTTGGATGCATGAAAGAGGTTGATGGGCATGATGTTTATGGATACTCCCCTATCCGTTAGAGCCCTCGTAAAACTTACCCCATTGATACTAGTCGTGACATATAAAGGTCGATTGTGTGGGAATCTTCCCGCTCGATCAGCGTCACTAGAAGTCACTTCGAACAAGAACTTCTTAACCAGTCTGGCCATGGAACTCCTCGATCTCAACGAGGGAACTGCGTTCTTTTGTGCAATTTTCAATATTTCTTATGTTATCTCTAACATGCTTTTCTTTGACATTTCAACCTAGTCGAACAACCATGAGAATTTGGGAGACTACGACACGACATGGTATTCCAACCCCTGGTCTACTTCTTCATTATCAAGATTGTACACATCTTCTATATCTCTAGCACTAGCTTCATTATAAACTATCACCACGTTAGCCATTCCCCTAGTATAGTCCTCCAACCCTTCATTAAACTCTTCCTATTAAATCTCCAATTCACTCACCTTAAGATCAATCTCTTTGTCGTAAGTAACTACCAAATTAGCTGCGTGTGCTAGTAATGGATTATTGTTCATATTCTCTTGCGGGATCTGCAGAGTCCTTCAAAATCTTCCTTAATGTAAAGTAGGTGGACGTCGGATGGCCAAGCTTTCGATGAATCTGTCAGCACTTGGGATTGGCCCTTGTCTCTGTGTCTAGCTCCGTCATTGTTATATCCATGGTCTTATAAATGGTCCCCCTTGCACCATGGCATTGTAACAATTGATAACCTCTTCGACAGTACAAGGCAAAGGTGATGGATCCTCTCTGTCTCTATCGAACTTTCTTTTATTATCCTTCGTCGACTGTTTGGATCCCTCTCCCTCATCGATGTATCCCACTCGTGGGGTCTAGCCCCATCCCACAACGGGATGTATTATCTGCCTAAATATCACAGGCACTACGACAGGGTTTGGCTGTACGACCAGTGAGATATTTCTTGCTAACTTCAAAAATGTCATAAATGTTCCTTCGCGCGTTTCGTTTATGAGGTAATATCTATATTCTGGGAGAAAACCTTCAGCGTAAATCTGGATTCGTTTGGACTCCTTGGCCTCCTCTCTCACATCGAGGGACCTTTTTCAGAACTTCTAGACATACGCCACCACTTCTTCTCCCAGTCGTTGCTTCTTCGTGCCTGCTTGTGTCACTGTGAAATCATCTGCTACCTGAAAGAACTTTTGGACAGACAGAACATGCATTTCCTCCCACATTGTGACATTCTTGGTTGCCAAATTAGAGTACCATGTATTAGCCTTATTAGTTAGGGATTTTAAAACTTCCACAATATTAACTTCTTATTATTGCAATGAGCCCCAGATGCTCAATGAAACGCTTAATGTGTTCTTTTAATTTTCCTCCTTTTCTCGTATACTTGTCAAAGATGGGGGGAGTGTAGTCCTTCGAGTAAGTTTCGTTGTTGTACTCCTGAGGGTAAGGAGTACAAAAATCGTCACACACCGATGCTACCTCGCTGTCTGACTGCGAGGAAGCTTCTATCATCTTTAACATCTCCTTCTGTATCTCCTTCCTCATTTCTTCCAAGGATGATATATGAGTTTTTTCAGCCACTGACGTAAGGGGCTGGCGAAATATAGATGGAATACCTTCCACACCTTGGGTGCCTCCTACAGTTTGAATGCCTACCACACCTGGGATGCCCACTGTTGGGATAAGGGTAAGTACTGCATTCGTGGGTCCCAGTACCATTAGAGCTGCACTTGATAGGGATATCAGAGCTGCCAATGGTGTTACGAATGAACTAGGGTCAAATTCCCCTCCCAAAGCCGTTGCAACAACGGGAGTCTGCAAAAACTCAAAGAACGTGCCCATGAGAAGAGCCATATGTGCCTGTCCCATCACAGCACTAGTGGAAGCTTGCATCACCACTGGGATTCCCATTGCCATTTGAACTTAGGGAGCCTTCATTCGAGGAACCCCATCCCAGGCAGCCTTAAGATCCCTCACCGCTTGCTCCTCGTTACGTTGGTTAGTGTCAAAATCAATAGTACGGATAACGTTATCTTGTGCCATATTTTTAGAAGAATGCCTCCCTAATGGAGTTGCCAAATGTAAGAGGGTGGTCCCCTTTAAGCCTGGGATTATAATAATACCATTTGAGGTGTAACCCCTATAGATATGGTGATAAACTATAACCCAAGAATTCTTTAGTAAATACAAATGAACTCACACTATTGTATATAATCAACACTCAGATTGGACTCATAAATCTCTCGTGTATAACTCAAGTGATAGTAGAAGAAAACTCAGAACTAACTCATTCAAAGGGAGAGAAAAGTAAGCACCCTAGATACACCTTGGAAGGAATCCAACGCACCAGCAACCTCTGATATATCTCTGGTTAGCTATTAAAAGCTTCACAATAAATGACAATGGTGGGTCAGTAAACTCTCTTTGGTTTGAAATAACTTATCTTTAGACAATCTCTCATTTTTTTGTCTCTCTGAAGATCCATCGTCTCCCCAGAACCCCCTATCTCATAAGTGGTTGAGGCCAATAAATAACCGCACACCATTCTCGAGATACCTCAATCCTTCACATCTGTGAGAGACATCCCCTCATACTTTACGTCATCAACATTAAATGCATGATGGGTCAGCTAGTCCTACGTTATGAACATTAAATACCAAAACATGTCTTTTGCCTAACCACTGTGCGTCAGAGGACTATCGCAACAGAGGTGGTTCACTAACTGTCTGTCAGCACTAAATACTATGGTGATTTACTCAAGTTTAGATTGGACAGTGTTTAGCTGGCTAATAACATCCCCTAAAGTGGATGTGATATTTGGTAGAAGGCCGTTTGGGTCAAAACTCCATATACGATGGAACTGAAGGCTACTCTGCACAAGCTTCCACGGTGAAAGATCTCTCGGTGTTTTACTGAAACACCTCGTATTTTTAATGGTTTTTAAATAATGAATTAATTAAAATAGATATGGGAAATAAATTGATAATTAATTCGGATTAAAATAAATATTAACTAGCGAGACAAGGGTTAGTATTTATTGATGTGAATTATATTAAATACTACTTAGTGAGTAAAGTAATATGTGATTATAAATTTATTAAAATTGTTGCGAGTGAAAAATATGAAAGTTACAATAATTAAGTCGGGACGTGCGTGTCAATCGTGTCGGGACTCAATTTAATGAAATAGAAAGTAATTTATTTTTAAGTCATCCAAATGGTCATTTCGAGTGTGGCAAAGTGTTTGGAAGGGTCAAAATAGTCAGAAAAGTTTACCCGGGGGTTTAGTTTGGGTCCCGGGACAGTTTTAGGCTAAATCTACATCCCAGGAGGGCATTTTGGTCATTGGTATTTTTAGGATAATTTAACGTACAAATTTCCTAGTAAAATATATCTGATAAGAGAAGGGAAGTTAGGTGACATATGGGAGAAACAAAGAAAAGTTACAAAGAAACCATAGGAGGAAGAAGAGAGGAGTTCCAAAGGCTAGAACCACCGTTCCTACACCTTTTGCACCAAAGACACCGCTGGAGCGTAGATCGAAAAGAGAGAAATATCAATATACCCATTTTTTCAGAGGATCAGATCTTCATATTGAGTCAAGTGTTTAAACTTTCTAAATTTTGAGTACATAATATATCCATGTCAACGTAGGATACATTTCATATGATTATTCCATGATTTGATTTGTTTTGGAGAATGAAAGATATAATCTGGGTAGGTTCTTGCATGTAGATGAAATTATAACAAGTTTAGAAAACAAGTTCGAAACATAAAGAAATGGAAAAACGGATTTAATCTGAGATTTTTGGTATATGAACATAGAAGAAAACAAACCTAGGGTTTATTGACAAATTATGAGAAAAATCAATTCTTGAGTAAATTTTATGATATTATGATGATGATGTTACGTTAGAAATAGTCCATACGTGTATATATAATGATTGGGAAACTTAGATATGAATTTGGTAAAGAAATATAAAAGTTTGATTGAGGAAAAGATGGAAAACGAATATGCATGTTAGAGAAGAAGACCCTGGAACCATTTCAAATGGATTCAACCAAGACCAAATAGATTTGAGACGAATCGATTCATCCTTAGGCAAATTGATTTGGATGCCCAGTTTTGGCCACTTTCCCCCTTTTGTTTAGGATTTTTGGAAATGGTTCGGGATTCACTTGTGGGATTTAATTTTTAATATAAAGGGGATTATATTGAAATACCAGTAGGCCTAGGTTGGGTTTTAGGCATGGACCTATGAGGGAAGTTTAAGGTCTAAATTAATTAGGTTTAATAGAGAGGAAAAATCTAACTTGAAGAATAATTCGGGTCTCGGTAATTCGAGGGAAATGATGACTTAGACCAGTAGGGTATAGAGAGTTTACCTACTGATATTATGTGTAGAATAAAGGATACCCTTTGAGTGGTGAAAAATACTCGGGGCATATGGTAATAAGTAAAGTTATAAATTATGAAATACGTAGAATGTTCGGGACATATGTATGCTACGTATGGAATATATGATATAGGATGTGCGTATGCCTATACTATATATATATATATATATATATATATATATGTGTGTGTGTGTGTGTGTGTGTGTGTGTGTGTGAATACCTATTGCTTTATTTATTATGTGTATGACATACCTACGCTACTTGCTATCGGGGATGAGGTTTCGCGTTGTGGACGGTCTTGGACACGTGCTATCTGAGAGTATGACAGTTCGACGGTTGAATGGGAGCGTATGTAGGTGCGTAACCCATTTGGTTGGGGACTATGTTTGCCTCCTATATATGTGATTTGTATTTATGGTTCGAGGGATGTACCGAGCCAACAGTCCTTTATACAGTGCGAGATATACCAAGACATGATAGCAGAGTATGCATGCACCGCAACTGAGTCTAGGGGTGCCCTATTAGTATATATATGTGATAGAGTGATGAATATTATATATATATATATATATATATATATATATATATATACACACACACACGCATACACTTGTGATATGTTCTACTATTTGCACTTAGTATATAAGATGGATAGTGAAATCTAAAATGACTTAAGTTCGTGAACACTTTACTTTGAATGTGAAAACTCTCTCATTCGAGATAAAAGATGTGAAAATATTCATTAACGTATTACGTGGGAAATACGAGTAGCTATTATGAGATAATAGATTTTAAGATTAATGAGCTTGAATTAGTTAGGCGTGGCAGCAGTAACTAGAATTGTTTAGCGGTACGTTAGGCGTGCACACTAGTTGAGAGGTGAGATTTATCAAGAGAGAGCCCGCATAACTAACATGTATATAATATTTGCTTTTAAGCATTTTAAATACTTGCTAAACTGTTTTAAACTATTTTAACTCGGGCTCTGACCCATTTCTTGTAAATTTATTTTCTCTTGTGCGATCTATTTTAGGTGCCCAGCCACAGGGACACCAGGCGTAGATTATCAGATGATTTGATGTGCTGCAACTATTTTGGGAGTTACAGGTCCTCGTTATTAGACGCCTCCACTATTATTCATTCAGTTCATGATCTAGTTATCTCAGTTAGGGCATGTTGCCCATTCTCATTTATCATTTATTCCAGAGGGGTATTGTAATCCTTTATTTCAGTTTGATAGGATTCAGTTTTATTATGGATTGTTATTTGAGACTTTTGAACTGGGACATTTATTCCAGTCTAATTTCTTCAGTTAGATGGTTTCTTATTCATTATTATTTTTATTCATTAGAATGGAGAATGTGGTTAATGGTTTAAATTGTTTGATAATAATTGAATGATTAAATGTTTTTAGCACTAGCTTAATTAATTATTAGGTAATAAGTAAAATAAATGTTTTCGATAGTGATGCTAAGAATGAACCAACTGGATATTCTGATTTAATTTAATAAAGGACCGATCACCCGGTATTTAATTGAGAGGAGTGTCACATTTACCAGGTGTATCTAAGTTAGTCAGGACAAGCCCTCACGTTGCCTCACTTCTCAATCCTCCAAACCAAGTCCCTCTAAAGTTTCCACGGCGAGGTCATTCAATAGAGCATATAAGCTCTCCCAAGCCATGTCAGGCCAGGTCACTCGCGAGTACCATTTAACCTCACACCCAATATTACAATCGTTACAACATTACAATCAATGTATTTAAAAAGATATAATTTGACTAAGTAAAAAAGGAAGATGAACATTAGCTCTCTTGGCCAGTTATCTCGCATGGCTGCGTCACTGAACTGCCTCGTTGAGCTGCCTCACTGTCTGCATGCTTCTTCCTTCTATTGAGTCTCTTCTCTTATTTGGATAGGCTTTCTCTAATTCAGATATTAACTTCAATCCCCCTACAGAAGTAATGAGCAAACACACGTATTTGTATAACATATACGCACGCGTGCGCGCGCACACACATATACGTCCACATGTTTTCTACTCGAAAGGATGCACAATGTTAGGATTAAATAAAATAAGATAAAATTAAATTGGATTGATTGAAAAAAAATAACTAGTTAATAATGAATTAGAGTCATTACTTATAGGACTCGTATTCACACCCTCATATATTTTTCTCAGGAAAAATAAGGCACGATGATAATCACTGGCAACAAGAGTACGAGAGGTTTCAATTAGACCGCCCTTATACCTCTTTTATTAGTGTGAGCCCTATAGAGGTTACTCTTATTTGCAAGTATGTGAATATGAAGATCGAATAGTTTAACTACCTTTCAAATTGTGGAGTTCATATCTCGCAAGCATACATGTTCGACCGTATTCTATTTGCCTTACCAAATAGCTGGGATGAGGTAGTAGATAATATATTTTGTGTACATCATCCCAATGTAGCCTTGATGTTCCTTATGCTGTTAGAAAAGGAAAAAAAATATTCACCCATTATGGATACAACTATGTAAAGAGATCATTGTCCAAGATTGTGATGTCTCGTGATATATACAAGTCAAATTGAATGTTGCTAATAAGTTGAAGAAGAAAGGATTCCGAGTTCATGTCACGGACATCTATACGTCAATCATGTATACGCTTTCGGTCAGTTAGCCACGTGCAAAAATCCACATATTTTTAAAAAACAATACCGAATATCGTAAACATGTTTGTATAATGAATTCATCGTTTATTGGTTTTTAATGTAAATAATGTCAAGAAGCAATGGACATAACGCACCAAGTGATGATGTGACACGTCTTAGATTCCCATCTTCTATGCCCCGACAAGGATTCTCTTCACCACTAGGTGAACAATTCTCTTCTCCTCCATGTTTCACTCTACCACTCCATCTACGAGTAGGCAATAAATGCCTGTTAATCCAACACCCCCACCCCTGCTTCTGACACCCCATGAGCAAATGAGAAGAAGCTCGTTGAGTTATCCCTTCTTGAGAATAATCCTACTTGTAATAAAAATAACCTTTATATCTTTAAATCCTAGAGTTTGTTGCTTGGGAAAATGAACGTGGGAGTCAATACAACAGATAACTAAAACTTTGTTAATCAAGACACCAAGGTTGACATTTTTGAATAACTTTGTAAGCATTTTTCAATCCCTGACCGTTCAAATCAAAAGGTTATTTCCTGGGTTGCTGAACAACTGAGAACATATCAGAGAAACCTTATGCAGAGACATTTCCCAAACGAGGCATCTAGCTCCAAAAAGACAGAGTCCCTTCGAATGTTAAAATGTTAGTCGATCAAAGGAACATCTTTTTAAAAATAAGGCGAGGGACAAAAATCTGGTTCAGAGGGAGAAAAATAAATAAAACAAAGCAAATAAAGTTGATGTCCACATGTTGGGGTATAAATTATGTGATGATTTGTTGAGTGAATGGTTATAAAGAAAAAATGGAGATCCAGATGTTGAAAAAAAACTAATCAGGGCAACTTGTAGGTGCATACTTAACGGGACAAAGATAATAAATTCCCACCGCATTTATCTCTGACTATGGTGAGTATGACTAGTTATTAATTTATATATATACACGTTATATAAAATAATGTTAAAATTATTAAACTAAATATAATTTCTAGCTACAGGAATCGATCGAAGCCATTTACAATTAGTCACATTCGAGCCCTTATAATGACATTAAAGATAATGACTTGATCCGAACCATTGGAACTGACAAAAGACGAAGGACAAGAGGTGTCGGATCACATATGTTGAAAGCTAAATTAAAGACACCACCTCTCGTGGATGAGCTCTCTTCGATGAGGAATCACATCTTGAGCCAATAGACAAGTCAGTTCAAGACATATGGTAATCTTCTTAATAGTTAAATGGTAATGTTGGTGATTGAAATCGAGCACCTTGTGTCCTTATTTACTCAAGTTTTTTAGCCCTTTATGCCTTTTCAAGTTTTTGCCCACCCTCCTTCTCAAGGTTTCCCCTAACCTCCATCTCAAGGTATCCCCTTCCAAATGCCGCCTCTTTCAACATTCCCCTCCCTAGTGCCTCCGTCTGCCACAGTCCCTGGATCATCGTCATCCACTAATGGTGACTATAGCGAGCAATACTATTTTAGGGACTTGTACAATAGTAGGATTATTAGCACATACAAACTCATTTCCTTGAATGTCAGAACTCATGTTCACAATCGCCCTTTGCAGATGGATATGACTCAGATAATGGTTGATGACATATACAATGATTGCAGAGAAATTTCTATGCACTTGATAATAGAGAAAGGAACATGCTGAAATACTATCATCATTGTTATCACTTGGGTAGTTTATTTGTTGGTCAAGCTTAGGCCAAGAACAATGTTTAATTTTAGAACAAGCTGTAATATTTTATTTATTTAAGCTATTTTAAGTTTGTGGGTCATTTGTTGACAATTTTAGTGTATACAACATGAATTTAAGTTTAAGTTGTTTAATTTGAGTTTAAGTTGTGTTGAATAATTTGAATGAATTATGAATTGTGCATTTTTGTATAAAACATGACCTTTGTTTCAACTTAGTAATATAGATTAATTGAATTTTGAAGATTATTAAATGGATTTTAAACTTTACAAAGAGTGGATCGGGGAAAGTAACCAAATATCTGATAATAATGTAAAGGGCGTTCAAGAATTTATTAAATACACATAGCGAAATCTTAAAAGTGATGAGATTTCGTATTTGTGTATCCATTATATGAACAAAAAATAAGTCTTTGGAAGACGTTGAGTTACAATTACTAAAGTGGAGAATTTTGGAAGACTAAAAGATATGGACATGGCATGGTGAAGAATGTACCTTATGTTTCGAAAGAATTATTGGTACCCAATCGTGAAATAAAACCCCGCCGAGTGAAAATGGTACATGATTCGCCAACACGTCTTTCTTTGACTGACCTAATTGATGTAACTTACGGAGTCCACCACCATCAAAACCACCAACCTATAGATATAGATAATGTGCGTTATGACTAAGTCAATGAACAAGTTGATGCTAAATTACTAGAAGACTGGGAATACATATGGTTGAAAGCCTACGCAACTAGACCATTGTATAAATATTGTGATGAAAATCACTCGGTATTATATGCAATGATTGGTTTGCATAATTTGAAGAGTTAATTTAGTTTATTGGGCAATGACGTAATCATAATTGTTAAGTGGATTAAATACATTCTCCTAAAAGAGAACACGTTACAAGACAATTATCAGAGCATGAATAAGAGTTTGAAGGGTTTTTGTTTTATGTACAAATCTATTCATGCATGCAAGTATGATTTCAGATACCGCAACGAGCACAAAAAGAGGGATAAGTGTCATGTATGCAGTGAGCCTAGATATGCGGATTGTGAGAATGAAAAAGACAAGACTGCAAAATATTGCAAGTGCTCGAAAGTTACATATAAGGTTTTGAGGTATTTTCCCCATGGGTCATAATTAAAATGATTTTTCATTCTACCGTGGATAGTAGAGGCCATGACATGGCACGCTCGATGCGAGGTGGGCGGGAATCTCATGTAGCATCCGGTTAATTCACTCATCTGAAAACTTTCAAAAGCACGACATCATGAATTTTCAAATGAATCGCACAATGTCTAGCATGAATTATCAATCGATGGGTATAAACCTTTCAATAATTTAAGCACTAATCAGAGTTATTGTCAAGTTCTCATGATGCCTTTAAGTCTCCCCTAGCACTGTGCATGAGAAATGAGTTCACATTATTATCGTTATTGATATTTGGCTCAAATACCCCCGATGTTGATATTGATATATTCGCAGCCACATTAATTAAAGAACTTAAAAAGTTATAAGATAAAATCATCAGAACATTTGACTCTTGTTAGGGTGAATAGTTCGAACTTAAAGCAACGATAATATGGGCGATCCACAACCTTCCTACTTACGGGACCTTGTCTGGTTGCAATGTTCATGGTTATTATGGATATCCCATATATGTGTGTTGATACAAAAATTAGTCAGCTGAAGTGGACCAATCATATAAAGACATGTGCCATCTTACATTGAAAATGCTTATACTCACCGAGCAATTCGCGGCACCGAGCTACTCATTACCTCGAGCTATTTAGCGTGCCGAGCTACTCAATGTACAGAGCATCTGGCCAGGAAGATCAAGCAACAATTGCACATTCAATGAACATCGGATTTAATGAACATTCTTATTATACAAATGTATATGTCTATTAGATAACGACATATAATCTATTCATACTGACAACTGCAAGACTATAAATATATTGTAGCACCCCCCATAATGGGGTAATTGGTCATTAGCAATTGTGATCAAGATTAAGACAAGAACATCCATCAATAAAAAACAGTGGATGTAAGCCATTTTCATAAGGCTGAACCACTTTAAAATTCCTTTGTCATATTTTTTATTTCATATTATCTGTGATTAATTAATTAAATTAAATCTAGTTTTTTACATCAACAGATTGGCGTCGTCTGTGAGAACGACTATGAGTAGCGTTTTCACTAACATATTCATCGTAAATGGTTGAAATCCCAGAATCCAATAACCGGAACAATGACCGATTCCCCCCCAATTCATCTGCTCCCCTAACTCTTTAGGATCTCACTGGCATGGTCGCCAATTTAGCCCAGGGGTAAACAGATATGCAAGAGACCATGCGATAACTCATTCATATTGTTCATAACGGCACACCTTCCCAATCAGGTCAACGAAGCATTCAGAGACCTACCCATTTACCGTCTTCAAGAACCAGACACACGCTATTTCCAGATGCTTCTCAGTCCCAATGTACAGGGTCTCATCGAACTGAGGGGACCAATTATCCCTCCTATCGTCCTGGTCGGACCTATTCTATAAGAGCTACAGATTCGTAACGAAATGTTACTCTAGCCCCAGTACGAACAAGCGCTCTGGAGAGGTTGACCAGAGCCTTTTCATTTGACCGTTTGGGCCCTAGGAGGAACAAAAACCCTCCTAGGATTGCGTCGAGAAATTCTCAATGACCAAATAATCTACGGGAAGGTTCTGCCCAATCACGACCAGCAACTCGTAATGAAAGATCCCAAGAGGAGAATTCAATGCGATCTGTTGCTCGGACGAATAGGTCCGAAGCTGAAAACAATGCATGGAAGGGCTTTGTTAACGCAAAAATTCTCCATCTACGAGGACCAATCAGAAAAGGACACATGTCATCCTACGTGGCAATATTTGACACCCAGGAGAGTTGGTCGGCATCCGAGGAGAGTTGGTCGGCACCCGAGGAGTGTTAGTCGGCACCCGAGGAGAGTTGGTCAGTACCCGAGGAGAGTTGGTCGACCCCCGAGGAGAGTTAGTCGACACCCGAGAAGAGTTGGTCGGCATACAAACCAGGAAGATCAAGGGATAACTATGAATTTAATGTGCATTAATGAAGATGACAGCGCATTTAATGAGCCTTAATGTATATTTATACTGTATTAATAGATGACAACACATAGCATACCAAGAAATTCAACAATCATATTCGTTGAATGTAGACATAAATGTCTACATACAATGAATCTCTTTATCTCCCATAACAATAAATACATGTATTCCCTTAGCCAAAATGAGGGAAGATCCGGGGGAACCTAGAAACCCCATACACAAGATACACATACTTTCTCTCTCTACATCCTATGGTACTATTGTAAACCCCTGGGAATAAAATAACAGTGGACGTAGGCTTTATTCATAGCCGAACCACTTTAAAAACCTTTGTCTCTTATATGTTTGATGTGAATGTTTATCTTCATCTTCAATCTCATCCTCATCATTTATCTGCTATTAACGCCACTAAAATGACAGTAGCCATTTTCTGTCTTCAACATATTGGCGCCATCTGTGGGAACGTGTTACAAGCATTGTTCTCCATCAAAAGCTAAGTTTTTATTTTCTCTACGTATAATCAATTATACATACATCTGTTGATCCAATCATGATTTTTATGTTTATATACATAAATTAATTGTCCAATTTTTATCTGCAAAATATTGCATATCATGATTTTAAAATCATAACTGTTAGATTAATTCTTATTTAGAAATCTGAAAAATAATGGATTTCATAAATCATAACTTTTTGCTTGATTCTCAAGTTTAAATTTTATATCATGGAATAAATATTTTAAATGATTACATATACCAATATATATGACGGTGGTAAGATTTGATAATTTTCATTATAAATTTTGTAAGATCTTTGATGTCTATTCAAATTCCCATCATATTTTTAATCAGAGAATGGGAAAAGTTAAAATCAAGAACAATTTCTCTCTCGATAATCACAATTCTGACCCAGATCTACTTTAAAAATTCTCATCAATTTGATTCATAAAAAAATAATAATAATATATATATATATATATATATATATTATATTCAGTGTTAGACAATTTTCATCATGAACGTTAAGAATCTATGGCTCTTCTTGAAAATATTCTGGGCAAACACGTTTATGCAATGAGTTACATCAAGGAAAAAGATTTGACATATGTTGATTCACATATTTCACATCTTCTACAAGGGAGGAAAAATTCAAAACCATTCTTTTTCCTCTTGGATATTGATCATATTTTCTCTTAGATCTGATGATTTCTATTGGTTATCTCTTAGATCTAAGAATTTTGATTTGTTACAATTTATTAATTCTGATAAAGATTGATTTATTGGTTCGATGATTGATTTTTAGTATAATTTTTGTAATGATTTTTATCATCCACCGTATTTTTTATCTCGACAAATGGAAAATAGGAAGGAAACCCAAAATAACCTTCTTTCTCCTGAAAAATCTCTACCCACTTTCGTAAAGAAGATGAAAAATGAATAGTCGCTCAAGAAAGGGCAATGGAGAAACTTTCCCAGGAAGATGAAGAAATTTTGAATTTATTAAATTCATATCAATCGTTTTGACTTCAACCGTCTACAGCAACAAAAATAATGAAACTGGGCGGCATAAAAAAACCTACAATTCAAGGACGATCATCCACCTCACAACTTGGTTCGGTTTCGGATCAACAAAAAATTTCAATCCCAGGATTATATTACTCTCCGATTCAAAGTTTGGCTGCCTTGGGCTCAAAGGTCTCATGAATCTGCAACTACTATTTAGCATCAATTGTGTGAGGATGAAAAATCCAGAAGAAGGTCGCCGGATGAGTATTTCTGCATTTTTGTTGGTCGGAACCATCTATTGTTGGTCGGCGACATCTGGTTGTTACCCGACCAAAATTTGTTTACCAGACCATTTTTGTTGGTCGGCGGTAGGCTGTGAAGATCCATCAGCAACATTGGAGTAGATCGGCAACACCTCGGTGGTTGTTTCAAAACAAGAACATCTGGTCGACATCTACTTTTGATAACAAAGAAATAGTTGGTCAACAACTTAAAAGGCCAAAGTTGGTCGGAAACAAGTTTTAGCCAAAACAAAGGCTTCTTGATCGTATGTACAGGGTCGGCAGATCAAAACGAAAGCATCCCAACACTGACGTCACACGATGCTGGTCGGCGATACCACTGGTCAGAGATGGTTATCACCTATTGACGAGGAATGCAGGAATGGAGGGATGACAACTTTATTTTCCCAAATTATTAATTTTGACAAAGTCAAAATTATTACCATTGCTACCTATTTATTTTTCTCACACTTCTCTAACAAAATAAATGTTTTAAAATTAAATAAAATATATCCCTGAACTTTATCTTAGAATAAATTTTTCGATCCCATATTTGAGCATTTATTTAAAAATAAAATTATTTTATAAAAATCCCAAATCGAACCTTATGACATTCTAGTTGATAAAAAATTGCTCACATTGACACACATTTGGCACAAAATATTTTATTTCATATTTTGAAATTTTTATTGGCTTATGTCTGAGCTGATACATATTATATGATATTTAGCTGAAAAATTTTACTAATGATAATTTCTATGAGAATCAATCTCAACAGGTGTTCGATCAACTTATTAAATGCCTCATGTACAAGATTCACCCCCAACAGTTATCCTTTTATCATGTATTATACATCAAGAGGAGCTCCACGTCTTACTATTTGTTGGTCGATGGCATCTATTTCTACTCGGAAGTTCTCATACACTTGGTCGGCATCAGGTCGACAACTATCCAACCATCCACTTCTTGGTCGGCGACACCTGAAGTTGTTCGGTGACCATCCAGCAGCTGGTCTGCAATATCAATGCACCATTTTTGTTGATCGGTGAAATCGCTCTGCTGGTCGGGAACCATTTTCTTCTTGGTCGTCATCATGTATTCTGCAACTTGAGACGTCCATCCCCTAAAAATATTTTTAAAACTAACTTATTTTTGGTCTTTTACTTAAAATTAAAATGCCTAGCATTTTTTATAAAAATCTTCCCACATGACACATTTGGCACAGAACATATTATTTCATATTTTGAAATTTTTATGCTGATACACATTATATATTATTTGGATGAATAATTATTCTCATGACAATAATTATTTGATCTAGTCTCGACAGGTGCTCGGGCAGCTTATTAAAATTTTATAGGGACGAGATTTAATCCCGACAAAAGCTTAGCCACAATCTTAAACCTCTGGAAACTAGTATTGCTCGACATCAGGCAATTTTGCCTCGACATATCAGCCAACATATATTATTTATTTTTTGAAATTAATATTTTTATTTCTCAAACATATAACTATCATACATTTATTGGATGATTAAATTATTCTCATGACTAATCAATTCAGCCTACACATATGGTAGGGCAAGTTATTAATTTTTACAGGTACAAGATTTGGTGCCGATGAATGCTCGAAAATAATCTTAAACTTCTGGAGAATATTATCATTTCTTGGCATTGTGAAACTTTACCTCAATGAGGCACTATTGATTGTATTATTGCTCGGATATCTGCTCAGGCACGAATTATTCTATTTATCCATTCAGATTCATATTCTATATTCACCTCAGCATGGAGCTCGACGAGATATATATTCAGCTCCAAAGAGATCTGCAACATTTATTATATTTCACCCCCAATGGATAGTTGGTCGGGGTAATTCTTATTTATATTCAGGCTCAGCAAAGTTCTCAGCCATAGTCTTATATTGTGGAAAATATTATCCTTATTCGGCATTATGCAATTTCGCCTCGATAGATCAGCAAGACAGTTTATTATTCTAAATCATTGTTTATGTCTATGCATATTTTATATTTATCTCAGCATGGAGCTCGAAAAATTTCTTATCTCTATATATATTCAGCTCCGAGGATGTCTCCAACATTTATTATATCTTATTCCCAATAATCCGTTCGTCAGCTCCGAGGAGGTCTCCAACATTTATTATATCTTATTCCCAACAATCCGTTGGACAGCTCCGAGGAGGTCTCCAACATTTATATTATCTTATTCCCAATAATCTGTTGGTCAACTCCAAGGATGTTTCTAGCATTTATTATATCTTATTCCCAAAAATCCGTTGGTCAGCTCCGAGGAAGTCTCCATCATTTATTATAAAAAATATTTCCCAAAAATGCCAACTAAGGTTGGTTGGGAAGTAAAACTATTCCTAAAAATGCCAACTAAGGTTGGTTAGGAAGAAAAACTATTCCTAAAAATGCCAACTAAGGTTGGTTAGGAAGAAAAACTATTCCTAAAAATGCCAACTAAGGTTGGTTGGGAAGAAAAACTATTCTAAAAAATGCCAACTAAGGTTGGTTGGGAAGTAAAACTATTCCTAAAAATGCCAACTAAGGTTGGTTAGGAAGAAAAACTATTCCTAAAAAGCCAATGGCCACTGTCATTTTAGTGGCGTTAACAGGCTCCATTCAAAGGTTGGAGGACAAGTTAGGGGAAATGGCTAAGGCTAAGAGTCCTCTCCAAAGAACTTTTGTTCAAGGATCACCTTTCGTACAGACAATAGTGGATTTTCCCACACCATCAAAGTTTAAAGCTCCGGTAGTGACGCCCAAATATGATGGAAATACTGATCCCGTCCTCCACATAGAGGAATATCAAGCTTCTGCTGATATCTACGCAGTTCCCGATGAGATGAGGTGCATGGCATTCTCAGGAACTATCACCGGGTCAACCTAGATATGGTACAATAGCCTTCCTCAGGGCAAGATTGTTATAGATAGCACGTATCCAAGTACATATGCTCTGGGTACGAGTCAAATATCCCCCCATACGGTCACCCAGGATAAGACTGTCCACTGCTCAAAACCTCCGTTCGCAAGCAGCGTAGGTATACTATACACACAATTGATGATGCTAATAACAGCACCACCAGATAAGGTGTTTGCAAGCTCTAAATAAGAACAACAATGGCAGCATAGCTATATGAGAGGTAAAAGAAGGAGATGAGGAAAAGAGGAGGAACACCCAAAATATAAGTGGTTCAGCCCAAACTGGCCTACGTCCACTGTGTGTGTGTGTAGTCTCACTGAAATAAGGCACTGATGGCCATGGATACAATCTCTCAAGCTTTCTCTCTCTACTGTGTGTTTTGACAGAATTTCATCTAGAGTTGATTCTTTATTTTTCTTGCAAGGTAGAGGATGTCCTCTATATATAGTACCTATGGGGTGTAATGTACCCCCCATGCATGCAATGAGCATGTGTGTGTTTACCCTAGCCAATATGAAGAAGCCATCTGTCACTGTCACATGTAGAGAATGATGATGAAATATTCTCCCCACGTGTGGAGAATGATTTGCTATAACTAACTTGTGTCCACGTGTCCTTATCCAAATGTAAGCAGGTGCTCAGCTATCGTGCTTGGAGCATGACCTCAGCCTGGGAGAGGCCGAGGTTGATAAGTATAGTTGCTCGTTCAATCCAAGATAAGCCATAAAGGTCTCGGCTTAAGCTCAGTCGAGATAATAAATAGGGGTCGACTTGGGCCGAGGTTGAGCTGGCATATGCTTGGAGCATTAACTGATATCTTGATGATGTTGGCCTTGGTAGAAGGCTTCTTGAGACCTCGGCCCACCCCTGGACGAGGTTGTCGTCCTCAGGTGAACTAAAGTACTACTGACCCCTACGATGCCTGCAGTGTCTCCTTGGAGAGGCTGGTGGTAGGGTAGGCCCGGGCCGTGTTTTCCATGTCAAAGGTCTGGTGTCGCGTGTCCAAGGCCTTTCCAGTGTCGGCCATAATCTCAGCCGAGGTTGGTGTCTCTGAGCCGAGGTCACACTTGGGGCATATCAATCACCCCCATCCCTTAGTTACATGTGGGAGCAGGTGACTGTGGGATCTTTACATCTACGAGGCCCTTCTAATATGACCCAATGTTCATTTGACACTTGTCCAATGTTGAAGTGTGGTTTACTTAGCAAGCGTGTGCTGTCAGTCTCCCTTTGGGGCTCCCAAGGTAATGAAGGGCCTTGGGAATTGTGCTTGTATATTTAAGGGTTTTAAACCCTCATTCTTCCCTCCATCCTCAATTCTATCTCCTGCACGATTGCATTCTAACAATTTCTCTCTCCAAAGGCATTCTCTTCACGATTCCACTGCAGAGGTCCTTGGTGGTGGTTTTCTCAAATTTTCTTCGTTTTCCCTTGTCGTTTCATCTTCAGGTATCTTCTTCCCTTCATTTGCCTCCATTTTCTCTGCTTTTTCCTTTCCATTTGTGTTTTTCGGTGAATTTCTGAGTTTTTCGGTGAGTCCACCATAGTTTCAGGCGAACTGTTGTTGTTAGGTTTGGGTAGTTTGATCTTTAGATTACTTTATTTCATTAGCCAATCTTGTTTGTCGTTTAGAAGCTCCAAGTGTAGTGTCTGCCTCTGATGATCAGACCCCTCTACCAGCTTTTTGAGGAGTTCCCTTCTCTTAGAGAGAAGACTTTAGAAAAAAATAGATAAATAGAGAGAGCACAGGAGGAAGCTCATAGGTCACAAGAATTCCCTATTAGACCCATATTTCCACTACCTCTGAAGGTAGTATATCCTGATCCCCCGGAACCTTTTAATCAGGCAGAGGTTCCTGTCGAACCAGTATCGATGTCTGAGTCTGAGTCTTCCACCTCAGACCCCATGTTTGTGGATTCCTTCTAGGAGGCCATGGACTTCTCAACTCGGGAAGATCAGGCCCCTGATCAGGCCGAGGTCTCCAGCCGGGCCTCATCCCATAATAACTCGAGCACCTCAGCCTCTTCCTCAGAGGTTGATATTATTGAGCCAAGTATAGCCATTCCACCACCACTTGACGCCATTCCTCTGTCATCCATCACCGGGTCTGAATTCGCTCATAGGTTCCCAAGTAACCCATCAATGTCTGCTCCGGCCGACGTTGAGCAAGATGATAATGACGTTGAGAGTGATGTCGACGTTTCTGGGGTGGCTGAGATTGAGAGTACCGTTACTAAGGTAGACCTTCTCTGCTTCAGATATCTATACTCCATCAGTCCCTCCATAAAGCTTAGGAGACCTCTGAGGGAAGAGAGGGCCTATAATGGCCTAGATGGTGAGATCTTCTTATACGCGTAGATGTTCAAGTTAGGGTTTCGTTTGCCCATTCATCCCATCATTAGGTCCATCCTCGCCTTCATTAATTTGGACCCTTCTCAACTGTCCCCTAACGCTTGGAGGGCCATAATAGGGGCCACAGTCTTGTGGAGGGCTGTCCACCACTCAGACCTTCCCGTTCAGGTCTTTGTTGGTTGTTATGTTCCCTGTTTTGCCAAAAATCATCCGAGCTACTATCATTTTGTAGCTCGAAAGCCTGAGAAAAAGATGCTCCAAATAACTCAGACTTCCAACCACAACTGGAAGCCTCGATACTTTTTCGCTTCTGGATCATGGGAATTTAGCCCATGTGTTCCCTCGTCCATTCTAGAGCCGAGGATGCCTCTGAGATGGGGTAAGGTCACCATGTCTGCGAGAGCTGACCCTGGTCTGAGCCTGCAAAACCTTCAGAAGGTGAAAGCCCTTCAAGATCAGGGGATACATGGTTTGCTTGTTAAGTTCCAGCACTTGATGACCCCCCACTACCTCTCTGAGACAGGTATAGGTGGAAGTCCCCTTGCTGAGCTTGGTAAGCATTTTTTATTCCAAATTGAACCTCTGAGTTTATTCATATCTGATTCTCTAACTCAGATCTATTAATTTTTGCAGAGCGCTCAAAGAATATTTCAGACGAGCTTTGGGAAATGGTTGCGCCTAGCTTGACGAGGCTCGCAAAAAAGGCAGGTCTTAATGCTCCTCCTACCACTCCCTCTGCTTCAAAGCCCCAAGCCACGAAGAAGAGGGCTCCAGATGAACATGCCCCTGAGGATCAGAGGCAGAAGAAAAAGAATGCTGATTCTGCCGTCCCAATCTCTTCAGCAGACGCTTTTTCGGCTCGTCTAGAGCAATTGAAGATTACTGACAGCATCGCCGGCCACAGTCTGCAGGCCCTGGATGCCTTCGGCTCTACAATGACCGAGGCCGATAAGCGTTTCTTCAGGTCACTGGATACTCCCTTGCTGATTGAGTTCGGTATTCACAGATCTATTTAGGTATGACCTCATATTTCTTTGTAATTTCCAAGTGTGACCTCTGATTTGTCTCCGACTTATTCATGATCACAAAATCTGTAGGGCCTGGCAGCTATGCACCACCTCTCCAACTGGACTCTGAGGAAGTTGCCCCTCATCCAGAAGGGTCAAGAGGTCGAGAAGGTCCAAAGCACTCTGAACGCAGAGATTGACCGCCTGAAGTCTGAGAAGAAGGTGAAGGGGCTGGAGAAGGAGGTCTCTCAGGTTAAGAAGGACCATGTTGTGGCTCTGAAGGCCAAGGATGACATTCTGCAGCAGAAGGTCAGCTCGGCTGTGAAGGCATCCCTCGATGATGCCTCTGAGGGTATAATTGCTGAGTACAAAACTTTCGATGAGTTTATGAGCTTTGGATTTGAATACCTCGAGAGAGGCATCAAAGCTACTTCCAAGTGGGCAGCTGCCAAGGAGAAGGAGGCTGGCACTTTGAAAGCCTCTGATTGCATAGGCCTTGGCTTTGCTAATCCTCAGCTTGCCCAGGCCCTTCAGGAGGTTGAGGAGGAGATTTTCACGCCTGTCGAGACTGCAACGTTAGACGGCACAGAAGTTGGAGGGGTAGACCACAATGATGACATTGCCGAGGTGACCAATGTCGCCCAGCTTAACCAGGCCGAAGACACCAGCATTCCCCCCTCAAACCCTTGAATTCCAATTGTGAAGCTTATTTGTAACCCCTGAACATTTGTAATTTCTGAATGAACATGGTTCTTATTTTTTGAATCTTGTAACCTCTGAATGTTTGTAAGCCCTGAATATGTCAATTTGTGAGGAGGATCATCTTCTTTACTTTGTTGAATGCATGTCGTGTGATGTTTTGGCTCTGAAGCTTATGCAATGGCGTTTACTTAAATCAAATTAGTAGTCTGACCTCAGACCTTAACGATGTTATAAGGGTCTGAGGTCATCACCTTGGATGTTATCCTCATAATTAATCTCATCAAATTAATGATGTTAAGGGTCTGAGGTCATCCCATTACGGTGTCTGACCTCAGACCTTGTCACCACTGAGTGATGTTATAAGGGTCTGAGGTCATCACCTTGGATGTTATCCGCATAATTAATCTCACTAAATTAATGATGTTAAGGGTCTGAGGTCATCCCATTACGGTGTCTGACCTCAGACCTTGTCACCACTAAGTGATGTTATAAGGGTCTGAGGTCATCACCTAGGATGTTATCCTCATAATTAATCTCATCAAATTAATGATGTTAAGGGTCCGAGGTCATCCCATTACGGTGTCTGAACTCAGACCTTGTCACCACTGAGTGATGTTATAAGTGTTTGAGGTCATCACCTTGGATGTTATCCTCATAATTAATCTCACCAAATTAATGATGTTAAGGGTCTGAGGTCATCCTATTACGGTGTCTGACCTCAGACCTTGTCACCACTAAGTGATGTTATAAGGGTCTGAGGTCATCACCTTGGATGTTATCCTCATAATTAATCTCACCAAATTAATGATGTTAAGGGTCTGAGGTCATCCCATTACGGTGTCTGACCTCAGACCTTGTCACCACTGAGTGATGTTATAAGGGTCTGAGGTCATCACCTTGGATGTTATCCTCATAATTAATCTCACCAAATTAATGATGTTAAGGGTATGAGGTCATCCCATTATGGTGTCTGACCTCAGACCTTGTCACCACTGAGTGATGTTATAAGGGTCTGAGGTCATCACCTAGGATGTTATCCTCATAATTAATCTCACAAAATTAATGATGTTAAGGGTCTGAGGTCATCCCATTACGGTGTCTGACCTTAGACCTTGTCACCCCTGAGTGATGTTATAAGGGTCTGAGGTCATCACCTTGGATGTTATCCTCATAATTAATCTCTGACATAAGTGCACAATGAAGTAGGATCCTCCATGGGAACTGATCTTTTATTAATAACCTCTTCATAATAAGATGGTACATTTACATAAAACTCTTTGCAACATCATATGTAATACTTTTTTAGGTGATCAGCATTCCATGGGTTAGCGAAAGGTTCCCCTTTTAGGTTTTCAATCCTGTAGGTGCCAGGCACAACCTCTTCTGTCACTTTGTAGGGAACATGCCAGTTTGGGTGGAGCTTGTTTGCTTTCTGTAAGGTCTTTTTCAGTACTAAAACTCCCACCGCGATGGGTCTTGACTTCACCCTCTGGTTATAGAATTTTGCTTCCCTCTGTTGGTAAGCCTCTTGTCTGATCTCTGCGTCATCTCTTCGCTCTTCAATCAGATCTAGGTCTAACCTTCTCTCTTCCCCATTTTTATCGGGGTCATAGGTTTGAACCCTATGAGTTGGGAGTCCCACCTCTGTTGGTATGACAACCTCTGAGCTATGTGCAAGCATGAATGGGGTTTCTCCCGTAGGTGTCCTCGTCGTGGTTCTGTAGGCCCATAACACAGCGTAGACCTCTTCAGTCTATCTTGCCTTCGCATCTTCTAACCTCTTCTTGATTCCATCAAGAATTGTTCTGTTTGTGACCTCAGTTTGACCGTTTTCCTGAGGTCGGCCAGGAGATGAGAAGAACTGCTTTATCCCAACTCTTAGGCAGTACTTTTCTAAAGAGGAGTTCTTGAACTGGGTCCCATTGTCCGAGATGAGAGTGTTTGGGAGCCCGTATCTGCATATGATGTTCCTCCAAATAAATTGGAAGGTCTTCTACTCTGTGATCGTTATCATCGGCTCTGCCTCCACCTAATTTTGAGAAGTAGTCAATAGCAACTATCAAGAATCGATAACTGTTGGCAGCTCTTGGTAGGGGTCCTACTAAATCAATCCCCCATACTGTGAATGGCCATGGAGAGGTGATTGACGTCATGGGTTGATGAGGTTGGTGAGGAATTGTGGCGAATCTTTGACATTTATCACACTTCTTCACGTAGGCTGCAGCGTCTTTTGACAAGGTTGGCCATCAGTATCCTTGTGTGATGATTCTCTTGGCCAAAGGTCTTCCTCTTATGTGACTAGAGCAAGAGCCCTCATGAATTTCCTGTAAGACCCGGGGAACTTCTGTGGGATACACACATCTGAGGAGAGGCAACATAAATCCCTTCTTGTACAGGACGTCTCCTACTATCGAGAACTTGGCAGCCTTATATCTCAATTTCCGCCTCTCTAACTTGGATTCAGGTAGCTCCCCCTCTCTGATATATCTGACGAGGGGGTCTATCCACGATTCTCCTAGATTCATATTGTGACATGGGTTACATACCTCTTCTTCCTCGATAGTTTCTTTTCCTAAGACATCGATCGGAACTGTCCTTCTGACATCTGTCTTCGTCTCCGAGGCCAACCTTACCAACGCATCAGCGTGGCTATTACTTTGTCGAGGTACTCTCCTCAGTTTTATCTCTTCAAAATATTCTAACATCGCTCTCACCCTCTTCAGATACTTGACCATCCTTTCATCTTTGGCCTCATAGACTCCCAATACTTGATTGACTACTAACCTTGAGTCGCTGTGAAGTAGGAGTCGCTTTGCACCCAGAGTCTTTGCCAATGAGAGGCCGGCTATTATAGCTTCATATTTCGACTCGTTGTTAGAGGCCTAAAAGTTGAATCTCAAAGCGTATTCAATGTTAGCACTATCAGGGGATGAAAGTATTAACCCTTCACCGCTTTCACTGTCGCAGGAAGAGCCATCAACGAAGAGGCTCCAAATGTCTGTATCCGATGAGAAGACCCCTTCCGACATGATTCCTTATTTAAAGAGGTACCGATCCTCCTTATTCTCCGCTACTCTGCTCCTGACCTTGTTGGATGCGACCTCTTCCCGATCTCGGAAGACACTTGGTGTCGTCTCTTCCTGATCTCAGAAGACACCACTATTTGTCTTTTCAACACCCTCTAGGCCATTCTCTACCTTGGCCTCTTCCCATGTGAACTCAGTAACAAAGTCTGCGAGGGCTTGCCCTTTGATGGCCGTCCTAGGTTGGTAGGTATGATCATATTCCCCCAACTCAATGGCCCAGGTCATTAACCTCCCGGACTTCTTGGGTTTATGTAGAACCTGTCTTAGTGGGGAGTCGGTGAGGACTACCATGGAGTGGGCTTAGAAGTAAGGTTTCATTTTCCTTGAAGCATGTATCAGGGCATAAGCCAGCTTTTCCATACGAGGATAATTTTGTTCATACCCTTGAAGGGCCTTACTGTTGAAATACACAAGCCTTTTGATCTCATCGTCCTCTCAAATTATGGCTGCGCTGATGGCTGATTCAGAGACTGCCAGATACACATACAATTTCTCTCCTACAACAGGCCGAGACAGTAATAAGGGAGACCCCAAGTAAGACTTGAGCTGGATGAAGGATTTTTCACACTCTTCGTCCCACTGGAAGGCCTTTCTAAGCACTTTAAATAATGGAAGACACTTGTCCGTTGCCCTAGAGACAAATCTATTGAGTACAGCCACTCTCCCCATGAGTTTTTTGACATCTTTGATACTCCTCGGCGTCTTCATGTCAAGCAAAGCCTTAATTTTCTCAGGGTTCGCTTCAATCCCTCTCTGGTTGACGATAAATCCCAAGAACTTCCCAGCTCCTACTCCGAAGACACACTTTGCGGGGTTGAGTTTCATTCTGTATGAGTCCATAACATCGAAGGTCTTCTCGAGGTCTGCTACATGAGTGCAAGCTTTCAAGCTCTTTATTAGCATATCGTCTACATACACCTCCATAGTCTTACCTATTTGCTCTTCAAACATCTTATTAACAAGAGGTTGGTACGTTGCCCCTACATTTTTCAGACCGAAGGGCATCACCTTGTAGC
Source organism: Sambucus nigra (assembly GCA_949130495.1). Classification (NCBI taxonomy): domain Eukaryota; kingdom Viridiplantae; phylum Streptophyta; class Magnoliopsida; order Dipsacales; family Adoxaceae; genus Sambucus; species Sambucus nigra. The sequence continues at coordinate 568,728 of CASBWL010000256.1, forward strand.
AGTACGTCCCTTTGTCGATAATGAAGGTTATCTTCTCTGAGTCTTCAGCGTCCATAAAGATCTGGTTGTAGCCTGAATACGCGTCGATGAAGCTCATGAGCTCATGTCCCGCTGTAGCATCCACCATCTGATCTATTCGAGGTAAAGGATAGCTGTCTTTTGGACAAGACCTGTTCAGGTCAGTGAAATCAACACACATTCTCCATTTCCCCTTGGCCTTGGGCATAATGACTGCATTCGATAACTATTCCGGGTATGTAACTTCTCTTACAAACTCAGCCTCTTCTAGTTTTTTGACCTCTTCCCGTATGACGTCATACTTCTCCCTGGAGTAGACTCTTCGTCTCTGTTTGATAGGCCTGGCATCTTTGGTCACGTTGAGCTTGTAACTCATAACCTCAGGGTCGATGTCGGGCATGTCTGCGTGACTCCATGCGAAGACACTCTGCCTCCTTTTGAGGAAGTTTATCAGCTCTTCCTTGATTTTCGACTTAAGGGCTTTGCCGACCTGGATGGTTTTTTTCGGCTCGTCCTCATTGAGGACGATGTATTCTACCTCTTTCGCGGCCTCTCCCTTCTTCAATTTTGTCTCATCTCTTGGGTCAAGCATATCAATGCTATAAGTGGTGGTTGCCCTCTTATGGGCCTTTCTCTCTTCAGCCGAGTTGAAGTAACATTGCCGAGCTATGGTCTGGTCACCTTTCACTTCCCCTACCCCATAGGGAGTCAGGAATTTTAGCATCTGATGGACCGTCGATGGCACAACTTCAAACTCTTTTAGGGCCACTCTTCATATGATGAGGTTATAGGCCGAGAATACGTTTTCGTCCATCACGAAAATTTTTATCTTCCTGGTTAACCTCTTAGGCCACTCATCACCCATCCGTACGTCCATCTCATACATGCCCAAGGGGTGGACCTTTTCACCACTGAAGCCGATCAAGGGGTGATGATAGGGTACCAGCCTTGCTCTGCTAAAACCTAGGCTCTTGAAGCAAGGCCAAAACATCACGTCTGCCGAGCTCCCCCCATCTACGAGGATCCTCTGCACCTCGCATCCATGCACCCTTATTGTTATTACCAAAGGGTCATCATGGGGGGCTAAGATACCTTTGAAGTCGAGTCTGGAGAACCCGACTACAAGGGTGTCCATGTCTACCTTCTTCCTCTTCTGCACTGTATCGAAAGACGTTAGGTTTACAACTTCCAACTTGGCCACTGACTTGGCCTCTACCACGTGAGCCTTCCCGCGGCTATTTCAGATCCACCTCCGACAAATCCTCCGCATATGGTGTCAACACCAAACGAGATCATACCAACCCTCTTCGCTGGGATGTTGTCATCTTTCGACGGAAGGTCGGGATCATCCTCGTCATCACCTTCTAAATCATCGTCCCTTTTGACTAGAGCATTATCACGGCATCTGTCATTTGTCCTTTTCTTAGGGTCATCTATTCCCCCTTTAGGAGCCTTACCGTCCACATACTTCCTCAACTTTCCAGATTTTAACATCTTTTCAATCTCATCCTTCAAGGCAAAGCATCTATCTGTAACGTGGCCATGATCCTGGTGGAACTCGCACTATAGGTTTTTGTTCCTCTTATGTGGTGGGGCCTTCAGTTTCTCTGGCCATCTCAGAGTCCTGTCATTCTTGATTTCGTTGAGGATGTGTTCACAACTCGCAGTCAGAAGAGTATAGTGGGCGAACTTGTCATCACCCAACCTCTTCTTTCCATATTTCCTTCTTTGGGACTTTCCACTACTACCACGGTTCTCATCCTCATACTTGGCGGCCATTGCCTCTTGTGCATTCATGATTTTTCTTGCAGTTGCCAGGGGCTCCGCCATGGACCTAGGAGGGTCTTCTGTGAGTTTCCACAACATCTTTCCTTTCTGAAGACCCCCTATGAGGGCGGTCATGGCTATGTTCTCTTCATAATCTTCGACCTCCAGCTTCTCTTTATTGAACCTGGATATGTAGTCCCTTAGGCTCTCGTCCATTCCCTGCCTGACATACAGCAGGTGAGTAGTCTTCTTTTGAGGCCTCACCCTAAAGCAGAGGTTGTGGATGAATCGTTCAGCTAAGCCTTTGAAGTTCTCAATTGAGCTCTTCGAATGAGAGGTAAACCAGTTGTGTACTGCCCCTGTTAAGGTCCCAGAGAAGGCCCTACAGTTCATTTCATCGGGTATCGAGTAGATGTCTGCTGCCAACTGATACATCTCGATGTGATGTACAGGGTTCATGCTGCCATCATACTTTGGAGACACCATAGGAGGCTTGAACTTAGCTGGAGTTGGGGAGCTTACTATCCTAGCCACAAATAGAGAGACCTCTGAGTAACCCCTTTGCAACGGGTCCCTACTTTTAATGAGGTCTCTTATTTTCTCCTCAAGGCGTTGGATAGAGTCATTCCATGGTCTTCTGCCATCATCTTGGCCGAGGTTGTCCCCAGCCACCTCTAAAGGATGGACTGAGGGTTCCCCTACCGCAATGCAGCGTCAGATGTTGACCTCTTCCTCGTCTCTAACTCTTCTTTCACGGGGTCGGCCTTGGTTAGGCTGACCTGGTCTGTCCCCTCTTTGAGAGCCGATAGTACTCCTTGACCTGGATAACCTCTGTCTTAGGTCATTCACTGGACCCAACCTCTCGAAGGCTGACCCTCTGCTCAACCAATCAAAAGCTGATCCTCACTGTTGGGCCTCTTCAACTCTTCAACCAACACATCCTCGGCTCTGCTGAAGAGGGCGAACCGTATTATTCAAAACCTCGTATGGCTCCCAATAATCTTTCGGGGCCTCTTTCGCCTCTAGATCGTCATACCTGTCCTCTGGGCAAGGGTTTCCTTGCCTCCTCGGGCGTAAGCGCCTAGGGTCAGCAACGTCCCTTCGACTCTATTGGTTTGTAGAATCATCAATATGCTAGGCTTGTATGCATTGTGCTTGTTTGATTCATAGATTTCACTTTATCTTGTTGCATAAGGCTAAATCTGAGTTGGTAAAATTTTGCAATCAAATGAGAACTTAGTGCATATGTTTAAGTGATTGGGTCTTAATTCATTGGTTTCTAGTTCACGCCCATTCACTTTCGTTTCCATATGACACATTTATGCCATAACAGTGTGAAAAACTCATGTTATTTTATTTTGTGTCATTTGTGTGTTTATATCTATATATGTGTACTTATGCTTATTTGGTATTTATTATGTATACCTATATGTGATATTTTGTTTGTTTTGAGTCTTTGCCTTGCTTGCTGGTCCATTTATGCCATTAATTCATAATTGGTATCTCTATTATTGCGATTTTTTGGTTTGATATCCCATACTTAGAACATTATATTTTAAGCGGTACCTTTTTGTTATTGCATCATAGTTGGTATACTTAAATATTTGTATGGATTAGTTGTATTTTATTGTTGCCTATATGATTTAATATTATTATCACTTTATGCACCATAGTGTTTTACTTGTTTTCCCATATTTTACATCCCTTCTGTAGTTTTAAGGGGGAGAAATGGTATTTTCTTTAGTTGGGGGATAAATAAGTAATTCTTTAATTCTTTAACCTTTGTCTATTCCTTAACAAAAATGGGGAGAAATGGTATCTAAACCTTTAGTTTAGGAGATGTTAGATAAAAGGGGAGAATTAATTTAGGGGGAGTATTTATTTAAACTTCATTTAATATTTTGATATTCTCTACGCGTTTAATGGTTTGCTTAAGTGTTCAGGATTTATTCATTTAGCGGCATTTATTTAAAGCGAAAAAGCAGTTCCACCTTGGGTCGTGTTAATAGCATCTGTATTTTTTATTTTTTAGGTGGGATGTTGTGTTTAGTCGAGCTTCACGATCCTTTAGGATTTTTGGTTTGATTTTGTCCCGGAATAGCCAAAGGGGAAGATTTGTAAGGACAAATTTCCAATTAAGTCAATTTATAGTATTGGCCTAATTCCAGACAAAACGATTTGAGTCATAGGATAGAGTGTCAAGTTGTATCCATCCAAGCCTATGACGAATTTGTGTTGAAGACGTAGCGGCCCAGAATTTAAAGCTTCATCATTGCCGAGTCTAGTGCCACATTTCACGTCATTAACACGAGGATTCCATAGTCTCCAAAAGGTATGAATGCACATTTTGGCCTATTTTCCCTTTGCAATATCGTTCAAACGACCATGCGCGGGAAAAATTATGTTTTCGAAGTTTTGTTTTTAACATCCTAAGTTTCCCACTTATCCCACTATCTTTTACTAGCCATATTATGTGCGGGAACAAGAGTTTTTCTTTTCAACTTTTTGAGATTTTCGTTTCTCTATAGAGAAAAAATATTTACCCAAAAAGTTCTTTTTGAGTGTTTGATATTTATGGCTTAAAATCTTTCAAAACATCTCTTGCACCCATAGTTTGGTTTTAATACAATTATCTTCATATATATATTTGTTGCTTGGAGTTCCTGGCACCATTGGTTCATCTCCACACCATCAAAGAAGAGAGTTTGGGTTCTTCTCCACCCAAAAGGAATTTATTTGCATGCTATGGTGTTCCCTCCTGAAGAAAGGCTTCTGGTGCGGGTTGATGGAAACCAAAAGCCTCATTAGTGGATTCCAAGATTCCGGTGGAGGCCGGGGTTGTCGACTAGGTGGAGGTATTTACAAGAAGAAGTGTCAAGGTTTGGACAGAGTCAAGTCGAGTATGAAATTCATATGTCTTGTAATTATAAAACCATACTTAGTGGACTTTAGTCAAGGGCCGTCTGAGGTTTTTCACATTCGGGTTTTCCTCGTACATCGTCGTGTAGTGGTTGTGATTTATTTTTTATCTTGTAAAAATCACTTAGAATGCATGCTTAGGTTAAGTAAGATAAAATTGGGTTTAATCACACTTTAGTTTAATTTGGTGCTGAAATATGTTTGGGTGATGTTTAAGTTAATTTAATTGAAGTCAAGATAATTTAATTTGATAAAATTTGGTTTGGACTAAATAGAAAAATGAATTAATCTTATTAGGCAAACATTTAGTAATTGGGTTGAATTAATTTGGTTTAAGTGAAAATTTATTTGTTAAATAGTTTAATTCAATTTGAGTTAAGTTTAATTTTAATTTGGAAGAAATTAAAATTTGAAGTTTGTGTTGTTTAGAATTTGAACCATCCTATTCCGCATTTAAGGAAATTAATAATTAAAAGAAATTTTAATTATTTGGGGGCTTCCATCATTCTCAAGTAATGATTATATTAATTTAGTTCTTTGTTGATAAGACCTTTGCATTTAATTGTTTGTGCTAGTGTTGTTTTGAAGGGTAGGTTATCCGTCCTAATGAGCAACAATTCGAACCAAGGGTTCGTTGGGGAATAATTACCACTTTTATTCATCTGAAGGCTCAAACACTCCATTCAATAACTCTAAGACTTCATCTTAGCATCGTTACATGCTTAATACGGCGCCTTCCCTGATAGATTTGTTGTTCGTATCATAATTTCCTAGTGCACCTCCCTCGGTGCAATCCATTGATCCTCATATGGAATACAATCATGCACCACCACGTCGTGGTACTCCCATGCACCAGTCATTTGGCGACTACCTCCGCCCAAAGTCAGTCACTTAACTCGGGCGTATCATGTTCCCTTTTAACCATGAGGCCTTTCACTTTCAAAATGGCATGATTAACCTGCTGCTTTCCTTTCACTGAATGAAAAATGAAAACCCTTATCGACACATTAGAGATTTTGAAGGGGTGTGCAACACATTCTCAGACCAAAATTGCACACCCGAGCTTGTGCAGCTTAAGATTTTTCTTTTTCCATTAAAGATAAAGCGAAAGATTGGTTGATCACACTTCCCGCCAACTCTATTGGGAATTGGCAACAATTGCAAGATCTATTCTTAAAGGAATTCTTTCCCACATATAAAATGCACTCATGAAACAAATACAAAATTTTCAACACTACGACCATGAGAAATTTGAAAAGTTTTGGGAACATTTAAGTCTTTAAAACAGTTTGGCCCGCACCAGAATTTCGACCAAGTGCGGTTAATTTCCATTTTCCATGGTGGGATAAACCCCTTGACTAGATAGTTAGTCGAAACAATATGTCAGGGTAGCCTACTTAAGTTGAGTGGTGAGGAAGTTGAGGCCCATTTCGAATTTTTCTCAAAGACATCTCGGGGTTGGGATACATTGGACCCATATGACCGCACTAGTCGTGATAACACCACCCCTCGAGGGCGAACTAGCGGTGTATCTATCTTATAGGAAAATCATGATACGCAGACCAAATATGACCAGTTATGTCGTCGAATCGATGAGTTACAACTCACACAATAATCCCCACCCATGGAAGCCGTACAAAAGATTTCCGTTGTGGAGGAGATTGTGTGCGTCATTTGTGACAACATTGGCCACCAAACGACAGAGTGACCCTCACTTCCTAGTATTAATAATCAGTTGCACGAGCAAGTGAACACTATTTATTCTAGTATCCCCATTCGATACCAACAACACTCTTTATAATCCAAGTTGGAGGATGACACATCCTTTTATGAGTTGTAAGGACCACACTTCCCAAACTCCCCAAACTCCAGGTTTTCAAGGCCCGTTTCCACCCCCGCCCCCGCAATTCCAACAACAGCCACCCCAATATCAATCACCGCAACATCCTCACTCGAGAACTCCCACTTTGTATTTGCCTCCATAGATAAGGCAAAGTGAGGAGAAATACGCCATTATTAAAAAAGTTACCCAGCTTGAACAGTCCATCTCCTAAATGGCACGTTCTATGCAAGAGATGTAAGTCTCTCTTGCTCAATTGGTCCAAAACTCCCAAGGGGTTGCGAGACCACTTTTGTTGGCACAACCTCAACCCAATCCCAAGGGCTAAATCATAATTGAGTGCTCCAATTCGAGTACATCGCATATCGAGCATGCAAAGGGTGTTACCACCCTAAGGAGTGGAAAAATGGTCGATAACAACGTCATGAGGCCCTCGTCGGGACAACCCATTTCCACTTAATCCGAAGGCAAATACATTGCTCCGGAAGGTGTGCGAACGCACATTCCCGCTACTATAGACGATGACATACCCAAAGATGGAGATGAGCCTATAGTTGTGAAGGACGCCAATTGCCCCATATCGACCTCATTTCCACAAAGGCTATAAAAGAAGGATATTAAAACTCGTGAGGAGGGTTTTCTTTAACTTTTTAAGCAAGTCAACATGAATATTCCCCTCCTCAAGGAAATTGAGCATGTGCCAAAGTATGCTAAGTTTATGAAGGACTTATGCATGGTTAAAAGGAGACAAAATGTGTGCAAAAAGGCATACATGTTCGTCCAAGATTGTACGGTCATAACCAATGAGCTTGCCCTGAGGTTCAAGTACCCAAGTTGCCTCACTATTTCATGCATAATTGGGGATACTAGAATAGATCATGCCCTCCTAAATTTAGGGGTGATTGTGAACTTGATTCCTTATTCTGTGTATCTCAAGTTAAATCTCGGTGAGATTAAAGCGACTCCCGTCACTTTATGATTAGCCGACCATTCAACTAGGATACCGAGAGGAGTCATTGAGGACGTGATTGTTCCAGTTGATTCTTTCTACTTCCTGGTGGATTTTATTATCTTGGATACCCAACCCGTACCAAAAGGGAGTTCAAAAATCCCAATAATTTTTGGCCGCCCGTTCCTCGCCACCGTTAATGCTAACATCAATTGTAAGAATGGGTGATGAAACTCTCATTTGGTCATATGACGGTCGAAGTCAATGTATTCAACCTCTTTGAGCAACCCCCAATTCACGATGAAAGAGAAGAAGCAGTTGAAATAGCGTCTTGCATTGGCACTCTTTTCCAATAATATTTCGACCTCTCTCATTTTGGAAATCCATTAGAGGTGTGTATTGCAAACTCCTTCGAAAGTGATTTTCTCATCAATGATGAGGTCTATGAAGATGCCCTCGATGCAAATTATATTCACTGAATGGGGAGTTATTGGACATGTGTAATTCCCTCGAGTACTTTGAGGAGGTGAATGGTAACATATAGCGAGATGGTGAAAGAGAGCTCACAAATGATGAAAGTGAGAGGGTTATTAAAGACTCGATGTGGATCTCCCACTTTGAGAAATTACCGCCACGTGAGTCTTTTCCCTTCCCATCGAATGTTTCAATTCCCAAGATTGAGCTCAAAACCTTGCCAAAAGAGCTTAAATGTGTTTTCCTAGGCGGTGAGAACACTTTTTCGATGATTATAGTGGTAAAACTTGACAATTGTCAAGAGGACGTCTAACTTGAGGTGTTGAGGACTCATAAGAGTGCCATAGGATGGTGCATTTCTGACTTTAAAGGGATCAACCCCTTTATTTGCACTCATAGCATTTACTTGGAAGGAAATGCCAAGCCCAGCCATCAAATGCAAAGGCGATTGAATCCGACCATGAGAATGGTGGTAATGGCGGAGGAGATAAAACTATTAGATGTGGGGATAATCTATCCCATTTCTGATAGTGAGTGGGTGATCCCAACACAAGTTGTGATGAAAACGTTAGGTGTCACAGTTATTGAGAATGTGTCGGATGACCTTTTTCCCTCTTGCGTTCCTACTGATTACCATGTTTGTATAGACTATCGAAAGCTTAATATGGTCACGAGGAAAGACCACTTTCCTTTAGCCTTCCTTAACCAAAATATTGAAAGGGTAGCTGGCATAAGTATTACTATTTTCTTGGTGGCTATTCGGGGTACAATAAAATTGAAATAGCCCCCAAATATTAGGAAAAGACCATGTTTACGTGTCCATATGACACGTTTGCCTTTTGAAGAATGTCTTTTGGTCTTTGTAATGCATCGAAAACTTTCTAACGGTGCACGCTTTAGCATATTTGGTGACATTTTTGAAGACATTGTTGAAGTCTCCATGGATGATTTCAGTGTCTTCAATAATACTTATGAGGGATGCCTAGCCAATCTTAAAAAAGTGCTAGCTAGGTTCATGGAGAAAAACCTCATTCTCAATTGGGAGAAGTGTCACTTTATGGTGATACAAGGGATCGTCTTAGGCCATATCGTCTACAATGATGGTATTCAAGTTGACAAGGCTAAGATTGAAGTTATTACTAATCTTCCCGCTCCTAAAAACCTCAAGGATGTTAGGTCTTTTCTTGGCCACATCGGTTTTTATCGACGTTTTATTCAAGACTTTAGCTTGATCTCGTTCCCCATGTGCACCCTTTTTGCTAAAGATGCTCCATTTTTGTGGAGTTATACGTGCCAAGAATCGTTCGATAAGTTTAAAACCATGTTGATCTTGGTCCCCATCATACAATCGCTTGATTGGACCCTTCCATTCGAGCTCAAGTGTGATGCAAGTGACTATGCCCTCAGGGCGGTGCTTGGTCAACAGGGGGAAAGAAACCTCAGGTGACATCCTATGCTAGTCGCACGCTTGCTAGTGCACAAATGAACTACTCCACTATGAAGAAGGAATTACTAGCCATAGTGTTCACGTTGGATAAATTTTGAACGTACTTGGTAGGATCACCCATAGTCTGCTTCACCAACCATGCTAAGAGTAGGCTCATTCACTGGGTGCTCCTCCTCCCAGAGTTTTACCTCTCAATAAAAGACAAAAATTGAGTGGAAAATGTAGTTGTGAATCACCTATCCCGACTTGCATTTGATCACGATTATATCGATCCCGTCCCTATCTGAGAGTGTTTCCTGGACGAGCAACTCATGGTCGTATTAATGTTTCCATGGTATGTCGATATTGGGAATCTCCTTATCACTGAGGCATGTCCACCGCACTTTTTGACTAAGGACAAGGAAAGACTGTCGAGTTTGGCTCAGTCATTCTTTATCGATGACCCATACATGTTTAAATATTTTTCAAACCCAATTATTCGCCAATGTGTCCCTAATGAAGAGATCCTGAGTATCTTATTATTTTGCCACAACGGAGAATGTGGAGGACACTTTTCTTCCCAAAAGACCTTCCTCAAAGTGTTACATAGCGGTTTCTATTGGCCTACGATCTTCAAAGATGTGCAAGCTTTCTATAAAACTTACGGCAATTGCAAATCGATTGGGAAGATCACCAAAAGGAACATAATGCCTTTTGCCCCTATTCTTGTAAAAGAAGTTTTCAATTATTGGGTAATGGACTTCATGGGTCCTTTCCCTAAATCCAATTAATTTGAATACATCTTAGTTGCAGTCGACTATGTATCCAAATGGGTGGAAGTTGTGCCTACTAGGAAGAACACCGTGAACATGGTGTCGAAGTTCCTAAAATAGAATATCTTGGCTTGATTAGGCACATCTAAAGCAATCATAAGCGACCAAGGCGTCCATATTTGCAACGATATATTTAGTCGCTTGAGGTCACAATAAGGGTCACGCATAAAGTATCCACCACATATCACCCACAAATGAATGACCAAGCGGAATTGGCCAATAGCGGGATAAAAGGGATTCTAGAGAAAACCGTAGACCCTTTGACCAAGGATTGGTCGTATAGTCTAACCGACGTGCTTTGGGCATATCGAACGGCTTATAATATGCACCTTGGGATGTCTCCATACATATTGGTGTATGGAAAATCATGTCATTTATCAGTAGAGCATGATCACTGAGTATATTGAGCTATCAAACAACTCAAATTCAACATTATCGAAGGCAAAGACCTTCGTAGGTTCCAACTCAACGAACTCGAGGAGTTGAGGAATGATCAATACGAGAACTCTCATATTTTCAAGGCCAAAACCAAGACCTTTCATGATAAAAGGATTGTGTGTAAGAACTTTGATGTGGGACATAAAGTCCTACTCTACGATTCTCGTCTCCACCTTTTTCTTGGGAAATTGTAATCCCGGTGGAATGGAACATTCATTAAATAGAAAGTATACAATCATGGTGCCGTCAAAATTCTGAACTTGAGGATCAAAACCTTATTTAAGGTTAAATGGAAGAGGCTTAAGCCTTTTCTTGTGGGGTTCAACCCCAAGCTTGTGAAAATTCCCCTTAAGGAACCCCTGTGGGCCCTTCATTGGATGTTACACCGTAAGCCTCAGGTAATTTTTTTTTATTTTCCTAGCTTCTTATTTATTTCGAGGAAATCGCACATTATCGCACTCGACGTTATATTTTTTGTACCATCCCTAGGCCTCCCTTTTGAGTTAGACCACTTTTGTATAGGTTAGCAGACTTTAGGAGAAGCAGGGGAGTGAAGAGAGGAGAAAAATAAGGGCCCGATCGATCGGCCTCTCATAGGCGGTCGACCGAGTATTTATTTGTAAAATGTGGGTTATTCAAATACAATTAGTATTAAGTGAAGCGTAACCCCTTATCAAGATCGGGATTAACACCGTTAGGCATAAAATATGGATGGTGGCAACAAGTAAATCAGACTCAAAGAGATTCAATATTCAGGCTTTCATTAAAGAGTATATTAATACAGGAGACATATGAAAAGCACAATAAATGAATGGGACCATCAAGTAGTGTGGTCAGAGGGAGAAAGAATAAACACTCCAGGCACAATAAAGGTAAGTCAGGAACTTCAAGCTCAGTTAATGCCCAATGATGGGTGTATTAAATGTGTATGGGAGTTAATGCTCTCGCAATGGTTCTCGGGTATAAGGAAATTTGGGCAGCAATTCTGGGTTTCGGATGCTCTCTCTCTTATTTGTTCATCTTATCTATTTATATGAGGGTAAGGCTACTCGAGTCATCCTGCCTTCGATCCGTCTGATAAGGTGCATTAAATGCACAAGATATTGCATTCAATGCATGGGATCCCATAGTTTTGGGGGAAAACCATTCTATTGACTGGAAGTATTATGGGTATTTAATGGGGAATATTACCCGTCAGCTTGAGGCTTACTCTAGGATGGCTAGATGGTCAAATTTGGTGAACTAGACCTACCATCCTAAGGAAAAAGCCACTTGAGTGCTACATTCTTGAGTCCTTAAATGCCAGACATTCTGACGTCGGAAAGTGGTTCACAGTGACTATTATTAGGTATCTGGTCGGGCTGTCCCCTAAGGTACCTCGAGGAGGTAACCTCGAGGGGGAAAGTATTAAGGGAGAACGATTACCTCGAGGAGGTTCACTCGAATAAGTAAACCATAAGTAGGCTCGAGTGACATTTATCCTGGGTGAAATTTTTCCCAAGTGTGCCAAGAGGGTTGGTAGTAATTCCTAATGTTTCCTTGTTCTCAATCCTCCAAACCATGCCCCTCCAAAGTTCCTAGGAAGTGGTTTCTTGATAGAGCATGAAAGCTCTCCCATGCCCTGCCAGGCATGGTCCCTCGTGGGTACCAAACAACCTCACTCGATATGTATATTCATAAGATAAAATACATAATGCAGCATTATATTTCTTGTTATAAAATATTGTCATCCAGGTGAATTTTTTCTATAAAATGGGTCCTTCAAGTAGCTTGTTATGAAGTATCTTTGAATTGGGTACTTCAATCCGCTTACTGTGAAGAATCTTCGAAGTGGGTACTTCGATCCACTTACCGTGAAGAATCTTTGAGGTGAGTTTGTGGAATATCTTTCCTTCTCCTTCTTTGTGAACAACCGATTTACTTAACCAATTTAGCCACTCATTTGGGGGGACACCCCTACATTTTCCCCTTCGTAGAGAGTTTGTTTAATGCATGAAGAAATATCTATACGAAGCCTTTTTGTACATCTTTGATCATCTCTCTTGGGGAAAATGAAGAGATTTATTCAAATTTCCCCCAAAGCTCTTCGTTTCTCAAGGCAGACAAGACTCCAAGCATGTCGCATTAAATGTAACTGTTGTTTGCACTTCTGCACATCACACTTAGCAGCACTAGGGCATGTGCATGTAAACGACACCACTAATCATCGCATCATCCCCCAAAGCGTCATCATTATGACCCTTGGTTTTCTACGGCCACGTGCACTTGACATCTACGTCAAACAAACTATTCCAGAGATCCATCATTACTCATTTCTAAAGCATCACGTTTTGTCGCCATTTGGATTTCATGTTACCCCTATAAAAGGGGGTGTACCTTCAATGCAAACTTCACCTTTGGGTTTTCATTTTCTGAGTTTGAGCTTTTATGAGAGCGAGAGGAAAACCCCTTGACTTCTTTAAGCCTTCTATTATTTTCCTTTTACCCTCAATTCTTATTTACTTAAGCTTCCATCGCACCTATGAAAAGAACTCTCTTTGTTAGGGGCGCTTCCCCTGCGACTCAAGTGCGCCAAGATCAATGGGCACATTATCATCGTGCGCCGTACTTTGGTGACAACGACCACTTCTGGGCAATGGCAGAGCGATTCCCTGGTGCCTTGGTGCCAACTGAAAACCCTAACCTATTAATGGGATGCTGAAGACTTTTCTTATATACCCACTACCACTATTACTCGCTTTCGAATTGAGCGTGGTGATTTCCCTTGCTCAAAGGTACAGTTTGAAGCTTCTTCTAGTGCCAGCGAGGGATTGGGCCCTTGGACTGAGTACATCCATTCAAAGTATTCTATTCAATTAGTCCTTATAATCCTATCCTGCTCCCTTTGGCTAGGTAACCTTACTCTCGCCAAGAAAAATACTTCTTTGCAATTATTGGTTTCCCGTTAGAGACATAGATCACATACCTTTGTGGATGCCTGGGGTGAGTTCATCATTACCTTGGAGGATGTGCATGAGCTTTTGGGATTGGAGGTAGCCGGGTTTGATACCTTCTTCGAGGAGGTTATCTCTAGTGAAGAAAAAGCCTTAAGAGAGGAACTGAAGGCGGTGGTGAAGGACAGTATGGTCACTTACAACAAGTGCACCTATTCTGAAGTAATTTGTTACTTTTATTTCATTGAGGAGAAAGTCTTTATTAGGGCTCGCGAGGCAGCCAAGGAGAATCCTCGAGGGAAAGAGGTATTTGAAAATCCCCCAATGGGGAAAGGCTATGGGTCCATGATCGAGCTGACGGGTTACATATGGGTGATACTGTCGAAGGTCTATCTTTCGGGAAAGCCTCACGACTACCCTCGAAAGGACCTAATCAACATGGTCGTTCGAATGGCCAATGGCATGAAAATTTATCTTGCTGTCATTGCTCTAGGCTCCATATATACCTGGCTTGACCGTGTATCGGCGGACCCTTCTTGAAGCATCTGCAGGTTTGATGTTTCTAATTAAGACAACAATGTTCTTTTGACAACTTTTCTCTATGCCCACTTTCCTGATTATGCCCCCGCCGACAATTACCCTGGTTCACATCCCGCGAAGATCCCCCTAATTTGTTATTAGAAAAATAAGTGTGTCCAGAAGCCTTTGATTGCCCTGATTGATCGAGCCAAAAGGTTCATACCTCGCCCTTATGTTGTGGTGAGTCAGTTTTTTACCAATGATTTCTTTGCTGAGGAGGAGCGTCCCATTGCTCTGATTGATGAAGCCCTTGCCAGGAATTTTCCTGAAAATAGTGTCCCCCTTTTATTAATCCCCTCATATTTGACCTCTTATACTCAGTGGTCATCCTTTTATTCTGTGTACATCCCACACTGTGTAGCCCCGCAGTTTAGTTATGACTAAGGAGCCCTTCTGTTAAGTCATTTCACTCGAGAAAAGCCCACCAATATTATCTTACCTATAACAATTATCTAAGTTCTACTATCGTTAGTCTATGCGCTAATTACCCAGCCAATCCCATGGTCCCGAGCAAAGGGGATCGGGAGGAAGGTCAGCTACGTACATGAACGTATTCTAGTAGAATCAGTTAGTTCGTTTTCAAACCAACCTCTTGAAGGAACCTCAATACCCTGAAGTTGAGAGATTCCCACCCACAGAGTTAGGTTTAAGAAATTACACCACCTCTTAGTACTACTAATACCAGTGTTCCCTCCGAACTACCCCCATTAGCACCTGTGGACCAAGAAGTTATGAAAAAGAAGAAAGTCTCCCTCCCAGTCAAGATTACCTCCATTGCCTTTAGTCCCTCGAGGCCAGTTGAAAAAACTGGATCCCCGCGCGGTCCCTCATCTGGGGCAGCAGTTAGGGCCACCCGAAAGTTTCCTCTAAAGAAAATCAAAACCATCCTCCAGCCTCCGACTGAGCATACCCCCAATCCCAAAGTCGCCCAAGAGGTGAGCTCAATTTTTGATCAGCTTCTCCAAACCTGGGAGAAGTTTAGTGAAGAAGACAGGCATTTATGTCAGCCCAGATGGCTTCTCGGGGTTTCTCGTATGATCCTCGCACTGCTGATAGTGGAAAGAAAAGAAATTAGATCAGTCCTATTAAGCTCGTGATGGAGGAGTCATCTGATTTCGATGGGGAGGAACTACCCGAGGAACATGCTGCTATAGGTGCGGGTGGTGATGATGATGAATATGAGGATGAGGAGGAGGGAGAGAAGGTAGTGGAAGAAGAAGAAGAAGAAGAAGAAGAAGAAGAAGAAGAAGAAGAAGAAGAAGAAGAAGAAGAAGAAGAAGAGGGAGAGGAATTTGCATTGGTTCGGAGGCATCAGTTAAGGAGGATGGTTTCTCCTTCGAAACCTGCCTCGCCTCCACGAGATTATAAGGTTCTAGAAGATATGTTTAAGGAAGAAGTAATCCCCTCAATCCCTCTTGCTCTGAATGTCTTCCTTTTTCTTTTCTTTTCGTACTGATAATCCCATGTTGCCCTAACTTACCTTATCTCTTTTCCAGGTTGCTACACGAGGTGATGTGCACGATGGCATCGGAGAGGATTGTCCCTTCAAGAGAGATACCCATACTACTTCACAGGTTATCTCCCATTTCCCCTAGGGGCAATTATATCTAATTCTTTATCTGAGTATAGTAGTGACTATTCTCCTGGTCCATCTTTTTTGCACGAGCAGGCTGGCCTTGAGAGGGATGTCCTTGATGTGAGAGATACTGAGGATATACCCAAGTCCCCTATGCCTGTTTTTTCGTTGCCTGTGGTAAGTTTAGCTTCCTTATTTATTTGAGTTGTCATTGCTTTTTCATCTTGTTACTTTAACTTCTAACTTCAATGTTGCAGGCTCTCGTACTTGTTCAAACTACTCCTTCAGCCCACCTTCCTTTGAATGATTAAATGCTTGTATCTGTGTTCGAGTCTTCCATCCTGAACAAGGAAGTTGTTAAACTTACTGCAGATGCCCAAGGGGAGGGTGGACAAGAACCTATTACTGAGGCAGGGGGGATAGCAGGAAATAACAAGTTATTGAAATTGGGGGGGTATGATTGCCCCCCAAAGTCAACACCATTTGGTAGCTCTGGGTCCCATTGAGGAGGAAGATGTGGTACAAATGGCCACTCACGAATTCACCAACGAGCATCTTCCTGAGGTACCTTTATTCTTTCATTTATTTCTTTCATATAAGCTTGTTAATTTTACCAAGTAATGTTGGGTTTTAAGATTCACAATCTCCCATAGCCAAGGGTCAGGTGGGACTAGTAATGTAGGACTTTAAAATTAAAATCTCTCATAACCCAGGGTTAGGCAGGCCTAGTCTTATAAGCATAATCTCCCATAATCGAGGGTCAGGCGGGCCTAATCTTATACTCATAATCTCCCATAACCGAGGGTCAGGCGGGCCTAGTCTTATAGGCATAATCTCCATGTTAGCAAGACATTTTTTTACGTTCATTCCTCGTTTTTGTTTCTTACTTAATTTATTTCTTGCATTTCAGGTGGAGGTCAATCAACCTGTAGTCCGTAGGCCCGAAGGTGAACCTGGTGCTCAATAATTAACTCAAACATTCTTGAGTTAGTGAACTAGACCTTCCATCCTAAGGATAAAGCCACATGAGTGCTACATTCTTGAGTCCCTAAATGTCACACCTTCTGACATCAAAAATTGGTTTAAACAGTGACTATTGTTAGGTATATGGTCACATCAGTCAGGCGGACTGGCCCCCGAGGTACCTCGAGGAGGTAACCTCAAGGGGGGCAAGTATTTAGGGAGATCGGGTACCTCAAGGAGGTTCACTCAAATAATTAATCCATGAGTAGGCTCAAGTGACATATGTCCTAGGTGAAGATTTTCCCAGGTTCTCCAAGAGGGTTGGTAATATTTCATAACATTACCTTGTTCTCAATCCTCCAAACCATGTCCCTACAAAGTTTCGAAGAGGAGGTTGATTGATATACCATGAAAGCTCTCCCATGACCTTCCAGGCATGATCCCTCGTGGGTACCAAACAACCTCACTCGAAATGTATATTCATAAGATAAAATACATAATACAACATTCCATTTCTTGTTACAAACTATTATCATCCAGGTGACTTTGTTCTACAAAATGGGTCCTCCGAACCGCTTGTTGTGAAGGATCTTAGAAGTGGGTACTTCGAGCCACTTACGGTGAAGAATCTTTGAAGTGGGTACTTCGAGCCACTTACCATGAAGAATCTTAGAGGTGAGTTTGTGGAATATATTTCCTTCTCCTTCTTTATGAACAAACGATCTGCTTAACCAAGTTAACCACTCATTTGGGGGGACACCCCCTACACTGTTAGGGAGCCTCTACTAATGACCTAAGGAAAAAATCAAAAACGCAATCGATTGGAAAAAAAACACAATCGACTGGTCCAAATGGCTAAAATTATATGTATTGAGTTCAAGGCAAATTTGAGAAACCCGGTCGATCGGTCCCTGGACCGCGGTCGACCGGCCCCAACTTAAATCTCACACTATTTTAGTTTTAAGCCATTTTTTCAAATCGTAATCGACTGGCACTCCTGGTGTGGTCGATCAGGGGTCTCAGTTATTTGGTCCTTTTTTATTCATTTCTCTCTTCCCCTTATAACCCCCAACCTCGCCTCTTCCCTCTCCATTCGAAATCTTCCAAGTGCATTGACCCTAGGTTCCTTTTCTCCCATTTTCACCACCAATCAACCCCAAATCTTAATAGGTGTGGATTCTTACTTGATGGTTGTGTATTTTATTGAGGTTTTTTCTAAGATTTTGCATGTGTCTAGGGTTGGTTATTGTTGGATTTTTGGTAAGTTTTAATTTTAATGTTGTCAATCCATTATTCACGTGTTCTTCTTCACACACACACTTTCCATTTATTTATTATTACCTTTTGTGTATGTGGGATTGGGTTACATTGTGTGAATCATATTTTTGTGTAACAATCTAGTGTGCAAGTATATGTCATGTTGGACAAAATTTTTGCATAATTCTTACATATATGCTTGCACAGTCGATTGTTGATGGTGAGGGATGAGGATTTATTTGATACAAATTGGTATAATGCTTGGTTCAATTTGGGATGTTTATGCTTCTTTATTTCACACATTATGCATCATATCTTTTGTAGTACGCATTTTAAACTGCATTTGCTTATCGAAACCCATTCATGGGCAATTATTATTGTTATTATTGGGATTGGAATGAATGAAGGGGTTCTAATTGGTTAAAATGTGTCTCATACCATTGTTTTTCCACTTTTCACGCCAAGTGTATGTCCAAATGCCTCAATGATGTTAATTTCTAACTTTTGACATATGATTGTGTGAGTTTCAGTCACTTCATCGTATCGCATATTTGTATTCCATATTCACCTTATCATTATGAATTTTAGTCTTCAATTGCATTATTGTACTAATATTTGTTTAGTAGGTACTCATGGGTAAAGTCGAGAAATACAATCATTCTCATTACGTGCACACGAAGGGTGTGGATGAGTTTAGTATCTCTAAATAAAATAAATGGTACGAGGCCTATTTTGCCCATTGAAAGCGCCCGCTGACCTATAACCTTTCATGGAAAATGGAAGACCTCCCGACCGAAACATTGACAATACTCAAATGGTACAATTGGGAAAGAAAATTAATATTAACGAGGACTTGGTGCGAATATTTTACGCCTCGGTAATCCAGTGCAAGGGGGAGAAACATAAATTTGTGTTCTATGTTCATGGCGTGAGGATTATATTTTAATGCAAGGACTTAGCCCGGTGGATGGGCAATGTGGCAGACCCGACCCGGTTTATGAGCCTATCAGGCGATGAAACCTTCGACTTGGACACACTCATCAAGTATCTATCACCAGTAAAGGTTTGGACTAAGAATATGTTCTTACCGGCCACAATGCAGGATTTGTCAAGGCTTCTGCACTAAATTAATGTGCATCTTTTATGGTGATGAACAACCGTTCTGAAGTTCATCACAAGCACGTCGTCTTCATGTATGCCTTACTAAAATAGTAGGGAGACATCATCCCACCTCAATATTTCATGGACTAAATAAATTTATAGCAAAGGAGAGGGAGTGGAACTTCTCTCTTCCTTTTCCCAGAATTATCACACACATATGTCGTCTTTCCAAATGCCCCGAGTATCTGTTTGATAGAATAGTGGGGCCCAAGGGACTCCTAACCAGGGAAAACATCAGGAGGTGCTTGACGCATTACTGTGGTGAGATGGTGATCCAAAAGAGGAAGAGAGTAGTGATAGAGCAGAATGTAGAGTTGCCACCCATATTTTACTTTGCCCACTTTGTGGCGTTCATGGCACAGTAGGACCAGCAGTGGGAGGAGACCCAGATAAGGTGGGCAGCATTTGAGTCCCTCATTAACCAGGACCGGGTAGAGCAGCATCAGGACCGTGCATAGCGATATCATGAGTTCTTAATGATGCAGGCCATGATGAGATATTTACATTTACAGCAGCATGGTCGACGCGATGCTCCCGCCCCATTTTCGAAGTCCTAATGATCCAACAAATCGGGGATCCTCTAGTGGTTTCGGCCTCTAGGAAGCTTTATGGGTCATTTTTGTAATGGTTATGTAAATAATTTTTGGGTCGGATATTATATTGTATTTTCCTTTTTCTTTTATTTCTTTGATTAAGTTGTTTTATGTTGAACTCTATGAAATTGCCAATGATAATTTAGTCGTTGTTGATAGATTATATTTTGATGAGTATACATTTTCATAAAATCAACTGTCCACCATCAATTATCTAGTATTTGCACTTCAACCCGTCTAGAATATTATGACTTATGGAATGATTCATTTTAACTTAATCATTTTCGTACATATTTTTGTTTTTCTTATATTGTATAGGGTGCATGTTGACTACCTCGGGGATCGTTCCAAATTGGGATGAATTTTTTTATATCCCTCTACTTCTCATAATGTCATTAATTACATTGAGGACAATGTGCGATTCAAGTTAGGGGGTGTGATTAGGCATCTCAATTTAGTTTTATTCATCATGAGCCATGTTTATGTTCATTTAAAAAATTAAAAATAAAAAATTCAAAAATTATTTTCTTTATTTGTTTTCTCTTTCTTGGGCTTTTTGCCTTCGTTTTCGATGACAAATTTTAATATATGCACGATCCAATAGACAATTCAATGACGCTTGTTCTCGATTTTAGAAATTAATAGACTTTAGTCCTCAAATCATTGATATTATAAATAATTTCATGAATTAAACTTTAATCCCATGAGCACATGCATTTTTCTTGCTTTATTGATTTGCTTTAAGACTTTTGTAACTTGATAATCTTTTGTTGTACTGTATATACTTACATAAGTGAGATTCGAGACATACCTTCATTTGGGAGTGTTATACACTACTCTTTCCTCATTGAAAACGTTAAATTTGTCGGTAATCTCACTATTCTTTCATTTGATCATTCATTAATAGAGTTCATTTTTGAAATGTGTTACTTGAGAATAATTTTCAAAGTTATTTTTACTCGAGAATTGCATAAACTTTATGAAATGATCATAGTCCATCTTTGTTATGTCATACATATTGGCCTTGACCTCATCTTATTATTTTCGTAGTCAACCCCTTTGAGCCTTAATATAGCCTTTCGATTCATTTCCCAAAATCCCATAACCAACTCCACCTTGCAATCATAAACCATATATATTTCCTTCCTTACCTTTGTTTGTAATGATGCTTGGGATTGAATGATGTCATGTGGTTGCAATTAAGCATGCGAGAGTGAAAAGGTGAAGAAAAAAGAAAAGAAATAGTGAAAAACAAGAGGAAAAAAAGAAAAGGAAGAGAAAAAGAAGAAAAGAAAAGAAAATAGAAATTTTGTACATGTTGTTTATAGTGTTCAATAAGCTTTGTCACTCTCTAATTTCATATCTAATGCTTATTATGGAAATCATTTTCCAATTTTGAAATTTCCCACATTTTCCCATTATCCCTAGGTTTTCCCCCCGAACAACTTTGAATCCGTACATATTCCTTTCCTTTTAACCCCAAGCCTACATTAAAACCCTATAAAGTCCTATGTGATCCCAAGGTGAATTCAATTCAAAAGTATAAATAGTTTTGATAATCTGTGAAAATACATTTTGCCTCTTTTAATGACGGTATCTTTCATTGAGATTATATGTTTTTCATTTTATATATAGCGCTGTTCATTAGTGATATGTGCGCAATCTAGTTTCCATTTACATTTACTCTTTATGCCCGCATGTCCCCTATGTGTTACACCCCAGTTCATAGTTATTTCATTTGTTGAGTGTAAACACTGGAGAGGATTGATATTTATGCACGCTTTAACGTTTATTCGGTTTATAATAGTTTTTTGCCAAATCATGCCCTCCGACTCTTAAGGTTTCGATTCTATGAAGTTCATTCTATAATGTTAATGATTAGGGACTTTTGTGTGAATTCATTCACTATGTTAATAACATGTTGGAATCCTTTTCATGTTGTTGGGCTTGTCTCATTGTTGATTGGACATATCTTTTGGAGGAAACTTGAAGTTAGTGGGTTTCATCCCTGAAAACCCTCACGAGATAACACTCGTAAACTAGGGTAACCTAGGGGTTTAACGACGTGTTGCATTCGCTAAATACAGCTTTGTGCCAGCTAAAGTGGGACTTTTTTGTGTACATATTTTTTTCTTTTCTTACCACTCTTTGTGTCGGGTCTTGTTTTATTTCATCACTAGGGACTAGCAATGTGTAAGTTAGGGGGTGTGATTAGTCGCGAATATTACATATTTGCTCCCATTACGTATGCATGCATGCATATTTGTGGTTGTTATTTCACGTACTAAAGATCTTGTAATATATAAGATTTGGTTTCGATATGTATGTTTTGAGAGGTTTATTTGAGCTTTTGTAGGGTTTGGAATGCTAAATGGAGCAAGTGTGCGCTTTTGGGGGAAGTTACGACGCATTATGGAACTTCGGGGGCAATTTAGTCATTTTTGCATTCAAGATTCATGCCCTAACCCCTCACGAAAGTTGTAGCTATTCGCGTAGCTTTCGAAGGCACATCAATACAGTCCCAAATGACCATGTTATGGTCAATTTACTCCAAGGCCCCGTTGTGTGTAACAAAAGGAGAAACAGTCCGAGTTTTTTAGGACCCAGTCGACTGGCCCCAGACTCGCGGTCAACCGGTGTTTTAGCTTTTGCCTTTGATTTTAGATAGGGTGTTTTGATCAAGACCCCGGTCGACCGGTACATGACCCACGGTCGATCGATTCCCCCAGATCTGTGAATCCCCTCCCTTTTTGGTTTTGGTTTCTTTTCTTGGTTTAGTTTTTTACAACTCTTGTTTGGTGGTTTTCTTCCACTTGATATATATAGTGAGTGGTTTGTATTTTTTTAGGGATATATTCAATCTTATAATAAAGCATAAAGAAAGAAATTAGATATTTGTTTTTCTCTCTCTTCTCTCTCGTAGGGCTCATGCTTTTTCCTCTTTGCTTCCATCATCTACTTCAGTTATTATAAGTCAACTTCCATTTTGGTTGTAACTTGTTGACTATTGGCCCTTTTGGGTAATTAATATAGTGGTTTTGTCTTGAATGCTCTCTTTTGCAATGGTTTTTTCCCTTTTTATTAAACCCATGTTATGTGTGTGCATAGTTAGTGTTATGAGTATCTAGTTTCCTTAGGTTGGGAGAATAAACCCTCTCTGGATGGTTCATCTTCTTGATTAGTTCAATATTTAAATCCAATAAATGGGTGTATGTGTTGATATTGGAGTTTCATATGATTTTAGCTTCTCTTATCATGCAAGGGTTGTATTTAAGACTTAACTCCAACATCAACGCATTTGTTCGATAATATGTGGAGACCTTCATCTCGTATAGTTAGGGTGACATCCTTCATGCGAGATTGTTGAGAACGATATCTTATTCCCATTTGATTGTTATTACATCGCAAGAACCATTTAGGTTGTGATCATTCGGGGTGGAGGAATGTTCTTCCACCTTTTTGTAAGAATCTTTTCATAGCTCGTTTAATAAATCTCGCTTACTTCATTTAATCCTTAAATAAGTGTTCCAGTAATTGTGGATCGCTTTGGTCCACTATAACACTCGAAACCTAAATCATATTTTCTTTTATCTTTTATTCTTGTTTATCGACTTTTACCTAGAAGAATATCTTCGGTACTTCATATAATTCCCTATGGATATAGACTCCAGTCTTACGGGTTTTTTTATTACTCTCGCGATTAGCGTGCACTTTCTCTATGCAATATTCTGAGCGAGTCAACAATCCTAACTTTATATGAGTCCTGTTATGCCTAAAAAGTCCTCAAAACCCAATCATAACACCTGGGTACCTATTTTGGACTATTTCGACCCATTCCGAATCACCTGTGTACTCATAAAGGTCATCAGAGTCACCCAACTACAAATATGATAACATCTCATTAATCGAACTGACACGTGCATACAGTACGCGTCGCCCATAAATTATACAGATCCGCCGATGTAACACTATATCGACAAATAATAATAAACCGTTGCTTTTCACTCATACACGACATATAATGAATCACATATCTAATTACTTATACACGCAAGTAAATAATCATAATAATAAATATTAATCCTTTATCTCGCTAATTAATATTCATCGAAACACAATTTAATTTCCCCCCGATTAAATTAATAACTATAAGCCCATAGAAATTAAATAATCATAAAAGTATGAGGTATTACAAAATACACCCAAACAAACACCAACAAGTGTAGTGGCATAGCAACTAGTGGGAGAATAATATGAAGCGATTATTTTTCATAATAGTAAGAGTCAGAAAATATATACTGAGTATTTTTCATTATGCAAGTGATACACAATGTTTGTTTTATAAATGACTGTATTATTATAGAGAAAGTGGGTGGGTGTTGTGGACATAGAAAATTTTGTGAACCACGTAAATCTGTTTTATGCATTTGTGTGTATTTTATTGCGTAATTTTTCTTGCCTACTTACGATATAATTTTTGTACATGATCTCTAATAGTGTTATTTCCAAATGAGTGGTGTTTTATTGTTTTATTGTCCCATTGAATCCCAAGGTCCTATCAATATTATTGTCGAAATTAATAGCACTTAATTACCTAACATTCTATAGTATAATTTTTGTATATCTAACATTCTTGGTTTCTTTTTTATGAGGGATGGGAGCACATTTAGAACCTTAGGGACAAAGCATTCTAAATTAGAAATTTTTGAATGCATGCTAAATACCCCATTTTGAATGCATGTTGAACCCCCAATTGCAAACTGAAAAGGTGACCTGGAGATTCCAGCTGATTCACCGAAGTAAAATCATTATAAATAAAGAGAAAACAACTTCAAACTGGTTTTTTTTCATTTTTTAAAAGAATATTTTTTTCATTTTATTTAAAAAAAATGATAGTTTAAAAAAAATCAAAACCTCTTTTTATATAAAAATTGGGGAAAACTATTTTAAAAGATAAAAACTGTTTTACATATAAAAAAAATTATCTTATATTAAAAATTGTACGTTATTTATTAAAAAAATTCAACTATTTTCTATAAAAAAAAATATGGGAAATGGTTAAGTCAAATGTTTTTAGTTTTCAGAAGATAAAAACCTGTTAAAAACATGTATTTTATATAAAATATATGCTTTTAAAATACAGTTTCTTATAAAAAAATGTTTTCAAATAGATGAAAATAATTTTTTGCACAAAAAACCGTTAAAAACATTTGTTTTATATATAATAAACCCTTTTGAAATATAGTTTCTTATAAAAAAATAGTTTTTAAATAGAGAAAATTATTTTTAACAGTGCAAAACAATTTATTTATATGAAAAAGAGATTATTTATTTATTTAAAATTTGATATTTCATCTTTTATTAAACAGTTAAAACGTCTTTTTTAATGTTAGAAAACTATTAGAAATAGTTTTTTTTTATAAAACTGTTTCTTACAAAAAATAGTTTAAAACAATTTCTTTCCTATGAAAAACAGTTTTTAAATTTCTTTAAAAAACATAATTTTATTTTCTATAAAATAGTTCTAACATTTTTTTATCTTTTAAAATAGTTTAGACAGTTTCTTTATTTCGAAGAACGGGAACAAAATGTAGATACCATTTTTTATCAAAAGAACAGTTTTTGATTTTTAAAAAAGTTTTTGTAAAAGAATGTTATCCAGAATAAAAAAAAATATACAAAAAACATTGCTTGACTATTTTAACTTTTGGAATAAAGAAATTTTTTTATTAAAATAAAAAAATTAACTTTTCTTTTAATGAAATACTATTTTTCCAAAGAGTCAAAACAATTTTTTTTATTTATTTTTATTGAAGACGGTATGTTATTTTTTATGAAATGTTTTTTAAATAAAACTGTATTTACAAAAAAAATGGTTATTATTTAATGAATGAGGGAGGGAGTGGTATTATAGAAATTTTATGTCTGAAAGTGGGTAAGTTGACGGTCAAGTGACATAATCAGTCAAAATGTGAGGTCAAACCCAAGAAAGTGAAAAGTATAGGGGTTTGACTCAATAATGAATGCTTAATGGGTGACAAAATCCAAATGTCCCTAAAAACTAATTTTTCAAGACACAGTTTTGTTTTTTCTAAAAGAATAATATAACTATTTTTTACCTAAAACGAACACAATTCTTTTGAAATACTACATGATTAGCACGATGAATAAAGTTTCCACCTAATTGAACATAATAAGACTAATAACAACACGAGTAATACGACAAGATATGATAACATGTGTCATAAATATAATACGAATACGACGTGACACGAATACGCTTTTTTTTTGTAGAAAAAATAGATCTCATGTAGTGTCATGTTTCATTTGGGTCGTGTTCGTGTTAAGTAAAAAAAATAAAATTTTGTATTGTGTGGCGACGCGTTTTAATTAATTCATATGTGTTAAAAAAATTAGATTTCATGTAGTGTCGAATTTTATTTGGACCATGTTCGCGTTAAGTAAAAAATAAAATTTTGTGTTGTGTGGCGGCCCGTTTTAAATAATTCATGGGCGGTAAAAAAAAATTGTGTCGTGCCATTGTGCTTTTATTTAGGTCATATTCGTATTAGGTGAAATAACGTTTTATGTGGCGCATTTTGTTGCATTTTAATAAGGTAAAAAATTAGATGTGACTTAAGATTGTTGTTTTTATTAAGTAGTTACCCTTTTATTCTTAATTAATTTAAGAGAAAAACTATAACGATTGTCATTTTTGACATAAAACCCAAACTTAATGATGTGGAGTTGCTACATCATTAATATGCCATTTACTTTTCGTTTAGCCATACAATACCCATTCACTCCTTAAGCATCCTAACAGCTAAATCAAAACAGAAACACAACACGGTTTGGTTAGAAAAAATTGTCCTACGACATTAGACATCTCTAAAGCGCACACACAAAAAAAAAAAAGTGGACACTCACTTAAAATTAGGAAAAAAATATTATTTAAATTAGAAAAAAAAAACTCTATTACAATCAATTGCCCCAAAATTACAAATAACAAGTTTGTTATATCTTGTAAAAAAAAAGGCAATTGCAAAATTACAAAACATAATTCAGGTGTAATGCATTCTGTAAGGACACAAATTTCCAATTGAGTCCATGTATTGTGTTGGCTCAATTCCGGACAAAAACATTTATTCATAGGATAGTGTTTTATTGTAATACTCTCAAGCCTATGAAGTATGTGTTGAAGATGTAGCGGCAAAGAATATAAAGCTTCATCAAAATGCCGGTTTGCGTGCCTCGTTTCTACGTCATCAACTATGGTTCCATGCTCCCAAGGTATGAATGTAATTATATTTATATAGGAGCTTGGAACAAAGTTTATTTGGGTGTTAGGTTTAATAAAAACCATGTTTCACTTTCAGAAAAATTTAATTAGAAGTTTAATTTAAAGTATATAAAGTTTCTGGGCCAAAATTAAATTTTACAAAATTTCTGGAAGTCATTCGAAATTTCGTTCGAACGAGTTTTTTCGTTCGAACGAGTCTGCCAACGAGCCTAAACTGGTCAGTCGTTCGATATGTCGTTCGAACGAGTTTTTTTGTTCTAACGAGGTATCTAACGAGTTTTTAATGAGTCCAAACTGGTCGCTCGTTAGAAGTCTCGTTCGAAAGAGAGTTCGTTCGAACGAAATGTCGTTCGAACGAACTGCTAGGCGGGAACCGTTTTTAGGCAGTTTTTGGAAGTTTTTCACCCATGTTCCCACTTGTTTTTCAACCAACTTTTTCAGACTTTATGAGGGACGGGAATAACATTTTCTAAACCAACTCTTCCAACCAAGTTTATCTCCTCTAGAGAGTTTGAGAGCAAAAATAGTTTAAGGAAATTGTTCATGTTTTGAGTGTTATTCTTTAAAGAAAAATTCATACACACTCCAGTTTACACCCAGTTGTTTATCCAAGTTTCTATATACATATCTTTACTTGGAGTTTGGGACCGGGTTTGCTTCTACATCCCATCACAAAGAAGAAGACATTTTGTGGCGATTTTACTCACTTGGAGAAAGGCTCCAAGCTTGGGTGACGGTGACCATATAAAGTCCGATCGGTGGATTCCGAGATCGCGGTGGAGCTCCGTGGTTGTCTGCTAGGAAGAGGTTTCTACAAGAAGGAGCAACAAGGCTTGAGAGGGTTCGAGTCGAGGATGTAAGTCTTTTATCTTGTATTTGTATAATTCCGTATCTAGTGGACTTGTGGCTAGGGCCGTCCGAGATTTTTTCCCGTCTTGGGTTTTTCCTCATACATCGCGGCGTAGTGTGATATTGTTTATTTTATCTTGCTCAAAATCTAGAACGCATGCTTTAGAATTAATTCTAGATAAAATTCGATTTAATTATCACACTCACTTTAATTGGGACTTTAATTAAAAATTGGGTTAAATTTGTTTAATTCAAGTCATTTGCAATAATTTGGTTTGGCCTAACTTGTAATATGAACAATCATGACTTAGGCAAAATTCAAGGACATGGATCTATTTAATTGGACTTAACCGGTTTAAGTGAAAATTAATCATTTGGTTTGTTTAAGTTAATTCTCACTTTATTTATGTTAAATTAAAATTTGGAATTTTGGTATTTGAGTTGAACCATCACATCACCGTTTACGCTTCCGCATATAAATTAAGTTTTAAAAGGAAATTACAAGTTGAGATTTTCATTGTGAAGAAATTTAAAATCCGGGGTATCCACATTTTCACATTCATCTTCTACATCTTCATTGAGCTTCCATTCCTTTGAGTATCGTGTCCACTTGTGTTGAGCTCATATATATCATTCCAAAATGCATTAAAATGACCTTACATATTTGAAAAAAATAATTCCATTAGAAACATATCAAATTGAATAAATTAAAAAAATGCAATACATATATAAAATTCAGAAATATATACATGTAGTCCATAATAAATTATTGGATCACCATGTGCCCTATAATCTTGCAAAAATTCTTGTTGTGTACTTTGTGTGAAAAAAAGATTTTCCAAATCAGATTAGCCTCCTTTCACTTGAGAAACCTACAAAACTTGTAATTTTTAACATGTAATTTATTAGCAGCTAGTATATTTTCAAAGAAAAATAAAGAATTAACGAACCTGTTCAAATTCGACACTGTCAATATTAACAGATTTATTCTTCTCTTTTTTCTTTATCTATTCTTTTTTCCTTCTAATAAATTGCTCTAGACTACATTGCTTCCTTTTAACAGGTGGTTGGCCTTTCCCACGCACGGCCATAGGACTACGAACACTATCATTTTCTTTTGTTGCGGGACGAATTTTGACACTAGGTGGTTAGAGTGAAAGATAATATTTGGCTCACTACTCCCATATGCGCCATCACCTTTTTGCAATTCATTAATTAACCAATTATTACACCGCATAATGAATTTGGTCTTATCTTCATCGCCTATCGCTAAGTCCGCTGATTGATAAAAGTCATTACATATCCTATCAATATGTTCATTTTTCGAATTGATCGTCTAATTTGACTACATAATTTTAACTTTTGTATAACACTTCTTCACATCTTTTCTCCATCTACGAAGAATGTGTTTATCGAGCAACAACTGATTTTTTTAGTCAAGATTGTAATAGCATGTCGACATATGATAACTCTAAACCTAAATAGTCTATAACTACATTTAAGATTACCATCGTTCTCTTTGTAAGAAATCTGTAAAATGGGCTTGCCGATTTATCTCTCCAATCATATCTTCTAAAATACCATACACGACATGGTCGCATTCCACATTAATAGTACTCGCCTCATAATAAAGCTTCTCCGTTATTTCCTTTTGAAACTTCTTAAATTTTGAATTGATGTATGCCTCTTGAAATTATTTTTCAATGGCATATAGAGTAACACGTGGGAGGAAGGAGTTAAAGGAGTTGAAGTATTCTTGGTCTTCTTTTTGTACTTTTCTATGTAAGGAATTTTCATATTGTTCGTAAAATTATTTTAGAGTCGTCTTCGAGTTCACATATCCATAAAAAAATCATTCATGCTCTTCTTTGTGCTGATGACATTCTCTCCCAAACGTTATTATTTTACAAACGCAAGGACCCGATGACCCCTCTCATCATAAAAACCAACCAACTAATCATTATTATGTAGTTGAAATTATGGGGGCTTATTTATTCAAGCCCAATAGTACAGTCGACCAGCCCAGCATGCAAAGTGGACTGCTCGGCCCAACTCAGATATTTATTTTGGATCCGTATATATAACATGTGCATAAATAGATGGAGATAGACTCAAATCAGTTACCAACAATCTCGAAGGAGATATTCAGGGATACCCATAAATTATCTACAAGCGTGTTGAGTTACTTGTACAATTTAATCCCTTATTTTCACAACTATAAAATGTAAACCCTGACTCGGGGCAAAGAGATGGAACCTCAATCATTTGAGAGTCACTAATTGAAAATAGTAACATCTTTGTGGACGTAGGAAAGTTGTCGAACTACATACATCTGGTGTTGTGTGTGGGATTATTAATTTTCTTCTTGATATTGCTTTCTAGATTTCTTATTGTGATAACTTTTTCACTCAAATTTGGTGCCGTCTGTGAGAAATAGTTCTTTTTCTAATGAAAGCATTTATAAAAAGAAAGCATGTGATGTCTTACCATAACAACAATCTTCCCCAGGTTGGCGATGTGCAGGATGATCCAGTTCCACCTAGGGTCAGGTCTAAGATTTTCCAACCACCAAATCCCAGGTTTTGCTAAGAGAGGCAACCTTCTTAAGAAAGTCATGGAACACCTAGGTCTACTCAGATCTCGGGGTTAGTCAATGCTTACAAAGCTCAAATTCAAGAGCAGGAGGAGGCAACATGCCTCCAAATGAAAGTGAATGCTCGCCTACAAAGGTGACTTGAAAGGATGGAGAAATATCTCCATAAAATTCGCAAAAACCTTCGCAATAGATCTCCTAGTCCTCATGCGAGCAAGGACCGCAGACGAGAAAGGATCCCCAAATGCAATCAAGATTGATTTGAGCACGACAGGTCAGAGCGTCATCAATCAAAGTGTGGCCAATCAGAAAAGTGCCATCGAGGTAATGATCATCAGGATAAAGACATCAGGATTTGGGTCCATAGAGAGTTGGATCAGCATCTGGTCCACCAACGGTCTAGATCCACTGAAGAGCTAGCCAGAAGATCTCTTAATATTCAGATAAAATCCCTTTTTTCAAGGGAAGATAAAGAAAAAGAGCCCTTGAAGAAGTTCATTATTACCAAATTCAAAACTTACGATGACAAGACCGAGCCCTGTAGACCATGTTTGGTAGTATAGGAAGGTTATGACCCTATGGAGCCATAACAACGCTCTCATGTGTCGGATCTTCCCTTATAGACTACATGCCATAGCACATAAGTGGTTCAAGAGGCTCGGAGGCCTTAATTTCCTTAAATCTCTTGACTGCTCGCTTGAGGTTCAAGAGGTTCTGCAAACTCGTTGAGGCCTTCGCTGCTCACTTTATCACTAGCAGCTCCCACCCTAAAAGAATGGACTCATTGCTTAAGATGAAGAAGAAGAAGCCAAAAGAGAGACTTCACGACTATGCAAAAAGGTACTGGGAGGTCTTCAACAAGGTCGAGTATTACTCAGAGCAGGTTGTTATAGAATCCTTCAATATTGGTCGGCCGACCACAACATCTCTGTTGTACCAGACCCTAACGAAGAAAGAGGCTAACACCATTGAGGACCTTATGACACGTATCAAAAAATATGCCATGGTTGAGGTTGTGTTTCACTCTACTTCAGGGGACAACGGTAGTGCAAAAGCAGTCAAAAGGGGAGATAAGAGCGATACTCCAAAGAAAGGGAGTAAGAACGGGGGCAAGAACGACTTTAGGAATGGGAGCAAGGCAGATCCTTTAAAGGCTGTATAGGCTGTCAACACAGTCTTCAAGGAATATATCTACAAGATCTTAAGCAAGATCAAGGATCAACTATTTTTCAAGTGGCCCAAGAAGATGGGTGATGACCCGACAAATAGGAACAACACACTAAGATGCGTGTACCATAAGGAAGGTGGCTACGGGACAAAGAGTTGCAAATCATTGAAGTCGCACTTAGAAGAGTTAGCCCAAGCTGGACATTTAAATGGGTATGTAGAAAAGAAAAATGATAAGGTCATAGCCAATGGCAACTAAAAATCGGATAATATCCTTGATGCCGACATGGGACACGAGTTTACGGTAATTCATGAAGCATCCGACCTAAAATAGATTTGAGGGAAAATTATTTGGGTGGAACTGAAAAAGGTCACGGTTGCCATGGAGGCATTTTGGATTGACCTTGCAAAAATCCAGACTAGTGAGATTTGGCGACCAGAGGACGTCGACTGTATCAAACACATGGTCTTCACAGAGGAAGATTTGGTTGGAGTAAGGAGCCCACACCACGATGCACTTGTGATCACTCTTAGGATCATGAATTAGGATGTAGACAAGTTGCTGGTAAACCAAGGGAGCTCATCGAAAGTGATGTACCTAGAGATATTCCATAATTTGAATCTTAACTTAGCCGATCTAAGAGAGGCGCCTATTCCACTAGTCGACTTCATAGGGAATATTACAATGTCAATGGGAAAGATAGTCAAGCTAGTAAGGGCAAGGAATATTTCAAAATTGATTGAATTCTTGGTGGTTGACATTTAGTCACCATACCATGCTATTTTAGGGAGAGATTGGTTACATGCCATGAAAGCCATACCATTTACATACCACTAGAAGATCAAGTGTGTCACTAACCAGGGCATGGTCGAGATTCGTGCCGACCAGGACACTATAAGGAAATGCTTCATCGGCGCTAATTAACCCTGGAAGGAGAAGAAATAGGAACAGAAGGTCCCTTAAGAGGAATCCTAGGATGAGGCCACACCCTCTAAATAGCAACTAAG
This sequence comes from Sambucus nigra, assembly GCA_949130495.1. Classification (NCBI taxonomy): domain Eukaryota; kingdom Viridiplantae; phylum Streptophyta; class Magnoliopsida; order Dipsacales; family Adoxaceae; genus Sambucus; species Sambucus nigra. Next base: position 601,371 of record CASBWL010000256.1, read on the forward strand.
GTACGACCGACCAGGGTGGAGGAGACTAGGACCACCCCAATGATAGGGTTATCGAAAGCCTGGAGGAAGTTGATGCTGATGAAAACTTTTCGAATAGACAATTTCTGATAGAAAATACTCTTGTCGATCATAAAAAGAAAGAATTGATAACCTTTTTGAGAAGCAATTTGGATTTTTTTTCCTGGGAGTTGTACGATCTGTTTGGGATTGATCCCAATGTAGCCTGCCACCATCTCCATGTTGACCTAACCTTCAATCCGATCACTCAAAAGGTACATCAAACAACCCCAAAAAGGCCTAAAATTATGGAGAATGAAGTTAGGAATATTTTGGATACGGGTTCCATTAGTGAAGTTCAGCTCCCCAAGTGGTTATCTAACCTAGTGGTAGTACGAAAGAGCAACGACACCTGGAGAGTTTGCATCAATTTCACAAACCTCAACAGAGCATGCCCTAATGACAGTTTTCCCCTGCCAAAGATAGACCAGTTGATCGATGCAATGGCGACACATGAATGCATGAGTTTTTTGGATGCTTACTCAGGATATCATCAGATTCCACTATTTAAGTTCGAAGAGGAGAAGATGTCATTTATAACTTCGGTCGGCTAATATGTTACAAAGTCATGCCACTTGGCCTAAAAAATGTAAGAGAAACTTATCAGAGGTTGGTCATAAATATGTTCCTTGTAGCTAGGAGACACTATGGAATACTACACCAATGATATGTTAGTCAAAAGTAAGGACAAAAATGACCACCTGAAAGACTTGAACAGAACCTTTAAAATCCTCAGGAAGTATCGAGTAAAACTCATTGTGAACAAATTCTCATTCGGTGTGCAGTCAAAAATGTTTCTGGGTTAACTATTCAGTAAAAGAGGGATTGAAGCCAATTCAGATCAGATTGATGCGATCAACAAGGTCCATTCACTAAGGAAGCTGTGAGATATTTAAAATCTTACTAGAATGCTTGAATCACTTATTCACTTCATCTCCAAGTCCTCAAAACATGATCGACCACTCTTTCAGCTCCTGAAGAAGGATAAGGGCCTCGCCTGGAATGCTGACTGCTCAAAAGCTTTGAAGGTAATCGATTCCTACCTCGATAAGCCTCCTCTATTAACAATCCTCAATGACGGAAATCCTTTATACTTCTACCTCCTAATATTATACCATGATCTTATCTCAACTCTAGCATGTGAAAAGGAGGGTAAACAGTACCCTATCTATTATGCCACCAAGACGCTCCTGGATGCAGAACAATGCTATTTTGGAGAAACTTACCTATGCTCTGCTAGTTACCTCTAGGAAGGTGAAGCACTATTTTAAAGCCCACTCAATAACAACAATCACTTCATTCCCCCTAAAAGTTGTTCTTCAAAAATCCAACCTCTCTAGATGAGTGTTAAAATGGTCGATCGAACTCGAAAGGTTCAATATCCACTTTTAACTAAGGATAGAGATTAAGGGACAGGTCTTGGAGGATTTCATCACCAAATTCATGGAAGAAAAGCAAACTGACCAACTAATAATGGAGCAACCAAAAAGCAATGAGGCATACTCCAAGGACTTGACCATATACATTAATGGAGCCCCTAATTCTAAGGGGGAATTGGTAGGGATTGTCCTAGTCACACCAGAGGATACTATCATCAAATAAGGAAATAATTTGGGATTTTAAGCCTCCAATAAAGAAGTCGAATATGAAAAACTTATCGCTAGCCTACGTAAAGCACAACTGTTAATGGAAAAGCGCCTCAATTTATTCGGCAACTCCAAAATGGTCTGTAAATGGGTAAACAGATATTTTAATGCAAAAGATGATAGGATGGCAACCTATCTTACTGTTGTGTGAGAGCTTATAGGAGGATTTAAGAAAGTCCACATTTAGTAGTTCCCTTGGGGGAAAAATAGTCATGTTGACACCTTAGCATTCCTAAGCTCATTAGTGGACTCTAACCTCAAGAGAACTATCCAAGTGGAGTTCCTCTCCCATCCTAGTATTGATAAGAGAGTGGTCGTTAAGCATATCCTTTTCGTAAAAAAAGCTCCTAGCTGGATGGATCCGATCGCTACCTACTTGCAAAATGACACAATGTCTGATTATAGGAAGTTATCTCACTAACCAATGGTGAAGGTAGCCCGTTTCCACCTCGATCCAGGAAGGAATCTCTATAAGTGATCTTTTACAGGTCTTTACCTCTAACGCGTCCACCTATAAGACACCGAATAAGTTCTCAATAAGATTTATGATAGGATATATGGGATTCATGTAGGAGGAATACCCTTATCATTCCAAGCAATTAAAAAGGGTTACCGGTGGCCACACATGCAAAAAGATGAAAGTATATATGTTCAAAAATGATAAAAATGCTAAAAATTCTCCCCTATGGTTCATCAACCAACTAGAAACCTAAAAACCTTGACCAACACTTGGTCATTTACGCAATGGGGGTTGGACATCGCGGAACCACTACCTACCGCATGAGGGAATTATAAGTATCTTCTAGTCGGTATAGATTACTTCACTAAGTGGGTAAAGGCAGAACCACTAGCCAACATCCGAGACGCCGATATGATAAGGTTCATCTGGAAGAGTGTCATAACACGCTTTGGGTTAAAAAGAGCTATCAATATCGATAATGACACACAATTTGAGGGTGTTTTCTTTTAAAACTTTTGTGATGAACATGGCATTAAACATCACTTCAGCTCAGTAGCGTACCCCCGGAGCAACGGTCAAGCAAAAGCTTCCAACAAAACTATGCTCGACGGTCTAAAGAAGAGGCGGGAAAGATCAAATGGTTCTTGGGTGGACAAACTCCCCCATGTATTTTGGGCCTATCATACTATGCCTAGAATACCTACCGAGGAAACACCCTCTGCACTCGCATATGGAATGGAAGCCATCATCCCACTTGAAGCATGTCTCTTTACCATGAGAACCAACTTAGTCGACCAAAGGCTAAACGACAATGCCTTGCGCAATGAACTTGACTTAGCAAATGAATAAAGAGAGACAGCCATGATCAAGATGGCTTCATATGAGCAGTAATTGGCAAGGAAGTACAATAAGAAAGTCAATCCAAGGAAATTCTAGGTAGGAGATTACATCCTCAGGAAAGTCCTCGACAGTGCAGTAAGAACATCAGATGGAAAACGGGGACCAAACTGGGAAGGACCTTTTAAAGTAATGAGGGATGACCTTCAAGGAGCTTATCACTTGGAAAAGCTAGAGGGCATAGAGATACCTAGAGCATGTAATATGGCCAACCTCAATAAGTTCTATTTTTAGTACTCTTTATCACATCTAGTTTATGAAAATTTTCATTTCAGGCCTATGTCACTCTTAAGTTATTACTTAATGAATAAAGGCCCATTTTCTCTTACGTTTTAATTGTCTCAATTTTATATTATGTATCTCGGTATTATGCATCATCTCTAAGAAACAGCTTCATTCTCTGGATACCAAGAATAATGACACTTGGTTACAGTAAGTTGTTCGGCATGCTTCAACCAAGAAACTTCCTCGTGCAGAATATAACTCCTCTAGATTACAATAGGTTGTTCAACTTATTTTAATCAAAGAATATCCTCGCGCTGAGCATGGTTCATGATAATTACAATAAGTTGTTAAGTTTATTTAAATCACTGGAATCCTCGGGTCTTTGTCATATCAAAAACAAAGGACCTTACGAGTGACCTCCGCAACAATAAAAGCCCTATAAGGGATCCTCGGGTAAAAATCCAACTAAGGTTGGTTGCTAACAACTTGATCTAGTGGATGGCCTATTAACTAGGTGCGTTCTTGCCATAATCTCTCCTACGCCTAAAGGAGTGTGACGACAAGGCCTAAAAGGTAAGGTAGGTGGAATGATACTACTAAGGCATATTAGACTAGAAGAATGTTTATACAATCGGTACCAACTCATTTAGTTGATAAAAGACAAAAATGATTAAGAGTACTCTTAACTTATTTAATCAGAATGATTAAATAGTAGCTCTTAAATCGTTTAGTTGGTAAGAGCCCAAAATGTTTCATAGATATCAACTATTCCTAGTCTGCAAATGCCCAGAATACATAAATAATTATCAACTTTATTTAGTCGACAACTGCCCAAAATACACTACAGTTAATAAACAAACTCTAAGTCATTCTACAAAAGCCTGAAGAGTACAGGGATACAAAATATTACTAGAGCTATACAGGGACACAAACTGTTCATGGGTGGCGAGCCTGAAATTTTTCTATCCTCGTTATTTGACCATCATCTGGGTTGGAGGAAAACTCTTCCTCGTTGTTAAGATCCACCTCAAAGTTTTTCAACAGTTGATTGGTAATAGCATCCAGGGGAACCCACTTCTCGTCCTTCCTAAAATGGGGTCGGCAGTAGGCTAGGGAGTCCACCTGGTATATATACTAAGGGAGATTATTTATTCAAGCCTAATGATCCCGCCGACCAGCTCAGAACACGAGACGAACTGCCCGACCCAACTTAAAGATAATTATTATTTATTCGTGTATTTAAAATGTGCTTAAATACATGTAGATAGGTACCAATCAGTTACCAACAATCTGGAGGAGATATTCAGGTACACTTACGGGCTATCTATCAAGTTAGCTTAGTTACTCTTACAATTCAACCACTTAATCTCACTTCTATAAATTATGAACCCTGGCCTAGGGCAAAGGGATGTAACCTTGAACTTTTAAAAGATATTAATAAGAACAAGAACCTCTTCGTGGATGTAGGAAAGTTATCGAACCGCGTATACATATTGTCGTATGTGATTTATTATTTTTCGATTTGATATTGCTTTCTAATTCTTTTATTGTTATAATTCTTGCACTCACAATTGGCGTCGTCTGTGGGAATCAAGTTTTTATTCCTACTAAAGCATTCATCGAAAGAAAGTCTTGATGTCTCACCATAGCAGCAACCTTCCTCAAGTTGGCGATGTGCGGGATGACCCAACCCCACCTAGGGTCAGGTCTAAGATTCTCCAGCCACAGAATCCCAAGTTTTGCTAAGAGAGGGAACCTTTCGAAGAGAGTCACACACCACCTTGATCTACTCAGATCTCCAAGATGGTCAATGATTACAAATCCCACCTTTAAGAGAAAGAGGAGGAAACACTCTGCCAAATGGAAGAAAACGCTCGCCTCTATAGGAGACTTAAAAAGATGGAGAGGGATCTCCATAGGGGTTCTATATAGCATCGCAACAGGTCTCTTATTCCTCGTGCAAACAATACTCGCAGCTGAGAAAGGATTCCTAGACACACCCATGATCGATCCAAGCATGACAAGTCAGAGTGTGCTTGGTGGGAACATGAGGCGCCACAAAAATGATGATCGCCAAGATCAGAACATTAGGAATTTTGTTCATAGAGAGATAGACCAGCATCCAGCCCACCGTGGAGCCATATCCACCAAAGAGCTATCCAGAAGAGCTCCCAGCACTCAAATGAAGTCCCCTTTTTCAAGGGAGATTGAAGAAGAGGAGGCCCTGAAGAAGTTTGTCATTACCAGGTTTAAAACATGCGATGGCAAGACTGACCCCATAGACCATGCGTCGGATCATCCCTTCTATCCTACACGATTCAGCACATAAGTGGTTCGACAAGCCTCCACATAGTTCGGTCAAGAGCTTTCAAGTCCTCGTAGAGGCCTTCACTGCTCGCTTCATTACCAGCAGTACTCATCCTAAAAGAATGGATCCATTGCTCACAATGAAGAAAACACCTCAGGAGAGCCTTCACGACTATGCCAAATAGTATTAGGAGATCTTCAATGATGAAGATGATTGATCGGAGTTGGTATCCATAGCATCTTTCAAGATTGGTCTTCTAATCACGTCTCTACTGCACCAGTCCATGATGAAAAAAAAGGCAAACACCATTAACGACCAAATGGCACGTATTGAAAAATATGCTAAGTTTGAGGATGTGGTTCACGCCATTCCAGGGGACAACAGTTGTGAGAAATTAGTTAAAGGAGGGGAGAAGACCTACACTCCAAAGAAGGGAAGAAGTAATGGGGTAAAAAATAGCTCCAAGAATGGAAGCAAGGCAAATCCTTCAAAGGCTTTTCCAGATTGTGAACACAATTTTTAAAGAGCCAAGTTACAAAATCTTAAGTAAGATAAAGGATCAGTCGTTCATCAATGGGACCAAGAAAATAGATGATGACCCAATGAAGAGGAACAATATACTGAGATGTGTATTCCACAAGGAAGGTATCCATCGGACAGACAAATGCAAAGCATTGAAGTCACACTTGAAGCAGTTGGTCACAGCCGGGCACCTGAACAAGCATGTGTAAAAGAAAGGTAATAAGGTCGTAACCAATGGAAACCAGAAGTTAGACAATGTCCTTTATAATGACATGGGACATGACTTTGCAGTGATTTATGGGGCATCCGACCTAATGCAGATATAAGGGAACATTGTTCTGATGGATCTGAAGAAGGTCATAATCGTCATGGAAACATTCCAAATTAACCCCATAAAGAGGAAGGCTGGCAAGCATCGGCGATCAGAATATGTCGATTACACCAAACACATTATCTTCACAGAAGAGGACCTAGTTGGAGTAAGAAACCCACACTATGATGCACTCGTTATCACCCTAAGGATCATGAACTCTGATGTTGACAAGCTACTAGTGGACCAAGGGAGATCGTCAGAAATAATGTACCTGGAGTTATTCCACAAGTTAAAACTCAACTTAGCCGATCTAAAAGAGGCAACCGTTCCACTAGTCATCTTCGCGGGGAATATGATAATGCCAATTGGTAGGAAAGTAAACGGATATTTGAAAATTCGCATCCGTCTGATATCCGAATCCGAATTTGCGGATATTTATCCGAAAATATGGAAACGGATACGAATATGGATACTCTTTAAAAATATCTGAAAAAATGGATACGGATACGAATACGGATAGTACTAGTATCCAACACGGATAATCCGTATCCGATGTGGAGTATCCATTTTATCGGATATCCATTTTACCGGATATCCGTATCTGTCAAACATATGTTTAAAATATTACTAATAATATTAACATTAGTATTACTAATAAAATAATAAAAAAAATCTTAATCGTTTATTCCCAAAACAAAATAAACACATACTCCACTCAAAACAAAAACACCCTAAAGTTATTGTTTTATTGGGTATATTATAAAATAACACGTATTATTATTTTATTGGATATATTATCATGGAGTTACACTAAAGTTACAATACACCTTATCACACACAAAGTACACTGACTAAAGAACATTTACTCTACTAAAAAAACTAACTTCGTTTCACTTCTCCTTCGTACAAAACAAGAGAAAAGAAACTCTCATGTGGTTGTTCGTTAGTTTCCTTAATTATAAATAAATGTAAGAGAGAAACAGAAAAGAATGTAAAAGAGAAACATGAAAGTAAAGAAATGGTTTTGATTGTAATGAGAACTGAAGTTAACAACATGTATATTATATACAAAATAAAAATGTATACTAATTAAAATAAACATATCAGTATGTTTTGAAGACAAAAGGTCCATGAGGTTATCATTCTCAATAAATTTGATTAATCTAAAAGGTGCATATTTATTTCTACTGTCATGGAATGCGACTGCTATTTTTTTTGGATGGCTGGATTTAAGCTTATATTGTTGTAAAGTATGGATGACTTTAAGCAATATTATCATTATGGAATGATACTATTATTATGGAATCCATAATTGTTGATGTTAGGAGACAGTAATTTTATTACATGTTTGTTTGGATTGGATTGGATTTCATTGGATTGGATATTTTAATTGTTATTTTTTGCGATGGATAAATAATCCACTGATAGGGTCGTTAAAAGGTTGGAGGGAGTTGAAGCCGATGACAACATGACAAATAGGAAGTTTCTGATCGGAACCACTCGCGTCGATTACAAGAGGACATAGTTGATTGCTTTCCTAAAAAGAAATCTTAACTTTTTTTCTTGGGAACCTCATGATCTTCCTAGAGTTGATCCCAGCGTTGCCTGCTATCACCTCTAGGTAGATCCTATCTTCAAAATGGTCACACAAAAGGCATGTCGAACAACCCCAGAAAAGGGTAAAGCAATAGATAATGAAGTCGGGAAGATTCTGGATGCAGGCTCTATTAGGGAAGCTCAATTACCCAAATGGTTCTCCAACCCGGTGGTAGTACGAAAGAGCAATACCAGCTATAGAGTTTGTATTGATTTAACAGATTTCAATAATCGATGCGCTAAGAACAGTTTTTACCTACCAAAGATTGACCAGCTAGTCGATGCCATGGTGGCCCACGAGAGAATGAATTTTCTGGATGCCTATTTGGGATACCATTAAACATTGTTATTTGTCCCCGACCGAGACAAAATGTTTTTGATAACATCAGTGGGTCTATATTGCTACAAGGTCAGGCCATTCGAACTAAAGAATGCAGGGGCAACTTATCAGACGCTGGTTATAAAGATGTTCAAACAACAAATGGGGGACACTATGGAAGTCTATATCGATGACATGCTAGTCAAGAGTAAAGATAAAAATGATTATCTCCAATATCTATCCATGACCTTCAAAATCCTCAGGAAGTATCGGATGAAACTTAACGCAAGTAAGTGTTCATTCAGAGTCCAATCCTAAAAAATTCCTAGGTTACCTGGTTAGAAAAAGAGGAATTGAGGCCAATCCCAATCAGATCGATGCGATCAACATGGTCTAAACACTGAACATTACGAGACATTCAAAAGCTCATTGGGATGATTGAAGCTCTTAATCGCTTCATATCCAAGTCCTCGTAATGTTGCTGACCACTCTTTCAGCTACTAAAAAAGGATAAGGGCCTCACATGGAATGACGACTGCTGAAAATCTCTGGAGGAGATCAAGTCCTACCTCAATAAACCACCCCTGCTGGAAATCCCCAAAGATAGAGATCTACTGCACCTTTACCTCATCGTATCAGACCGCTCTCTGAGCTCGGCCTTGGTATGCAGAAAGGAGGGTAGACAGTACCTTATTTATTACGCAGCAAGACATTATTAGATGTAGAACAATGCTACTTGCCCTTGGAAAAACTCACATATGCTCTTGTAGTCGCCCCTAGGAAGCTAAAACACTTTTTCGAAGGTCATTCAATAACAATGATCACTTTCTTCCCCCTCAAAGCTATTTTTTAGAAAGCTGGCCTCTCTGAACGACTGTCAAAGTGGTCGATCGAGCTCGAAAGGTTTAATATCCATTTCCATCCCAAGTCAACTATTAAGGGGCAAGTTTTGGCTAATTTCATCACCAAATTCATGGGAGATGAGATAACCGAGCAACAGATGGTGGAGCAATCAAAAAATAAGGAAGAACAGTCCTACGATTAGACCCTTTACGTTGATGGAACCTTCATTTCTAAGGGGGGAGGAGTAAGATTATCCTAGTCACACCAGAAAACATTGTCATTGAGTAAGGGATAAGGTTAGGATTTGAAGCCTCGAATAGTAAAGCCGAATACAAAGCACTTATCATTATCCCGTGCAAAGCTCAACTTCTGGGGGCAAGGCGTCTAAATGTGTTTGGCGACTCCAAACTAATGTCCAAACAAGTAAGGGTAGATTTTAATGCGAAATATAATTGATGATATGAGAAATTAGACACGATTCATTCTCGATCAACAAGTCAAGTGTAAAGTAGAAATAAAGTAAGTAAAGAGACATAAACACAAGATATAGAGTGGTTCATCTATTAAAATAAGCCTACATCCACTTGGGTGCTTCACTCTCATTTTGTATGTAGTGTAATACAAGTTTATAATGCCATGCGAGGTGTATAATGGAGAGAAGAGCAAAGAATACATGTAACTGTCTAGAAAAGAAGGTAAGGATGTGGCCTACTTGAGGTTGATCCTGCTGTGGCTGCAGTCGGGTAATAGTCCCCAAGTTGGGTAGTCTCTAAAGAGAGAGAGATGAGAGTTTGGCAGGGCTTCGCCAGGTATCTTATCCTCTAATCCCCTTAATCATGATGTGAACACCTTTATTTATAGGAGATGTTACGTGTCCTAAACACGTGAGATATGGATAAGTTTGAAGAATGAGGAATCCTTATAAAAGATGGAAAATTATCAAGTGTCTAGTGTATGAGTAGGGGCTGCGACCTATTTGAACCTAGGCAACATCTAGTCTAGAGGGTACCACGGCCTGTTTGATCCCATGCAGCGGCCAAGTACTAAAGCTGATGTCACGAGTTGTTGACCCCAGGCAGCGGCCAATTTTGGCCAAGGCTTATCTGGGACCAAGCCTAGTAAATGCAGAGGGTCGTGACCTATCTGTTCCCAGGCAGCATCTTATGGTTAATACTGTTGCGACCTTAGGGACTATATTGGTCATATCAATGATAAGATGGAAACTTACCTCGTTATTGTGCACGAGCTCATAGATAGGTTTAAAGAAGTCAACATTCAATAGTTCCCCAAAGGTTAAAACAGTCACGCTGATGCCTTGGCAGTCCTAAGATCAGCAGTGGACTCCAACTTCAGAAGAACTATCCACATGGAGTTCCTCGACCCACCTATCATTAACAAGATAATAATCAATGAGAAAATCCTTTCTATAGATAAGGATCCAAGATGGATGGATCCAATCATCGCCTACTTATAGAATGAAACACTGTCCGGCGATTAAAAAAAGGCTCACCAAATAAGGGTGAAGGCAACTCGGTTCTATATTAATCCAGGAGGGAAGCTCTATAATAGGTCTTTCAGAGGTCCATACCTCCAATGCGTTCACCCACAAGATACCCAACAAGTTCTCAGTGAACTTCGTGATGGTATATATGGGACTCATGCTGGGGAAGATCCTTAGCATTCTGAGTAATTAAAGAGGGCTACTGGTGGCCACACATGCAAATAGATGCAAGCGTTTATGCTCGAAAATGTCAAAAATGTCAAAAATTCTCCCTTATAGCTTATCCAGCAAACAACTTAAAGGCTTTGACCAACCCTTGGACATTTACGCAATTAGGACTAGATATAGTAGGACCACTACCTGTCACACCTGGGAATCACAAGTATTTGTTGGTCGGAATAGATTACTTAACCAAGTGGGTAGAGGTAGAACCACTAGTAAACATTTGAGATGATGATATGACAAGGTTCATCAAGAAGAACATCTTAACATGCTTTGGGGTACCAAGAGCTATCATTATCGATAATGGTACATGGTTTGAGAGTGGTTTCTTTCAGAATTTATGCGACAAACATGGTATTAGACACCATTTCAGCTTGGTTGCGTACCCCGAAAGCAATGGTCATGCATAGGCTTCTAATAAAACTATACTCGACGGTATAAAGAAGAGGATAGAAAAAACTAAAGGTGCTTGGGTGGATGAACTTCCTCATGTCCTTTAGGCCTATCGTACTATGCCTAGGAGATTGACTGGGGAAACACCCTTCGCACTAGCATATGGGTTGAAAGCCATCATCCCACTTGAAGTAGGTCTCCCCACAATGAAAACCAACTTGGTCGAACAAGGGCTAAACTATGATGCCTTATGCACTGAACTTGACTTAAAAGATAAATAAAGAGAGCAGGCTATGATCAAGCTAGTTTTATATCAACTACAACTGGATAGGCAATACAACAATAAAGTCAACCTGGGGAAATTCCGGGTAGGATATTAAATCCTAAGGAACGTCCTCGGCAGTATGGTGAGACCGCCAGACGACATACTAGGAAGGACCTTTCAAAGTAATCAGGGATGACCTTCGAGGAGCTTACCACTCGGAAACGCTGGAGAGCAAGGATATACCTAGTGCATGGAATGAGGCCAACCTCAAGAAATTCTATTTTTAGTTTTTCTTAACACATTTAGTTTACACAAATTTTCATTTCAAACTTATGTTGATTTTTAGTTATTACTTAAATGAATAAAGTCCCATTCGCTCTCATCTCTTAAACGCCTTAAGCTTTTTATATGTATATTGGTCCTATGCACCATTTTCAATCAACAACTCTATTTGATCACAGTGCATTATTCGGCACACTCCGATCAGAGAACCTTCTCATTATACATTTCCTATGGAACACAATATGTTATTCACCTTATTCCAACCAAGGAATCACCTCATGTCGAGCACAAATTATGTTGATTACAATGAGTGATTCAACTTATTTCAATCAACGTATCACCTCTCACCGAGTAAGATTCGTACTAATTGCGATAAACTGTTGAGTTTATTTAAAATTGGCAGAATCCTTAGGTTTTTGTCATAACAAACACAAAGAGACTCAGAAGTTGCCCCGATAATAATAAAAGCCCTATAGGGGATCCTTAGGATGAAAAACCAACTTATGTTGGTTGCCAACCATGATGGTCGAATAAAATCCTGATTGGACGGATGGCCCATTAACTAGGTGCATTCTTTCCATCATCTCTCCTAGGAAGTGTGACGACATTACCTAATGGGTAAGGCAAATGAAATGATATTGCTAAAGGCATATTGAACTGAAAGAATGACTAACACTATTTATTTGTTCAATTGGTCGACAAAGGCCCAAAATTATTACCATTAGTTAATTAACTCATTTAGTCGATAGAAAGCCCAAAATGATTAAACAACACTTTAGTTGGCTAAAGTCCTAAATACTTATCAACTATATTTAGTCAACAAAATTCCCAAAACACATCTCAATTGATAAATAAACTTTTCTCATTTCACATATGTGCTTCTGTAGCACCAACTGGGGGAAGGGGCAGAAGTAGTGGTGACAAGGTGAATTCAATATTGCAGTTTTCTTCAACTATATGTTTAGATTCTTGATATAAACTTTTTTCTCTCGGTGATATAGAGTGCCATGATGGTTGCACGTCTAATTTTTTTCTGTCAATTCCTTGCTTATTTAGCAGATTGTTCAATCAGATATGTCACTATTTAATGCACAACTTCACTGTATGAAGATCCATGTACCGGAACTAATTGCATATTTGTAAATATTTCTCTTATTTCAAACACATTTCATATATAAGGTTAAAGAGGTGTTGGCAAGTTTTTGTAAACTGATATGTAAATTGATTTGAGGAGAAGATATATGTACTTAATTCAAATAAATTGGATTGGATTGGATTAATATTTGTATCATGAGCGTTATTTTGTTATGTGCATTTTTTACGCGATAAAAAGGCATGTCATAACAATCGTTTCGCCACGACTATTATCGCCATCGTGACTATTTATGGTTTGGTTAGTTGAGTAAGTTGAATGAATTGTGTTGTTGAACACTATTTTGGGCTTCCTTCAAATTAAATGCACCACCATAGCTATTTTTCAATTATGAACCCCTAAGTATTCGATATCGAGTAACATTTTCATGTGTTTTTGAGCCTACAGACCAAGACCTGGGTTTACATTTGGTTTAGAAAAAATATCATTTTTTTACATGTTACTTAGAGGGCTTTGTTAAAAAAAAAATTATTTAGAGTTCGAAAGTAACCTCTTGATTTTTATTTATGGATCGAGATATTATATGAGATGTCAACTGGTTTATCATTCTTTTTGTATAAGATAATATTTTTGAACATGAAATTCTTATGGGTTAGTCATTGTTGAAAGCACTCTGATGGTATAGTTCTGCAGAGACTATATCACACATTTTTATTTCTTTTTTGGTTCACATATGATATTCATGAATAATATGTTCTCCATATTTCTTTTACTATTAGTGTTATAATCGAACCAAGTTAGTAGATGTACATACAAAAATGTGCAAAGAGCAAAATTAGAAAGTAATATTTTGTATCAATAAAATTAAAAAAAGTAACTCCATTTTAAATATAATTGAAATTAAAATATGTACTACTCCATGTTCGTGCATGATATCTTGCCATTAAAAAGGGGCAATTTACTATTAGGTCAATTGTTGACAATTTTTTAATGTTTAAGGTAAATTTATAATTAGATCCAATTGTTATGTCACTAGCGTGGATTTCTACAAGAAGAGAATTCGTGAACTTAAGTGTTTAAAATTTATCAAAAGTCTTTTAGTGTTTAAAATTTGTTTGTGAGTGACCTAAGTGCACGTTGGTATTAAAAAAAATTGTGTTTCATTATTACCATGTTCATGCATGGGCTTGAGCTAGAACAATGTAAAAAAATTGACTTAAATTGTTTACACATAAAAAAATATGCACGTCAAGGAAAGTCTTATGTTGTACGTCATACAAAATGTTTTTTACAAACTAAAAATGACCTCAGCCAAAATAAACACGACACGTAATGTTTATCTATCTCGAACAAGACCTAATATTTTTTTTAACTAAAAATAAACTTGACTAAAATTAACACGACACGATATGAGATTTTATTACTAATCACGAACACTACCGTTTTGCAGCATAGTCCTATAAATTAAGAATATTATGACCAATTTTTTTAAAATTACATTATGTTTTGTCGGGGAACGAAAATTTTATCGTTTTATGATTACGCACTTTGAAAATTTTATCGTTTCGCGATTACGTACTTTGGAAAATTTACGCCGTTTTTAGATTACGTACTTTGGAAAAATTTTGTCGTGCCTTCAGGCACGGACATACACTAGTATGTATATATATATATATAAATGTAATTTTTTATACTAATTGAAATATGCTAGAGTTGGAAATACTCCCACAATAAGATCAAATACTTTACTTAGAGTTAACTGCATTAGGTTATCTGCCATATATATCCCCAATAAATAGTAGCCTTACATTAAAAATGGGAAACAAAATAAGTTAGATTACTGTTGTTGAGGTGAACTCAAATATATTTGGATTTTGTTGTAAGATGTGAAAGAACATATCACAATTGATGCATCATAACAATAAATATTTCACTATAAAACACATCTCTTTTCCCTAATTCTATTTTGCCTCGATTGTGAGACCAAAAATAAAAAATATGCAATCAATACAAGTTCTAAATTATAGTATATATGAGGAAATCATTTCATGGAAGTGGTGTACAATAGCCAGAAAAATGAGTTATGGCGGATACCTCATTTTATAAGTTTAAAATCGGCAAGTTCTTAAAAGTAATACAATGTAGGCAAAAAGGCTCTTAAAGTTGATGATAAGTAGTTGTAAATTGCAGCAAACGTGGACTATCTAGTGATGGTTGAGATAAAGGCAACCTCTCAAATATTATTATTCAAGTCATCCACCTACAAATATTCTTGATTGAACCTCTTGGCATATTCGTTGAGAGTTTTCCTAAACTTCTGCCTGAGTTGGATGAGGGAAGTGACAGATTTCCTCAATTTTTGAGCCCCTATAAAATGGTTGACGAAGAATCTTGCTAACTCCGTGATGTTCCCAATGGTTTCTGGTTTGAGATTGATAAACCAATGCCTAGTCGTTCCCCTTAAGGTAGCGGGAAAGGCTCCACAAGTGACCTCGTGATGAACTTTATTTGGGAAAAGGGGACATCATTTTCTGGAGTGCCAACTCTATGGTGTTTGCAGTTTGTGTTTAATACTGGTTGAGGAAATTCCCAAACTATCTTACATCTTCTTGATTTCATTATCCCACGGTCTTAATACCTTGGAATCTGCTTGTGAGTGATATTTGAGAAGTGACAAAAAATATCCAATAGTAATACAAGTCACGAACCTTTGTGGAGTTTGGGATACACCTTCCTGATCATTTTCCCTTCTGATCGGGGCTCGTGGCCTTCCCTAGTCCTACTATGCTCAAATTCGACTGGTTTCTCTACCACACATGCTAAAGGAAATCTTTTAATAACATTGTTGAGTTAGTTTTGAAGCTCCTTCAGACGAGCCTCCATTTCGTGATGGAGAGATCTAACTTTGCATTGGTTGGTAGTCATCCCATTTAGAGCAAAGTTTTTATACAATTTTTAAATATGAGGAACAATCATTTCCATAGAAGGAGACAAACTAGTGGGTGCTTAAAATCTTTTGAGACCTCAGCCCTAGCAGATGCTCATCATAAGACCTCATACCAGTTAGTGTGGAGGTATGTCAAAGTGATAGACAAAGATACTTAGTGGTTCAGAACCTCAACCGAGGATACCACGTCCACTATGAAAGGTGTTATTTATATTAGGTTACAAATGAGAGTTTTATAATCTGAAGACCTCTTGGGCTTTGTCTAAAGTGTACCTAGGTTTCTAAGGTATTCGTCACAAGTCAAAGAACCTCTTGGTAGTAAGTTATAAACTCCACAAGGGATATATTATCTTAGTTTAGGACTCTGAAGAGAATACAAAATGTGAGAGAATGGAAATTATCGAAGCCTTTCTAAGTATTCAACTAATAGCGAGTTGGCTAAAATTAGGATGATAAATACTTGAGAGATGAAGGCTTCTTAGATACTCTGGTGTTTACTTGATAATATCTCAATTGGTCGATGATTTATGGATTGAAAAATGATGTTTAACCCCTCATAATTCTCCAATATATAGGCATTCCCTTGGAGAGCGAATGAGTGGACTACAGCAGCATGGGTAGGGCTACTTTGAGGTCTGACAATAATAGTAGCACAGATGGAGTGTTGGTGAAAGGCTTCCAGGTGGTTTAAGGTAATTGATGGGAGCATTAAATACAGATAGGAACACTGAATTATAGTGGGAGTGAGTGGTAAAGATAGGTAGAACAATGGTTATAAATTCTGCCTCCCACCAGAGTAGCAGTAAAAGCTTTGCCGGATGTCTGAGGGCTCTGGGAATGAATGAGATCATTCTGAAATGGTCTGAGCTTACTCTTACAACATAACATGGGAATTCATCCTTAGTGGAGGGGTTATGAACCCAGCAAAGGTTAGTTTTTCTAGGTGAAGGCTCACTGGACTAGTTTGAGACTTGACATTTTTCGTCCTGATGTCATTGAACTTGGTCTTCAAGATCTGGTAGTGCGACTGAGTACCTTTTAGCTTTGAGAAAACTGTTGTGGTCTTTGACTCCGTTGTGGTGCCTTCTCTAACATAGATAGGGTATTTGAAAGGTTAATCTTGATCTGGCGAAGGTCTCTAGTGGACCTTAGGGCATCTTCTTTTACACATGGGAAGGTAAAATGCAAGGATAGCAACGCAGGGGGTTTTCAAAAAACCTAACCCACCCCATTTAATAGGCGGGACGGGGCGGGGCGGGGCGGCTTTATTTAAATTAACTCCTAACCCACCCCTTTAATAAATGGGGCGGATTGGGGCTCCTACGGGTTGGGTTAATTTTAAAAATAGTAAAATTAAATATATTACATTATAGTCTTATAGGTCTACAATGGTTCGTATTCCAATATGTGAGACATTCCCGAATTGTCAATTCATGTTTTCACAAATATCTTTTACAAAATTAACATACATATAAAGGTTTTGTTTAGTGTGTGTGTGTGTACATATATATCGTTTAATTATAATTAACGTACATATAAAGGGTATTTATGTAGGCATAAGTTAAACAGGACGGGGAGACTTTATTTAAATTAACTCCTAACTCGCCCCATTTCATAAACAGTTTTTTTTAAAACCCATACCCGCTCCTAATTCATTAATCGAGTTTTAAAACCCGCCCCACTAGGGTCGGGGCGAGTCGGGGCTCCTACAGGTCGGGTTAAATTTCCATCGCTAATAAAATGCTATGAACCCTTGGAATAGCCAAGAAACCAACTGTGGTATCATCATCGTTCATAAAAAATGCCCCAAAATGCATTGTTATTCTTATCGAGCCATTCCATTAGATCTTTGAAATTCCCACTCTTTCCCATCAATATACAAAACTAAAAAATTAAAATAAAATTTGGTGTTATGTCTTTGTTTCCATAAGAACATACTCTAAATCCAAATCACACTGGATTATTATTCATACAAACGTGCACCAAGCTATGCTAAACATAAATTTGTATAAAACGTAACAGGTTGTGTGAATTAAATTAATCAATTTGCACCAAGTTCTAATAAATACAGTTCATTATAATGTTTAATCACAAGTAAGAAAGTCTTTAAAGTTCATGAA
Source organism: Sambucus nigra (assembly GCA_949130495.1). Lineage (NCBI taxonomy): Eukaryota > Viridiplantae > Streptophyta > Magnoliopsida > Dipsacales > Adoxaceae > Sambucus > Sambucus nigra. The sequence continues at coordinate 619,380 of CASBWL010000256.1, forward strand.
AATGCAAACCGATCAAGTGAAAATGGAGCTTGTTGTGTTGCTATCTAATATGATAATGTGTCTTAAATAATATGTTGGTGTGCCTAGTTTTGATTAGTTGTTGAAGTCAATTGAAGGCATTAAATAAAATCGATTAGAGAAATACATCTAAATCGATTAAAACATAATTAATTTGTAATGGAATAAAAACATTGTGTTATACCTAATCAACAAAATTGAATGAAGTATCAAATCATAATAGGAATCGAAGTAAAGCACAAAAAAAAAATCTAATCGAAACCCTAGGTTATTGAAATTTGTAATACCTTAAATCAAACTAGAATTATGAGGAGAGATTAGAGAAATTATCTTTAATCAACCAAAGCAATCCAATAAGAGAGATGAACCTATTGGAGAGAGAGACATTTTGGATGAGGAGTGAGAGAAATGCGTGTGTGATCGTGTACAATATAGGGAAAATGTGCGCAAGGTTTTTTTTATATGGAAAATACAGAAAACCTTAAAAAAGGATTTTCTATATTTTTTGGAAAATTAGAAATGAATTTTAAAAATTTACAAAAAAACGTTATTTGAACACGTTCTCTAGTTTTCCATCAGCATATAAAATATTTTCCAAAAAACGTTCAATTTTCACAAACAAACACGCCCTTAGTTTTTTTATTTAGGGTTTTAAATTATTTGTATACAAGTCTTGGGTGTAAAAATTGTAGATTTGGTGTATTATCTTATAATAGGGTTATTCTCATCTTATTCTGAATTTTTCAAATGGAAATAAGGTCTTCTTGACGACTATGTTTACTGAATTTGGATTGAATTGAAACGAGTCAAAATTTAAGTGGGCGGGTTGTCACGTAAATAAACTATACGGTCATGACCTAAAAATCTAAAATGGTACAGGAAATTTAGTGTAATTTACCTTATTAATTAACAAAACCCACTTAAGACGTAAACCCATCTATTGTCCATGCTAGCGACACAACCACCACTCTTGCCAACGATTTTTCCGGACGAAAAGAGTGTTAGGCGAGGAACTTTTTGTTCAATGGATAATACAAGTAATTTAAATATTTAAGAAATATGCTTGTCTCAAATTAGTAATCTTTATCCAAAAAAAAATGATTCTTAAGAATTCACTTAATCAAGAGACAAGCTCTATACTTGTTTATTTTTGTATCGTTAGGTTCATATATTACATCCAAAAAAGGTAAAGTACACTATTAATTTGGGTTGAAGGCAGTGATACTAACCCCTTATGATTTTTTTTTTGTTAATTGACCATTTAAGGATTAATAACCCGGATTAAGTAAACATTCGTCACCGTGACCACCTCTTATACCACCGGCTACAATGTCCAATCACTACACTAACCTTCAAAGTATTTTCATCTTTGTGCAAAACTCGGGAATGATCCATCTTCTCCATTATATAAGGCCTGGATCAACATTACAATATAAAAATCATCGTTTTTATCCATATTTGAGTAGTATGAATAACACTTTTAACAAAACAGCTATTCACACTATCTTCTTTACTACTCAAAATGACGTTGTATGATCTGAAATCGTATTTTTTACCTAACACGAATATGATTTAATTAAAACACAACACAAAATGAAATCTTATTTTTTTATCTGACACGAACATGGTCAAAATAAAACACGACACGAAACCTCATTTTTTTTAACCCAACACTAAGACGACCCAAATTAAATATGACACAAAATAATTTTTTTACCTAAACACGAACCAATTAAAATATAATACAACACATTTTTTTTATCTAACATAAACACGACCCAAATGATTAACGACATGACTTCCTAACACGAGCGCAACTTTTTTTTTATTACTAACACGAATACAACCAAGCTGAAATTCGTGTTTGGGGCGAGTATGTGTTCAATAAAAATATAAAGACTTAAACAAAGCACCTTAATTAAGGGGCTTCCAACAAATTCTCTACAAACTATACCAACTGCAAAAACACATAACTTCCGTAATCTGTTCTATTGTCAAGAAAGGACAGGGTCAAGTCAATAATATATATTCTTCGCTAGGACTAACTTTACAATCAAAAATGTAAAAAACTACTTTCCCATTGCTTTTACTTATGAAATAGAGACAAATTGCTAATTAAAAAAATGCGTTTTCTTTGATCAACTTTGAAATAATGCATCAAAGTAATTGATCTCTCTAAGATTCCCTTCACACCGCCAAAGTCGTTGTTTAGTCCACTTGCTATTTTAAAAATCCATTAACCCATATATATATAATAGGTATGCTCGTGCACGAGGACATGACAAAATAATTTGTTCCGTGATAAAACTTAATCCATAATAACTCATATTTAAAAAAGAAAAACACCTTTAGAAAGAAAAGAAAAAATTAAAAAATATTTTAATAAAAATAATAACAAAATATTTCATAAAAATAATAATAAAATAATGATGTATGTATGTATGCATGCAATACAAATATCATGCATGTTATCATGCATGACAACTATATATATATATATATATATATATCCATATAATAAAGGAGCATGGTTTTTGAAAATTTTACCAAAATATCTTCACTTTTTTTATGCATGATATTTTTTTCTTTCATGCCAATACATGAAATGTCATGCTAAAAGTTCTTTTTTTTTCTTTTTTTTTTGTGTTATATATATACTATTATAAATACTATTATACTATTATAAATACATGTATTTTTTTAAATACGTGTAAATTTATAATTTTTTTATTAAATATTTTTCCCATTTTTTAAAACTATTTTTTATTAATTTTTTAAATATTTTTTTAATTTATATTTTTAATTTATTTTTTATTTTTTCTCATTTTTTTTTAACTATTTTTATTTTTAATTTTTTTTTCTCAATTTTTTTTTATCACGGGGGCAAATTTATCGCCGTGCCCCCGGCACGGGCATCCACTAGTATATATATATATATATAAAATAATGCTCTTATGCAGAGTAGTCCGTATTTTAAGAATGCAGATCGGACATATGTCACTAAACGGTGCCCCAAGAAATTATCGCCTAAATTTTAGACACACTCTCTCTCTTTTCTGGGCTCACCGCCAGGTGACACATGTCCGCTCCGCATTTTTAAAATATATTTAGATTTTAGACATTTAGACATTTAGATTTTATAAATTTAACGATATAATTATTATTTATTATCCAAAGTATGTGGGAGAAGATATAAAAAGTGTGACTATTCCTTCTTTTTTTTTTTTATTGATTATAGAGTGCTATTTATTTTAGTGACGGGGTGATTTTTGTTCAGCTCCGGTGAAAAGCAATTTATAATAGTTTGTTGTAAATCCTCTTTTTCATTGAAAACCCAACTTTCATAAACATGATGCAAAAATGTTAAAGGGGGAGAGAGAAACTATTCAAAAAAGAATTGTAGTCAACAATATGCTACTATGGGCTGTCTTCAACTAGAGGAAAAATTGATATCGTTAAATGAAATGCATCTCATGCTCTCTCTCCTCATTAATTGCTCAAATGCCAACTACTATTTTTAATCGTTATTCATTCGTTAAAGGCATACATACCATCCAATATTTAGGTATTCAATACATATATGGCATAAACAACATTAATTTATATATCCGTTTGTATAATTATATTAATATTTTTTTAAGGGTCAATTATTTAATAGTCCCTACTATAAATATATATTTTTTAAAAAGGACACATATTTTTAGTTTAACCCATTTAATCCCTCAAGCACTCAATATTCTCTTATTTTTAGAGGTCCGCGCCAGCGGCACTCCCTTTCTAAAATATGTGGCAAAGGACTTTTTGAGGCAAAATAAAAATGCTTGGACTAAATGAGTATTAAAAAATGTTTGAGGGACTATTTGATATATGTCCCTTTTTTTAATTATTTTTTTATTAGTAAACAAAAATTACAATTAAAAACAAAACTATCATTCAATATTTATAGATGCAACTTATGCATGCCATAAACCTCATTAATTTATATATTTATTAGTATAATTATTTTAACTACATTTATATTAGTAAATAAGAATTACAATTAACAAAAAAAAACTCTCATTTAATACATGAAAATGTAAAATGATTAACATACAACACAAATAATTAACCTGTACATTAAAAAATGCCCATCCTACAAATATATAAAAAAATATATTAGAAATAAAAAAACATTCAAAAAACTGTTTTTTTACAACAAAAAAAATTGCAAGAAGTTTTTTGTTTAAGGAAAAAACTGAAAAAAAAAAAATTACAACTTTATTTTTCAGAAAAGATTAATAAAAAAAAGTTACTGAAAACCTGTTTTTTTCTTTAGGGAAAAAACTATTTTAGGAAAGAATAATAAAAAAAAAGTTGGTAATAAACTCTACAGAAAAATTAAAAATTGTCCATCCTACAAATATATAAAAAAATATATTAGAAATAAAAAAACATTCAAAAATCTGTCTTTTTACAACAAAAAAAAAAATTACAAGAAAAAACTAGTTTTTTGTTTAAGGAAAAAACTGGAAAAAAAAACAGTTTTTTACAAACCAAAACATTGTGTGGCCAAGATAAAAATTAGTGGACATTAGTGTGTGGCCTAACTGCCCAAGCTATAAGAATAGCTATTAGAAAGTCAACAGAACCAACTGCCCAAGCTATAAAAATAGCTATTAGAAAGCTAAGCTAGGCGTGAGATAGTAAAAAGCAAGGTTCTAAAAAACGCGAGGCGTGGAGGCCAAGCCTTAAGTCTTAGAAGCCTAGGCGGCCCTTGGCGTAAAAAGGCGTGAAAAGGCGTTTAGGTCTTTTTAATATATTTTAATATTTTTTAACCATAACAAGGCTATTAAAATACTAAAATTGTACATATCATAAAAATATGTCTGAATATTTGCAAATAAAAATACTATTTGATTATTTTGGATGAGATAATGGTCCGATTTGCAAAAAAAATTTTAAAAGGCAATATCGTTTCACTAAAGCATTGTTGTTTTTAGAGAAAAAGTACGCCTTAAGGATTTTACCAAGCATAAGGCGTCAAAATCTTAAGGTGGGGCGTTTCTCCCAAGCCTCAAGCGTAGGCGGACCCTAGGCGGATTTTTTAGAACATTGGTAAAAAGTGGATTGACAACTTTTGGCAACTAAATGACAATTATTAGACATTGAATTTAAGCTACAATTCACAAAGAAAATAAATGAGGGGCAAAGAAATAATTTCATAACAGTCTACTCGTGGATACTCACATTTATTGGTTGTGGCAATCAAGACATGTAAACAAAATGATATATCAGTTCTCAATATAAAACAATATTTGTTTGTAAAGAACAATATGTTCATCTATAATTCATGGGAATGAAATGTACAAATATGATAATATAATGGGGCCAAAAAAATATATGTTGAGTCAACATTTATGGTCCAGCAAAAAAAATCTCAAATAATAAAATATATCATTCACAACTAACGTTAAAAGGATTAGTGTTCATAAAATAAAATAGCATTTACAAAGGTAAAAACAAAGTAATAAATCATTTTTATCACTTATCAAAGCTAGACAAAATAAAGGTGTGAACTAGACATTTGCACATATGATCTTTGAAGATAGATTTTGATATAACAAAGTCCAAGAAATCTGCCAACAACTGCTCAAGGCAGTGAGAGAATTTTGTTCAGATAAAATACAGCAAACCAATAAGGGTGGGTTTGGTTGGCATAATTTACCTAAGTAAATGCTAAAAAGTGGACAAATATAAAAATTTGTCCATATTTTGGTTACAACACCTCCTATGCACAATCTGTGGGCAAATTTTGCTTACCTATTTGAGTGGAAAATATTTGCCCACAAATTTGCCAACTTCTTAAACGATTTTAATGTTTTAAAAAATAATTTAAAAACTGTTTTAAATAATTAAAAAACTGTTATGAATATTTAAAAATTGTTTTGTAATGTTTCAAAAACTGTTTTTAATATTATAAAAAAATGTTAAGAAAGTGTTTACAATTTTTTTAAAAAACCGTATTAACAAAATATTGTAAAAACTATTTTTAACATTTTTAAAAACTGTTGTGAATATATTATAAAAACAGTTTTAAAGTTTAAAAAAATAATTTTAAAGACTGTTTTAAATATTTAAAAAAACTGTTATAAATATTTAAAAACTGTTTTGTAATGTTTTGAAAACTGCTTTTAATATTATAAAAAATTGTTAAGAGAATGTTTAACAAATTTTTTGAAAAACCGTAATATAAAAATATTGTAAAACAGTTTTTAACATTTTTAAAAACTGTTTTGGATATATTATAAAAACTATTTTAAAGTTTTAAAAAATATTTTTTAAAACAGTTTTAAAGAGTTTAAAAAAACTGTTGTGAATGTTTAAAATTTGTTTTGTAATATTTTAAAAACTGTTTTTGATATTATAAAAAATTGTTAAGAGAATGTTTTACAAATTTTTTAACATTTTTGAATATAATATAAAAACTGTAATATAAAAATATTGCAAAAACTATTTTTAACACTACAATATCTTTAGTGTTTGTTTGTTTGTTTTTAGATATTATTTCTAAAAATAATATTTTCCCTGTTTGTTTGCCAAAAATAAAAAAAATCATTATTTTTTTTTGCTAAATATAATATTTTGTAGTGTTTGTGTGGCAAAAAAAATTCGGGGTTTTTTTCAATTAATAACATTTTGGAGGCTATATTTTCAAAAATAAAAATATTTAAATTTTTTTGACAAAAATAATATTTTCACGGTTTGTATGGGTTAAATAAAAATATTTAAAAAATGAGTTTAAAAATAAGGCATGTCGCTGGCGCGGACCTTTAAAAATAAAAAAATATTAGGTAAATGGGTGCTTGAGAAACTAAATGCGCTAAAAATTCAATATTTTTTTATCAAAAATAATATCTTTAGTGTTTGTTTGTCAAAAATAAAAGTACTAAGTGTTTTTTTTTGCTAAAAATAATATTTTTCTTTTTTATTTCAAAAAGTAAAAAAAATCATTATTTTTTTGCTAAAAATAATATTTTGTAGTGTTTGTGCCAAAAAAAATTCAATGTTTTTTTCACTTAATAACATTTTGAGTGCTTAATTTTCAAAAATAAAAATATTAATGTTTTTTGACAAAAATAATATTTTCACGGTTTTACTAAACATTTTGAGTACTTAAATATTTTCTTTTTGACAAACAAATACTAAAGATATTGTTTTTGATAAAATAAAAATATTTTCTTATTTTCTTAAAACAAGTAATATTCTCACTGCCTATTTGTCAAAAATAAAAATATTTAATTTTTTTTACAAAAATAATATTTTCACGCTTTTTATGGGTTAAATAAAAATATTTTAAAAAAATTTGAGTTTAAAAATAAGGTGTGCCGCTGGCGCGGACCTTTAAAAATCAAAGAATTTTCGGTAAATGGGTGATTGAGGGACTAAATGAGTTAAAAATAATTTTTACAAAAATAATTTCTTATTAGAATATTTTTGTTTTTAAAAAACATATTTTTATTAAAAATATAGATTTTTAATTTTTATTGAAGCAGTTATAAGCATTTTACTTTTATATTCCTTATTTTTTTCAAACAGTTAAGAAGTTGAAAAAATGAGTGTTTTAAAAATAAGGCGTGCCGCTGGCGCGAGCCTTTAAAAATAAGAGAATATTATAATAAGGCGTGCCGTTGGCGCGGACCTTTTAAAATAAAAGAATATTGAAAAAATTGTTGTTTTAAAATTAAGAGAATATTGGGAAAATTGATGCTTTAAAAATATGAAACCTTATTATATTTTCAAAAAAACAATTTTCTTTTATTTTTTAAAAACAACTTCTTATTAAAAAAACAATATTTTTTTATTAAAAATATGAAAAACTATTTTTTAAAAGCTGGCGCGGACCCACATCATCATCGGGATTGGTTAGTGCCGCTGGCGCATACCCACATCATCGCCGCGATTGGTTAGTGCCACTTGCACTAACCCACGTCATCATCGAGATTAGTTAGCGCCGCTGGCGTGGACTCACATTATTTTCGCGATTGGTTAGTGTGGCTGACGTGAACCCACGTCATTTATTTTTTTTTTAAATTATTTCTATTGAAAATACAAATTTTTAATTGAAGTCATTTTAAAAAAAATAGTGAAATGTTTTTTTTTTGTTTTTTAAAACAGATATAAAAAATTAAAAACATAAATTAAAAAGTTATAAAAAGTTAAAAAATAGAGAAATGTTTTTTTTTTGGTTTTTTAAGTCTTAAGTTTTTTGTTGTGTATTGACTTGAGAGCGAGCTGAGTACCTGTTTTCTTCCTCTGTTTTTTTTTTTTTTTTTACTTTAAGTTTTGGTTTGGTGGTGGTGGGGCATCCCCTTTTGTCTTATACGGCGGGTAGGGAAATGGGTACAAAAATTGTGTCCGCCTAGTGTTATTCATATTAAAAATCTTATGGGAGGCATACACCAATATATATATATATATATATATATATATATATATATATATATATATATATATATATATATAATTAAGTAAAAAAAATATAAAATAAAATAACAATAATAGTAAAAGTTATATAAAAAATATATAAGGTGATAGCATGTGAAAATATAATTTATAAAAATATACTATTTATACAATTAGTTAAAAGTACTATCATATTATAAATATTATAAAAATAAGAAATATTTACATACTACTTAATTAAAAATTTGTTTGGAATCATCAAAATTAATATAATATATTCAACTAAAATGCATATAATCACAATTACACTAATTAAATATTAATTAAAATTTGATTTAGGAGTTAAATACATTTTTGTTTAACAATCTCCCCCTTTTTTATGATGACAAACAATGATTCACATATATTCAAAAAATAAAATATTAAGCATAAATAGTGAATCATAAATATTTCTCCCCCTTTGACATTATCAAAAAGATATTTCTTATAAATCGAGTGTCATTGGGTTAAAGTGCGAAGCTCCCCCTATCAAAAATAATTCATGCATGGGATTCAACCATAAATCTCAAGGAGCATATAAATGAGTATCATGAAATTTTCAATAAGCAAAAATTCTCAAATAATGCATTAGAATTTTTGGATAGCATACTATCAAATGATATGTCACAAAAATGATAAATAAAAAAAAAATGGTAACAATTGTTGCAGTCACACACTAACCTTGCGTTGCACACAATGGTTTCTCGGAACAACTTTTTATGCAAAAATAGAAATCATAACACAATGTTCTCAAATAATGCAAATACGAGAGACATATCAATGTGCATAATCAATTCTCTCAATAATAAAAAAAAATCGCAACATAAATTTTCAATAGGTGCATATCAATTTTTGTATAAATCGTCATGATATAAACTTTTAAGCGCACAACATGAAACATTTCATAACTCGATGTTTTCAAATAATTTGAAATAAAGCACACATGAGTTAGAAAATAGCGACATATAGAAGAAAAAAAAAATTGCGTTTTGTTCAAGCTTTCGCCATTTTCAAGATACGAGCATAAGATTCTCGACATAATCAATCATATTGCAATATACATATTCATGCAAGCGAATATATTAAAATTTGAGATCAAGTTTATTTCGATAATAAAATAATTTTCAAAAAAAAACTTTTATCTCCCCCTAAGGGATACCAATAATGGCATATATGCATATAACAAATAATGTGCATCTTTTTCATGGGATAAAATATTTTCTATATTTTTATTTTTTAATTATCTTCTAATAAGATGTAATATTTCCATGGAAGTCATTAAATCAAATTTTCAAGAATGAAACATATTATGAAGCCATAATAAATTAAACTCAATAATTTCAAATTTTTAATAACGAGAAGCTCGTCACAAAATCAATATATTCAGATTTTCAACAAATACCAAACAATTTTTCAGGAACTTCAAAATCAATCAATCAATAAATTTCTCAATAATGAAAGTGACATAAGTGAATCAACTTCAATATATTTCAAAAACTCATTAATGAAAAGACTCGTTATAAGAATCAACTTCAATATTTTCAGATTTTTAAGCACAAACATTATAAGAATCATTTTGTTCCAAAAAAAATAGTGTTCTTCATAAAAGACAATAATATTCAACTAATCGTGTCAAACATATATCATAGCATGAAAATAAACATAAAAATCTCAATGATCATATGATTTTTCAAGTATGTTAACTAAAAAATTATATATTTCATGGATGTCACTAATATTTAATTAATGGCACAAAACATGTAGCATGTCATAAATTTAGCTCATAAAGATGAAAAAGTTCATATCATCAAAATTAATGAGTGCATATCATAAAATCAACAAGTAGATCATATGACTAACAAATACACAAATGACATTTTATCAAAATATTCTCTAATGACATTTTCGTTTCAATTTAATATACAATAAAGTCATGAATTAATCCAATACTATTATTCACAAAAATATGTCAAGATGTAATAAAAAAAAAAATTGTGAATATTCAACAAAAAAAATTTATCATCAAAATCAAGTGCATGTTTTTCAACATAAAATAATCAACAATAATAAATGTATAAATTAACATATGATGTCTAAATCATCTAGAATAAGCTTATATGCTTTAACAAATAGTCTAAGTTTGGAAACATATTAAATAAGATCATATCATTAATAAATATATTATATTTATAATTCAAGAAAGATGTACCTTACAACCTTACCAATACCAAGTCATATATCCATGAAATGATTTCCTTGTATGGCATTTTTAACACTAGGTAGGCAGTGTTATATCTTTAACTTTTCTTGCTATCCAAATCATATGCTTTAAAATCCATAATCCATAATCCATCTCAATTTGGAACCTACACAACTTTCAATATTTTCTCTTTTCCATCCAAGAAGGTGTTAGATCCATAAAGCAATATTAAAGAGAAAAATTCAGAATTTATTTTCTTATCAAAAATTCAAGCGTAGTCATAATAACAGATAATCATCAAGAACAATAATGACATATGCAACTTATGACATACTAGAATGTACGAAACAAATAATAATCATCAATGTTGAAGATGCAAGGTTTATGATCTTAGTTTAATTCGTAGAATACACACACACGCAATCCAATTTTATTATTAGTTATAAAGAGGTATTCTTCAATTTCAATTTAAACGTAGTTTCACAAGTTTGCAAGAACAAATTTCAATTAATTCAAAGGGATTGATGACTTGACTAAATTAATACCGAGTTATTCCAATTATATTCATTTTATCCTAAGCATGCATCTAGGTGATTTAATAAAATGAAATGCGAAAATCCCAACCACAACACGCTGATGTACGAGGAAAACCCAAATGGGAAAAACCTCGGACGGCTGGGCCTAGACAAAATCCACTACAACAATAGGTTTTACAAGAGACTCAAAAGACTTACAGACATTGACTCACTCAAGACATGCTTATGTCGTCCTCGACCTCTGAAGTTGTAGTCCGTGAAACTCCAACGCGTTGCTCAACACTCCTCGTGTTGCGGTATCCACCGAAGCCCAAAACCACCGTCTCCTCAAAGCTTGAATGCAAAGATCCACCGCAAACTTGCTTGTTGAATGTGAATTTGAATGAAGGGGTTTTATTTGAAAAGATGGTAAAAATGTTGGAGTTGATTTTTATCAAAAAGAGGGAAGTTGTGGAAAAGGTTCTCAAATGAAAAATTAACTTCCTTGACATATAAAACTGATTTTCGTCCATATGAAAATAAGTGAAAAAGTAGTGGGCAAAAACAGTTATAAGAAAAAAACTTCTCAAAAAATAAGTTTAAAAAATCAAGCCTGGCAGAACTCGTTCGAACGAGGTCGTTCGAACGACTTCTAGTTCGAACGAGTTATCTAACGGCGTGCCAGTATAGGATTGTAGAGGTCGTTAGAAACCTCGTTCGAACGAGGTCGTTCGAACGACATTTCTAACGAACTTCTAACAAACCTGCAGTATAGGCTGTGGCAAGTCGTTAGATCCAGGTCGTTTGAACGACCTGGACTAAACTTCGAACGAGATTATAAATTTTGCCCAAAAATGTTCAATTTTATTTTCAAGGATTTTTCTTTGTCAACCTTACTTATTTGCGAACATTTTCTTATATGAAATATTCTTGATTAGTCAAAATACTCCAACACATAAAATTATATTTTGGTCATATACCTTTGTAGGATAGCTAGCATGGCATGGATATTGATGACGAATAAACTTTGGATCCGATGCTTGAATCTTTGCAATGAATGATGCTTGATGCAGTATGACCCAAAAATGTTTTGTCCAACGGAATATAGCCAATATAACAAATGACTCGATTGGAAATTTGTCCTTACAAATCTCCCCCTTTGGCTATTCCGGGACAAAACAGATTAATAAAAAATAAATAAAAGACAGAATTTGCTAAGCCAGACGTCAAGTCGTTTCTAAGGCCCGTCCCAAAAACCAAAAAAAAAAAACAGACACAAAGACAAGACTGACGAGCTGCAAAGGAGTAGGAGATGTATCCTACACACATGAAACAACAAATTCATAAACGCATGGGGAAATAGAGAGTAATTATATATAAGACAATGTGGTAGCATATGTTGTGAATGGTATATGAACGTCTTAATATTCAATGTTAAGAGTTTAACTCCCCCTAAATTATGCATATAGTCAACATTAAAATCAATTAGGAAATTCAATTATAATTACCTTCAATTCTTATTAAATTCAATGAATATTAAATTCAATTAATTTACCCAAATTTATCCAACTCCCTCTAAATATGAATTCCTATTAATGAAAGTTTCTCCCCCTTTTTGCCCGGAAAAGACAAAGGGATAAGGGGCCTGCAATATAAAAGAAAATAGACAACAAAGCAGGAAATAGGAATAATGAAGAATGACAATGAAAATACTGAGCATGCATTAAGTAAGGGGGAAAAGGGAAATAGTTAAGGTTTATACAATTAAAGAGCCAAAGTAAATGAATCCAATACAAGAGAGTAATAAACCACTCATCCTCACAAAAAACAAATAAACATGAAATGAGCAAAGCACATCAAGAGGCAGGAGCATCGGGTGGAGTGTCATCGGGAAGAAAGCTGGTGTCGGAAGAGCCTGCCCCGCGACGCATCTCTAGACGGCGGATGGCATCAAGATGCTCTAAAAGGAGAGAGTCCCGACGAGCCTGGGCTTCATCTCGATGCGCTTGTGCTTCCTCCCGGGCGGCATCTCGACGGGCTTGGGCCTCGCGTTCCTGCTGCATAGTCAGTATAAGCTCCTGCATAAGTGACCGGTCCTGACGGCGATCCTCCTGAAACTGTTCAACCTGTGAACAGACAAACATAAAATCCTCCGACGCGACGGGGGCAGGAATATGGGAAGGGAAGGGGCGATGGATAGAGCGGGAGGGGGCGGGACGACTAGGGGAAGGGTGAGAGGAAGCGGCGGAATGGGAAGAGGTGGAGGGGGTGAGGGGAGGTGTATCCGGTGGCAAATGACCACGAGAGCGGCTAACGGAGGTCATGTCAACGGTTTGGTATTTAGTGGTGGGGATATCGGTGGAGACACGGGGGCAACCGACGGTAAGACAAAAACGAGTGATAATGGCCGCAAAAGGAAGGGCTTGTCGAGTGGGGCTGGAGGGAAGGATCCTAACAGACCGAATCACACTAAAAAGATAGGAGGGGAGGTCAATGTGAGCCCGAATGCTGATAGCAAACATAAGGTCCACGTGTTGTTTAGTGATTTGAGTGGTGTTGGCACGAGGGAGAAGACAAGCACAGACGATCCAATTAAGGACCATAAAGTCGGGATGTAAGTGTTTATGAAAAATAGTGACAGTGCCGGAAGGGAGGAACCTAAAAATAGTGTTAAAGACAAGAGTGGGATCAGGACATGTATCGGATGTCCAAGGGAATGAGGGATTAGTGACCCGAGGGAGGAAAAGGAGTTGAGCTATCGAGTCGGGAGAGAATATAATCTCCCGACCACGCACCCTAGAGTAAAGGTGATTATCCATGTTGTTCAGGCCAAAATAAAATTCCCGAACAAGGTCGGGAAAAATGACATCCGTGAGAGAAAAGAGAGGGTCCCATCCAAAATCTGAAATCCACGAATGCACAGTTGTGCCGTGGAGAGAGTGGAGATTAATGACTTTCTCCCTAACAATGGAACGGGTAGCGAACCCTTGAGTGTGATATAGGGTATGTTTGGCAAGGGTCCTCCAACGCAGTTTAAGGTCGGGAATGGCACAGGATTCCTCATCAGAGGACGAGGTGCGTTCCTCGGGGGAATCGCTTATGCGCCGTTGGCGACGGTTACGGGCCATGGAAAAAGGATAGAAACTATAACCCTACCCGAACAAAGTCCAACCAAACCACCAATGACACCAAGAAACCAACAACCAATCAGCATAATTCCCATTCTCCTTTAGAAATAAAAAATTAAAGGAAAAGTAAAAAAAAAAAAAAAAAAAAATTGGATTAAAATAAATTCCATGAATAGTAACTGAATTTTCATTTGAGAAAAAAAAATAAATTTTTCATGGGATATATTTTAATCAGGGGCAACATATACAAATACACAAAAGAAGATAGCCCCCAAAAAAATTGCGAGATATACACACATGCATATATAGAAATGTTGGGAAAAAATTGAAAATCGATTTTGAGATGATTCCCCAACAGTATATATACATATATATAGATAGATATAGATAGATAATAGTTGGGTGTGTATATCGATATTTAGATATATAATAGATATATAATATAGCGAGATATAGATATATAATATATAGGAATATATAGGAGTATATAGATATAAGGGAATAGAGGGATATATATATATATATCGTAAGAGAGCAAAAGAGTAAAGAAAAAAAATTACCTTGAATGGAGGATGAAGAGGCAGCACAAATCGGTAAATGAGAGAAGGGAGGAAGGGTTTAGGAAGTATGAAATAGGGGAAAGAGAAAGAGAGTGGGAAGAGGGAAAATCGTGGGAGAGAGAGAGAAAAGGAGAGGGGAAAATGGAAGAGAAGGGAAAGAGGGGAAAGAGAAATCTGGGAAAGAGGCGGGGGCATGGGGAATCGTGGGCTGAAAAATGGAAGAGGTGGCAGTTTTTGGGAAGAGAATCTGACCGTTCTAAATGCCGGTCGTTCGAACGAGTGATGTCGTTCGAACGACGAGACAGTTTCACCTCGTGAGATAACTCGTTAGAAGTTCGTTTGAACGAACTTTGTAGTTCGAACGATATTTCGAACGACGAGATAGTTTCGACTCGTGAGATAACTCGTTAGAAGTTGGTTCGAACGAAATTCGTCGTTCGAACGATATTTCGAACGAAGAGACAGAATGGGGGTTATGGATGTCGTTAGAAATCTCGTTCGAACGAGAATTTCTAACGAAAATAAAAAAAAATTTAAATAAAAATATCATAAAATATAGTGAAAAATACCATAATATCAGGAATTGGGATGGCCAGAACAATGCCAAAATGTGATTTTATTAATCCTAGCTCGAGGCAACATATCCAAATAGTGGGAGCGGGAATGTAGGGGTGTGAGCAATACGCGTGAAAGTTTTTAGCCACAACATTGTACAAGTGCGTAATGCCAAACAATATAAACGTGCAATATTCACTGAGATTAGCCTTGTGTCAAAAATAAAATATTGTTGAACACTTAACCACGAATGTAACAAGCATACAAAATAGATGATTCTCTCGCCAATAAAGTCACAAGGAGAAAGCAATAAATTGATGAAATGTGCATGCCCGTTGATCTTCAACTTATATCTCCCATGAGTAACAATAGATTGAGACGTATCTTTTTGAAGAATCAATCAAGCCTATTATTTTGGCCTTGGCATTATATATATCATTTTCAATGCTTCTATTTTAGCCACACATCTGAGAATGCAAATGGTGGCTTTTCACGCAAAAACTTTTATGTTTTTCGCAACCCGATTCCATTGCTTGAAACGGAAATCAACCGGAAGAATATAATCATTTTGTTTCAATCCGGGCAACGGATGATCATGCACAATTTCGATTGCTTATAAGGGATGTGACAGGATTGAGAAGACAACACCAAATCTCACTTTGCAAGAACAATGTGAACAAGATATTCGTAATATTCCGTGTACGGTGTGTGCAAAAGGCAAAGATGTGAGGAAATCACAACATTATATATCACAAAAAAGCATTATTGTGCACAAGATAAATAATGTATGGATTAACTATTCATCGAAAGCCACGTGAACATGGAAAAAGATAGGGATTTGAATACATCGTCCACAAAGACATACGGACAAAAGTTTTTGATAGCATTTCTAACCATTCCCGTTTTCCTTGAAAATAAAGAAGAAAAAAATATTTTTGAGATTTTTGAATAAAATATATACAAAGGAAATCTAGTTCATAGGTATGAAAAAATATACAAGAGAAGCAACCTAAACTAGATAAACGGCTTCGATCTCAATCAATGGAGCAAACCCCAATTGATTTCCTAAGGTTTTCAAACCTAAGGGCATCTAGAGGTTTAGTAAAGATATCCACTAATTGTTGATCGGTAGGAACGAAGCTTAGAGAAACAATTTTTTCTTCAACCAAGTCACGAATGAAATGTTCACGGATCTTAATATGATTGGTTCTAGAATATTGAACGGGATTACGGGAAATATGAATTGCACTAGTATTATCACAATATATAGTCATAGTGCCTTGGGAAATACCGTAATCTTCCAACATTTGTTTCATCCAAATGAGTTGAGTGCAACAACTCCCGGCGGCAATGTATTCAGCCTTCGCCGTGGACAAATAAATAGAATTTTATTTCTTGGTCATCCATGAGACAAGTGCACTTCCAAAATAGAAACAACCGTCAGATGTACTTTTACATCCATCAACATCTCCTGCCCAATCGGCATCTGAATATGCCGATAGACAATCATTGGTGTCAAAAGAGTACCAAATGCCAAAAGACAGGGTCCCACTAACATATTTGATGATACGTTTAATAGCAAGTAAATGAGACTCTTTTGGTGCGGCTTGATAACGAGCACAAACTCCTACACTAAAGGAAATATCTGGACGACTCACAGTTAGGTAAAGTAAACTACATATCATACTTCTTAAAAGTGAATGCTCTACATCCTTTTCTTCGGTATCTTTACTAAGTTTAATAGAGGAGCTCATAGGAGTACGAGCATGTTTAGCGGATTTGAGTTTAAATTTCTTAACGAGGTCTTTAGCATACTTAGTTTGGGATAAAAATATCCCACTTTTGAGTTGACGAACTTGAAGACCTAGAAAGAAAGTAAGTTCACCTACCATACTCATCTCAAATTCATTGTGCATTTCTTTTGAAAAAAGTTGAGTATGTTTATCAGACGTAGACCCAAACACTATGTCGTCGACATAAACTTGAGCAACAAGGATACCTTTTTCATCACGCCGAACGAAAAGTGTCATATCTACTCCCCCTCTCAAAAATCCACGAGAAAGGAGATAAGAGGTGAGTCTTTCATACCAAGCACGGGGAGCTTGTTTTAATCCATATAGAGCTTTCTTTAGAAAGAAGACATGAGTAGGATGTGTTGGATCCTCAAACCCTTTTGGTTCTTCAACATATACTTCCTCTTGGATAATACCATTTAAAAAGGCACTTTTGACATCCATTTGATATAATTTAAATTGAAGGTGACATGCTATGGCAACTAAAAGGCGAACCGATTCTAACCTAGCAACAGGAGCAAAAGTTTTTTCAAAGTCAACACCTCCTATTTGGGTATATCCTTGAGCAACCAATCTAGTTTTATTTCGAACAATGACACCGTTTTCATCCATTTTATTTTTGAAAATCCATTTAGTGCCAATGACATTGGTATTAGAAGGCCTAGGGACTAATTCCCAAACATCATTTTTCTTAAATTGAAACAGTTCTTCTTGCATAGCATTAATCCAATGTTCATCTTTTAATGCTTCTTTAAAGTTTTTAGGTTCAATTTTAGAAGTATAGCATAGATAGGTAACTTCATTTTCTAATTGCGCCCTAGTCTTGACACCTACCTCGGGATCTCCTATAATTTGTGAAGTGTCATGATTTTTACGCACCCAAGGAGTAACTTCCTTTTTCTCGGTAGTTGGAACAACCAAATCATTTAGAGAGTCAATACTTTCAACATTTGACACAACATCACACTCACATGACAAATCTTCCTCATTATTAATTTGTGTGGCCAGAGCATCATCTTTTATGACAACATTAATGGATTCCATTACTTTAGAGTTACTTAAGTTGAAAACTCTAAATGCTCTACTATTTTGAGAATATCCTAAGAAAATACCTTCATCACTCCTTGAGTCAAATTTCCCTAGAAGTTCTCTATCTCTAAGAATATAGCATGGACTTCCAAACACTCTAAAATAGGACAAATTGGGTTTCTTACCCGTCCATAATTCATAAGGAGTTTTGTTAGTGTTAGGACGCAAATAAACTCTATTTACTGTGTGACATGCAGTGTTAACCTCTTCGGCCCAAAACCTACGGGGCACATTTCTTCCAAGGAGCATAGATCTTGCCATTTCTTGGATCGTTCGATTTTTTCGTTGAACTATACCATTTTGTTGAGGTGTTCGAACGATCGAGAATTCATGTTTTATTCCTATTTCATCACAGAAGGCATTCACACCGGATTCCTTGAATTCGGTTCCATTATCACTCCTAAAGCGCTTTATGGTAACACCGTGAAGATTTTGAAGAGCTCTACATTTAACAGTAAGAAAGTCAACTGTTTTAGATTTTTCTCTTAAAAAGCCTACAATAGAGTATCTAGAGAAATCATCCACCATAACTAAGATGTATCTTTTTCCTCCTATGCTCTCGGTACGCGTGGGACCCATAAGGTCCATGTGTATCAATTCTAAGACACGAGATGTTGTTATAGAGTTTATCTTCTTATGAGGACTTTTAATTTTTTTTCCAAATTGACACGGTCCGCAAATGGTGGAAGTTGGCTTTCCTAGTGGTGGTAAGCCTCGAACTAGCTCTTTTCTCACAAGTCTGTCAAGATCTCTAAAGTTTACATGACCTAATCTTTGATGCCAAAGATCGGTAGATGAGGTTTTTATATTATTGCAAACTAAAGATGATTTAGGAATGATTCCATAGCAATTGTCACTAGTTCTAACACCATGTAAAATTGATTCACCTGACTGATCATAAATAATGCACTCCGAATGACTAAATTTCACATCAAGATTATCATCACATAGTTGGCTAATACTTATCAAATTAGCCTTTAGACCATCAACATAAAGGACATTTTCAAGTTTAGGGAATCCTGAGATTTCAATAGAGCCTCTACCAATGATTTGCGACTTGCTACCATCCCCAAAAGTTACTTTACCATCTTTATGGTTTTCGAGAGTGGTAAATATAGATTTATCGCCACTCATATGTCTAGAACAACCACTATCAAAGTACCATTGAGAGGTATTTTGTGCCTTTAGTGCAACGTGAGCTACAAATGCTTTCTTGGTTTGAATTTTCTTAACCCAAGCTTGTGTTGTTTTCTTTCCTTGATTGGATCTAGTCTTATAATTAGAGTTATTTCCTTGGACTATAGAAAACCTAAGAAACTCTTCCATTAGATTTTTAGAAGTATTGACTAGATACTCGACTTGGCTCTTAAGATTAGCTAAGGGGCTATAGGGTTGTTTTGAATTTGTGAATTGAGGGTTCTTTCCAAGTTTGTAGCAAAAATCTTTAAGATGACCCTGTTTGTGACAATATGAGCATACATAGGGTTGCTTTGGGCCGGCTTTTAAATGTTTCTTAGAAGGATTTACTTTAGGACCTTTAAATTTTGTAACAAACTTAGCAACATGTTCAGTTTTGACTTTTGAAGATTTTCCTTCTTCATATCCTATACCCTTTCTCTCTTGATAACGTTTCTCCTTATATCCTAAAACAGGACCTAGAAATAATTTTCCCATTCTTCCTGAATTGTCCTCGAGTGTGACTTTAACTTCACGAGAGGACTCGAGATATTTTTCAAGTTGGGCTATTTTAGCTTCTAGAGATGTTCTAATTTCTATAGACTCATTAAGATCTTTGTTAACACTTTCTAAGGAGATAATCAAGTCACATTTTTCTTTACCAATCACGATAAGCTTTTCAGAAAGAGATATTTTAATTGCCTCGAGTTGACTAACTAAAGCCTCCTTCTCCTTCAGGCCTTTCAACTCTTTTTCTAAAGTTAAGACTTTCAAGGATAATCTTTTGTTGACTTTTTGAATGCGAAGAGATTCATTGAAGAGTTCGGAATAAGCAGATTGTAGTTCACTCTCATCTATATCACTATCACTCTCTTTTTCATCATTACTCGTAGAATGAGTAGAAACAACCTCTAGATTTTGTTCAGAATTGTCAACATTAAGGTAGGACTCACACGAATTACTAGCAAGGTTCGCTATAAAGGCAGTGAAGTTATTTCTAGACGGGTTAGAGTCATCAGAGTCTTCAGACTCATTATCAATGTCACTTAGAGTAGCATTGTAAACGGCCTTTTCTTTGCCTTGTCTTTTAAGTTTCGTGGGGCATTCGAAAGCTCTATGACCACGTCCCTCACATTCAAAGCATCTCTCTGAATCATCCTTCTTAAAGTTGTCTTTATTGAACTTCTTTGAATCCTGATTGGTGAATTTTTTATTTCCTCCTTTGTTTTTATTCTCAAATTTAGGTTTTATCAAATTTAGAGTTTTGTTTTTTAAACTTGAGAATTTTTTTAATTTTTTTAGCAAATAAGGCTATATCATCAGAATCAAAGTCAGACTCATCAGAATCAGACACATCGACTTTCTTAACTTTTAAAACAACTCCTTTATCTTTCCCTTTGTTATCTTTAGGAAACATATCTAGTTCATAAGTTTGCAAATCACCAACAAGTTCTTCAAGTTTTAAAGTATTTAGGTTTCCTAAAGAATTAAGAACAGTGACTTTAGGAATGAATCGCTTAGGAAGACATCTGAGTATTTTCTCAACGACAAGATTTTCTGGTATTTTTTCACCTAAGTTAAAGCAAGAGTTAACTATGTTAGATAAACGAGCATAAAACTCATCAAAAGTTTCAGTTTCTTTCATGGTGATTGTTTCAAATTGTGTAGTTAAATTTTGAAGTTTTGATGCTTTAACAACACTAGTTCCCTCATGAGTAACTTGGAGAATGTTCCAAGCTTCCTTTGACGTTTCGCACGTCATTATACGACGAAATTCATCGGGAGACACGACACCAAATAAGGCATTTAATCCATTAGAGTTAAAGTTACACCATTTTAAATCTTCCTCACTCCACTGTTCAACAGGAGTCAAAATACGTTCATCATTAACAACCATAGTAGGAGGGGACCATCCTCTTTCAACAGTGACCCAAACACGTTCATCAATAGATTTAAGAGAGGATTTCATACGTGCTTTCCAATAGGTATAATTTGTTCCATCAAACAAAGGTAGTCTATTCGACGAAAAACTATCCATATAACCTCCAGGATTCATCTAAATAACTTTTAGAAACAAGCACTGATACCAATTTGAAGATGCAAGGTTATATGATCTTGGTTTAATTCGTAGAATACACACACACACACGCAATCCAATTTTATTATTAGTTATAAATAGGTATTCTTATATTTCAATTTAAACGTAGTTTCACAAGTTTGCAAGAACAAATTTCAATTAATTCAAAGGGATTGATGACTTGACTAAATTAATACCGAGTTATTCCAATTATATTCATTTTATCCTAAGCATGCATCTAGGTGATTTAATAAAATGAAATGCAAAAATCCCAACCACAACACGCCGATGTACGAGGAAAACCCAAATGGTAAAAACCTCGGACGGCTGGGCCTAGACAAAATCCACTACAACAATAGGTTTTACAAGAGACTCAAAAGACTTACAGAAATTGACTCACTCAAGACATGCTTATGCCGTCCTCGACCTCTGAAGTTGTAGTCCGCGAAACTCCAACGCGTTGCTCAACACTCCTCGTGTTGCGGTATCCACCGAAGCCCAAAACCACCGTCTCCTCAAAGCTTGAATGCAGAGATCCACCGCAAACTTGCTTGTTGGATGTGAATTTGAATGAAGGGGTTTTGTTTGAAAAGATGATAAAAATGTTGGAGTTGATTTTTATCAAAAAGAGGGAAGTTGTGGAAAAGGTTCTCAAATGAAAAATGAACTTCCTTGACATATAAAACTGATTTTCGTCCATATGAAAATAACTGAAAAAGTAGTGGGCAAAAACAGTTATAAGAAAAAAACTGCTCAAAAAATAAGTTTAAAAAATCAATCCTGGCAGAACTCGTTCGAATGAGGTCGTTCGAACGACTTCTCGTTCGAACAAGTTATCTAACGGCGTGCCACTATAGGATTGTAGAGGTCGTTAGAAACCTCGTTCGAATGAGGTCGTTCGAACGACATTTCTAACGAACTTCTAACGAACCTGCAGTATAGGCTGTGGCAAGTCGTTAGATCCAGGTCGTTCGAACGACCTGGACTAAACTTCGAACGAGATTATAAATTTTGCCCAAAAATGTTCAATTTTATTTTCAAGGATTTTTCTTTGTCAACCTTACTTATTTGCGAACATTTTCTTATATGAAATATTCTTGATTAGTCAAAATACTCCAACACATAAAATTATATTTTGGTCATATACCTTTGTAGGATAGCTAGCATGTCATGGATATTGATGACGAATAAACTTTGGATCCGATGCTTGAATCTTTGCGATGAATGATGCTTGATGCAGTATGACCCAAGAATGTTTTGTCCAACGGAATATAGCCAATATAACAAATGACTCGATTGGAAATTTGTCCTTACAAATCTCCCCCTTTGGCTATTCCGGGACAAAATAGAATAATAAAAAATAAATAAAAGACAGAATTTGCTAAGCCATCCGTCAAGCCGTTTCTAAGGCCCGTCCCAAAACCCAAAAAAAAAAACAGACACAAAGACAAGACTGACGAGCTGCAAAGGAGTAGGAGATGTATCCTACACACATGAAACAACAAATTCATAAACGCATGGGGAAATAGAGAGTAATTATATATAAGACAATGTGGTAGCATATGTTGTGAATGGTATATGAACGTTTCAATATTCAATGTTAAGACTTTAACTCCCCCTAAATTATGCATATGGTCAACATTAAAATCAATTAGGAAATTCAATTATAAATTACCTTCAATTCTTATTAAATTCAATGAATATTAAATTCAATTAATTTACCCAAATTTATCCAACTCCCCCTAAATATGAATTCCTATTAATGAAAGTTTCTCCCCTTTTTTGCCCGAAAAAGACAAAGGGATAAGGGGCCTTCAATATAAAAGAAAATAGACAACAAAGTAGGAAATAGGAATAATGAAGAATGACAATGAAAATACTGAGCATGCATTAAGTAAGGGGGAAAAGGGAAATAGTTAAGGTTTATACAATTAAAGAGCCAAAGTAAATGAATCCAATACAAGAGAGTAATAAACCACTCATCCTCACAAAAAACAAATAAACATGAAATGAGCAAAGCACATCAAGAGGCAGGAGTATCGGGTGGAGTGTCATCGGGAATAGAGCTGATTCCGGAAGGGCCTGCCCCGCGGCGCATCTCTAGACGGTGGATGGCATCAAGAGGCTCTAAAAGGAGAGAGTCCCGACGAGCCTGGGCTTCATCTCGACGCGCTTGTGCTTCCTCCCGGGCGGCATCTCGACGGGCTTGGGCCTCGCGTTCCTGCTGCATAGTCAGTATAAGCTCCTGCATAAGTGCCCGGTCCTGACGGCGATCCTCCTGAAATTGTTCAACCTGTGAACGGACAAACATAAAATCCTCCGACGCGACGGGGGCGGGAATATGGGAAGGGGAGGGGTGATGGATAGAGTGGGAGGGGGCGGGACGACTAGGGGCAGGGTGAGAGGAAGCGGCGGAATGGGAAGAGGTGGAGGGGGTGAGGGGAGGTGTATCCGGTGGCAAATGACCACGAGAGCGGCTAGCGGAGGTCATGTCAACGATTTGGTATTTAGTGGTGGGGATATCGGTGGAGACACGGGGGCAACCGACGGTAAGACAAAAACGAGTGATAATGGCCGCAAAAGGAAGGGCTTGTCGAGTGGGGCTGGAGGGAAGGATCCTAACAGACCGAATCACACTAAAAAGATAGGAGGGGAGGTCAATGTGAGCCCGAATGCTGATAGCAAACATAAGGTCCACGTGCTATTTAGTGATTTGAGTTGTGTTGGCACGAGGGAGAAGACAAGCACAGACGATCCAATTAAGGACAATAAAGTCGGGATGTAAGTGTTTATGAAAAATAGTGACAGTGCCGAAAGGGAGGAACCTAAAAACAGTGTTAAAGACAAGAGTGGGATCAGGACATGTATCGGATTACCAAGGGAATGAGGGATTAGTGACCCGAGGGAGGGGAAGGAGTTGAGCTATCGAGTCGGGGGAGACTATAATCTCCCGACCACGCACCCTAGAGTAAAGGTGATTATCCCTGTTGTTCAGGCTAAAATAAAATTCCAGAACAAGGTCGGGAAAAACGACATCCGTGAGAGAGAAGAGAGGGTCCCACCCTAAATCTGAAATCCACGAATGAACAGTTGTGCCGTGGAGAGAGTGGAGATTAATGACTTTCTCCCTAACAATGGAACGGGTAGCGAACCCTTGAGTGTGATATAGGGTATGTTTGGCAAGGGTCCTCCAACGCAGTTTAAAGTTGGGAATGGCACGGGATTCCTCAGGTGCGTTCCTCGGGGGAATCGCTTATGCGCCGTTGGCGACGGTTACGGGCCATGGAAAAAGGATAGAAACTATAACCTACCCGAACAAAGTCCAACCAAACCACCAATGACACCAAGAAACCAACAACCAATCAGCATAATTCCCATTCTCCTTTAGAAATAAAAAATTAAAGGAAAAGTAAAAAAAAAAAAAATTGGATTAAAATAAATTCCATGAATAGTAACTGAATTTTCATTTGAGAAAAAAAATAAAATTTTCATGGGATATATTTTAATCAGGGGCAACATATACAAATACACAAAAGAAGATAGCCCCCCAAAAAATTGCGAGATATACACACTTGCATATATAGAAATGTTGGGAAAAAATTAAAAATCGATTTTGAGATGATTCCCCAACAGTAGATATGTATATATATATATATATATATATATACATATATCCCTCTATTCCCTTATATCTATATACTCCTATATATTCCTATATATTATATATCTATATCTCGCTATATTGTATATCTATTATATATCTAAATATCGATATACACACCCAACTATTATCTATCTATATCTATCTATATATATGTATATATATATATATATATATATATATATATATATATATATATATATATATATATATATATATATATATATATATATATATATATCGTAAGAGAGCAAAAGAGTAAAGAAAAAAAATTACCTTGAATGGAGGATGAAGAGGCAGCACAAATCGGTAAATGAGAGAAGGGAGGAAGGGTTTAGGAAGTATGAAATAGGGGAAAGAGAAAGAGAGTGGGAAGAGGGAAAATCGTGGGAGAGAGAGAGAAAAGGAGAGGGGAAAATGGAAGAGAAGGGAAAGAGGGGAAAGAGAAATCTGGGAAAGAGGTGGGGGCATGGGGAATCGTGGGCTGAAAAATGGAAGAGGTGGCAGTTTTTGGGAAGAGAATCTGACCGTTCTAAATGCAGGTCGTTCGAACGAGTGATGTCGTTCGAACGAGGAGTTCGAACGACGAGACAGTTTCACCTCGTGAGATAACTCGTTAGAAGTTCGTTTGAACGAACTTTGTAGTTCGAACGATATTTCGAACGACGAGAAAGTTTCGACTTGTGAGATAACTCGTTAGAAGTTGGTTCGAACGAAATTCATCGTTCGAACGAAATTCATCGTTCGAACGATATTTCGAACGAAGCGACAGAATGGGGGTTATGGATGTCGTTAGAAATCTCGTTCGAACGAGAATTTCTAACGAAAATTAAAAAAAATTTAAATAAAAATATCATAAAATATAGTGAAAAATACCATAATATCAGGAATTGGGATGGCCAGAATAATGCCAAAATGTGATTTTATTAATCCTAGCTCGAGGCAACATATCCAAATAGTGGGAGCGGGAATGTAGGGGTGTGAACAATACGCGTGAAAGTTTTTAGCCACAACATTGTACAAGTGCGTAATGCCAAACAATATATACGTGCAATATTCACTCAGATTAGCCTTGTGTCAAAAATAAAATATTGTTGAACACTTAACCACGAATGTAACAAGCATACAAAATAGATGATTCTCTCGCCAATAAAGTCACAAGGAGAAAGCAATAAATTGATGAAATGTGCATGCCCGTTGATCTTCAACTTATATCTCCCATGAGTAACAATAGATTGAGACGTATCTTTTTGAAGAATCAATCAAGCCTATTATTTTGGCCTTGGCATTATATATATCATTTTCAATGCTTCTATTTTAGCTACACATCTGAGAATGCAAATGGTGGCTTTTCACGCAAAAACTTTTATGTTTTTCGCAGCCCGATTCCATTGCTTGAAACGGAAATCAACCGGAAGAATATAATCATTTTGTTTCAATCCGGGCAACGGATGATCATGCACAATTTCGATTGCTTATAAGGGATGTGACGGGATTGAGAAGACAACACCAAATCTCACTTTGCAAGAACAATGTGAACAAGATATTCATAATATTTCGTGTACGGTGTGTGCAAAAGGCAAAGATGTGAGGAAATCACAACATTATATATCATAAAAAAGCATTATTGTGCACAAGATAAACAATGTATGGATTAACTATTCATCGAAAGCCACGTGAACATGGAAAAAGATAGGGATTTGAATACATCGCCCACAAAGCCATATGGACAAACTTTTTTGATAGCATTTCTAACCATTCCCGTTTTCCTTGAAAATAAAGAAGAAAAAAATATTTTTGAGATTTTTGAAACAAATATATACAAAGGAAATCTAGTTCATAGGTATGAAAAAATATACAAGAGAAACAACCTAAACTAGATAAACGGCTTCGATCTCAATCAATGGAGCAAACCCCAATTGATTTCCTAAGGTTTTCAAACCTAAGGGCATCTAGAGGTTTAGTAAAGATATCCGCCAATTGTTGATCGGTAGGAACGAAGCTTAGAGAAACAATTTTTTCTTCAACCAAGTCACGAATGAAATGTTCACGGATCTTAATATGCTTGGTTCTAGAATGTTGAACGGGATTACGGGAAATATGAATTGCACTAGTATTATCACAATATATAGTCATAGTGCCTTGGGAAATACCGTAATATTCCAACATTTGTTTCATCCAAATGAGTTGAGTGCAACAACTCCCGGCGGCAATGTATTCGGCCTCCGCCGTGGACAAAGAAATAGAATTTTGTTTCTTGCTCATCCATGAGACAAGTGCACTTCCAAAATAGAAACAACCGCCAGATGTACTTTTACATCCATCAACATATCCTGCCCAATCGACGTCTGAATATGCCGATAGACAATCATTGGTGTCAAAAGAGTACCAAATGCCAAAAGACAGGGCCCCACTAACATATTTGATGATACGTTTAATAGCAAGTAAATGAGACTCTTTTGGTGCGGCTTGATAACGAGCACAAACTCCTACACTAAAGGAAATATCTGGAGGACTCGCAGTTAGGTAAAGTAAACTACCTATCATACTTCTAAAAAGTGTATGCTCTACATCCTTTCCGTCGGTATCTTTACTAAGTTTAATAGAGGAGCTCATAGGAGTACGAGCATGTTTAGCGGATTCGAGTTTAAATTTCTTAACGAGGTCTTTAGCATACTTAGTTTGGGATAAAAATATCCCACTTTTGAGTTGACGAACTTGAAGACCTAGAAAGAAAGTAAGTTCACCTACCATACTCATCTCAAATTCATTGTGCATTTCTTTTGAAAAAAGTTGAGTATGTTTATCACACGTAGACCCAAACACTATGTCGTCGACATAAACTTGAGCAACAAAAATACCTTTTTCATCACGCCGAACGAAAAGTGTCATATCTACTCCCCCTCTCAAAAAGCCACGAGAAAGGAGATAAGAGGCGAGTCTTTCATACTAAGCACGGGGAGCTTGTTTTAAGCCATATAGAGATTTCTTTAGAAAGAAGACATGAGTAGGATGTGTTGGGTCCTCAAACCCTTTTGGTTGTTCAACATATACTTCCTCTTGGATAATACCATTTAAAAATGCACTTTTGACATCCATTTGATATAATTTAAATTGAAGGTGACATGCTATGGCAAGTAAAAGGCGAACCGATTCTAACCTAGCAACAGGAGCAAAAGTTTCTTCAAAGCCAACACCTTCTATTTGGGTATATCCTTGAGCAACAAATCTAGCTTTATTTCGAACAATGACACCGTTTTCATTCATTTTATTTTTGAAAATCCATTTAGTGCCAGTGACATTGGTATTAGAAGGCCTAGGGACTAATTCCCAAACATCATTTTTCTTAAATTGAAACAATTCTTCTTGCATAGCATTAATCCAATGTTCATCTTTTAATGCTTCTTTAAAGTTTTTAGGTTCAATTTTAGAATTATAGCATAGATAGGTAACTTCATTTTCTAATTGCGCCCTAGTGTTGACACCTACCTCGGGATCTCCTATAATTTGTGAAGTGTCATGATTTTTACGCACCCAAGGAGTAACTTCCTTTTTCTCGGTAGTTGGAACAACCAAATCATTTAGAGAGTCAATACTTTCAACATTTGACACAACATCACACTCACATGACAAATCTTCCTCATTATTAATTTGTGTGGCCGGAGCATCATCTTTTATGACAACATTAACGGATTCCATTACTTTAGAGTTACTTAAGTTGAAAACTCTAAATGCTCTACTATTTTGAGAATATCCTAAGAAAATACCTTCATCACTCCTTGAGTCAAATTTCCCTAGAAGTTCTCTATCTCTAAGAATATAGCATGGACTTCCAAACACTCTAAAAGAGGACAAATTGGGTTTCTTACCCGTCCACAATTCATAAGGAGTTTTGTTAGTGTTAGGACGCAAATAAACTCTATTTACTGTGTGACATGCAGTGTTAACCGCTTCGGCCCAAAACCTACGGGGCACATTTCTTCTAAGGAGCATAGATCTTGCCATTTCTTGGATCGTTCGATTTTTTCGTTCAACTATACCATTTTGTTGAGGTGTTCGTACGGCCGAGAATTCATGTTTTATTCCTATTTCATCACAGAAGGCATTCACACCGGATTCCTTGAATTCGGTTCCATTATCACTCCTAAAGCGCTTTATGGTAACACCGTGAAGATTTTGAAGAGCTCTACTTTTAACAGTTAGAAACTCAACTGTTTCAGATTTTTCTCTTAAAAAGCCTACAATAGAGTATCTAGAGAAATCATCCACCATAACTAAGACGTATCTTTTTCCTCCTATGCTCTCGGTACGCGTGGGACCCATAAGGTCCATGTGTATCAATTCTAAGACACGAGATGTTGTTATAGAGTTTATCTTCTTATGAGGACTTTTAATTTGTTTTCCAAATTGACACGGTCCGCAAATGGTGGACGTTGGCTGTCCTAGTAGTGGTAAGCCTCGAACTAGCTCTTTTCTCACAAGTCTGTCAAGATCTCTAAAGTTTACATGACCTAATCTTTGATGCCAAAGATCGGTAGATGAGGTTTTTACATTATTGCAAACTAAAGATGATTTAGGAATGATTCCATAGCAATTGTCACTAGTTCTAACACCATGTAAAATTAATTCACCTGACTGATCATAAACAATGCACTCCGAATGACTAAATTTCACATTAAGATTATCGTCACATAGTTGGATAATAGTTATCAAATTAGCCTTTAGACCATCAACATAAAGGACATTTTCAAGTTTAGGGAATCCTGAGATTTCAATAGAGCCTCTACCAATGATTTGCGACTTGCTACCATCCCCAAAAGTTACTTTACCATCTTTATGGTTTTCGAGAGTGGTAAATAGAGATTTATCGCCACTCATATGTCTAGAACAACTAGGGGTGTGCACGGGTCGATTCGGTTCGGTTTTGGACCGCAATTCATACCGAACCGATTGGTTCGGTTTTGGAAAAAATCAGACCGAAACCGAACCGACGATGAAAAAAACTACCGGTTTCGGTTCACATCGGTTTCGGTTCGGTTTTAATTGATTTTCAATTTTGGTCAGTTTTTTGTAGGTCGGTTTTCGGTTTTGGTCGGTTTTGGAGGTTGGTTAATGGTGTTTGGATATAAAAATAAAAGATATTTAAGGGTTTTTTAATATATAAAATTGATGTCGGTTCGGTTCGAATCGGTTTTTTCTTTGTCTAAACTGACAACCGAACCGATATTGTCGGTTTTTTAAATCCTTAAACCGCAAATCGAATCGGGCTAAAAAAACTGCCGGTTTCGATTCGGTTCGGGCCGGTTCGGTTTTCGGTTCGGTCGGTTTTTTTGCACACCCCTAAGAACAACCACTATCAAAGTACCATTGAGAGGTATTTTGTGCCTTAGTGCAACGTGAGCTACAAATGCTTTCTTGCTTTGAATTTTCTTAACCCAAGCTTGTGTTGTTTTCTTTCCTTGATTGGCTCTAGTCTTATAATTAGAGTTATTTCCTTGGACTTTAGAAAACCTAAGAAACTCTTCCATTATATTTTTAGAAGTATTGACTAGATACTCGACTTGGCTCTTAAGATTAGCTAAGGGGCAATAGGGTTGTTTTGAATTTGTGAATTGAGGTTCTTTCCAAGTTTGTAGCAAAAATCTTTAAGATGACCCTGTTTGTGACAATATGAGCAATAATAGGGTTGCTTTGGGCCGGCTTTTAAATGTTGCTTAGAAGGATTTACTTTAGGAACTTTAGATTTTGTAACAAACTTAGCAACAGGTTCAGTTTTGACTTTTGAAGAATTTCCTTCTTCATATCCTATACCCTTTCTCTCTTGATAACCTTTCTCCTTATATCCTAAAACAGGACCTAGAAATAATTTTCCCATTCTTCCTGAATTGTCCTCGAGTGTGACTTTAACTTCACGAGAGGACTCGAGATCTTTTTCAAGTTGGGCTATTTTAGCTTCTAGAGATGTTCTAATTTCTATAGACTCATTAAGATCTTTGTTAACACTTTCTAAGGAGATAATCAAGTCACATTTTTCTTTACCAATCACGATAAGCTTTTCAGAAAGAGATATTTTAATTGCCTCGAGTTGACTAACTAAAGCCTCCTTCTCCTTCAGGCCTTTCAACTCTTTTTCTAAAGTTAAGACTTTCAAGGTAATCTTTTGTTGACTTTTCGAATGCGAAGAGATTCATTGTAGAGTTCGAAATAAGCAGATTGTAGTTCACTCTCATCTATATCACTATCACTCTCTTTTTCATCACTACTCGTAGAATGAGTAGAAACAACCTCTAGATTTTGTTCAGAATTGTCAACATTAAGGTAGGACTCACACGAATTACTAGCAAGGCTCGCCATAAAGGCAGTGAAGTTATTTCTAGACGGATTAGAGTCATCAGAGTCTTCAGACACATTATCACTATTACTTAGAGTAGCATTGTAAACGGCCTTTTCTTTGCCTTGTCTTTTAAGTTTTGTCGGGCACTCGAAAGCTTTATGACCACGTCCCTCACATTCAAAGCATCTCTCCGAATCATCCTTCTTAAAGTTGTCTTTATTGAACTTCTTTGAATCCTGATTGGTGAATTTTTTATTTCCTCCTTTGTTTTTATTCTCAAATTTAGGTTTTTCAAATTTAGAGTTTTGTTTTTTAAACTTGAGAAATTTTTTATTTTTTTTAGCAAATAAGGCTATATCATCAGAATCAAAGTCAGACTCATCAGAATCAGACACATCGACTTTCTTAACTTTTAAAGCAACTCCTTTATCTTTCCCTTTGTTATCTTTAGGAAACATATCTAGTTCATAAGTTTGCAAATCACCAACAAGTTCTTCAAGTTTTAAAGTATTTAGGTTTCCTAAAGAATTAAGAACAGTGACTTTAGGAATGAATCGCTTAGGAAGACATCTGAGTATTTTCTCAACGACACGATTTTCAGGTATTTTTTCACCTAAGTTAAAGCAAGGGTTAACTATGTCAGATAAACGAGCATAAAACTCATCAAAAGTTTCAGTTTCTTTCATGGTGATTGTTTCAAATTGTGTAGTTAAATTTTGAAGTTTTGATGCTTTAACAACACTAGTTCCCGCATGAGTAACTTGGAGAATGTTCCAAGCTTCCTTTGACGTTTCGCACGTCATTATACGACGAAATTCATCGGGAGACACGACACCAAATAAGGCATTTAATCCTTTAGAGTTAAAGTTACACCATTTTAAATGTTCCTCACTCCACTGTTCAACAGGAGTCAAAATACGTTCATCATTAACAACCATAGTAGGAGGGGACCATCCTCTTTCAACAGTGACCCAAACACGTTCATCAATAGATTTAAGAGCGGATTTCATATGTGCTTTCCAATAGGTATAATTTGTTCCATCAAACAACGGTAGTCTATTCGACGAAAAACTATCCATATAACCTCCAGGATTCATCTAAATAACTTTTAGAAACAAGCTCTGATACCAATTTGAAGATGCAAGGTTATATGATCCTAGTTTAATTCGTAGAATACACACACACGCAATCCAATTTTATTATTAGTTATAAAGAGGTATTCTTATATTTCAATTTAAACGTAGTTTCACAAGTTTGCAAGAACAAATTTCAATTAATTCAAAGGTATTGATGACTTGACTAAATTAATACCGAGTTATTCCAATTATATTCATTTTATCCTAAGCATGCATCTAGGTGATTTAATAAAATGAAATGCGAAAATCCCAACCACAACACGCCGATGTACGAGGAAAACCCAAATGGGAAAAACCTCGGACGGCTGGGCCTAGACAAAATCCACTACAATAATAGGTTTTACAAGAGACTCAAAAGACTTACAGACATTGACTCACTCAAGACATGCTTATGCCGTCCTCGACCTCTGAAGTTGTAGTCCGTGAAACTCCAACGCGTTGCTCAACACTCCTCGTGTTGCGGTATCCACCGAAGCCCAAAACCACCGTCTCCTCAAATCTTGAATGCAGAGATCCACCGCAAACTTGCATGTTGAATGTGAATTTGAATGAAGGGGTTTTGTTTGAAAAGATGATAAAAATGTTGGAGTTGATTTTTATCAAAAAGAGGGAAGTTGTGGAAAAGGTTCTCAAATGAAAAATGAACTTCCTTGACATATAAAACTGATTTTCGTCCATATGAAAATAACTGAAAAAGTAGTGGGCAAAAACAGTTATAAGAAAAAAAAATGCTCAAAAAATAAGTTTAAAAAATCAAGCCTGGAAGAACTCGTTCGAACGAGGTCGTTCAAACGACTTCTCGTTCGAACGAGTTATCTAACGGCGTTCCAGTATAGGATTGTAGAGGTCGTTAGAAACCTCGTTCGAACGAGGTCGTTCGAACGACATTTCTAACGAACTTCTAACGAACCTGCAGTATAGGCTGTGGCAAGTCGTTAGATCCAGGTCGTTCGAACGACCTGGACTAAACTTCGAACGAGATTATAAATTTTGCCCAAAAATGTTCAATTTTATTTTCAAGGATTTTTCTTTGTCAACCTTACTTATTTGCGAACATTTTCTTATATGAAATATTCTTGATTAGTCAAAATACTCCAACACGTAAAATTATATTTTGGTCATATACCTTTGTAGGATAGCTAGCATGGCATGGATATTGATGACGAATAAACTTTGGATCCGATGCTTGAATCTTTGCGATGAATGATGCTTGATGCAGTATGACCCAAAAATGTTTTGTCCAACGGAATATAGCCAATATAACAAATGACTCGATTGGAAATTTGTCCTTACAAATCTCCCCCTTTGGCTATTCCGGGACAAAACAGAATAATAAAAAATAAATAAAAGACAGAATTTGCTAAGCCAGCCGTCAAGCCGTTTCTAAGGCCCGTCCCAAAACCCCCCAAAAAAAAACAGACACAAAGACAAGACTGACGAGCTGCAAAAGAGTAGGAGATGTATCCTACACACAAGAAACAACAAATTCATAAACACATGGGGAAATAAAGAGTAATTATATATAAGACAATGTGGTAGCATATGTTGTGAATGGTGTATGAAAGTCTCAATATTCAATGTTAAGACTTTAACTCCCCCTAAATTATGCATATGGTCAACATTAAAATCAATTAGGAAATTCAATTATAATTACCTTAAATTCTTATTAAATTCAATGAATATTAAATTCAATTAATTTACCCAAATTTATCCAACTCCCCCTAAATATGAATTCCTATTAATGAAAGTTTCTCCCCCTTTTTGCCTGGAAAAGACAAAGGGATAAGGGGCCTGCAATATAAAAGAAAATAGACAACAAAGCAGGCAATAGGAATAATGAAGAATGACAATGAAAATACTGAGCATGCATTAAGTAAGGGGGAAAAGGGAAATAGTTAAGGTTTATACAATTAAAGAGCCAAAGTAAATGAATCCAATACAAGAGTGTAATAAACCACTCATCCTCACAAAAAACAAATAAACATGAAATGAGCAAAGCACATCAAGAGGCAGGAGCATCGGGTGGAGTGTCATCAGGAAGAGAGCTGGTGCCGGAAGAGCCTGCCCCGCGGCGCATCTCTAGACGGAGGATGGCATCAACATGCTCTAAAAGGAGAGAGTCCCGACGAGCCTGGGCTTCATATCGATGCGCTCGTGCTTCCTCCCGGGCGGCATCTTGACGGGCTTGGGCCTCGCGTTCCTGCTGCATAGTCAGTATAAGCTCCTGCATAAGTGCCCGGTCCTGACGGCGATCCTCCTGAAACTGTTCAACCTGTGAACGGATAAACATAAAATCCTCCGACGCGACGGGGGCGGGAATATGGGAAGGGGAGGGGTTATGGATAGCGCGGGAGGGGGAGGGACGACTAGGGGCAGGGTGAGAGGAAGCGGCGAAATGGGAAGAGGTGGAGGGGGTGAGGGGAGGTGTATCCGGTGGCAAATGACCACGAGAGCGGCTAACGGAGGTCATGTCAACGGTTTGGTATTTAGTGGTGGGGATATCGGTGGAGACACAGTGGACGTAGGCCAGATTGGCTGAACCACTTATATCCCGATGTTGATTCCTCTTCTCCTCACCTCCTTCTACTATATATGTATATACCTTCTATATACCTTTATCCCGCCATTGTTGACATTGAATTCAGCTTACAAACACCTTGAAGGGTGGTGTTGTTTCCAGCATCATCATTTTGGCGCCGTCTGTGGGAACGAGAATCTAACTCTTCCTGTTTTTTCTGCTTAGCCTCACCGGAGACTCTGGTGGTGAACCGAGCCTCCCCCTATCGTGGAGTTGTTTCACCATTGAAAGAGGTCCTTTAAGGTATTAAGCTCACTTGCTACTCAAGCTCTTTATTGTTAACACATGGCACCAGAGTTACCACCGCCTCTTCCACCACCCGGTGGAGGCGGGCCTAGTTCCAGCCAGGCACTGCCCCAGTCCGAAATGGCGGAAGTGGCTACAGCCTTAAAATCTTTGGCCGCGACGCAACAAGCAATGAAGGAGCAATTCGAACAGCCCAGCCAGACTATGATGAGACCACCCGGAGTCTCACCGGATATGATCACTCCGACGGCTGTTTAGCCCCATCCAAATACCAGGGGACCACCCCAGGCACCCATGAAGGATTAGCCTGCACCCTAGCGGAGAAGGGACGTTACTGACCCCAGGCGCTTACGCATGGGGAGGCAAGGAAACCCTTGCTCGGAGGACAGGTATGACGATCTAGAGGCGGAAGAGGCCTCGAAAGATTGTTGGGAGCCGTATGAGGTGTCGAATAATACAGTACGACCTCTTCGATAGATTCAAGGATGTGTCGGCCGAAGAGATGAAGAGGCTCAAAAGAGAGGGTCAGCTTTCGATCGGTTGAGCAGAGGGTCAGCCTTCGAGCGGTTGGGTCCAGTGAATGACCTAAGACACTGGTTATCCAGGTCCAGGAGTGTTGTCGGCTCGCAAAGAGGGGACAGACCAGGTCGGCCTGACCAAGGCCGACCCTGTGACAGAAGAGGTAGAGAACAGGAAGAGGTCAATAGACGATGCTGTGTTGCAGCGGGGGAACCCTCGGTCCATCGCATCGAAGTGGCTGGGGACAACCTCGGCCAGGTCGAGGGTGGAAGACCATGGAATGACTCCATCCAGCAGCTCGAGGAGAAGATAGGAGACCTCATTAAAATTAGAGATCCATTGAAAAGGGGTTACTCAGAGGGCTCACCGTTTGTGGCTAGGATAGTGAGCTTCCCAACCCCAGCTAAGTTCAAGCCTCTTGTGGTGTCTCCCAAGTATGACGGCAGCACCAACCCAGGACACCACATAGAGATGTATTAGTCGGCAGCAGACATCTACTCGATACTCGATGAGATGAAGTGCAGGGCCTTCTCTGGGACCCTGATAGGGGCAGCACACAGCTGGTTTACCTCCCTTCCAAAAAACTCTATTGAGAATTTCAAAGGCTTAGCTGAACGATTCATCCATAACTTCTACTTTGGGATGAGACCCCAAAAGAAGACCACTCACCTGCTGTATGTAAAGCATGGCAAGGATGAGAGCTTAAGGGACTACATAGCCAGGTTCAACAAAGAAAAGTTGGAGGTCGAGGACTATGAAGAGAATATAGCCATGACCGCCCTCATAGGGGGTCTACAGAAAGGGAAGCTGCTGTGGAAGCTGGCGGAAGACCCTCCAAGGTCTATGGCGGAACTCCTGGCAACCGCGGGGAAAGTAATGAATGCGGAAGAGGCAATGGCCGCCAAGTATGAGGCTGAGAATCGCGGTGGCAGTGGAAAGTCCCAGAAGAAGAAAGATGCGAAGAAGAGATCGGGTGATGACAAGTTCACCCACTATACTCCTTTGACTGTGAGCTGTGAGCACATCCTCAATGAGATTAAGAATGACAGAACCCTGAGGTGGCCAGAAAAGCTGAAGGCCCCACCACACAAGAGGAAAAAACCTATGGTGTGAGTTTCACCAAGATCATGGTCACGTCACAAATAGATGCTTCACTTTGAAAGATGAGATTGAAAAGATGCTAAAATCTGGAAAGCTGAGGAAATACGTGGATGGTAAGGCTCCTAGGGGTGGAAGAGATGACCCTAAGAAAAGGAGAAATGGAAGATGCCGTGACATCCCAGCGCGAAGGGACGATGGCTCAGAAGGTGATGATGAAGACGATCCGAATCTTCCACCGAAGGACGACAACACCCTGGTGAAGAGGGTTGGTATGATCTCGTTCGGCGTTGGCACAATATGCGGAGGATTGGCAGGTGGTGGATCTGAGGTAGCTGATAGGAAGGCTCATGTGGCAGAAGCCAAATCAGTGGCCAAGCTTGAGGTTGCGAATCTAACGTCTTTCGACACAGTGCAGAAGAGGAAGAAAGTGGATATGAACACCCTCGTAATTAGGTTCTCCAGACTCGACTTCAGAGATATCTTAGCCCCCAATGATGACCCTTTGGTCATAACGACAAGGGTTCATGTATGTGAGGTGCAGAGGATCCTCGTAGATGGGGGAAGTTCGACAGATGTGATGTTTTGGCCATGCTTCAAGAGCTTGGGTCTTAGTAGAGCAAGACTAGTACCCTATCACCACCCCCTGATAGGCTTCAGTGGGGAAAAGGTTCACCCTTTGGGCATGTATGAGATGGATGTACGAATGGGTGATGAGTGGCCTTTTAGAGTTAACCAGGAAGATTAATTTCTTCGTAATGGACGAGAGTGTCTTCTCGGCATATAACCTCATCATAGGAAGAGTGGCCCTTAAGGAGTTCGAGGTTGTGCCATCGACGGTCCACCAGATGCTAAAATTCCCGACCCCCTATGGGGTAGGGGAAGTGCGAGGTGACCAGAACACAGCTCGAGAATGTTACTTCAACTCGGCCGAAGAGAGAGAGGCCCATAAGAGGGCCACCACCACTTATAGCATTGATACTCTTGATCCGAGAGATGAGATAAAGTTGAAGAAGGGAGAGGCCGCGGAAGAGGTAGAATCCATCGTCCTCAACGAGGACGAATCAGAAAAAACCATCCAGGTCAGCAAAGACCTTAATTCAGAAGTCAAGGAAGATCTGATAAACTTCCTCAGGAGGAGGCAGAGTGTCTTCGCATGGAGACACGCAGACATGCCTGGCATCGACACTGAGGTGATGAGTCACAAGCTCAACGTAAACAAAGATGCCAAGCCTATTAAGCAGAGACGAAGAGTCTACTCCAGGGAGAAATATGACGTCATCCGGGAAGAGGTTAAAAAATTAAAAGAGGCTGAGTTTATAAGAGAAGTCACATATCCGGAGTGGCTATCAAATGTAGTCATCGTACCCAAGGCCAATGGGAAGTGGAGAATGTGTGTCGATTTCACTGACCTGAACAGGTCTTGTCCAAAAGATAGCTATCCCTTACCTCGGATAGATCAGATGGTGGATGCCACAGCACGACATGAGCTCATGAGCTTCATGGATGCGTATTTAGGCTATAACCAAATCTTCATGGATGCTGGAGACTCGGAGAAGATAGCCTTCATTACCGACAAAGGGACGTACTGCTACAAGGTAATGCCCTTCGGTCTTAAAAATGCAGGGGCAACGTACCAACGTCTTGTAAATAAGATGTTTGAAGAGCAAATAGGTAAGACCATGGAGGTGTATGTAGATGATATGCTAACAAAAAGATTGAAAGCTTGCACCCATGTAGCAGACCTTGAGAAGGCCTTCAATATTATGGACTCATACAGAATGAAGCTTAACCCGGCGAAATGTGTCTTCGGAGTAGGAGCTGGGAAATTCCTGGGATTTATCGTCAACCAGAGGCAGATTGAAGCGAACCCTGAGAAAATCAAGGCGTTGCTTGACATGAAGACTCCTAGGAGTATCAAGGATGTCCAAAGACTCGCGGGGAGAGTGGCTGCGCTTAACAGATTTGTCTCTAGGGCAACGGATAAGTGTCTTCCATTATTTAAAGTTCTAAAAAAGGCCTTCCAATGGGACGAAGAGTGTGAAAAAGCATTCAACCAACTCAAGTCTTACTTGGGGTCACCCTTATTGCTGTCTCGTCCCGTCGCAGGAGAAAAGCTGTATGTGTATCTGGCAGTCTCTGAATCAGCCATCAGCGCGGCCATAATACGGGAAGACGATGGGATCCAAAGGCCTGTGTATTTCAACAGTAAGGCCCTTCAAGGGGCTGAGCAAAATTATCCAC
Source organism: Sambucus nigra (assembly GCA_949130495.1). Taxonomy (NCBI): domain Eukaryota; kingdom Viridiplantae; phylum Streptophyta; class Magnoliopsida; order Dipsacales; family Adoxaceae; genus Sambucus; species Sambucus nigra. The sequence goes on from CASBWL010000256.1 coordinate 658,788, forward strand.
GCATGGAAAAATTGGCCTATGCTCTGATACACGCTTCAAGGAAAATGAAGCCTTACTTCCAAGCTCACTCCATGGTAGTCCTCACTGACTCCCCACTAAGGCAGGTCTTGCATAAACTTGAGAAGTCCGGGAGATTGATGACCTAGGCCATTGAATTAGGGGAGTATGATCTTACCTACCAGCTTAGGGCAACCATCAAAGGGCAAGCCCTCGCAGACTTTGTTGCATAATTCACTTGGGAAGAGGCCGAGATAGAGAAAGGCTTGGGGGAGGACGAAGAGACAAACCGCGGTGTCTTTCGAAATTTGGAAGAGACGACATCAAAATCTTTCGAAATCAGGAAGAGGTCACCTCAGGCAAGGTCCAGGGAAGAGTGGAAGAAAACGAAGAAGATCGGTACCTCTTCAAGAAAGGAGTCATGACAGAAGGGGTCTTCTCATCAGATACAGACATTTGGAGCCTCTTCGTTGATGGCTCTTCTTGCGACAGTGGAAGCGGTGCGGGGCTAATACTCTCGGCTCCAGATGGCGCCAACATTGAATACGCCTTGAGATTCAACTTCCAGGCCTCAAATAACGAGTCTGAGTATGAGGCCATGATAGCAGGTCTCTTATTGGCAAAAACTCTTCGCGTAAAGCGACTCCTACTCCACATCGACTCAAGGTTAGTTGTCAATCAAGTACTGGGAGTCTATGAGGCCAAAGATGAAAGGATGGCGAAGTACCTGATGAGGGTGAGAAAGATGTTGGAATATTTTGAAGAGGCAAAATTGAAGAGAGTGCCTCGACAGAGTAACGGTCACGCAGATGCATTGGCAAGACTGGCCTCGACAACGAAGACAGATGTTAGAAGGACTATTCTGATCGAGGTCTTGGGAAAGGCAACCATCGAGGAAGAAGAGGTGTGCAACCCTTGTCACAATTTGAACCCTGGGAACTCAGATATATTATAGAGGGAGAGCTACCTGAGTCCAAGTTAGAGAGGAAAAAATTGAGATATAGGGCTGCCAAGTTCACAGTGATAGGAGACGTCTTGTATAAAAAAGGACTTCTATTACCTCTTCTCAGATGTTTACATCCCGCGGAAGTTCCCCGGGTCTTACGAGAGGTTCATGAGGGTTCTTGCTCCAGCCACATAGGAGGAAGACCCTTGGCCAAAAGAATCATCACACAGGGGTACTGGTGGCCAACCTTATCCAAAGACGCAGCAGCCTACGTGAAGAGATGTGATAAATGTCAGAGATTTGCAACTATTCCTCATCAACCTCATCAGCCTATGACGTCAATCACCTCTCCATGGCCATTTGCGGTATGGGGGATTGACTTAGTAGGACCCCTACCAAGAGCTGCTAATAATTATAGATTCTTGATAGTTGCCATCGACTACTTCTCAAAATGGGTGGAGGCAGAGCCGATGATAACGATCACAGAGCAGAAGACCATCCAGTTTATTTGGAGGAACATCATATAGAGATACAGCCTCCCAAACACACTCATCTCAGACAATGGGACTCAGTTCAAGAACTCCTCTCTAGAAAAGTACTGCCTAAGAGTTGGGATAAAGCAGTTCTTCTCATCTCCTGGCCGACCTCAGGCGAATGGTCAGACCGAGGTTATGAACAGAATACTCCTTGATGGGATCAAGAAGAGGTTAGAAGATGCGAAGGGAAGATGGACTGAAGAGGTCTACGCTGTGCTATGGGCCTACAAAACAACGACAAGGACACCTACAGGAGAAACCCCATTCATACTAGCACACAGTTCAGAGGCTGTCATACCAACTGAAGTAGGACTCCCAACTCATAGGGTTCAGACCTATGACCCCGATAAAAATGGGGAGGAAAGGAGGATAGACCTAGATTTGATTGAAGAGAGAAGAGAAGACGCTGAGATTAGACAAGCAGCCTACCAGCAAAGGGCAGCAAAATTCTACAACTAGAGGGTGAAGTCAAGACCCATTGCAGTGGGAGACCTAGTGCTGAAAAAGACCTTACAGAAGGCAAACAAGCTTCACCCAAACTGGCATGGACCCTACAAAGTGACATAAGAGGTTGTGCCTGGCACCTACAGGTTAGAAAACCTAGAAGGAGAACCCTTTGCTAACCCATGGAATGCTGATCACCTAAAGAAATATTACATATGATGTTGCATAGAGTTTATAAATGTACCATCTTGTTGGGAAGAGGTTATTAATAAAAGATCAGTTCCTATGACAGCTCTTACTTCATTCTTACATCAGAAATTATGGGGATAACATCTTAGGTGATGACCTCAAACCCTTATAACATCACTCAGTGGTGACAAGGTCTGAAGTCAGACACCTTCATAGATGACCTCAGACCCTTAACATCATTAATTTAGTGAGATTAATTATGGGGATAACATCTTAGGTGATGACCTCAGACCCTTATAACATCACTCAGTGGTGACAAGGTCTGAAGTCAGACACCTTCACAGATGACCTCAGACCCTTAACATCATTAATTTGGTGAGATTAGTTATGGGGATAACATCTTAGGTGATGACCTCAGACCCTTATAACATCACTCAGTGGTGAAGAGGTCTGGGCTCAGACACATTCATAGATGACCTCAGACCCTTAACATCATTAATTTGGTGAGATTAGTTATGAGGATAACATCTTAAGTGATGACCTCAGACCCTTATAACATCACTCAGTGGTGACAAGGTCTGAAGTCAGACACCTTCATAGATGACCTCAGACCCTTAACATCATTAATTTGGTGAGATTAGTTATGGGGATAACATCTTAGGTGATGACCTTAGACCCTTATAACATCACTCAGTGGTGAAGAGGTCTGGGTTCAGACACCTTCATAGATGACCTCAGACCCTTAACATCATTAATTTGGTGAGATTAGTTATGAGGATAACATCTTAGATGATAAGCTCAGACCCTTATAACATCACTCAGTGGTGAAGAGGTCTGGGCTCAGACACCTCCAGAGATGACCTCATACCCTTAACATCATTAATTTGGTGAGATTAGTTATGGGGATAACATCTTAGGTGATGACCTCAGACCTTTATAACATCATTAATTTGGCGAGATTAGTTATAGGGATAACATCTTAGGTGATGACCTCAGACCCTTATAACACCACTCAGTGGTGACAAGGTCTGAAGTCAGACACCTTCATAGATGATCTCAGACCCTTAACATCATTAATTTGGTGAGATTAGTTATGGGGATAACATCTTAGGTGATGACCTCAGACCCTTATAACATCACTCAGTGGTGACAAGGTCTGAAGTCAGACACCTTCATAGATGACCTCAGACCCTTAACATCATTAATTTGGTGAGATTAATTATGGGGATAACATCTTAGGTGATGACCTCAGACCCTTATAACATCACTCAGTGGTGACAAGGTCTGAAGTCAGATACCTTTATAGATGACCTCAGATCCTTAACATCATTGATTTGGTGAGATTAGTTATGGGAATAACATCTTAGGTGATGACCTCAGACCCTTATAAAAATTCAGTGGTGAAGAGGTCTGAGGTCAGGATTATTGATTAAGTATAAATAAGATATCATTGCAACAAAGTAATGGAAGATATTATATGGCATTCAGTAAAATTAAGTGAATACAGTCCTCCTCAGAGGTTGATATATTTAGAAATAACAAATATTCAGCAATTACAGAAGTTCCATGGTGTTACAAGTTACAAACAATACTGAAAAATCCTAAGGATTTGATGGGGGAACGTTAACATCTTCGGCTTGATTGGCTTGATCCACATTGGTCACCTCGGTCGCATTATCATGGTCTGCCCCTCCAACCTCGGTCCCTCCCAACGTTGCAGTCTTGACAGGAGCAGCAGCCTCTTCCTCAACCTCCTGAAGAGCCTGGGCAAACTGAGGATCAGTAAAGCCGAGACCCATGAAGTCAGAGGCCTTTAAAGTGCCGACCTCCCTCTCCCTGGCGTCAGTCCATTTAGTAGTGGCCTTGATACCTCTTTTCAGATATTCAAAGTCAAAGCCCATGAACTCGTCTGAGGCCTTGTAGTCAGAAATTATTTTCCCTGAGGCGTCTTCAAGGGCAGCCTTGACAGCCGAGTTGACCTTCTACTGCAGAACATCGTCTTTGGCCTTCAGAGCTTTAGCGTGATCTTTGACGAGCTGGGAGATGTCCTTCTCCAACCCCTTCACCTTATTCTCAGAGTGTTGCAGCTCTGATTTCAGACGATCAATCTTGGCATTCAGGGTGCTCTGAACCTTCTCGTCCTCTTGCCCCTTTTGGATGAGGGGCAATTTCCTCAGAGTCCAGTTTGATAAGTGGTGTATAGCAGCCACTCCCTGCATATTTTATGAAGAGGTTAGGCTGAAGAAAAGTCAGATGTTATACTTAAAGAATTTCTGAAGAGAGATAAAGTCATACCTGAACGGCTCTGTGAAGGCCGAACTCAATCAGCAGTGGGGTGTCCAGAGACCTGAAGAACCGCTTATCAGCCTCGGTCATTGCAGAGCCGATGGCATCAAGGTCCTGAAGACTATGGCCAAAAATGCTATCAGATAATTTCAGCTGATCCAGGCGGGCCAACAGGACGTCGACCGAGGAGATTGGGATAGCAATATCAGTGGCCTTCTTCTGTCGCAAGGTCGGCCTCTGATCCTCAGGGGCATGACCTTCTGGGGCCCTCTTCTTTGTAGCCTGGGACTTTGATGTAGAGGGAACTGGGGGAGGAGCGTTCAGGCCAGCTCTCTGGGCAAGTCTTGTTAAACTAGGTGCAGCCATTTCCCACAGCTCGTCCGAGATGTCTTGTGGTCGCTCTGTAAAAGTTAGAAGACCCGGGTTAAAAATCAGACATGAATGAATTCAGGGGTTCAACTTAAAATAAAAATTCTTACCAAGGTCGGCAAGGGGACTTCCACCTAGGCCCGTCCCCGAGAGATAATAGGGGGTCAGCAAATGTTCAAACTTAACGAATAGACCATGTGCCCCTTGGTCTTGCAGGGCTGTGACCTTCTGAAGATTCTGAAGACTTAGACCAGGGTCAGCCCTAGCAGACATGGTGACTTTACCCCATCGGAGGGGTATCCTCGGTTCAAGGATGGACGAGGGAACACATGGGCCAAATTCCCATGGTCCAGAGGCGAAGAAATAGCGGGGCTTCCAGTTGTGGTTGGAAGTCTGAGTTATCTGAAACATCTTCTTCTCAGGCCTCCGAGCTACAAAGTGATAGTATCTCGGATGATTTTTGGACGAGGAAGGGACATAACAACCTACGAAGACCTGAACGGGGAGGTCAGAGTGGTGGACTGCCCTCCACAAGATAATGACCCCAATAATGACCCTCCACGCATTGGGGGATAGCTGTGAGGGGGCCAAATTGATATAGGAGAGGATGGACTTGATGATGGGACGGATGGGTAGGCGAAACCCTAACTTGAACATCTGCTCATACAGGCAGATCTCGCCGTCTCGGCCGTCATATGCCCTCTCTTCCCTCAGAGGTCTTCTTAGCCTTATGGAGGGACTAACGGCGTACAAATATCTAAAGCAGAGAAGATCCACCTTAGTAACCGTGCTCTCGATCTCGGCTGCCTCAGAGACGTCGACATCGCTTTCAACATCTTCATCATTATCTAGCTCAACGTCGGCCGGAGTAGACGTAGATGGGTTACTAGCAAACCTCTGAGCGAACTCTGCCCCTGTGACGGCCGACAAAGGGATGGCGTAAAGTATGGGTGGAACAGCCACACTGGGCTCAACAATTTCAACCTCTGAGGAAGAGGCTGAGGTGCTTGAGTTATTATGAGATGAGGCTCGGCTAGAGACCTCGTCCTGACCAGACCGAGGTGTGAAATCCATGGCCTCCTGAAATGAGTCCATAGACATGGGGTCTGAAGTGGAAGATTCAGACTCAAACATCGGTATGGGGTCGGCAGGGACCTCTGTCTAATAAAAGAACTCTGGGGGATCAGGATATATCACCTTAAGAGGTGGTGGAAAGATAGGTTTAATGGGAAATTCTTGCAACCTACGAGCCTCCTCCTGTGCCTTTTCTATTTGCCTAATCTTTTCTAAGGTCTTCTCTCTAAGGGAGGGGAACTCCTCAAGAAGCTGGTATAAAGGTCTGAGCATCAGAGGCCGATCCTAAACTTTGGATAACTTCCTAAAACTACAAACAAGATTGGCTTGTAAAGTAAAGAAATCTAAAGATCAAACTTAGAAGTTTAAAGCAAATACTGTTCGCCTGAAACTATGGTGCTCGCCGGAAAACGATTAAACTCGCCGGAATATGCAAACCAGAAGCGAAAAACAAAGAAAATGAAGGAGAGAAGGTACCTGGAAATGAAATGACGAAGGAAAGTGAAGAGTTCGCGAAAAACCACCACCAAAGGAGGCCTCTGCAGTGGTAAAATGCCTTTTAGAGAGAGAGAGTTGCAGGAGCAAAATTCGCCAGAAAAGAAGAAATGAAGAAGGATGAGGGAAAAAGGGTTCAAAAACCCTTAAATACATGGGCACATTTCCCAAGGCCCATCATTGCCTTGGGAGCCCCAAAGGGCGGCTGACAGCACACGCCTACCAAGCAAGCATGCTCCAACATTGGACAAGTGTGAAGCAAGTATTGGTTCGTAAGTAGACAGGCCTCGGATGTGTACTAATCCCCTAGTCACCTTCCCTCACATATGACTAAGGGCTGGGGGGTGATTGATATGCCCCAAGTGTGACCACGGCCTAGAGACACCAACCTCGGCCGAGGTAATGGCCGAGATAATGGCCGACTCTGGATAAGCCTTGGGCCCGCGATATCAGCCCTCGGCCATAGTAAGGTCAGCCCAGGCTGACACTACAACCTACATATCCAAAGGACACTACGCGCATCACAGGTATTAACAGCATTCTCGTATACCTGGATATGGCAAAATCGGCCGGATGTAGGTCGAGCTGGCAAGAAGCCCTAGTAAACTCCATCATAGTATCAGCTCAATCTCGGCTTGGGCCGACCCCAATACACTGTCTCGGCTGAGATCAGGCTGAGACCCCCTATGGCACATCTCGGATTGAACGAATACCAAGCCTTTACAAACTCGGCCTCTCCCTGGCCGAGGTCATGCACCAATATGGCAGCCGAGCATCTGTTGACATTTGGATAAGGACACGTGGGCACAAATCAGTTGTAACAAGATTATTCTCCACACGTGGGGAGAATATTTCATCATCATTCCTTACCTGTGACAGTGACAGGTGGCTCTCTCCTATTGGTGAGGCTAACGCGCACATGCAAACCTCATGCATGGGGGGTGCATTACACTCTCCAGGCACTATATATATAGAGGTCATCCTCTACCTTGAGGGGGATCCAGAATTAGCAACCCTAGCTGAAACTCTGTTCAAATACACAGTAGAGAGAGAAAGCTTGAGAGATTATATCTATGGTCATTAGAGCCCTCATACAGTGATACACATTATACACATGCACAGTGGACGTAGGCCAGATTGGCTGAACCACTTATATCCCGGTGTTGATTCCTCTTCTCCTCACCTCCTTCTACTATATATGTGTATACCTTCTATATACCTTTATCATGCCATTGTTGACATTGAATTCAGCTTACAAACACCTTGAAGGGTGGTGCTGTTTCCAGCATCATCACCACACGATATACGAATTGACGCACCCACTAATATACGCCGTGTCGCATTGTTCGCGCAACCACAATAGGGAGTTCTCCTTCCCGGGTATGACATGCGTGACGAGCACCCTGGACTCCATCTCTTGAAGCTCACGTCCATGAACTATTCCACCCTGGATGATATTCGGGTCCCTCAACCCCCGCCCTATCTGCTTTCCATCAAATACGTCCAATATGAGCACGCTCGTCCAACCAAGTATCGGCATCGGTCTGGGGAAGGGAGCCAAATAGGGAAGTGGATCATCGAAGTACGCACGTGTCGGTGATGAAGAAGCGAGGTCCACATCCTCGTCATCATGCACCTCATCCTCTCGTACCTCATCCTCCACCTTCTTCTTCTTCCCTTTCCCTTTACCTTTACGGTATCCGCCCAACGTACGCTTCATGAATGAGAACATATCTTGGACCGTCGCCTCCAAACGGGACAGCTTCGCGTCATGTGAATCCACCGTTCGAGCCAACTCGGTGTCGCTCGTCTCCAATTCGATGATCCTAGATTTGGCCACCCGCGAGCTCACCCCCCTTGTCCTCCCCTTGCGACCAGAGCCAAGCACTTGGCTGAGTGCGTCTGTGGACAAAGATGCCTTGTCGGCATCAGAGTGCGACTCATGTACTTCCTTAAGCTTTGCTTGAAACGACAAAAAGCACATGATTAGTAAAATAAGTAAACTAAAAAATTATAACGTAATTAACAAAAATTAAACTGTCGGATTACTTACAATCGTGGCCGCGATGCTCCGGGACACCTCCTTGTCCTTCCCCTTCTTCGTCCGAAGAGCCACATAAGTATCGAGCCTATGTGGCTTACCCCCTGGCCCACTCCCTACCCCCTGAAATAAAATAAAGTAAAGTAAAATTAGTATCGGCCCCGCAAAGTAAAATAATGAAGAATAATATATTTCTGTAGTTATAGAAAAATTAAATCTTACCTGCATCCTATGCTCCACCTCGGCGTAAGAGGTCCGGCCGGAGTAGTGCACGTCCGTCTTTTTTGCCCGATTCTCCCTCCCCGATTGGCGAGATGCCAATTGTCGATCCTCGATCTCATTGTCAATGAACTTCTGCCAATGTGCCAATGAGATCGGCTCCTTGGGGTGGACGGATTCACGCCATTGGATAATGGACTCTCGTGTTTTCTCAAAGTACCGTGTCCGCATATTTTTCTTCCACGACTTGAGTTGCTCCCTAATCTGCTCCAAGACGGGATCGCGTAGCTTTGGATCCAAGTTGAATTGTTCCTGTCCAACAAATACAATGTTAGTTGCGAATAAATATAAATATAAAATGAAATCGAAATTGAAATTGAAATTGAAATTGAAATTGAAATTGAAATTGAAATATTCATATAAATATAAATATAAATATATTACCTGTAGTGCCGCCCAAACATCTAACTTGAGCTCATATGGTACCTCCTTCCAACTCATAAACCCCGAGCCGATGACCGTCTTTAGGAGAACGAGGGATCTCGCTAATATCTCCGATTTGTTCTCGACGGTAATCCCAAATTTCCCATATTTGGGGAGCCTAGGGGCGGAAGAGCCCTCGTCGCCTCCACTACCACCGAGCCCAGACGACATCATCATAAACATCATCATCATCTTCGCCTTAATATCTGAAGGAGACATTTGCTGTAAAAAAATGTTATTAGTACAGATATAATATTATCACCACTCCCCCACTACCCCACCCCCCCACCCCACCTCTTCCCCCCCTCCGCCCACCACGACCGTGAAACTACAAAAGTCTCTTATCCTCATTATATTTTATCACAATATGCATATCTTATAAGAGAGTCGGGTTTGGGATGAATAAAGTGAGAATTACATTTAAGACTTTCTAACAACATGCATGTGTATATATATATTGTGAATTTCATGTATGTTTCATTTAATTATCATACTATATATATATATTGTTCGATATACAAAGTAATTTTCAAAAAAAGTTGAAAAATCCCACCCCCATATGGACAATAATCCAGTGGTCATGCCACTTTTAAAACGAACCAACCCAACATTTACTAAACAAAATAATTCAACAGCAATGTCAATAACAAATGTTTATCCCGTACTCCTTCTAATTCATCTACTCATATGAAATGGGCAATTACTAAAGTATACAATTATTAATTTACTAATTTACAATGAGGGGCAATCCTACTTTAATATGAACTGGGCACAATACAATTAAAATTACAATTAAAGCTATACAATTGTTAAGATTGCCCCACCAGAGAACATTAAGATACGACTGCAGAACTTCCTACAAAAGTAACAACTTTAAGCCAATAAGAATATGATACAGAAATTATACAGTCTCAAACTGTCCAAACGGGACAATTCGAGAGATCTCATTACAGGGGTAATGACTCTCAAACGGGTCTAAGGGCTATTGAATGCGTACACATAAGAACTAGAAGGCTAGTATCTATGCGCACTATATTTAATTTCAAGTATGTTTCATATAATGGGTTAATTCAAATACAAAAATAAATTCATGGGTTAATTCAAATACAAAAATAAATTCATGGGTTAATTGAAGTACAAAAATACAAATTCATGGGTTAATTCAAATACACACACACACACACACACACACACACACACACACACACACACACACACACACACACACACACCTCCCTCCACACCCCCCACTCACCACATACACCCCCCCACCTCCCTCCACACCCCCCACTCACCACATACACACACACACCCACCCCCACTCACCACATACACACACATACACACACACACACCCACCACATACACACACACACACACACACACACAATAGCACCCCACCCTTCCCCACCTCCCTCCACACCCCCCACCCACCACACATATACACACACACACAACAGCCCCACCCCCACCCTGCCCCACCCCCTACCCCCACCCTGTCCCACCCCCCACACACGCACACACACACGCACATATATACACACACACACATATATATATATACACACAAACATATATATAAATGGAAAAGAGAGAGAGAGAGAGAGAATTAAACCTGAAAGTAGAGAGAGAGAGAGAGAGAGAGAGAGAGAGAGAGCAGCGTAGAGAGAGAGAGAGGGAGGGAACGGCGGGATGGAAAAAAGAAGGGGGAAAGGGTTTTTGCTGCAAAAGTTGTCACGGTCGTGTCAAGATCATTGACCGTGACAAGTAAATTTGTCACGGACTTGTCACGATCATTGACCGTGACAATTATTTGTCACGGTCATGTCAAGGTCAATGACCGTGACACAAAACGCGTGTTTTTTGTCACGGTCAATGACCTTGACAAGGGTGGCCGGCTGAAAGGTGACAATTTTGTCATTTTGGTGTAGTGGGCGCACATATTTTTACTTTGTGTATCAACATCCAACCTTTCGATGGAGTATTTCTTCAAAATAAAGCTTGAAATACAAGGTTGACAATTTATCCATTTTCTCTTCACACAATGAAATAATGAGAAACTACAAAAGATCAAACATTTTAGCATACAAAATATAAACATTTTAGCAATATTCAAAATAAATACAGAAAAGTTTGCTATGATCTTTAACTCTAAGATTGCTAAATCTAAATAAATAAATTAGAGCCTTGCTCTGATACCAATTGTTGCCCAGAAAAATACTCAAGAGGGGGGTGAATTGAGATTTTGCAAACTTTTTAGGTTAAAATCAATATTTCAGAAAAATACTTAATTTAAAACTCTTAATCCAAATTTCAGATTTAATAAATCTTAAATGATTAAGCCAATGATGATTAAATAAATGCAACCAATTAATTTAAACAATATAAATCAGAGATTATAATACACAATAAATAAATTATCAAATTAATACTTCCAATTGATTAAACAAGATAAGAAGCAGAAAACAACATCCAATAAATAAATAATCAATTTTCGTATTTAATATAAATTAATATTTTGAATATAATCTAAAGTGATTCACACAAGGATATCAAATAAATACTACTGATTAATTAAACAAGTTATATTTCAAGATTATAAGATCCAAATAAATTTATAAATAATTTTCGTAATTAATAAAAATTAATATTTTGAAATTAATTAAATATTACGAAAATAAATATTTCAGTCTTAAAATAAAATTATCAAATTTTCTGAATTAATTAAATTGCAAGTGAAAGAGCTTAAAATAAAAATAACCAATCACACACAAGCAAGTAAATAAATATAAGTGCTGAAAATAAATGACACCGTATTTTTAACGTGGTTCGGTCAAATCCCGGCCTACGTCCACGCGCCAAGAGCAAGCTTCCATCTCCCGCGCTTCACTAGTTCGATCCACTTGAAGGTAGGATCAAACCACCTCTTGTACCACCGAGCAACAAAAACCCACTACTAGTACAACCACCGAAGTTAAAAACCCAAGCTTCAAATTTTTACACAAATGGAGTAGAAATGATGTACAGTTTCTGAAACTCTTTAAAGATACAAAATGAGAATGAGTTTCTTCTTGGTTGAGACTTATCAAATGAATTTGATCTCTCGCACTAGTCTTCACTTGAAATCATGTAGCTGAAAAGTATTCTTGTGCTCTTTGATTTCTTCTTCAACAAATAGCTGAATAAATTTTTGAGTTGCTCTTTTGAACTTGAATAAGCTGAGTATAAAACTTTGTTGCTCTACTTGAACTTATAAGAATGAGCTGAATATAATTTTTCAGTTTCCCTCTTTGAATCTATATTCGTGTTCTCCTTTAACAAATCTTGAACTTTTATATGAGGGAGCTGTAAATAATGACCGTTGGAGAGCGTCTGATCAACCTTGGAGTCATGTGAGAGAGCATTAAATGCTCAAAACCCTTGAAGTAAAATCGCATCATCTACTTCATACTTTTACTGTTAAAAACATTTATTGTAGACTGAGAGAGAGAAAGATGTTAGTAGCAAAATGGAGGTGTACAATGAATATATAAAAAAACGTTAGCCAAGTCAATCAATGTGGGCCCAAAAAAAAACTTATATCACAGTTTACTTGTGGTCTTCAAAGTGTTTGAACAGACAAAATACATTTATGTACGAAAGTCTTAGCTGTGTTCAGCTTTTAATAATCTTAATATGGCACCTGCAATATACTAGTCCAAAATAGAGACAACAAAACAAATAGATCTACAACCGTATAAAAAGTGAACTACTTTAATACACATAAAAAAATCAATTGATAAAAATATTAAAGTCTGTCAAAGACAATTGAAATGATATATGTATGTAACAGAGTGTTAACATAACTCATATTTATGTTTATACTGACAGAGAAAAATTTATAACATGCGTGTTCAATATTTTTGAAATCTATTCAAATATAATAAAAATAAAAAATAATAAAAAAACGCTGACAACCAAACCAAAACATTGTGTGGCCAAGATAAAAATGAGTGGACATTAGTGTGTGGCCTAAGGAGCTGACAGTCAACAGAACCAACTGCCCAAGCTATAAAAATAGCTATTAGAAAGCTAAGCTAGGCGTGAGATAGTAAAAAGTGATTGACAACTTTTGGCAACTAAATAACAATTATTAGACATTGAATTTAAGCTACAATTCACAAAGAAAATAAATGAGGGGCAAAGAAATAATTTCATAACAGTCTACTCGTGGACTTCCAACAAAAGAACTTGTCCAAATAAAGATACTCACATTTACTGGTTGTGGCAATCAAGATATGTAAACAAAATGATATATCAATTGTCAATATTAAACAATATTTGTTCGTAAAGAACAATATGTTCATCTATAATTCATGGGAATGAAATGTACAAATATGATAATATAATGGGGCCAAAAAAATATATGCTGAGTCAACATTTATGGTCCAACAAAAAAAATATCAAATAATAAAATATATCATTCACAACTAACGTTAAAAGGATTATTGTTCATAAAATAAAATAGCATTTACAAAGGTAAAAACAAAGTAATAAATCATTTTTATCACTTATCAAAGCTAGACAAAATAAAGGTGTGAACTAGACGTTTGCACAGATGATCTTTGAAGATAGATTTTTGATATAACAAAGTCCAAGAAATCTTCCAACAACTGCTCAAGGCAGTGAGAGAATTTTGTTCAGATAAAATACAGCAAACCAATAATATTTCTTCAAAGTGGGACTTATTGTACAAGAATATATATATATATATATATATAACGTAACTGCTATTTAGTTATAAATAATATAAAAGAACATATTTCTTAATAATTTTATGTATTATAAAATAAAAACAATATATAGATTGTTTAACACGAAAAAAAATGTATACAGAGTATGTATGTATGCGTGAGATAAAATATGTGCATGATGAATAAAGACTTTATGTGTTAAACATTGTCTGACAAAGAGTACAAAATGAGTTAAAAAAATCTTGAAAATAAAGATGAGAAATGTCCATATCAGCTACTATACCAAAAGGATTTGAATAGAAAATAAGACAAGCAGAGATAAACAACCATTTGCTTTCACGATAGCAGGAGTCAGACATAAGCAAAGCTTATAGTAGTAGGTGTTAAAAAAAAAGATGTATAAAAAAAATGATATTTTTTTTTTGTTAACCAAAAAAAATTACGTTATAAAATATATGCAATAAAAAGAAATTATATATATATATATATATATATATATATATATATATATATATATATATATATATATATATATATATATATATATATTATTTTTTTTTCTTTTTAAAAAAAAATCTTATACGTATGAATATAAAAAAAAACGTTTGAACTTTAATATATATAATAATTATGTGATATAGCAGTTAATGGTTTAAAAATAAGGAATAGATGAGGTTCAAAGATATGGACAAAACAAATAGTGCAAAGCATGGCATGCATGTAACAGGTATATTAAAAATCTTATGGGAGTCATACACCAACTACTTTCTTTACATATATAACAATATAATATCATGACATGTATATATATATCTATATATATGCGTATGTTTCAAGTTACTAAATATACATAATAATATAACACTACACTACTATATAACAGGTACTACTACTACTACTACTACTACTACTACTACTACTACTACTACTACTACTACTACTACTACTACTACTACTATATATATAATTAAGTAAAAAAAATATAAAATAAAATAACAATAATAGTAAAAGTTATATAAAAAATATATAAGGTGATAGCATGTGAAAATATAATTTATAAAAATATACTATTTATACAATTAGTTAAAAGTACTATCATATTATAAATATTATAAAAATAAGAAATATTTACATACTACTTAATTAAAAGTTTGTTTGGAATCATCAAAATTAATATATTATATTAAACTAAAATGCATATAATCACAATTACACTAATTAAATATTAATTAAAAATTGATTTAGGAGTTACATACATTTTTGTTTAACAATCTCCCCCTTTTTGATGATGACAAACAATGATTCACATATATTCATAAAATGAAATATTAAGCATAAATAGTGAATCATAAATATTTCTCCCCCTTTGACATTATCAAAAATATATTTCTTCTAAATCGAGTGTCACTGGGTTAAAGTACGAAGCTCCCCTTATCAAAAATAATTCATGCATGGTGATGATGCTGAGATCTAGCACCACCAGATAAGTGATGATGAGCTCAAACAATAGTAACCATGGCAGCCATGGAGGTGTGTATGCATAAGTATATAGAAGGAGATGAGTATAAGAGGAACAAGACAATGATGTATAGTGGTTCAGCCAGTTTGGCCTACATCCACTGTGAGTGTGTGATCCACTAAGTATGGGCACTAATGGCCTTGGATACAATGCACATAAACTCACTCTCCCTGTTTATTGTGTGTACAAGTAGAGTTTTAGCTAGGGTTACAATTGATCCATCCCTTTGTAGGGTTGTAGGTGACAAGTATATATAGGTCTTGGGGGGTGTAGTGTACCCCCCAAGTATGCATGGTGCATGTGAATGATGATCTAGCCAATCTCCTATTGACACCTGTAGATGCCAAATGATGACATAATATTCCCTCACGTGAGGGGGTGATATTTTTATAACGGTCTTCCACGTGCCATGTGAGCCTCACGCGCACTGTTCCACGCGTCTCCCAAACCACGCGCTGTGATGATGTCACCCTCGGCCTTACGATATGAGGCTGAGGGCAAATTTCCCTCTGGCAGTGAGTTTGGCCTAATTTTGGCCTCGTACTGTCGTACCCTCGGAGGGTCGTTTGGGCCTAATGGAGGGTCGGCCCCTTGGAGGGTCGTCTAGGCCTGATGGAGGGTAGACCCCTTGGAGGGTCGGCCCCTTGGAGGGTCATCTGGGCCTGATGAGGGGTCAACCCCTTAGAGGGTCGTCTGGGCCTGATGAGGGGTCGACCCCTTGGAGGGTCGTCTGGGCCTCATCCAGTTGCAGGGCGCCCTCAGCCTGGCCGAGGGTACATATGGGTATATCAATCACCCCCAGCCCTTAGCCATCGATGTTGTTGAGACGGCTGAGGGATAATGTTCCCCTTGACATGAGCGTATGGTCACTTAGATTAATGACACCTGTTGAGCTGATGTGACACCTGTTAAATTTTTATTCAGTGTCGTTCCAGTTTTTTAGGCATGCCGGCTGCACACTTTGGGACTTTATGCCCTAATGATGTCCTCGTCGTGGGCTGTGCTCTGCATTGGTTAATGGGCCCATTCATCAATAAGATATTTAAGCAATTTTTGAAACCTTTTTCTTCTTCTTCGTCACGCCTGAGCTCTCTCTCTCTCTAGTCTCCAGCCAGCCATTTCTGCAACTTCTGTATCATGATCCATTCAGCCTTTCGCTTTCATCTTCAGGTACTCTTCTTTGCCATAAATTTCCTCTTTAATCTTTAATTTCATTTCATGCATTGGGTTTGATACCCTCCTATAGAATTTCTAGGATTTCCTTGTGTTTTCTGGTACTTTTTTTCGGCGAGTTGAGTTCTTCCCTTTCTTGAGTGTTCTTGACCAAAGGTCTTCCAATTTCTTCTGTTTCAATCCAAAAGTCCAGTCTGGTCAACTGTTAACTTGTTTGTGGTTAGCCAAGTGAAATCCTTCCAAGTGTAGGGTCTCCCCCTTGATGCTTAGGAGGCTTTATAGCTTAGCATCTGAATTCCCATCCTTGAGAGATAAGCTCTTTGCAGAGATCAGGCGAATAGAGGAAGAGGAGGAGAGGAGACGAGGGGCTGACCCTCATTGGGTACGACCCATTTTTCCCATTCCTCTAGCCACCATAAACCCCTCTGAGTCTTGTGGGTCGTCCTGTCGTCCAATCGAGAGTTACTCAAGTGAGATGGATGAGAGAGCTTCGTCGCCAACTGGCGCTGGACATTCTGGGAGGATAGAGACGTCTGATCTAAGCCCAGGCTGAGGGTTTGGTTGCTTCTAAGGTTGTCCCTGTGACGACCCTATCTCCACACGCTTTTCAGATGGCTTTTCCCCAGCGGCCCCCTGGAAGGTGATGAGTCCGAGGGAGAGGGGCTGAGGATGATGAGGGCTCAGATGACCCAGTTGACACTTCTCATGCCTCTTCCTATATTCCCTCAGTCAGGGATCGTGACCTCCTTGTGTGGAGGCATGCATATGGTGTTTCTCCCAACATAACTATGAGGGTTCCCTCTGAGTCTGAGAGGGTCTTTGAGGGTCAAGAGGGAGAGGTTGCAGTATATGAACAAATGTTTAAGGTTGGTGTCAGATTCCCTGTGCATCCTGCTGTCGTAAATATCTTGTCGGCCCTCGGCGTTGCCCCATCTCAGCTTCCTCCCAACTCCTGGAGGACGATCCTAGGTTAAATTTCCCTATGGAAGAATGCTTTCACTGATGAGCCATCGGCCGACGTATTCTTGGCCTGTTACAACATCACTTCCTCGTCCAAACAGCGTGGGTACTATCATCTGGGAGCGAGGAGGTCTGAGAAGAAACTTCTCCATGTGGCACAAACCTCTAACCATGACTGGAAGAAGAGATTTTTCTTCATCTCTGGAGAATGGGAATTTTCCATCGAGGCTCCACCTTTAGTCGATGGTCCGAGGGTCCCAAGAAGATGGTCTAACCCCTCAATGAAAGCCAGGTTAGACCCCGGGCTTAGCCTGGATGAAATGGACATAGTTGAGTATCTGAGGGAACGAGGAGAAGAGGGTGAACTCGCAAAGTTTGAAGATTTGATGATCCCTCGGCTCCTCAAAAAGGAAGGTCTTAGGGTCGGCCCCCTGACAGAGCTATGTGAGTTACATTTATTTTCTGCCCATTCTTTACTTTTTTCAAGTGTTTCATCTTTGCCTCTGCATTTTTTTGACGTGTCGTCTTTCTTTCAGATCGTCCTGCAGGTATATCAGACCACCTTTGGAAAATGACTGCCCCTAGTTTGCTGTCAGGCTTGGCCAAGAAGAAAGGCAAGGAGCCTCAGCAAGCGCCGAGGAAGACGAGGACCACGGGGCCGACGCTTGTTGAGCCGACTGCTGATAGTCATAAAAGGAAGGAGCCTGAAGCACCTGTTGACCCTCGGCCGGATTCAAGGACGAGGGCAAGGGTAGAGTGGTCTGAAGGGACTGGCTCCTCGTCCAGCATGGGGGCCTTTTGGTCCCAAAACTTGGCATTTTTGAGGGCTGAGCCATCTTCCCTGATTGCCAATCTGAAGGCGACCAAGGCTTCTATGTTCTCTGCCCCCTTCGCCGCCGATTATGATTTCCTGTCTAAGATGCCCCCAGCCAAGGAGTATGACTATGGTCTGCACACTCTGGCTCAGGTACTTATTTTCATTTTACTTCTTTAGTTTGAATTTTTCACAAACTGATTCCTCTGCCTCTTAACAACTTTTTACCATTTTATTTTACAGTCTGTCTGTGCATTTACCTCGGCCACTAAGTGGATGGTTGAGAACCAACAAAAATTCTATGAAGCAAAGAGAGCCATCCAGCACGAGACCGATTTACGGACGGAGTTGGACACTGTAAGGCCTGAGCTGGAGAGTGCCAGAACCGAACATGCAAGGGTTCTGGACGAGCTGACGAGGCAACATGATGCTGATTTGAAGGCCAAAGACTTGCTCATTAAAGAGAAAGATGAAGCCTTAACCAACCTAGGGACTTAGTTCAAGGCTGAGCTATCTGAGGTAGTGAAGAAGGCAGAGGTCGATGCTGTTGAGGCCTACAAACTCTTAGACGAGTTCCAAGGCTTCGGTCTTGAATACTTAGAGAGGGGGATTAGGACGACCTATAGGTGGGTCGTCCTTAAGTTTGCTGATGCAGTATCGTCCGTTCGCCCCTCTCTTGAGGCAGCTCAAATGGACGATCCACTTATTGCTGAAGCCCTAGCCCAAGTGGAATCTCAGCATGTCGAAGGCACGGACACGTCTGAGGCTCGGCCTGTCATGGTCATAGAAGAATCTCCAATAGATGTTGAGGCCTTGCCCTCTGATATTGCTCAATAGGGTGGATGTCTGTAGCCCATACCCTCTTCGTGTAATTCATATTTTTGTACTCTTTATCAGACGAACATCTTTATTTTGTAATGTAATATAATGCCTCTCCGTCTTCTGTTTTTGTCTCTCGTATGGCTTTCATTATGATGTTTTTAACAATATCACTGAACCCTCCCTCGTCTTTCTTGAGGGCAATGGTGGGGTCGTCCTCTCCATTGACCCTCATCATAGGCCGAGGGTTATAATTACCAATTTAATGGTTTTTAACAGTTTTCCCTCGTCTTTCTTGAGGACAATGGTGGGGTCGTCCCCTCCATTGACCCTCATTATAGGCCGAGGGTTATAATTACCAAATTAATGGTTTTTAACAAAGTCTTCCCTCATCTTTCTTGAGGACAATGGTGGGGTCGTCCCCTCCATTGACCCTCATTATAGGCCGAGGGTTATAATTACCAAATTAATGGTTTTTAACAAAGTCTTCCCTCGTCTTTCTCGAGGACAATGGTGGGGTCATCCCCTCCATTGACCCTCATTATAGGCTGAGGGTTATAATTACCAAATTAATGGTTTTTAACAGTCTTCCCTCGTCTTTCTCGAGGACAATAGTGGGGTAGTCCCCTCCATTGACCCTAATTATAGGCCGAGGGTTATAATTACCAAATTAATGGTTTTTAACAGTTTTCCCTCGTCTTTCTTGAGGACAATGGTGGGGTCGTCCCCTCCATTGACCCTCATTATAGGCCGAGGGTTATAATTACCAAATTAATGGTTTTTAACAAAGTCTTCCCTCGTCTTTCTTGAGGACAATGGTGGGGTCATCCCCTCTATTGACCCTCATTATAGGCCGAGGGTTATAATTACCAAATTAATGGTTTTTAACAGTCTTCCCTCGTCTTTTTTTGAGGACAATGGTGGGGTCGTCCCCTCCATTGACCCTCATTATAGGCCGAGGGTTGTTCTCCGAAGATGTTTCCATGCGTACTAGAACTGATAATCACAGGATGAGAGGAAACACTGATATTTCTCATTAATTTTCCAAGTGTTCTATTAAAGCCATACCTATTACAACCGTCGTTTGATAGGACTTTACAAAACTACTGAAAGTATTTCTTCAAATGATCTGCGTTCCCGGGGTTGGAAAAGGGTTCCCCTTCTAGGTTTTCTAGTCTATAGGTCCCAGGGACAACTTCATCGATGACCCTATATGGGCCATGCCAATTAGGATGGAGCTTGTTGGGCTTCTGCCAAGTCTTTTTGAGGACCATGTCCCCCACTGCAATTGGTCTCTGTTTCATCCTCTGATTGTAAAACCTTGCAGTCCTCTGCTGGTAGGCGGCTTGCCTTATCTCGGCGTCTTCCCTTCTTTCCTCAGTCAGGTCTAAGTCAAGTCTCCTTTCTTCCGTATTTCTCTGGGGGTCATACATTTGGACCCTATGAGTAGGAAACCCAATCTCAGTAGGGATGACGGCTTCTGAGCCATAAGCTAGCATGAATGGGGTTTCCCCGGTAGAGGTCTTTTCCATCGTCCTGTAGGCCCATAGTACGGCATACAACTCCTCAACCCATATTCCTTTTACCTCCTCAAGCCTCTTCTTGATCCTATCCAAGATTGTCCTATTCGTAACTTCTGTTTGCCCGTTGGCCTAAGGTCGGCCTGGGGTAGAGAAGAATTGCTTGATACTCACCCTTTCACAATACTTCTCTAGAGATGTATTCTTGAATTGAGTCTCGTTATCCGAGATGAGGGTGTTGGGGAGACCATATCTGCATATGATATTTTTCCAGATGAACTGGAAGGTCTTCTGCTCTGTAATCGTGACCATCGGATCTGCCTCTACCCATTTTGAAAAAATGTCAATTGTTACGATGAGGAACCGATAGTTATTGACTGCCCTAGGCAAGGGTCCTACTAGGTCGATCCCCCATACTGCAAATGTCCATGGGGATGTAATGGAGGCAAGAGGCTGATGAGGTTGGTGAGGGATGGCGGCAAATCTTTGGCATTTGTCACACTTTTTTACATGTGCCGCGGTATCTTTTCCCAGGGTCGGCCACCAGTACCCCTGGGTGATCACCCTCTTAGCTAGGGACCTGCCGCCAATGTGGCTTGAACATGACCCCTCGTGCACATCTTACAAGACGTGTGGGACTTCAGATGGGTGCACGCACCTAAATAAGGGGAGCAAGAATCCCTTTTTGTACAAGGTGTCTCCGATGACGGTGAATTTTGTAGCTCTGTATCTCAGCTTCTTCCTTTCTTGCCTTGCTTCTAGCATCTCCCCCTCTTTAATGTATCTAATCAGAGGGTCCATCCACGAAGCTTCTTTAGAAACATTCAGGCAATTTCCAAGTGTTCCCTCCACATCTTCAATGGTTGGTTTAAGTAAAATTTCCACTGGGACTGTCCTCCTGATATCTGTCCTAGTTGCTGAGGCTAGCCTGGCCAGTGCATCATCTCGACCATTGTCATGCCTAGGTATCCTCTTCAATTTCACTTCTCTGAAGCCCTTCAGTAATGACCTTACTTTCTCAAGGTACTTAGTCATCCGTTCATCCCTGGCCTCGTAGGCTCCTAGTATCTGATTCACTACTAGCCTTGAATCACTATGGACCAAAATCTGGCCGACACTAAGAGACTTGGCCAAGGAGAGGCCTCCTATCAAGGCCTCATATTCAGACTCGTTGTTAGAAGCTTTGAAATTGAACCTCATGGTGTATTCAATGTCTGTGCCATCGGGTGCTGATACTATCAATCCACCTCCACTTCCGCTGTCGCAGGAGGACCCGTCAACGAAGAGGCTCCACACAGTCTTTTCCTATGAGAAGTTTCCCTCGGTGAGGGATCCCTCCCTAAAAAGGTATCGTCCCTCTTCATTTTCAGCCACTTTCCTTCTAGCGGTGCTTATCTCAGCCTTATCGGCAGGGGTGTTGGTGAGCCTATCTGGTCGGGTATCTGTCTTCTCGAGGCTCTCACCTTCGGCCTCATCATCTCCCCAAGTAAACTCGGCCATGAAATCTGCCAATGCTTGCCCCTTAACAGCCGTCCTAGGTTGATATACAATGTCAAACTCTCCCAGCTCTATAGCCTAGGCCATCAACCTACTTGATTTTTCTGGCTTGTGTAGGACCTGCCTAAGAGGAGAGTCAGTGAGGATGACCATTGTGTGGGACTGGAAATATGGATTCATCTTTCTTGATGCATGGATCAAGGCATAGGCTAACTTCACCATCCTTGGGTATCTTTGCTTTGCTCCCTAGAGTGCCTTACTGTTAAAATATACTGGCCTCTGTACCCCGTCTTCGTCTCTGATGATTGCAACGCTAATGGCTAACTTTGAGACAGCTAGATACACATAGAGTCGCTCACCTTGCACTGGTCGTGACAACAGCAAGGGAGACCCTAGGTACGATTTCAGCTCCCTGAAGGCCTCATCACACTCTTTACTCCATTAGAAGGCCTTCCTGAGGATCTTGAAGAATGGCAAACACTTGTCTGTGGCTCCGGATACGAACCTATTCAAAGAAGCCACTCGTCCCGTGAGCCTCTGAACGTCTTTAATGGTCTTGGGGGTCTTCATTTCCAGGAGGACCTTTATTTTCTAAGGGTTGACCTCGATTCCTCTTTGGTTGAAAATGAACCCCAAGAATTTCCCTGCTCCGACCCCGAAGACACACTTGGTCGGGTTGAGCTTCATCTAGTATTTGTCCATCGTATTAAAGGTCCTCTCCAGGTCGGCCACATGATCCTCTGCCTTCATGCTCTTAGTCAGCATTTCATCTACATAGACCTCCATAGACTTCCCAATTTGGTCTTCGAACATTTTATTTACGAGGCGCTGGTACGTTGCCCCTGCATTCTTTAGGCCAAAGGGCATGACCCTATAATTGTATGTCCCCTTGTCTGTAATGAAAGCTTTCTTCTCCGAGTCTTTAGGGTTCATGAAGATCTGGTTGTACCCTGAATAGGCATCCATGAAGCTCATGAGCTCATGGCCTGTGGTAGCATCTACCAGCTGGTCAATGCGGGGGAGAGGGAAGCTGTCTTTGGGACAATGCTTGTTGAGGTTTGTGAAGTCTACACATATCCTCCACTTTTCGTTGGCTTTTGGGACAATGACAGCGTTGGATAGCCATTCAGGGTAGATGACCTCTCTGATAAACTCAACATCTTCCAACTTCTTGACCTCATCCCTAATGACCTCATATTTTTCTCGAGAGTAAA
Organism: Sambucus nigra; assembly: GCA_949130495.1. Lineage (NCBI taxonomy): Eukaryota > Viridiplantae > Streptophyta > Magnoliopsida > Dipsacales > Adoxaceae > Sambucus > Sambucus nigra. The sequence continues at coordinate 682,116 of CASBWL010000256.1, forward strand.
TTCTCCTCTTCTGCTTTACTGGCTTCGCACCCTCTACCACGTTGAGCTTGTGGCACATGATTTCAGGGTCGATCCCTGGCATATCTGTATGACTCCATGCAAAGACACTCTGTCTTCTTCTCAGCAGCTTGATGAGGTTTTCCCTGATATTTGGCTTTAGAGATTTGCCGATTTGGACAGTTTTTTCCGGGTCATCCTCATCGAGGATGATGGATTCTACCTCTTCCGCGGCCTCTCCTTTCTTTAGCTTTGTCTCATCCCTGGGGTCTAGGGTATCAATATTGTAAGTGGTTGTAGCCCTCTTGTGTGCCTCCCTTTCTTCAGCGGAGTTGTAGTAACATTCTCGCGCTGTCGTCTGGTCTCCCTGAACTTCCCCCACCCCGTAAGAGGTAGGAAATTTAATCATTTGATGGACCGTAGACGACACAACTTCAAACCCCTTGGGGGCCACATGCCCCAGTATGATGTTGTAGGCCGAAAACACATGTTCATTTATCACAAAGAAACTGACCTTCTTGGTAAGCCATCTCGGCCATTCGTCCCCTATCCTGATATCGGCCTCATACACTCCAAGGGGATGTACCTTTTCTCCACTGAACCCAATCAATGGATGATGGTATGGGACGAGTCTAGCACGGCTGAGACCTAAGGCTTTGAAGCACGGCCAAAACATTACATCTGTAGAACTGCCCCCGTTGACCAATATCCTCGGCACCTCACACCCGTGCACCCTAGTAGTGATGACGAGTGGGTCGTCGTGTGGGGCCAAGAGGCCTTTAAAGTCCATTCTTGAGAACCCCACTATCAGGGTGTCCATGTCGACCTTCTTCCTCTTTTCTGATTTTGCCTCCAGGGAGGTTGAGTGCACAGTTCTTATCACTGCCTTGGCCTCAGCTACATGGGCCTTCCTGTCGGCGACCTCTGACCCTCCTCCTGCCAGACCCCCAGAGATCATTCCCACTTCGAGCGAGATCATATTAAGCCTCTTGACAGGGCCTTGGTCGTCTCTCGGCGGGAGGTCAGGGTCGTCCTCATCGTCAGAAGGGTCGTCCCCTCTTTTTTGAGGACCTTCTCTACATGCATCGCCTCGCTTCTTTCTAGGGTCGTCCCCTCGGCCCCTCTTGAAGGCTCCTTTGTCGACGTACTTCCTGAGTTTCCCTTCTTTCAGCATCTTCTCAATCTCATCCTTCAGAGGAAAACATTTGTCTGTCACGTGGCCATGGTCTTGGTGACATTCACACCACAGGTTCTTGTTCCTCTTGTTGGGGGCTGCCCTCAACTTCTCTGGCCACTTCAGGGATTGATCGCTCTTTATCTCATTGAGAATATGTTCGCAACTGACCGTTAGAGGGGTGTAACCAGCGAACTTGTCATCCGTAGTCCTCTTCTTCCCCTCTTTGTTCTTTTTAGGGTACTTCCCCCCACTAGCGCCTCCTTTTTTTTCGTCTTCATATTTTGCATCCATCGTCTCTTCGGCGTTCATCACCTTTCCCGCTGTTGAAAGCAATTCAGCCATCGTCCTCGGAGGGTCTTCAGCAAGCTTCCATAACAGCTTCCCTTTTTGGAGTTCCCCAATCAGGGCTGTGATGGCTATGCTTTACTCATAGTCTTCCACCTCCAACTTTTCTTTGTTGAACCTGGCTATGTAGTCCCTTAGACTCTCATTCTTCCCCTGCTTAACATAGAGCAGGTGTGTGTTCTTCTTCTGTGGTCTCACCCCAAAGCAGAAGTTGTGGATGAACCGGTCTGCCAGCTGTTTAAAGTTTTCAATGGAGTTTTTTGGGAGAGACATATACCAGACATGTGCAGCCCCTGTCAGAGTACCAGAGAAGGCACGACACCTCATCTCATCTGAGATAGAGTATATGTCTGTCGCTAATTGATACATCTCAATATGGTGGACATGGTTGGTACGCCCGTCATATCTTGGGGTGGCCGTAGGTGGCATAAACTTTGACGGCGTAGGGAAGTTGACTATCTTCGCCACAAAGGGTGAGCCTATGGAGTATCCTCTATGAAGAGGGTCTCGGCTCTTCAGTATATCACCGATCTTATCCTATAGTCGCTGGATCGAGTCATTCCAGGGCCTCGCAGGGTCAGCCTAGCCGATGTTATCCCCCGCCGCCTCTTTAAGGTGGACGGAGGGTTCTGCCGCGACAGGCCTGTGTAGGCTGTTCACTTCCCCCTGGCCGTCGTCCCGTACTTGGGGTCGGCCCCCGTGAGGTCGGCCATCTACTGCCTCCCTTCTGGACCTCGCAGCGCTCCTTGATCTGGACAATTTTTCTCGCAGGTCATTTACTGGGCCCAGCCTCTCAAAGGTCGACCCCCTACTCAGGCGATCAAAAGCAGAGCCTCTTGGGCGATCGTCAAGATTTGGTCTCCCTCACTTCTCTCTACTCTCCTGGAGAGGTCGCACAGTATTGTTGGAGACCTCATATGGTTCCCAACATTCTATAGGGGCCTCCTCTCCCTCCAGATCGTCATACCTATCCTCTGGACAAGGGTTTCCTTGCCTCCCCAGGCGTAGACGCCGGGGGTCAGCAACATCCCTACGTCGCTGAGGGGGTGGCAGGTCTTTGCGTGGTGCCTGGGGTGGTCCCCTAGCCTCTTACTGCCCTGGAGTAATCATCTCAGGTGAAACCCCTGGTGGTCTTAGTATGTTCTGGCTTAGAGCTGTGAACTGCTCCTGCATGATCCGCTGGCTTGCTGCCATAGACTTCAAGGCTGCCACCACATCAGCTATCTCAGACTGAGGTGGTGGCTGACTGGAACTGGGTCCTACTCCACTATCAGGTGGAGGCAGTGGTGGTTGTGGCATCTCCGGTGCTATGTGTTTGAGCTATGAAAAACTGAGCTGAAGAATGGACTGGTGAGCTTGAGAACCTTGGTGGGTCTCTTTCAGTGGTGAAATATCTCCTCACAGGGGGAGAGCTGGTTCACCACCAGAGTGCCTAGTGAGGTCAAGCTGTACAAAGGAAGAGATATCCTCTCGTTCCCACAGACGGCGCCAAACTGATGATGCTGAGATCTAGCACCACCAGATAAGTGATGATGAGCTCAAACAATAGTAACCATGGCAGCCATGGAGGTGTGTATGTATAAGTATATAGAAGGAGATGAGTATAAGAGGAACAAGACAATGATGTATAGTGGTTTAACCAGTTTAGCCTACATCCACTATGAGTGTGTGATCCACTAAGTATGGGCACTAATGGCCTTGGGTACAATGCACATAAACTCACTCTCCCTCTTTACTGTGTGTACAAGAAGATTTTTAGCTAGGGTTACAATTGATCCATCCCTTTGTAGGGTTGTAGGTGACAAGTATATATAGGTCTTGGGGGGTGTAGTGTACCCCCCAAGTATGCATGGTGCATGTGAATGATGATCTAGCCAATCTCCTATTGACACCTGTAGATGCCAAATGATGACAGAATATCCCCTCACGTGAGGGGGTGATATTGTTACAACGGTCTTCCACGTGCCATGTGAGCCTCACGCGCACTGTTCCACGCGTCTCCCAAACCACGCGCTATGATGATGTCACCTTCGGCCTTACGATATGAGGCCGAGGTCAAAGTTCCCTCTGGCAGTGAGGCTGGCCTAATTTTGGCCTCGTACTGTCGTACCCTCGGAGGGTCGTCTGGGCCTGATGGAGGGTCGGCCCCTTGGAGGGTGGTCTGGGCCTGATGAGGGGTCGACCCCTTAGAGGGTCATCTGGGCCTCGTCCAGTTGCAGGGCGCCCTCGGCCTGGCCGAGGGTACATATGGGTATATCACATGGGATTCAACCATAAATCTCAAGGAGCATATAACTGAGTATCCTGAAATTTTCAATAGGCAAAAATTCTCAAATAATGCATTAGAATTTTTGGATAGGCATTGATACTATCAAATGATATGTCACAAAAATGATAAATAAAAAAAAATGATACCAATTGTTGCAGTCACACACTAACCGTGCGTTGCACACAATGGTTTCTCGGAATAACTTTTTATGCAAAAATAGAAATCATAACACAATGTTATCAAATAATGCAAATATGAGAGACATATCAATGTGCATAATTAATTCTCTCAATAATAAAAAAAATTGCAACATAAATTTTCAATAGTTGCATATCAATTTTTGTATAAATCGTCATGATATAAACTTTTAAGCGCACAACATGAAACATTTCATAACTCGATGTTTCCAAATAATTTGAAATAAAGCACACATGAGTTAAAAGATAGCGACATATAGCAAAAAACAATATTGCGTTTAGTTCAAGCTTTCGCCATTTTCAAGATACGAGCATAAGATTCTCGACATAATCAATCATATTGCAATATACATATTCATGCAAGCGAATATATTAAAATTTGAGATCAAGTTTATTTCGATAATCAAATAATTTCCAAAAAAAAACTTTTATCTCCCCCTAAGGGATACCAATAATGGCATATATGCATATAACAAATAATGTGCATCTTTTTCATGGGATAAAATATTTTCTATATTTTTCTTTCTTAATTATCTTCTAATAAGATGTAATATTTCCATGGAAGTCATTAAATCAAATTTTTAAGGATGAAACATATTATGAGGCCATAATAAATTAAACTCAATAATTTCAAATTTTTAATAACGAGAAGCTCGTCACAAAATCAATATATTCAGATTTTCAACAAATACCAAACAATTTTTCAGGAACTTCAAAATCAATCAATCAATAAATTTCTCAATAATGAAAGTGACATAAGTGAATCAACTTCAATATATTTCAAAAACTCATTAATGAAAAGACTCGTTATAAGAATCAACTTCAATATTTTCAGATTTTTAAGCACAAATATTATAAGAATCATTTCATTCCCCAAAAAAAATAGTGTTCTTCATAAAAGACAATAATATTCAACTAATCGTGCCAAACATATATCATAGCATGAAACTAAACATAAAAATCTCAATGATCATATGATTTTTCAAGTATGTTAACTAAAAAAATATATATTTCATGGATGTCACTAATATTTAATTAATGGCACAAAACATGTAGCATGTCATAAATTTAGCTCATAAAGATGAAAAAGTTCATATCATCAAAATTAATGAGTGCATATCATAAAATCAACAAGTAGATCATATGACTAACAAATACACAAATGACATTTTATCAAAATATTCTCTAATGACATTTTCGTTTCAATTTAATATACAATAAAGTCATGAATTAATCCAATACTATTATTCACAAAAATATGTCAAGATGTAATAAAAAAAATTGTGAATATTCAACAAAAAAAAAAATTATCATCAAAATCAAGTGCATGTTTTTCAACATAAAATAATCAACAATAATAAATGTATAAATTAACATATGATGTCTAAATCATCTAGAACAAGCTTATATGCTTTAACACATAGTCTAAGTTTGGAAACATATCAAATAAGATCATATCATTAATAAATATATTATATTTATAATTCAAGAAAGGTGTACCTTACAACCTTACCAATACCAAGTCATATATCCATGAAATGATTTCCTTGTATGACCTTTTTAATATTGGAGTCTGGCGAAGGAACCATGGGACTAAGAGAGTTAACCCAATACTTTACAAACCAGGGAAACCTTTACTACAGAAATGCTGGGGGATGGTTGTCAAGATGTATTAGCCCAGAGGAAGCAAAACGAAGGTTGAAGAAAACGCACGAGGAGTACTGCGAGACGACCGAGATACCTCTATATGGGAGGATTCAAAGAGAGGGGTATTTTCGGCCTAGCATGAAGCAAGATGTGGCAGAGCTACAACGAAGGTGCGATAAGTGTCAGTTATTCTTCGAGGCAGCTGAGTGCCATGTCATTGAAACTCAAATGGACTGGAGGCATACCTATATCGACTTCATTCATGATGGAGTTGCCCCAACAGAGAAAATGGATGCGGTGCGCCTGAGGCGAAAGGCCCCGAGGTTCTATATCCAGGATGGGCGGCTCTATCGAAGGGGATACTTCAACAGGCCGTTGCATTGCATCACGAAAGAAGAAGCAGTCGAGGTCCTCAAATAAGCGCACGATCCATCCCACATAGGAGGAGCCAAGTCGTATGATCAGCTGATGACATTGGAGTATTATTGGCCAACAATGGAGAAAGACTCGACTGAATTCGTCCGAAAATGTAAAGCTTGCCAACTTCATGGGAATATGATCCATGCACCATAGGTAGACTTACACTCTCTGTCAACACCCTATCCGTTTCATACTTGGGCGTTCGACCTAGTGGGGGTAATACACCCTTCTTCTAGAGGCAAGATATGGATACTGGTAGCAACAGAGTGTTTTACAAAATGGGCTGAAGCGATACCACTCAGAAGAGCAACAGCTGGGGTGGTGAGCAACTTCATCAGAGAATACATCATTTGCCATTTTGGGATCCCAAAGGTTATTCTTTCAGATAACGGGACTCCCTTCGTCAATTCTGAAGTAACAATGCTCACGGACAAGTACTCCATTGTTCATCACACTTCAACGGTGGCATACCCAAAGGGAAATGGTCAAGCCGAAGCGACTAGAAAAACCTTGGTAAATATTTTGTCCAAGATGATGGAGGACTTTCCAGGGGCGTGGGATGACAACATACCAACTGTTTTGTGGTCCTATCGAACAACCAAGCGGAAACCCACAGGATACACACCGTTCTCTCTTATTTATGGGGCTGAGGCAATCCTTCCAGTGGAGTTGGAAGTTCCCTCTGCTCGATATGCCTTACGAAGTAGCATGCTCCCTCAGAATAGACATGTACAGTTGGAAGCATTGGATGAACACAGAGATAATTCGATGCAACACTTTCAAATGTATACGAAACAACTCTCCAGGGCATACGATAACTTGGTGAGACCAAGGAAGTTCGTGGAGGGAGACCTCGTCTTGAAAGCAACAGTGAGGCACATCAGGGGGCTTCCTCTACATAAGTTTGTAGCCAACTGGGAGGGACCTTTCGTTGTAAAGTAAGCTCACGATTCAGGTTATTGTTTAATTTCCAAGTTAGAGGAAGATAAGCCATTTAAGATTAACAATAAATGGCTGAAGGTTTATCATGTGTAAACAATCAAGTTTGAACCACTGTTATAACTGGCTGTTGTTATGAATATACAAGTTTTAGTTACGATTTGAACACAATGAAAGAATTAACGAAATATAAAAATTTATAAAATACAAAAGCAGTCACAACACATGGAAGAATTGGAGTCACAACACATGGAAGAATTGGAAAATATACATTCTTCATTCATAAACAATGGAGCATTACAAAAAATCTTTTGGGAGCTATCGCCCAAGAATTACATAGATAGAAGCATATGGAGGATATGTATACAAGAAGCAGTTAGCCTAAAAGAAACGATAAATCCGAGGAAGAGAAAAAATCTCCAGGAAGGCCCGAAGAAGCTGCTGTAAAACACTGTTGGGCGTTAATAGAAACCTCTAGCCTCGTTTGCACTTGTGTACGTTCGATGAGGAGTCTCTCGCGTTTCAGCTTGACCAGACACAAGGCTTCCTCGGCATCCTTTACCTCTTGATCCACTGCTTCCAAAAGGGGTGCTAATGCGACCAACTTGGCTTCCTCAGCTCGCTGGTCCTCCTGATGCTTTCGTAACACTTCCCTCTGGCCGATCAATTGCTAGTTCTTCAAAGTCTTTAAATGTGTTATTAGCCAGTCAAAACGGAAACCATCACGCCCTAATTCCCTCAGAAAACCCAAAAAATGGTTGAGGAGGGATCTGGTAACGCTGGCAGTAGGAGTAGTGGCAATTTCAGCAACAACGATCGCCATTCCTTGAAGTCTGTGACTTATCACGTGAATATTGGAACGTATGCAATCCGATGTGAAGGTCTCAGGGTGACGATTCACCAGTTGTTCAATCTCCAAGCGATGGTTGACAGGCATTAGAGGAGACTGTCGAAGCACCATCAGGCAGAAAGTATGAGGAGCCAAGTCAGGAAGAGGAAGTTCGCACCCAGATTCGCTCTCTACTACAGCACCAGTTGTGGAACCTTGATCATCATGACCAGAGTTTTCCGAAATAGAAGGTTCCCGATGGGGTGAGCCCATAGGCGAAAGAGCTGGAGGAAAATTTTCCCGAGCAACCTGAGAATAGATAGAAGGCATAATAAGTCTATGAAAAATCTTAACAAGCATTTTCGTTGTTAAGTCACCGTTATAAGGTGGAGTTTATGAAAAATCTTAACAAGCGTTTTTGTTGTTAAGTTACCCTTATAAGGTGGAGTTTATGAAAAATCTTAACAAGTGTTTTCGTTGTTAAGTCACCATTATACGGTGGAGTTTATGAAAAATCTTAACAAGCGTTTTCGTTGTTAAGTCACCGTTATAAGGTGGAGTTTATGAAAAATCTTAACAAGCGTTTTCGTTGTTAAGTCACCGTTATAAGGTGGAGTTTATGGAAAATCTTAAACAAACATTTTCGTTGTTAAGTCACCATTATAAGGTGGAAGCTCAGGAGAAATAACAAAATATACTATAGGGGCAAGAACGGGAGTCATTATCGCAGCTGCAGGGACAGGAACCATTGGGGACGGGATTATTGCCTCAGAAGCCATAACGGGGTCCCTGGTCGCAGGAGCCTCAACGCTCGGCAAGACACCCTCACCGACATAAGGCACCAAGGCCAGCATAGGGGGTTCATCGGGAGAAGATAATGGGCTCCCAAACAAAGCCCCAACACGGAGGTGTGCAGAAGCACCACTACGCTGGGAAGAAACACCAACCTTGGCCTTGTGTTCATGAAGACCACCAAGATAAGTAGGTGGTAGAAGATCGGGAGAAAACTGTTACATGACGGCAAGTGTTATAAAATTGGAATAAGTACAGAAAAAATGAAGAAGTATCTCCAACTATTACTTAGCTCGGTTATGGCACTGAAAAGGGGAATAGCGGTTAGAGGTCTCATCAGCATCGTTGGAAGAAGAAGGTTAGCTAACAATGAGGATATTTCAACCTGGGGCACCCAAAACATCTCGAGGTTCAGCAAGATAAATAAATAAAAAGGGTGGGACCAAAAAAACGCTATAACAAATAAACTGTAGAGGAAATCATACCTCGGGCTCACTTTCCTCAACTAGAACAATGGGCAGAGGAACCTCAGATGGAGTAGGTAAATCAGAGGGGACTGAGAGTGTTGTCTCGAGTTGCGTTACCTCTGGTGGCGAAGAGACACCCGCAGGATCAACAACATCACCTCCCACAACAACTTCCCTAGCATGAGGGGAACCTGAACGGCGAGAATAAGTGAGCCCCGTCATGGGGGAACGGGGAGGAGTCACATCGGTATGAGAAATACCAAAGTGTCCCCCCAAAAAAGGGATCACGGGAGGACTAGGGGGGTTTGGTCTTTCCATTTCAATCCCCTGCACCACAGTTGTCAAGATTAAAAAAAAAGCAAATGCAGCCTGCCTTAAACAAAAAAGGGAATGAGTAAACCAAGCATACATACCTCGGATTCAAAGGGGGAATGAGAAGACATGACCACGGGTGAAGAAGGATGAGTAGCAACAACAGAGGGGGCAGGAGTTCGATGCACCTCAGGAGTTTGCTTCTTCTGAGACTTGGTACCCAGAGTCTTCTTCCTTGTCCCCACTGCACCAGTACCAATATCTCGAGGAACCCTTGAACTCTTTATCCTCCTTATCGTTGGCTCCATGGGATCAACCACCACCGTGGGAAAAGCAACCGAAGGAGGAACAATGACAGCGTGCCGTTGATACTCAGCATTTATCCGATCTATCTCCGCCTGGGCTTCGTTCCTTAAGCGCTCATCCATTTCGGCAGACATGGAGGGTGGAACGGAGGCTATGGGGAAGGCTGCCACGGGAGTCTGGGGCTTCTGGGACTTAGATTTTGACTTTGATGTCCCACTCTTGGACATTTTTGCCTTCTTGGCAGGTGGTTGAGAAGTCCCCTCGCTGGTAGCAGCTACAGTTAAAGGGGCATCCTTCTTTGGAGCTGGAGGGGTTTTGGGTTTGGGCGTGGCGACTGGTATCATGAAACAAAGTGGGGGAAGCTCGGTAGGAGGTGCCTTGGGGGTCGTACTTAGAGGAAATTCCATCCCAAGTACGGATTTACCTTTTAGCCCCAACACTAAGGCAGAAAATAAAGAAACGGGAGGATACACTGGATCTCCCTCAATGAACTCAGCAATTTCAGCCTGTTGTTTCGGCCAGTATTTTGTTGCAAACAGAGGGGTCACATCCCCTTGCCTAGTAATACTGGGAATGGTGACTCGCCCAGCCATGGTAGAACTTATCCCCCACGCAGCGGTTGAAGAAAAATGAGAACACGCCTCGCTAAAGGAGACCTTGGGGTTTGACGATTGAAACACTGGACGTGGAGCCCCCTGGTCAAACCCAAACTGGCGGCTATATCGGTTGGGATTATAGTGCTCACTAGTATATCCCCATTAAGTATAAGAAGGCAGATATCCTGGGTAGAACAGAAGGACCACAGCCAGCGAGGGATCCTCAATATCCACGGTAGGGGCCTGTACTACTCTTGCTTTATGTTGAAAAAATCCACAAGTGTCAAAAAAGACTTCCTCCTGATAGGGCCTCATGACAAAGTTCTCAAAACGATCAATCACAGATATTAACTCCTTTCGGCTTTGTTTCCTATGATAAATAAAGGATCGTGGAGGCAGAATTGTCTCCCCCGAAGGAGGGCAGTTGGTTTTGGCCGCTATGGTAGGGAAACGAAAGTAAAGAAAGCCGGTTAAAAGGACGCCATTGGCAAAATTGGCCAAGTTATAACGGCCAAGTGATCGTTCCATGTCGAACAAAGCCCTATCCAGCCAGGTGTAGAGGGATCCCAGGGTAATTGTAGCCAGTGGAAGTTTTATGCCCCGGGCTAAACAAAGGGACATATTGATAAGGTCCCTTCGGGGCTGGTCATTGGGTTTTCCCGTCAAAAGGAAACGGGAGAGAATCACAACAATATAGTCAGGAAGTTCCAATGGTGTACCTTGACCAGGAGGATCTGTTGAAGAACTACCTTCACCAAAACCCTTAAAGAAATAATTAATCAAGGGAGAGAAAGTAGCCTTGTTGGACGAACCGATGCAGCTTGAGCATATACGATCCAACTCCAAACGATCGACAGTCTCTTGAGCATCAAGAGCCTCATCGGTATAGGGCTCATGACCTGTTGCATCAAGGCCCAGGAGCTCGCATACGTCTTCCAAAGTTATGGTGAACTCACCCCACGCAGCAAGGAATGTATGAGTAGTAACGTTCCATCGAGAGACCATGATAGGAAGAGTAGCATTGTTCTTCGAAAGAGTGAACCCACCAAACCATTTAGCCCGTTGCAACCCAAGCTTGGTGAGAATATCAGCATAAGAACTTTACATATGGGAGTTCTAGGCAGCAAAGTGGGCAGGAGATCCCCCGGGCGCTTCGAAATCAATATGGGACCATGGGAAGTCCCCTCGCTCCAAGTGAAATCGCAGAGTCCCCTCTGGAGGAAGAAATCCCCACTCAGAAGAATCTTAGTCTTCATCACCCAACAGTAAAGCGTCAAACTTAGAAGAAAAATGCACAATCTTGCAGGCAACAGCAAAATCATCACCTTCTCCAAAAATAGGAGAGCGACGATAAAACCTCAGCTGTTCCTAGCGGGCAACATCCAAGGCGGAGACAGAAGTAGTGGTAGCAGACGGAGCACCGGTAGCGGAGATAGAGAGGTTGCTGAAGGATGCCATGGAAAATGACGATAAGATAGCATAAAAGCTTCAAGCAAGAGGGGTTTGAAGAACGAGAATGGAAGATCACGACCACAGGTGGTGGTTTAGAAGATGAGAGGGGAAGAAGGCAAGCAAGAGCTTATCAACAATGGAGTTCTTGCAGGCTTTCTCTCTCTAAAAAGTAAATGGAAGTTTGAAGAAGATAGTAACAGAGTAAGAGAAAAAAGGTTTTAAGTGTTTAGGTATAGCCGTTTGAAATTTTGGAGTTCGTCGTTTAAGTTTTCCACTAACGCACGTGCAAGGTCACCTGCAATCATTTCCAATGGACACGTGGAACTTCAGGAAGTGGTTTGAAAGTTGAAAAGACAGCGCCACGTCATTAATGAGGTGACACCTGGGGAACACAAACCGTTGCCTTCCTAAGCAAGATTGAGTTTTGGGGCTAAAAATATTTTTGTCAGACATATCCAATAAACACTTAAGGAAGAAGATGTCCCAACGGTTCCAAAAGGCTACGATGTTCCCTCGTCATAAGTTAAAACGTTGTTTAGATAAGACTCGGGTACATCGGGGAGAATTCTAGAACCTCTTAAAGACTCTAACGCTCTGGTCCTGAATAAAGGAGAAGAGGCCTGAGTCTTTTCACATAGAGAAAGGTCCATCGGTTTGAGATGTTTCGTGCAGACATTACTTGTCCCAAGAAAATCTGTCCACGAGGGGGCAAATGTAGAGGGGGCTTGAGGGTAATATTAAGATTAGGGGTAAATCCCTAAATTAGCAATAGTGTTTAAGATCAGTCGACCGAGGCAGCTCAGGCGTGGCAACTCAGCGCAGCAGTTGGGCGCGACAGCTTATATTTTTAGCTTGTTGTATTAATCATATGGTACTTTTTATTTGACTGTAAGCTGTAACGGTTGTAATGACATAACAATAATAATAAGTGAGTTTGTGTGAGGTCAAACGGTACTTACGAGAGACCAGGATTGGCAGGGCCTGGAAGAGCTTTCATGCTCTATCGAATGACCTCACCGTGGGAACTTTAGAGGGACTTGGCTTGGAGGATTGAGAAGTAAGGCACCGTTGGGGCTTGTCCTGATCATCTTAGATACACCTGGTAAAACACCGAAGGACCTTGATTGTGGAACCTCGGGTGGAGCAACTTCGGGTTCCATCGAGCGTTAGGCTATGAACCAAACAATCCTCTACTTAATATCACATCTACTGTAGATGATGTCACTATCCAGCCAAACAATGTCAGACACGCACTTGAGTAAACCACCATGGTATTTGGGGCTGTCAAGCAGTTGGTGAGCCACCTCTGTGACAACAGCCCCCTCCCTGACACATAGTGGTCAGGCAAAAGGCATGTCTTGGCATTTAATGTTTATGACGTGGAGCCAACTAGTACATCATGCATTTAATGCTAAGACATAAAGTATGAGGGATGTCTTTCATAGTTTTAATGACTGAGTCGCCTCGGGGATGGCGTGGGGGGCTATTTAAGGATCCCAACCACCCTTGGGGAGAGGATGATCTTTTTAGTGATCTTTTGAGATTTCAGAAGTAAGGACTAGAGAAAAATACACACTCAGGGAGAGTAATTGCGAACTAGAGGGTTTACTCACCCACCATTGTTACTTATTACGAAGCTTTTAATACTTGACAGAGATTATTGAGAGTGTTACGTGTGTTTCTACCTGCCTACCAAGGTGTATCTAGGGTGCTTACTTCTCTCTCCCTCTACCTAAGTTACTCCTAGAGTTCATTAATATACCTTGAGTTATACACGAGAGATTTGTGAGTTTAAACCGAGTTCATCTTCATTGGGTTTGTGTATGTATATCCTATCATTAATCCAAAGCTTTGGCCAAGATTAGCTTATCATTACCATACTCAAATAGGGGTTACGCCTCCATCTATAATCTAAACTACCCTCCTACAACATGTTAAAAATTATAATCTAAAGTAATTCTAATCTTGATGATTGATACACCTGGTGGGCAGAGCATCCTATACACAATATCATATCAATCTTTTACAGTAAGCAATACAATCAAATTCAAGGCAAAAGTAAACTTTTCATGTAATTTAGAGCTTCCAAAATAAAAGAACTCAACTTTTCATCTTTTCATGTATTTTAGAACTCCAAATAAAATTAAATAAACGAAAGCAGAGAAGAAAAAATAAATGAGTACTAAATAGGATCCACGACATCCGAGTTCATTTTCTCAATTGACCTACAATGACAACAAAAGATATTAGCAAAACAAATCAGCTTATGATATAAGGAATAAAATAAAAAAACGATTATCAATCTTAAATATTAAGACCATTACAATCTATATTTCTAAGACAGTAAGAATCAGTTGCATACCTTGAAACCAATATCAAAGCATGTTCCACCATTAGTCAATCCAAAAGCATTTGAGATCCAGTTTTTTTTCTTCGACTCTCAATTGTTTTCTTCACAAATTATCAAAAAAATAAGAATCAACATACTTGGTATTAGTTTTCAACCTTATAGTTTAGTTTGCATTTTCAACCTGAAAGATTTTAGAACACCTACATGGGATAATTTTATTCAAATGGGACAACTGCATTATTTGAAAATCTAAATAAAAAATAACTCAATGGTTTTACAGCACCAATTATGATTTCAAACATTGAATCTGATTTTAGAATCTCATTTCAAACATTGAATCCGATTTCAAACCTGCTATGATTTTACTGTATTGAAAACCTCACTTTAGTACATGAATTGAAAACCCTACGAACAAAATCGACCAACTAACAAACAAACAAAATATAAATTCTAAATTAGTACATGAAAGGTTGAAACAGAATTAAACAAATAATAAGAATAAAGAACAAATGATTAGTAAAAGTTAGTACCTGTTTCTGATGAATTTCTTGTGTAATCCAAACTCTATTCGGTAACCACAAACACGAAATAATTAACAAAATAATCAAAAACAACTTAAAAATCAAATATCAAAATAATCGCACCACCCCAAACCCTATTCATATGTGTGCGTGTATTGACATATCTGAAAAATAAAAAATCGCACCATCAAACTATCAGAACATCACAAATCACACCATCAAAAATCAGAAATTGCACCATCAAAATTGAAAAATCGCACCCATGAAGCAAACACATTTGATGGTGCAATTTTTGTGTGTGTGGGAGAGAGGAAGATCAGGTGCAATTTTTTTTGTGTGTGTGTGTAAAAGAGAGGGGGATTACCTCATGAGCGTGGGGGGATTACCTCGTGGGAGGGGGCGGCGACAGTTGTGAGAGGGAGAAAGTAAAGGGGGTGCACGGAGAGGGAGAGAGAGACAATGAGGGAGGCACCGAATGAGTGAGAAAGATATTAGGGTTAGGGCCCATTTGGGGGGTCTCACGCGTGTATTCTTCAAATACTTTTATTATCAAGGTGTGGTTGGATAAGAACCCTTGGATTGTTCGCATGGCAAAATATAAACCCTTTGATTATTTTGATAAGATAAGATAAGATGTTATTATTCATAACACCATTGTCCAATATTATATATATATATATATATATATATATATATATATATATATATATATATATATATATATATATATATATATATATATATACAGTCCTACTCTTGTGCGGACTAGTCCGCATTTTAAGAGTGCGGACCAGACATGTGTCACCTGGAGGTAAGCCCAGCAAAGAGAGAGAGTGTCCCTATAATTTATGTGATAATTTCTATATGCACCGTTAGGTGACACATGTCCGGTTCGCACTATTAAAATGCGGACTAGTCCGCACAAGAGTAGTATTATATATATATATATATAGGCAAGTCTTGTGCACATCAAGTTTACATACTTGCTGGAGCAAATTTATTTTTTTAAATATTAAAAAAAAAAATTTGAGTTCAATTTTTTATGTGATATTTAAATATTTCAAGGGATCCATATAAAAAATCAGCTAAAAAAACTTTTTTGTTATTTTAAAAAAATCGGTCAAACTTATTCAGCTTTAAAAGTACTTTAAAAGCGACAAAAGTTTGATCAATTTTTTTAAAATAGCAAAAAAGGTTTTTTTTAGCTTTTTTTTGTTCCTTAAAATGTTTAAATACCACACAAAAAAATTTTACTTAAAAAAATTGTTTACTATGTCAAAAATTCGGTGTGAAAACTTGGTACACAAACTTGACTGTGCACATAACATCTCTCTCTCTCTCTCTCTCTCTCTATATATATATATATATATATATATATATATATATATATATATATATACTGCTCTTGTGCCGACTGCCTCACATTTTAACCGTGCCGACTGGACATGTGTTATCTGACGGTGAGGGTAGAAAAGAAAGAAAGTGCCTATAATTTAGCCGATAATTATATCGGCTAAATTATATGTACATAAAAACACTCAATGTGTGCCGCTAGCGCGAACCTTTAAAAATAAGAAAATATTGGTTAAATGGATGTTTGAGGGACTTTTGGGAACAAAATAAAAAGGCTCTCATTAAATGTGAATTAAAAATGTTTGAGGAACTTTTTGTTAATTGATCCTTATATATATATATATATATATATATATATATATATATATATATATATATATAAAATGACGGTGACCCAGAGAAAAGAGAGAGAGTGCCGATAATTTCTGGGCTCACCACCAAATGACACATATCCAGTTCGCACTGTTATTATGCAGGATAATGCTCTATGTGCTTGTATATATATATATATATTCAAAAATGAACCTAAAAGATCATTTTAATAAACTTTAACAAAAAACACATTAACAACAACCTAAAAGATGACACGAGTACTTCTTACTACACACGTCTTACCCGGCTCTAGGTGATCCTAAAATAATACTTGATAGAAAGACTCACCCAACTCTAGGTGATTCAAAAGTCGTGGGATGGGACGAGGATATGTCCGTTACTGTTGAGAAGTTAGTTTACTCAAACAATGAAATGAATTTATTTGTTATCAGCATATTGGGAATGCCTGGTCAAGGGAACACCACCTTGCTAAGTAGTTTACAAAAATGACTTGGTGTCACTAAGCTTTTAAACGAGACGGTATAATCTCTCACCAAAGGCAAAACCTGTTCCCATTTGTCAAACATAGAGGCCATTGTTGAGAAGCTTAAAGCATTTCTAGAGGGAAAGAGATGTTTAATTGTACTTGATGATGTATGGAATGAGGATCCATCAAAATGGGAGTCCATGAAAGATTCTTTAAAAGAAACTGGTGCTTCCAGGCGAAGCAAAATTATGATGACCACACGCAGTGAAAAAGTTGCTTTAACAATGCAAGCATATCTTGCCTACCCATTGAAAAGACTGTGAGAAGAGGACAGTTGGACGATGTTTAAGCAAATAGCATTTGCAAGTGGCGGAGCAATAGATACGGAGATTTTGGTGGGTATTGGTAGAGAGATTGTGGGAAGTTGTAAGGGTCTACCTTTAGCAGTGAAGACTGCAGCAGGTTTATTGTACTCTAAGAAGTCTGCAAATGAGTGGAGTCAAATGTTGGACTCGTTAGAACATATAAGTAGAAAAGTCCTACTCAACTTGAAGTCGAGTTATGATTTTACTATAATTTAGAGTCATCATCTTTAAAACAGTGTTTTGCAAGTTGTTCTTTTTTCCCAAAAGATTCCAACATTAATAAAATTAAATTAATACAAATTTGGATGGCTCTAGGATTGCTTCACCCTCCTAAAGGGAATGATTTGGTGATGGAGGATATGGGTAACTACTATTTTGATACGCTATTGTTGAGATGCAGAGAAGGATGGGTCGGGGAACATTAGAAGTTGCAAGATGCACGATCTTGTGCGCGATCTTGCACTAGATATATCGAAGAAAAGTTTTTGGAAATCGCGTGCACTATTTTTAAAAGATGATCTCATTGGCAACATTTGGACTAATTTCAAACGCTTACGTGTTCTAATTTTGGTTACTAATAGGATCAAACCGTTGCCAGGTTCAATAGGGGAGCTGAAATATTTAAGACATCTTCACATCTCGCAGGCTAATAATAGATTCCATATTCTACAGCTTCCAAAAAAGATAGGGAGCTTGGTGAACTTGAAAAACATTTATATTTTAAGGATGGTGTAATGTGAAATTCCACCACTTGGGCATCTTTCATTTCTCGAGGTTATTAAGATAACAGATGCAAAGAATGTGAAACTTATTGGGAATGAATTCTATGGGAAGCATGTAGTCGGTGACGGTGTAATATTTCCGGCACTATGAGTACTCACTCTATATTATTTGTCAACGCTAGAGAAATGGTTAGAGTGTCCATTACCATCAACAAAAATTGCATTTCTTTACCTTGAGGATTTGAGTATTTATTGGTGTTCACAGTTGATAACTCTGCAAAGCCATTTTCCATCCATTAAGGAATTGAATATTTTTGGTATCGGCAACAGCTTAGCACTCGAAAATATTAGTAAACTGACCTCTCTCATATATCTATATGCGGGAGATGTGAAAGGCTCAGAGTTTCAGTTTATAGTAGACGAGTTTTTGGGAAACCATAAATTACTTAGAAAATTGAGTTTTTATAATTGTGACGGGCTATCATATTTACCAACCCATATGGATGTTAAGGATTTAAAGTCAAAATTTTCCCTAAGCTGGCGTGTTTACCAAACTTTGCGAGTCTTGAAAGATTGCGTATCTCTGATCTAATCTAATAACATAATATAATTTTGGTATCTCTTTAGAGAATCTGTCACGTGGCATCATAATTAAGTTGGACAACTATTACTCAAAAACATTAAATATATTTTGACAGGGAAAAAAATTGGGAACCGTGCAAAGCCTTAAGTAGAGAGGTGAAAAGTCCAAAAAGTCTCTCTTTTATTTCTTTTAACCTATGTTTTGCCGTGTAAATGATGTGTAAGACATAAATGAGGGCTTTTCTTCTTTTCTTCTTTTCTATGACCCTTCACTTCCTATTCCCAATTCCCAATTTCCAATTCCCTTTGCATCGTTTTTTTCACTTTTGAATAATATAAGATGCCAAAAAAGGAGAGAAGAGAAACAAATGGTGAAAAGAAATGGGTGGGCGATGTAACAGATTGTGGGGAGAGTAGAGAAAAAGAGAGAAGAGAAATGGATGGTGAATGGGGTTTTCCATTTACCTCTTTTTCCAATCTTCCTCCTTCCTCCTTCCTCCTCCATGTCTTCACTCAATCGAATTGAACATTTGCACTTTAAAAAGGTTTGTTTCTTCTTTAACTCATTTTTTTTTTTACTTTATTAGATTTTTCGGAATACCCAATTATCTTCATCTATATTCAATTTTGGGGAGAAGAAGACGATATATATATATATATATATATATATATATACATGGAATGAGATTTGAAATTTTGTGTATAAAGGTTTTTATTCGAAATCAATTTTTTTGGAGCAAAGGTTTATCGACTCGGTAGATGATATAAATTTGTTTTTGTGTTTGATTGGGTTTAATAGGATGATATTGTGATGCATTCAGAAATTAACATTTTAAAAATCTTTGTAATGTGTTAAATATTTTTAGGGGCAGATGGGGAAATGGAGAGGCGTTTGTGAAGTCCCGGTCAAGATTACCTACTTGCAAATTTGGATTTTGTCAGTTCTAGGGGTTGGAAGACTCTTTTATATCTGAAAACTTTCATACTTCTTTGATTGTAAACTTTTGGGATTTAACTTCTTATATTATGCAAAGAATATGCACTCAAACAAGTATATCATTTAAGGAGCAACCAAAATGAACTTAAATGAATCTACGAGAAGCAGGTACATCATTTGATTTAAACCATCTAAAATGACAGCTAAAAGAAATTAGAGTTTTACAATCTGAAGAAATCATTTGATTTGGGTTGTTGATTTAAAGAAATTATGATCCATTACTTTTCATAAATGCAGTCACGAGAAGGAAATAATGTCACTCCGAATATTTTTGGATCTCAAATGAGATGACGACAATGATTGAAGGACTGTTCTAGTTTTTACGTTTACTTTTTTTATCCATTTTGAGTTCAATTATTTAAGTTCACCAACTAAAATTTGTCACAATTCTTTACTTTATTACTGTAAAACTCATTTGCCTTTAAATGCAAATATCAAATCGACGTGAAATGGTATTATGAATGTTATATATATTTATGTTTGATTTATTTTATAAATTTTTCAGCACGTAGAACATATACCTACTATATATTTGTTCATGAAAAATAAATACATTGAACATCAAGAATTTTTTAATGCCCGCACATCGTGCGGGGCTATAAACTAGTAACATAATATAATTTTGGTGTCTCTTCAAAGAGAATTGACACGTGGCAATACCATTAATTGCACATCCAAATAGTGTGAGGATGACACGTGGCACAGTAATAAAGGCTTAGCTTAATTCTAGTCCCGTTCAATTTCTCTCCAGCGTCTCAATGTTTACAATTCTTGGAAAACTAACTTCTTGGAAAGCCAAGAGTCTAAAAAATATTGGTAGACGTTTTGGAAAACTAAATTCTTGGAAATCAATAATAAAGGCCATTTCTTTCTCTTTTACATCAATTACTCTTTTTGGTTTTGTGTTACTAAATGTTGGTAGACGTTTCCGTTCCTGACATCCATTTGGAAGCTAAATAACAAGTATGGGAAATGCATTGGATGCATTAAAGTGGAACACAAATACAACTTTTGCATTAGAAGGTAAGGATTTGTGAGATTTGATTTTTATAGATTTGATGGGTTTTAATGTATTGTTTTTGTTTGTTGATCTTTTCTTTTTTCATGAAATTTGATGATAGTGTTTTATCTATTAGAAAATAGTTTTTTAGGTTAAAAATTATTTTTTTTCTTTAGAAAATTATCTTAATTTTTCTAGAAAATATTTTTTTATTGATTTCGGGAGATTTGGCTTTTTGAGGTTAATGTTTTTTAATCCAAATTTTTAGATTTTTTATAGATTGTTGGATGAAGTTTTTTTTTCTTTTTTTTTTCTTGAGATTTGATGATAGTTTTTTAACAATCAGAAAACATTTTTTCTAGATAAAATTTATCTTTTATGGAAATCATTTTTATTTTGCTAGAAATATTTTTTTGGATGAAAACAATTTTTTTTTTGCAAGAAATCTTTTATCAATACTATTTTTTTTATGTTTTTTTTAATCAAGATTAGATTTTTTATTTTTGGAAATTGATTTTCTTTTTTATTGTTTTAAATATTTTTTTCTGTTATGAACTAAATGATCATAGAAAGAGTAAAGAGAAATATAGAGAAAGGAAGTGTTCTCTATTGATTGGTGTCTAACAAATGGGGATGGGGGGGGGGGGGGGGTCACCCCTTATTTATAGTACAAGTTAGTAGAATCCTAATAGGAGTGGACATCCACTTAAATAGGATAAATACAATATTTATAACACTCCCCCTTGGATGTACACCATATCCACCATTCAATGATTATTGCCTCATTAAAACCTTACTAAGGAAAAACCCATTGGGAAAAAACCGTAGTGAAGGAAAAAGAGTACAATTTACTGTGACCATTGAGTCGGTGTTGGACGTGCTTAATGCTGCCTCGTTAAAACCTTTACTAGGAAAACCCAGTGGGAAAAAAAACTAGTTAAAGGAAAAAGAGTACATCGCACAAATGTCCCAAATTACATGTTCTTGTATCCTCCCCCTGATAAGATGCTCCCCCTGATTGATATGTCCAATTTCACCGTTGGTGGAGCCGACGCATTCCAATCTCGTACGCAAACTTCTGAAATGTTGCCTTTGGCAGTGACTTTGTGAAGAGATCAGCGAGGTTATCACTTGAACGAACTTGCATGACTTCAATCTCATTTTTCTTCTGAAGCTCATGAGTGAAGAAAAACTTTGGTGAAATGTGCTTGGTTCGGTCTCCTTTGATGAATACTTCTTTAATTTGTGATATACATGCTGCATTATCTTCATAGATTGTACTTGGAATATCTGTAATAGAAGACAATTGACAAGAACTACGGATATGCTGAATTAAAGATCTCAGCCATACACATTCACGGCTAGCTTCATGAAGAGCCAAAATTTCAGAGTGATTAGAAGAAGTAGCTACTAAAGTTTGTTTAGTAGAACGCCAGGAAATAGCAGCATTACCACAAAGAAATACATAACCGGTCTGAGATCGACCCTTATGAGGATCAGAGAGATATCCAGAATCTGCATAACCAACTAATTTGGAACTATTAGAGTTATATGAATAAAATAAACCCATGTCAGTGGTTTCACGTAGATATCTTAGGATATGTTTGATACCAACCCAATGACTTTTGGTTGGTTCAGAACTATATCTAGCAAGCAGATTCACAGAGAATGAAACATCCGGCCTAGTGCATTGCGCCAAGTACAATAATGCACCGATTGCACTTAAATAGGGTACTTCTGGACCCAATATTTCCTCATCTTTTTCTTTAGGACGGTATGGATATTTCTTTATGTCCAAAGACCGAACAACCATGGGGGTACTTAGGGGATGCGCCTTATCCATATTAAAACGTTTTAATACATTTTCAGTATAATTAGACTGATGGACTAAAATCCCACTAGAATTTTTCTCGATCTGCAGGCCGAGACAAAATTTAGTTTTCCCAAGGTCTTTCATCTCAAATTCTTTTTTCAAATAGTTCGCAGTTGTTTCGAGCTCTTCTGGAGTTTCGATTAAATTTATGTCATCCACATAGATTGCTACTATTGTATATCCTTTTGAGGATTTCTTTTATAAATACACAAGGGCAAATTTGATTATTTTCATACCCTTCCTTAGACAGGTATTCACTAAGACGATTGTACCACATTCTTTCGGATTGCTTTAAACCGTACAATGAACGTCTCAGTCGTATCGAGTACGTACTCCTCGGCTTTGCTTCAGGCAAAGGAAATCCTTCAGGGATTTTCATGTATATTTCTGTGTCTAAGTCCCCATATAAATAAGCGGTCGCAACATCCATGAGTCTCAAATCAAGATTTTCAGAGACCGCTAAGCTAATCAGATATATGAAAGTTATACTATCCATAACAGGGGAGTATATTTCCTCAAAATCAATCCCAGGTTTCTGTGAGAAACCTTGTGCCACAAGTCGTGCCTTATATCGAGTGATTTCATTCTTCTCGTTTCCTTTTCTTATAAAAACCCATCGATAACCTACCGGGTTAAAACCTTTCAGGGTTTGTACTATAGGTCCAAATACACCACGTTTATTTAGAGACTCGAGTTCTGCCTTGATGGCAATTTCTCATTTTGGCCAATCTACTCTTTGTCGACATTCATTTAGAGTACGTGGTTCAGTATCATTATCACTGCCCTTTGAAATTTGTGTAGCTACTGCATATGAAAAAACATCATCAATGACAGTTTATTTTCGATCCCACATTTCTCCCGAAATGTATAAAATATAGAGATCTCGTTATTATTATAAGGTACCTTTGCCTCTTCAGGGGCTTGTATAGTCACTTCAGTGACTTGTGTGTTTTCAGAAATAATAACCTCTTCAGGGGTTTCAGAGAAAGTGGATCTTTTATTCATAACCTCTTCTGGAGGGTGATTAGGGCATGATTTTTCATTTGATCTCCGCTTCCGGGGAGCAGAGTCTTTGGAACCTACAGGTCTTCCACGCTTCTGGCGTGCAACAGATTCATTTGCTGCTGATGTCAATGTTTGTCCCACTGGTACATCAATTCTTGCAGGCACATTTGCAGCGGGTACATGAGACTTGGTTACTTTTGCAGCATCATTGAATGCATCGGGTAATTTATTTGCAATTTCCTGAAGATGCAATATCCTTTTCACTTCATGCTCACATTGAGTAGTACGAGGGTCTAGATGAGACAAAGTGGAAGTGTTCTATGTTAATTCTCGCCGTTCTTCAGGAAAGGACCGTACTTCTGGTACGTTCTTTCCTCCCCCTAACGGCGGGAAGAGTGTCTCATCAAAATGACAATCCGCAAATCTAGCGGTAAATGTATCACCTGTCAGTGGCTCAATATAACGAATAATTGAGGGCGAATCATAACCAACATTTATTCACAAATGACGTTGGGGACCCATATGAGTTATTTATGATTCGATGTAACATGTTTGATCTAGGGTGACCCAATCGGTTATGCCACAACATTAAATTATAAGGATCATTGAGCTTCCGGTTCATGACAGTATGTGATTTTACAATATTAATAGCTATATGGTATAACCCCATGGATAAAGCTGGCAATTTCTCTAGTGTGAGCTTCTGGCTTCCAACACTATAAGTAATGCAAATGAACTCTTTATTACCTTCATTACATGTTTCATTATGATACCCGTTCACTCTTATGTACTTAAAACTCAATAAATTTCTTCTGGAATTTCTTGAGTATATAGCTTTATTTATGAATAAGTGGGTACCATTAGGTAACACCATCAAAACTTCGAGTTTTAATTTATCGCGCATTTTAGTTAGATCTGCAAGCCCAAACAACCATAAATAGCATGAATTTTATATCCCAAATAAAAAAAAATATTTTGTGAACTTCTGGTCACAATATTGAATATGAATCTTCATATCACAAATCAATGATAATTGGGGTAATCATGGTCTATAACCTTTCAATTTGACAATCAAAACTTTAGGTTTGATTGTGATATATTTTCTTTTGTCACTTTAGGCCCAAATAATTTATGTACTCAACATTCCCAAAATTTGAACGGAGAAATTCAATTTCCATATTGGAATAATTATTAGAGAACTTCAGGCCCCAATAATGATAACTTCATATCATAACATTAAATATTTAGAGACGTTTAACAACCGTCCAATTATATTCAAACTTCAAGTTTGATACGGGTTAAAATTGTTTGGAACTTCAGGTCCAAAAATAGAAATAATCCTTACGGAATATGTACGATCCTTACCCGTATTATATAAGTAATCAAAACTTCATGTTTGATTACAAAATTATTGGATCTCCGGGTCCAAATTATAAATAATTGTGATTGGACTTTTAGTATTCTTTGCCCTGTTAGAAAAATAATCAAAAACTTCAAATTTGATTTTAGGGCATATTTCATTGTCATGTTCAATAATTTGAACAATAATTAAGGACTTTTAATCCCAAAATAATTTGGAAATTTCAGGTTCCAAATGAAAAAATTGACATGGGAACTTCAGATCCCAAATTAAATAGCAATTCGGAGCTTCAGGTCCGAAATTTAAATGTAAATTAGGAACTTCGGGCCCTAATTTTTAATTAATTGTTGGGAAGCATATTGTATATGGAACATGAGGTCCAAAAATTTATTGAACTTCGGGTTCAATTTTATTAATGTCTTGGGATTTAAAAATCCCCACCCCATTGTGTCAAAGCTTCAGGTTTGATCACAAATATAAATTTGGAGCTTCAGATCCAAATTAAACTATTTGAGTATGTTTAATGTCCCAAATTAAAATAACTATTTGGGGACTTCAGGTCCCAAATGTAAATAGCCATTAGAAAGTCCCAAAAAAAAAACTAATTGAGAGTTTGAGACCCCAAATATCAAATTATATTGGGAACTTCAGGTCCCAAATTTTTAAATCAAAACTTCAAGTTTGATTTTTCGCCACAGTCTATTATTGTGTCCAAAATCTTGAACATCAATTGCGCACTTCTGGACGCAAAAATTTAAATAAGAATTGGGAACTTTAGGCCCAAATTATTGAGATCTTTAGGTCCTCAAAATCAAAACTTCTAGTTTGATTTTATGCGACATTTTATCATGTTCAAAAATTGAACATCAATTATTGAAACTTCTGGTTCAAAATTGAATATCATGTAGGAACTTCAGGTCCTAATTACTGAGATCTTCAGATCCTCAAAATCAAAACTTCTAGTTTGATTTTACGAAACATTTTATCATGTTCAAAAATTGAACATTAATTGTGAACTTCAGGCCGCAAAAATTTAAATAAGAATTGGGAACTTCGGGCCCAAATTATTGAGATCTTCCGCTCTGATTTTATGGTACATGTTATTATCATGTCCAAAAAAAAAACATACAAAGGTTAAATCCAGTATTAGTCCAATATTTAAATGGAGATGGAAAAAAAAAATTCAGTCCGAATAAATTTTAGTCAACAAAAATTTTAGTCCAAAGTAGACACCTAACAAATAGTTCCAAGATCTAAAAAGGGTCCAAATAAAAATACCTCAACATAAGCACTATATAAAATGGTACACAATATGTGGAACTGAAAAGACAACACTTAAGAGTGTCAAAACGAACAGATTAATATTTTTCAAACAAAAATTGTTCTGCAAAAAAAGTTTGATTTCTAATCAACAACTGTTAAAATCTTTTTAATCCGACCAAACCAGGTCTACTAAGACATAATTTCACCAAATAAACAAGCAGTAATAGTTTTGTTTTACACATATCAACAACAAAAATCAATCCAGAATTTAATATCTCAACACAAGCGGATCTTGTGCAACAAAAGTTTAGAAAAGCAAAAATCAATTTTTTTTCTTTTTCGGATCCAATGTTTAAGAAAACAAATTTAGAGAATTCGTGTTTGAGGACGGACCTATACCAGATCTTAAACACTAAACTAATATATAACAAATCTATATATATATATATATATATATATATATATATATATATAATATTGTTACCTAAAAAAAAACATGTCCACCGGATATAACACCGGATCGGGGAGGAGAACACCGCTGAAAAAGCACCAAGTCGGAACTGACACTCGACTCCAAACCACACCGGAACACCAAAGAAATTCAACCGAGGCTCAAGACAGCCACATCCACAACCCCCTTATGTTTTTCTTACCCGAAAATTAGAAGAAAACTTTGAAACCCAACAACTCAAATGGTCTGATGCGTAGGTAGCTGCTACAAGCTAAAAAGAATCTTATATACAAATACAAAACTAAAGATCTTACAAAGTAGTGTTTGGATTTTACAAAGCTCTCAAATAAATCTCAAGAATTTAGAGAGAGAAAAATAAATGGAGGCTTAAAACAAAAGAGAGAGAGAGTTAAAAATGCCCGCAACTCTCTATCTTTAGAGAGAGAAAGATATAAACCTTTTTTTTTTGTTGATTGAGCACTCGTGCTGATAACTAGGGGTGCACATGGTTCGGTTCGGTTCGGTTCCACTACGGAACCAGAACCAGAACCGAAATTGATCGGTTCCATGGTTTTGGAACCAGAACCAGAACCAAAATTGGTCGGTTCGGTTCGGAACCGAACCATCGGTTCTCGGTTTGGTTCGGGTTGGTTCATGGTTCTGATTCTTGGTTCTGGTTCGCGGTTTGGGTTGTGGTTCTAGTTTGCGGTTCTAGTTCGCGGTTCTGGTTCGCGGTTTTCATTAATGGTTCTGGTTCGTGGGTTGGTTCTCGGGTTGGTTAATGGTTCTGGTTAATGGTTATGGTTAATGGTTCAGGTTCATGGGTCGGTTCTTGGGGTCGGTTCTTTGGTTCGGTTATTCGGTTCGGTTATTCGGTTCGGTTTTTTGGTTCGGTTCCATGGGTTCGGTTCGGTTTTGTTCAGGTATAAAACCGAGAACCGAACCGAACACTTCGGTTCTCAATTTTTTGGAACCAGAACCAACCCGTGGAGAAAAAAAACCGAACCAACCCAACCCAACCCACGAAGGTCGGTTTGGTTCGGTTCTTCGGGTTAACGTTTTTTTTGCACACCCCTACTGATAACGTGTTATGAACTAAATGATCATAGAAAGAGTAAAGAGAAATATAGAGAAAGGAAGTGTTCTCTATTGATTGGTGTCAAACAAATGGGGGGGGTCACCCCTTATTTATAGTACAAGTTAGTAGAGTCCTAATAGGAGTGGACATCCACTTAAATAGGATAAATACAATATTTATAACATTTTCTGCTTTGTCTGTATATTCCAAATTTTTTGCTATTATTGAATATTTTTCCTGAATTTGTTATAAATCTGTTTTTTTATTGGAAATCTATTTTGTTATTGGAAATTCATATTTTTCATTATTTTTTTCAAACTTATTAGAATATTTATTCAGTTTGCAAGTTTTTAAAAAAAATAGTTTTTCAATTTATTGAATATTTTTTTATGTATTTTCAATATTTTTATTTGTTTTTCTGCCTTTTCATATATTCTTCAGATTTTCGGTAATTATTGAATATGTTTTTCTATTTTTTATTAGAAATTTGTTTTTAATTGGAAATCTACTTTGTTATTGGAAATCGATTTTTCTGCAATATTTTTTCAAACTCTATAAAAATATTTATTCACTCTATAAAATATTTATTCAGTTTGTTGCAGACTGTTATTGGAAATCTATTTGGTTATTGGAAATTCATATTTTGCATTATTTTTTCAAACTTTTTAGAATCTCTATTCACTTTGCAAGTTTTTTTAAAAAATAGTTTTTCGATTTATTGAATATTTTTACTTATTTTTCATATTTTTTTTTTTTATTTTTTCTGCCTTTTTTTTATATTTTTCAGATTTTTGGTAATTATTGAATATGTTTTTATATTTTTTATTAGAATTTTTTTTAATTGGAAATCTACTTTGTTCTTTTAAAAATATTTTTCAGATTTTTATGTAGATTTTTTTTTTGTATTTTTATAATTTTAATAGGAAATATATTTTTTTAATTGAAAATCTGTTTTTTTGTTGGAATTTTTTTTTTTATCAATTACAAATCTGTTTTTTTTTTAAATTGAAAATATTTGCTTACATTATTTCCTTTAATTCTCAAAATGGAAAAACAATGTTAAAATTTATTGCACAGTACTGTGTGCTAGCTTATTTTTCACACGTCATTCGTTTAGAAGTGCCTCAAGAAAAATTGGGCACAAATGTGAATGCAAAAAATAAGGATGCAGGGTCTTTTTTTTTTTCTGGACTATTATTGTCAATTAATATCTTATGCAATATTGCAGCTACCCCATGTAGCATATGCTTTTACAAGGGCCTTTGGAATGCTTAGTGCTGAATGGTGTTTAAATTTGCACTATTTGTGGCTAGAACTCTTCAAGCAGAAGCTCTAATGCATCTTGGGATCCATATAAGAGTTTTAAGTGATTATTTATTTATTTATTACGCAACACGTTCACACGACTCAAATTTGACACGAAAGTAGTGGGTTTGGGTTAACCGTATGATCTAGACACAAACATACATATGACACAAAATCAACACTAATTTGCCGTTGGATTATCTTTATCTTATAATTGTGAACTCTCTAAGGATTGACACGTGGCAACATCATTAATCACACCTATTTTTATGCAACAACATGGATTACAATTAAATGTTGATTTCCCATACACGATATTAGATAAGATGCAACCCCCTTGCACTTAAGTTTTGACTCTTCATTTCTCACTCCTCATTGCACGTAAGTTTTGACCCTTCACTTCTCACTCTTTATATAATGTTCATTTCTCACGGTTCATTTCACTTGAGATGAAAAACAAGCTATATAATATGCTTCAAGAAAGGTGGTAGTTGTTTCTGGAGATGCATGATGTGTAGTTGAGATTTGTAGGCGTGCATCTGAACTTGCAAATTATTGTATAAAGAAATTAACTTCTGCTTCTGCAGGAAACGATCTTATTGGTATGGTAGAGGTTGAAGCAGCTATACAAGAGATGTTCTAGGCTCCTCATATTCAAGTAATAAGAAGTTGTTCCAAGTTGAGCAAGATATTCATGGGTGTTATGGTACATGAGGTGACTTTGAATAAGCGAGGGGTTTTAAAGGTTCATTTGTTAGCATTATACATGAAAATCTTTTTTGTGTCTTTTTTTTCTTCGTACGAACTCATATTTTTAACATTATGAGTAGCTTTCTTTTTTCTTTTTAGAAATATTCATTTAGATGTGTATATTAATTTACATTTATTCATGTAACATTTGACATCTTTTTAAAATACAAAGAAGTGACATCTTTACAAATAAATTTATGCCATTTAAGAAACAAATTACATAAAATATATATAGAAAAAAAAACTTTAAAACGCCCGCGCATTGCGCTGGTTGAAAACTAGTAATTTAACTTATAATCGGCTCCCTCCCATCCATACGAACACTTGAAATTGATGGCTGTTGAAATTTAACTTGTTTACGCAGTTCAAAAGGAACCTTTACACTTATCGAGGAATTGAGCATAAGTTACTTCTTCGATCTAATGTACATTCCAGATTTACACTCTCTCACATCTCTATGTATACTTCGTATTACAAATTATAATAATTTGAAATTTTTTAACACATAACTATGTATGTCTCTTGATGAATTACTCATTAAAAAGATCCGTATGCCATCTCCAGACCCGTGCTTGCAATATTTTAGAACTTTGGAACTATCGGAGGAGGGAAATTATCTCCTCTGGCCCTCAACTTCTACTTCAAGGGATGATATCCAACATTTAGGTTGCGTTTGTTTTTTTATCTGAATCTGAAATCTGAATACTGAATCTGAAGTCTGAAATATGAATCTGAAAAATACGTTTATTTTTATGTCTAAATATACCTCTAAATGAATGTATTTATACAGATCCAGACTTCAGATTTAGATTTCAGATGTAATTCTACCTCTTAATTATTAAGAGCGAAATATGATCGTTAGCCTCTTAATCGTTTAAAAAAATAAACACTTTTTAGTAACTCTTAAGTCTGAATGGTTCAGATTCAGACTTAAGAGGTAAAAACAAACAAGACCTTAGAGAAAATCCGGTTGGTAGGAAGGCCGAATATCAAGTCTCTATTGGAGAAACTTCAGCATCTCTCTTCATTGACATTTTTGGACCTAAACGGATTTAATGGGTTGGAGGCTCTTCCGGAATGGTTGGGAAACCTCTTGATAGACGGTCATTTTATATTCGGCTCACTTGAACTATACAAAAACTTAAACTATGAATACACTCAATGGGTGAGCATAGCGGTAAGTCGGGTATCGAAAATCCACAGAGACGAGTCGCTAGAATTTATAAGGCTTAATATTCTTAAATAAAAGTGAAAAAGATGATTATACACAAAAAGGGAAAAGATGCATAAAATGAAAATAGTAATCTAGGCGAGGAAAAATAAAGCTAGATTAAGAATGAGAGTAAAAACTATAGGTTGCGTCGAATATCCCTCACCCGAGTTAATTAGTATAAAATGGTTACATGGGTCGACGAGTTATTACAAATGCGTCTCGTTTCGACATTTAATTAAATCAAGGGTTGTCACGCCCCTAAATTTGCATAAAAGCCTAATACGATTTTGGTGTCAATAAATACCTCGAAAATTACGCACGCAAGTTCGTAAGCACTGAACGTACATGATATGCCCCGTCAAATCCCCTAGGCATAATAACTAGGACAACGCACCCGAAATAGACCTGTAAACACCATCACCAAAGCAAAACAACATGTCAACCCTAGGTGAGTTTAGTCTGACACAACCTAATTTAAATTAGCTAGAAAACATCATAAATGGCATGTAATAAATGCAAGAAAGTAAACCTAATTATCAAAGCATGTAAATAAAGCAAGTAAACCTAAATTAGAAAGCAATAAATGAACAACACAAAGCTTAAACAAAGAATAGCAAATAATATAAATGGAGGGGAAGATGAATAGTAACTTACACAATCCAAATGGTGTAAACCCTAGTATAGATAAGACAAACCCATAAATCCCCTCCTCTCTAACCTAAAATGAAATATATTCTCTTAATAAAAGCCCCAAACATTCTATTTATACAAAAAAAAAAAACCCAAAAAAACCAAGCCAAAAAACCCAAAATAAGTCAATTTTCATCTATATCTGATGGGACTGGTCGACCTCATGTTTGGGACCGGTTGACCGCATTTTTGAGATTTGCCTTGGGCTGTTGACAGCCCCCTTTTCCTCTCCGAACCAATTTTGACGCGTTGCATGAAAATGGCCATAACTCCCTCATACGGAATCTAAATGAGGCGTGGTTAGAACCGAAGCGAAGATAATTCAATTATCTACATGATTCTATTTTGAAACCCTCCAAATTATGCAGTATGAAATTACCAAGATTCCCTTGAAGTAGAAGAAAATAACAAAACCTTTCAGAAATGGCCATAACTCCTTCATACGGAGTCAGAATGACGCACGGTCAGTGGTCACGAAAAGATAATTTGATGATATACATGTTGGTAACTTCATTCCATAAAAATTAGTGAGTTTGAAAAGACTAAATTTCCCTTGAAGTAGCTTCCGACGGCGGAACTTCTGCGAAATGCAATCGAACCTCACTTTTAGCGTTCCAATACGTACAAAAGCACAATTAACCCCTACAAAACATATATATGTACAAATCCAAGGTTGTATGGTTCACTAGCATAAATATAGACATTAAGAACGTAAAAGTACTAGAATGCATAAAGATAAAGGGCACAAATATGCAATATTCATGATGTTTCACCTCTCATCTCTTGAGTGTTTGTATATTACCGAATGCCGTAATTTAAAGTTTATGCCTCTACTGGAATCGATGCGGCGACTCATGAAATTAAAAATAATCCGTATTTTCAATTGTCTGCTTCTAACAAAGTTGTGCATGGAGGGAACCCGCCCAGAGTGGAACAATTGCCCACATTGATCAAATCCAAATTCGATTGTAAGTTAAACTGCCTAGTCCTTGCATGAATTTATAATTTCCCATTCTCTTCTACAATATTTATATTCTGCCCACCTCTCCTGTTTCTCCCCATACACGTTTTCTCTTTCATTTCACCTATTGAGTTTCCATAGGATCTTATCCTCGTGATTGCAATAATGCATGGTTGAATTGGTACTTATATCATCCTGTTAACTCAATCTCTCTCTCTCTCTCTCTCTCTCTCTCTCTCTCTCTCTCTCTCTCTCTCTCTCTCTCTCTCTTACCAAAAAAGTTTTAATATATCATCGAATATGTATAAATATCGTAATTTTTATGAATATATGATGCTTAACTCAATGGTTCAGTGCTTCGGTGTAGAACATAAGAACAGAGGTTTGTGTTCATCAGCAATCTATTTGTGTAAATGATGTGTATGTGGGTCCTGAAGATTTGATTGTATTTTAGCCTTGTTATTTTTATGTCCTTATGCAAGCAATAATAACGAATAATCCTTTGTGAATAGTCATGAATTAGTTAGGGTAGTTACATACTTTTTGTGATTAGTGAAGAATAGGCTCTTAGCCCTGGGCTTATAGATATTATATTTGGCCTCCTTTTGTACTTACTCATCAATTGAGTTGAATGAATAAATGAGAATGAGAGTGAAAACCTTAATTTGTCCATTTGTTGTGTGTAAAATGTTTGATACTAGCTAGGTGATGATCTTTTTATACATGTCAGACTTAAATATGGAGATTGTTCAAACCTGACAAGGATGGGTTTCATCCACTTAGATGTTGAGTTAATCTTGGTTGGCTAATAGAACATTGAGACATCTAATTACTGGAAATAATGACAATATTAAGAAAGTGCAGGGTGTAAAACAGAGGTATCTTATCACATGTTACTTCTTTTATTATTCATAATTTTTAATCCTTTGTACCATCAGCAAGATAATTGATTGGAATTACATAAATCGTGCAGAGTCTGCATTGATTGTTCAGTCCGGCTCCATAAAACCATGCTTTCTTATTTGTTAATGTACACAGTTATTGATAATCAAGATTGACTTTTTTAGTCTCTTAGGGTAAGTTTGATTGGTTTCAGATATTTTTTCAGGGAAGTATACTTATTTTTACTCTTTTTTTTGTGATTAAATATAATATATTTTATGGTAGCAATAGTCTTAAATGTGGCACTTGCTTACCCACCCTTCAAAGAATTTGTTCCATGAGAATAGGAAAAGAAAGATCTCGTGTCACCAAACCACTCATCGCAAACTGTTCATCTTATATTCCACATATCTTT
Source organism: Sambucus nigra (assembly GCA_949130495.1). NCBI lineage: Eukaryota > Viridiplantae > Streptophyta > Magnoliopsida > Dipsacales > Adoxaceae > Sambucus > Sambucus nigra. The sequence continues at coordinate 715,796 of CASBWL010000256.1, forward strand.
CCAATTTCTCATAAAAGCGAATTGTTTTCTAATTATTTCCTATTTTTGTAATCAAACACACCCTTAGTCATTATAGACTCTTTAATCAATACCTCAATTGACATGTAGAGGTATCATTTGAAAAAAAAGAAATATTTGTTGTAAGGATCCACTTTAGTGTGAAGTAATATATAAATATACGCCAAGTGGCACTACAAGAAAAATGATTGTCAGAGACATAATTTTTTGCACCTAATTATAAAAAATTCGCCACCAAATCTTTCAGTGGCAATTTTTTTTTCGTCATGCTATTGCCACTAAAGGTGTGCCGCGGATTGTTTTCGTGGAAATTTATTAAAATCGCTACTAAAAGTTGATTTTTTAGTGACAAAATCACTTCGTCACCAAAACATCTCCTTAGGTGGCAAATAAATTTGCATCTAATAAAGATTAAATTGCCACCAATAGTTTATAGTTTGCCACCAAAAGTCTATTTTTTGTAGCGAAATAAAAATTCACCACCAAAAGGGACCTTTCGTGGCAAAATAAATGACCACAATTGAACTTAATTTGTATGGAACGATTTTTAAAATATTAAATTGCCATCCATTATTGATAGTTTGCTACCCAAAGGCGATTTTTGTAGAAAAACAAAGATTCGCCACCCAAAGGGACTTTTCTTGGCAAAAACATCGCCACATTTGATCTTAAATTTGTATGGAAGAGCTTTCTTAGCAATTTAAATTCGCTACTAAATGATATTTTTTATTATAAAAAAATCTCCATAAATTGATGCAATATTTTGCACAATACATATACACGTTGCTTTGGTAACAACTTAATTTTTCTGCATGTTTTTATTACTTGTCATCCAAATACTCAAAATAACTCGTATACACTATTCTAATAAAGTCATTGACATTTATATAGCTCATAAAGATAGCAATCTTTGGAAATAAATTTTTGTCTCAAAAGTTCCTACGCTAAACACTATTTCAAACAAATTATTTACAAGAAATGTTCTACCATTGAAAAAAATAAATAAAACAAGTCTAATCCGTCATTCTTCTTTATTGTTACTCTCCTCTACAAAAGCTTTCACTGAATCTGCAAAAAAAAAAACACAAAGAATTTGTTTAGAGTTATCACTTTGAAAAATAACGACAACAGATTTTGGAAGATTAATCAAAGTACATTTATAAATTTCACTTACAATTCTTGCAAAATAATAATAAAAATATAATAAATCACATTCATTAACATCAAATTCGTTTCCCAATTATACCCCACTCACCCTCCCCAAAAAAAAATTCTTCTCTGTGTATTAGGATTATTGTTAGTGGATAACAAAAGAAAGCAAAAGTCGTGCATGTAAAATATAAAGAAAGTTGAGGGTTATGTGCTTACCACGAAGAGTTATATTGTCATGTTACTAGGTCACTTAATGCCTCAAGTTTCCTATTAAGTTCATCCATTCGTCCTTTCATTGTCGTGTTCTCCCTTCTTGATTCATCTGCTTCCCTCCTTGCCTCGTCAGCGTCCTTCCTCGCCTCAGCAACTTGTCTATCTCTGTCAATGTCTCTCTCATTTTGCATAGCAGAAACTGCGGATGATGTGGCTTTAACACCAACCACACGACCACATACATATCCTAAGCGATGTCATAGAATTTCTTGAAATGCATCAACATCATTCATCACCACACCGTCTTCAAGTTCAGATTGTGAATTGAGTATTACTTGCACATCATCCTATTAATAACAACGAAAATATTATAATTATAACATCCGATATATGTAAATTTTTTATTAACAAAATACTACTGAAACACATCTTACATAGACATTTACAGCAGTTGTAGTCACCCAATTTCCTTTTTTTTTGCTCCAATGAGTCGTATGCCATACCTTACTCATGGACGCCGGGGTTCCAGTCCCCTTATCACACTGTATAAATTTTGATTCAAAATAAAGTGCTAAAACATATTAAAATGATTAGTTTAGACAAAATATTTTTACAGATATTTACCATCTCAAACTCCACTTGACGAAATCCTTTGCTTCCACTGCAGTGGATAATCGTCTGCTTCGATCGATTATTCGAGTTTATTTCACTTTTTTTCAGCAGATATTCATGTCAAAATAAATTTAAAAATAGATAACTAGATGCAAACCCCTAATTAAAGGTCTTAGTATAACAAAACTCAAATAGAGCATTGGATCTTAACTGGACTCTCCCCACTAACATTGGTTATCAAGGTAAAAAAAGCATAATATTTACTACAATAATATAATATGGATAGTGTTTACTATAGTAAAACAACATGTCAAATCAACATTTCGCATAAATAATAACAAAATTAGAAGTCGCATATAACATGAAAATTTTCATCCTCAAGTGTTAAACAAATATCATGCCATTTAGCCTCATTTAATTCCGGAGGATGATGCTGAAGTGCCTGTTCCAAAGAGCCGTGTGGCTTGAAGTGTTCACGATGCATTTTTGAGCAGAAGTTACGAAATTGATTATTGATTTGTGCCATTACTATAGACTTCATGTAATCATCATTTGGCAATTGAAACTTGTCATATTCAAAAGAAATTAAAAAAAATAACTCATAACTCTAAATATGGACCGTGTTCCATATATCAGCATACAGGTAGCTTACCCGAACAAGTATCCACATAACTTCTTTTAAATTCTCGGAGATTCTTATAGAACAAAATTTACTCTAATCTCCTGATATACGAGAACTTAGGCAGCCGTGGGTTAGAGGATAGGATGATTTCAAGAAAGGTCGAGACAACCCTATAGTCGGGAATTAGAAGCTCATGTCTACCTTCAAGGTCTTAAAGATCTGGAATTGTGTTATTTTTGTAGCAAATAAAATTTGATATGATTACTTAAAATTGTAGCATGAATGAATTGTTTCACATATGTTGACTATGTTGTTTAAGGCCTACATTATAATTTTATTAAGATTGATTGTAGTATCTTATGGGTGCAGGCTACAAGTTGGAATATTGAGCTTGAGGAAGCCATTGAGCTCTTCTACCTAGGAAATGAGGGTGTGGCAGCTAAATCTGCTTCATATCTTGTCTCAGCAGATCAGAGAAGAATCTAAGAGATGCAAGTACAATGCAAGATAATGGGAATGAAGTACGTGCACCATTATCGGATAAAAGGGAGGTTATGTATGATAATACAATTCTTTATGAGTATGTTTGTGTACCCGATCTTGCCTCTGTATGTTTTTTATACGGGTCCATCATGTTTTTTTAAATGGTAATCAATGAATTTTTTTATGTTCTTTCTCAACTTCTGTTTCAAAGTTAAGGCCATTTAGAAGTTCAAAATGTATCTTATTTTTCTTTATCCTGGTAATTTTCTTGAAACATAAATTATTTGATCAGAGATGGGCTCATCTTGTCAAATGAGGGAATGTGCGTATGATAAACCTCTAGGTTAGATAGGTAAATGATAATTACAAAGATTTTTAAATAAAACTAGAAATAGAACCAAAGGGATTTGATGTCCAATAGATGCCTAATAGATTTCAAAGCGTGTCAACCCCCAAAAATGGAGGTTAATTCTAAGCTAGATATGGAGAGAGAATATGATATTAGTAAGTTTTAGACCAAGTGGGACTAGGACATAATTCATGTATTGTAATCTCAGCAACACAACCATTATTCAAGGTTTTATACTTTTATGAGTTATTGCAACCCTTTATTATCTTTTTTTTAATATAGGACTTGAACCAGTTCTTCTAGTAGCACTCTACATCTAAAGGAAAAGATTTACAAGATTGGTAATTATCTGGATTGAGCTTGGCTCAACAAGGAGTGGTCTTTAACTCACGAGAACCTGTAGGTACTTTACATTACTTGCTATTCTTGTTGATTGAGTTGTCCCTATTATGTTTAGGTAATTTTGGTATGTCTTCGTGATAGTGTGGTTAGTTGTATACGATAGTTTTACTACCAGATATCCAGATTTAATTTGAATGCCCAATCATATTCCCATGCGAACTTTTCATGATAGGAACAAGTAAAATATTTTGTATATTTCCTTCTGTTTGAGGGTTTCACCTAGTTGTGTTACATTCATTCCTATTTTCATGACTGGATTAGAAAATAAAGACGTAGTACAGACAATGAGTAGTATAAAAAATCAGTGATCCAAAATTTTCTTAGTACTTTACCACTTCCATTCCAAATTAATAGTCATTGGTTGAAACCCAAAACACTTGCATTCCAAATTTATCATTTTAAGACTATGAATACCATATAATGTAAAGACACGCATTTGGATCATTATTTTCTCATGTGTATGGGTATTGTTCGGATTGGTAACTTGGTAATTTCACCTAATTTTATGTACTATTTTTAGAAACAAGACAATTATTTTAGACTAATTTGAGACATACTAAAAATGAAAGCATGACTATCAATTTTGGATGGAGGGAATATTTATTTTTAGAAAATTTGGAGCATCCAACTCAAGATTGGTTAACTTGGAGTTTTAGATGTGAGATGTATATTATGCCCCCTTGTAACGGATATGAGACATGTTGGTGACTTTGTTGGATATACTCTTTAGGAGTGTGTGCTATTTTGATCTGTTGAATATCTTTGAAGTCTTATGTTGTGTGTAATATATTTGAAAATATTTGTCATATTTAATGTATTTAAGTTTCTTTTGCAATTTCTTGTGCACTCGATCTGGGGGGCTTGTTGGTATACTCCTTGTTACAGGGGAAAATTATAGAAAGCAAAACCTACAGTAGTCTCAAAATACAGGTTTCTTCTTGATTTTCTTTTTCTCCGCGGTTAGAAGTTGGGGTTATAGGAAGGTCTGGTCTAACACCAAAGCAAGAAAGCTTGTTCCTTCATTCTTTGTGTGTTTTGTTATTGTCCTCTTTTATTTCATTTTTTTCCCGTAAATGTTCTTTATTTCCGAGAAAACAAAATGCTTCTATAGTTCATGATGTCATGTTTTACTGATTATTATACCAAAACTGGTCAGGTATACCTATTGACTGTCTGAAGGGTATCAAACATCGTCTTGCGGCTGGTAATATTACATACGCTTAACTTTTTTCTTATTGTGTTAAATTTAATTTTAGATTAAAGAGGGAATGACTATGCACATGTGCCTCATCTCGAGCTATAATTCCTCCAACCAGTCCTTAATGGTGATCCATGTCCCTATAGCCATAACTGCCACTTTCGATATTCCCTCACAGAAGAGGAGAAGTTCTCAAGCATTTGGTAAGTTAATCGGTATTCCCTCACATAAAGGCACGTTTTGGTGTAGTGCAATTAGTTCTTTAAAGGTTTTAAGGGGGATAAAGAAGGTGCAGAACGCCAGAACATAACATGCTCAAATGGCCAATGAAAGGCAGTGTTCTTGGAACTTAGCACCAATATTCAATTTTTGTTTCAAATCAAGCAGAAAATAGGGGATTAGACAACAATAAGACAATATCCACTGATGTGGATGTTTTGGCAACTACCACAATGAGCATATAAGAAACAAAAAATAATCATTAAATATTTTGTTTCTAATTAGAAGTAAATCATACCCTCATTGGTATGTAAAATAATGTCCGGAGACTCAGCAACATTTGGATGACTATGTCCTGAAGAATGATGATTCGACTCTACCACAAACCATTGCACTGGAGCTACTCTATGACCTATAATAGGTATGAAATGGATTAACACAATACTATTGTAACTAGTGTTAGTGGAGTAGTCAATATTTATATTGTCCAAGCAATTTGATTTAGAATACAAAGATCATACCCTCATTGTTGTTATCATTTGATGCAATAGTGTTGGTGGAGTAGACAACATTTAGGTCATTTGATTGAGAAGAAAGGGAGCGTGTGGATTCTCCCATTAATCTTTAACACGTAGACAATTTTGGGACACCAGCATGACCGAAACCAGGGATAACTAAACTAAAAACCAACAACATTAGTTAAGGAGATATTGATGCAGAAATTATGTAAAACATCAATACACTTTTAACATTTTAGCATAATTACAATGAAAACATGGAGGAAAATCACATCAGTAATGAAAATTATCAAGAATGAAATCATATCAAATAACTGAGATAACATCAGTAGTGATAAAGATAATTAACAAATCTAACAAAGTCGCCGTCGTCATTTTTTCCCTACTAATTCTTTCATTAAAACCCTTAAAACTTATATCAAATCAATAGTCACTAAACGAAAATAAAAATTTGTCTTCTATATTAACATAAATTTAAAATTATGAATTGACAATACATGATATCATATAGAATTCAAGATTAGTAGCATGATTGCAATATCCAAAATTTTCTACTCACAATGTTCTCATAATGGATTCTATGTAATGGTTTAAAGTTTTAGTTTTGTTATACATTAACATAAATTTAAAAACTAGTTTGGAAAGTAAATCATACCCTCGGTGGTATTAAAACCCGATGAGAAAGTGTTGGGAGAGTCAACTACATTTTGATGGCTATTTTGTGAAAAAGGCTTATTCGGCTCTGCCACAAATCGTTGCCCAGGAGCTGTTCTATGACCTATAACAGGTATAAAATGGATTAACACAATATTTTTATAATTAGACTTAACTTAATGTTCGTATATTTCCTACCTAATTATATATTTGTAATTGTCAAGTAGTTTGACTTAAAATACAAAGACCATACCCTCATTATTGTTAACAACGGATGCAATAATGTTCAGAGAGTAGGCGGCATTTGGGCCAGTTGAATGAGAAGGACATGTGGATTCTCCCTAGAATCCTTGATGTGAAGAAGATCTTGGGACACGTGCACGTGCGGAACCAAGCATAACTACACAAGAAACCAAAACCATTAGCTAGGGATATGTATGCAGGAATTATGTCAAACATGGGTATACATTTAAAATTATAACATAATTTTAATAAAGATATGGAATACAATCAAAACAATTTCAATAAGATTTGTTTTCCTAGTAAGTTGTTATTATAAAGTGATCACACTAAATGGAATTTTATTGAGATTTTCAATGGTGTAACTCAAGAAATGAAAAGGGATAAAAATACTCATCCATCTGTACTTAGTAATTCCGAATTGAAGACCAACTTTATTTTCAAGTGTTCTCATTGGGGACATATTAGATAACCTGTAAATAATGTGAGTAAGAGTTTGTTCCAAAAGCGCCAATCAAGCTTGAATGTAAACTTGGATTAAAAAACAATCATCCGTTAACCGGACAAAATTAGACTCAAAATGCATTTAAGTGAAGAAGTCAAATGAGTCAATAGTGATTAAGTCGACCAACCATTCATAAGTTTAAAATCTAACCACAACAAGACATCTACGTAGTAACCAAATCAAATACCCAAAGAATAACATATGAACATGAAAAACAAAATATCAATCCAATGCCAAAAAGAACACCCAATAGTCCACATGACATGAACTATACTTTTCAAAGTATATATAAAACTGCTATAAAAAAGTATCTATAGAATTACATTCATGTATATGCTAAACCAATCTCACTAACATTAAGGGTTTGTATAACCTAAACTAATAACGAATTCTTGATTAAAGATCTAGTAATGGCTTTTACAAAATGACCTCTAAAGCATCAAAATAAACATTTTCCCACGAATGGAACAATATCCATCCATGCATTCCACGCCTTGGTCAACGCATCACTTATTCGACTCTAATCAATGCTCATTGACAACGGACAATAGTAAAATTGCTGCTATAAACAATGTTAATATATGCATTTCATAGCATTTCCCTTGATCTTGACACACCCAGGAAAAAATCTAAATCATATGAATTCTAGAACCAACGTTACAAGTAGATTTGCATCTTGATAGTGGATTATACCTCCTTTAATTCAAAATGAGAAACAAAGGACACAGCCGATCACTAGACTCTCTTTGATAATAAATGTGAACCAATATGATATGGATGGACCATCAAGATATTCCACAATACGCATGAATACTAACACAAATAGATTTTGTGAGAATCCAACACATTTAGAATCTCAATCCATGCTTTGGGACCTAAATCCTTGCTATTGAAGTTGATCAGGCAAAAACCAACAAAACCAAATATCTACACAAGTCACCAATTGCTTTAGATATGAAAAAATTGATTTGAGAATTAATTAATGGATTATAAAAGCTCTTCTAACACTAAATTTTCCTGTAATGAATGATATTAGTTCAATGAGTGAAAAGGCATCGGATCGGCTAGATACATAAAGACAAAATTAAAAATAAACCCATAAGTTTGAAGTCATCAAAAGCATTATCACAGTCACACATATCACTTTCATCCACACTAACCCCAAAAAGAAATTTCTGATAAGAAATGTATAATAAAATCAATGCGTAAAGCTACCAAGATCAAAATCATACCCTCACTAGTATTAGCACCCGATGAAACAATGTCTGCAAAATCGACAACATTTTGATGACTAGGGTGTGAAAGAGGGTGATTGAACTCTCTCACAAATCGTTGCACATGTGTTACTCTTTCACCTAGAACATGCATGAAATGGATCAACATAATACTAATTAAATCTATACTTAAAAAAAACATTATATCCCTACTTAACTAAAATTATTTGTACGTTGTCAATTAATATGTTTCCAAATATGAAGAGCGTACCCACATAGTTGTTAACATCAAAAGGGATATCGTCAGAAGCGTCGTTGATATTTGGATTAGTTGAACTAGAATGAAGACGCGTGAATTCCCTCGTGAATCCTTGCCGCGTAAAAGATCTTGGGGAGCGTGCACGATCAGAACCTAATGCAATAAAATAAAAACTTACATTAGCTATGGAAATATATATGCAATATCTATCAGTGCACACCCAATGTGTATGCGATGCATATTAATATCGAAAGGATGAAAACAAAATAGATCATACACAAAATGTTGTCTTAGACTAGTCAAATAAAAACAATAATGATGCACCGATGCCTTGAAATAGTACTCTTTTATGGCAGCAGACTTTAGCTGCTGCAGAACCGGACAGTAAGATGAATTGAATCGGACTGTATGTTAAATTGTCTTTTAGCCACGTAGGTCTATAGACAAGGTTTTTGTGTAGAAAAGTGATTCATTTAAGAGCACAACAATGATTAAAGGGGAGATCAACTAAGATTTTACATTGGGATCCTATCTTATAAACTATCATTAAGCACTGAAAATTCTTACTGCATTTTTTTAATATTTTTATTTTTCGGGTAAAAATTACTACCAACTTATTCTCTTGTACTAAAAAATTCAGCGACAAGTGCTGAACAAAGTCATACTGACTTAAAATTTCCGACAAATTTTGTCTTTTCAAGAGAGATAATATAATTTACCAAAGCATTTAATTTTACAAGTACTTAACATATTCAGTTTTGACTTAAGCACTTACTCCATTCATCAAATATCCATTAGCCTTCCAAGAGGGAGACAAATATGAATTCGTCTAGCTGACCCCATTAGATTGGATACAACTCTCTACTAATCACAACATCTACCGGCTACATTTCCTCAAAAACTTTAAATCTGCTAAAACCGAGTTTGTTCCCGATTATTAGTGATCATTAGTCTTCCAAATGTACACAGTGGTATAGTTCACGTCTACCAGTTACATTGCATTGTTGGATAGTTTGATAAGTAGGTTGTATTGAGCATATGGTATGCTTTATTTCTAAATCTCTCCATCAGTTTCATATTAATTGTTATGTATTTCTGATATGTTATTTCTCTTTCAAGTGATAATTATTTAAAGTCGTACGTGATACCGAACTCGGAGGTAACCGTAATGGATCGGACGACTGAAGATGAGTGTCAGGAAGTTGGCGGTGCCGTGTTGTAAGAAGAATTGATGTAAGTTACATGACTTAAAATAGGTAGCCAATCAACCTCCAAAGTAGGAGGGTCAGGAAGTTGGATCCATTCCCCGGTAAGTTATTTTTGGCTCTTTTTAGCTCCCTCAACAGAAGATCATTTTAGCAATGTTTTTGAAAATATCCATCACCGAACTCCAAGGCATTTCTAAATTTTAGGCATTTCCAAACACTTTTTTTAGCTCTGTTTTGAGAAGATTTTTATTGTTATTTTAGGCAATTCTAAATATATTATTGGCTCTAATAGTTATGATTTTTTTTTCTTTGGGTGTTTTTTCTTCAGGCATTATGTAAACTTCAAGGTTTTTCATCTACTTGACTCTCTCCAGGCATGTAGACTTCACGGTTTTGAAGGTATTTTGTAGTAGCTTTGAAATATGGGTGGTTGTGAGTTGTGTGACCATTTATTTTATTTCTGTAGGATTTAATTTACGATTTTGGGAGTTTTTAAATCTGTTATATTGGAGAGAATATCTCAATTAAAAAATGTATATCTATTAACATCTCAGTTAACGTCTTAGTTAATTTATGAGTGTGGCTACATATCAGTTAATTATGGGTCAATATACAAAGAACACATCATTTTAACAAGAGGAAATTTTCTACAAATTGTTGCCCCTGCACAAGGCAACTCAGTATAGAAATAGATCATCTACAAGTCTTCTTTTTGTACTCTGACTTATATGATATGCAGTTCTTTGTTATACTTTTAGGAGTTTCCTTTCAAATGTATTTCTTACTAATTTTAGTCAATTATTATTCTACGGTTTGCATTTTTAATTAAATTTCATTCTCTTGGATTTTCACTTAATTTTGTTTTGGTACTGATTATGTTGTCTAAGAAATTCTTGGCATTTTGATTTTATCTTATTGATTACTCTATAACTATCTACAAAAGGTTGGTGCATATATTCTCAAATGCCCAACATGTATTTGTTGTTAATGCCCAAGATTTGACAACATTCACTAAACGAATGAATAGGTACTGTTGCTGCTGCTGCGGTGCCCGTACTGCTGTTACTGCGATAAGATTTGAAGATAGTAACAAGACAACAATGAGTGAACATGTACTGCTGCTGCGATATAATTCAATGACACATTTCGAATAGGTACTGCTGCTGCGAAAATGAATAGGTATTGCTGCTGAAATTAAGTTTTAATACACGTGATAATCCCCATAACAATTATCATATAGGATGTTTTAATGCACTGTACAAAGCATACTCATCGTGGGCACATAAAATACTATGTGAGTGATGATTGAACGTAAATTATATTTTATTTAGGTTTAGCATTGTGCCTTCCTAAATTAAATTCCAGTTATGTGTCTATATGATACCTTGATTTTGCTGTTTCAAGTTATGTGCTTTGGATATTGCTTTTCTATTTACTATTTGTGCTTTTGTTTTTGGATTTGGATTTGGCGTTGTAGAATTTTTCGTGTCAGTTGTGTGTCTATATACTATTTGTGATTTTCCAGTTGTGTGTCTATATGATATCTTGATTTGTTTTTTGGATAAGCTAGGGGGTGCAATTTGATATTTTGTAGAATTGAGTTTTTATACATCCAATTACTTTTGGATTGAGTTTAGAGTAAAAATGAAAAATAAAGCAACTGGAATATATAGCATTCTCCTATTGAATTACAGTTTATAATCATAAGAAAATTTTAATTTATGTTTACTTTACACTATTTATTAAGTGAATAAAAGAAGACCCATTGATATTGGACTAGAATTCTTAATAAATATTAGATAAGGTGTATTGTCTTGGGTTGACAGGGTTTCTTATTATGGTTTACGAGTTCAGAGATAGAGAATGATTATAGGTAACTAATAGGAAGCATAATTGTGTGACACCCCGCCTAATTAAATACCGGGTGATCACTCCTTTATTAAATTAAATCAAGGTGAATAGTTGGTTCATTCTCAGTATCACTGTCGAAAAATAACTTTTCCAATTTAAACACCCTAATTAATTAAGCTAAGTGTCAAAACCATATTTAGACATTACTTTCCAAATTTTATTTATAAAAACCAATATTTAAAATTTTTACATAAACTGAAATTAAAGAATCACACTACAAGTATATCGGAACCAACAATCCAATAATTAAACATCCAACAACTGGCTACCAACAATAAAAACTTAAAGTAAACCATCCAGATAATAATAAATCCCAAAGTGACAATACTAGAAATAAACGAAGTACAATATCCAATAAAATAAATAATAATGGAAACGGGCGACACATGCCCAACTGAATAAATATGATAAGAGTGGAGTCAAATGAATGAAGTCGTCTAAGCAAGGGACCTGCAACTCCCACCTAAGCTGCAACACGTTCCTTCCAAGAGATCCTATGCAAGATGCCCCTGTGACTGGGCACCTGTAATATATACATATATATATACAAGAGAAAGAGCAATAGAAACGGGTCAGAGCCCGATAGTGTATATGATTTAAAATTCGTTTAGCAAGTAATTGAATTGTTTACAGGCCAATGCAACAACATATTAGTGCGACACTCTCTTGAGAAATTCTCACCTCTCTTCTAATGTGCACACCTATCGCACTAACCTTCCCAACGGTTTATCTTATCATTTATCGCACTAATCTTCCCAATGATTTAACTTACCTTAGATTACTCATAAAATTTTAAAACCGAACAATATAATTGTTTAAAAGGAGAATTTCATTTAATAACAATGCTCTCATTTTACTTTATTTATTAATAAAGTTCTCAGTGTCATATTATACTTTTTCAAAACAAGTATTTCCAAATTGAGTCATCAAACATGTCTTACTTACCATATCACAGTAAGCAGTTCCAAATTTCAGAATTTCATATATATATATATATATATATATATATATATATATATATATATATATATATATATATATATTAAATACCCGAATAATATATATATTCTAACAGCACCCCACGTAAAAACTATGGTGCGGGCATACTCTACTATCCAATCCCCGTATCACTCGTACTAAGGGAAATACAAATTCGGAATCACTCTCGAACTGTATTAACACATACACAAACAGTATTGAGGCGAAGCATAGATTCCAAGTCTCTAAGAGGATGACACATACCCGCGTCTCTTAGGACCGTCTGAACTATCAATTCGATAGCTTGTACCAAGGATATCTATCTTCTAGGGTACAAGTCAATATCCCCCATAAAGGTCCCATCGAGATAAGACTGTCCCAGCGCGGTAACCTCAGGGATAGCAAGTAGCGTGGGTATGATTTTCACACATAGATAGTATAAGTATACACACAGTCATATAACTATACTTTTATCACCATATCAATTTAGGTACATCTCAAGTCCCATAATTACGACATTTATCCTTATTTTCCCATTATTTGTTAACCCGTATAACAGTTCGTCCCTAACTTTAATTCGAAGGATTTTCCAACTTACTACGCGACCCTCATGGACTCTATCCTTCCAAATGTAAAATTCAGTAGGTGTTCATTTATGTTCCAACGTAACTCTCTTACGTGTCTCTCCCCTTTAACATATACTTACATTGTCCCTTAAGTAAAATATCCCAAAACATAGATTTCGCCTTACATTAAAGATCTCTTATTCATTAATGAATCCTACTGGTCATCATTATCTCCCAAATTATTTTAACAAGGATGTCTAAGGAGTTTTCTTCATTTCGAATCAATTCAACAATTTTAAAAGGGAAACTTAAGTCTGCCAGGAGGGGTCGATCGATCGAGGTCTGGGGCTCGATCGATCGATCAAACAGGTATACAAATTCTGCAGATTTGCAGTTACGGGTTCTATCACAAAACTTCAACCAAATTCAGATTTTTCATTCCCAATAGCCCAGAAATTTGTACTACTAACAATATAACTCCATTATATTCATCTCCTTCGTAAAGCATGCAATTTTTCATCCTTAACTATGGATTAATAAGTCCAAAACTTCATCAAAACCTCAAGAACCCTAGAATTTCATTAACATGGTTCTAATAAATCTTTTCCAGAATTTCCTCCGTCTACAACATCATAAATTCGTGGTTTAATCATCTACATGTGAAGGGTTTTCCAGATTTTCATTCAAATCAATTCTACATGCGATTTTCCTATCTCAAACATGGATTTTCTTCTACCAAATTAATCCTAATCACCCGAGACTAATATGAACGATGCATTAATGAAGATAAGTAAGATAATTACTTGCCTGGGATTTTCAGAAGTCTGATTTGTGAATGAGTTTGGTGTTGTTGTGTTCCCCATCGCGCGATCTTCGCGTTGGTGGTGGTGGCGGTGCAATCGGGTGACTTTTTGGCCTTGGATTGCCTTGAGAGCTCTCTCCTCTCTTCTCCTATGGACGTTCTAGAGTTTTGAGTTTGCTAACCCTAGATGACTAACCTAAATGGCTGATATAGATCACTAATTTTCGTGGGTTTAATTACCCAAAAATACAAAATGACTAAAATGCCCTCCCTGGGTGTTAAATAGCCTAAAAACGCCCCGAGACCCAAACTAAACCCCAGGGTACACTTTTTTGACTATCTCGACCCTTCCGGACGCGGTGGCTCACTCAAAACGACCATACGAGCAACTTATAAAATATTCACTTTTATTCATCAATATTTAGTCCTGACGCGACACAGGCGCGTCCCGACTCAAATTTACAAAAATGTCATTTTATTCACTCGTGACATTTGATATAACCACTATTACATATTACTTTGCTCATTAGTAATATTCAATAATTTTCCCATAATTACTAACTCTCATCACGTTAATAATTATAACATAATAAATTTTCGGATTTATATTAAATAATTCACTCACATTAAATTTAATACATCCCCAATTTAATATAGCATAAAAATACGGGGTATGACAAATTGTTCCATCCTATTCTTAATTCTTGGGCTATACAATATAGACCAGATCTTATATGTATTGTTGAACCTAAGATTTCTTTTAATGTTTTTTTTTCTCGGAGTTTTTAACTCTACGGGCATGAAGTTGCTTGCTACTACCAATAGAATTTAAGGATTCTATATTCTAATAGAATTATCTGCCTCTCTATTATTAATATATCTTGCAAACAAGTATAATTTTCTGCTAAATATGATGCATCCTACAATATATTCTAGGCTTCAACAGACTACATTTAAAGGAGAACTTTATGGCACGAAATGACTAATATTATATCCTTAATTTTTGGACCTTGGATAACTATAGGTGATTTTAATAGTGTTCTCAGAGCTCATGAATGCAGTGAAGTTAGAATTCCATACTACATACCATGTCTTGACTTTAGAAAGATGATTGGTGACTGTTAATTCTTTAATATAGATACTTCTGGTATCTTTTTTACTTGGAAGAAAAGTCCTACATCTATGGTGGAGCGAAGTTTAAACAGAGATCTATGTAACCGGGAATGAATATCCTCTTGGACTAATGTTTCATGCTTTGGTCTTCCCAAATGTGGTTTTGATCACCACCATCTTCAATTTCAATCTTTCAAAATGCATCTCAGTGGTCCTAGACCTTTTAAATTCCTTTCTTCTTTTTTTATCATAACCATTTTCTTGATTTGGTTAAGCAAGTTTGGAATCAGACTTCTCGATTTGGCTACCCTATTTTTGTTCTTCAACAAAAGTTAAAAACTTTGAAAGGAGCTATCAAAAAGTGGATTATAAAAGTTTTGGGAATATTCATAGAAGACTTATTAAATACAAAAGTGCAACATGAAATTGACAAATATGTCCATAATCATGTTAGTCTTTCTAAATTCAAGCCAAATATAATTTAGTAGTGGTTTGAATTTTGAAGAATCTTTCTGGAGAGACAAAGCTAGATTTAAGTGGAATCAATATAGGGATAGGTGCACTGAATTCTTCGACAAATATATCAAGCACAGGAGAACAATAAATTCTATCTCTATGATAAAAAAGATGATGTAATTCGTACTGATCCTTCATAAATGAAAGATCATATTGTTGACTTCTTTTCTTCTATGTGTGCCCACAATTCTAATGTATCTGACAATGGTGTTATTGAATATGTGATCCCTAACATGGTGACTTCTCAAGAAAATTTGGTGTCATCTTCTATTCCATCTTATGATGAGATCCATTCCACTATTTTCTCAATGGATCCAAAATCTGATTTTGTACCAGGTTAGAAATTAAAGGATTCAGTCAGGAAGAAATAGCAGGTCAGTAGGACCATTTTCGATAAGCAGTTAATTGAGCTCAACCTTAATTCCCCTGTCCAAGTGAATTGCAAGAGTTGTGATTTTCATTATGGGATAGTTTTCATTATCATAGTTCATGAGTTTTTCGTTAAAAGGTAGTTTGTTTCTTCTTCTTTGGTATTCATTTTTCCTACATATATCAATTGTAGTTACGAATTTCTTTTATAGTCATTTACTTACATATACCATGTTTTGATTCATTGACAATAGATATATGTATTCTATGAGTATTTTTCTTTGGAGGATGATTTTTACTATGAACCTATTTGGTGGTATCATAGTTTCATATATTGTGAGTGTGATTTTTTTTACAATTGGTTTGTAAGTTTGGGGTAAAGGTGATTGCTCTTAATTGCAATGACAATGTTTATCATAGAGAGATCAAAATAGCACTCATTTCTTAATTACTTTTTAGTTACTGGTGTTTTTGTTCTTCTTTTAGTTTCCATTTCTCAAATGAGATACTGAAAGCAGTTGAGAATGTGTTGTGGTCCTATGGAGAGCAGACCTGGTAGTAAAATAGTTAAACGGAGGCACGTCATGTTTAACATATTCTTATTAATTTCTTAATGATCAATTGATGTATATGATTCATTAGCTTAAAAGCATGTTATGTTTGTACAAGGTAGCAAAGATGGCCTTTGCCCACTAGAAAAGTTGGACTTTGTAAGGAAGAAAATGAATTCTATTATTGCATTGCATGTGATTGATGGTGGTGACCACTCGCTCAAGATTGGCAAATTGATGTATTTTGTTTTTGTATAATTACAAATTGATGAGTTTGTTTATAGAATGTCCGAGATGGACTATTAGCATTATTATTGGAGCATATTTTGTTTTATAAGCAGGTGGATAGTCGTATAAATAAAGGAAATATTGCCCAATTTTTTAAAAATGTGTACATCGCATTTTGTTTTGAGATGAATCTTTCTAAACTATTGACAATTGTCCTATTGAAACCTTTTGGATATTTTGTTGCTAAATATGCCAATAAGGGTATGGGTGATAGTTAAACATTTCATGGGGCATGTGTCATTATCACCACACTTCATGATAATGATGTGACGCGAAAGCAAATCACAAAATACAATAACCACAACAATAACTAATCAATAAGAATTAAGGTTCTAGACTACCCAATTGAGAATATTTTTGTAACTTTAGTTGGGGTACAAATTGAATTTTAGTGAAATTTGTAGGCCATGAATTAAAATAGCATAACAATCGATACCTGGGAGTGGGCCTGACTTGTTCCAGTCCAAGAAAATCAATGAGGACGTTGGACTCTTCAAGTGGACCCAAAAGCAAGATAATGAAAACAATTTATTTTGAGATTTATAACTGTTCATGTTAACGTGAGTCAACAACATAACCCGATTGTTAGAGCAGAATAGCATTAGATATATCTCTACCAAAAATCTAGCAGATCATTCGTAAGTTAACGCAGTCGACCAAAAATTCTTATGGTTAAAACTTTAATGATTAAGACAAAAAAAACTTACATTATCTATGGAGATATGTATGCAATATCTATTAGTGCACACCCAATGTGTATGCGATGCATCTTAATATCAAAAGGATGAAAACAAAATAAATCATAAACAAGAATGAAGAATTTTTAAGAGTGAAAATGGAAACTACTGTGATAAAAATTTTAAGACCAAATTTTCTGTGTTTTTGGACCAAGAATGAAAATGGCAGCTATTGTGATAAGACCTCGGACATAGAGGCATCGCTGCTAGCCTATTTTATCACACTACTGACCACGACAGCAGCTTGACAAGTAATGATGCAATGGGTTAATGCATTCTAGACTTGGTTAGCACAGAAGATAACATGCTGCTAAGCAATGTTCCAAATTTGGATGAGCTCCATGGCGCAGTATAAAATCTAAAAATCAAAGAGGCTGCTAGTCGGGACGGTTTTAATGGGATATTTTTCCAAACATGTTTGTCGATTGTTATAAATATCTCAGCAAATCAGTATTTGCCTTATTTTTGGGAGATGAGCTGACGATTAGTTATACTCCCATTAAATGGAATATTTTACAGACCTGCGCTAATAAGAGCGTTAATAATTGCTGAACAAAGTCACACTGACTTAAAATTCAGCGAGAAGTGCATGTGTCCTATGCTCAAATGTCACGGCCCATATTTTTATGTAATCACGAGTATATAGTCTCATAACCAGATTGTTAGAATAGAACATCATTAGATATATGTCTACCAAAAATCTAGCAGATCATTCGTAAGTTAACGCAGTCGATAAAAAATTCTTATGGTTCAAACTTTAGTGATTAAGACACAATCATACCACCGCAGTCCTAAAATTGGTTAAGAGGCACAATTGAAATTGCCTATCGAAAAAAGACAGAAATACAGAACACTTAAATCTTAGAAAACTTTTGAGTTCCAAATAAAGTATATGCAATGGACTCTCAATTCATTATTGGAAATATCATTGGTATTAAACTTCCTTATTTATAGACACATGTGCATTTAAAAAACAAGTTTGATGGAGGTAAAGAACTCCCAACTACGTATGCGTTTGCATTGGTTGAGCATCGTCAACCGGACAAAATTAAACTCAGAATGCATTTAAGTGGAGAAGTCAAACGAGTCAATACTGGCATTAAACCTCACCACTCTGTTCAGGCAGTGTGTTGCACCTCCTAAACACTAGCATGCGGGATGAAAATGACCGTGGATACAATCCTAAAATTATACGAATTGGTCATAAACCTCACCACTCTATCCGGGCAGTATCTATGGATTACCTTATGGAACAAAAATTCGTTGGTGTGGATTTTCAGACTGGCGAAAAACACCATTTCAAATCAAGCAGAAAACAGAGGATTAGACACCAATTTGACAATATCCTCTGTTGTGGATGTTTTGGCAACTACCATGATGAGCAAACAAGAAACATAAAAAATCATTAAATATTTTGTTTCTAATTAGAATTAATTCATACCCTCATTAGTATTAAAAACCGATGAAATAATGTCCGGAGATTCAGCCACATTTGGATGACTACGTCCTGAAGAATGATGATTTCGCTCTACCACAAACTGTTGCATGGGAGCTTCTTTGTGACCTATAATAGGTAAGAAATGGATTAACACACTACTATTGTAACTATATTTAACTATACATTGGTATATTTCCTACTTTATTAGATATGTGTATAATGTCATGTAATTTGATTTAGAATACAAAGATCATACCTTCATTGTTGTTATCATTAGATGCAATAGTGTTGGTGGAGTACTCATTATTTAGGTCCTTTGATTGAGAAGAAGGGGGGCCTGTGGAATCTCCCATGATTCTTTGTCGCGTAGATAATTTTGGAACACTAGCACGATCGGAACCAGGCATAACTAAAAAAAGAAACAACAACATTAGCAGTGGAGATATGCATGCAGAAATTATGTAAAACATCAATACACTTTTAACATTTTAGCATAATACCAATGAAAACATGGACGAAAATCACATCAGTAATGAAAATTATCAATCATGAAATCATATCAAATAATTGAGATAACATCAGCAACAGTAGTAACATCATATCATTCGAAGTAGTTTATAAAAAGTGACAAGAATAATTGACAAACCTAACAAATAGTCGTCGTCATCATCTTCATCTTCGCTCAAATAACTTAACCCCTCCTCCATTTTCGACGGGATATACTCTTCATGCTTTTCAACCTCTTTTCTTTTTCCCTTTGTCTCACTCTTATTATTATTATTATTATTATTATTCCTCTTACAAGAACCCATGTAGAATTTAGCCCCTCTATGAAACCCCATTGCCTTCATTATTGCTATGTTATCTTGAATCCTATTCATCCTTTATTTCTCATAGTTTGACATCATCATTGTTATACCTATTAAAGATATACATAAACATGCAATTTAGTTTAGTAAAAACATTTCACAAGTGTAATTTATTAAAACGTTCCTATAAACTGAAGTGTCATAACTAAAATAAATTAAAACATTTACTAAGAAGAAAAAATAACTAACAAAAACCGTTAAAATTCCTCATCATCTTCATCTCCATTATCCTCGTTAATATTAGCATTGCCATCCTCGGACGACAAGATGTTATCATCTATATCATGTATCTAATTTTTTCCTTGCACATTAGCCATACTAACATCTATTTCTGGGATATCATCCCTTCGTAATGGAAGACATTCATCGTTTATTTCCCCTATTTCATCATCTACAATATTATTCTCAAATTGTTGGTACAGTTCCTCATCACCCATCTCCTAATCCTCCTCTGCTACAGTTTCAAGAAAGTCATACTTGTCTCGTGGAGTATTCTTCATTACAACTTTCCAATCATTTCCCAACTTGATGTCTGGCACATAGAAGACTTGCTCTACTTGATAAGCTAACGCAATTGGTTGGTCTTTGTACCATATATTAGAAGTATTCAAACTAATGAAATCATACTCATCTTTACGTAATCCACACACCCCTTTCTTTTTTTCAAGGTCCCACCAATCACACTTGAATAAAACAACACGATTATTTACTAGGTATTCCAATTCGATAATGTCAATCAACTCACCATAAAAATCAATATCTTTTTATTCATGTTCGTACACTACAACGATTCCACTATTTTGAGTTTTTTGTACTTGTCATGATCTTGGGTGTGAAACCAATAACCTTTGATTAAAAAACCCTTATAATGTTTCACTCTTGGATCGGGACACCAAGATAAAGAGCGAAGTTGTTTACTAGAACGATCGAGGGACTCGTGCTCTAATATGCTAACCTGTTTATTGTTTATATATAAATGCTTAGTAAGAAATAACAAGCCTAATCGATTTACACCAAAAAATATTATATTCAACTACTTACGCGGTCTTCAAACCATTTGGGAAATCTCTCTGCATGTCTTCGATAAATATTTGTGTTCCTTTCGGCTTTTAACAAATTCTTGTGCTCACTAAACATATATAAATGAATTTAATTTGAAAAAATAATGTGTATCTATGTGTGTGTGTGTGTGTGTGTGTGTGTAGAAGGAAAATAAGTAGTATAGCTTTATATACTTCACAAATTCTTGTATTTCATCACAGTTATCCAACACATATAAACGAGCATTTTCCCATTCACTTTGTGTGAGGTATTGGTAATCCGCTTTTCCAAGCAAACGACCGTTGTATCGAAAAATGGAAAAACCTTCTTGAAAATCAGCACCATCATAATTTCGCTCGGGTTGATTGAATTTTGTCTCAACACCACGTAGATACATAGAGCAAAATATTAGGCATTCATTAAGAACGTAAGCCTTGACAATTAAGCCCTCCGGACGTGCTTTGTTTCCCACGGTAAGTTTTAAGGTGTGCATATATCTGTCGAGAAGTAAGATGATCAGAAAATGCAATGAAAACATTATATTATTACTAAAATAACGTATCACTTGTTACATTTACCTTTCAAATGGATACATCCATTGATACTGAACTGGTCCACCGAGAATGGCTTCTCGTGCAAGGTGAATTGGCAAGTGAACCATAACATCGAAGAATGACGGTGGGAATATCCTTTTAGGTTTACACATAACTATAGAAAGTCTCTCCTCAAGTCTCTCTAAGACATCCAATCTCAATGTTTTTTAACATAACTCCTTAAAGAATAACCCACGTTCAATTAACGGTTGACACACTTCATTCGAAAGATGACGACAAATTGCAAGCAGTAGTAAACGTTGTAAAAAATGTGGTAATCATGAATTTTAATCCTTGAAATATTTCCATTAGTAGCACTCACACATCGAGAAATGTTGGACGCATACCCGTCGAGCAACTTCAGTGATTGCCAAAATTCTCATAAAACCATCTTCTCTGCTTTTGACAAACTGTAGCAAGCAGGAGGAATTACCCATTTGTCTCCCTTTCTATATGGATGCAAATATTTGCGTATACGGATTTTATTTAAATCTAACCGAGAGTTGATGATGTCTTTTGTATTCCCATCAATGTCTAGCAATGTTCGTAAAATGCTTTCTTATACATTTTTCTGAATATGCATGACATCTAAATTGTGATGCAATCTAAGATCTTTCGAGTATGGAAAATCATATAATATACTTATTTTGTCCCATTGCAACTCATACGCCACGTGGATCCTTTTTTGACATGCTTTCCCAAATACCTTAGGTCGAACCTTCTCAACTTGAGCAAGTATTTCATCATTACTAAGTTCTTTTGGTCGTTCTCGATGCTCTTTCTTACCATCAAAGGAAGACATATTTTCTCGCCATTTATGATTCATCGGTAGAAAATGTCGATGCCCCATGTATCATGTCTTATGTCCATTATTCAGATACATGGAATGAGTCTCCTTATTGCATACTGGGCAAGCTAATTTCCCCTTTGTGCTCCAACCTGACAAGTTAGCATAAGCTGGAAAATCATTAATAGTCCACATCATTGTTGCACGTAACATAAATGTAGTCCCTATGATGGCATCATATGTTTGCACCCCAACGTCCCACAACTCTTTCAAATCTTTTATGAATGGTTGAAGAAACATGTCTATGTCAGTTCCAAGAGGTTTAGGACCCGGTATAAGCATTGATAAGATGAAAAATGGTTGTTTCATACATTTCCATGGAGGTAAATTATATATCACTAGAACAACCGACCATATGCTGTGCTTGCTACTCATATTTGAAAATGGATTGAATCCATCACTAGAGAGTCCAAGCCTAATATTGCGAGCATCTCTAGCAAATGACTCACGAACCTTATCAAATTCTTTCCATGCTTCCCCATCCATTGGATGTCTTAATACATTGGCCTCTTCAACACGCTTATCTTTATGCCACCTCATCTCTGAAGCTATATCCTTATTTATAAATAGACATTGCAACCTCGGTTTAAGTGGAAAGTAACGAAAGACTTTTGAGGGATCTTCACACCATAGGCTTTTTTGATTTTCCACCTAGATTCTCCACATGTTGGACATTTAGTTTTTTACTTATTTGGTCTCCAAAAAAGAACACATTCATTTATGCAAACATCAATCTTCACATAGTCTAACCCCAGGTCACGAACTATTTTCTTTGCCTCATAAAATGACTTTGGAATGTGGGCATCATCTGGAAGTACTTTCTTAAAAAGTTCAAGAAGCGAGTCAAAAGATTTCTCACTCCAGTTGTTCATTGACTTTAGATGCATTAGCTCAACAATGAAAGATAATTTAGATAGCTTCTGACAACCCGAATACAGTTGTTGTTGCGTATCCCTAACTAATCTAGAAAATTTTCCTCCTTCACCCTCGGGCATATGAGTAGCATGGCCATCAGATTCATCCCCTAAAACATCATTGTCGTAAGGTCCGGCAAACATATCATGTAACATTCCCTCCATGTCATCCTGCTCAAACTCGTTTGTAGTGTGTTCTTCCTGCTCTATATTATCATTATCTCCAACTTCATACTCATTGTAATCATAAGCATTATTGTTCTCTGATTCCAATGGTTCACCGTGATATATCCACCTAGTATAACTCTTCACTATGCCATGTATAAGCAAATGACTTCGAACATCCTGACGATTTTTCCAATAGAAGTTATTACATTTCTTACACGGGCACTTAATCTTGCCATTTTGCTCAAGACTAACAAATGCAAAATCAGGAAATTCTTTAACCCCATCTCGATATGCACTACTAATTCTATTTGGACGATGCATCCAACTCTTATCCATTTCAAAACCCTACAACTTGAGAGAACATTCAAAAATATCAATGATAAACAAATAACCATAAAGTCACGAGATATTTAGCAATAATGAACAATAGTTATATATAAAAAGAGCCAAACAACATTTTGCACTAAGTAATGTTGCGTACTCGGACCCTCATATTAAGGCCATACATTCATATATTTTTATCCAAGCCAACACATTTTGTTTCAATCAATAATGTGGGTGATATATGTATATATATATATAGTCATTCGAAGGTCTCTTTCATAAGTTTGAATAGTGATTCGTTGCATTAGAAAAAAATAAAGACAAGAGAGAAGCATTAAGCAAACTACATTGAATAATGCAATTCTCACCCTCTCCATTAATATTATGATCGATTACCGAAAAGTTCCTCGAACATTTTTTAATATACATTTAGTCCGAGCCTTTTTATTTTGTTACAAAAAATCCCTCAAACATCCATTTAACTAATATTCTCTTATTTTTAAAGGACCGCGCTAGCGGCATTCCTATTCCACCACCCACACCCCCACATCCCCTACCGGAACTTCCCCGATCCTCATCGGGGCTCCTTTTTGAGTGTTTTTATGCGGCGAGGGACTTTTTGGAACAAAATAAAAAGGCTTGGACTAAACATGTATTAAAAAGTGTTTGAGGGACTATTTTTCATATGGGTTGTTAATATTATTGGTGATGGTGGGTATAGCATTATTCAATGTTTTAAAAAGTACGCAATTGTGCGCGATGTAGTGCACGATTGCGCTTTTGTGTGTGATAACGTGACATTGCCCACTCTGATTTGCGAGAAGCCCAAATAGTGTGCGCGGTTGATGACGCAGCATGCGATTTTGACGCTTTTTCGCGCTATTTGCGTGATTGACCCTATTTAGTGCTATTTGGGAGCAATTAGCGCAAAGTCATTTTAATGCATCAATTACAAAACTATGTCGTTTTGTTCCTTTCTTCATTTTTCCCCGTTTTTTAACCTTTAAAAATGCAAGTCAATATCTTAAAACGCTAAGGGTATGTTAAGTTGTATAAAATAAGGTCGTTTTCCAAAAGAAAATTCTGAAAATTTTCCATAAAAATGAAAATATATTCAAATTTATTTTTCCAAAAAAAATTGGAGAATAGTTTTCCGATTTTCCAAATTTCCATATCACAATATTTTCAATAAATTTTTGAAACGTTCAAAATTATATTTACACCCCTAATTTTTTTGCAAATTACATTTTGGCCCTTAAAATTAAAAAAATACATTTTATTCCTAAATATTAAGAAAAAAATAACAAGTCGAAAACTATCGGTGAATTACGATTTGGCCCATGAAATCTTCGTGGTTATATTATTGTCCCTAAACTTTCTATAAATTACATTTTAGCCATTACACTATTGATAAACTACATTTTAGACATGAAACTTTCTTAAGTTATATTTCGTTCTTTTAAATATCTATAAATTACATTATAAAAATAATGGTCTATTTCTAACAAATGAATGTGCTTCCCTCGTTCTCTAAATGTTCTATTGAAAATGAAAATAAAAAATAGAAACGAAAACTTAAAATAAAAAACAGAAAATAATTTTTTGTTGGAAATACGATTGGGGGAGATATATCCAATATGGATATAAACCCATAATGGACAATGAGATTCATATCTCAAACGCGTAATAAATACTACCATACAAAAAAACTACATTGAACCAAATTAAAATAAAAATAAACCTGTTTCAGCTATAAAAAAAACTCATATTTCAGCTATTTAAAAACAATTTTTTCAGCTAAAAGAAATGCTTCAGCTATTAGAAAAAAAACTATTTCAGCTATAAAAAAAACTCTACATACATTAATTTTTTTTTTATTAAAATTCATTTAACATGGACTGAGTCGAAGTTCACACAAGCACAAATTGAGTAATGGGTATATATATGTATGTGTACAATTAAGAAAATACATTGTATAACCTTGAATTTAAAATAAAAATTACAGAAATGAACTTGCCTAAGATCTCTGGCAACCAACTGAATTAGAAAGAAAACTTTTGTCACCAACCACCTACTTAATTTCATGAAAAAATAGAAAAATAAGAGATGTTACCATAAAGTTGCAAGAAAGTTAATAGAATTTAGCAAAAGTAATGAACTCGAAAAAAAAATCAAAGATTTATAATACTCTTTTGAAACTAAATTCAAATCAGATGTATAATACATATGTATACATATGTAGCTATATGCATCTGTGTTTCAAATCAGCCCGTCAATAAAATAGGTAAAGATTTCATGATACCCATTTGAAACTAGATTCAAATCAAACCTATGATAAATATATATACATATATAGCGATACATAGCTGATTCAAATAGGCACGGATTTGAAAGTCAACCTTCAATGCAACCTTCAAAGCCGACCTTCAATGAGAGAAAGAAAAACCGTAGGTAGTTTTTTACGGAGAAGATAACAGAAAACAGAGAAACGCGAGAGGTGGATTGGAGAGGTGGATACGCGAATTTGAGCGATTGTTTGAGCGGGGTTTGTTACGTACTTTTGGTGTATTCGATTCTTTCATGGCAACGAGTTCCCTGATATGAGCGGGACTCTTAACAAGTTTTTACTTCTTTTGTTTTAATTTAATAATTGGAGGCAAAAGTAAATTGTTATTAAATTTAATTTACTAAATATTTTGTTGCAAAATTTCAAAATCACAACTAAATATTGATTTTTAGTGGCAATATTTTTAATTGGCCACCTACTTCACAACAATTTACTTCTCGCCTAGCTAAAAATTTTTGCGCCAAACTTTTAGTTGCAATTTTAGTGACAATCTCACATTTTTCTACTAACACTTACTCTGCAATTATTTTTAGTGGCAATGAAATTTTTTTCCACCAATTATTATATTTAATGGCAAAAAACTCGTTTTGCCACCAAATAAATTGCCACCAATTGACAACTTTCTTGTAGTGTTGCCCAAGTGTATTGTAAGAAATTAAATTTAGTGACATTAATGATGGGTCACATTTGTTGCAGGAAGAAGTGCGGATTTGCATGAAAGAGTTAAAGAAGGTTTACTCAAGAGAGGCCTCTACTGTTGCAAGTGATACATAGTAATTTACTCAAGAAACCTACTATGTTAAGTCTTATGTATTATTGTAGTATTTATTAGCTAGTATAATTTTTTAAAATTATATTTATATGGCATCTGTATATATCCCCCATCATAATGATATATGTATTGAGTATTGACAAATGCATATACCTCTTTCGCTTCACGCACTTATGGGCTCGGTTATTTCGTCAAGTTAGTTTGAATTATTTTGATTTACCGTGAAAGAATGAGTCAGTTTTTTCCCTTTCATTATTGACTATAAGCTTTATAATAGAGCATGTTTTGAAGTTCCGTTTCGAGAGTAATCTTTGGTAGTTCAAATGACAGAAACTTTTTGGAAATGTTTTCAAAATATTTTGGAAATGCAATAGAAACACTATTAATATAAGAATTTGTTTGGGAAAATGGATAAGAAAAATCTGACAAAATTGGCAAATATAACTGTATATGTTTCCACGGAAAGGGTTGAAAACTTAGTGCATCTCAAGTAAATATCGAAATGTAGTGGGTTCTATATGAAACTTTTTTGTTTCGAATTTACATGCTGGGTTCATTTACTAAAAGGGGAAAAATGCTTATGGTGATTCATTGGAAACATGTGTAAACTTGAAGTAATGGTATGAAGTGCTAGGGAAATGTTCTATTTTTTATATATATCAATCCTTTCGGGGCTATTAGGGAAACACCAGCTAATAGGAGTCTGCTTTCCGAGTCTATATTAGAGCAACCCTTTTATTGCTGCCATGGTTTTTAGACTTGGGTACTTTGCTACTTGTCAGAATTAGACTTAGGCATGGCCATAAACTTTTTTTGGACTTTCGCTATTTTTTTTTATTGCTCAGTGGCATACCTTTTTTGAGACTTTGGTATCTTTTTTAGGACTTTGGAGGTTGGTTTGCTTTGCCATGACTGAATGATTACTAGTTTATCTTAGTTTTGTAAGTGGAATATGTGTAAGTTAAAGCCTAACTTTTTTTCTCCTGCATTTTTAGATTCTTGAATTTTTGTTTGATTCATTGTATGCAGATCCATCAAAGTTATGTTTATGTTTGTATTTCATTTCTATCTCTGTTAGGAATTTGCTTTCAAGTTGAATTTGATATTTGTATTGGGTGAAAAACATAGCTTCTTGTGCCAAGGATTTTGAAGCCAAGTTGGAACACTTCTCTAGAACTTCAAGTTACCATATATTTGCCTTTATTGAACGCTTTAAATCTGCATTGGATTCAGTTTTCTTGTTCATTCTTGTTCACTACATTTTTATGGGTCTTTTAGAATTTAGTATCTCCATAATAGGAGTGTCGGATTTTATTACCTCTCACTAATTTGTTTCTTTGAATTTTTTATTAATTTCTTTTTTAGAAGCTTAATAAACCGAACCCTGATGGAGAAGGTACTAAACTCAATAAAAATAACAAGAGTTACTGAAATCTGAAAATGCATATTATGGGTGTACTAAAGTCTAAAAGACCCTTAATTATTATTTATCTGATTCATGTTTTGTTTATATAATACTTTTTAGAGACTCAAATGGTAATGGATGAGCGAATGTTGACGTTATCATACGTTGTTAGGTGATGGAGTTTCTGTTTTTCATTTGGTATTCAAGACAGTGGTAGTTGTTTAGAATTTGCGACCCTATGGATTAATATATTTTTAAGGATTAATTAATGTTAATTCCCTCAAGATGAGACTCATTTAATGTAAAAAAAGTCATATTACTCATTTAACAAATAGCGCCTTAATCCTGTCTAAACTAGTGTCCGCATTAGCAACACCACACCCACCCCCCAAACCTGCACCCCCAACCCCACCGGCGACCAGTCCGGCGGAATGGGGAAGGGATGGGTTGGTGAGAGTCTTTTTGTCAAGTGACTCATATGTCTGGTTTAATTATTTAAAAAATACTTTCTTACGGGCCTTTTATTAAGTGCCCCTATTTTTAATAGTGGTTATATTGATGACAACCTCAATGTCATTTAGTAAAAGTTACTAAACTCAGATAAAGAAGAATACCGAGGGGGTTGATGTGGGCCGTCAATTGTCTGTTGAGACCCATGTCTGTTAACCTTTCAAATAAACAGGTAAAAAATCCACTTCTTAACTAACTTAATCCACTTCATTATGCTCAGGAAAACACGGAGATTGGGGACAATACTTAAATGCAAAACCTCCATTAAGAGCACTCCAATCAATAAGGTGATAAGGAGAGATTTGAAGAGAAAAACACAGAGGAAGAAGATGACGAGGAAGGCGAGAACTGAGAAAGCAACGAGGATCATGAGAACCTAGAAGACCATGAGACGAGGATAATAATGAGGAAGTAGTCTCTGGACACTAGCTACTCACATCCGGTTCCTACTGAGCCTGTTGCGGACATATAGCCAATAGGGACATACTCGAGATGATTTATATTTTTTATCATAGGTATTATCTAAAGGAAAAGTCTACATATACCAAGTTTTGTATCACTAGTGCGTCAAACTGTTGTACCCTAAGAGTCGGTATAATTATTTAATTCACTTGGGATACAAACTTGGTGCGTATGGCATTACTCTTGTCTAAAACTTACATGGCATGACCCTCAAAATCTTTATTATATTTGCAGTTCACCTTCAAAGGTTTTTGATGGGAAAAATTTCAGTGCATCCATAAAGGATTTATGAAACTTTTATAAGTTCAACCTCGAGTGGCTAAAGGAAAAAGTGAATAAGTTCAATGACCCCTTAATTATTGACTTCTTATCCTTCATGGAAAATAACAGGGTTAAGGTCACATGGCATTATTGACTTCTTATCCTAGATGTGCAATGAAGATTGATCTAATGAAGTCCTATGACTCTGTTAATTGGGTATTTAATGTGGATGTTCTTCATGCTATGGATTTTCCTAATCTCTTTATTCATTGGATCGAAGAGTGTATTATGACTACCAGTTTTTCTGTTAGTGTTAATGGAGGAATTAATGGTATTTTTAAGGGAACAAATGGGCTCAGACAAGGGGACCCTTTATCACCCTACCTATTCCTCATTATTATGGAAGCATTTTCTTGGTTACTTCATGATGAGATTTCTAGAGGGGCTTTCAGTTTTCATCCTAAGTGTGAGGGATTGAATTTATCCCATGTAATGTTTACTGATGATCTGTTCATTTTAGCAAAAGCTGATCAATGTTCTTTGGAAGCTGTTGATAAAGTCTTAAAGGAGTTCAAATTGATGTCTGGTCTTAGTGTGAGCTATCCTAAATGTGAAATCTTCTTTGCTGGTATTGCTAATGAGGAGAAGAATAGACTAGCAGATTTGATGGGGATGAGAGTGGGAGAACTACCTGTTAAATACCTGGGAGTCCCTTTAATTTCAACTAGACTAAAGAATCAAAATTGCAAAATTCTGGTGGAGAAGCTGATTAGTAAAGTCAAGACATGGACAAATAGATGGCTTTCTTATGCTGGGAGAGTGCAATTGGCCATTTCAGTTCTTAGGAGTATTCTAGTATACTGGATCAGTATTTTCATTATTCCCAAAAAAGTTATTAAAGAGATAGATCAAATTATTAGAAGATTTATATGGTCTGGTGTGGAATTAAAGAATAATGGTGCTAAAGTAGCTTGAGAGGATTTATGCTATCCTAAAGAGGAAGGTGGTTTGGGGATAAAGAACCTAGTGGTTTGGAATAAGGCTTGCATGATGAAGCATATATGGGATATTGCTAGGAAGAAAGATACCTTATGGGTGAAATGGATTCATAATGTAGTTATTAAACAAGAATCTCCATGGACAGTTAACCTAGTTAACCTAGCAGCAGATGTTTCTTGGACTTGGAGGAAGTTATGGAAATTAAGGGATAAAGCAAAAAAGTTCATAAAATACCATATTGGGAATGGAGTTAACACTCATTTTTGGATAGACAACTGGCATGAAAATGGACCTCTTACTGATTTCTATGGTGACAGAATAGTGTATGATGCTGCTAGTTCCAAGTTAGCAAAGGCTGCTGATTTTATTGTCAATAATGGCTGGAATTTTCCTAGATTGGTTTCTAATGAATTGTTGGATATGTCTAGAACTAGGGTGATTCCTACAAATAATAGTAAAGACTGAGTTGTGTGGAATTCAAAAAATAGTGGATTTAATTGCAAGGACACCTATGAGGAAATTAGGAAAAAAAAGAGTCATGTTCAGTGGGCTAAAACTGTTTGGTTCTCAAAAATGATTCCTAGGCATGCCTTCATTATGTGGCTTACTTGCCTTGATAGACTGAGAACTAAAGATAAATTAGCTAAATGGGGTATTACCAGTAATGATCAGTGTGTGTTGTGTGACATGGACAAAGAAACCAGAGACCATCTAGTTTTTAGGTGTGAAATTACCAAGAAGATTTGGGGTGAGGCATTGAAGCTTAGTGGGGATAACAGAAACATTAAAAGTTTTGAGGAAGAAGTGAAAAATCTCAATCACAATAGGAGTGATTTTAAAAGCCTTATCCTAAAAATCTGTATGGCCATAACTGTCTATTCTATTTGGAAAACAAGGAATGAGATAATCTTCAAAAAATTCAAGCTTTATGATGGGTGTATTTTTTCACAAATCAAGAAATTAGTGTATGATAGTACGTATAAGTGGAAAAAGATGAAGAGAAGTGATGAAAATTCTAAAATTTGCAGAAATTGGGGAATAACTGAGAAGGTTTTTTATTAAAGGAAATTAGCTTGATGGAAGTGTCTCTGATCATTTCGGGGTTGTCTTGGTCTTGCATGTCATCTTTAGTATCCTGATGCATATGTTGTTTGGAGTTTTATTCTTCTGGGGTCATCTCTCATAAGCTGTCTCGAGATCTAATATTCTGGGGTCATCCTATGGGAGGTTTGCGGCTGTATATTCAGATCTGGTCGAATGTGTTTCTGGAGCTACTATGAAGGTTGAAGATATAAGTTAGAATTTTTCTCTGTAGATGGTTCAAAATCAAAGCTTTGGAGTTTAACTCATCAGAGAGTGGTTTGTTGCAAATGGGTTTCTTCGGAGATGGTTTCAAATTGGTGCTGATAGTGGTTTGGTGTTTGGGATTTCCTTTGGTGCTTACACGTGTATTATTCCAGATTGTTCTATAGCATTCTAGTGTGTTTGAGTGGTTCCTTGTTTTGGATCGAAGGTTTTTAGTGTAGTAGGTTGTGATCTGTTTAGTTTTGTGTTGGGCCGATGTGCCTTAGCTGGCAGTGTGTGGCCTATTGGTGTGGTCTTTTAAATGGTTGTTTTGTTGCAAGTGTCTTGCCTGTCTGCCTGTATTGGATTGTTTGTATCAGTTGGGCTTTGCCTATTGTTAATTAAAATCACATTTCATAAAAAAAAAAAAGGTCACATGGCATTCACGAGGGGATGGGTGCTCCTAGGTTAGGTTGTTTGATAAAGGGAAAGTGATTTTCCTTGTCAGTAGGGGGTGATATGTTCCTGCTATATCTATTGCTTCTAGGAGCATGTATCACATCTTTGTACTGTGACTAATCCCCCACCTTTTGGACCTGATTACTAATGAAATAAGAAATATCAACGCTTTTTGCAATATTGGTTTTTATTTTCAATCTATAAATTAGCTTTTGACAATTGATCAGCTGTGCTTTCGTACATATGAACAGAGCTATCTTTTAATATTAACCTTTTCTTCCACTATGATAGGGAGAAATATTGAATCTATGTATCTTGTGAATTCTACCAAAAAATGATTTTACGAGGCTGCCAGTTGATAACTTGCATTTTTAACTTTTTTTTCTTGTAGGAGGGAAGATAAAAAGTAAAAATAATTTCATGAGAGTCAGCTGCAGAGTTTCACTTGTATATTTATAATTACAAAATGTCTTCATGTATATTTTTAATGATCTTGCTTGTTTTTGTGGGCTGCTATCAAATCTGCACTTGTTCGTTCCTCATGACCTATATATGCCATCAGAATAAGATCGGGACGGAATTTAATGTGAATTTCTCAATGTTAGAAACCCCGAGACCAAGCCACCACTAATTTAATTTGAGATGAAGATTTTCTTAGTTGCCAATTCCACACAGATTGCCAAAATGATGCCTCTATACAAAAATGGCATTTGGAAGTCAGTCTGACACCCAGTTTGATAACACACCCATTCAGTTAAATTTTGTTTTGCACTAATTTCCACATAAACAAAGACATTTTAGATTGAATTCCTTCATGACAAAAATGATTCAACATAAGAGATCTCCCTCTTTTCTGTTTAATTATCTCCCAAAAATTAGCTAGAGAACATTTACCACTGCCACTACCCTTCCAAATCATCCTATCTAAGTCAAAAGAGGTCAAAAAATCATTTAACAGGAAATACATATGCTAATAAGATAACAAATATGATATCAAAGTAACATTCCATTGATCCGTATTCCATAAATCCTTAATATGTAACTTAGCAACATCCATGAGAGGAGAATAGTTAATAATCCCCACATATATATAAAGATAACGCGGGGCGCAATACAAGATTCTCACTTTGATTTGAAAGTGAACTCTCTTTGCCTTCTCATATTACGTATGCCCTATTCTTTTCCACACTCCCTCTCTTACACGGTCAATGTATCCGTCTCCATCTCAGAATAACTCCTCCATTTTCCATTGAAGGTGACGCCGTCATCCTTCATCCCACCCGCAACCAACACAAAAGCCTCAACAGGTAGCTACGGTACGATTTGGGGGGGTTTGATCTAAACTTTGGTTTCACATTTGGGGGTTTTAATTTCACACGATTTTGTCCTTAAGGTGCGAATTTTTGTTTGTTTCATTCAGTACATACCCAAGCAATATTTAGTACATGTCCAAGCAATTTTTTTTCGTTTCATTCAGTATCAGTACATACCCAAGCAATTTTTGTCCTTAAGGTGCGATTTTCATTTTTTTTGTTGACAGTGGCAGATATGGTGTTCTTGGTTTGTTTATCATTTTTATATATGATTTTTTAGCTTATTTTGATTGGTGGAGGTTTTTCGAGATATGGTGGAGGTTTTCCGATCGGTTCAAATCAAGTTCGTTTCAATGGAGCAGAGGTTTCTATGACCAATATATGTTTACTAACATCTAGGAATAGTTAGTTTACCAATGTATGTCTACTAACTCTTATATTTGGTTAGTTTTCAATCTATTTCATAGAGTTTTTTTTATTTAATTCATCTCCATAGTTTTGTTTGTACATACATGCTGTTAATAAATTAGCTAGCAAGTTTTTTTATTTAATTCATCTCCATATTAGTTTTGTATCCATTTGTTATGTTCAACCAGTTTGAAATGTTGGAATCATTACTTTGAAGTTGCAGGTCTGTAAGTAGCAGGTCTGTACATATTTTTGAAATGTTTGTATCCATTTGTTGTATCTGGGAATCATTTTAGACACGCTGTTAATAACTGGGGATTGGTTTTAAGTTATAAAGTCGTGGTCAATGATTGTAGATAGATTGAAGGCATGGTAATTATTGTCCAATACTTAATTATAGATGTACAAGTATTCGTGATTCTTTAACAACTTTGTTTTTAAAATATCCCTGTTAACGATCTACAAATGCACTGTCAAATTCTTCGTCAAATTTTGGTACCAAAGGCCTGAAAAGATGATTAATGTTGAATATATTATTCTTTATAGCCAGATGTCTTAAAGTCATGTAATGGCATTCTATTACTTTTGCAGGTATGGGAACCTATATACTGAAAATAATGTTGCTATTAGTGGTATTCACACCCATGCTCGCCCTGGGGATTATCTTCAATACATTGTGTATATCGTAACATCTCTGGGGTTTGTACGTCAGTTATTTGATGTTATTGTTGATGGCATTGAGAAAAGCATTATACAAGCTCGTGAAAACCTCCGGCCTTGATCAGTTTTTGTGAATAAAGGTAATGGACGGATTTTTTCGTTCTTAATACATTATTTTGCTGGATGCTAGTGATAATATATCAAAGATCTACAATCAAATGGAAAGAGAGAAAAAGAGGGGCTAGGGTTTCATATTGTCATACACTAGAATGTCTTATAATAAAAGGAAGAAGAGAGAATATATATAACCTACTACAACCACCTAATAATAATAGGAGAAGATAAAATACTAAAATACCCTCAATGCTAAATAAAACTCTAATACCCCCCCTCAAACTCACGATGCTGCAGCGAGAAGCATTGAGAGTTTGCCAACCAAAAAACGAAAACGCTGAACTGGATGAGACTTCGTAAACAAATCAGCTATCTGTGCGGAAGAAGAAACAAAAGGCAAAGTGATGGCGCCATGCGTAAGATGATGACGAGTAATATGACAATCAATCTCAATGTGCTTATTCCTCTCATGAAAAACTGAATTGTGAGCAATCTGAATAGCACTCTTATTATCACAGTACATAGGAGTGGGCTGAGAAAGAGAGATACCCATATTTGCAAGTAACCGACATAGCCAAACAACTTCGCGAGTGGTAGAAGCCATAGCACGGTACTCGGCTTCCGTGGAAGACACAGAAACAACAACTTGCTTTTTGCTCTTCCAAGAAATAAGAGAATCACCCAGAAACACACAAAATCCAGTAACTGATTTGCGATCTGCAGGATCACCGTCCCAATCAGCATCAGAGTATGCACGCAGCTCCAAAGAAGAAGATGAAGGAAGTAAAAGACTCTGAAATCGAGTGCCTCTCAAGTATCGCAATATACGATGAACAACTGCCCAATGAACTGTAGTAGGAGCAGTAACAAACTGACTAACAACATGGACAACATGAGCTATATCTGGATGAGTAATAGTGAGATAAACCAAGTTGCCCACAATAGTGCGATATAAGGTGGGATCAGGCAAAAGAACACCATCATACGGGGAAAGATGAACATTAAGCTCCAAAGGGGAATCAACAATCTTAGTACCAGTGAGGCGAGCACGCTCAAGATTGTCCCCGATGTACTTAGATTGTGAGAGAAGATAACCCTTTGGAGAATGATCTACCTCAATACCCAAAAAGTAACGTAGGGGCCCCAAATCCCTCATCTCAAAACAACGAGATAATTCAGACTTCAACGCTGTAATTCCACCAACATCATCCCCAGTAATAATCATATCATCAACATACAAAGAGACCAGAATACGGCCACCTGAGGTGCACCTGATAAAGATAGCTGAATCATTCTCACTTGGAATGAACCCAAGAGAGGTAATCACGACAGTAAACTTCTCAAACCAAGCCCGTGGTGCCTGTTTGAGACCATATAAGGCTTTCTTAAACCTACAAACTTCACCAGGACCATGTGGAACACCCGGAGGAGGAGTCATATAAACCTCCTCATGAAGATCACCATTCAAGAACGCATTTTTAACATCCATTTGCGATATATGCCACTGACGAACAGATGCAACAGCAATAAGAGTACGAATAGTAGTCAATTTCGCAACAGGAGCAAAGGTTTCGTCATAATCCATACCATATTGCTGAGAAAAACCCTGAGCAACCAATCTTGCTTTGTACCGCTCAATTGACCCATCTGACCTGGTTTTGATTTTATATACCCAACGAGATCCAATTGCCCGCTTACCAGCAGGTAAGGGGACCAAACTCCAAGTATCTGTCTGATGCGAAGCAGAGAGTTCCTCAGCCATAGCCTGTTGCCAAAGAGGATCAAGAACTGCCTCTTTATAAGACGAAGGCTCAGAGAGGCAGTGAACAGAGGATAAAAATGAGGCAAAAGAATCAGAATAACAAGAATAAACAAAATCTGGTGACTGAGTGGACTTACGTGGACGTTTTGGATAGCGAGAAGGAGGTTCCACCGTTTCAGCAGGTGCTTGGGTGGCCACACGACAAGGGGGAGCATCGGGAACATCGGATGGCAAAGTACCTGCATCAGTAGAAATAATAGGAATCGAAGAAACATGGGGTGGCACACTATCGGTGGTGCAAGTTACTTCAGATGGCACACTCTCATCATTATCAGAGAACGGATCAATATTGAAGAGATCAGATTTAGTGAGTTCATGAGGGCTATCAGGAATAGAAAAGAAAGGAATATGCTCAAGAAACACAACATGGCGAGAGACATATACATTTTTTTAACTGGATCATAACAACGATATCCCTTTTGACCCTCACCATAACCAAGAAAGACACAAATAGCTGACTTTGGAGATAATTTGGTAAGTTCCACACGAGGTCGAAGAACAAAACAAGTACAACCAAACACCTTTAAGGAAGAATAATTAGGGGCACACCCATACAACTTTTCAAAAAGTGACAAAC
Organism: Sambucus nigra; assembly: GCA_949130495.1. Taxonomy (NCBI): domain Eukaryota; kingdom Viridiplantae; phylum Streptophyta; class Magnoliopsida; order Dipsacales; family Adoxaceae; genus Sambucus; species Sambucus nigra. The sequence continues at coordinate 753,080 of CASBWL010000256.1, forward strand.
CTGAGCAATGAGAGGTCGAAATCTTATTAATCAGATTAACAGCAGTAAGGACAACCTCTCCCCAAAACTCATTAGGGACATATGCGGATAATAAAAGAGAGCAAGCAGTTTCAACAATGTGCCGATGTTTCCTTTCAGCAACACCATTTTGCTCAGGAGTGTCAGTACAAGATGATTGGTGAATAGTTCCATCTAAATCAAGCAACTCACCAAAATTTTGAGAAGTATATTCCCCACCCAAATCGCATCTAAAGCATTTTATAATAGTAGAATGTTGAGTTTTGACAAAGGCACGCAATTTATTATAAATATCAAAAAAATCCGAACGTCGTTTCATGAGAAAAACCCAACAGTAACGCGTATAATCATCAATAAAGGAGACATAATATCGAGACCCTCCTCTTGTAATAATAGGAGACGGTCCCCACACATCAGAATGAATAAGATCAAAGGGTGCAAAAGTAGAGGAAATACTTCTATTAAACGATAAAGCTGAAAATTTTGCAAGTTTACAACCGCTACAATCAGAGATATCATGGCAATGCAAATTTCCTAATTTTCCTGTAGAAGCCAAATATTTTAATCGTGAACCTGAGACATGACCAAGACGAGAGTGCCATAAATAAAATCTAGACGAATCTGAACTCAAACGAAAGGATGACAAGTCAACACTGGAAGCTGCAACCATTGGTACATTAAGTTTCTCCATGATGTACAATCCCCCCTGCCTATGGCCTGTCCCAATCACCTTCTGAGACTGTGGATCCTGCACATGACAAAACGTAGAAGAGAAGGAAACTGAGTAACCGGCATCACATAGTTGACCAACAGAGATAAGATTCATTGTAAGCTTAGGAATGTGGTAAACATTAGAGAGAGATAAGTTGGGTGAGTCAATAGTCCCAACATCCGTTGAGGGCATGGGAGTACCATCAGCAGTCATAACGGGCAACGAAGAAGTGGGACAAAAAGAACCAAAAGAGGACAAATTTGGTGACATGTGATTAGAAGCGCCGGAGTTTAGAATCCAAATACCTGAGGGCTTACCTGGTGAAGAGATGGATATGGCGTGAGGCTGTGTGGCAAGAAACTTTTGAAACTGCTCAGCAAGAGAAGACGTGGATGGAGTTAATGATGAAGAACCTGATGCAAATGAGTCTGATGGCGGTACAACTACTGCAGTATTAGGCTGGGAAGCCCTATATGAACGCTGCTGAGATTGGTTATTGGATTTCCAACCAGAAAACTGTTGCTGAGGTGGTCGACTATTTGATTGTTGTTGTTGTGCTCGCAACTTAGGGCACTGAGACTTCCAATGCCCCTTCTCCTTACAGTAGCTACATTCATCACTTGAAACTCTCGAATAAGGCTTGTTCTGATTACTGGAAATTGGCCGAGAGGAGGCTGCGAAAACAGATGGATTAGGGTCCGAAGAAATTACCTTCCCTGATTGAGTCTTGAGACGAATCTCCTCGGCTAACAACTCGTGAACAATGGAATCAACAGTTGGAAGTGGGCTACGATGAAGAATCGACCCACGAAGACCCTCAAAATCATCACGCAATGCCATCAGAAACTGAACCAGTCTTTGTTCCTCCCTATTAGCAACATATGGTGCAAAGACCCGCAATTCAGCCGACTCTGTGAGAGCCAACTGATCCCATAGATCCGTCATAGCAGAATAGAACTCCTGAATACTCAAATTTTTTTGCTCAAGAGCCCGAATATCGCAATCCAACTGTTACTTTTTTGCGAAATTAGATTGGGTATACAATCTTCCCAAATGATCCCAAACATCCTTTGCATAATCATACTTATCCAACTGTATACCTATAGAAGGTGCAACGGAGTTGTTGATCCAAGTGATGATTTTCGAGTTGTTTGCCTCCTAAACATCCAACAACTCTGCATATTTTTCAACGTTCGTCTTATCGTTAGGCTTACTCAAATCACCATTAATGTAACCCCAAAGCTTCTTCCCTTTCAAAAAATTCTTCATAACATAACTCCAATACGTATAATTTTTTCCATCTAATCTGGCACTAATTGATTGCAGCGAATCATCTCTTTCACCAGCCATTGCGAAAATAAACAATCAAACAGTACCCAAACGGAACCAAATCGAACGAACTAAATAATTAATCGAACAAACAGGAGGAAAATGACCATAATTACCTTCAAAATAATCGAACGAACAGAAAAAGTATCCACGGACTGTGTTGATGAGATTAAGCTTTGATCCCGCTCTGATACCATGATAATATATCAAAGATCTACAATCAAATGGAAAGAGAGAAAAAGAGGGGCTAGGGTTTCATATTGTCACACACTAGAATGTCTTACAATAAAAGGAAGAAGAGAGAATATATATAACCTACTACAACCACCTAATAATAATAGGAGAAGATAAAATACTAAAATACCCTCAATGCTAAATAAAACTCTAATAGCTAGCATGATCAACTGATTGTTTTATTGTATGAATAAAGGTAATGAAAAAATGACTGAAGAAGTATCATCTTAATTCGAACTTAGTTTTATGAGGAAAATACATTAGTTATTGAGAACTCCCCAAAAAGTTCCAGATCCGTGATTTATAGTTACAGATTTCCTTAGTTAATATGAACTGGTGTTGTAAGTTTGTTAATATGCACATACTCCTCTGTTTTGTAGATTTTTTTAGAAATCCCCAAATTTTCTCTTTGTGCTCAGTTTAATCCGCTTTATGATGCTTTATTTTATTGATTTTATGTAAGCGTTACAACCTTCTACCAAATATGTGGGTATTCTCTTCTGACACTTTGTCTTTTCAATTGCAACGAATTTTTGTAGGAGTAATATGGTGGTTTTTTCAAATATGAATTCTTTTGGTGTTAGATCCACGACAAAGACCTCATTTTTTTAAATTAAAAGTGGGGATTCAAATCAAGGTTTTTGTTTGAGTTTGTGTGTTCTTAGATTAAAAATTTATGGATGAATCCGAAGGGAAGCTATTAAGCTAGATCTAACTTTCATTGTGGCCTTTTATCTCCTCTTCGAATATCAAAATATTAGGTACTTTTGCTTTGAACATGAGGTTGGTCCTTAAACATTATGCTTTCATGATGGTTTGATTTATGGGTACTGTTTTTTTTAACACACTCGCCCTTTTTGTTCATTTTCTTGTAGGTTCTAATCTAGAATCCCTCATTATGCAGTTTATACTCAACAGGAGCAATCATAAAACGTTTTTTTTGGTAGATATATGTGACATTAATTATCTTTATTGTTTGTATTGAGTATTTTGCTATTTAACATTATTGAAGGAATGCGTACATTATTACGGTGCATGCATGCGCGCACACACGCACTAATGCGCGAGCACGCGCTCACTCATCCCTTAATATTTGGCTAATTAGCATGGTTTATATAATATTTGGCTACCTATTTGAATTGACTATATTTTTGTTTTGTATCAGGTCATATTTTAAAAACTACTGACAATCATTACAGTGGAACACATTGGATGATCTCGGTTCATATATATGTGATTTTGTTACGAAGTTTGTTTAGCTAAAGCATTTATTAGATGAATTTAGGATCTTTGAATATTGTTGGATTGGTTGTTATTTCTTAAGAGTGTGGATAGTTTAGTAAACAAATGAGATCATATCTATTTTTTTTAAATGAACACTTTATTTATTTGAGGCACAATGTGAATTCAATTGATGAATATTATATATTTTATGTTATATGTGATTTTTTTTTCTTTTGAATTTAGGTTATTTGAATGTTTTTGGATAATTTGTTATTTCTTAAGCAAGGTGAATGGTCTTATAAAGAAAGGAGATTATGGTCAATTTTTTAAAAATTATACTTTGTTTTGTTGAGGAACGATATTTTTACCGTTTTGCAAGTACGTACTTTGAAAATTTTTGTCTTGCCTTCAGGCACGGACATTTCGCTAGTATATATATATATATATATATATATATATATATATATATATATATATATAGAGAGAGAGAGAGAGAGAGAGAGAGAGAGAGAGAGAGAGAGGGAGAGAGAGAGAGAGAGAAATGTTCTCCTACATCACACTCTATACATCATACCTAGTTCTAGGCGCTAAATTTTTTTTTTCCAATTTTTTTGTTTTTCCACTAAAATGAACCTTTCAATTAATACATGTTCAAAAAGTTAGGTCAAAATACATTTTCTAATTATTTTTAAAAAATTCCCAAAATTCCATTGACCCAGACCCTCATAAATATGGTATTTTAAGTAGTTTTTTGGTTGATTTTTGAAAAATAGCTAGAAATTATATATTGGTCCAATTTTTTTAACATTTGTTGATTGGAAGGTTAACTTTATGGGTAAAATAAAAAAATTAGAAAAAAAATTAGGGCATAGAACTAGATGTGATGTATGTTAGAATATTTTTAATATTTCAATATGGGCTTACACATTAAAATAATAATTGTATTTGGGCTTTTATTCTGTTTGAGCTAATTAAATGATCTAATTAGTAGCGCCCAATAAGACATCTAAAAATGAGTATGGGCTTTGTAATGTGGGTTACCCAAGAGTTACCTACTGGTTACTCAAGAGTCACCTAATTAGAATTTAGGGGGTTTAGGGGAAAGGTCCAATCTAACTCAAAGTGTATAAAAATAGGACACTCCACATAGTTTTTATAAATTTAGTCCATGTACTAAAAACACTATGAAAAATGGTGCCGCTGATGTGGACCAAAACACTCTCCTCCTCATTCCTATCAATGAAAGATAACTCATAAAGAGAGATGGATTAGTCTGTGGAAGACCTTCAACCTCAAAGTCTCAATCACCACTATGGATTTAGGTACACTGTTTCTACAATTTTTTTCATTTGTTAATCTCGCTAATCTAATATGTTGATGAATTTTATTTAATATTTCAACAAGTGGTGTCAGAGCCTCTTGATATTATATTATTGTGATTATGACTTAGAATTGATTTTTTTTTTAATTATCATACATATGATCTAGTTAAAACCCATATGACTTTTAGGATTCTATGTAAAATTTATGTATGATTTCTGATAATTTTCATAATCACAGTCCCAAATTGATTCAGGATTGTTAATCCATAGTTATTTTTTGATTTCCCTCAAAAGGGTTTAGCTCATAACAAATTTGGATGGATTAATTAAGTTTTTTTTAAAGATTAATATGAGAATTGTTGAAATCTTGATTTAGAATTTTGAGGGACGTTTTCAGTGACATATTCATTTTATTGCTCAGAATTTTACGAAATTTTGGTGGTAACCTGGAAACGTCGAGCCCATTGTTTACAATGGGCACTACCCTATCTCGGAGATTTGACATCGTTTAGACCCTATAAACGCATTTTTGCCATTTTTAGTAATAATGTCAACGCTAATAACTCTCGCTTAAAAATTGATTTTGCGATTCCGCAAATTGGAGAGTGATCGTGAAGAGATTGTTTACGTTATTGTAATGATAACTCAAAATTTTCCATTTTGAAAAATAAATTATTTTTCCATATTTTATGGTATAAATCACTACATATATTTTTTATAATTAAATGTTTGTTCTAATATTCATGTTATGTGTTATTAGATATTGACCAAGGGTTGAATATAAAGTTTTGAATATTAGATATATAACAAAGTTTTGATATGGTTGATGGGAGTTAGAAGAATCCCGTCAGGAGAACATATATTTTCTCAAAGATTTGGATTCAGGATATTGTTTTGAAACCAAAGGGTTACGCCCATTCGTGGTATTTAATTAATACCCTTTTGTCTTATATCTTAAAATAAATCAAATGAAGTACTATGCTGCCAAAGTAACCTCTATTAAAGAGATTAATCTATTTTGAGTTATTAAGATGTATGTATTTATTATTTATGCGATTAGTGATCGACCCAAAGGAAGATTGTTAATTGGCCAAATAATAAATATACATGCGGAAATAAATGTTTGACGACTATAAAGCTTCAATGTGGACAATATACCGGCCCAAAGGAAGGTTGTTGTTTGACCGAATTTATCATTAACATTTGATTTCTTCATTGAGAGTACCACTTACAAGTTGATGTTTCTCTCCAAAGACGAAACATTAATGTTATGCTAGGTATCTTGAAAAAAGAGCCCACCATTAGAGTTGTATAAAATTTATATCTTGCATTTATGTATAACTTGACCTGAATTTTAATTTGAGTTTATGTTATTTATTTGTTCTCTAAATTCAGTTACTGCTTCTGCTACTAATATGACTGCCAACATTAACACAATTCCTGTGCTTAACAGCACAAACTTCAAGAACCGAAAAGAGATCATTCTGATAGTTCTCGATTGCATAGATTTAAACTACACACTAAGAAAAGAACAACCCACTCCTCTTATGGGGAAAAGTTCCATTGAGGATAAAGTAAACTTTGAGAAGTGGGATGTTCTAATCACTTAAGTCTAATGATGTTAAAGCACGGCGTTCCAAAAGCATTCAGGGACGGTATGTCCGATAAGGTAACTGCTAAGGCTTTACTACTAGATATTGAAAATCGTTTTGCAAAGAACGAAAAGACTGAAATAAGTAAGCTTCTAGATAACCTAATCCAAATGAGGTATATAGGTAAAGGGAATATAAGGGAGTACATTATAGAGATGTCTAACATCCCTTCAAAACTTAAGGCACTAAAGTTGGAGTTGTCTGATGACTTGCTCATGCATGTAGTACTGGTTTAGTTTCCTGCACACTATGGAGAGTTTATAGTTAGCTATAATACTCAAAAGTACAAATAAACTCATAATGGGTTCATTTTTCATTGTGTGAAAGAAGATGAAAGATTGAAGAGAAAAAAGACAATTGAAAGTGTTCATATTGCATCTACCTTAAAGGGCAATAGGTGAAAAAGGAATGATAATAAGAAAGCTGCAATAGGAACATCACAACCCAAAAATCCACAAAAGAAGCAGGATCCAAAATTTACCTGATACTTTTGCAAGAAACCCGTGCATGTAAAGAATGATTGTTCCATATATGCCACATGGCATGTGAAGAAAAGTATAGTTCTCACTTTGGTTTGTTCTGAAGTTAATTTGTCTTTTGTGCCTAGTCATACTTGGTGGGTAGATTCAAGTGCCACTACTCATGTAAGTATGTCTATGTTGGGTTACCTGTGGAGCCGGCCGCCAAATGATGCTGAAATATTCATCTATATGGGCGATAACAAAACAATTGGAGTTGAAGCAATTGGGACCTTTAGATTATCTTTTGAAACCAGTCATTTTATTGAATTAAGAGAGACTCATTTTTTTGAAATTCTACTCTTGTTGCGACTCGTTCTTTAATTAATAAATTTTATATGTTGAACACTAATGCTTCATTTAATGAAACCTTGCAAACAACTATAAGAGGCACAAAATGCAGATTGACTAATGAGAATTCCGCCGACTTATGGCACAAACGTCGGGGTCATATATCCCAAAGGAGAATTGGAAGGCTTGTGTCAGACGGAATACTTGAACCCCTTGATTTAACAGACTTTGATGTTGTTATTGGGTGTATAAAGGGGAAACAGACAAACATTAGGAAATTAAGTGCCAAAATGAGTTCTGGCATCTTAGAATTGATACATACTGATATTTGCGATCCATTCCCTATGGCTTATTGTAATGGTCAATAATATTTTATCACTTTTATAGATGCTTATTCTTGTTATGGGTAGATATATTTAATTCATGAGAAGTCTTAATCCTTGGACCTTTTTTTAAGGCCTTTAAAGACTAAGTTGAAAATTAACTAGGAAAGAAGATTAAAGCTGTCAGATCTGACCGTGGTGGTGAATACTATGGAAGATATGATGGATCAGGTGAACAACGTCCATAACCTTTTGCTAATTTCTTAGAGACGTAATATAATGTTTGAGGAAATGGTAAGAAGTATGATTAGTCATTCTTCTTCGCCAGAATTACTCTAGGGAAAGGCACTTAAGACTGCAGTATATATTCTAAATAGTGTACTTAGTAAAGAGGTAGCCAAAACCCCTTATGAACTATGGATAGGCCAAAAACTTATCATTAAACATTTACACATTTGGGGATGTCTAGTTGAGGCAAGGCCTTATAGGCCAACTGAAAAGAAACTGGACTCAAGAACTATTAACTGCTATTTTATTGGGTATGCTGAATGGTCGAAGGGTTTCAAGTTATATAATCCTTTAACTAAGTCCTTTTTTTAGACAAGAAATGTGAGATTTCTTGAGGATGTTGAGCTTGAGGGGGAAGATACTATGGCACCATTGGTTTAGGGCCGATAGGGAGAAGATTTGTGTCTCTAAATCCCATACTCGTCGACTAGTTCTGTAACCTCAGCTTCGAAGTGGAGCCCATTATCTGACACTAACTTATGGGGGACTCTGTATCGGCAAATGATGTTTTTTCTGATAAACTTGGACACTTTCTTGGTATTTAGCACCGCATATGACTCGACTTTGACCCATTTAGTGAAGTAATTAATGGAGACGAGGATGAATTCATGACCATTTGAGCTTTGGGAATAACTTTCCTTATGATGTCAATACCCCGATAGAGAAGGGCCAAGGAGAGGTCATTTTGTATAGCTCATGGGGAGGCAAGTGTTGGAGATTAGCAAACTGTTGGCATTTGAGGCATCTTCAAACATCATCATTACAATTTTGAACCGTTGTGGTCCAATAGTATCCCTGAAGTGACCGTTTATATGGGGCCCTCATTCCCCACCATGTATCTTCTGCATCATTTCTTCAACATCCCCTTGAAATGCATTGCAAATGGATTCTGTCAAAGTTTCTCCTGAACATGATTTATCACAGATGATATATTGGGCAACCAAGTTAAGAATAAGAATGTTGTCTTTTAAGAGGAATAAATTCATGTCCCAAACATTGTTCAGCCTGTGGACAGTGTCCAAGAAGACAACAATGAGGACTTCTTTACTCAAAATCAAAGAATTGTTCCAAAAGAGAAAACTCAACAACCTCATGAGCACTTTTAGATCATTTTAATATAGACCTGCATCAGATGGGTGTTAAGACTGCTTTTCTCAATGGTAATACTGAGGAAACCATGTATATAGTTCAATCAGAAAACTTTGACCACCCAGGTGGTCGAAAGTCTATGGCTTGCAAACTCAAGAAATCCATATAGGGTCTTAAACAAGCTTCCCGTCAATGATATCACCAGTTTTAAGTGATTATCTCATATGAATTTGATGTTAATGGAATTGATGACTATGTATATCGTAAGTTCAGTGGGAGTAAGTTTATCTTCCTTGTGATCTATGTCATTGACATGATATTGGCTAGCAGCGATATAAGCTTATTGCACAAAACCAAGAGATTTCTAACTAAGAATTTTGAAATGAAAGATCTTGGGGACGCCTCTTTTGAATTAGGAATTGAGATACACCGAGATCACTCTCAGGTTATCCTGGGGTTATCACAAAGAGCTATATCGAGAAGGTACTTGATAGAGTTGGAATGAAAGATTGTGCACACGGAGATACTCCTGTTGCCAAGGGAGAAAAGTTTAGTCTTTGTCAATACCCTAAGAATGGGGCTGAAAGTTAAGAAATGACAAATGTTCCTTATGATTCAGATATAAGGAGTCTTTTATATACTCAAGTATGTACACGTCCGTATTTAATGTACATAGTGGGTATACTAGGCAGATATTTGAGTAACCCTATAATGGATCACTAGAAAGCAGCCAAACGGATTACGAGGTATTTATAGAGAAGAAAATATTACATGCTAATCTATCGAAAGTCAGATAATTTGGAGATCATTAGGTATTCTGATGCCGATCTGGCTATGTATATAAATTGTCTGGAGGTGTTATTTCCTGGAGGAGTGCTAAGAAGTCACTCATTGCACCTTCCACTACCATAATGGAGTTCATAGCATGTTATGAGGCAACAAATCATATGATATGGCTATGAAATTTTATCCCTGGGCTGCGAATTGTGGATAGCATTGAAAGACCACCCAAGATATATTGTGACAATAATTCAATAGTTATATATTCGAATAGCAACAGAATCTTGTCGAAGTCTAAGAACATATACATTAAATTTCTTGTTGTTATGGAAAGAGTTGAGAGTAAGATAGTGTCTATTGAACATATGGGAACAAAGTCCATGCTCACGGGTTATCTTATTAAAGGCTTACCACCCAAGGTATTTCATGAGCACACTGCTCATATGGGTGCTGATTTATTTGACGATATTCAGTCTTAGTGAGAGTTTGTCCTTGTTATAATGCTCTTCTCTTTGACACTATTTAAATATTTTATGTATGTTTCAATTTTCTGCAGAATAAAGTTGATAGAATTTTCATTTTTTTGTTTACTCTGAATGTATTGTCTTTTAATAGTTGCATAACATAAGGTTTAAAAGATTAAGGTTTGATCTCACCACGGAATAAAGTTAGGACTAATTGGAAATAGGCATGTTGATGTGACATTGCATGGAATTTCTAGCCACACATCCATACTTGATCTATGTCGTTGAATATAATTGGTATGGTGATCATTGATGGATCGAGTTACGTAATAAATGTAACAAAGGTTGTTTTTGTCTCATACAGGTATACGACATGGACCAGATTGATTCGGGATATGTTTTAAGAATAGATAACAAATATGGTGTGCACCTAATTAATATGTATCCCAAGTGGGAGATTGTTGGAATATTTTTAATATTCTAATATGGGCTTACATATTAAAATAGTAATTGTATTTGGACTTCTATTCTGTTGGGCCTAATTACATGATCTAATTAGTAGAGCCCAATAAGACATCTAAAAATGAGTATGGGCTTTTTAAAGTGTGGTTACCCAATAGTCACCTACTGGATACTCAAGAGTTACCTAATTAGAATTTATGGGGTTCTAATTAAATGCCTATAAAGATAATGAAGAGTTTTGATTCCCAAAGCTAATGCACTCAAAACACTATTCTCCTCATTCCCATAAATGAGAGAGAACTCATACAGAGAGAGGGATTAGTCTGTGGAAGACCTCCAACCCCCAAGTCTCAATCACCACTATGGATTCAGGTACAGAGATTCTACAATTCTTTTATTAGGTAATCTCGATAATCTAATATGTTGATTAAGTTTATTTAATATTCCAACAATGTATGGGTGATGTAGGAATCATGATGTATATGAGTTTCTCTCTCTCTCTCTCTCTCTCTCTCTCTCTCTCTCTCTCTCTCTATATATATATATATATATATATATATATATATATATATATATATATATATATATATATATATATATATATATATATATATATATATATATGTGTGTGTGTGTGTGTGTGTGTGTGTGTGTGTGTGTGTGTGTGTGTGTGTGTGTGCGCGCGTGTGTCCATTCCCCACTATCCACCTTAAAAGCCTCATTTTTCATTTTTAGTAACCTTTGTGAGAACCATTCCGACAAACTGCAACCACACAAGGGTGTTTATTTCTACAATTTCCTATTTTTTATGAAATTGCCCCACATGGAACCAACTCCTCAGAACTCATACCATAATTTTTAGTTGAAAGCTTTCATTGAATCTAGTACCCATACCACCATCCTATATAGGGATACACGTCCTCTCGTATTTCACCCAATGAAATTTTTCGCCACTACCTGTCATTTTTTCTAGGAGTCCACCATTTCATTTTGGAAAATGATAACATGTGCCATTGGACAGTAAGTATGAGAGCTCTATATGAGTATTTTTACCCTATTAAATGTATGTCGGAACTCTATCTTTACTATTTTGGTATTCTTAGTGTGTGCCCTTAGAGCACATGTTATCAGGACCCTTTTATTTTTTTGGAGCTTCTAGTCCTTTGTGGGGCTATATTTTGGTTGTATTTAGGAGGTTCGGAGGCATCCTATATATCTTGGTTGGTATCAAATTTCCATTCTACGAGACTTACATTTTATTAAAAACAATACATGTTGTCATGCTCGTAGTGTTTCTTCTTCCACCTATGAAAGGGTATCACTGCATTTACCCACTTTCATACCCGCCTAATAAGACAAGGCAACAAAAAATTGTACATATTTTTCGAGCGGGACCCACAATAATAAAGTATAACACTTTTATGCAGGCGGGTATGGAAAATGGATAGAAAAGCGGGTTCGCCTAGCTTTATCCCCTATAAAATGGTTAAAAGATCATATAAAAGATACTTAGACAAAGAGCATGTCATGAATATCAACAACGAAATATATGAACAAAAATGTTATTCAACACAACTAGCATCATATCAACGCAATGCACTATCCAAATCCAAAACATAGATTGTTGCAGTGCTTAATAGGTGCAATAGAAGTCATACCATAGTATCCGTTTTTCTGTCGCTAATATTTTGAATTTCAAATAGGTACACTATTTATGACATGTCATATATCTTGAACTACTTCATAAACTAGAATAAAATGTTTCTAATTAGGCACCGGGGCTCGTATGATTCAAGATGAATAATACATGGGTTACTACAAATCATCCACGAAGATATATAAGAGATCAATAAACAAGTCTTTACTAACAATAAGCATGAGAAGAACAACTCAATTATTACCAAATAACTATCTTTCTTTAATTTTACATTAATTTAATAAGCACGGCTATTCGTACTCTTAATTCTTCTAGCACTTCACTTTCAATTATAATTATGTTATATGATAATATTACCCCTTTTGACAATTACTTATTTTCTAACATGTCTTTCATTTAATTCGGTGAACTAATCATATATGGGTAAAGGATCAAAGGTCCACTTACCTGTTAAAAAGAAGTATAATAATCAATATTTTTTGCACTATTTTTACTTTAAATAATTGAACACGAATGTTTAATTAAATAATACAATTCACACTTTAAACCTATAATTTATCTGATTTACACTAACATAACTTTATTTTTATTTTGTACCAACCACGAATACGACCTAATTAAAACACGGCACGGTGTAACACAATAAGAAATCATATTTTTTAAACCTTATACCAACACGACACGAAATCTTAATTATTTTACCTAACACGAATATAATCCAATACAAGCGGGGCGAGATGACATGACACACTAAATCTTATTTTTTAACCAATATCAAGAACACGGCCAAATTAAAACGAGACACCACACATAGTGACACAAAATCTTATATTTTTTACCTGAAAAGGAAAACAACCCAAATAAAAGTGACACAACATGACACGATATAATTCTTTTTTTTAACTAGACATGAACATGACCCAAGTAAAAGGAACACCACAGGAGATAACACAAAATCCTTTTTTATTAACCGAACATGATCACGATCCAAATATAAGTGATACTATATGACATGACCTGAAATATTAATTTTTTTACCTATCAGGAAGACGATCAAGTAAGACTGACACAACATAAATGTTATTTTTCAACCAAAAATGAACTCGGTCAAAATAAAAATGACATGACGTGGCAAGCCATGACACGACATGAAATATGATTTTTTTACCTATTACAAACACGACCCAATTAAAAGTGGCACAACACAAAATTTTATTTTTTAGGGGATAGTACTCTTAGGTCCCTCGCCAACAAATTTTAAACACTAAAAAAATTTGACAACTAAATTTTATTTGGATGTGCTGTTTTTATTTGGATTGTTTTCTTGTTTGGTTAATAAAAATAGATTTTGAGTTGTCTTATGTGGTGTTACTTTTATTTGGGTCGTATTCATGTTTAGTTAAAAAAAATTGTTGTGTCATGTTATGTAGCTTTTCTTTAGGTTGTATTCCTATCATGTAAAAATATAAGATTTCGTACCATTCTGTGTCGTGTCTCATTTTAATTTGATTGTGTTCTTGATGTTAGTTAAAAAAATAAGATTTCATGTGTCATGTAAACTCGCGTCGCATGTATTGGATCTTTTTCGTGTTACATAAAAAAAAATTAAAATTTCGTGCCGTGTTCCTCAAAATTGAGTCATTTTCCTATTTGGTTAAAAAAATAAGGTTTCATGTTGTTTTGTGTTCGTATAAAGTTTAAAAAAATAAGATATTTTATTGTGTTATGTTTTGTCGTCTTTTAATTAGGCCGTGTTCGTCTTTGGTAAAAAAATTTTAATAAGATTTCATGTTGTATTGTGTTCGTATAAAGTTAAAAAAATAAGATTTTTTATCGTGTTATGCTTTGTCGTCTTTTAATTAGGTCGTGTTCGTCTTTGGTAAAAAAATAAAAATAATTGACGATGTAAGTGTAAATTAGACAAATATTAGGTTTAATGTGTGAATTGTATCATTTACTTAAATTATGTTTAATTATTTAAAGTAACAATAGCGAAAAAAAATAACGGTTACCCTTTTTTTTGTTGGAATAGGTTATTTGATCTTTGATCCTTAATAATATGTGGTTTGTTCACGTAATAAAACAAAGAGATGTGAGAAAGTCATTAGGAGTAAAAAGGGGTTATATTGTTATCTAACATAATTATAATCAGTGGAATGCTAGAATAATTGAGGGGAGTGCGAATAGTCGTGCCCTAATTTAATAGATCCTAGCATTATCCGTCCATGTTTTGCTGCAAGTGCGTATCTTTAATTAAATTCTCATTATTGAAATAAATAAGTGTCGCGCTAATTTTTAAGGTACTTCGACAAACTAAAATTGACTAATAATGACTATATGTATCCAAGAAACCAACCAAAAAATGAAGTACCTGAAATAATAAACTACATGGTTCACTATTTTACTATGCAACTAGGGATTCGGAACTGAAAAAAACATAGCATGTGGCACCTTCCTCAGCAGGGTAAACCATCGGGTTCCCAAAAGGACCAATAGACACGGGTGGGAGAGGAATAAATGTAGTAGAAATATGTTGTGGGCATTAAATAAAGCCCTTAGGCCATCTCCAATGGGAGATGTAAATGTGTATATCAAACGATGTAAATCTGCATCTTTTCAGTTACATTTTCTGGGTTGCGTACGCAATGGGATTGTGTAAATTTAAGGTGGAATTTAATGGGCTCCACCTTGGACGGACGAGTCTTATCCGTCCAGGGTTTGGACGGACATCTCTTACCTCACGGTCTGGACAGCCAAGCCTTACCCGTCTAGCTATGGGACCCACATAATGTGTAGCGACAATGTAAGTTTACATTTTGTCTAGCCTTTCTCTCACCAAAAACTACATCTTATTCAACCCATTGGATAAGGAAAAAATATAAATATACACATATACATCTCTCATTAGATATGGCCTTAGTAATTACTCTCTACTATTAGGGGACACAATGTCTCTATCACAAACCCCTTTTAAGTTGTCGCTGGATAATTCGAACTCTCTTCTGAGAGGGTTACCTTGAAGAGTTCACTGAGTGTTAGCGTCACATTTGTCCAATAGGGCGTCAATTGCCAATGAAACTTGTGGAAACATCATGTAACCAATGAATAACACGGGTTCCCTTTTAAACAATAATAAGTTATGCATAATATGAATTAGACCCCAAGGAAGGTTATTATTTCACATAATTATTAATTGAAAATCTAGTAAATACAAGGTTCATTTTCAAATTTATATTCAATTCAAGCTTGAACTAACACACGATTTAAGCATAAAAGGACTTGTTTTGACTATATATGGCATGACTAACCCTCGTTGACATCCACCATATAGTTTAAAACCCTCATTGGATAAAAAAATGATGATTTAAGAATGAAATTCATAAATCTTTGTTTTTTGTTTAAAACCCTAGAGTGAGCTAACAAAAGCACTGTGAGGATTTGAATTGCATGATTGAAGAAAAAGGGAAAAAATACATATACCTACATGAAATAGATAGATGGTTGGATGCTTAAGGAAAAATTCACAAATATCTATTATCCCAAACATGTAAGAATGTTTCTCGTGTCTGGATGATTACCAAATCAAAACAAAATTCATTTTAATACGACCAAAACATAAAGTATAAGAATACCATCCAATATATGTCTAGATAATAGAAAGAAAAAAAGGGAATTTTGACTTTGTCATCAGTTTAGTATTCGTCATTAGACTTTACTCACTGTTTTATTTTTTCTTAGACTTTGTCACTATTTTTTCATTTATTTTGACTTCACCAATAATTTAATTTCATTATTAGACTTTACCATTGGTGGTAAAGTCTAAAAGATTCACAAAATAGGCAATTGATCTAACTAATTAAGCAAACCACCCTCTTCTTTAAATGATAAGTCATATTGCATTATTAAGGATATGACAAGAGAAAAGAAAAATAAGAGAGCACAAGGAATGTCGTGGTTAAGGTGTACGATGATTTCTCAAGGTAATCGATTGACCAACCTTAAATAAATCAAGTAACTTGAAAATGTAGGGTTATATGGAATTATTTGTATCTTAGGTTACTGTAGCACCACGTGTGTTCGAGGACATAGGAATTTAATTGTTGTGTTTTCAGATGAAAATTTAGAGTGCACGGTTGATCCGGGATGGGCCGAGATAGTCAAAATGACTGTTCGGGGGTTTAATTTGAATTCCAGAGTATTTTGGACCTAGTTTGACCCGAATATGAGTAAACGAGTTATTTAAAGCATGTATTATCGTTTAAAGTTGGGATTTGTTATAGATAAGGATTATTTAAGCTTGGGAGACTTATGATTATCTCATTTTTGTGAAGAAGACCCTAGAGAGAAAGAGAGAAACCATCGTAAGAGAAGAGAAAAAAGAGAAGAGAAGAGAAAAGCTTGGAAGCTTTGGATTTTTGGCTCAAATTCAAGATTTCGAGGAAGATTCAACCTCTAAAACTTTGAGGCAAGTGATTAAACTTGCTAAATAATTGTGTGTGTGAGTTATCTCATAATTTGGTTGGTTATTTAGTTTGCTTTGAGTTTAAATGGGTAAACCCTAGAATTAGTTGAGTAAATATTTCCTTTAGTAATATATATATATATATATATATATATATATATATATATATATATATATATATATATATATATATATATATATATGGATTTGATGAGAAAATTAGCTGGGATAATATGTATGTGGGTTTTGTCGATAGAATTGGTTGAGTTCCTATTTTTTTGGGGGTGATTTATGGTGTTAAGATTTGGTGGGAAAAGGGGGTTTGGTTGAGGTGAAGAATAATCTCGTAGGATAAAAATTTGTACAGAACTGGGCCGGTTCATTTTTAAGAGGCACCGGATTGGTCTGGTCATTAAAGGTCTTCTGTCGAATTTTAAGAACCAGACCGATTAGTTTTTTAGGACCCTATGTCCGGTCCGATCACTGATTTTTGCCAGCTCTTATTTTATCCCTTCTCAATTGGTTTTACCACTTAGGGAACCTATATTATGGTGTAGTAAACATGGTTGTAAGATATTATGAGCGTTCATATTAGGATATAAAAGAGAGGCCACTTTGGGGACTATTATAAAGGTATATATAAGAGTAGATGGTGTTGTTTTCCTTCTAGTAAATCCTCCAAGGAATTAGGATTCTTTTGAGGATGGTTTTGGGCTATTATGGATGTATAATTGGGAGTTTAACATACCGAATCCTTTCAAAATTTCTCCGAGTAGTAGGAATTTACTTAATGCCGAATATGGACTGGTTGAAAGAGAGGAATAATTGTGTGTCCTTAGTGTCGTTAAATTGGGTGACTATCCATATCATAGGTGTGATGGTTTAGTAAATCTCAAGTGATGGATTGAATGATAAAATTAATTGGGAAGGTATAAGAGAGTGTATTAGTTAGAATGATGAGAGTTATATATATATAGCCGGATTCATTACTTTTATACATGCGGACGTGAGATAGTATGTGTGTGTGTGTGTCTATATATATATTATGTGTTGCATACCCCTCTAGTTCTATCAAGGGAAGTTGCGCGACGTGGGTGAATCCCCTTGGCTTGAGGAACAGGGAGAGTATAGTCCCTAGATCATAGCGTCGAGTATTTTACCGTACGAGAGGTAGGGGTAAAACGTCTTGGGTAGGATTCATCTTGCTCTCAGTTTAGGAACCATGGGAGCTTCCCATTCGTTACGATTAAGTTTACCAAGTTCGGTGTGAGCTAGTCCGACTATTGGTAACCCAGGGACATGTGAGGGACTCCTTGTAAGTTGATAGAATTATAAAGACTATTAGCTAGTGTACATATAATATGTATGCTATGTATGTGTACTTGCTAGATAAAGTTAAATCTTGTATAATACGTGCGAGTAATATTATACAAGCTTTGTAGATAGTGTATGATATCTTAATATTATAACTAGTGAAAGTTATAAAGATGTGTATTATGTTTTGTTTTTTCTAGTATGAGAGTGTATGAGTATACTCTTATGCCGATAGACGGGAAGTATGAGGTCCGTACTATGGATGGAGGGCCTAATGGATTTCCACGACCGACAGTGTTAGATAGTAGTGTATCGGGGGGTTGTTTGGATTTTTCTTTGCGAGACACCCCACACACGAAACTTAGCGCAACGTTGGGCGTGGGGAGATGTTTGGTCCTTAGTTCTTGGGTTTATGTAAAATACTGGGTGAATATTTTTAGCATGAATGATGACGTGTGATATCTTATGCTAATAACTTGTGAAGTTAATAATTAGAAACCAAGAAAATTATAATTGAGATATATTAATGTATAAGTTTGGTCGTAAACTTAGAAGACGATATAAGAGGTAGGGAAATGGTTATGTTGTATATATAGTGAGCTATGCTAAATAGGGCTATGCGTAGATTTAGATGATCTATCCTTACAATGTATCGGGTATCTTATTGAGGTACATATGCATACGTTAGTTGCACTCTATAAATGAGGGGCGAGGTTGAGTCCCAAGAGAGAGTGTAACACCACTTTAATTATAAAATTTGTGCATTCATAATTAGTATGCATTTTAATTCACTTGCTAAAATTATTTTCAAACCTCGGGCGCTGACCCGTTTGTATCTTTTCTCTCGCTATACATATATTGTATTATTTTAGGTGTACCTCCGCAAGGACGCCAATGATGCCTATTATATCCATAGTCCTTGGAGCTGTAGCAAATGCGAAATGTTACAGGATTTTGTTATAGCTGCTTCCCATTTTTGTAAATCTAGTTAAGGATCCATTTTTGTATATCGGTTATATGTACCTAGGGGTTGCATATTTGTAGTTTGTATATGTTTTAATAACTGGATGTTGTATTGTCTGTGACTCGACAACATATTCGGGTATATCTTTCATTAGACTCGTGTATATATTATCATGTTTTGTATTCATTATATGTGTTGGTTCGTAGGTTCTTATGTGTTTTTTAGAATTTTTTTGGCATTCGTTTATTTTTTGTGGTTAGTCGGATTTTTTTAGTCTGTGCGGCAGTGATGCTGAGGATGATCCACTTGAGATTCCTGTTTTATCTTAGTATAGGGCTGCCCACCCATTATTAGTTTAAGCAGGGTGTCACAGTTACACACACAGAGATCCGATTATGGAAAAATAGAAGAAGTTTTGAGGAAAAATCCCTTTTGGGAAAAACTTATATTTTAGCACTGTTAAAGAGTTTAACAGACTCGATGACTTACAGACTCCTTAGATCTCCACTAAGTATAACACACTTCGTCTTCAAATTTTTAACATAAAGTAATGCAGTCCAGCACCAACCACAAAAAGCAACTCTTCCCTCAGTATTTACCGATTGGTGTCAGGATTACGGAATCCTTTCTTCTTTAGTAATAGAGTGGCAACTCCACAATCAGCCATAGAGAAACCTCTACAAGTGTCTAATGTTGTGAATGAAAATTGGGTATGATAAAACACAACAAATCATATTAAGGTATGTATGATTTGGAAAAGAAAATTGTTTATTTGAAATGAAAATTGAAAAACTTTAGGTGCAAGTATAGTAGTTGATTTTCGCCAAAAGAATTGAGTAAAACAGTCCAAAAGAATCATTTTTATAGAAAAACAAATTTTTCGAGGCGGTGAGCTCATACGAACGAAAATAGGACATTGTTTGAATGAAAATAAGGTTTCGTTCTAATGAGGTCCAATCTCATTTAAACGATAGGCCTAGGTTGTTCTAAAGACCTTCCAACAAGAGTGGTTATGTTAAATAGAGAATTCTCGATAAAAGCTCGTTAGATGTTTGTTCTAACAACATAAGCATTTCGTTCCAATGAAATCAATCCTCATTCAAACGAAATCAATCCTTGTTCGAACGAGATTACAATCTCGTTTTAATTAACCAAAAAAAATTATTTTCCAAAAATTCATTTCATAAAATATCCTTGATTTTAAAATAAAACACCCCTGAATAAAATTGTATAAGTTTAATTAAAAAACCTAAAACCATATACCTCCGAGAAAATGTTCATGATGATTCTAAGAACTTGAATTTAAAAAATAATGCTTGGTCACTAACATCTCTTTAAATGATCGTGGAAGAAATGTGAATGTAGTGTTTGGTTTGTAAGTTTGGTTTATAACGAGATACGCCAAAATAACTAGGCTATGAGCAATTATAAATTCTTGCTCTTACAAATCTCCACCTTTGGCTGTTCTGGTACCAAAAAAAAACTAAAATCCAAATTATAATAAAACTCCTAAGACATTTTTATACTAATGTCTTCCCAAACCAAAACAGAATAACATTCGAGACTTTGTCTTCAACTGAAATTCTTCATCTTGGGTAGTTCTTGAGATCATCATCAAAGCAGAAGAGACCTGCACACATGAAACAAAAGAATACACTGACGCGTACGAGTTTAAAGAAAAAATAAACTCCCTTTCAATTTGTCCTCCCCTAAGCAACTAAAAATGAATCGTTAGAATCACCCTAATCTAAAAGAAATAACATCACAAAGACAATCAAATAAGAACATGCGATGAATTTCAAAGAATCATACGAACTACTTTTTGAAAATTTTCAAATTTTTTTAAGTATAAAAAGTATAAGTATATGTATAGAAAGTACATATAGGTACAAAATACATCATACTACGGAATATCACTAAAATATCTTAATCATGAAAAACGAAATGTATTTGTGTGTACATTTTCCACGGCCAAATCAACATAAGCATTCATAATATTGGTGTAAGAAGTCAATGAGATACTTCTAAAGAAAGAACTCGATTTCAATCTTAGGTGTAAAAATGTGGAACTTAAATGAAATTGACTCAACTTATGCAACATGCCATGAATTTTAATGTTTTTCAAATCAATAACGCTAAACTATATAATGTTTTTCAAGGGAGTTTGTTGTGCAAACCCATTGGTCTACTTTATAATACTCTAAAAATCTCACATATATAAGAATTAACTCTTAATATTTCTAAAGATATCATAATGCTCATTTGTATCAAAGCATTAATGAAATATAATGACCCTGACACTTCTATTTTTGTGTGTCGTTAATGATTTAGGCTCTTTTTGCAAACGGTGGATTTTAATGCAAAGAGAATTGTTCTCTTTCATAGCCCCTTTCCATTGCTTAACATATAATATTTTTTCTAGGAAATGAAATTCAAGCAATGGTTCTTATAAGCACAACTTTATCTCTAGTACATTTGGTTATTAAGCATAATTGAGATGAAAACACTGTATTCGACATATGAAAAGTAAATATAATGTTTAAAAAGGCCGTGCAAGTGTGTAATAAAGGGGATAAAGAGTCTAGCATGAAGAAAATTATCATCAATGATCAACAAAATGTTATCCGCACATTATTAATAACACCACATGAATAAAGCCATGTCTCAAGACACCATGGAAAACTCGCATGAATGGATGGAATATAGGGTTGGTCCGGGAAGTGTTCTCTACAGAAATAGACATTCTTTGAAATTAATCCATCAAACTTTCCAAAGATTTGACCAAAAACTCTACTTCCTCTCAAAGACTCTAAAGATCTCTACGATAATGTGTGGGAGCATGAGTAGGAACTTGTGTGAGAGTGAGTGCAAGAACATGTATTTGAACTCTTGTAGGAACATATCGAGGAATATGCGGGTATGAAACTCTCCCTAGCTTAAAATAAAACTCCCTAAGGTGACTTCTTTCTTCACAATGGGAACAATCATAAATCGATTTGGGTCTACCTTGATCAAAAGGCCTAGGAAGTGCCCTCCTATGTGGTTTAGGATGAGGGCCATAAGGATCTACCACAAACTCAAGAATCGGATCAGGTGTGGCATTGGAAGTGGATGCACAGTCATAACCTATTACTTTCCTCTCGTTAAAACCTAATACGGGACTGAAGAACATCTTTCCAACCTTCTTAGATGTGTCCTCTAAAGTGACATTGACCTCCCATACACTTGAGAGATCTTTCTCGAGTTGGAATATACGAGCTTCAAGTTTGTCACGATTCTCCAATAAAGCATGAAGATCTCTCGTAAGACTAGCCACAGTGTTGCTCAAATCGGTCTTCTCCAAACCAACCTCAATTAGTTGGTCACGCAACAAAAATTTCACCTTTTCGAGTTGACTCACCGACGCCTCACACTCTCTCAAAGTTATCATCACCTTCTCTAAATCAAATACCCTAAAAGTCAAACTTCTATTTTACTTTTTTATTCTTAAAGGGTCTTTGTAAAGTTCAGTGTACGCTTTTTAAAGACTATAAGACTACTTTATCCCTATAAAAAATCTTATCATCATCCTCACTCTTTCTAGAATGCTTTGACAAATTATTAAGGCTATAACATTTAGAAATTTCATTTCCGGAGTGGGACGAACTAGAAGTACTAATGTGACTGGTCATGAACGCACATAAACTAGGTTCATGCAATGATTCATCCCCAGATTCACCGACTTGATGTCACCATCTGTAGATTGGTAGTGTGACTGGGGTCTGAGAAGAAACTAGAACAGGTGAGGCATGACCCACTCCAATGGACTCTGTCTTCAAGGTCTCAAGAGAAGCTTTTGGTAGAACCTTTTTCTTTTGGTAAAAATGGAGTTAAAGTTAGAACCTCTTCCTGAAA
Organism: Sambucus nigra; assembly: GCA_949130495.1. Classification (NCBI taxonomy): domain Eukaryota; kingdom Viridiplantae; phylum Streptophyta; class Magnoliopsida; order Dipsacales; family Adoxaceae; genus Sambucus; species Sambucus nigra. Next base: position 776,077 of record CASBWL010000256.1, read on the forward strand.
GAAGATGAACTTCACAAGAAATAAGAGCAATTTAAAGAGAGAAGTCTCTTGAGAATAACGGCTGTAATAGTGGGAGTGAAGAAACAAGAACTTAGCACTTAGAGAGAAAGCAGGGAGAGAATACTAGGTCTGTTGTGATTTTGAAAAAGTTTCAACTTCATTTGAGTTTTTGACGTCTGATTTGACCTTACCAAAGGTCCTATTTATATGTGAATACTAGGGTTGTTTTGGGCCTTTTTGGGCTCAAAAAATGAGAGGGAACTTACGGGATAAGATTTGCAATGTAACTTTTGTCCCTACACTGTCTGCAGTTGCCTATCCCCCTCTGATAGATGACACTTAGTGCAAGCCAAAGTTAAAAAATAAATATGTCTCCTAATGGTGACAAAACAAATGATTTTGTAAATATATTTTCACAAGGTAACTTGTTGTACAAACTTTGTAAACTTGAGAGTGACCTTGAGGGCCACCCTCTCTAAAATCATTTTGTAAAAAAAGTGTTTTTCTTATAAGCAACCTCTTGGATACTCACTTTAGTTATGATTAAGTGTGGGTTGTGTAAAAGCTAGTATTCTCTCTATCTTAAAGAGCTAAATGGTTGAGCTTGCTCAACAAACATTGTCTCCTAGCCACTAAGCCAAAACTCCCAAGATATCCCAACTAGCATACTTGAGCCCTGCTTTCTCAACTAGGCTACCTGTATAAGAAAGTAAATATTAGTACTTTATTATTTTCTGAGTCACATGTCTTGGGGATGAGGCCACTTAAGGTGGATCCCCTCACCCTATGTCAATTCTGCAGTATGTGATTTCGTTCAAAGGAGCCACTCTAGGCGGACCTCCTTTCCCTATCTCATTTTCTAGGATATCAATTTGGGCAGAAGGGGTTGCTCGTGGTGAATCCCCTCGCCCTGGCCCTTTTATGTGACCTCAGACTTGTTTGGAGGGGCTTCTCATAGTGAGCCCCCTCATCCTTGCCTCTTTTTCAGTGGCTTTAGTCTTGGGACGAGGGGTTTCTCACGGTGAGCCCCCTCATCCTTGTCTCTTTTTTATGGCTTCAGTTTTAGGGTGAGGGGTTGCTCGCGATGAGCCCCTCATCCTTGCCCATTTTTCGGTGTCTCCAATTTAGGGGTTAGGGGTTGCTCATGGTGAGTCCCCTCGTCCAGGTATCACATTTGGTCATAGGGTCACTCAAGGTGGACCCCCTCGTTTTGAACTTTTTCTTGCTAATTTGGGTAGAGGTAGCCCTTCTAAGTGAGCTTGCTCGCCCTTAGCCTATTTTGAAATAATAGATGAACACCCCTATACATTAATCCCCTCGAATAAAAATCTTTGTGTTGGGTAGACCAAAGGGTTTTGTATGCAATGATTTAATTCGTCTTAGAATATGAACAGTTTCACTCGGTCACATCATTACACTATTAGCATTAAATGGTTCTGTCACATCAGCCCACATTGAGGATCTCAAGGTGACACACGTTGAGGAGAGAATAGGCATCCCATTATTTGGGAAATGATTTTCTCGACTTTTGATTGGCTGGAGCGTGTGGATCTTTTTTATCATAAAAGGACCCTTTTAAACTTCATTAGCTTTTTACCTTAGTGTTGATACCAAAAATTATCCACCTATGTGGACCAATCAGAAATGAACACTTGTCATCCTACGTGGCCAAAAGTCTAATCAGTTGATAATTGCTCGATAAACACGCTGACCAATATAAAATGCTGACCAACACCACGAATGCAGAATGCCATTGCTAATGAAGCGTTGTCATACCAAAGGTCCTACCACACATAGCCAACCGTCATATTCATTATGTATGGGTGTAAATGCTTATATATAAAGGCATTCCATCCTTTAGCCTTCCAACCCTTGACCTTCTAGTCATTATAAGTACATTGTATCTCTTCTATCAAGGGCACGCATACACGCATACTGGCAAGCAAGTAATACAATAATAGTGGACATAGGCTTTCTTACATGGCCGAACTAATTTAAAAACCCTCTCTTTCTTTTATTTACCATTGAAATTATATATTTTTATCTATGATTATAAATTTGGATCAAGTCTAGTTTTTGACATCAACAGATTGGCGTCGTTTATGGGAAAGTATTTATAATTGCTGTTCTCATTCTCGTATATTATTGTTCGAGGAAAAATGAATGACCCTGAGTCCAGTGTCAGAAATGAAGGCAATACAATTTCTATATATTCTCCAGCAACAACCAACGATCTAAATAGAATTCTTATGGGTCTCTCCATAGGACAAGAGGCAATGTAAGAAACGATGAGACAATTGGCTCAGTCATTATATGTTAGATCTCCATCCCTTTCCCGACAACAAACGATTCCCTCGTCCAAGAGATAAATGTCACCTCCACCTCCAAGATGCAGCTAATATATTTATTCTAGGTCTTCACAAGATAGGTCCTATCGTCCAGGATCAAGTTCATCACTCAAGTCCACATAACCCTATGATATTCATTATTTTAAAACTGAAAGGGAAAGCGTCTTGGAAAGGCTAAGTAGATCTTATCCCTTTGACTGTTTGGGACCCTGAGCAAATATACATCCTCCTAGAGTGTCATTTAGGAATACTCAGCATCTAGTAGACCAATATGAGGTTTTGGTCAGATCTAGATCAAGCGTTTGACCATCTGTACGCGCTGGGCATACTTCTCAGGAAGAGAGTTCAGCGCAGACAAATGGTCGGGACATCCGAGCTACTTCGCAAAAATCTAATGAAGGTAATCCTTCATGGAAGGGCTAGATGTAGAGATTAGAAGATCGAATAGGAGAAATGGCAAATGGAAAGAACCATTTAGAGTGGAGTTTTGTTAAAGGATCTCTTTTTATTCAGTCAACTGTGGATTTTCCTACTCCATCGAAGTTTAAATATCATGTGGTTACCCCCAAATATGATGGAAAAATTGTCTCGGTTCTTCACATCGAGCAATATCAAGCTATAACTGATATTTATTATGTCCCTGATGAAATAAGGTGCATAGCATTTTCAAGTACCATCACGAGTTCTGCCCAAATATGGTACAATAACTTACCCGAAGGATAAATTTCTAACTTGAATCAGCTTGTCGAGCTATTCATTAGCAATTTCCATTTTGGAGCCAAGCCATTGAAAAGAGTAGATCATCTTTTAAGTGTAAGGCAGTAAGTGGGGGAAAGCACCAGGGAGTACATTACTCGTTTTAATAATGAGATGTTGGAAGTTATTGATTATGAAGAAAAAATAACCATCACTGCTCTTATGAGTGGTTTACTTCCCGAGAAAACTATACTATACCTTAGCTAAAGATCCTCCTAAAACCATGGATGAACTCATGGCGAAAGAAGGAAAGATAATGAACACCGAGGAAGGAATGGCCGTAAAGCAGAATCCAGTCGCAAAGCCTGATACAAAGCCTAACAAAAAGGAGTAAAAGGAGCAGAAGATGAAGAAAGAGGACAAGATGAAGAAATATGGAAATGACACTCCATTGAGTGTTAGTATTCACCATATTCTGGAGGAAATCAAACACAAAAAGGATTTGTGATGGCCTGAGAAGTTGAGGGCACCCCCTAACAAGAGGGATATATCTAAATATTGTGAATTCCATAAGGATCATGTCCACACAACGGATACAAATGTCGCCTTGCAAAATGAGTAGAATCTCTAATCCGCTGAGGAAAAAATAATAAATTTGCTAATCGACGTGAAGGTAGAGATTCTAAAGGAAGGTCATGTTCTCCATACAAGCCTAGAGATGATAGGGAAAGAAACCACGAAGATGATTACGATGATGATCCTAATCTGCTGTAGAAGCCAAAGTATCCAGAATGTGAGGTGGCTATGATAAGTTTTGGTTCTTTTGATTGTCATGTAATTACAGGTGGCGATGCAAGAGGATGAAATCATACTATCGAAATTAAAGATTACCTCAATAAGGCAGAAGATTATTTTTATATCTAAAGAATTAATTTAACCGAAGTTGATCGATCGAGGAAGGTCAACAAAGACAAATTAATGATCAGCTTTTCGAAGAACGACCTTTCTTGGGTACTTATCTCCATGATGATCCATTAGTCATCAAATTCAGAATTCAGGATGCTGTTATCAACAAATTTTTGGTTGACAATTGGAGCTTAGAAGATATCATGTTTTACCCTTGCTTTCAAAGTTTAGATTTGAAGCTCAGTCAGTTGGATCCATATCAAAAGACATTAATAGGGTTTTCTAGTGAAAAAGTTTATCCTCCTAGGACAGTCAAACTTGAAGTATTGTTCGGCATTACCCAATAAGTCGCACGGAGAAAATACGCTTCTTTATGATGGACAAAAATATTCAGTCTGCGTAAAATGTGATCCTCGACAGAGTAGGATTTAAATTGTTTTGAAACTATACCATCAATGCTTGAAGTTCCTAACTCATTTTGGGGTAGGTGTTGTTTAAGGTGACCAAAAGGTGGCCAGAGATTGTTATTACTCCTCAACCGAGAATGAAGACTTTATTGAACTAAAAAGGAAGAGTACTACTTACCAATTGTATGTCACCACTGAGCCCAACGGTAAATTTGAAGTTGAAACTTTAGATCCCTGAGATGAGACTGAATTAGTTAAGGGGCAGATTGTGGAAACAACTGAAATCATCATTTTGGACGACGATAATCCAAAAAGGACTAGGTAGATCGACTCAATACTGAATCCAATCCTTAAAAAGGAATTGATTATATTCCTGAGGCAGCAGAGAAATGTATTTTCTTAGAGCCATGAAGATATGCCTGGAATTGATCCCAATTTGCTTTGTCATGAGTTCAACATCAATAAGGATGCCAAGCCAATCAAGAAGAAATGCAAAGTTTTCAGTCTCGAGAAGAATCAAGCTATCCAAGAAGAAGTAGAGAAACTCAAAAAAGCCCATTTTATTGAAGATGTGAAGTATACATTGTTATGGTCAAGAAGAAGAATGGTAAATGGATAATGTGTGTGGATTTCAAGGATTTAAATAAAGCTTATTCGAAAGACCATTTTTCCTTGCCTAGAATTGATTAATTGGTGGATGCAATGTCGGGACATGAGCTTTTAAGCTTCATGGACACTTATTCTAGATACAACTAGATTAAGATGAAACCAAAAGATAGAGAAGTACAACTTTCATTACCGACCGAGGAACTTATTGCTACAACGTAATGCTCTTTGGGCTTAAGAACGCTGGGGTGAGATACCAAATGTTGATGAATAAAGTATTTGAAGAGAAGATAGGCAAAAATATGGAGGTTTGTGTAGATGATTGATTTTAGCTTGATTTTGTATGTATGTCGTTGATGGAACCAAGCTAATCAAAATCCTCAAATACCTACAACAAATATAAAATACTAACAATATAGAGGTAAGTAAGGGATTATCGAATCAACTTCAAGGATGAAGCACATAAGAGAAAAATTTGTGCGAGTCACTTTTTCTAATTTAATTTTTTTTTTGTTTTATATTTTTCTATATTTTTTATGCTTTTTCAATATTAAAACAAATTTTGAGGATGAGTGAGTATGACTAAGGCTAATAACAAAAATAAGAGTACTCAAACTAAAATAAAGTGTGACAAAAATACTAGTGAGTGATGGAAATGAGTGAGAGTGTAACTAAATGAGAGAAAAATATTCAAGGGAAGAGAAATCAACTCTCAATTCTCCAAATCAACTAAACTTGTATTATTTTAATTTCATTAATTTTCAAAATATTTAATTAATTCAAATGCTAATTCTCATTAAACTAGTGAATTAATTAAATACTCTTTTAGAAAAGAAAATTTAATTCCCACAAGCACTACTCTAATTGAATTAAAATTAATCAAACAAATCATCCCCTAGGAAGAATTTGTCCAACTAATTTTAAATTGAAAGAAATTAATGAAATCAAGAATAGATGAAAATTAGATTAATATTAAAATCAAATGATAGGTCTATCTCTAGCTTAAACCACTTGATCAAATATTAATTAAATTTTCATACCTTTTTCAAGGTTGATTTTCCATTTCTCAATGTGAAAATAAAGTGGGGATCAAATATACAACTCAAAGGAAATTATCAAAATTAAAATTACAAACTAATTTGATTTGGATTTATGAGGGTTTCAATCACCCCTTGAATGAGGTGATTAGCCCTCCATAATCATCATCCAATAAAAATTAGAATCAAATAAGAGCATAAAATGAAAATTAGAGAGGGGTAATCACCCCAAAATTGCCTTCAATTGCATAAATTCTTCAATTCATCAATCATCTCAATTAATTACAACACTCAATATAAAAAAACTAAACTACTAGAAAAATTAAAATGGTGTTTTTCTATCTAATTCTCTCTCTATTCTTCTCTCTAAAAGCTCTAGATTCCTTTAAAATGGGGTCTTCATCACCATTTATAGTAAGTACATGAAGCATGAGTAATTTTGAAAATTGGCTTGAGTGAGCATGGAAAGGGTGAGGTCATGTGGGAAGAGTGGGTGAGGGTTATGAGAATGTGAATGAGGGTAGAATCTGATTTGGGGTGGTTTTGGAATTTGGGTGAGGTAAGAAGAGTTGGGTGTAAAATTGGTAAAATGGTTTAAGTGAGTTTTATTTTGGCACATGTGGGATTGGCTTTGGTTTGTTTGGATTGTTGGCAGGTGTGGAGAAATCGTGACTTGGCTTACATGGGAGATGGGTCTTGGGTTGGAAATGGGTCTAGGCTTGTGTAGAAATGGGTAATGGAGTGTGGATTTGGTTTGGGAGTTTCATGGAGGGATAAGGTTGGATGAATATGGGTGAGGCTGGATTCGGGTTGGATAGGGGTATGGCCGGGTAGGGGTTCCGGGTTGGAGTAGGTGTTTTCGGGTATGGAGGGTTAATGATTTGGTTGCTGGCCGGAGTGTCACGATCGGAGATGGTGTGGCGAGAGGTTGACAGCCTGCCAGAGAGGGTATCGCCGGTTGAGATGGGAATTGAAGGGAGAGTGAGAGAGTCCGCGAGCTGCTGCCGGACACTGCCAGAGCAGGTCGACGGCGGTCGGACTGAAGGGTGCGCCAGCGGGGCTGGGGGTTACCTGGCCGGAGGCAGGGGATGCCGCCGCTGGTGGGACAGAGCGTCGGATCTCGGCGCTGGCTCTGGGCGACAGTGGAGTCGCGAGCTGCTGTTGTGGGTCGTAGCTGGTAAGGTCGGTGCCGGGTTTCTTGGACGGAGGTGGTGGGTTTAAGGGAGAGAGAGAGATGGGGCAAGATTTGGTTGAGGGTTTGAGTGGTGATGGAAGAAGATGAAGTAGGGGGGTTAGTGTGTGTGAGGTGTAGGGTAAGGTGGGTGAGGATGAGGATGAGGCTGTAGGATAGATAAGGGTGTAGGATAGTAGGTGTGGTGTAGGGAGTGTGTGTTTAAGTGTGAGGGCGTGTGTTTAATTTGGCTCCCAAAAGTAAAGACTCAATTAAAATTAATAAAACTAAACTAAAAAAATAAAATCTAACTAAAAAAATAAAATTAAAAAAATAAAATCCTATTTAAAATAAAACAAAGACTCAATTAAAAATGAAACTAGAAAAAAATAAAAAATAAAATCTATTAAAACTTAAAATTAAAATCCTAAAAATGTAAAAACTAATAAATAAATTAAAATCCTAATAAAATAAAACTAAAACTAAAATTAAAACTAAAACTAATAAAATCAAAATAAAAAATAAAATAAAATAAAATAAAATAAAATTTAAAAATAGAAAATAAAACCTAAGAATTCTAAAATAATCCTAAAATAAATTCTAGAAATTCTAAAAAAAAATCTAAAATTAATCCTAAAAATAGAAATGACTCAAATTAAAAATCTAAAAAATAATAAAAGGGAAAAGTATACACACACGGGGTTCGGAGTAGGTTTAGGCTAGGTTTGGGTAGGCTAGGATATGGGACAAGGGTATTTAGTTCCATATTGTACCCAATTTTCTTGATTTAAGCGTTTGAACTCTGCGAAGCACAATTGACCTACAAAATAAACATTTAAGCACATAAGACCCATATTGTCGAGAATTAGCAACTAAAGTACGCTATTTGGGGTATAAAATGTACAGTTTTGGGTGCTTATCAATGATATGCTAAACAAGAGTAAGAAAGCCTCAGATCATATCGTCGACCTCAGTCAGACTTTTGATGAGCGAGAAAAGCACCAGATGAAGCCGAATCCCACCAAGTGTGTGTTCGGAGTACAAGAAGGGATGTTCCTCGGCTTTATGGTAAATCAAAGGGGCATTGAAGATAATCCTATGAAGATAAAAGCTTTGATTGAAATGTAGTCGTCGACCAGTAAGAAAGAGGTTCAAAGACTCACTGGTAAAGTAAAAGCTTTGAATAGATTTGTTTCCCGAGAAATAGATAGATGCTTGCCATTTTTTAAAGTGTTGAGAAAGACTTTCGAGTGGAATGCAGAATGTGAAAAAGCATTCCAAGAGTTAATGAAGTACATGGGATCACTACCATTGCTCTCCCGACCAGTTTTGGGAGAAAAATTATACTTATACTTAGTTATTTATGAGTCACTAGTGAGCTCGACCATGGCCAGACAGGATAATGTAATATAAAAACCAGTATACTACACGAGCACAACATTCAGAGGATTCGATATTAGGCATCCATACTTGGAAAAATTAGCCTTAGAGCTTATTGAGGCATCCAAAAGTATAAAGCCATACTTCTAAGCACATACCATAATTGTATACACTGATTTACCTCTTCGGCAAGCACTCCATAAGCCTGAGAAATCAGGGAAGGTTAATGTACTGGGCAAGGGAATTGGGAGAGTATGAAATTGTCTACGAACTAAGATATTCGTCAAAAGGCCAAGATTTGGCAAATTTTATTGCTTAGTTTACTTATCCAGAGACCCCGAACCAACAAAACTTGTCCGTCGAGCAGATTTTGAAAGAAGAGAGTTCAACTTAAAATCAAGTAAGTTTAGAAAATGGCCTAGAAATATGCAGAGGAGAGTAAGAAGATATTCCAGCATGGATCACTGACTCCAAAAATGTTCAATAGTGATGTTCCATTAAAAAATTTGTACGTGGATGGATCTTCATGTGCTACTGGCAATGAAGCAAGTATAATACTTAATACTCTTGTTGATATTGATATTGAGTATGCTCTCAAGTTTCGATTTAAAACATCAAACAACGAGGCAGAATATAAAGACTTAATAGTTGGATTGAATGTAGGTCATTCGTGAGGCGCCTAGCAAGTTATGGCGCATAGTGATTCACAGTTGGTGGTTAACCAAGTGCTTCATGTATATAGAGTCAAAGGAGAATTGATGACAAGATATCTTGCCAAAGCCATGGAAGTAATTACCAAGTTTCCAAACGTCGGGATGAACAAGATCTCAAAAATAGAGAATTCTAGGGCTGATGCACTTTCTCGGCTAGCATCAACAATAAGAATTGATCTCAGGAGAAAAATCCCAATAGAAATCTTAGCTAATATGAGTATTAATGAGGACTTGATGGTAAATTTCATTACTGTCGATATGGGACCTTCTTGGATATACCCCATCAAAGCCTATATTGAAGATGGAACACTGCTATTTGACCCTAAAGAGGCCAAAAATCTTCGATATAGAGAAAATAGATATATGTTAGACATATGAATTTTGTACAGACTAGGGTTGACGGTCTCCTTGCGGCGCTGTGTTCATCCAATGGAGGTGGAAGATTTGATCAAAGAAGTGCACGAAGGTTCCCGTGGATCTCATTCCACTGGAAGATCATTGCTCCAATACATTAACACACAGGGATACTACTAGCCGACTATAAGGGCTAATTATACAGCCTTTGCAAGAAAGTGTGATAATTGCCGTAGATTATCTGCTATTCATTGAGCACCTAATGCTCCTTTAATATTAATTACATTGCCTTGGCCATTCGCTATATGGGGAATAGACTTGATAGGCGTACTGCAAACCATAAAAAGGTAGGTTCAGATACTTAGTCATTAATTTTGATTACTTCACAAAATGGGTGGAGGTAGAGCCATTGGTAAAGATGCCATACAAGAAAGTGTATCAGTTCATCTGGAAGAATATAATATGTCGATATGGTATACCATATGATTTTATTATAGACCATCGCACCGAGTTTGACCACGAGGAGTTTGAAGCCTATTGTGTCCAGTCCAAAATCCAAAAATTTTATTCTGCACCAGGCCACTCTCGAAGCAATGGTCAAACAGAAGTACCTAATATGACTTTGCTCAATGGATTAAATAAGAGGCTTGACGCAGCTAAAGACAGTTGGATTAATGAATTGCATTATGTTCTTTGGGCCTACGGAACAACGTCGAGGACAACAACTGCAGAAACACCTTATTTTTCTTGCATTTGGCACTGAGGCCATGGTTCCAGTCGAAATCGGCCTACCAACTCATAGGGTGTTGAATTTTGATTCTTTAATTAGTGATTTGATGAGACGATTAGATCTCGATATATTGGAGGAAGTACGTGAAGACGTGGTTCTGAGAAAGGCTACTTACCAACACCGAATTGCTCGCTTTTATAATAAAAGGTTCAAGACGACCAACCTTAAAGAAGGTGATTATGTTCTTTAGAAGGTGATCCTGAAGAACAACAAGCTTGAGCTAAATTAGCATGGCCCATATCGCATTTTCGCTACAATCCGAATACGAACTTATCGACTTGAGACTTTGGAATGGGAAGAATTCAAAAACCCTTTAAATGCCAAGCACCTTCGAAAGTATTATTAGTGATTCTAGAGATTGTCACTCTTGTACTACTTTTGCTCTATGTTCGATATTCAATAAAATATTAAGTTCAGTCCTTTCTATTTTTTCAATTTTTTTGGAGTATGGTGAGATTCATCACATAGAAGCAAGCTAACTTTCGGTACGCGTAATAACCGACCAAGTGAAAACAGGTTATAATCCTCAACACTGAGTCGACACCAAAAATAATAATCGACCAAGTCGAAATAGGATTTTAATCCTCAACACTTGGTCGGACACAACAATTTTCTTCGAACAAAAAGTTGGTAAAACTTCATATACAACTAAAATAAGTTATAAACAAGTTTTATCTGGCTAAGTTAAATGGAGGAAGACATGTAAAAATTCCTAACTACGGGAATATAAACATATGCTCCTTGTACGCTTGGTCACCAATGATAACTAATGCTAAATTTGAATTAATATATCTAAGTGCATTAGTAGAATCAATGGCATTACAATTACAAGTTAACTGATTGATTAAAATAGTCATAAGTTAACAAAAATAAACGTATTTCGTTCATATAAATAGTATTATATTCATATAAATTATAAAATACAGGAAAATCATTCAGCCGGGCATTTCCCCTCAGCTTTTGAAGATGATTGCAGTCTCTCCATGCCAGTAGGAGGATCATCCAATGTATAAGGGGAATGAATAAAGTTGAAATCTTGTAGCATTCTGCTGTTGCTACTACTCGGCATATTGGTTAGATTAGGAGGTTAACTATCTCCAGTTCGTCATGCAATTCATAATCTCCTAAAAATTTGGATATAAAACATTTGGGAATTGATTCAACAGGAATCTAGCTAGCCTCCATTGAAAAATAGGATCATAGCTGGCCTCCATTAAAAAATAGGATCATTCCACTACCATAGTTTTCTATCCCGATCAACTTTTAGAAAAGTCAAGCAATTGGTCCAACCCCATTTATATCCTTCACGATGAGTTTGTCAAAGGTGATTATCTATATGGCCCAAAGCTTCATTATATCCTTCCATCCATACCCCTCCGGATTGTTTATGAAATTTGAAGGTTAACCTGTCCACTTGCCGTTGAAGTTTCTTTAGAATGCTATCCTTCACTTTTAACTGAGTGACTTGGTCAGCAATGGATTTGTCTTTAATCTCCAGTTTTGTAGACAGGTCAGCAATAGCTTGATTCTTTGCCTTCAGCTAGGCAATGCAATTAGCTAGAGTTTTCTTGGTCCTAGACTCTTCTACAGTTGGTTGGCCTGTCCTTTGTTTGGAAGATTATGCAGGTTTGGATGTCAATAAAGATTCTATTTCTTCCATTAATCTGGCATTCTCATTCTCCAAAAAGGAGGCACCTTCATCAACACCACTAACATAAGCTTGTTTTTTAAAATTTCAAATCAGCCCGGAGTTTATTATTCTCCTCGCCCAAAAGCTTAGTAATCTTTCTGGATTCATCAAGCTCATGGATGAGCAAAAACTCTTTTCTCCTATATGAAGAAGCATTTTTCTCCTGTTTCTCTTTAAAACCCCAAGCTTCATTTAATGCCTGGTACTTGTCTTCATAGTCGAAATGCAGTAAAATCGTGGTCTCTTTATAATGTGCTTGCAAATATTCAATCATTTCAAAGTAGGCAACACTACTGGATACATCCTGGTCAAGAAGAAACTTGAGATTCATATATACATCCCCTATTTATTCATAAGCATCTGCGCCGAACAATTCAGTTAATTCTTCCTTTGTCAAGTCCTAGTGACTGGCTTTAAATAGATTATTGCATCATTTGAGTAAATCCGAACCCGTAGAAGCAATTTGTTCCATTGTAGCAATAAACTAGATAAATAAAGCAATAATTAATCAATAATCAACAACAAAAGGAGACAGAGCAACACCAAATGACAAGTTAATTAAAGAAAATGTTCTTTTATTAGTAAAGGGCAACGTTACAGAAAGGGTACATCAGAACAAGATAAAAAAAAGGCAAACGAAAGGTGTAAAATACAAAGAATAGAGTCCAAACAAGTCTACACCATCTTCTTATCCTTCTCTACCTCAAGGTTTATCTCTTGTTCAGCAGAAGGAGCAGTTAAGTCAACAAAAGTTTTGTCTTGATTGGCTAGAGGGAAAATTGAAACAATTTCCATAGAGGATTCCCTCGAACCAGGATTATTATCATTTTCATAATCGAGATTGGGGGGGGGGGGGGGGAGTTCCTAGATCATGTCTCAGAAATAGCTCTGAGTCTTCAGAAATACTAACTTCTCTCAAAGCTACCGATTAGCCCTCATTGAAGAACTTTTTCTTGGCATATGCTATTTGGGCAGAAGTGGTAGAGATGTCTTTGTCCCAGCCCCTATTGAACGAGTTTTCTCTGGATTTATTTCTCTTGGTCTTCTCAGCAGAAAGATCAGTAGATAATTTGGCTACCTTTTGTTTTGCAGTATTTGTCATGCGCCTAGCTTGAGCAGCGACCAAAGTAGCAGAAAATAAAGACTCATTAGATTTCTGATTTGCCTCCTCGGTAATCCTAAGTTTCTCCTCTCAAGTCTTCTTCTTAGTCTCTAAAGCTTGATTGGACTCCTCCAAATATTTTTTGAGAATTTCAAAGGCCTCCTCTACATCTCTCGAAGAAGAACATAAATAATCATCCTTCTCCAACATTTGGTTGTAATTAACCAAGAACTGCAAGAAAAATCCAAGTCTGTACAAATAAAAGAAAACATGAATAATATACGACCAACTTCAAATATGAAAACTTACCAAGGCTAAACTTTGGGAAGCCTTCTCCGATAGCTTTGATCGGGACATGGAAGCAGCAGCAGTAGCTCTGTGGTCTGGAAGAGCGCTAGACTTGATTAATTTCCTAGCCAAGCTAGGACTAAAGGCTACAGATGAGCCAGTAGAAAATGGGACCTTACCAACCAAGCCCTATTGGTCGGCATCGACAACTTTTTCAACCTGCTTATCAGCAGGAACCCCTATTTAGTCTCTTGAGAGGAGACTCATCACCTTTGTTGGCAAGGGGCTTCTTGCCAACATTAATTTTCTTCTTTGGGGAACCAGTGTCAATTGGCTTCTTAACACCAGCAGTAGAATCATCCTGCAAAATATTAGGGATTTTTCTCTTCCATATGCTGACAGAATTAGAATCAAAAGAAGAACAAGTTCCACCGGTAGAAACTTCAGCACCAATACCACTAGACTCAGTGGCAGAAGAGGTAGACACTGGATATCTCTCCAAATTAATGACAATTAATGGCACCACAGTTGTGGGACAAGCTACAAAGAAAGTGATGGTACTTTTATATTCCAGCAACACAAAAGCTGATTGGGGATGATCTTTTCTTGTTCTTTGATTGGGACCCCATAAGAATTTAAGCTCTTTGAAATTTACGTCAACCAGATTGGGGCACTTTCTCTTACGTTCTTCTGCAAAAAAGCAATAAGTAACAATAATTACCATATATCAGAAGAGAAATCAGTAAAGAAAGGTGAAGCAATGAAATAACAGCCTATCCCCTTCCCTAGCTAAGGGCACCTGGGACCATTGTAGACCACTCCATCCTCAAGAGGATCATGTTGCCAATTTTTTACTATTAAAGTATGATCCCAATAATCCTTATTAAAGTCGGGAAAATTCAATACTAAAGCCTTATTGGCCTGTCTGGTTTTAAATAATAAGTATTCTCCCTTGCAATAGACCATTTATAACAGGACATAATCTCTAGAATCCCAATATGGGTTCCATAGATTTCATTCAACCTATTTACACCATTGACGACTCTCCAGGTGTTGGGGGCTACTCTCAGTGGAACAATATCAAAATATTGGCATAAATGAAGAAGAAAAGGATTTGGTGGAAAGGTAAAACCACACTCAGCTATAAACAAGGTTGGGATCCAATGACCCTTAGCTAAAGAATATACATCTATAGGGTTGGGGGGTATTGCTAAATCAACCTAAGAAGAAATATTTTGTTCCACCCTAAATTATTCTAGAGAATTAACACCAACTATGCGAACCATCGCTCAGAAAGAAGAAAATAAAGAAAAACAGAGAGAAAGAAAGAATTCTTACAAAAATTAAGGATTTGACAAGAACTACGAAAGAAAATAACGACAGACGAAAAATGATTGCGTAAAAACTCAGAAAATAGTGGCTACCGTCTGAAGATTTGGGGTAAGGAAAAATCTGAAGAAGTTTCCCTCTTTTTATAGCTTATCTCGAAAATGGCAAAAGTAATGATTAAACGTGCCAATGATTGACATTCTGACGGCTTCGTGATACAGAAGGTGTAAAATACCTATTTACGCTAGGAGGTCTTATGAAATTCAAAATTATTTACAAATGTGCAATTTCAAACTCAAAAGAAAAATTTGTACTAGTCCCACACATCGACAAATGCTGACCAACTCCAAAGAAAATACGGTCCACCCTTTTAGCAAAAGCATAAATCATAGAGCATTGGGGGCTTCTTTTGATACAAAAAATTATCCGCTTACGTGGACCAATCATAAATGAACACCTGTCATCCTACATGGACAATATTCTAATCCTACGTGGCTAAAATTATCCACCTACATGGACCAAACACCAGGAATGCAGAACGTCATTGCTAATGAAGCATTTTCACACCAAAGGTCCTACCACACATAGCTAAATGTCATATTCATTATGTATGGATGTAAATGGTTATATATAAAGGCATTCCATCCTTTGTCCTTCCAACCCTTGACCTTCGAGTCATTATAAATAAATTGTATCCCTTCCATCAAGGGCACATATACACATAGACTGGCAAGCAAGCAATACAATAACAGTGTACGTAGGCTTTCTTACAAGCTGAACCACTTTAAAAACTCTCTCTCTTTCTTTTATTTACCATTGAAATTAAATATTTTATCGATGATTATAAAATTGGATCAAGTCCAGTTTTTGATACCAGCACTTGGCATTTCATTTTAAATGAGATTTTTAGAGAGAGAGAGAGAGAGGGAGAAAGATAAAAACCTTATTTTTTTACAGAGCTTCCATCATCGTCATCCCTTATTTTACCATCTTATTCTTCCCCTGACCAAAAATGGCTTCTTCTTCCCTAAAACCCATTTCCACTGTCTCCACCACTACCAGCAAGGTTCTTGTGGGTTCTTTCCACATTTTAGTTACGGTTTCCACCGTTTTGGCCACCGAAGCAACCATAATTGCCACTACCATTTTGGATACCGCTGCCTCTATTATGGACGGTTTGCCTTCTGGGGTTTCTACGAGCAGGGGGACCTCGATCACCATCACTTATTCTAAATCTCAAAGGGAATACTTGGCCAATCCTTTGAAGAAGGATTTTGGGCTATACCTCCTTGTTCCATACTTTGGTCCTCAAAACACTTTCATGGCTTCTCCTCCCAACTTCGAGCAGGATTTTATGGCTAAGATCATCGAGCAGCCTCGTATAGGTTTGAGTGAGTCTACTGACTTTCCTATTCTTTCAACTGATAGAATCCTTATGGTTCGAGTAGCTAGGGTTTATTTTTCCCATTCCAACGTTGAACTTAAAGTTTGTGGAGGTGCCCCTGACGAGTGGACCCTCTGGGTAGATCAGGTCTTGGACACCCCCTCGCATAAGGTTATTATCGAGGGGCTTGGCCTTACCACCACCATTAATAGTTTAAAGACTTATTATATTGCCAAGCCTGCTTGTACTTTCACTTTGTTGTCATCTCATTAGAGTAGGTACTCGCACACTTTTGTTACTGGATGGGTCAAGTTCACTATAACCGTGGAGGACATTTGCAAGCTGATCGCCTTACCCTATCTGGGAGAGCATATATTTTCTGATGGCTATGCCGATGAGGTCGAGGAGAGGATGGTAGGAGAGCTCCACTCATCTTTAGGTGAGTGATCTAAATATACTGTGATCAATCTGACTGACACCACCAAACATACCTTTGCTAAATGACAAAGGTAATGGTTTAAAGATTTCGAGCAGTTGCCTAAGCGAAAAAGTTCGAACAGGGCCTTGAGAAGCCATGTGGACCCAAAAATCAGTTCCATTTCACATTTGGTAGCATTATTTGTTACTTTCCTGAGTAGGTTTTTATTTCCGGGAAGACCAAGTGATTCCCCTCGTGAGCTTCTTTTCAGACTTGCTATGAGACTTGCTCGAGGAAGGGTAGTCCCCCTTGCTACTATGACCTTGGGATCTATCTATACTTGGCTGGATCGTGCTCATGTTGATGTTGAGTGATCCTTTGGCCATCATGATGCTATTAAAATCACAAACTCCTTGATCTTTATGTCCTTTTTATTTGAGAGATTCCCCAACTTTTCCCCAGAGGTAAGGGCCTTCCATAACCAAATTGCTCGAGCTACCAGGTGGCATAAGAAAGTTCCCAAATCTCCTTTAGGCCCTCTGATAGACAACATTAATGAATTTTCTTCCTTTCTTACTGCAAACGAGTTGGTGGGATTTTCACCTGGAGCTCATTCTCATCTTTCGGAGGTATTTTTTATTGTCCCGTTGATGTTGAGTCTATTTTTACTTGTCCTTATATTGAGGTGGCAGTTATGATCCTACCTTGCATTCTTCCTTCATTGACTGACTTGGGTCAGGGTGTGGAGTTCTACCACTCTGAGAGAGTGAGGAGGCATTTTTTTAATGATCAAGGTTTTCATTCACCTTCCTATCCTTTGATAACCTCCCCCTCTGAGATATATCTTGAGGCCTATGCCAATTTCACTTCTGAGGGAATAGTTCACAGAGTTAGCCACTTGGGAGGCTTATATGTTCCTCCTCGAGATTACTTTCTATCTTTCACTCTCTCTTGATTTACTCTATGGCAGTGGTAGGTGGGCCTCATTCAAAGCTGTGTGAAGGATGTCCCTCACGAGACTATCTCTACCAAGATCCCCAAAAATGATAAATACTTGGATAAGGGGACCCAAAGAGAGTTATGGCATCGCAACATCATCTCTAAGACCCCTCTTAAGCAAGTCACCCAAATCCTAGTGAGGCCCTATTCTATGAATCCATTCATTAAAAACATCCTGATCCTCAACCTGACAAACCCAAGGGAAAGGACAAGGCAAAAGCCCCAGATGCTTCCAAAAGGAAGCACCCTGATGTATATGTATCAAATTTCATACCATCTACTACTGCTTCACCTGTTTCTATTGCTACTACTACTTCCCCTGCTTTTCCTCCTTCACCGGCAAGGACTAGGGCGAGAAAGAAGAAAAAGAGAGTTAGTGCTGAGGCCACTGATCCTTTTCCTATATAAGATGAGGAGTCTGATACTGATGAGCTTAGAGTGGATGACACTTACAGGAATATACGCGAGAAACATTATGAAGCCTTGGGTTTGTCTTCTGAGGAGCCTCTTGCTACTTCTATTCCTATTGCTGAAGGTATTATACCCGACTCCTCTTTACTTAGTGAAAATATATTTCATGGGGTTTCACCTGTTGGTTCCCCTTATAATTCATTTAAAGAGGATCTAGTTGATTATAGAATCACTCCTTCATATGATGATGATAATTCTTCTTCAAAAGACGCGAGTGACATTGACCCTCATGGTGAACATCATCCTGACGCTTCTACTTTGTTGCTAGTTTTGAGAGAGTCTTCTAGACAGGATACCATGATATATTCTCCTTCTTCCAGTAGTCCTACTACCGAACATCTCCCATATGGGCAGGTTGCATGCACAATTATTGTAAGTTTTTTCTCTTGACATCTTTGGCCTGACCTTTTATCTAGCTAACTTTTATGCCTTCGTTCTAATTCATTTTTGTCTTTATGATATTTTACAGGTTTCTTCTATTGAGGCGAGTGATCCTTCACCTCCACCACATTTTTTATCACCCTTTCCCACGAAGAGGAATTCTATGCTGGTATCTTCTTAGGGTCTGGCTAGAGAGGTTCATTGCTTCCTCCCTATTCAACTATTTCTTCATTCTTTCTTTTCTTGTGACCTTTTACTGACATAGCTCATTCCTTTTTGCCTTTGCAACTATATTCTGTGTTTTACACAACCACGAGGACCTCTTCTGTGTCTTCACGTTCTGTCTAGATAAGCATAAACTCCTCTTAATTCTTCTAACATATATGTTTTTATCTCTATGTGTTTGCAGAGGACTGTTCCTCCCAATCGTACTTCCCCACCTCTTGTTTATTTTGTGGTGGGTTGTTCTTCTGCTAGGCTTTTAGAGGTATTTAGAATTATTATTTCTTCCATCTTTTTATGTATAATTTTTTTTATGTATAGTTGTCTGTGTTGTCTTTTATCATTCTTCCTTCCAGGTCTTGTCTTTACGTAGCCCTTCAACCATCGGGGGAACGTGCTGCTCATTGGAGTCACCATTCTAGGCCTATTACCTTCTGGGAGGATACCTATCCCTTGAGTTTATGTGCCTACGGATAATAGGACCTATATCCATCCTCTTCCACCTCAGCCTATATTCACCATTACTTCTAATGAGCCTGTTTTATAGGCCATCACTTTCTCTCAGCTACTGCTCATCCTTGTTAGGATTAACTATTTCCTTGATTTGTGTATATTTCTAACAACTCTTGTGATGAATAGGCCACTACTACTTCAATGACTATGCCAATAGTCATATTTCGTCCTTTTTCCCTTGAGGGAATTCAGGTATATATATTTTTGAATCTTCTGTTTCTTGACTCATTTTATATTTCTTGCTAGAATCTCATTATCCTGACTTGCCACTGCATGTTCATATTTTAGCTAGCTAATGTTACCACATCATTGACTGCTTCTCCAGTTACTTCTCTAATAGCCTCCGCAGTTGTTGAGGCCTCTTCTGCCACGGATTTTGGTGCAAGCATCATCATAGCACCTCTATTGGTATCAACTTTAACTCAACTTTACTATGCTTCCATATGTTTTCTTCACTATATAAGTAATTCATCAACACGTATATCCTTCCTTTACTCATAGGTTAGTGCTATTGAGGCCCCTTAATCCGTGGTACTTGCAGTGAGAGCTACAGAGGCATCCCTCCAGGCATCACCTACATGTCCCACCTTTATTCTTCCGAATATGACCACACAGGTACCATGTATTTCTTGTATAAGAGTAGTTATTTCTATCCCACCCTTTTACTTACACTTCTTCTAATATTACTTGCCCTCAGATTAGCTTAGTTGAATTCCATTATCTGCGGGGGCCTACTGTGAGTTCTGTAGGAGTGACTTCTCAGGTACTTCTTTTCCCACCCCTGTTTGTTATTCTTATCCTTATTTCCTATTCTTATATGAACGAGAACTTTAAAGTCTTTCTAACATATTTGTAGTTGTGGTCTCTCTATCTGCTGAACCTATATGTTCGTTCTTAGGTTAGCATTGTTCCAGTTCCTGTACCTGTGGAACCTTTGGCTAACATCCCGAAGGAGACTACTCCAGTATATGTGTCACACTATTTTTTTATTGACTTTCATTTTCTGTGCAACGATTCGCTGACATTTCCCTGTCTTATTATTTTCCAGGTCAATGTTGCATATGTTCCCACCGCTATGGGGTATATGGCTGGTGTCTCGGATGAGACTTATCAGGTGAAGACTTGGTATACTTAGACCTTTCAAACTTGTTTTTATTATGAACGCACTTGCTAACACTTACGAGTTTCCCTATTTTCAGGTTAGTGTTACAGTAATTTTGATAGTTGTGGAACATCTTAAGGAGGTTGCTGTGAGAGAGTCAATATACTCTCATACCCTCCTCTCCTTTTTATTTCCCCTTTTCTTCTTTCTTTTACTGTCCAAGTATTCTCACTCTCACACCCTTGTTTCTTTGTTTTAGGGTTAGTGAGGCGGTCATCCCTCGTTTTGCGAGACATGTTGTGAGTGTTGTACTACGCACTCCCCATGTATTAGGTTGTCATACCTGATTTACTTTTAACGTTTTTTCTAAGAAACTTTCATTTCTAACAAAAAATATTGATATCAACTTTTCCTATTCTCTATTAGGCTGGTATTCAGGGTCACGCAGTGCCTTCTCGATTTGGCAGCAACATACTTACCCCTTTAGGCTTTGAGGTAAACTTTGTATTCCTTGTTTCAATTTCAGTAAAAAGACTCAATCGACTATTTTTCTTTCTTCGTGACTTATCATTTTTGTTATATTTCTCCTTTTCAAGATCCGGTCAGCGAGCCCATTGAGACAGATGACGAGGTAGAGTAGAGTTCTGAGGCTGCTTGATTAGATGGTGATGCTGGCTCCAGTGAGGATTCCTCTTTTCCTCTCTCAGAGCTCAAGTCCCGGAATACGGGATATGACGATCTTGAGGTAGAGGCTCCTGGGGCCTTTATGAGTACTCTATGGTGCTCAGAGATGCCTTCGAGTTTTTGAACCCACGAGCGAGAGGTGCTAGAGATGGTCATGGAGAACCATCTTAAGACTTTTATGTCTCAGAGTGTGCTCAATATCGACATTCTCGCAGTCTTTAATATGAATGCTCTCACTTGTCATCTTCATAATTTCCTATTTACTCCGCCTACTGACCTGACCAGTACTAGGACTACGTTATTTCTCCAGACCCTTCATAGTCTTCCTAGATTCTATCATTTCAAGCTAAACTAGCTTGACACCACAGTTCGTCATTTTCTAAGCATCCCATTCAAGAAGATGATAAGGCTCCACATGTCTAGGCAATCTCAGGTTCAACAGCATTAGGTTGAGGTTGCTCGGATCAGAGGTCAGATTTAGTCACTCCAGGCCAAGTTGGTCAAACTTTTGGCTGGAAATACAGAGGATGAGGCCAAGATGGCTAGGCTAGAGGAGCAGTTTATTGAGGAGGCAGGTCCCTCTTAAGAAGATATGCGCTCGCGACAGGACTTATTTTTATTTTATCTAGTGGATAGTTTATTTTTCTATTTAGACTTTGCTTTGTATTTTCTTTTCTCCTTCATATGTAAAGGATTGATAAGTTATTAATGAAAACACATTGTTTGCTTATATTGTGCTTTTTTATTCTTTGCCTCTATTTGTACTTTTGGCATCTTGTGCTTTTTTATTCTTTGCCTCTATCCGTACTTTTGGCATTCGTTTACTATAACCTACTCTAATTTTCTCCAAGCACTTGGTCCATTTGAATTGCCCCATATACTGTGGGGTACTTACATATACCTGAGTAAGTTATACACTATGTGACTGTGGGGTACTTTGTTATGCACATTCATTTGTTAGGGAATAACTGGGAGAAGGGGTTAAACTTTCTCCTTCGCACAAACTTTGAATAAAATTTTACAAATGTAAGTAAAGAAAATGACTATTTCTTTATATTAAAAATTTCCCCTGGTATGCAGGGTCCTCGTTCCCAACTTTTCTTAGGAACCTTTTGTCTTAAAAAAGAACAAGTTTAGGGGGGAGAGGTAAACCCCCTTTTTCCACATTTTTTTAGAACTAGTTAAGTAACAAAAAAATTCTTGAGAATAGAGGTTAGCACTTGTTCTCTAGGCTATAAATATGCACCACCTCTCAAACACCTGCCTCGGGTCTTGGATATTCTTTCTTTATTTCTTTCCTTGACTTCACCACCAGGTCATCCTCGTAAAACTCCAATATGTCATGAAATAAATCATAAAATATTGCCATCATAGAGCGCTGGTACGTGGAACCCGCATTCTTCAACCTAAATTGCAAGACCGTGTAGTGAAAATTTCCCAATGGTGTGCGAAAGGCAGTCAGTTCTGCATCGAATAGATCCATTATGATGTAACTCTAGCCAATATACCCATCCATGAAACTATACATTTCATGACCCGCGGTAGCATATGCTAAGCTGTAAATATTGGGCAATGGGAATTTATCCTTTACGCTGGCCCTGTTCAAATCACAAAAGTCCACACAAATTTGTATTTGACTCTTATCTTTCTTTTCCACCGGTATAATGCTGAAAAGTTAGGACGAATACTGGATAGGTTTGATGAACCCTGTTACTAGTAACTTTTCCACTTCTGCTTTTATCTTAAGGTCTAACTTTGCTTTATATGTGCGGGTTGCTTGCCTTACAGGTAAAGCATTGGGAAGGACATTCAGTTTGTAGGAGATCACCTCCTGATCTATCCATGGCATCTCTGTGTACTTCAAGAAAACACATTAGTGAATTCTCTGAGCAGATAAATGATCTCCTCCCTTTACTTTGGGTCCAACAACTTGGAAATTAGAACGGGTCTACGTTCTTCCCCTTATAAGCCCATATTTATCTCTTCCAGTTCATGCAGCTGCTCTTGAACCATCTTGCATGCATTTAGGCACCTCCTCAAGTTCCTTTACATGCCCTATAATATGTAAAAACACTTTGGTGTCGGGTCGACGTTCTTATCTCAGAACGTCACCCATGAAGACCATCATAAGTGATATATAACTTTTCTGTCCAAAAGGACAACCTCTTTACATGTTCGAATCGACTTAGCTACCTCCTCTTTACCTTTTCCATCTGGGGGATCACTCTTTTTCGCAAGAAATCATGAACAAACGTCCTTAGATATGCACTTTCTCCAACCACTTGCACCCCCTCTA
Organism: Sambucus nigra; assembly: GCA_949130495.1. Lineage (NCBI taxonomy): Eukaryota > Viridiplantae > Streptophyta > Magnoliopsida > Dipsacales > Adoxaceae > Sambucus > Sambucus nigra. Next base: position 799,364 of record CASBWL010000256.1, read on the forward strand.
ATTTTCTCGTTAAGATCTTTCTCTCTTCGTCAAGCTCAGTATAAAATATTGCATCTATCAGATGGGCTTCCTCAACAGAAAATGGCTTTTGAGTTACTTGGATTATAATATCGGTTCCTTGAACATTGGCTTTGGCACATTTATGATAAATGGAGGGAAGTATTTCGTGAGTGTGCATATACACTAGCCTTATGAGCACCCGGTAGCTTGTGTTGGCATTGATAACGTGAAATTTGATGTGGGAAGTGAACTTCCCCAGCTTAATACCCACATTAATGTACCTAAGTGACTACATGCCTACACTGTCAAATCCCTAAATCACCAGACGTACGGGCACTATCTTGTCTTGAGAGATCTCTGTCTTATATAGCTTGATGATTAGCATGATGTTGATGAATGCTCCCCAATCCATCAATTCTCTAGGGAAAGGAATACCATTGATCATAGCTGTCACATAGAGTGTGTGTTTATGAACATATGGTAGTTGTATATCTGCCTCAGAAAAGACCACCTCAGAAGTGTATCTTTTAATCAGTCGCCCAATGGGCCCCTACCAATTTAGTGAAGGTTCCCCTCGTTATTGCACCAATTCCACAATCTTTCTTGTAATGACCACCCGAGTGTCATACCTCACCCCTACCTGGTCGAAGAACCATTTGAACTTGGGACTCCTTGCTATGTCTTCGCACTCAAAGTTCAAGTCTACATCCTAAGTTTGGGCATTACAGACGTATTTTTCCTCATATGTTCCTCCTTTATCTAGATCAAGGATTACATATACTTTTCATTTTGGGGAGTTCAGTTGCTCAATACCCTCGCATTCAACTCCTTCTTGATTGGGATTGAAAAACCATTATTCATGCATCCTCTTATATTTAGCTTTCTGTTCTCTGTTAAGTGCTAATTCTTTTAGCTCTTTACATATCTTCTCGCTATCTTCCCATTCCTTCAGGTCACGAGCTTCTTTTTCATCATATGCTACCACTATATTGGAGATGCCATAATGATGTGCTGAAAGTTAGTTCTCATTGAAATTTAAGGGAGGTATCTGCAAAGTACCACTGACCACCTACTCGCCAATGATCCTCCGTTGGTAGAAATAATATTCGGTGGCTTGCTGCATTCTCTGATGCAACTCACAATATTTAACATTAGCTTTGTCTGCTACTGTTGGGACTTCCCCATTTTAGTGGGGTGGACCTGCTACCCCCTCCCCCCCACTAAAATGCGATAATAATCCATCACCTCTTCCACACTACAAGGCAACGATAGTGAGACATCATCTACAAACTTCCTCTTTCTTGCTGGCCTATTTCCTTTGAACCCTAGGCCACCTTCTTGCCCTTTGAACCTACATCTACATAGTTAATAGCTTGCCTCCTAGAGACTTGAAACCTTCCTGAGGTTAGAGACACTTGTGTTCTCTAATTCGAGGGTCTAGGCTTAATGATCATAACTATGTTAGTGGCAGCCCCGGTAAATTCTCTAAAAGTCCCATATTTAGTCTCATTGACCAAATAGATTTTGTATTCTTCCAGGAGTCCTTCGACACATATTTGCAGCAGCCTTGCCTCAGCTACATCTTCATGGACATCTAGTGCTCTTTCGCATAAACGCTCGATATATTGAATTAGCTCTTCACCGGGCCTCCGTACTTCCTGAGTTGAGTATCTCAACGTGAACTCATCTTCCTCTATAAAACATTTTTGAAGGAACTGCATGTGCATATCTTCCCATGTTAGGATGATGTTGGGTGTCAGATGGGAGTACCATGTGTACGCCTTCCACCCTGAGGGTCTTGAAAAACTCTCAAAACTTCAGGTTTTTGTCACTCCCATGCACTCTTAGGTATTCCAGAAACCTTTTTACATGTTCTCTTGGGTTTTCTCCTCTACCATTAAATTTGATGAACTTTGGAGGGGCATACCCTTCTAAGTATGGTGTCTCATTAACACTTTCGGAGTAAAGATTTTGTAACTCCTCATGTAGATGAGAGGTTTCCCTCTCAGAAGAAAGTAGCTTCTTCACTTCCTCTATAGTAACATATTTGGAGGGAGACTCCTACAAGCTAACTTTAGTAACTCCTAGTGAACTTACTGGTGCTATCACATGCTCCACTACCACCTTCTATGATAGAGCCACTTGTTTGGTTGTTGTTGCTATAGCGATAACTCCTCCGATGGTGACTACCGTCGGTGTCATGCATGAATGGCTCAAAGTTGCTAGATCAACAATGTTTTTCTTCAGAAACTCAAAAACAATTCTCATCAAATTCATGACTACCAGCGGCATTGTCGCTGCCACACTAGTCTATGCTATTTGAGGAGTAGGTGCTCTAGATCGTGTCACCACCACATCTTCTTGTGTGGTCTAGTTGCTCAGTTAGAATGTCTTTAAAAATCAATTGTTAGAAATGTTATGACTTTCTTTGTCCATGGTAATAAGGATACCCCTTCAACGGAGTCGCCAAATGTAGGAGGGTAGTGTGACTGGGGTCTGAGAAGAAACTCGAACGGGTGAAGCGCGATCCACTCTAATGAACTCTATCTTCAAGCTCTTCAAGGTCTCAAGAGGAGCTTCCGGTATAACTTTCTTCTTCTGGTAAAAATGGATTCAAAACTTGAACCTGTTCCTACAAGAAGATGAACTTCACAAGTAATAATAGAAACTTGGAGAGAGAAATCTCCTAAGAATAATGGTTGTAACAACGGGAATAAATAAATAAGCACTTAACACTTAGAGGGAGAGAGAGAGCAGGGAGAGAATACTAGGTATGGTATGATTTTGATAGAGTAACGACATAACTTAAGTTTGTAATATTTGATTTGACATTACCAAAGGTCCTATTTATGGGTGAATACTAGGGCTGGTTTCGGCCTTTTGGATGCCAAAAATGAGAGGGAAGTTGAGGGGCAAGGTTTGAAATGTACCTTGTCCTTACCTCGTCCACAGTCGCCTGTCCCCCTCTGACAAACGACACCTGGTGCAAACCAAAGTCAAGAAGCAAATATTTCTCGTAATGGTGACAAAACAAATTATTTAGTAAATATCTTTCCAAATGGTAACTTCCTGTATAAAATTTATATACTTGAGAGTGACCTTGAGGGTCACCCTCTCTTAAATAATTTTGTAAAACAAGTGCTTTTCTTGTGAACAGTTTCCTGGCTACTCACTTAAATTATGATTAAGTGTGGGTTGTGTAAGAGCTATTATTCTCTTTATGTTAAAGTTCTAAATAGTTGAGCTTTCTCAACAAACCTTTTCTCTTAGCCACGAAGCCAAAACTTCCAGCAGATCCCGACTAGCCTGCTTGAGCTCTGCTTGCTCAACTAGGCTACCTTTAAAAGAAAGTAAATATTAGTACTTTGTTATTTTTTGAGTAACAGGTCTTGGGAATTATTCCACTCAAGGTGGAATCCCTCACACTATGTCAATTCTATACTATGTGATTTGGGGCAGAGGAGACACTCTAGGTGGACCTCCTCACCCTATCTCATTTTCCAGGATGTCAACTTGGGCAGATGGGGTTTCTCGTGGTGAGTCCCCTCACCCTAGCCCTTTTCTTTGGCCTTAATCTTATTTATAAGGTCTTCTTATGGTGAGCCCCCTCATCCTTGCCTCTTTTTTGTGGCTTCAGTCTTGGGATGAAGGGTTTCTCAAGGTGATCCACTTCGTCCTTGTCTCTTTTTCTATGGCTTCAGTCTTGGGATAAAGGGTTTCTTATGGTGAGTCCTTTGTCCTTGACCCTTTTTCTGTTGCTCTAATTTAGGGTTGAGGGGTTACTCGTGGTGAGTCCCCTCATCCAGGTATCACATTTGGTCATAGGGTCACTCAAGGTAGACCCCCTCACTCTAAACTTTTTCTTGCTAATTTGGGAAGAGGTTGCCCTTCCAAGTGGGCTTGCTCGCCCTAAGCACTATTTTGAAATAGCAGATGAACACCCCTCTACACTATCACTAAGACTGGATTGGTATGCCACTTTACCTTTGCCCTGTGTCTTTAGCCTAGTAGCAGACTCATGATATTTATGACGCTTTCCTCAAACTCATAACATCTCACCTCATCTTTCTCACATATATTCTTTCCCTCATTTACATTTTTATTTTCCTAAACTTCTGTTTTCGTTGGAAGAATTTTCTTTGTTAAATTTGAGAAATTTTTGACAAACAAGGCAAGATTACCATACCCATAATCAAACTCAAACTTGGAATCACAAACTTTTTCCTTTTTCTTATTTGACAGCAATCCATATTTCCTTTATCTTAACAATTTTGGGAAACATACTGATTTTATAAGTTTGAAGGTCTCCTATGAGATCTTCTAACCTAAGAGTATCTAAAATTACCAATGAATCAAGGATTGTGAATTTAGGGATAAAATGAGATGGTTTTCACAACTCTCATCTGTGGAATTCTCTCACCCAAATTAAAACTAGAATTGAAAATATCATATAATCTAGCATAAAATTCATCAAACATCTATAATTCTAGCATGATAATAGTCTCAAACTTTGTGGTGATATTTTGAAGCTTAGAAGCTTTCACAGCGTTGGTACCCTCGTGAGTTAGCTGGAGAGTATCCCATGCTTCCTTATACGTGGTACATGTCATGATGCGATAGAACTCGTTTGGGGTGACAACTCTAGAAATTACATTCAAGATGTGGGAGTTAAAATTACTCCATTTATCATTCAATAACAAGAACAAATCTCTTAAGATGTAATTTCAACATGAAAAAAAATCAAAAGCAGCATTTGATGTGTTAGATAAAAGAACTAGATAAAATAAGAGTAACCAATTCCAACTCAATAAAATAATCGAACTTAAGAAGTAGGATGTGTCTTAGTATAACATTGGTGGGTATGAGGTAGGGGATGAGTGTAGTTTTAAGGAATTGAAGAACTCAAAATTATGGGTAGAAATTGAAATTCCAAGATAGGATGATGAGTATGGGGAAGGGGGTGGGGGATTAAGGATCCAAGGGGATAGGTAGAAAGTATGATAGGAAATTTTAGTGAGATGTTGGGAGTAGAATTCATGGGTGTGAAAACTAGTTTGTGAGCCTTTTTGAAAAAATAAGAAGGCATGGTAGGGAGGTTATTAAGTAAGAAGGGGGAGTTCTCTCCTATAGGGGTTTAGAGGGAAGGAAATAGACATCTATAGCTCCCAGTACTTTCTTAGTTGTGAGGGTAGAAAAGGGGGTTAGGGGGATGAGGGGGTGATTAAGATTGTCATTTTTTTTTATTAATGAAGATTAGGTTGATTTCATGGTATGTGAGGGGTTTGGACGATCCCGAGAAGTGTGTCATTGTAAGTGTGGCCATTTTTAGGTAGAACCCAGATATCATTTGTTTGCAGGAGTCCAATTTGAGTCATGTATATAAAGGGATAACTAAATTTATTTTAGGAGGGCATATGGTTGAATGGAGGAGTTTGAACATTGTGGAGGCTTTGGATTGGGTTCTCATTATGTAGGACTCTAGAGTAGTTTTTCTTTTGGACAGCTTGGTCAGCACATGGACCTCATCTTGTCCGTTTAGGAATGTGTAGGACGGCTTCATTTGGAGTTTCTCAGAGATTTATGGGCCAGAGGAAGACTTGAGTAGATAATAATTATGGTAGTAGCTTGCGGGTGCTAGTAGGGTGTGGGGCGGCCCGTAGTTTTTAAGGGGAGATATTAATGAGGTGAGAATCCCATCTTAAAGGAGTGGGGGGGGGGGGGGGGGGGAATCAATAGATACATGAGAGAACTCTCGGATTTCATTGATAAGATGGGGTTATAAGACTTTCCATTGGAAGGAGGATTGTTCACGTAGTCTAACAATAGAGATAGTACAACTTTATCTCGCCTAGATCACTTCCTTATCTCACAAGAGTGGGAAGAGTGTTTCCCCAGGATGATAAAATCTTGTTTAACTAGGGTTATGTCGGGTCATGGTCCGATTCTATTAGAGTGTGGGGTGGAGATAATGTAGGTACCCTTTCATATTCAAAATTATGTGGCTCAAATATGTGGATTTCATTGACAAATTAAAGGAATGGTGGATGAGCTATGTGGTGGAGGGAAATGCTAGTTTCAGACTGACATCCAAGTTGGGGTTGCTCAAACAGGATATCAAAAGATGGAATACGGATGTATTCAAAAATGTGAATGGGATGACCTCTAGGTATATGGAGAAAGTTAGGCACTTATATGAGAAAGAGGGAAGATTCGGTCTTTCAGCGGAGGAAAAGAGGGTATGGGAGTAAAGAAATGGGGATATCGAGAGAAGGCTTATTCATGGAGGTTGATAAGAATACTAAATTCTTTCACAAAGTGGATAATTTGCATCGTCTCTTTAAACATATCGGGAAAATTATAGTGGGTGGGGGTAGAATTTGAATATGTAATGACGCGAGGAGGGACATACCTAGTTTTACAAGGTCCTCTTCAGAGCATAGGAAAAGTGGTGCCCATCTTCCGATGAGGAGGAGTTGGGTTTTATTTCGGGGGCAGAGGACGATATGTTAGAGGGGCATTTCATAGAGAAAGAAATTTTTGTAATACTCCATATTTCTGAGGATATAAAATTTGAAGTAAATTGGTGATTTGGAGAATTTATTTAATCTGGAGAATTTATGTAATTTGGAGAATTAGGATTTAATGCATTCGGTTATTTTTAAATTTCACATGTGTTGTATTTTGAGGTCAAAATGCGAGAATTTTATAGAGTGACTCGAGTGATGATTTAAAGATCATGGGTGATTCCGAATAGGTCGAGATACTCGAAAAAGAGTATTCGGGGGTAGTAAATGGGTCTCAGGACATTTTTAGACACAATCGGGCCCACACGGGGGTGTTCGGGTCAATTGGGCTGAGTACATTAGCCTAAAGATGGGATTAACAATGTAAAAACTAAGTTAAGGAGTTTGTGTAAGCCCTAACTCAATTGAAAAAACCTTAAATCTCATAGAAGAAAAGAGGGAGAAATTGGATAAGCTTTTGGGAGCCATTTGAAGAAATATTGGCTGAGTTCTTCATCAAACCATCGTCTACACCAAAGGAAATCAGACCCTGCGAATCCAATCAGGCAAGTGGTCAACTTTTTTCCATTTAATTTTTAGTTTTCAATTCATATCATATTGGGTGTAACTAAAATTGTTTCTGGGTGGGTGATCACATGAAAAATGGATGTTTATAAATTGGTTAGTCTGTATAGATTAAAGGTGAAATTGATTTTGGGTTACGAATCGAAATATTAGATATCTGAGTTATATTAGTAGACCAATAATCAATGTTGATTAATTTGGAGTTTGAAATCAAATTTTGAGAAAACAAGTGTAGGAAAAATCGTGAAAACCCAAACCCATATTTTTAGTATTAATATTACAAATCGAAGATGTTTAGAGGTTGAATGCATGTTTCAATTCGGTTTAAAGGAGGGTTTAAAGGTTGGATTGATTAGATCAAGGGTTGGGTTGGAAGAAAAGAGATATGGAGCTAATCAATGGGAGAGGAACAAGCTGCGCAAGGAAAGAAGAAGGGGCTAAAAAGGTGAGGTCGTTCGAACGACCCGAGGTGTCGTTCAAACAACGCTGGGAAGTCGTTCAAATCATGGGGAGAGTCGTTCGAACGACGGAGGAGGATTTTGCCTCTGCCGTCCTTTTATTTTCTCCTTACCTTGTTTTTCTTTTAGAGGTTTCTGTAAGGATTAAAATTAGTAAAATAGTAAATAGTGTTTAATACCTAGGAAGTTGAGAAATGGGTATTAATGAATATTCAAGTTAATAGGGATGTCAAATTTATTTATGGAATTTGGTGTAATAAATTCATAAGTGTTAAGATTTGGGCCAAGTGAGTTTAATTAGAGAAAATTAAATAGAGGATTAATACCTAGGGTTTTGGGAGATGGGTATTAAGGAAGTAAGGAACTAAATAAGGGTGTGAAACTTATAAAGTGAATTTGAGTAATAAAATTCTAAAGAATTATATTACGGCCCGAGTAAGTGTCCGGGCATCATAGTTGAGTGACACTACTTTAATAAATTAATTGAGGTGAAACTAATTAATCTAAGAGTCAGGGAATTAGACTCGGGTAGTATGGGCAAGTGCCACGAGATTAGGCATAGGTTAACCGATTTTACTTTACTTATATATATACGGTGATTATGATAGTGTGTGTGTGTGTATATATATATATATATATATATATATATATATATATATATATATATTTGTGTGAATTATAAATATTGATGTGAATAATATTTATAGAAATACATACATATCACGAGATGTTGCGTGATGTGGGTGAATTACCTGGCTTGAGGAGCAAGGTGAGTATACTCTCGAGATTACTTATATGTTGTGATTCTTTTTGGGGTGAGACTTATTGAGTATGATTCGGTCTCGCTTCTGGGGAACTATGACCGCCTCCCCTATGCTTATTGTATTTTTATCAAAGTTCTGTGTGAGCATACCTGGGGTGATAACATTGTAGAGCAAGCATCTAGTGAGTTATTACTCGGGAGGATGAATATATATACAACAAGTGTGTAAATGTTGGGATATAGTTGTATGTATATAATAGAGTAAATATTTATATACGGATGAAACACATGAAGAGAGAAATGAATAAATTCTATAAGTATATAATAGAGTAGATATTTATATACGGGTAAATTACAGAACATAAAATGGTATTACTGGTATATAATTAGTGAGATGGTTATATGGTTTTAATTAAAATGATTAATTAAGTTAATGCGATAAATAACTTATGAATCAACTGTAATACCTCGTAATTTTCAGAATAAAATGATTCAATGTAACTAAATTTGATAATGTGATATTAATTCGGGAATAAATTAAATCGGATGAATTTAAATCAAGATGAGTAAAAAGTTTGATTTAAATAAACAATTATTCGAGAGCATATAAATATAAAACCCAACTAAATATAGTGGGCTTGCTAGTGAAAAATAAATGACACATTAAATAAATTTGCGAGCGCATGTCGTTAGAACATATTAAAAATGTTTAAATGAAATAAAATAAATGGGATGCATTTTGGGAAGCGTTAGAGACTTGGTTTAGTGTTTTTAATATTTAAAATTCGTCTCGGGTGATAGATATATGAGTTGGGGAATTTTTGGGCTAGTTGGGCTATGTTTTCGGGCTTATTTAGAGGTACAAAAGTTGGGCTTAGGGACCAACTTGGGATTAACACTAATTATGAGTTTAAGTGGGGGATAAACCACCCCCCACTATCATTAAACAAAACCTAGATTAGCAGCTACGGGAGAAGAAATGGAGAAATACCAAAGAGGAGAAAGAGGGCAAGAACAAAGGAGAAATCAATGGATTCAAAGGGCCTTTTTCTTTTTACAATCTTAAGGAAAGAATTCTCTTGCTTAATTTGTGTTTCCAATTTACTTCTTGATGCATGTAAATACCTCTCTTTATTTCGGGGAATTTCGTTTGAATATTCTTGAGTTGATGATGATTAACACATGTAGATGATTGATTGTTATGATAGGGCTATTCCCAGAAATTTAGTATCGTGTTCTTGAAATTTAGGGTTAGAATCCTTGGGTTTATTGATAGTTATTTGGGGACATTTAGACCATTACATGTAGAGGATGTTAATGTTGGTTTATGATAAGAGATTATGATATAAACACCATGTTATATGCTCCAAGTTATGCATGAAATAGGTTTAGAAATTTGGAATCAAATCTGAATTGAAATGGGTATATTTAATGTTCATAAATTCTGGAGGAATGGATATAAAATTTGGACTTTAATCATGTAATTAACGATCATAAATGGACTATTTAGGTTGTAGAGACTCAACTACATAACAATGAATTGGTATCAATCATTGAGATGAATTGGGATTAAAAAATGTTAAACCCGTATTGGAACAAAGTAGCAGATCTAGGCATCTGTACTAAATCAAATCGATTCGTCCTTGGGTGAATCGATTCGATTTCTGCAACGAATCGATTTGGACAAAACCGAATCGATTTGGCCCTGTGGAAAATTGAGTTGTGCTCAGATTTGGTTATGGATATTTCTAGGAGTCCAAGCGAGTGGGAAGAACCATGTTTGGGACTAGGTTGAATTTATTAAGAATAAATGTACCCACATTAAGTTGAAAAAATTTCAATTAACTGGATGGTTAATAAATTATTATAAGGAATGGTATTTAATAACTTGTTGGATAATAAATTATTAATATATGGAAAAAATGCTATGGACATTGGTGGAACTCTTATGATAATTATAGAGTAATTACCTTTACATATTATATTGGAAAATAATATGTATTATATTATATTTGTGTGTGGACATACCGGTGGACTATTCTATCGTCTCGGGGGTTCGTTTGTTCGGACCAATGATGACACATCAGCACAGATGGGCTTCGCATTATGTAGGCTTAAAGGTGCTACGTAGACGCTCCACCCTCGAGGGGTAGGTGTGGCGCTGAATACCGTTGTGTTTGGGCCGTAAACAGGTGTCCTGCATAGGGACCGCCCCCAAATTTATGTGTGTTATGTGGTGTCCATTTAGGATGTCAATATTCCTTCAGACTGTCCGCTTAGGATGTCAGGATTTTTTTGAACTTGTCGATAGAGTACGAATTAGACACCAACGGTAGATGCCTTTGTGTGTCATATATATGGAAGGACATATTTTATTAATTCACCGGATACTATAGAAATAAATTAAACTGTATAAGGACGTGGACAATAAATATTATTTTGACTCTATAATGCATAATATATGTTTATGACATATACTTGATACGGAAGAGATTGGAATAAATGTAAGTTGTCACGTTTAAATGTAGGGATTACATTTAACTAATTAATTATTGATATAATCATTCTATAGTTGAGATGATGTCATATTTTATTTGAGACGTATTGAGATGAGATTATATCATATATAGATGAGGGGTCAGGTGTTATATGCATGTGAGTGACGAAGGGGGAATATTTATTTTTCATCAACTGTATTATTGCATTCATAAATTAATTACGTTAATTCTTTCACACCTTGGGCTCTGACCCAAATATAAATGTTTTTCCCCCAACTGATCCTAGATAGGGATAATTGGATTGCATTGTTGCAGTCCCTCAGTCTCACTTGCTCGTTAGCTTCGGATCAGTTGTTTCTAGCATAGGTGCTTTTCAGATTTAGCTATTCATTTATTTAGAACAATTTGTAAGGGAATAAGCCCGAAACTCTTAATCTATGTCAGTTGGGATTTTATATCACTAGTTGGATTTATTATTTCATTATTGGTGGTTTAAATTATTTGATTGTGATGGATTTGTTCTTTATATTTAAAAATGCAGAAGTTTTAGAAAATAAATCATTTGTATTTACTTTTGTGCTAAGAATGGTATCAATTGAAAAAAAAGCTCTATCTTCGGCGTATCGTGCCTGACCAGCCTTTACATGAGAAAATAGGGGTTATTACAGTTGGTATCAGAGCATGGTTCTAGTGTCCTTAGGATCTATGTTTGATCTTGTCGTGTTCTGCGTTACGTCCTTTGATGTAGAGACCTATGCATATGAATCATTGTGTTCTTTGTGATTGGTTACTATCAATTTGGGAAAGATTTAGTTTTGAAGAGAGATCTATGGAGACCTTTGTGTGAGTCACTTGCTATAATTACGAGAAGTTGGGCAACTTGGTGCCTAGTAATTTAGGGGAAGGGAATTTAGATAATTCGAGAATATGGTAACGTACAAAAATGCAGCGACATAGATTAGTTCGGGTAAATTAGAACCCACAGCGATACAGTCATTGTATTATAGATGAAATTAATTGAGAAGAAACGACTACTGTTAGTATCGGTGGTAAGTGATGTGTTTCTCCTTACTTTGGAGTATGTGGCATATGTCTTAGTTTATATTGGGACTTAGTGTACACTTGAGTCTTATTAATACATTTGAAATGATAGACCTTGTATTTGTGATAGTGTGTAACATTTGTTCACCGGGGGGTGAGAAGGGGCAATCTTAGGTTGGTAAATAGATGTATAGAGATATTTATGGGGAGGCTTATGCTTATTTTAGGAGTAATTATTAAGTTATGTCGTCGTAAGGTAATTATCCAATGATGGAATCTTCCTTTTTGTGTTAAGAGGATGCAAAGTAAAAGGAATTCATATTTTAGAAGTATTTGGTTTCTTTGGGAGTATTAGGACTAGTGGTAGTCCCGATTACATGATGAGGTGTACACTCATAAATAATATTATTATAATGATGATTTCATTAAAAATGGTCAGTGATAGAATTTATGGGAATGAGTAGATTTGTGAAACCATATAAATTGATTTAAAAACATTAAGAGACTTAGGACCTGGACCGACATATCTCAATGACCGACAGCGCTGCGTAGTAGTGTATTGGGAGGGTTCCTTGTTTGGATTTCGTTCACGAGACGTCCCACGCACGAAAGTAGCAAAAGTCGCGAATTGAGAGATGTTGGATTCTAGGATATTGTTGGTTATCGTTCTTGGTATAGTATTATTGATAATTTATTGAGCATTAATGTTTATTTTCACGGTAGAAATACTAAAGGAATAGAAACGATTTGAGTTTAAATATGGTTAAATGGGCGACTATTGGTCCTGGAGAGCCTTATAAATTGATTGAGCATATTATAGACATGGTTCCTGTACTGATGAATCTCAACACCGACAATGCTATATAGTAGTGTATCGGGAGGGTTCGTTGTTTGAATTTGACTTGCGAGACATCTTATACATGAAAGTAGCAAAGGTTGGGAGCTGAGAGATGTTGTATTCTAGGATATTTTTGGGCTATTGATTTTTGTATAATTAAGCGGGTTAATTTGTTGGGATTTAGTGTATCCCTTTCACAATATGAGACTTTAATCGAAAATGGGTAAAAGTTGAAAATTTACATGATTATTGCACGCATTTCTTATATTTCCATTTTTCTTCTAATCTTGGACCGATGGATTTCAATAACTGACTAAATCGTACAGTAGTGTATCGGGAGGGTTCCTTATTTGGATTTCTCTTACGAGATGTCCCACGCACGAAATTGGTAAAGGTCGGGAGTTGAGAGAAGTTGATTACTGAGATCATCAATTTTTTTCATATGTATTGGTACACTGGATATATGTTTATTCTTGGTATGAAGGTTATAAATTATATGTATACGTGCCATTCATCTTTGTTTAATGTTATGCGTGTGTACATATAATGTGGAACATATGAACACCTTAGTGATGTTATGATAGGCGTGGGTGAGCCTTTTCTTTTATCTCGTGGGATATGATTAGAGACTAATTGAGTGGAAAACTTGCACTAATAATGAGGATTAAAAATATAAGCTTGGGCTTTAGCGAATTTCGAGGACAAAATTTTGTTATAAGGGGAGGAGAATGTAATACCCCGTAATTTTTGGAATAAAAGGATTCGACGGAACTAAATTTGATAATGTGATATTAATTCGGGAATAAATTAAATCGGATGAATTTAAATCAAGATGAGTAAAAAATTTTATTAAAATAAACAATTATTCGGGAGCATATAAATATAAAACCCAAATAAATATAGTGGGCTTGCTAGTGAAAAATAAATGACACACTAAATAAATTTGCGGCCGCGTGTCGTTGGAACATATTAAAAATGTCTAAATGAAATAAAATAATTGGGACGCATCTTGGGAAGCTTTAAAGACTCTATTTAGTGTTTTCAATATTTAAAATTGGTCTCGAGTTATATATATACGAGCTGGGGAACTTTTGGGCTAGTTGGGTTATGGTTTCGGGCTTATTTGGAGGTCCCAAAGTTGGGCTTAGGGCCCAACTCGGAATTAGCACTAATTAAGAGTTTAAGTGGGGGTAAACCACCCCCACTATCATTTAAAAAAACCTAGATTAGCTACCATGAGAGAAGAAAGGGAGAAAAACCAAAGAGGATAAAGAGGCAAGAACAAAGGAGAAATCAATGGATTTAAAGGGCCTTTTTCTTTTACAATCTTAAGGAAAGAATTCTCTTGATTAATTTGTGTTTCCAATTTACTTATTGATGCATGTAAATACCTCTCTTTATTTCTGGGAATTTGGTTTGAATATGCTTGAGTTGATGACAGATGATTGATTATTATGATAGGGTTATTCCCAAAAATTTTGTATTGTGTTCTTGAAATTTGGGTTAGAATCCTTAGGTTTCTTGATAGTTATTTGGGGACATTTATACTATTACATGTAGAGGATGTTAATATTAGTTTATGATAAGAGATTATGATATAAACACCATGTTAGATGCTCCAAGTTATGAATGAAATAGGTTTGGAAATTTGGAATGAAATCTGAATTGAAATGGGTATATTAATGTTCATAAATTCTGGAGGAATGGATATAAAATTTGGACTTTAATCATGTAATTAACGATCCTAAATGGACTATTTAGGTTGTAGAGACTCAACTACATAACAATGAATTGGTATAAATCATTGAGATGAATTGGGATTAAAAAATGTTAAACCCGTATTGGAACAAAGTAGTAGATCTGGGCATATGTACTAAATCGAATTGATTTGGCCTTGGGTGAATCGATTCGGTTTTTGCAACGAATCGATTTGGCCAAAACCGAATCGATTCCGCTCCGGGGAAAATTGAGTTGGGCTTCGGGTTTGGTTATGAATATTTCTAGGGATCCAAGCGAGTGGGTAGAACCATGTTTGGGACTAGGATGAATTTATTAAAAATAAAGGTACCCACATTAAGTTGAAAAAATTTCAATTAGCTGGATGGTTAATCAATTATTTGATATATTATTAATAAATGGAAAAAATGTTGTGGACATTGGTGGAAATCTTATGATAATTATAGAGTAATTACCTTTCTATATTATATTGGAAGATAATATGTATTATATTGTATTTGTGTGTGGACATACCAGTGGACTTTCCTATCGGCACATGAGTTCGCGTGTTCGGGCCAATGACCACACGTCGGCACAGGTGTGCTTGAAGTTTTGTAGGAATATAGGTACTACGTAGAGGCTCCATCCTCGAGGGGTAGGTGTGGCGCTGAACTTTCCTGTATTACCGCTGGGTATGGGTCGTATATAGGGTCTGCGTAGGGACCACCCCTAAATTTTTGTGTGTTATGTGGTGTCTGTTTAGGATGTCAGGATTCCTTAGGACTGTCCTCTTAGGATGTCAGGATTCCTTCAAATTTCCCGATAGAGCACGAATTAGACACCAACGGTAGATGCCCTTATGTGTCATATATATGGAAGGACATATATTAGTAATTCCTCGAATACTATAGAAATACATTAAACTGTCTAAGGACGTGGGCAATAAATATTATTGTGACTCTATAATGCATAATATATGTTTATGCCATATATTTGATACGGATGGGATTGGAATAAATGTAAGTTTACACATTTAAATGTAGGATTACATTTAACTAATTAATTATTGATATAATCATTCTATAGTTAAGATGATGTCATATTTTATTATTTGAGATGTATTAGGATGAGAGTATATCACACATAGATAAGGGGTGAGGTGTTATATGCATGTGAGTGACGAAAGGGAAATATTTATTTTGCATTGACTGTACTATTGCATTCATAAATTAATTAAGTCAATTCTTGCACACCTCGGGCTCTGATCGAAATATAAATGTTTTCACCCCAGATGGTCCTAGATAGGGATAGTTGGATTGCGTTGTTGCAGTCTCGTAGTCTCACTTGCTCGTCAGCTTTGGATCAGTTATTTCTAGCATAGTTACTTTTGAGATTTAGTTATTCATTTAATTAGAATAATTTGTAAGGGCATAAGACCAAAACTCGTACTCTATGTCGGTTGGGATTTGATATCACTGGTTGGATTTATTATTTCATTATTGGTGGTTTGGATTATTTTATTGTAATGAATGTGTTCTATATATTTAAAAATGCAGAAGTTTTAGAAAATAAATCATTTGTATTTACATTTGTGTTAAGAATGGTATTAATATACAAGCAAGGTCTATCTTCGACGAATCGTGCCTGGTCAGCCTTTACGTGAGAAAATAAGGGTTGTTACATCAACAGTAAGATTACTCAGGTGTGACAACCCGCAGTCCGAAATAAGGGGTGGCCAGCCCGATACTCTAACATAACGGAAATCATGGATGGAAATCATTCTCAGCATCATATCAATAAAATGAGTATACGGGAAAACCACCCACATAATTCAGAAAACGGGTTGCCAAAATTATTTGTTTTAATTAATGGTGAAGGAAAAATTAAGTTAAGGAAATAATTTAAACAACCCACTCGAAAAGATAGTGGAATTCCAAGATAACATATGTAATACCTCCATATCAAATATACAAGGAGAGGACCGAATATGCTGTCAGTCCACAACTATATACAATGTTTGACAACAATTTAATATCTTACATAATACAGTCATTAAGAAATTACAAAATTTGGGCAGCACGCCCGAGTAAAAGACCCGATCATATCTAGAATACAAAAATGAGGGCATCTAACACAACATCCTGTACTATCCGCAAAATCATACAGCTCCACAAAAGCAAAGGAGTAGAAATATCAACATGGACGCCCTTGCGGAGGAGCACCTTAGCGGATACAATAACATGCACAACACAGAAAATGAACGGGTCAGGGCCCGGTTTTTATATGATTCCCAGATGAATAAGAAGCATGATAGATATGAGCAGTTAATTATGAATGATGAAGATGAATATCTAACAACCTAATTATGAAGCATACATGAAGAAGTTTAAATGATGTGTCTTTTATTAAAATCAAGCAAGAGAATATAATTAGACATCATAAATTTAAAAGCCTCCATCATCATTTACCACTTTATTCCAAGTTCCATTCCTTAACAGGAATTTAATACCATCATTAATTCTCATTTCTTTGCAATTCTTATTCCTCAGCAGTAATATAATTACCATCATACATTTTGGTGGCCATATACATATCTCAAGTCCCACTTGACTTTAGAAAGGTTATATTCTTATACATATAACGATTCTAAGACCGTTCCTCCGAGTTTCCCCAATGGGCGCCCCCCTAAATGACTATCATCTTCCAGGGGCCTATCAAACAAGGTAGCCTGGGCACCTAACGCACGTCGAGAAGTGGCCATATGTCTGCGAGTGAATCATAACCACACCCGAAATTACCTCACTAGCGCAGAATAAAACATATAAAAAACCCGCATATGGCCGAGGACTATAGTCTCCCTGCGTTCACTAGTCATAGGACATCACCTCATGCGTGAGCTTCCCTTATGATATCATTTAGAGAGGTGTGTTTAAGTAAATTAACATTTACTGTTTAAATTACATTTTCATTTCCATTAACCATACGTGTTTCATTTTATCTGAAACCATAATCACTGAATATTTTCATTAATATTCATCATGTTTTAAATCCCGAATTAATCTCCAAGTAATCACCATAATTCGACAAGTCTCAAGGTCTTATATACCTCAAATGAGCCCCTAAAGTCTCCAAATATGGGCTTTTAACTCCTAAACTCCTAATAGGTTGTAAAAACAAAAATTAAGCCTGAACATCACTTTAAACGCCCCTGGAATGAATCCCTAGTGGACCCATTCAACTCTAGGGGGACGACCAAACTCAACTAAGACTCTAAGTTTACTTCATTCAAGAAGGTTCCTAGTCCCTATTGCAAAGACGAAACCTAGGAAACAAAATAAGGTTTACGGGTAGAAAACAGGGGACTGGTCGATCGGTCCTGAGACCGCGGTCGACCGCGTCTCAAAGTTTGGCCTACGAAGAAAAGCATAAAGTCCAGGTAGAAGGGGACCGGTCGACCGGTCAATGGACCGTGGCCGACCGCACACCAAAATTTAGACCTTGGTGGGAAAGCAGTGTGCCCTCCCCCGAAAGCCCGATCGACCAGTCCTGGAACTGCGGTCGACTGGTCTTAGCAGACCTAGACCATTATCTTCCTCCAACAACAAAACCCTTATCATTTATTACCACCAACTGATTATAAATGCATCAAACAACCATAATTTACACCAATATCAAATCAAATCAACCTCCAAAGATTTAAAGCCCATAAATCCAATAAAAACCCTAACTTTCTTAAACCATAATTAACCCACAAGTATCAACACTAATTATTCAACTTAAATCATATAATAGCAAGTAGAAACCTTGCCTCAAGGTTGGTAATTCAGATTCGATGAAGAAGAGTGCAAGATCAAGCTCCAAATTGTTCAATCTTTCTCTTTCTCTACAAAGTTCTCTTCCTCTCTCTAACTCTCTAGGTTTAAGAAATGGGGATTTTGAGAAATAAAAGGCTTAGCAAGACAAAAACGTGGCATTAATATAAAGTCTCCCAATTTAAGTGGTTAATACCACATTAAATGATTCCCAATACGCAATTTACTAAAACCAGTCAAAAGTGCCCAAAACATCAAAATACAATCTGGCACGCATTTTGACTATCTCGCACCTCCCGGAACTAACTACACCCTCCAAATTATTATTTAGAAATTTTATAACTCATTTTAAGTTCTGGTCTCATTTTAAACCATAATGTCATTTTAATTCTCATGACAAAATAAAACACCACATGGTGATATTCACCCACACATAAGGTAAATATGCAACATTTTAGTAAATATTAACTTTTCTTCATTAAATTAATACTTACTCCACAATCCAAAATTTTATATATAATTACTTCTCATAGTAAATAAATATAAAATAGTCTCTCACAAGCGAGGGTTGTTACATACTCCCCCCCTTATGAGGGAATTTTGCCCCCTAAATTAAGGCGTACCTCGTATAAAGAGATGCGGATACTTTTCCCGCATATCATCCTCGCGTTCCCATGTAGATTCCTTAATGTTGTGATGACTCCATTGGACTCGCACCAAGGGCACCACGCGAGACCTCAACCTACGCTCTCCATGTTCTAAAATAGCAACGGGTTGCTCTCCATATGAAATGTCAGGTTGCAAGTCAATATCCTCAAAAGGGATATGCCAAAGGGCACCTTCGCATCTTTTATACTTCTTCAAGGAGGAAACATGGAACACATCATGAATTTGTTGTAATGGTTGCGGTAGGGCAAGTTGATATGCTATTGGACCCACCTTAGCAATCACGGGAAAAGGTCCAATAAAATGCGGTGCAAGCTTCCCTTTCTTTCCGAAATGCTTGATACCTTTCATTGGTGACACTCGCACCAAGACTTGGTCCCCAATCTCAAATTGCATGTGCCTTCTATTTGCATCGGCATAACTCTTCTGACGGTATTGAGCTATCCGAATGCGATTCCGAATGAGTTCGATCTTAGAAGAAGTATCTTGGATCATTTCAGGTCCAAGAAATTTATTATCCCCCACTTCCAACCAACATGTGGGTGATCTACAGGGTCTACCATACAAAGCTTCGTAGGGCGCCATCCCAATAGTAAATTGGTATGAGTTGTTATAAGCAAATTCTCCCAAAGGGAGATATTGTTCCCAACCACCTTTAAAATCAAGCATACATATACGAAGCATATCCTCCAACATTTGGTATACTCTTTCCGTTTGGCCATCTGTTTGAGGATGGTAAGAAGTGCTTAATTTCAATTCAGTCCCCACTGCCTCTTGGAAACTTCGCCAAAAGTGGGAAACAAAGATTTTGTCGCAGTCGGAAACGATATTTAAAGGCACCCCATGGAGTCTGACAATCTCCGTGATGAATAATCGGGCATAGCGAGTAGTATCATAATCGGTACGCACGGGTAGGAAATGTGCCGATTTAGTCAAGCGGTCGACAATCACCCAAATTGAATCGCATCCGCTTTGTGACCTTGGCAATCCTGTAATAAAGTCCATTGATATGCTCTCCCATTTCCATACCGAAATCTCCAACGGTTGCAACAAACCTGTCGGTCCCTGATGATCTATCTTGACCAACTGATAAGTAGTGGATTGGGACACAAACTCAGAAATATCTCGCTTCATACCTGGACATCAATACTGGCGGCACATGTCTTGGTACATCCTGTCCCCACCAGGATGTACCGTAAACTTAGAACCGTGCGATTCTACCATCACTGCTCGTCTCAAATCCCCCTCCTTCGGGACGATGAGTCTCCCATGGAAGCGTAGTCCACCCTTTAAACTTATCGAGTAGGATTTCCTCCCTCGGTCAGTAATCGGCGTATGTGGTATTGACAACCTTTATCCCTACCTTGGGCCCGTACGACCCTTGCCACAATTGTAGGAGTAACGGTCATCACTGACATGAATGCTCTTGCCACCGCATCCACCTGACCGAGCTCTTTCCATTTAGCTTTCCATACATCAACTAACTCTCCCTCGGTCTTTCTACTCAAGGCATCCGCCACAAAATTTGCTTTGCCCGGATGGTAATGGATATCAAATTGATAATCTTTCACGAACTCCAACCACCGGCGCTTCCGTATATTCAAATCTTTCTGTGAAAATAAATATTGCAACGACTTATGGTCCGTGAAAACACTGAATTTCTATCCTAGGAGATAATGCCTCCAAATCTTCAAGGCAAAGACAACTGCGGCCAATTCTAAGTCATGCACCGGATAATTTCTTTCATGGGGCTTTAGCTTGCGAGAAGCATATGCAATAGCCCGTCGCTCCTGTTGGAGTACACCTCCTAATCCTTGTAGAGATGCATCGGTGAAGACTAGGTATTCCAACCCCAGCTTTGGCAAGACAAGGACTGGAGCTGAAGTCAATCTATCTTTGAGCTCATCAAAATCATCCTGACAAGAGTTATCCCAAACAAATCTCACCCATTTCCGGGTCAAGTTTGTCAAAGGACTAGCGAGTTTAGAGAAACCTTTGATAAACCGACAGTAATAACCCGCCAAACCCAGAAAACTATGAATTTCGATAGGTGTCGTGGGTTGACCCCACTCCCTTACCGCAACCACTTTGCTCGGATCCACCGATATACCTTGGGATGTCACAATATGACCCAAAAATTGTACCTCTTGTAACCAAAATCCACACTTCTCGAACTTAGCATACAATTGGTGATCCCTCAACCTTTGTAGGACCAACTCCAAATGAATAACGTGATCAGACTCTGTTTGAGAATAGACTAGAATGTCATCGATGAATACAATAACAAATTGGTCCAGAAAGTCCTGAAATACCCTATTCATGAGATCCATAAACACAACGGGGGCATTGGTTAGCCCAAAGGGCATAACCAAAAATTCATAAGACCCATATCTTGTCAGAAAAGTGGTCTTGGATACATCCTGCTCCCGTATCCTCAGCTGGTGATACGCCGTCCTCAAGTCAATTTTTGAGAAGTATGACGCTCCCCTAAGTTGATCAAATAAATCATCAATACGAGGTAAAGGGTATTTATTCCGGATGGTGACCTTATTCAATTATCTATAGTCAACACACAACCGGAGAGAACCATCTCTTTTCTTTACCAACAACACCGAAGCACCCCATGGCGACGTGCTACGCCTAATAAATCCCTGCTCCAATAACTTCTGGATTTGATCTCTCAACTCCCTCATTTCCACAGGAGCCATGCGATATGGATCTGTCGAGATCGGTTGAGTTCTCGACGTTAAATCAATAACAAACTCAATCTCCCTACTCGGAGGCAAGCCCAATATTTTTCGAAAAACATCGTCAAAATCTCTAACAATCGGAATGGGATCCAAGGGAACAATTACATCCTGAGAAGTCTCTTCCGCAATACAATACAAATAAGTACTAGTACCTCCCTCTAAACGAGGCATAACCACCAAGAACATTTCCTGTCCTGGAACGACGAAGACTATACTCTTCCCGGAACAATTTACTATAGCATGATACTTGACAAGCCAATCCATGCCCAAAATCACATCATACCCGACCATGTCTAGAACGAGTAAATCGGCCTCAAAGCACAAATTACCAAGAGTAATCCCTATATGTTTACAAATAAGGAAAATGAGTGAACCATCACCCATAGAGGACTCAACGCTAGTGAAAGTGCTCTCTGCAGATTTTATCAACTCTATAGACTGAGCAAAACTTCTAGAAATAAATGAATGTGTCGAACCCGTATCAAATAAAATGCGACCCATGTGCCCCTGAATAAGGAACTCACCCTCAATCGCTGGCGACGCTGGCGGAGAAGGAAGATGCATAGCATCCTGAATAT
Organism: Sambucus nigra; assembly: GCA_949130495.1. Lineage (NCBI taxonomy): Eukaryota > Viridiplantae > Streptophyta > Magnoliopsida > Dipsacales > Adoxaceae > Sambucus > Sambucus nigra. Next base: position 821,572 of record CASBWL010000256.1, read on the forward strand.
GATAAAATCTCCCATACTATAGCTGAACTTACTGTGGAGGGACAACCGGATTTGGTGCTTGTGGCGGAAACTGAACATAAGGCTGCTGAGGGACTCTAGGAGGCTGTTCCCCAATCAACTGAGGACACTCCTTATAATGACCCGCCTCCCCACATTGGAAGCATTTTCCCATCATATTCTCCGGAACATGACCCTGGTTGTTTCTAAACTGATTAGCACCTTAGCCCTGATGGCCTCTACCTCCTTGACCACCCCGACCTGTTTATTGCTGCGGGGCATCCTGACCATGCCGATTATTATTACCACCAGAATTAAACCCACCAAAGCGTTGTCTTTTTGACACGTCCCCCTACTGGGGGTCCCTTTCTCTCTACTTGTTACCTGAAGATTGGGACGAGGAAAAAGCTCCTCCCCCATTCCCACTGCCTCTAGGCTTCCCTGCTTGCCCCACTACGGTAGCTTTCTTGCTACTCTGCATGTACAACCAATGCTCTTGGCAATGGAGCAATGCTGCATTCATCACCTCTCTAAAAGTTTGCAAGGCTGGATTACCCAAAAAATGTTAACGGATTCTCCAGTTCAGACCTCCCATAAACTTTGAGACTTTCCTCTCTTCCGGAGTTACCTCATCCGGTACAAAACTCGCCAACCGGGTAAACTCCTCTTCATATTCTGCAACGGACCGCTCTCCCTGTACCAGGTCCTAAAGTATCCTTCTCATCTCCCTTTGAATCGCGGGAGGAAAATACTTTTGGTTAAACAAGACCCAGAAATCAGTGATCGACATAGTATCCCTCTGTCCTGGTGTAGTCATCGACTCCCACCAATGTAACGCGGCCCCAAAAAGCTTGAAAGTAGAAAGGACTTATTTCTTATCCTCACTACAAGCCACCATTCGTAAATGGCATTGCATGTCTTTCTTCCATTGATTTGCTTGAACAACATCGGAACCTCCATCAAATTCCGAGGGATGACCCTTTAAAAAGGACTCCCTAAATCTTTCCCACGGAGAAGGTCCCGCGGGAGCTTGTACATCCTGTGCTCGTTGGTAAGCTTGTGGCATTTGTTGAGCTACTGCGATCATGGCAGCATTGACCACTTGGGCCACGATGTTGGCTACATCAGCAGCATTAAAAGTTCCTTATGGCGGCGGAGGACCAACGTCATCTTCTACAACTCTCTTACGTATCACCGAGCGACCTCTCTTAGGAGGCATCTAAAATGAAGGAACGATAGAGTTAGAATACTATTCAAAACAATCTATATTGCAAAAGATTGCAATTATAAGAAAAAAAGCAGTCCTAATATTAGGCTCTATATCAAAGAACGCTACGGTAGAACGTGATAAGTCCGCATAGATCCTAAGGACTCTAGAGCCCGATGCTCTGATACCATCTGTGACAACCCGCAGTTCGAAATCAGGGGTGGCCAGCCCGATACTCCAACATAACGGAAATCATGGATGGAAATCATTTTCAGCATCATATCAATAAAATGAGTATACGGGAAAACCACCCACATAATTCAGAAAACAGGTTGCCAAAATTATTTATTTTAATTAAAGGTGAAGGAAAAGTTAAGTTAAGGAAATAATTTAAGCAACACATTCTAAAAGATAGTGGAATTCCAAGATAGCATATGTAATACCTCCATATCGAATATACAAGGAGAGGACCGAATATGCTGTCGGTCCACAGCTACATACAATGTTTGACAACAATTTAATATGTTACATAATACAGTCATTAAGAAATTAAAAAATTTGGGCAACACGCCCGAGTAAAAGACACGATCATATCTAGAATACAAAAATGAGGGCATTTAACACAACATTCTGTACTATCCGCAAAATCATACAGCTCCACAAAAGCAAAGGAGTAGAAATATCAACACGGGCGTCCTTGCGGAGGAGCACCTGAGAGGATACAATAACATGCACAACACGAAAAATGAACGGGTCAGGGCCCGGTTATTATATGATTCCCAGATGAATAGGAAGCATGATAGATATGATCAGTTAATTATGAATGATGAAGATGAAAATCTAACAACCTAATTATGAAGCATACATGAAGCAGTTTAAATGATGTGTCTTTTATTAAAATCAAGCAAGAGAATATAATTAGACATCATAAATTTAAAAGCCTCCATCATCATTTACCACTTTATTCCAATTTCCATTCCTTAATAGGAATTTAACACCATCATTAATTCTCATTTCTTTGCAATTCTTATTCCTCAGCAGGAATATAATTACCATCATACATTTTGGTGGCAATATACATATCTCAAGTCCCACTTGACTTTAGAAAGGTTATATTCTTATACATATAACGATTCTAAGACCGCCCCTCCGAGTTTTCCCACTGGGCGCCCCCCTAAATGACTATGATCTTCCAGGGGCGTATCAAATAAGGTAGCCTGGGCACCTAACGCACGTCGGGAAGTGGCCATATGCCTGCGAGTGAGTTATAACCACACCCGGAATTACCTCACTAGCGCAGAATAAAACATATAATAAACTCGCATATGGCCAAGGACTATAGTCTCCCTACGTTCCCTAGTCAGGGGACATCACCTCATGCGCGAGCTTCCCTTATGATAGCATTTAGAGAGGTGTGTTTAAGTAAATTAACATTTACCGTTTAAATTACATTTTCATTTCCATTAACCATACGTGTTTCATTCTATCTAAAACCATAATCACTGAATATTTTCATTAATATTCATCATGTTTTAAATCCCGAATTAATCTCCAAGTAATCACCATAATTCCACAAGTCTCAAGGTCTTATATACCTCAAATGAGCCCCTAAAGTCTCCAAATATGGGCTTTTAACTCCTAAACTCCTAATAGGTTGTAAAAAGAAAAGTAATGCCTGAACATCACTTTAAACGTCCCTGGAATGAATCCCATGTGAACCCATTCAACTCTAGGGGGACGACCAAACTCAACTAAGACTCTAAGTTTACTTCATTCAAGAAGGTTCCTAGTCCCTACTGCAAAGAAGAAACCTAGGAAACAAAATAAGGTTTACGGGTAGAAAATAGGGGACCGGTCGATCGGTCCTGAGATCGCGGTCGACTGCGTCTCAAAGTTTGGCCTACGAAGAAAAGCAGAAAGTCCAGGTAGAAAGGGACCGGTCAACCGGTCAATGGACCGCGGTCGACCGCACACCAAAATTTAGACCTTGGTGGGAAAGTAGTGTACCCTCCCCCGAAGGCCTGGTCGATCGGACATAGCAGACCTAGACCATTATCTTCCTCCAACAACAAAACCCTTATCATTTATTACCACCAACTGATTATAAATGTATCAAACAACCATAATTTACACCAATATCAAATCAAATCAACCTGCAAAGATTTAAAGCCCATAAATCCAATAAAAACCCTAACTTTCTTAAACCATAATTAACCCACAAGTATCAACACTAATTATTCAACTTAAATCATATAATATCAAGTAGAAAACTTGCCTCAAGGTTGGGAATTCAGATTTGATGAAGAAGAGTCCAAGATCAAGCTCCAAATTCTTTAATCTCTCTCTTTCTCTCCAAAGTTCTCTTCCTCTCTCTAGCTCTCTAGGTTAACAAATGGGGCTTTTGAGAAATAAAAGGCTTAGCAAGACTAAAACGTGGCATTAGTCTAAAGTCTCCCAATTTAAGTGGTTAATACCATTTTAAAATGATTCCCAATACGCAATATACTAAAACCAGTCAAAAGTGCCCAAAACATCAAAATATAATATGGCACACATTTTGACTATCTCGCACCTCCCGGAACTAACTACACCCTCCAAATTATCATTTGGAAATTTTATAACTCATTTTAAGTTCCGGTCTCATTTTAAAACATAATGTCATTTTATTTCTCATGACAAAATAAAACACCACACGGTGATATTCACGCACACATAAGGTAAATATGCAACATCTTAGTAAATATTAACTTTTCTTCATTAAAGTAATACTTACTCCACAATCCAACATTTTATATATAATTACTTCTCATAGTAAATAAATATAAAGTAGGCTCTCACAAGCAAGGGTTGTTACATCGGGCTAGAGTAGTCTGTCAGGAAGTGTGTGTGACAAGGCTAGTTAGACGGTGTAGTACAACTAGGAGGGCTAGGATGGAAGCAACAGTTGTGCACAATAGTTGAGGGGTGAGTATTATCTTAAGGGAGTGCGACGCTAGCTTAAATATGAAGATTAATAATGCATTTTAATTTCTGCAAACTTAATCACTTGCTAAATATTTTCAGAACGTTTTCTTGGGCTGTGACCCGTCTTGCAAAATATTTTCAAAACCCTTTAGGTGTCCATCCAATGGAACACCCAACTTGAAGATCTATTCGAGGGATGCGTAGTTGCATCACTTATGGATCCTTGCAGGTTTTGGACTTAGTCGTTTTTGTTATTTCAATCCTAGAGTAGGATGCAGTTCAGGATTTGAACATAGTATTTTTGGACTCAGTTTGGTTTCAATAGATGTTTAGTTGGACTTGGTATTGTGAACCGAGGTTTTATTCAGTATTAGTTTTACTCCAGTTATTTATCTAGTGGTTGTTTTAGATTATTATTACCACGTGGATGTTTTGTTTATTATAATTATTGCCGCATGTTGTTGTTAAATAAAAAGATAAAATTTAGCACCAGCTTTTGAATACAAGGTGGTTAGTAGATATTTAAAAGTTTTCGACAGTGATGCTAAGAATGAAGCATATGGGAATCCTATTTTAATTTAATGAAGGCCTGATCACCCGGTAATTAATTAAGCGGGGTGTCACAAATGGTATCAGAGCACCAATTTCTAGTGTCCTTAGGATCTATGTGGCTTTCTACTTTTTAACTTAGCATTTTTTTATGTAGAGCCTTATGATAAGATTGTTGTATTCTTGTACATATGCGCATTTACGTTCCTCTGCTGATTACTTTGTATTTAATCATGAACTGATACAATTCAATATCATTTCAGATGCCACCCAGGAGAGAGCGAGCAGCTAGAGTGGCAGCGAGAGATGAGGTTAGGTAGGCTCAATAGGAGCTAGAGGTACCACAGCCACAACCACCATTGGGGATGACAACAATCAGACAGGTGGCCAAGATCGTAGAATAGAAATTTAATGCAGCGATGACCTAAATGACACAACACTTTTCGCAAAATCAGCCACAACCACTGGTGGCATCCGATGTCGAGACCCACCCGGGGCAGTCCGATTGGCAAATAGTGAGGGAGGTGTTTCAGAAGGGCCACCCACATGAGTTTTAGGGAAATTAATATGTAGTAGTGACCAGCCAATGGAAGAAGGACATACAACGCCACCTGCGGATGGTTGAGTGCAGTGATACTCAGAAACAATTCCTGGCAACATTTAAGCTAGTGGATGCAGCTTTGCAGTGGTGGGAGTCTAGGACCACCGTAGAGGAGAGAGATGTGATGAGTATTGGGGAGTTCTGGGTGAGGTTTGATCGTAAGTATTTTTCGTCTGCTATTGAGACATAGATGCGGCGACAGTGTTTCAATGTTTCTTGAGAAGATGAGACAGTGGCGGAATACAAGGAAGAATTCACTCAGTTAGAAAATTTTATGAAGGATGAGACTAACACTAAAGAGAAAAGTATGTGTAAGTTCGTGGATGGACTTGCTTGGAAGATACACCAGCACTTGTTGGGTAATCTGGCATTAGAGATATACACTGAGGTTGTCAATGCAGTGCTACTTCATTAACAGGATCAACATGGACACAATAGCAAAAGAGTGAGTGGGTATAGTGAGACTGAAAGGTATGATGGGAGCAGTGCTAGTGGGGCACAATAGCAATAGGAGAGGAATTTTCGTCAGGGAAGTATGGCGAAGGGATTTAAGCTTGGGGGTTATCGACCAGAGAGTGTTAGGTTCATGCAGGGTCAACAAGGCCCTCAACCGCAACAACCTTTCATTCCTCGGGGCCGCCAGGGCCAAGGGAATAGTAGGGGAGGCCAATAAGGATAGAATCAATGGCAGGGAAGATTTGCTGGGAAATGATTTATTAGTGGAGAGATAGGCCACAAGAAGAGAGATTTCCCTGAGAGAGGTAAGGGAAACTACAGGACGAGGTCTTTTTGGATATTCAACCATAGAAGTAAGTCATGGGTCAGCTCGGACATGAGGATTACATTCTAGATCCTATCAACTAGGCGATGCAGTTAGCACTTGGAGATAAATTTCCTTTATTATACTATCAATATGGGGTAGATTGTTATGACACGGGGGTTTCACAACATAAGATTACTATTGCTAAAAATTCGAGAGTGAGTCGGGTTGAGTGGGTGCATTGGCGGTATCAACCTTAATATAAATATGTTTACCGTTGGATAGTGGGGCTTTTTTGTGTCACCTATGAGAGATCGGGTATGTACACTAAGAGTATGGTTGCATTACGAGTTACTTTACTGCTTTTGAGAGTTATGAGAATAGAGTAGACTATTTTTTGAGTTTTGACTGGTTAGCGAGGGTTTGAGTAGACTGTTATAGTAAGAATTAGTTCTCGATGTTCCAGGGTATAGTTTGTTTTTGCTAGGTATTACTTAGAAGAGGGTCTAGACTATATATACATGTATATATGTTATATGGTGTTGTATGATAGACATATAATATTGTATTTATATTGCTATATTTTTATCCTTGTGAGTTGGGATGTTTACTGATGTGATTCAAGGTAAATTGAATTATTATCAATCGGAGAGATATAACTCATGATTATTCGCGCTAAGAAACTAGTGATAGTAAGAGTGTTAAGTTATATGTTGTGTTTTGTAACATGGGAGTGGAAGAGTGTACTTTTATGATAATAGGCTGGGATTTAGGGGTACGTAATATGAACTGAGGGCCTAACAGATATCTACGATCGACAATATTAGGTAGTAGTGTATCGTGGGGTTCCTTATTTGGATTTCACTTTTCGAGAATGCCACGCATGAAACTTAAAGAAACATTGGAAGTGGGGAGAGGTTTGGTCATTAGGACATGGTTTTAGGACCATGGTTATTATACATATGCTAGCGGAATGCCCATGCCTGAAGGCACGACGAAAATTTCGAAAAGAAGTAATTAAAAAATGGCAAAAGATTTCAAAGCACATAATTGAAAAATGGCAAAAATATTGTTCTCAACAAAACAATGTGTAATTTTAAAACAATTGCCCATAATCTCCTTTATTTATAGAACTATTCACCCTGCTTAACAAATAACAAATAGTCCAACAACATTCAAATAGTCTAAATTCGTCAAACAAATTGATATATAATATGAAATATACAAATATTCATCAATCGAATTCACATTGTGTCTCAAAAAACAAAGTGTCAAATTTTTAAAAAAATTGGGCATAGTCTCCCTTGTTTATTGGACTATCCACCACGCTTAAGGGATAACAACAAATCCAACAATATAACAAAATCCCAAATTCGTCTAACAAAAAATTCATCGAAACAAACTTCTTAATATATATATATATATATATATATATATATATATATATATATATATATATATATATTAAGAAGTTTGTTTCTATGATTTTTTTGTTAGACGAATTCATCGTCCCACATGTTCCACTATAATAATTGTCCATTCTTTTCAAAATGAGACCAGATACAAAACAGAAAATATAATTAGTCAATTGAAATAGCAAGTTAAAAATTATATAAATAACGCTAATTATTAATTGTATAACAAATACAACGTGTCTCTAATGTTTAACAACTTAGGCAGTTGGAGTTGAATTATCGTCAAAGCCTTAATCATGTATTTCAATGACTGGAATAACATTTATTACTGTTGAAAGGACTGTAATTACATTAGAAAAGATTGATTCTGATACAATGACTGGAGTTAGACATTTATGCGAACTTTTACAATGGTTAGACGTAAACGCAAACATAACCTTTCTCTGAAATTTGGGCTCGCAAAGTACATTCTATTAATACTTCAAAAAATCATTTTAGATCGATGATATTAATAAAACAAACCATTTCGATAAATGATTAAACACATAAAAATTCCAAACTCATTTCTAGTATTTCAAAATAACCAAATCAAGAAAACCAAAAAACAACCATTTTAGGTAAGGTATGACTACAACAAACCTAGTAGGGGGTAAACTATTACAACAAAAATGATTCATAATCTATTTATAAGTAATGTATACACTCTAATGACATGCATGGTGAAACTGAGTCGCCGACTTGTTAGCTGAAATATGTGTCAATACACTACACAAATTTTCTTTTCAAACAAAGTTTTATTTTTATTCCCTTTTCACCTGCACATCAAACTCAACTACAAATTTTTATCCCCTTTTCAACCGATAGGGTGTGCTCGTGCCAGTGTCGTGGGGATTACTTTGTTACCCCAAAACTACATATATAACCATTGTAACAAAAAACTATTAAATTCTAATAATCATCCAAAAGTTGAATATGGAGTGTAAACATGTTCCCACACAAAACATAAAATATAGAAACTAAATTAAAAACATAAAAATAAAATAGGTGTGTATTAACAATGAACTAGTTGCATGGTTATAATTGCACCCAACAACCAACAACAAATTGTATGTATCAACATATTGTATAAAGCCTATTTTCAATATGAAACTTTCGAAATAAATAATTCAAAAGAACAAATAACATGATATTTCAAGACATCTATGAACAAAGTTCCAATCCATAAAAATTACAAACTTTAACCAAAAAATTACAATCCACAAATATCACAATTTTTATGGATTGGAACTACAAAATATTTTATAAAATTGCACAGAAGGTGAGCATGCCACTTCTAGATCAAGGACTAATAGTTGGTTTGAAATTTTAGATCAAGGATGACTTATAACTTATGTTCGGTTGCATTAGTTCTGTACGTTTATTATAAGAACATATGTACTCTACCAATAAAGAGAAGTTTCCAAGAATATATGCAACACTTTGGACCCCAGACCAAATAACCCTTTTATAACATGCCATTTTCGTTTTTCTTAACAAAGTTTGTATATGTAAGCCATCACATAACTTTAGAAAAGTTAACATTTGACTAACATCATTCTTTCCCGGAGAAATGCCATCAGTTTTAGCAGAGGACTGATCAATGACCATGGGTTGTTCAGAGCTAATGGATCTAGTCTTTCCAGTGGGTGGGGTAGTAAAATCAGAAACCGCATTTTTACTTGGTGGGTCCGCCATATTTTGTGTGGGCTCCATCACATTCCTTCACTTTAACTTTTTGGCAGGTAATGAAAGTGTGTCGTTAGTTATATGCTTCTTTATCTTTCTCTTCGAGTCCATAGCTTGTTCATTGTCATTAGTTAACTTCTCGATTGTTATCCCCTTTTCAGTTTTAGCCTTTTTTACACTTGAAGTGCCAAGAGAAACATTCGTCTCATCATTTTTAACCTTATCCCCGGCATGCCCTTGATAATCTGATGGGATAAATACATCCTCAAAGAAAATATATACACTTAAATACAAAGAAGTAGATATTATAGGCATAAAGAAACAACTCGAGCAAAATGAAATATAAGCCCATTAAGCCCCAAGAAAAAAGTCAATTAGAGTATACCTGAGATGATATGGAATAAAGGTTGTTCAGATCTGTTCAGTTATTCAGCTATTTTTAAAAGCCACACACGAGTTTAGATGTCTTTAAAACAAAAAGTGGACATGCATAAAACTATCAGATATTAGAAAATTATATAAATGCCACATTGACTCAAAAGCTACAATATTGCTGATTTGAGCAAACACACCCGAACATCACCGAATACATGCTCTGATCTATAATTCATGTTGTGCATAATCATAAAGTGGGCATTTACAATTTGGGCAGTCAGTCCACGATCACGTCATTTCCAATTTGGGTATTTCCTATGAAGGACGAAAAGGATAAAAAAAATTAAAGCGTAAGGTGGGCACACATAAAACTATCAGACATTAGAACAAGCCGAGTGACTTTACTATTTCACTTCCAAATTTAGATAAACCAACTTCAATTACATTAATGGCCCATATCTAAATTTCATATTACTTACAAATTAAATCAAATAAAAACTGAGCATTAACATAATTTTAAATGTACATCTTCATGTAAAGTATAAGAAAAATGATAATATGATTATCATAAAAACTTTTAAAAGTGAAAAAAGTAAACCTCAAAAGTGATCAATGTATAATTCCTATCTTCCTTACTCTCTCCTCCATCACTATAACATGCCCATTCTGCAAGAAAGTAAGGGATTCCAGCATTGAAATCAGAGTATATAATATTTATACAAAACATTAGAAAACACGTGGGGTGGAACATAGAAAAAGAAATTCTTCAATGGACATGGAGAATGAATTTTTTACAAACACTCACACATTAATTGATAATTTTTAAAAGTCCGTAAAATAGTCAGAGAAAACATAGTAATCCGCAACATAAATACATAAAATTAGTACTAAATTTACACTAGAGGTCTAAGATTGTCAATATATCATTAATCTCCTTTGAAACACTTATCAAGATTTCTAAATAAGGGAAGTAAAAAGATAATAAGTAATAAATGTGAGAGTGAAATTTTCAAAGTATTCAATTTACCTCATATATTCCACGCCCCCACAAACCTTCGTCATCCCCTATGATTTGAAGAGTAAAACATAAAAATTAGCCTTGGTAAATGTAAATGAACGATCAGAACAATTACAAATCCCAATTGCAATCTAAGATTTTCAACCAACATCACAATGCTTAAATTGCACCTCTAACATGTGTTGTCAAAATAACATATACAAATAGTTAAATTTTGTCAAACATATGAGCATAATTATTAAATAATAATAATAATAATAATAATAATAATAATAATAATAGTAATAATAATAATAATAATAATTGATGGTACAAAGAATAAATAACGTGTGTGTGTCGGAGCATAGATATTCATAGATCTAAAAATAAAAAATGACAACATAGATTAGTAAAATCATAAGGTAATTCTACAATAATGGTAATGCCACAATATGGTTCTGAACAGATCAACTCCAAACATAACCTCATATGAGTAGTTAAGTGATAACTATGGACTTGCATTATGTTCATTTGATACTTAAATGGAACTAAGAAAAAAAAAGTATATTAATTATAGTTATACATTTGTGATAAATAGTTCATGTATCTAACAGTCCATGTATACATTTCACAGTTCATCTATAAAGATTTGTGAGGATTTTTCAAGCATAATGAACCAAACCTTGAAAAACTCAAAATAGATATCAAACAATTTAAAACTGATTATATATATTATGAAATTAAAAAATATATATAAATCAACACTGTAATCTTAATATATGTACAAAGCTTAAGGACTATATGCACTACAAATTGTATTATCTCCTACTATTATAGAATAATAAAGGCTAATCGGTCTTATATTGAATCGAGTCCAAAAAATAATCATGTTTAATAAATGATTCAACTCTAATTATGATGGTAATAAATATATGACAACCTTGTAATAAAATCACCCCCCACCTATGCCAATAGATTTGTCACACATAGAAATAAAAAAGTAATAATAGTCATGAAACCCCTTTGGAAATTGATTAGGCATAAATTCTTCCCATTTATCCCCTTAATTTAGAGGCTTTTATCGCTTCGCAAAGTATAATTCGTGTGGATTTATATCATTGCTATTGACAAGTTTCTAATGAGTACGCCGAGTTTCGGGTATTTTCCATCAATTTTGTAGGTGTTCAGTGTTTAGGAAGGATCAACATCTCAATCCGAAGAGCGTACCAAAAGCTTCAAGTAAATACAAGGAGGAAAAGTTCCTGAAAAGATGGAACCAAACCGTAGTGAAGGGAAAACGAATCGATCCTACACCTGGAAAACTTCCTGTCAAGCACTATAAAGATGGAACCGAATCGCAGTGAAGGGAAAATGAACCGATCCCATGCTCGAAGAACTTTTTGTAAAGGTTGTCAAAGATGGAACCGAACCGAACCCCTTCATGGGATCGGTTCTAGTTTCAGAAATTCGAACTTATCCACTTGTAAAATTAGAATCCTGCATGGTTCAAACTCTTAGAATTCGTAGGTTATAAATTGTAAACTACTCCCAGACATTGGGAGAGGCTTCTGATTCATTAGGGAAGCTTTGTAATCAGTTTTAGAGAAGAAAAATAATAAACCATAGTTGTTTTCAGTTTTGCAATTCAAGTAATACTATTTCAATTCTTATTTTCATATTGCAATAGTTACTTTTCCAATAACAATTTCATCACTCTTCATCTTTAAGTGTTCATAAAAAAGTTTTCTTTCATTCCAAACGCATTTTATTCCAGTTTTTATATGTCTGGATAGGTTTTCAAGGGTTGGGGTGCATGAACCCCACCCGATGTAATTCACGATAGTGGAAATAGAGTTGGAATCAAAACATTAGATGAATTGCATCGTAGTTCATACGATACAACTTTATTTTAGACTTTGCTTACATACTATGCGGGCTACGATCCCTCATATGTTCAATACTTAGTAGAGATAAAGATCGAATTTTAATTCAACCTTTGCTTACATACTGTGCGGGCTACGATCCCTCATATGTGTAATACTTAGGAGCATTCAAAAGTCGAATTCATTTAAAGCTTTAATTCTGAATCTAGTATCCTACAAAGTGAATTACTAGGGTGAGGGGGATCGTAACCCAAACTTTTTTTTCTCCATTATTAGTTCACGTTTTAGTTAAGTTATTCGAAATGCTGCAGTAGAATAATTACATTCATAATTTCATTCGTAATCATTTTTCAAAATTGCATTTAGTTGTAGCTATTTCACCAGTCAAAATCACCTTTTCCTTTTCTTTAGATCACAGTTAGGTTTTCCTCGTCTGTCCAACATCGTTACGACTCCGTTTGTCCTATTTCCCAGAGGATCGATACCTAACTTATCGAATTATTACTTGAGCGACAGGCTTACACTTGAGCCTAGAGAGTACACATTTCTGAGACACATTCTTAGTCACGTAAAGTTTTTGGTGTCATTTTCGGGGATCTATGTAGACTTAGGATTAGATCAAGTCAATCTAAAACTTTGACCAAAAATTTCCAAAAATCCAAAAACATAAAAAAATCAAAAAGCACAAAAAGATACTTCATCTCTCAAAAGCCTGTTCATGCAAAATTCTGAATTCACTCAAACTACCCATAATACTCCAACCAGCATTCACGAAAATCCAATAGTTGAGTACGACCCCGATAGCCCTCACACTCCTAATGCTCAATAATTCTGGGTTCCACCTCCCACACCGTCACACTCAATTGCAAATAACACTCCGTTTTCCCTCTTAGGACACTCTTCAGAGCACGCTCCGAGCATACCAAGTGAGGGTATAGAGTCATTAATTGAGTGAGACATGTCACAACACGGTAGTGCAGCCGCAGGTGAGGAAGAGGCCCCGTACCGCCCATTGAGAGAAATCTTATATCTCGAGCGCACTGTCACTCCAGGATGCATTTTACTCCCGTATAATTCATGGCAATTTCTCTTTAAGAATGGGATGATCTAGATGCTTCCCAACTACCATAGAATGGAATATGAATATCCATATCTCCACATACAGGAATTTGAGGAGGTGTGCGAGACCCTGAGTGATCAAACTTCCATAAAAGATGTGATTTGCCTAAAACTCTTCCCATTCTCGCTAAAGGATAAGGCTAAGACCTGGCTATAGTCTTTACCTCCAAACTCGATTGCATCATGGAACGAGTTGCAATCTAAATTTCTAAGGAAATTCTTTTTGCACATCGAACGAACTCCATCAAGGCTCAAATTCAAACCTTTCGACAACTATAAAATGAGTCATTCGATCGACGTTACGAGCATTTTAATGAGTTAATAACTTCGTGCCCTCATCATGGACTTGATCAACTGCAAATCATTTCCTTCTTCCATAATGGGCTGAATATTTATTCCAAACAACTCGTTGAAACCATGTGTGATGGTCCCTTTGTCGAATTAGACGCCAACGATGCTGAGCTTCACCTGAGGTATGTCTCCGAGACTACCCAAGCGTGGGATACATCTGACCCTAATGCTCATAAATGAACTCGCCAAACAACCACCACTCCATCGACGTCCGAACTATTTCACGTAAAAAAGAATGCTATGATGGATAATTGACTCGATTTACTTGAGAAAGGAATGCGAGACATACTTGAGATATGTGCAAGAGTACCAACTGGATCCGTTCTAAACCCCATTGAGAAGGTGTGTGCTATTTGTGAGGCGGGACATTCAACAGAGGAATGCCCGACGATACCCGTCTACAATGTTGTGCTTCAAGAGCAAGTGAGTGGTGTAGGAGGATTTAAGGGTAATTTCGGTGCTCCGCACGGGAATTCTTACAACCCTTCATGGAAAAACCATCATGGTTTTACCTATGGGCAATAAAATGTTGCGATTAATCCTAATTCACATGTTGCCCCTCCCCCACCATCACACTTTCAACAAGAACCACACATGCAAGGATATGTGTAAGCACCACCAACTCCAGGGGGATATATCACTCCACCACAGAGAAATCTCGAGGATACGATAAACCAATTCATCACTACCCAAAACGCAGCCACTGCTAGACATGAGAGCATGATCAATGACATAAATGTGAATATTTCAAAGTTGCAATCATCGTTGAGTATCCAAGAGAGGGGAACGTTTCCTGCCCAGGGCCAAAGACCTCCCCAAGGTCAAACTAGTGTTAGCTCCACCTTTACAGAAGATCAGGAGTAGTGTCAAGCTATTACCACTCTCCGTAGTGTGAGAGTCATTGATTTTTCACCTTCTCCACACTACGCAACCAAAGACAAGGAGATTTCACCCAGTACGAAAGAGGCCGAAGATGTCCCCTTGAAAGAGAGTGATAAAGAAGATACTAGTGAGACCGAGGTAGTAGTGAAACCACCCTACGCATCACCCTTTCCTCAAAGATTAGTTCCTTCCCATAACAGGATCATAAGTGAAGAAGTGCTACAAGTGCTTAAGAACGTAAAGTTGAATTTACCTTTCCTCGATGCAAAAATGCAAATTCCATCCTATGTTAAAGTCATAAAAGACTTATTGACAGTCAAGAGGAGGATTAAGGTAAAGAAGAACATGTTTCTAGCACAAAATTTGAGTTCGGTCCTTCTTAACTATCTCCCCCATAAATATAAAGGTCACGGTGCCCCCACCATTTCCTGCACCTTTGGAGAGAGCAAATTCGAAAAATCCTTACTCGATTTGGGAGCAAGTGTCAATATCCTACCCTATTCGATTTATAAGAAACTTGATCTGGGCGATCTTAAGCCCACAAGGATCACTCTCCAGTTAGCGGATCGAACCATGAGGATCCCAAGGGGTGTAGTTGAGGACGTGATCGTCTAAGTGGAAACTTTCTACTTCCCGGTAAATTTTGTCATTTGGGACACAGATAGCTCCTTCTACTAAAAAAATCATGTTTCCATCATCCCTGGATGCCCATTATTAGCTACGGCTAATGCAGTGATCAATAATAGAAATGGGCAGATGCAAATCACTTTTGGGAATATGACTTTGGAATCAAACATCTTCAACATAGCCCAACAAGCAGGGGAAGAAGATGATCTTCACGCGGTGAGCTTAATTAAGGAGATTGTAAAAGAAAACTTTGAGGAAAATTACTGTGGAGACGCTTTAGAAGTTTGCCTAGCTTCTAATCATGAGAGTGAGAGTGCCTATACTGAGTTTGAGAGGGAGATAGAGGAGTTGAGAGGCTTACTATATGAGAGAGCGTCTGAAGAGGATACGAGAGATGTTAATTGGGTGTAACAACCCGCGTATTTTTGGGGCATTTTAGAAATTGAGAGGAAAAATAAATTTTGAGATAAGATTATTTTTATTGCTCAAACTTGTTGGTTATTATTTTTAAAGGCGAGAATTTTAAACGGTTTCGAAATCGGAGTTATAATGGATTTTATAATTTTTGTCTCTTATAAAATTTTTAGGGCGAACTGCCAGATTTTAGGCACGATCGATCGATCGATGCCTGGGGGTCGATCGATCGATCACCCCAGAAAACGTAAACAACAAGTATTTTTTTTAGAGTTTGTTTTGTTTCCAACTCTTGGTATTTTAACCTTATATAAAAGGATCGTTGGCTATTGTTTTGGAACAACCTTAGGGCACGAAAATACTCAGAAAACATATTTTCTTTTCCTCTCTTTTATACACAAGGAAGCCCTTTGATTTATGCATTCAACCTTAGGTTTTTGGAGGTGTTCTTGGGGTAGTTTTGAGGTTGATCTTGGAGGAAGTTTTGATGATGTTTGAGGACTGATTTTGATGGTGTTATTAGCATTTCTGGGGAGATTTATCGTTGGTTTCTCATCGTGGTTTGAGGTATGGGGTTTTACACAATATGCTCCTTAATCTTTCGAGTGTAATTCCGTTGGTTTCGTGTTTATTTGAACTCATATTTGAATTGCTAAATTCATTGGAATCTGGAAATTTTTGTTGGAATCTAATTATGATTCATGTGGTATCATTATTGTGTTGAGCATGTTGTCATGAAGATTTTAATATGGCACGGAGGTTGGGCACCCGCCAATATTCCTTTTTTCGGATATGCTAAAAATGCATAGGCGCGGTACGGTGGTGAGGCTCTGTGACCCGGTTAATGTGTTGTTGAGAAATTATAGTGATATAATTTCTTATGAGATTCCCATTTGATTTGAATATTCGTATTCGTATTGTGACGTTTTATTCATCGCTAACATATTTGTTGAGCATCTTTCCTATCGTATTGTGTACTTCCCCATGTTTTCTTTTAGTGGCAGGTTAGCGCAGATTTTGGACGCTTTGGATTTGATTTGGAGATTGATTTTAGCAAGGATTATTTAGCACTCCGTTCTCTCTCCCCGGGCGGGCGGGGTGTTACATAATGGTATTAGAGCTTAGGTATACGACCACCCTCGGGCCTTGGGTTTTGGATCTGTGGCATTTTTTGTGGCACGTATTTTGGAAATAGAAATTTTAGATGATCGCTCCGTGTTAGGCATCTAGATTAGATGTGAGGAATTTATTTTTGGAGACGAGTTTATTTTTGGAAATTGTTGGTCTGATTTTTGAGAGTTAGGCATTCAGCGAATTTTGAGGGCGAAATTCCATTGTTAGTGGGGAAGTGTAACAACCCGCGTACTTTTAGGGTATTTTCAAAATTAAGAGGAAAAATAAAATTTTGAGAGAAAATTATTTTTATTTCTAAACTTGTTGGTTATTATTTTTAAAGGCGAGAATTTCAAATGTTTTCGAAATAGGAGTTATAACGGATTTTATATTGATTTTACAATTTTTGTCCATTATAAAATTTTTAGGGCGAACTGCCAAATTTTACGTAAAAAGCAAGTATTTTTTTTAGAGTTTGTTTTGTTTACCACTCTTGGTATTTTAACCTTATATAATGGGATCGTTGGCTATTGTTTTGGAACAACCTTGGGGCACAAAAATGCTTCGTAAACATATTTTCTTTTCCTCTCTTTTATACACAAACAAGCCATTTGATTTATGCATTCAACCTTAGGTTTTTGGAGGTGTTCTTGGGGAAGTTTTGAGGTTGATCTTGGAGGAAGTTTTGATGATGTTTGAGGACTGATTTTGGTGGTGTTATCTGCGTTTCTGGGCAGATTTATCGTTGGTTTCTCATCGTGGTTTGAGGTATGGGGTTTTACACAATATGCTCCTTAATCTCGCGAGTGTTATTCCATTGGTTTTGTGTTTATTTGAACTCATATTTGAATTGCTAAATTCATTGGAATCTGAAATTTTTTGTTGGAATGTAATTATGATTCATGTGGTATCATTATTGTGTTGAGCATGTTGTCATGAAGATTTTAATATGGCACGGAGTTTGGGCACCCACCAATATTCCTTTTTCCGAATATGCTAAAAATGCATAGGCGCGGTACGGTGGTGAGGCTTGGTGACCCGGTTAATGTGTTGTTGAGAAATTATAGTGATATATTTGCTTATGAGATTCACATTTGATTTGAATATTCGTATTCGTATTGTGACGTTTTATTCATCACTAGCATATTTGTTGAGCATCTTTCCTGTCGTATTGTGTACTTCCCCATGTTTTCTTTTAGTGGCAGGTTAACGCGGATTTTTGGCGCTTTGGATTTGATTTGGAGATTGATTTTAGCAAGGATTATTTTGGGAAGATTTTTAATACAAGATGAGAAGATTGTATTATTTTGATGTATAGAGCATTGGAGATTTGTTTTATTTTCGAGTTAATTGTTATATGTAATTCGAGAGACTTGGTATTTATTTGAAGATATTTGAGATATGTAGTTCTCTTTTATTGTTATGGGATTTTTAGATGCTCTATACCTTGTTATATTGTGGATTAGTTTAGTTTTATCGATGAGTAGCGCTCCGTTCGCTCTCCCCGGGCGGGCGGGGTATTATAGAATGGTATCAGAGCTTAGGTATATGACCACCCTCGGGTCTTGGGTTTTGGGTCTGTTTCGTTTTTATGGTGCGTATTTTTGGAGATAGAATCTTTAGATAATTGTTCCGTATTAGGCATCTAGATTAGATGTGAGGAATTTATTTTTGGAGACGAGATTATTTTTGGAGATTGTTGGCCTGATTTTTGAGAGTTAGGCATTCGGCGAAATGCGAGGGCGAAATTCCATTGTTAGTGGGGAAGTGTAACAACTCGCATATTTTGGGGTATTTTCGAAATTAAGAGGAAAAATAAATTTTGAGATAAGATTATTTTTATTTCTCAAACTTGTTGGTTATTATTTTTAAAGGCGAAAATTCCAAACGGTTTCGAAATCGGAGTTATAATGGATTTTATATTGATTTTACAATATTTGTCCCTTATAAAATTTTTAGGGCGAACTTCCAAATTTTAAGCACGATCGATCGATCGATCACCCTAGAAAACATAAACAACAAGTATTTTTTTTAGAGTTTGTTTTGTTTCCAACTCTTGGTATTTTAACCTTATATAAAGGGATTGTTGGCTATTGTTTTGGAACAACCTTGGGGCACAATAATACTTAGAAAACATATTTTCTTTTCCTCTCTTTTATACACAAACAAGCCTTTTGATTTATGCATTCAACCTTAGGTTTTTGGAGGTGTTCTTGGGGAAGTTTTGAGGTTGATCTTGGAGGAAGTTTTGATGTTGTTTGAGGACATATTTTGATGGTGTTATCTGCGTTTCTGGGTAGATTTATCGTTGGTTTCTCATCGTGGTTTGAGGTATGGGGTTTTACACAATATGCTCCTGAATCTCGCGAGTGTTATTCCGTTGGTTTCGTGTTTATTTGAACTCATATTTGAATTTCTAAATTCATTGGAATCTGGAAATTTTTGTTGGAATGTAATTATGATTCATGTGGTATCATTATTGTGTTGAACATGTTGTCATGAAGATTTTAATATAGCACGGAGGTTGGGCACCCGCCAATATTCCTTTTTCTGGATATGCTAAAAATGCATAGGCGCGGTATGGTGGTGAGTCTTGGTGACCCAGTTAATGTGTTGTTGAGAAATTACATTGATATATTTTCTTATGAGATTCGCATTTGATTTGAATATTCGTATTCGTGTTGTGACGTTTTATTCATCACTAGCATATTTGTTGAGAATCTTTCCCGTCGTATTGTGTACTTCCCCATGTTTTCTTTTAGTGGCAGGTTAGCGCGGATTTTTAGGCGCTTTGGATTTGATTTGGAGATTAATTTTAGCGAGGATTATTTTGGGAAGATTTTTAATACAAGATGAGAATATTGTATTATTTTGATGTATAGAGCATTAGAGATTTGTTTTATTTTTGAGTTAGTTGTTATATGTAATTCGAGAGAATTGATATTTATTTGAAGAGATTTGAGATTTGTAGTTCTCTTTTATTGTTGTGGAATTTTTAGATGCTCTATACCTTGTTATATTATGGATTAGTTTAGTTTTATCGATGACTAGCGCTCCGTTCGCTCTCCCCGGGCGGGCGGGGTGTTACATTGGGTTTCTCGATTCGAAGAGCTACTGCAAAGCGAAGCACGCATGGTGCCCTCTAGCAACACATTCCCAATTCTCAAGTTAAAGAAACTACCGTCCAATGTCAAATATGGTTTCCTAGGTGAAAGCGTGACATTTCCTGTAATTTTCTTGTAAGGACACAAATTTTCAATTGAGTCTATATTTAGTTTTGTCTCAATTCCGGACAAAAACATTTATTCATAGGTTAGCATTTAATTGTAATATTCTCAAGTCTATGAAGTGTCTGTTGAAGACGTAGCGGCAAAGAGTATAAAGCTTCATCAATATACAGGTTTGCGTGCCTCGTTTATACGTCATCAACTATGCTTCCATGCTCCCAAGGTATTAATGCAATATTATATATATAGGCGGTTGGAACAAGTTTATTGGGTGTTAGGTTTAATAAAAACTGTGTTTTTTGGGCTAAAATCGAATTTTCCAAATTTCTGGAAGTTCGTTCGATATGTCATTCGAACGAGATTGTCGTTCGAACCAGATGTCGTTCGAACGAGTTTGCCAACGACTTCCCACTAAGGCATACTGGACCTTCGTTCGTAATGTCGTTCGAATGAGATTGTCGTTCTAACGAGATTTCCAACGAGTTTCTAACGAGTCCATACTGGAGCTTCGTTATAAGACTCGTTCGAACGAGAATTTCGTTCGAACGAAATGTCGTTCGAACGAGATGCCAGGCGGGAACAATTTTTGGCAGTTTTGAGCAGTTTTTCACCCACTTCCCCACTTAGTTTTTAACCAATTTTTTCAGACTTTATTATGGGCGGGAAGAACATTTTCCAACTTAACTTTTCCAAAATTTTTCCATTCTATCTCATCTCTTAGAGAGTGTTTGAGAGCAAAATTGGTTTTAGGAAAATGTTCATGTTTTGAGTGTGTTTTTATCAAAGAGAAAATCATTCACCACTCTAGTTTACACCCAATTTACTGTTTATCCAAGTTCACATATATACATATCAATTGCTTGGAGTTTGGCACCGGTTTTCCTCTACACCGAATTGAAGAGAAGTTTGCATTGTTTTACCCGCTTGGAGAAAGGCTTCATGTACGGGTGACGGTGACCATATAAAGTCCTATCGGGTTTTACTACCGTCCAAAAGTCTTGGGCCTACTTATGCTTTTTGTCTTGTTCTGTGGTTTTTCTAATATAAATTTCTACCCCAAGGATTTCTAAGGTCTTTTAAGCTTATTTTAAAGCCTAATTAGTCTGGGAGTCTAAGTGTAGAAGTCTCCGGACTACTACTACTTCTTAAGCTTCTTCCGTCACTATGGATTCCGAGACCGCGGTGGAGCTCCAAGGTTATCCGCTAGGAAGAGGTGTCTACAAGAAGAAGCGTCGAGGCTTGATAGGGATCGAGTCGTGTTTTGTAAGCCTTTCTATCTTGTATTTGTAATTCCGTATCTAGTGGATTTATGGCTAGGGCCGTCCGAGGTTATTTCTTGTCTTGGGTTTTTCCTCGTACATCGCGGCGTAGTGTGATTGATTTATTTTATCTTGCATAATAATTTAGAATGCATGGTTAGGATAATTCAAGATAAAATTTGGTTTAAATTACCACACTTAAGTTAATTTGGTTCTAAATTAAATATCGGGTAAATTTAGTTAATTCAAGTCATTTACTAAAACTGGTTTGGCCTAATTTCGAAATATTGATAATTATGACTTAGGTAAATTCTAGGGCTTGGATTAATCTTAATTTGTTTAAAGAAAGTTAAAATTCGGTAACTCGTTTGTTTTGTTGAACCATCACATTTTACGCTTCCGCATCTTGAATAGAAATAAAAGGAAATTACAATTATTTTAATTGAGAAAATTAAAAACCCCAGGGATCCATTCACACATCGCTTACAAATTGGTATCAGAGCATTGAATTAGACAAGCTCTCGCTTTCAAATTGGTATCAGAGCCAAAGCGATAAATTATTTCGTTTAAGATCCTTTAAATAATTTTTGGCTAAAATGGATTTTTCCCCATTTTCAAAATTTCCTATTTTCGATGGTTCAAACTACGCGTATTGGAAAGCGCGTATGAAATCGGCACTAAAATCTATCGACGAGAGAGTTTGGATGTCAGTTGTTAACGGGTGGTCCCCACCAACTTATTTAGTTGAAAATGAACGTGTTCCCAAACCCGCCGATAGATGGACTGAAAATGAGTTTAAACTTTCTAATTTCAATTCCCGTGGTTTGAATGCCTTGTTTAGCGCTGTCACACCGGATGAATTCCGACGTATTATGACGTGTGAAACCGCTAAAGAAGCTTGGGATATTTTACAATTAACTCATGAAGGAACTAGTGTCGTTAAAGCTTCAAAACTCCAAAACCTCACCACTCAATTTGAAACTATCAAAATGAATGAAAAAGAAACTTTTGATGAATTTTATGCTAGACTTTTTGATATTGTTAATTCATCTTTTAATTTGGGAGAGAAAATACCTGACAACCGTGTTGCAAAGAAAATTTTAAGGTCCCTTCCCGATAGATTTATTCCAAAAGTGACCGTTTTAAATTCTTTACCAACTTTAGCCTCTACGAAATTAGAAGAGCTTGTAGGTGATTTACAAACCTATGAACTAGATATGTTTCCCTCTAAAACTGAAAAGAAAATCGAAAAGGGCGTTGCTTTAAAATCCCGAAAAGAGGTCAAACAAGTAGTAGAGAGCGAGAGTGATAGTGACTCGGAAGACATGGCTTTGTTTGCTCGTAAATTTAGAAAATTTCTTAAAATTAACAAAGATAAACTTAAAAATGATTTTAAGAAATTTGATACTTCTAAACATGACAAAGGAGAGAAGATACCTAAAGCCGAGAAGATCCCTAAACCTAGTAATGAAAATTTAGATAGGGACGAGTCTAATAAGTGTTTTGGTTGTGAAGGTTATGGACATAGGGCTTATGAGTGCCCCACTAAACTAAGGAAAGACGGTAAACGCCCCATTGCATATAATGCGACCCTTAGTGATAGTGATACGGAAGAGGGACCCGATTCCCCCACTAAGCCAAATTTTGTGGCTTTTATGGCAAGTCATGTGAGTGATAGTGAGAACTCATCGATTGATGAAACTTTAACACATGACACTTCCAAGGTCATTGTTTATGATTCTCTTGTTTTTGATGATAGTGAGAGTGGATAAGAAAGAGAGAGTGAAAATGAAGAAGAGGTTAATGTGAGTGAACTTCAAAATGCTTTTCAAGAACTTTATAAAGAATCTATCAAATTGAAAAGAGCTAATTTGAAGTTAGAAGCTAGTTTAAGAGAGAGTGTCAAGGTCGTTGATGAAAATGATTTAATATAAGACCTTAGGACACGTGAGAGGACTCTTCAAGAGAAGCTTTTATATGTAGAAGGCGAAAGAGATAGCCTTAGGGGTTTAATGGAATCCTTGAAAAAGGAGCTTCTTGCTTTTGAAGAGCGAAATGTTTTATTAGAGTCTAACATTTTAGAATTGCAAAATAAATTAAAAGACTCTAGTAATGTCAAATTTGTTTTGGAGTGTCGTTCTAAAAAACTAGATAAAATATTAGGAACGGTCCAAATTAAAAATGACACTTGTGGTTTAGGCTTTAATACTTGTAATGAATTTACTCCTAAGTCCAAAACCAACATTTTAGGAGAATCTACTAGGAAAACATTTAGAGATCACTCCTTGGGTAAATCTTTTCGACATGTTTTTACTTGTACACATTGTGGTCGAAAAGGTCATCTTAGAAAATTTTGTTTTGATCTTAAACGAATTCCTAGAAAATCCCATAGTAAAGTAACCACGGTAGTTAAAGTTCCAACGCCCCAAGATAATCATTCTTCATTAATTTGGGTTAGGAAATCCGACTTGGTTGCCTTGCAAAATAGGGTTTTTGATTCTCATTTACTTTCACATGCTTCCTCCCTCGCTAAATCTAAAGGATGAATGTGTTAGTGTTTGCATACTTTAGCGTTTGTACTTCATGCTATATTCACATGCTAAATGTATGCTTGTTTAATCATTTTCTAGTCTATGCTCCATGGTTATCACATGCTAGAATTATGATTTTTGTTTATCTTTTGTATTATATTTCCTTCATTTTGTTTGCATTAAATGAAAAATACAAAAAGATTTTTGTTTATCATTTGGATTTTATCTCTCGATAATTTAAGCTTAATGAAAAATTCAAATGATTTTTGTTTGCCTTTTGAGTATATATATATATTTTTATTTTTGGCTAAAAATTTCAAAAACTCAAAAGGACTTTGTTTTGTGTGGTCTTTAGTTTGACACACTTTATGTGGCATATACTTGTGTTTGAATTCCATCTTTTACGCTCCCACGTGGCTAGAACTTTTGGTTTAGATTATCAATCCTAATTATGTTCTTTACCATAGTTTTATGGAGTAGTTGGATTTTGTGTTGTTTAAATGAATTCTATTTTTATATGCCTCTATTCACACATGCACGAGCTCCTTTGAATTTTTAACTTCATATGTATATTTGAGCTATGTGAGGTGTTCTCCTTCCAATCTTGTCATCTACATATTTGTGACTTAGGAGGACTAGTGCGTGTCAAAATCCGTTGCATGTGAGCTTTGTGTGAAAAATGAAAACATGATAAATATAACTATGCACGGGGAAGGGCTCCGAAAGGACTAAATGATCCTTTGCGATAGTAAGCCACCGTTTTGAATGGACCTAAAAGAAATACGTGGTCTAAAGGCCTAAAAACAGAAAATATGGCATTAAAAAGAAAATAAATTGCTAAGACCTATGTTTGATTGATGTATTCATTCAAATTTAATATAAATGCATATTGAGGGAGATTGGATGGTATATCAATGGTTTGCACAATGTCCGTTTATCCTAGTTGAGTATTTCATGTCATGACTCTATTGGTTTGTAGAATCATCAATATGCTAGGCTTGTATGCATTGTGTATGTTTGTTCATTAAGTTCAATTTATATTGTCACATGAGGTTATATTTAAATGTGATGAAGTTTGCAATCAAATGAGAACTCCATGAACGTTTATTAAGTGATTAGGACTAAATTTAATCGTTACTAGTTCACACCCCAACACTTCCATTTCCATATGACACATTTTTGCCATACGAGTGTGAAAGACTCCTATTATATGTTGTGTGTGTCATTTGTGTGTTTATATCTATATATGTGTACTTGAGTCCCTTTGACATATATTATGTATGTGTATACATATATTTGATATTTTTGTTTAGTCTTTGCTTTGCTTTGCTTTGCTTTCTAATCCATATATGCTTTAATTTATACTTGGTATCCATCTTATTGCATTCTTTGTTGATATCACATCCTTAATAATTTATATATCATATTGGTATCATTTTATTGCATCCTAGTTGGTATCCGATATTATTGTCTGGATTAGTTGAACTTTTGTTGCCCATATTCTTTCACGTTCTCATCACTATATGCACCATTACATGTTTTAGCTTGTTATCCCATTCTTTTATCCCTTGCTTAGTCTAGAGGGTTTATATGCTTTATTTGTGGGAGATAAGTTACTGTTTTGATTCTTTAGCCTTTGTCTATTCCTGAACAAAAAGGGGGAGAATGATAGGGGGAGAAATGGTATCTAATCCTATTATTATCGTATCTTAGTTTGGGGGAGATTTATCTTAGGGGGAGACGTCTTTCTAAGTATGTCATTTATTTGATAAAGGGGAGCATTAATTTTGGGGGAGTATTTATTCTAATTGCCTTAAATACCTTGATATTCCCTATGCATTTGATGTGTTTGCTTAAGTGTGCAGGAATTCTTCTAAAGCGGCATCTTTCAATGACAAAGCGTTTGATCCTTGGGTTGAGTCAAGTTTGGGTGGGTTATGTTTTGAGTCTAGTGAGCTTGACGGCCCTTTAGGATTTTTGTTTGGTTTTTATCCCGGAATAGCCAAAGGTATGAATGCAATATTATATATATTGGAGCTTAGAACAAGTTTATTGGGTGTTAAGTTTAATAAAAATTGTGTTTTCTGGGCTAAAATCGAATTTTCCAAATTTCTGGAAGTTCGTTCGATATGTCGTTCGAACGAGATTGGCGTTCGAACCAGATGTCGTTCGAACGAGTTTGCCAACGACTTCCCACTAAGGCATACTGGACCTTCGTTTGAACGATATTGTCATTCTAACGAGATTTCCAACGAGTTTCTAACGAGTTCATACTGGAGCTTCGTTAGAAGACTCGTTCGAACGAGAATGTCGTTCGAACGAAATGTAGTTCGAACAAAATGTCGTTCGAACGAGATGCCAGGCGGGAACAGTTTTTGGCAGTTTTGAGTAGTTTTTCACCCACTTCCCCACTTAGTTTTTAACCAATTTTTTCAGACTTTATTATGGGCGGGAAGAACATTTTCCAACTTAACTTTTCCAAAACTTTTCCATTCTATCTCATCTCTTAGAGAGTGTTTGAGAGAAAAATTGGTTTTAGGAAAATGTTCATGTTTTGAGTGTGTTTTTATCAAAGAGAAAATAATTCACCATTCTAGTTTACACCTAAATTACTGTTTATCCAAGTTCACATATATACATATCAATTGCTTGGAGTTTGGCACCGGTTTTTCTCTACACCGAATTGAAGAGAAGTTTGCATTGTTTTACCCGCTTGGAGAAAGGCTTCATGTACGGGTGACGGTGACCATATAAAGTCCTATCGGTGGATTCCGAGACCGCGGTAGAGCTTCAAGGTTATCCGCTAGGAAGAGGTGTCTACCAGAAGAAGCGTCGAGACTTGAGAGGGATCGAGTCGTGTGTTGTAAGCCTTTCTGTCTTGTATTTGTAATTCCGTATCTAGTGGATTTGTGGCTAGGGTCGTCCGAGGTTGTTTCCTATCTTGGGTTTTTCCTCGTACATCGCGGCGTAGTGTGATTGATTTATTTTATCTTGCATAATAATTTAGAATGCATGCTTAGGATAATTCAAGATAAAATTTGGTTTAAATTATCACACTTAAGTTAATTTGGTGCTAAATTAAATATCGGGTAAATTTAGTTAATTCAAGTCATTTACCAAAATTGGTTTGGCCTAACTTCGAAATATTGATAATTATGACTTATGCAAATTCTAGGGCTTGGATTAATCTTAATTTGTTTAAAGAAAGTTAAAATTCGGTAACTCGTTTGTTTTGTTGAACCATCACATTTTACGCTTCCTCATCTTGAATAGAAATAAAAGGAAATTACAAATATTTTAATTGAGAAAATTAAAAACCCCGGGGATCCATTCACACATCGCTTACAAATTGGGATCAGAGCATTGAATTAGACAAGCTCTCGTTTTCATTTCTCCTCTAGCTTAGATGAAGAGCATGAGGGTAAATTATGAAATATTTTGAGGAAGCACCAAGATGCTTTTGGTTGGTGTATAGCTGATCTAAAGGGGATAAGCCCCCTAATTTTCACTCATAAGATTCATCTCGAAGAGGATGTTCAGCCCTCGAGAAAAAAGCAAAGACGGATAAACCCCACTGATAAGCACCCAAAACTGTACAATTTATACACCAAATAGATGTACTTTAGTTGCTAATTCTCGACAATATGGGTCTTATGCGCTTAAATATTCATTGTGCATGCTTAATTGCAGTTGCGGTGTCAAAAGCTATATTTCAAGGCAATTTGCATTAAAATGGAGCTAATTCCCTCCCCCGTAACCTTACTCGAGCCTAAACCTAGCCTAAACCTACCCCAAACCATGTGTGTGTTTTGTTTGTCCCTTTTTATTATTTTTTAGATTTTTAGTTTGAGTCATTTTTATTTTTTGGATTTATTTTATATTTATTTAGTATTTTCTAGGTTTTATTTTCTATTTTTCTATTTTATTTTTATTAGTATAATTTTATTTTATTTTATTTTTATTTTTATTTGCTTTTAGTTTAATCTTATTTTATTAGGATTAGTTTTAGTAGTTTATTTTTAGTTTATCAGATTTTATATTTTTTTAGGACTTTAATTTTCATTTAGATTTTAAGTTTTTATTTCTTTTGTTTTATTTTTGTTTTTATATAAGCTTAGGATTTTATTTTTTAGTTTTAATATTTTTATTTTTATTTCTTTTAGTTTGTTTTATTTTTTTAGATTTTATTTTTTATTTTTAGTTTTATTAATTTTAGTTGAGTCTTTTTATTATTTTAGTTGGATGCAAATTAAACACACACCCACAAACATCCCACACCACACGCACTTTAACTAAACTCCACTCACACCATAACCACCACACACCTTACCTACACCATATCTCCTCACTCACCCACACCTAAAAATCCTATACCCTCACCACACACAAACACAAACCCCTCCATCTTCAACCTCACACCCAATCTTTCTCTCTCCTCCATTAACACACACACACACAAACACCCTACACCCTTCTACACCCAAACCGTTTTGACCCTTAATTGTCATCAACCCCTCCAGTCCGTGTCCGAGACCCATCTCCGGTGCTCCAAACCCATCCCAAACCCGGATCGCACCGAACTTGAGCCCCTGAACCCGCCAGCGACTCACCCAACTCCGGCCAGTCCCGACGACCTCCTACCTCATCTTTTTAACCCAAGCTCTCGTCCCTGACCCCGGTCGTGACCCAGTCGCCCACAACCCGACATGGAGCCCGCCGGATCCCTTCTACCACCTCCTTGCCCGACCCTCCAACCCGTGCTGAAAACCGCATCCCACTCTGACGATCCCCTCTCACCACTCCAGCGACACCACTTCAATCCAAATCTCAAACCAAACAAACCCAAAACCCATTTCATATTTAACACACCAAAAACCCTTTCAACCATTTCTAAAAGCCAAGCCACGATTTGTGTCACCTGCCAATACAAAGCCAAAACCAAAATAAAATAAAAGCCAAATAAATGCCACATGTGACTAATAAACCCAACTTAAACCATTTACTCCCTTTTCCCTTATTACCCCCCCAACTAACCAACTTAACCCCAATTCCAAAATAACCCTCATTCTCCAGACTATCATGACCTCACACCCAAACCACATGCACCCTCCATTAATTCCTAAATTAACACTCACCCATACCTTCCATATTCCATATACTCTTGTCCTCCCATTTTTATCCCTCATGTTCCATGCATATACTATAAATGAAGAGGAAGACCCCATTTGAAAGAGAGCTTTTTAGATAAGAATTTTTAGACAGAGAATTGTAGAGAGATAAATACCATTTTGTAAATAGTTTTTGTTTTTATTTTTTAGAGATTTAGTGAGATTTAATTGTCAGTAATTGAATTGTATGGAAGATGATAGAGTTCAAATTGCCAATTTCAAGGAGACTTGTTGAAGATTTGTTCTCTTTCTCTACTCTTTTATTATATATGCCTTTGATTATTTGTTCATCATGTTTAATATCATGTTAGGCTAATCTCCTTTCAAGGGGTGGGGGGAAACCCTTATTTGATGTTATTTTAGTTTAATTAGTTTGATTACTTGAAAATTCCCTTTGAATGTTATTTTTGATCCCTCATCCTTAAATTTACGTCTCGAGAGAGGGTAAATGATTTTCGGGAGAAAATCGAAGTTCTAGTTATAATACCCATTTTAGATTCGAACTAGAGATAGGGGTTTCTTAAGTGGGGTATTATAACTTGAATTTCAACTTTAAATTAATTTTCTAAGATTGACATAAATTTTAATTGATCGATCCTAGCGGGTGATTAATTAAAAGGAGTGTGGATATATTTTCTAGAGTTGTGGGGTGTTAAACTTAATTTTTTTAAAGATTACAATTAATATTACATTTGCAACGAGAGTTGATTTATAATTTTGATATTAATTTGGGAGAATTCAATTAATTAAATTAATTAGTTAGAATAGTTAAAATTTGTGGTGTAATCCCATTCCTTGATTGTTCTCACAATTATTTACCTCACTTTATCTCTTATTTTAGTTTAGACTTTATTTTTCATTTTAGTAACTTTCTAGTTAGTTGTTATCATATCACATTTAGTTTAGTTTAGTTTAAATCCTCACCTCACCCAGTTGTTTTAATATTTGAAAAAGCTAAAAAAAGTAGAAAAGGGAAAAAGAACAAAAAGAAATTAAAAAGTGAATTACAATTGAATTTGTATCTAGCTTACCCACTTGGAAGTGGATTGATACCCTTACTTACCTCTACACTTGAGATTGTTAAATTTTATAGGTATTTGAGGTTTTGATTAACTTGGCTTTCAACAACGACACACAAAAAGCTAAGTTATCAAATGGCGCCGTTGCCATTCTTGGGAGCGTAAAGCACTCAGAGCGGATTTCAGCTTGTAGTTCATATATTTTTTGCACTTTCTTATTTTTTGTGCCTTTTTTATATTTTTAGAAGGCTTGTATTAGGTTTATTTTATCCTTTCTTGTATTGTGGTGCATAGGGACACCTTTATTTTATTTTTTATTTTTTAATTGTAATAATCAAAGACAAGCGTGATAGGGAAACCGGAAAAGGTAGAGAGAGGGCGTCCAAAGGCGAAGATTTAGAAGCCTCTCTACCTTGGGTCGGTAGGACTCCCGGGGATGACTGAGATAGGCGTGGTCTCCCCCCCGGTCGACTCAAATTGTTCGGCACCCCACGACCTAAAAATGTGGGAGGTACATTTCTCAAACCCTCGCGCATCGCCTGTTAGCGAGTCAATTTTGTGTGCTCTTGTGTGATTTTATTCTTGCATTTATTTTCGAATGGTGTGATGAATTAAATTACTAAGACCTACACCCGGTCACTCGCGAGAAGGGATTTCATCACCCGACTCACTCGATTATCATTGTGTGCTACCCTAGCCATCACTAAATTTAAAATCAATCAACTAGGTAGCCCACTGGGAGAATATTTTTGCAAAGGCGATCACTCAGATAATTTCCGTGATTTTTATCACCCGCGGACTTAATTAAAATTTGACTACCTTTTCACTAAATTTAAAGAAAAAAATTGGCTATGTGCTAGTTAGGAAATTTTCTTGACTTGTCTGTGTGTCCAATTCATTTTTCGGTAGTCGAATTTTAGTGAGTTCGTCAAAATTCTAAGAGTCCATATTTTTCCCCACCTTTCCTTCCAAAAAAATCCAAAAATATTTTCTTTCATTTTTATAAAAAAAATCCAAAAATATTTTCTTTCTTTCATTTTAGAAAAATCCAAAAATATTTTTCTTCCTTTATTTTTCACAAAAATCCAAAAATATTTTCTTCTATTATTTTTATAAAAAAATCGAAAAATATTTTCTTTCTTTATTTAGAAAAAAAACCCAAAAATATTTTCTTTCCTTTTGGAAAAATTTAAAAACTCCAAAAAAAAAATATATATATATATTTCTCTCCTCATGGCCGAAGAACGTCCTTTACGGGACTACTTTGGACATTTTCCATTGACACACGACACGTGTGAGAGTGATCCCGAGCCATCTCTTTATGATATTTGTAGTGGTTTCACCTCTTTCACGAGTGCCCTTGATACTCTTGACCCATCCATTCATGTACCTCATTTTCAATCACCCTCGGTGTCAAGTGTCGGCGTGTCTCATCCTTTTTTGTGCACCCACTGTTATTATGCTGATCACATGTCCCTTGAGTGCCCTTACATTCCATATACATCTGAACCCACCATGGAACATGTGTATCCATATGACACTATTTCGGAACCCACATTGGCCCATTGTCATGATATACCCAATACCGAGTTGTGTGAGTACCCGAGCTATTAGTGGAGGCCTGATCACCCTCCCACGCAATTTGAATCCCAATCCGATGTTGTGGATCCTCACACGTTCCAACAATATCCATGCCAACTTTTTGCACCCGTTCACGATCAGTTCCCTCACTACTCACCCCATGAGTATCAACCCTTTGCCCATCACAAAAGCGATCCTTTAGTGTATGATGAACTTGGCCCCACTCCACCCACTTCATTTGAGTATTCTCCATATAGTCATGATAGTAGCGAGTTGTGTCCACCTCTACCACCACCACCACCCTTCACTTTACCACCATCATCCACATCCGCTCTCAAAAACCTCTTGCAAAAGTTCATATTTGAGCAAGAGCAAGCCACTCAAATTCAAACTCAAGCTCTCCAAAGGCTTGAACAAAGGTTAAATGAACTTGAGTGTGAGCGAGAGTTGGACATTCCCATGCATCCACCCATCATTGCAACCGAGTGTGATGATGATGTGTCCTCTTATGAAACAGATTTTTAGTGTGACCAACCCTACCACCCCGAGAATCTCGAAGTTGAGACCATTCCACGGCCCAGGTCCCAAGTCGACAATTGTGTTGACTTACCTTTCGATAGTGAGACTGATCAAATCCCGCGTTGTCCAAATGAATCTACCATTGAGGTTCCCATTCACTTTCTAATAGAATGCAAAAATATGCCCGAGCTTTTACCTTATGCCCCAATTGCGTATGTCTCTAACATGCCCATATCTTTTAGGTTAGGTCCGGCTATGAGTGTTCACCATTTTTCAGGGATTGAATCCGTGATAGTTACTAACTATCCGGATATGGATGATGTCCCACCATGCATGGCTCCCTTTGAGCCCGCTATTTCAAGTCATCCCTCTATCTGAAATCTTGGTGCCTTGTCTTACCCTCCCACCACATTCACCGATGCTACTCTTGTGGAGAAGTTGATCACTCCATCTTTAGAAACCACACTCCCTTGTGCGTATTTATTTACTCCTCCCAATGAGTGTGTCTCTCCCACGCTTGAGTTGGATCATCTTCCTCCGCCATTTATCACACCCGACCCACCCATAATCCTTTCCACCCCACCACCTGGTTTGGATCTTGATTTTACACATTTCATGTTTCCATCTACATTTTTAGATCCTAACTTGAGACCATCCTCCCCCATCTACAAGAGTTATGGTGATACTCTCCACTTCCGTGACATCGAGCTTGTTACCCAATGCACACCACTTCCTTGTGTTGTTGATTTCTTCTCGAGACAGCTCCCTAGTGTGTCACGGCGCGACCATTATCATCGCCCATTCATAGAACGGTCGTGTGATGTCTCTCAGTCCCAACCCATTCCACTTACCAAACCATTCTGCCTCCCGATACAATTAGAGCACCATTCTTATAGGTCCCTAGTTTCCCTCACCTTTCGGCTCAATAAGGCCCATGATCGGTGCCTAGTCACCCTTACCCTTTCCTTTCTCACCCTTACCCTAATTCCCGCCCACCCATGGTCCATCGATGCTTTGCATTGTGTGATTCACTTTGCCATACAAGTGCATTGACCAATCTTATCCCCGATCCAACAACACTGAAGCTTCAGTCTTGTTTGGGGGTTATTCTCATCACCCATTCTTCTGCTGCCCTGCGCTTTCATAATTCTTATCCTTAGGATGAGATCCCTTCGGTCTGGCTGAAGACATTAAACTTAGCGCTACCGGGAGGCAGCTCGCGTTTCTTGTACTAGTCCCATCCTGTTTGGGGGTGGTGTTTCACATCACCCTATGCTTTACATGCTTTATAGATTTGTACACATTTTTTCTCTTATCATTTATTCAGGTTTATTCTTGGCTACATCTTTCCACTTCATTAGCGGTTGAGTCTGGTAAACTCTTTCCTACCTTATGCTCTCAATTTTAAAAATCATTTTACTTAACATCGAGGACGATGTTCCTTTTTGTTTGGGGTGGGGAATTTTATCAAAATCGTACCTCTTTTGGAAAATTTTTGAGTTTTAAACCTGATTTTTAAAATTTCGTGCAGTTTCTTTCATCTCAATCATTGATGTGAATTTTCAATCGTCCATCTTTCAAAGTCTAGGATCAAGCTAGAGAATATTTTTTCTAAATAGCTTATGTAATACGTATCAAGGAATGTTGCACCATGAATTTCTAGACTCAACAAAATTCGCGCACTTATCATGTCATTACGTTTAGAGTTGAGGAGTACTACAATTCTAAAGAAAACCTTAAGGATCACTAGTAGAGACTTTAGCTTGTGAGATTTGTGCCTTTCATCGTTTTTGAGTGTTTTACACAATCTCCGAGTCACAAGTTGATTCAACTTCCTTTGGGTTCGCACTTTAATAGTTGTATGATCTCATTTTTCTTCATTTTTGGCTTGATCACTGAGGATGACATCTATTTCGAGTTGTAAGAAATGCGTGTCTTGAAATTTGTCTCGAATACTAGATTTTCACCCATTCACTTCACCAATTACATTACCATATTCTACCATATTCACACATATTCCCCACACCATCACCTATCATCTCCATATCATACTTCATTTTCAAATAAAAGAGTGTTATTCCAATTATTAAATGTCTTCATTGCTAGCTTGAAAAGAGAAAAAAAAGAGAGAGGGAAAAAAAATAACAAAAATAGAAAAAGAAAAAGGAAAAAATAGAGAGAAAAGAAAAGAAAAAGAGAGTTGTAGTTAATTTTTATGTAATAAAGACATTTGTGCCTAAAGTGTATACATTCTTCTCACATATCGCATCCATCTTTTATCCATTACACATCCATCACTCATTACTCATCCATACATCACCATTCTACCTCATATCATAATATCCTTTTCATCTCATTTCCCCTCACCCATAATCATCCATATATTCCCCCTAGGTGTTCGGGCAAATGAAAGTCAACGTGGTGAATAACTCGACGTTCTCACTATAACGATTAGCATTCCTTTCATGAGATCAATTTGCTTTCTTATTGTTCATTCTTTCATATATGTGTGTGAGACGTTTCAACTTGTTTACATTTACTCACCTCCTCACACACAAGAGCGATACACTTACCCTAATCTCGAGAGTTCGTTTGAGAGAGATATATCCAGCGAGATTTAAAGTTGATTCCGGAAAGGCAATCTAGGAGTTACTCTTATGATACTCGACTCGTTTTGACTGATTCACACTACACACGTTGAGTTCTAGGAAGGATGTGCCTTGAGTATTTACATCGCTAAACTTTTTACACATTCTAGCTTGTATTTCTCAAAATATTTCCTTCATGATGGATTGTGCGATTATTCTACGTCCAATAAAAGATTGACTGCCTTTCAATAAATCTTTTCAAATAAGAATTTTGTGGGTATATTCCCTGCAAACCCTCACGAGACACAACTCGTCCTGTAGGGCAGCCTATAAGTTTAAAGTCTTGTTGCACATGCTAAGTGAAATCGCAAGTGCCCGCGAAAATGGTACCTTTTTGGTTACTTATCTTTCTCTTTAACTCTATCTTATTGCTTGAGGACTAGCAACGCTCTATTTCGGGATGGTGTGATAATCACCCAAAACTGCACAATTTATACCCCAGATTGACGTACTTTAGTTGCTAATTCTCGGCAATATGGGTCTTATGCACTAAAATATTCATTGTGCAGGCTTAATTGCAGTTGCGGTGTCAAAAGCTATATTTTAAGGCAATTTTGCCTTAAAATGGAGCTAATTCCCTCCCCCGTAACCTTACCTGAGCCTAAACCTACCCCAAACCATTTGTGTGTTTTGTTTGTCCCTTTTTATTATTTTTTAGATTTTTAGTTTAAGTCATTTTTATTTTGAGGATTTATTTTAGATTTATTTAGTATTTTCTAGGTTTTATTTTCTATTTTATTTTTATTAGTATAATTTTATTTTATTTTGATTTTTATTAGCTTTTAGTTTAGTCTTATTTTATTAGGATTAGTTTTTGTAGTTTATTTTTAGTTTATTAAATTTTATATTTTTTTAGGACTTTAGTTTTCATTTAGATTTTAAATTATAAAGCTGTGGTGAAATTATAAAGCTGTTGGATGCCGGGATTATCTACCCACACTCGAATAGCAAGTGGGGGAGCCCCATTCAAGTCGTCCCGAAGAAGTCGGGAATGACTGTGATTGAGAATGCTAGGGTAGAGCTAGTTCCCCAATGTACCATCACTGGATGGCACGTTTGCAATGATTACTGAAAACTCAATGCAGGAACTAGAAAAGACGATTTCCTCTTACCATTTACCGATCAAATGCTTGAGAGAGTAGCAGGCCACCCTTATTATTGCTTCTTATATGGTTATTATGTATTTAACCAAATTGAGGTAGATGTACTTGATCAAGAGAAAACAACAACAACTTGCCCCTTTGGAACGTTTGCGTACAAACGTATGTCATTTGGATAGTGTAATGCACCGGCGACCTTTCAAAGGTGCATGTTGAGCTTATTCAGTGATATGGTTGAGAGAGGTATAGAGGTGTTTATGGACGACTTTAGTGTTTTTGGAACCTCCTTCGACCTATGTTTAGCCAATCTTGAGAAAGTACTAGCCCGATGTGTGGAAAAGAACTTAGTGCTGAATTGGGAAAAATGCCATTTCATGGTAACCAAGGGTATAGTTCTTGGACACATCGTGTCATCGAAAGGGATCAAAGTCGATCGAGAAAAAATAGATGTCATAGCTGACCTACCCCCACCTAAATCACTGAAAAATGTGCACTCCTTCTTAGGCCACGCGGGGTTCTATAGACGGTTCATTAAGGACTTTAGCGCTATTGCTAGACCCTTAAGCAATCTCCTCATGAAGGACACCCCATTTGAGTGGACGGAATCATGCCAAAGAACTTTTAAAGAACTGAAAAACATGCTTGTGTCCACTACCATTATGCAAGTTCTGGATTGGTCCTTATCGTTCGAGCTTATGTGTGATGCTAGCGATTATGCGATAGGGGCTGTTTTGGGACAAAGAACAATAAGGCTCATGTCATCTACTACGCTTGCTGAACCCTTATCGGACCTCAACTAAATTACTCCACCACGGAGAAGGGGTTGCCAACGGTAGTATTCACGCTCGATAAATTTTGGTCCTATCTCATCGGTTCCCCCATCACTTGTTTTACCAACCACGCAGCTTTAAAATATCTACTTACGAAGAAGGACAAAAAGTCGCGCCTCATAAGGTGGATCCTACTCCTACAAGAGTTTAATCTCTCCATCAAAGACAAAAATGGAGTAGAAAATGTCGTTGCCAATACCTTATCACGGCTTTCGTCCGACGTACGTAGTGATCCCACACCCATAAACGAATATTTTCTGGATGAGCAACTCTTTGCCACCTCTTCTTTACCTGGTTTGTGGATATAGTGAACTATATTGTCACGAGAGTCGTCCCTCCCGATTGTACACCTCAAGATAAGAAGAGGTTCATCACTTGGTCGCATATGTTTTTCTATGATGATCCATTTCTCTTTAAATATTGCGCCGATCAGATCATCGGACGATGCGTACCGGATGACGAAATCCCAAAAGTCATCCAAATCTGTCATTCAGAAGCATGTGGAGGCCACTTTTTCGTGAAAAAGACAATCGCTAAAATTCTTCAATGCGATTTATATTGGCCCACAATATTCCGGGATGTGAAAAATTATTGCAAATCTTGCGATAGATGTTAAAGGATGGGAGCAATTACTCGACGAGACATGATGCAATTAACCTCGATTCTCATCATTGAGATTTTCGATTGCTGGGGTATTGACTTCATGGGACTTTTTCCCCCATCTTTTGGTTTCCTATACATCCTTTCCGCAGTAGACTACATTTCTATATGGGTGGAAGCTATAGCTACTAAGACTAATGATAACAAAGTGGTGATTAGGTGCCTAGAGAAACACATACTTTCCCTCTTCGGTGCTCCGAAAGCGATAATTAGTGATAATGGCACGCACTTTTGCAATAGGCCATTTGCGAAGCTCATGAGAAAGTATGGCGTCGTTCACAAGGCTGGAATGACCTATCACCCACAAACGAATGGGAAGGCTGAATTGACAAATCGTGAAATCAAGTACATACTAAAGAAGACTGTCAATTTCGACAAGAAAGATTGGTCCCTTCGATTAAACGATTCACTATGGGCCTACCATACCGCATAAAAGAACCCGTTCGAAATGTCCCCATTCCACTTTGTGTATGGAAAACCTTGTCATCTTCCCGTTGAGTTGGAGCACAAAGCATATTGGGCCATCTAGAGATTGAATTATGATATGGACAAAGCCGGTGAAGCTCACAAGCTTCAACTGAATGAGTTAGAAGAGATACGCAATGATGCGTATGAGAATGCCAAAATTGAAAAAGCCCAAATGAAACTAGCACATGATAAGATTATCCATGAAAAGAGTTTCAACCGGGACAAAAGGTACTCCTCTATAACTCCCGGCTTCATCTATTTCTAGGTAAATTGTGGTCCCGATGGATTGGTCCATTCGTTGTGAGAAGCGTATTCCCCCACGGAGCGATAGAGTTGGAAGATCCAAAAGGGGGGAACGCGTTCAAAGTCAATGGACAACGCCTAAAGCTATATGCTGAGGCGTGCATAGAAGAGATCGACACCATCTGGTTGTTGGACCGCGTTTACGGGGTAGAATAATCTTGAAAGAGAGGTCGTCGCACCCTCGACGCATATGAGGTGAATTCTTATGTATAGTAGTTATGTGTCGGTCGATTAGTTTGAGTCCGTAGGTGGTTACATAAGGTTAGGGATAGGATCACGCGCATAGGTACGCACTTCGTGAGGGCATCGAGAAATCCAAGTGGAAGAATAAGTGATAAAATGTTCAAAAATTCGAGGGTGTGGGATTCTAGTGAAGCAGTCTAAGAAAGAGGGTTCTGCCTGAGATGGAACCGAACCGAATCCCCTAACCGGATCAGTTCGGTTTTGATAAATCGCAAAATAGAAAAAACCCCATAAGCGAATTAGTTCGGGTTCTGTGATTTTGGTTCTTCCCGAGGTAACCATTCCTTCCCCCTATCCCCTCCCTTCCCTCCATTCCTTCCCCTTTTCCCCCCAAAACATCCAATCCCCTTTCCCTCCAAATTCTTTCCCCCCCAACCCTTCCCACCACTTATAAAACCCACCTCTACCTTACCATTTCCCTCACACCTCCACTCTCTCTTCCCTCTCTACAACCTTATCTCTTTCATTCCCAATATTCCCAGGGCACCCGGGCCCTCAAAGACGCCTCCCCAATGAATCCCATGTTTGTTGTTAGCTATTTGTGTGTTTGTGGTGGTTGTTTAAACATTATTGGTTGTGTGTTCTACCCTACCCTTTGTAACACAGATGTTAATTATCTATAAAAAGTTTGCATTTCTATTTCATTTGTTTGTTTTATTTTCTAGCACTTTTAATTTGCCTTGAGTTAGATTTTAGTCCTTTTTGCTTGAGGACAATGCAAAAGTCTAAGTTAGGGGAGGTCACAAGTGATTCTTTCTAAAACTTCACAAATTTTCAAAAATGCCCAGAAATTTCAAAAAAATCATAAAATCTTGAAAAATCCAAAAATATTTTTTTTCAAAATAAATAAAAATTGGAATTCTAAATTTTCAAAAAATATCATTAAAAGTCGATTTAAAGTCTCAAATTGTAAAGAACATAATACACAAAGCCGGAATTGACCAAAGATGGAAATTGAACGAATGTAGGCGACTTAACGAATAAGTGTGGAGATTAACAAACCCGGTGAGATTTTGAGCCTATCATTTTTGGGAATTTATAAATCAATCTGAGTTAATTGTTAACTTAAAGTTCTTTTCAGCATTTTAATAAGTCGTTGATGATCTCTATTCATTTGTTTTGATCGGTTATGGGAAATATGTGAGATGTTGTCTCGAACAGCGTGTTAAATATATCTCTAAACTTAAATTAATCTCGAAATGCATATGGTAACGCAATTAGTAATTTGGACAATGAAGTGGGTCCTCATTTGTCACCCAAAAATATTGGCCAGAAAAAGTAGCAAAAATTATCCATTTTGTAACCCAAATTGAGCCGAATAAATTTTTTCCTTTCGTTTGACAACCCGAAAAATCCCAATTGGCCCGAAATTGTGAAAAGTGATGATCCCATAAATTAAGTCCGGAAAGTGCCGAAAAAGGGGCAAGAAAAAAAATAGCTATGCTCAACAAAAATAGTAAGAAAAAGAAAAGTGTGAAAAATAGAAAAAAATGAGCAAAAGCCCGGAAAAAGCACTAACGGACATCATAAGCAAAATTTTCCAATTTCGAAATTCTTAACCTTTTTCAATTTTACCCGATACACCTTCAACCCGTAAAAGTCCTAACCGAGTCCAAAATTGTGAAATTGGTTACCGCGTGGAGAGCTAAAACACAAAAGATAATAAAATAGATTAAAGATATGAATTAGAGGCAATGTAATCCATTGAAGGAATCATTTCACTAAATAAATTTCCGTCTTTCTACTTGTGTGCGTCAACTTGATTCCAATAGATTTACTCTAATAAGTCACACATACCGAGAGAATAGCCACATTTCGAGTGATTCATTTGTGAGAGCATCCCGTGAGATTTTGAAATAAAAATGAACTTTCGGATAAGTAACATAATGGTCAATCGGTGGAAATTCGTGGTTAAAATTATGGCTTCACACACGCGCACTATGATTTGAGACCCTTGAACATGAATTGATGATGACTATTTTCTGGAAAAGTTTGAATTATACAATTTTTGCGTATTTTGAGTTTCTTTGAGTCGAATTTTGTGGGCATATTCACTGCAAACCCTCACGAGACACAACTCGTCCTACTAGGGTAACCTAGGGGTTTAAAGTCTTATTGCATACGCTAAATGCAATCGCTCGCTCGCGAAAGAGGTATTCTATCCCATTTTCGAGTTAGACCATGTTTTGATTCTTTTACATTGCTCGGGACGATCAAAGTTCTAAGTTAGGGGGGTTTGATTAGGCATAAATTCTTCCCATTTATCCCCTTAATTTAGAGGTTTTTATCGCTCCATAAAGTATAATTCGAGTGAATTTATATCATATCATTTCTATTGACAAGTTTCTAATGAGTACGCTGAGTTTCGTGTATTTTTCATTAATATTGCAGGTGTTCAGTGTTTAGGAAGGATCAGCATCCCAATCCGAAGTCCGTACCAAAAGCTTCAAGGAAATACAAGGAGGAAAAGTTCCTAAAAAGATGGAACCGAACCTAAAGGAAGGAAAAATAATCGATTCCATCCTGGGAAAGCTCCGGTAAAGCACTGATAAGATGGAACCGAACCTCAGTGAAGGGAAAACGAACCGATCCTACACCTGGAAAACTTCATGTCAATGATTGTAAAGACGGAACCGAAGTGCAGTGAAGGGAAAACGAACTGATCCCATGCTCGAAGAACTTTCTGTAAAGGCTATCAAAGATGGAACTGAACCGAACCCCTTAATGGGATCGGTTCTGGTTCCGAAAATTTGAACTTACCCACTTGTAAAATTAGAATCCTGCATGGTTTAAACTCTTTGAATTCGTAGGTTATAAATTATAAACTCCTCCCAGACATTGGGTGAGGCTTCTGATTCGTTAGGGAAGCTTTGTAATCAGTTTTAGAGAAGAAGAACAATAAACCCTAGTTGCTTTCAGTTTTGCAATTCAAGTAATACTATATCAATTCTTATTTTCATATTGCAATAGTTACTTTTTCAATAACAATTTCATCACTCTTCATCTTTAAGTGTTCGTAAAAACATTTTCTTTCATTCCAAATGTGTTTTATTCCAATTTTCATATGTCTGGCTAGGTTTTCAAGGGTTAGGGTGGATGAACCCCACCCGATGTAATTCAAGATAGTGGAAATAGAGTTGGAATAAAAACATTACATGAATTGTATCGTAGTTCATACGATACAACTTTATTTTAGCCTTTGCTTACATACTGTGCGGGCTACGATCCCTCATATGTGTAATACTTAGGAAAGATAAAGACCGAATTTTAATTCAACCTTTGCTTACATACTATGCGGGCTACGATCCCTCATATATGTAATACTTAGGAGCATTAAAAATTCGGATCATTTAAAGATTTAATTATGAATTTAGTATCCTATGAAGTGCCTTACTAGGGTGTGGGGGATTGTAACCCGACCTATTTTTTCTCCATTCTTAGTTAACGTTTTAGTCAAGTTGTTCGAAATTCTGTAGTAGAATAATTACATTCATAATTTCATTTTTAATCATTTTCCAAAATTGCATTTAGTTGGAGCTATTTCAACATTCAAAATCACCTTTTCCTTTTCTTTAGAGTCAAAGTTAGGTTTTCCTCATCTGTCTAACGTCGTTACGACTCCGTTCATCCTATTTACCTGAGGATCGATACCCGACTTATCAGATTATTACTTGAGCGACAGGCTTGCACTTAAGCCTAGAGAGTATGCACTTCTGAGACACATTCTTAGTCGCGTCAGCAATCAATTCAAATTCCCAGAAACTGAAATAAGGAGTATGAAACTCTTTATTTTGTTTATAAAAAAGATTGAACAAAATATTTTTAAACAACATCTTAGTTGTTTAACAGTCAACATTCAAGTAAGTGATCGAAAATGCAAATACCTCTAAAAACCCCAAATCTTTATCATAAACCCCAAAATCGAAAATGAGATGAATAATAATAACCCAAAATCTAAAAACCCTAAATTCGAAAATAAATAATAACCCCAAAATCTAAAAAACCCAAATCGCATAATAACCCTTCAGATCTGTGTATGTGA
The DNA here is from genome assembly GCA_949130495.1 of Sambucus nigra. Taxonomy (NCBI): domain Eukaryota; kingdom Viridiplantae; phylum Streptophyta; class Magnoliopsida; order Dipsacales; family Adoxaceae; genus Sambucus; species Sambucus nigra. The sequence goes on from CASBWL010000256.1 coordinate 864,149, forward strand.
GATATATAGAGATTACGTGAGGATGGCAGCCTTGGAGCTCAATGGATACGGGCATAGGCAGGGTTTGAGTTGGATGAAGATGAGATGAAGAATCATACCCTGGAAGAAGGAGATAAAGAAGGTGAAGAATCGTTAAAATAAATGTCCAAATCGGGTACCCTAGAAGAAGAAGGAGTGATGGAAAGATGGTATTGTTGGGGGACTTTTAGTGTTTGTCTTGGTCAAAGTACAAATTTAGACCTTATTTTGAATTAAAGTTAGAGACGGAAACCAAGTGGTGGTGAGGCAAAAGAGGGGGGAACAACAAATAAAGGGTTAAAAGGGTAAAATGAAATGAACCAATCTCAACCCTCCATTTCTTGCATTGGTGTTTTAATATCAACTTATGGAATAGTGTCAAACATTCTACTCCTTATTATATAAATGTAGTTATAACTATGAGTTAAAAAATATATTTTGATTTAAGCCAAGTGGAGTCGGGTAACATTTGTGCAGATAAGCAGGAGTATAGGGCGTATGGGCGTCCGGGCTAATTAATTTAATTTTAAATTAATCCAGGATTAGAAGAGTTAGAGATATATGTAGAGATCTTAGGAATAAGTTAATAGGGATATATTAAAGGCTTGGAATACTATACTTAGCTTAATTTCGAGGACAAAATTCCTTTGTAAGGGGATAAGAATGTAATACCTCGTATTTTTTAGTATATAGAATTTGAATTAAATTAGTGATTTGGAGAATTAAGATTTAATGAATTCGAGTTATTTTTAAATTTAACATGTGTCATATTTTGAGGTCAAAATGGGAGAATTTTATAGAGTGACTTGGATGATGATTTAGAGGTCACAGGTGATTCTGAATAGGTCGAGATAGTCGAAAAGAGTACCCGAGGGTAGTAAATGGGATTCTGAGAATTTTTAGACATAATCGGGCCCACACAGAGGTGTTCGGGTCAATTGGGTTGGGGCCATTAGTGTAAAAACGGGATTAACAATATAAACCCTATGTTAAGGAGTTTTTGTTAGCCATAACTCAATTAGTAAAACCCTAAATCTTAGAGAAGAAAAGAGGGAGAAAAGAAGGATTGTGTATGTTCATCGTCAAACCATCGTTTGCACCAAAGGAAATCACACCCTACGAATCCAATCAGGCAAGTGGTTAACTTGCTTTCATTTAATTTGTAATTTTTTAATTCATATCATAGTGGGTGTAACTCAAATTATTTTTAGGTGGTAAATCACATGAGAAATGGGTGTTTATGAATTGGTCAGTCTACGTAGATTAAAGGTGAAGTTGATATTGGGGTACGAATCGAAATAATAGATATCTGAGTTATATTAGTAGAACAATAATCTAAGTTGATTAATTTGGAGTTTGAACGAAAATTTTGAGAAAACAAGTGTAGGAACAATAGTGAAAACCCAAACCCATATTTTTAGTTTTAATGTTAAAAATCGATGATGTTTAGGGGTTGAATCCATGTTTCAAATCGGTTTAAAGGAGGGTTTGAAGTTTGGGTTAATAGGATCAAGGTCTAGGTTGGAAGAACAGAGCTAGGGAGCTCATCAATGCCGGAGGAGCTAGCTGGACGAGGATATAATAAGGGGTTGAAAAGGTGACGTCGTTCGAACAACACGAGATGTCGTTAAAACAACGCTGGGAAGTCGTTCAAATGACGGGGAGAGTCGTTCGAATGACGGAGGAGGATTTTGCCGCTGCCATCCTTTTCTTTTCTTCTTACCTTGTTTTTCTTTTGGAGGTTTCCGTAGGGATTAAAATTAGTAAAATAAAATATGGAGTTTAATACCTAATAGGCTGAAAAATGAGTATTAATGAATATTCATGTTAATAAGGGTGTCAAATTTATTTATGGAATTTGTTGTAATAAATTCATAAGTGTTAAGATTTGGGCCAAGTGAGTTTAATTAGAGAAAATTAAATAGAGGATTAATACCTAGGGTTTTGGGAGATGGGTATTAAGGAAGTAAGGAACTAAATAAGGGTGTGAAACTTATAAAGTGAATTTGAGTAATAAAATTCTAAATAATTATATTATGGGTCGAGTAACTGTCCAGGCATCATAGTTGGATGATAATACTTTAATAAATTAATTGAGGTGAAACTAGTTAATCTAAGAGTTGGGGGAATTAGACTCGGGTAGTATGGGCTAGTGCCATGGGGTTTAGGCATGGATTAGTCGGTTTTAGTTTAGTTATATATATACGGTGATCCTAATAGTATATATATATTTGTGTGAATTATAAATATTGGTGTGAATAATAGTTATAGAAATACATACCCCTCTAGTGCTATCACATGAGGTTGCGGGATGTGGGTGAATCCCCTGGATTGAGGAGCGGGGAGAGTATAATCCCCAGGTCATAGCATCCATTATTTATATGTTGTGATTCTTTTTGGGGTGAGACTTTTATGGTATGATTCAGTCTCACTTTCAGGGAAATATGGCCGCCTCCACTGCGCTTATTATATTTTTACCAATGTTCGGTGTTAACTAGTCCGACTTGAGGTAACTGGGTTAGAGTGAGCATACCCGGGGTGATAACATTGTAGAGAAAGCGTCCGGTGAGTTATTACTCGGGAGGATGGATATATATACAACATGTGTGTGAATGTTGGGATATAGTTGTACATATATAATCGAGTAAATATTTATATACGGGTGAAACACATGAAGAGCAAAATGGATAAATTGTATAAGTATATAATAGAGTATCTGTTTACATATGGGTAAATTAGAGGAAGTAAAATGGTATTGTTGGTATATAACTAGTGAGACGGTTAAATGGTTTTATTCAACAATGATTAATTAAGTTAATGCGATAAATAACTTAAGCATCAATAGTTAGATTACTCGGGCTAGAGTAGTGTATCAGGAAGTGTGTATAATAAGGCTAATTAAACGGGGTAGTACAATTAGGAGGGCTAGGAAGGAAGCGGTAGGTATTCACCATAGTTGAGGGGTGAGTATTATCTCAAGGGTGTGTGACACTAGCTCAAATATGAAGATTATTCATACATTTTAATTTCTGCAAACTTAATCACTTGCTCTATATTCTCAAAACATTTTCTTGGTCTCTCACCTGTCTTGCAAAATATTTTCAAAACCGTTTAGGTGTCCAGACACAAGGACGCCGAGCTTGAAGATCTGTTCCTGGGATGCATAGCTATAACACTTATGGATGCTTACATGATTTGGACTTAGTCGCTTCAGTTATTTCATTTCTAGAGTAGGGTGTAGTTCAGTTATTCCTTTTGGTCATGTCACCCCCTTCAGCTATTTATTTTATTTAGATTACCAGACTTAGTATTTGTGGACTCAGTTTGGTTTCAGTAGATGTATAGTTGGACTAAATATTGTGCACTGACGTTTTATTCAGTATTAGTTTTACTTTAATTATTTATCAGATGTTTGTTTCAGATTATTATTACTGCATGGATGTTTTGTTTATTATAATTATTTCGGCATGTTGTTGTTAAATAAAAAGATAAAATTTGGCACCAACTTTTTGAATACTTTGTGGTTAGTAAATATTTAAAAGTTTTCGATAGTGATGTTAAGAATGAACCATATGCTAATCATGTTTTAATTTAGTAAATTCCTGATCACCTGGTATTTAATTAGGCGGGGTTTCTCAATTTTTCAGGTCTTAAACTCGATGAATGGTGATAAGGCTCGTGGTCCAGACAGTTTCACGGTAACTTTATTTCAACACTGTTATGGCATTCTTTGGTGAGTTTCATGATAGAGGCTACTTTTTTAGGAGCTTCAATGCAACGTTTATAACTCTGATCTGCAAAAAAGGTTGGTGAATTGATATCAGTTATTTCAGACCTATAAGTCTGATTAAGAGTGCGTATAAGCTTCTTGCCAAGGTTCTGTTGGTTAGGCTTGAGAAAGTTATTAATCCTCTAATTTTAAAATCTCAAAATGTCTTCATGGGTAGTAGGAAAATCCTCGATGTTGTTCTAGTGGCTAAGGAATATGTGGAAGATAGGATTAGGAGTGGGGAAGTAGGTATTGCATGCAAATTAGACTTGGAGAAAGTGCGTGATCATGCAAACTAGAATTTAATTTTATACATTTTGAGGAGGATGGGATGCAGAGAGAGGTGGTGTCATTGGATAAAAAGGTGCATCTCCACAATCAAGTTCTCTCTAGTGATTAATAGGGCTCCTAAAGGGTTTTATTCTAGCTCTAATGGGCTTTGACTAGGTGATCCATTGTCCTCGTGTTTGTTCATCTCTATAATAGAAGCGTTTATGTAGGATGATGGATCATGTGGTTGAGGTGGGATGGATCAACGGAGTTATGATAGGGGAATTGGGGCCAAATTCGATTGTAGTTTCACATCTTCTTTTTTCCAATGACGCTAGTTTTTTTGTAAGGTGGAAGTGGGACTGGTGCATCCATTAAGATTACTCCTTATATGCTTTGAGGTTGTATTGGGTCTCCATATTAATACAGGGAAATGTGATATGCTTTTGGTAGAAGGGGAAATTATTGTGGATGGTCTGGTAGAGATGCTTGGCTGCAGTATAAGCATTTTCCCCTCTACTTACCTAGGTTTCCCATTAGGGTCCAAGTTTAAGTCTAAAGAAAATTAGGATCTAGTTCTAGAGAGAATGAAAAGGAGGCTGGGGAGGTAGAAGAATTATTATTCTTGAATGGGGGAAGGTTGACCTGGATTAAAAGTACATTGTCCAGCCTTCCCACATACTTATGTCTATCTTACGATTACCGTGTTTAGTTCTTAAGAAGACGGAGAAGTGCTGCGAGAATTTTTGTGGAGATGTAATGAAAATATATTTAAATACAGTCTAGTGGGGTGGGAGTAGATTGTACAACCTTCGCAGATTATGGCTATTATTGGCCAACCATGAGAGCAGATTGTACAACCTTTGTAAGGAAGTGGGGATGTACAATCTGCTCTCATGGTTCACCAATAATAGCGTCAAGTTAATCAAATGAGGAGGACGAGTTATTTCAAATTCATCATGCAAGCCGTAGTCCCCTAAATACTTGGATATTAAACACTAGGGAATGGAATCAACAGGAATCCAGTTTACATCCAACTGGAATGGAGGTTTTTGACAATCTAAAAAATCGGGATCATTCCAATGCCACAAGTTTCTCTTTTGATCAACTTTCAGCAAGGTAAATCAAAATGTCCAACCCCACTTATATCCTTCAAGATGACGTTGAGCAAGATGATCGTCAATATGGCCAAGAGCTTCATTGTAACCTTCCATCCACACCTCCTTAGGTTGTTTATGGAATTGAAAGGTTAACTTTTCCACCTAATGCTGGAATTTCTTAAGGCATCATCCTACAATTTCAACTGCTTAGACTAGTCGACGATGGCTTTGTCTTTAGCTTCCATCTCCAGAGACAAATCAATAATGTCCTGACTTTTAGCCTTCAACTCAGTAACTTGGTCGGCCAGTGTTCTTTTAGTCATATCCTCCTCAATAGTTGGTCAGATTAGTCTATGTTGCCTGGAATATTACCCAGGCTTGGTTATCTTCAAAGATTCAAGCTCCTCCATGACCATAGCATTTTTAACCTCTAAAAATGAGGCACCTTCATTGGCACTGGCAAAAGAAGATTGATTCAAGGTACCTAACTCGTTTATGAGTTTATTGTTCTTTTCCTCTAATAGTTTGGCAATATCCCTACCTTCATCAACTTATTGGCATAGCAAGAATTCAGACCTTTTAAATATTGATGCATACTTCTCAAGTTTTTTCTCAAAGACCCAACCTTCACTCATTTCTTTATATCTAGATTCATAGTCGGCATAGAGTGAAGACAGAGGGAACTTATGGTCCTCTTACACATCTTCAATCATTTCATAATAAGCTACATTGTTCTCTATAGCCTTTTTACCTAAGTAGTGAAGATCAATATATGAGTCTCTCGCTTGAATGGATGCATCTGGTACAATCAAGCTGACTGAGTCCTCTTCAGTTAAAGAAACGTGGTCAGCCTCTAATAAAGTTTTACTAAGCTTGAGTATGTCATATTCTACAGAAATAAGAAGTTGTTTCTAAGCATCAAACTGAAAAAAATATAGGTGTAAGTTTACAAGTACAATTGCTAAGTAACAAAAATAAATATGAAGATTCATTCAAGAAGGCAAGAATAGCAAAATAAACTATAACACATATGGAAGGAAAAAGTGAAATTGTTTTATTAATATTCAAAAAGAGTTTTACAATTTGCTGAGATTGATGGTCCTATTACATAGAGGAAAAATACAAAAAGAAAAGGAGTAAGGAGTTAAACCTTATCCTTTTCTTGTGCATTACTTCCAGAAGGAGGTTGGTAGCCTCATCAGTAATCTTCAAACTTGACTCTGCAGGTTGAAAGGGATATTCCCCAGATTCCTCTTCATCATCGTATTCATCCTCCAAGTTCAGAGGAGTACCGGGATCATGCCTTGAGAAGAAGATCTCATAATCAACTAGAATACAACTTCTCTGGGGGGCCTCAGACTAACCATCCTTGAATGATGACTTTCTCATAAAATTAACTTGGTAAGCAGCTGCCAACACTACCTTGTCCCATACTTTATTGAACGAGTCCTCTTTAATTTTCTTATTCTTGGCCTTCTCAGTGACCAAGTCTAAAGTTAAGCAGATAAATTTTTCTTCGGCAGATTTTAGAAGACCTGCATTGGTAGCCAACCTCTCCTCGACTATCTTGGCCTTATTTTTAGTAGCAGATAAAGTGGTCTCAGCAACGACCAACTTATCAGAAAGTCCTTTCACACTGGCCTCAACAGTCACCAGCTTCTCCTCGATGGTTGTGGCTCTGTTGTTAGCCTTCTGGAGCTCCTCTTCCCAGAATTTCTGCTTGCCCTCCAAAGCTTTCTGGCTATCAGACAAGGATCATCTCAGACCTTCAAAGGCCTCCTCCACTTCACCTCCCGAAGATCATATTTGGTCATCCTTCTCCAGTAGTTGCTTAAAATTTTCCAAAAACTGCACAAAGACAGATATCAGACCAAGAGAAGTATATGGAAAAATAAACAACAGATAAAGAAATTACGAGAGCTTAATTTTGGCAAGTAGATGCTGCCAACTGTGAATTTAGCAAAGGAGTAAGAATTTTTCGATCAGAGGAACGAGTCCGAATATTTATTAACATCCTGGAAACACCATAAGAAATATTTAGAGAGGATGGCCCTGGGATATCGAAACCCTCTTTGATTTTCTCAACCAACTCTTGGTCGGCAACATGAATTTGCTCAAGTGGCTTCTTAGGAATTCCCTTTTCAATCTCCTAAACTGATGAACATCATCACCTCCTACCTCAGGAATGATAACCTAAGGGAAAATATCTTTATCCGAAGATTTGGGATCCTTCTCTTTGTCAGAAGTCTTGGCCGTCTTCTCTAGTTTCTTTAAATCACCAGCATGAGACTTTGCAACAGGTGACAAATATCCACTCATGAAATTGGTCATCTTCCTCTTTCCCATGGTAGTTTATGTAGAACTTGGAATGGTAGAGATATCTAAAGATTCAAAATATGAAGAAGTCCCAAACTCCTTCCGAGCACTAGAATATTCTTCAGCTGAGGAAGTAGGAATTGGATCCTCTTCAAGATTTATGGGGTCTAAAACTGCAAAAGTAGCTGGCCAAAAAATATAAGATGTTATTGATCTTCTGTCTTGCAACAAGTATGAAGCTAATCTAGTATTCTACTTGCCAATTTTTCTGTGAATCTTCCACAAGAATTCCAACTCTTGTAGTCTGACTTCTCCTTGTTTGGGAAACTTTTTTCTTAATATCAACTGTGCAAATAGAAAAAGAAAGCATCAATCAGAATATTATCAAATAGGTGGTCAGTAAAATATAAAAAAACACAACAATCAAAGTCAAGAACCTATGCCATGACCCAATTAAGGGCACCTAGGCCTATCATACACTACTCCTTCTAAAAGAGGAGCATGTTGCCAATTTTTAGTAATAACTCCATAGTCAAAATAATCCTTATTGGAGTCTGGCAGATTGACAACTAGTGCCCTATTGGAAAACCTGGTCTTTATGTAGTAGGTCTTATCACTAGTAACCCATTTGTAGCAAAACATCATCTTAGGGATGCTAATGTGGGTTCCATTAATTTTATTAAGCATATGTATCCCATTTATAACCCTCCATGTATTGGGGGCTACTCTAGTAGGGAAAATGTCAAAATATTGGCAATATTCTAAATAGAAAGGGTTAGGAGGAAAGTTGAAGCCATACTCAACAATGAAAAGAGAAGGAATCCAGTGACCCTCATGCAACGTAAGCACCCCAACATGTGGCACTGGAATTTCTAATTCTACCGAATCAAGGATATCCCATTCCCACCTAAACTCATCTAAATAACCCCATGTACGATATAAACCATAGTGACAGTAAAAATGAAGCAAGAAAGTGAAAGTAAAAGGGGAAAGAAAGCTTATAGGAAAGCTAGAGGCTGAAACTAAAGAGGATGCAAGAAAAAGCTATGAGATGACTGTTGATACCAAATTAAGTCTGCTGACATGGATCAATTATGTGGAAACACATGTCAATTTACATGGCATTCACAAATAATTTTTAACAGCACCTTGACTCCGAGGAACTCAATCTCCCCGACCAACTCAGGCGCTCCGAGCAACAAGTGTTCTCCGAGGAACTTTACTGAACCGAGCAACTCATGTATACCAAGCTACTTAGGCGGTCCGATTAACTCAGGCGATCCGAGGTGCACCTCGTACAGAGCATTCACATCCGGGTAATCAAGAGGATGAATGCGCATTAAATGAACAATTATTATCATACAGATGTACATGCCTACTGTACAGCTATGTATTAATCTTTTCATTTGTAACGCCTCAAGGCTATAAATACATTGTAACCTCCTCATTAGTAGGGGACTCAGAATTTCTTGAAAAACCTATTATCGAGAATTCTGGGCAAACAATCATCAATAGAAAAATAGTGGACGTAAGCCATTCTTACAAGGCTGAACCACTTTAAAAATCCATTGTCTAATATTTCTTTATTACTATTATCTGTGATTAAAAGAATTAGGTAAAATCTAATTTTTTACATCAACAGATTGGCGCCGTCTGTGGGAAACGACTGTAATTATCGTTTTTCACCAAAATAATTCATCACCAATGGCTGATAATCCTGAATCCAGTAATCGAAATGCTAGAAACCCCCCAAATCCATCTGCTCCCCCAAATGTCCAAGATCTGGCTGGTATAATGGCTAATTTGGCTCAAGGCCAGACGGCCATGCAAGAAACCATGCGACAACTCACGCAAACTATCCAGGGTGGAGCGCTAGCCCAGTCAGGACAACGATGCATTCAAAGAAATACCCGATTACCCTCTTCGTGAACTAGGCGAACGTTATTCCCAGAGGAATCTCAGTCTAGACACACCAATTCATATCGTACTGAGAGATCTAATGATCCTTCTTATCATCCTGGACGGACTTCCTCGGTACGAGCTACAGACACTCAACAAAACATCACTCTATCTCCAGAAAGGACTAGTGCTCTTGAAAGATTGAGTAGAGTTTCTCCTTTTGATCGTTTGGGTCCTAGGAGGAATATAAGTCCTCCTACGATTGTGTCGAGGAACTCTCAACAACAATATGATTTAAAGGAAGGATCTGCCCAATCACGACCAGCTTCTCGTCGTAAAAATCCCAAGAGGAAAATTTAACACGGTCAGTTGCTCGGACTAATAGGCCCGAGGAAGGAAATGATGCATGGAAGGGATCTATTCAGAGGTTGGAAGATAGGTTAGGGGAAATGGCTAAGGCTAGGAATCCTTTACAAAGGACTTTTATTCGAGGAACACCATTCATATAAGAAATTGTAGACTTCCCCACACCGTTAAAATTCAAAGCTCCAGTAGTAACACCAAAATATGATGGAAAAACTGATCCTGTTCTCCATATCGAACAATATCAGGCAGCTGCTGATATATATGTTGTTCCAGACGAGATGCGATGTAGGGAATTTTCAGGAACTCGCACTAGATCTGCTCAAATATGGTATAACAATCTTCCTAGGGGGAATATTGCAACTTTCTTTCAACTGGCTGAGATCTTTATTGGAAACTTTTGTTTTGGAGTGAAACCAGTTAAACGAGTAGCACACTTGTTAAGTGTTAGACAAAAAGCAGGTGAGAGTACCAGGAATTATATTACTCGTTTCAATAATGAGAAGCTCGAAGTTATTGACTACGAGGAGAAGACAACAATCACTGCTCTAATGAGTGGATTACTGCCAAATAAATTGTATTACACTCTAGCCAAAGATTCGCCTATAACCATGGCAGAGCTAATGGCAAAAGAAGCCAAAATTATGAACGCCGAGGAAGCTATGGCTGCGAAGAAAAATTTGGACACCAAAGAGACCAAGGTTGAGGGTGATAAGGCTGAGAAGAAAGAACAAAGGAACAATGGTGGTAACAAGCATTCAAGATCAAAGAAAGCATTGGAACATATGAGGAAATTTGGAAATTATACTCCTTTGAAGGTAGATATAAACCACGTTCTGGAAGAGATAAAGAACAACAAGGAGTTAAACTGGACTGAAAAAATAAAGACAGATCCTGACAAGAGGGATAAGTCTAAATATTGCGAGTTGCATAATGATCATGGTCATACGACTAAAAACTGCATAGCTCTCCAGAATGAAATTGAAGAGCTCATCGGGCGGGGAAAATTGAACAAGTATGTGGATCGCCGAAATGGCGGAAGGAGCAACGATCGAGTAAGGAAGAGGTCTAGATCTCCTCGTCAGGCAAAAGAAGAAAAGAAGAGAAATCATGAAAAAGATCAAGAAGATGATCAAGATGACCCCGACCTCCCCAAAAGACCAAAACAGCCAGAACGTGCGATATTTTCTATCCGTTTTGGATCATTTGACTGCAATGTTATTACTGGTGGAGATGCGGGAGGTGGAGACCTTACTGCAGAAAGGAAGGCTTACCTCAATGAGGCTCAAGCTTGTTCGTATATTCAACGGATAAATCTAGCTGAAAATGATCGCCCGAGTAAGGTGAACAAAGATAAACTGGTCATCGATTTCTCTAAAAATGACCTTGCGTGTGCTATATCCTCATGATGACCCATTGGTGATCAAAATGAGGATGAAGGAAGTAGTGATTTCACGAGTATTGGTGGATAATGGCATCTCGGCAGACATTATGTTCTACCCATGTTTTGATAGTTTGAACCTAAAGCTATCCCAGTTGGAGACATATCATCGGCCCCTCCTCGGTTTTACTGGCGAGAAAGTTTTTCCACTTGGGACGATCAAGTTGGACATACTTATTGGTACATGGCCTGCTTGTCGAACATAAAGAGTACGCTTTTTTATCATGGATAAAAATATCCAATCAGCTTACAATATCATCATGGGAAGGGTAGGTTTGAAAACGTTCAAAGCAGTACCATCTACAGTACATCAATGTTTAAAATTTCCAACCAACTTTGGAGTAGGAATTGTGAAGGGTGACCAAAAAGTAGCTCGAGAATGCTACTATTCATCTTCCGAGCAGAAAGAACTGGAAGAATCTAGGAAAAAGACTACTACCTATCAAGTGGATGAAGGTGCAGAAGTTGAAACATTAGACCCCAGGGATGAGTCGCAGCTCGTGAAAGGCCGGGTGGTGGAAGATACTAAAAATGTCATTCTGGACGACGAGCACCCGGAACGAACAACTCAAATAGGTTAGTCGTTGGATGCCTCACTAAAATAGGAATTGATAGTCTTCCTAAAAAGCAGAAAAAAAACTTTTGCATGGAGCCACGAGGACATGCCAGGGATAGACCCAAATTTCTTATGTCACGAGCTCAATGTGAATAAGGAAATTAAGTTAGTGAAGCAAAGAAAAAGAGTGTTCAGGCCCGAAAAGAACCAAGCTATACAAGATGAGGTCGAGAAGCTCCAGAAAGCTTGCTTTATTAAAGATGTCAAATATCCAGATTGGTTAGCAAATGTGGTGATGGTGAAGAAAACAACAAGTGGAGGATGTGTGTAGACTTCATCGACCTCAACAAAGCATGCCCAAAGGATCATTTTCCATTGCCCCGAATTGATCAATTAGAGGATGCTACCACGGGACACGAGCTATTGAGCTTCATGGATGCCTATTCTGGTTACAACCAGATTAAAATGAAACCTGAAGACAGGGAGAGTACCTCTTTTATTACCCATAGGGGAACTTATTGTTATAATGTTATGCCTTTTGGATTGAAAAATGCAGGTGCAACATATCAGCGGATGATAAATAAGGTGTTTGCAGAGCAAATCAGTTACAACATGGAAGTTTATGTTGACGATATGCTGAAGAAGAGCAAGAAAGCTGCTGATCATCTAAATGACTTAGGCCAGACCTTTGATCAACTAGATAAATATCAAATGAAGTTGAACCCTACCAAATGCATATTCGGAGTACGAAAAGGCATTTTCCTCGGGTATATTGTCAACCAACGAGGAATTAAAGAAAACCCTGAAAAGATCAAGGCTCTATTGGGGCTATGAAATCCGACGACGAAGAAGGAAGTGTAGAGTCTCACAGGGTGAGTTGCAGCACTTAATAGATTTGTATCAAGAGCAACTGACAAATGCCTACCATTTTTCAAAACACTCCGAAAGACTTTCTAGTGGAATGATGAATGCGAGAAGGCCTTTCAACAGTTGAAGAAATACCTGGGAGCACCTCCATTGTTGTCTAGGCCAGTGATGGGAGAAAAACTGTACTTGTATCTGGCAGTTTCGGAGAATGCATTTAGCTCGGCGTTGATAAGAGTAGGGGATGGAGTGCAAAAACCAATCTATTACACTAGCAAGGACTTCCGAGGAGCAGAGATTAGATATCTAAGGTTGGAAAAGTTAGCACTGGCGTTGATCGAAGCAAGTAGAAGGATGATGCCATACTTCCAAGCTCATACTATAGTTGTGTATACAGATATGCCATTAAGGCAAGCTCTACACAAACCAGAAAAATCAGGAAGAATGATGTACTAGGCGGTAGAATTAGGTGAATACGATATAATATATGAGCCTAGATCATCGCTCAAAGGGCAGGCAGTGGCAGACTTTATCGCAGAGTTCACTTATCCTGATACTTTCGAAGAGAAGAAATTGAATACCGACCAACCTGTGGCTGTTAGAGGATCGTCAAATTTAAAACTCGACCAACTTAAGTCGGCGAATGAGCAAGAGAAAATGGTCGACGAGCAGCAAGAACTGCTAGAGGAGGATATGAGGAAACATCAAATATTCCACCGAGGAACTCTGTCTGACCAAGAGTTTGATAATGATATACCTATGTGGAATTTATATGTAGATGGCTCTTCTTGCACTACGGGCAGTGGAGCAGGAGTTATTTTAAACAACCTCGATGAAATCGATGTGGAGTATGCTTTGCGTTTTCAATTTAAGGCTTCAAATAATGAGGCTGAATATGAAGCTATGATCGTGGGTCTCAGTCTAGCCAAAACTATGAAAGCAGAGCAGGTAATTGAATCCAGTGACTCACAGCTGATTGTAAATCAAATGTTGGGAGTATATGAAGTAAAAGGAAAATTAATTATCCAATATAATGTGAAAGCAATGGAGATGGTATCGATCTTTAATGCAGTACAATTGATTAGAATACCAAGATTGGAGAATGCAAGAGCAGATGCTTTAGCTCGGTTAGCCTCAGCCACGCGCATCGAGCTACGAAGAACAATCCCAATAGAAATATTGGCTAGTCGGAGCATTGAGAAAGATCTAGAGATGAACTTCATTGCCATTGATTCAGGACCATCATGGATGGATCCTATCAGGGCCTATATTGAGGAGGGTGTTTTACCAACTGATAAACTCGCAGCCAAGAAACTGAAGTTTAAAACTGCTCGTTATGTATTGACTAATGGCATTTTATATAAATGAGGAATTATAACTGGTTTGCAAAGATGTGTGCATCCCTCAGAGGTGAAAGACTTGATTGAAGAGGTCCATGAAGGTTCTTGTGGAGCCCATGTAACAGGTCAGAAGCTTTTGCAAAGAATAATGACGCAAGGATACTACTGGCCAACGATGAGGGCTGATTATATAGCCAATGCCAAAAAACGTGACAAATGTCAACGCTTCTCCTCTATCCGAAGAACTCCCCAAGCATTGTTAACACCCATTACTTCCCCTTGGCCATTTTCCATGTGGGGAATTGACCTAGTCGGGCCACTTCCAACGACCAGGGGATGATTTTAAATATCTCGTGGTCGCGGTGGATTATTTTACTAAGTGGGTGGAAGCTGAGCCCCTTATTGATATGACATATGATAAGGTGTATCAATTTATATAGAAGAACATCATTTGTAGATATGGTCTTCCTCATGCATTCATCACAGACCATGGAACTCCATTTGATAATGAGGAATTTGCCGCATATTTTCATCAATCAAACATACTGAAAACCCACTCTGCACTAGGCCATCCCCAAACCAATGGACAAACTGAGGTGACAAACAGAACGCTGCTGAATGGTTTGAAGAAAAGACTGGATGATGTGAAGGCAAATTGGATCAACGAGATACATTCTGTACTGTGGGCTTATCGTACTACACCACGAGCAGCAACAGGAGAATCTTCATATATGTTGGCATTTGGAAGTGAAGCTGTTATACCTGCCAAGCTAGGCCTCCCCACACACAGAGTGCTGAATTTCAATTCTCCTATCAGTGACTTGATGAGAAGATTAGATTTGGATATGCTCGAGGAAGTTAGAGAAGAAGCAGCAATCAGGAATGCTGCATACCAATAACGAACAGCTCTGTTCTACAACAAGAGGGTGAATAAATGTAATTTGAAAGAAGGAGATTACATGCTAAAGAAAGTAATTCAAAAGCACAATAAATTGGAAGCTAACTGGCATGGACCCTACAGAGTAACAGAAGTTGTTCGACCAGGGACATATATGATTGAAACCTTAGAAGGAGAGGAGTTTAATAATGCATGGAACGCAAAGCATCTGCGCAATTACTATCAGTAGTTCAATCCCTATGTAATGCAGTTTTCTTCAATATGAATAAAGTTTTGGAGGTTTTACCCAATTCTCTCTTTTTATTGAAATTTTTTCGGAATACTAGGGCTACTCACTACGCATCAAATCCAGAACAAAAATCCACCCAACTACAGTTGGTCGGTCCACCAACTACGGTTGGTCAGTAAACAAAAATCCACCTAACTACGGTTGGTCGGTCCACCAACTACGGTTGGTCGGTAAACAAAAATCCACTCAACTACGGTTGGTCGGTCCACCAACTACGGTTGGTCTGTAAACAAAAATCCACCCAACTACGGTTGGTCGATCCACTAACTACGGTTGGTCGGTAAACAAAAATCCACCCAACTATGGTTGGTCGGTCCACCAACTACGGTTGGTCGGTAAACATAAAACCCTCCAAATATGGTTAGTCGATCCACCAACTACGATTGGTCCGCAAAATAAAATCCCCCAACTCCGGTTGGTCGGTCCACTAACTCCGGTTGGTCGGTAAACATAAAAAGCCCCCAACTATGGTTGGTCGATCCACTAACTACGGTTGGTTGGTAAAATAAAATCCACCAACTCCGGTTGGTCGAAAATAATTATTTAAGCAATATCATGGGATGGAAGTCGTTTCGTGGATTATAATTAAAAAGTGATTACTCACTATAATAAAAAAAATAAAACAGAATTTCTTTACTTATGGCATATCAAAATCGGTTGATCGTCAAGTCATTATCACAAACTCAGAATGGTCAACAATAAATTTTCACCAACTCCAGTTGGTCGGCAATCTAAAATAACACAGTAAATTTTGTTTTCTTACAAGATATACATACACATTCATCAGAGAATAAAATAGAGTAATGACAAAAGACAAATGATATGAGAAATGTATTTCATTACCAAAACTTTTCTTTCAAATCGAGAAGGATTACATATGCTTTGGAAAGTAGAAATCATTACATAAAAATCCTATTATATTTCCTTTTTCCCTTCTGCCTTTGAAACAAGCTCTACTCCAGCAGGAGTATCATCTAAGGCGTAAGGAGAATTTATGATGTCCAGGTCTCTAAGCATCCTGACATTCATTGCTGATGGCCGATCAAGTAAGTGCTCCGGGCGAGATATCTGAAAATTAGAATGAAGACTGTAGTTGCCAAGATACTTTGAGATCAGGCACTGAGGAATTGCCCGAGCAGGAATCCAACTTCTGTCAAGCTTAAATGGAGGCACTGGCAACTCGAGTAGTCCAGGGTCATAGTAATCCTAGATATAATGGCCCTGCTCCAACTTTAACACCCCCAGCGCATTCATCCATCCTTGCTTATAACCCTCGTTATTTGAATTTTGGATACGATCATCGAGGTGATAAAGGGCTTCATTATACCCAGCCATCCAAAACTCTCTGGGCTATTTATGAAACTAAAAGGTAAACCTCTCCAGTTGCTCGTGGAGGTTCTTCACTAAAAGTTCTTTATTCTCCAAGGCAGAGCTTTGTGCAGAGAGTTGCTCGTCGAGGTTCAGAATCTTTTTGGACATCTCAGCTAATGCTTGATTCTCTAAAGCTGCTTGAGTTCTAGCTTCTTCAACAGTAACCCGAGCAGCTCTTGCTCATCCCGGAGAAGATCTTGCTCGTCCGCGAGCAGATGTAGAAGGACCAATTCTCTTTAAAGTCTCCAATTCGTCTCTCAAATTGGCATTTTCAACCTCCAAGAAAGAGAAACCTTCGTCATTGATAGGGACCAAGGCTCCCGAGGTAGATGCTGCAGATTTTAGTTGGGATATCTCTCCTTGCAAGTTATTATTCTCCTGCTCCAGTAGTTTCGGGATCTGCCTATGATCTTCAACTTCGGTCTTCAAAGTCCTCTCCTTAATATCATAAGCAGCGATGAAATTATCATATCCTTTGTCAGCATTTAGTTGATGATACTTTTACTCATACCCCTGATGCAAAAAGGCAGAAGATTCCTTATATTGTTGCTGAAGTTCCTCGATGATACCCCAAAGATCTTCAATCGTCTCATAATATGCCACATTGTTGGCAACTGTATGGTCGAGCAAGCATTTCAAATACTGATATGCTTCAACTGTTTGTTCAGAAGAATTTGGACTAACAATGTCAACAATTTGAGCCTCGTTTAGATCTGCATGGCTGGCCTTGAAGTAGTCATTGCATTTTTTCATCAGTTCAGTATCGTGAGCTGACAAGAGCTCCATTATAGCCATAAACTAGTAAAGAAAAGAGATAGAAAGAATCAATAAAGATGCAAACAGAGCAAGTAGAAGAAAAAGTCAATATGAACAGCCGAAAGTTCGAATTTTATTATATCACAAAGAGAAGTACATAGCCCAGAATTACGTTCAACAAAAAAATAAAAAGCAAAGAGAAAGGTCCGAACAACTCTACACCTTCTCCTTGCTGCCTAAGACTTCCTCGGGAGGCTTGGACGAAGAGGTAGGTTGCTCGGGGGGCATAGAAATTTGCTCGGAAGATATTGGCAGTTGCTTGGCTAAGGTCCTGGTAGATTGAAGCTGCTCGACTGAAGTATTAGTGGACTGGAGTTGCTCGTAGAAAGTTTGAACAACTGGAACAGGAGGAATCTGATCTCCAATCACCAATGAGGATTCCTCAGAGGCAGCTTCGTCCTCTTCTTCTTCTCCAGGAGAGGAAAGAGTACCATGAACATGTCGCTGGAACAAATCTGAAGTCTCAACGACCTTTAGCTCCTGCAGAGCTGCAACTCATCCATCTCTGAAGTATTTAACACTATCAAACTCCATCTGGGAAGACATGGCAGCTAGACCTTTGTTCCATCCCTTGTCCCAGCCAGCGCTGAAGGACTTTTTAACCGTAGTTTTTCTCTTTGCCTTCTCTGAGGATATCCTCTCAGTATGAAGTTCCTCGGTAGCTTTTATTTTTCCTTCTATCTCCTGCCTTTGACGATCAACGTCACGAAGTCTAACAACTTCCTCCTCAGATTTCTTAAGCTTGTTTTCAATCTCTTCAGTGCTCTTGAGCTTCTCCTCAAGATCATTATTTTTCTTCTCAAATTCTTTCACTTTTCTCTCCAACTCCTGGGAGGCCTCCACAGCACGGTCTTTTTCTTGCTCGATGGACTTGAGTCGTGTCTCCAAAGCCTCTTTATCTTCGCCATATTTTTTACGACAATCCTTTAAGGACTGAGTCAGCCCTACAAAAGCTTCCTCCACACCTCCCGAGGAGCTCGAAGCTTTAATAACTTCATCCTTTTTCAGAATAATGTTGAAACAGGTTACCAGCTGGAAAAAGAAAGTAGTTGTAAGTCAGTGCAAGGACATAACATTGAAAAATGAAAGTTTAGACTAGTAATACTTACTGAAGCAATATGTTGAGCTGCCAATGAAGTGACCTTGTCACGAGGAAGACTGTCTTCAATACCTTGGATCTATGGAATAATCCAAGACTTCACCGAGCTCATGGCAGAGCTCGGAGCAACAAAAGTGGGAACACCACTCCTAGCAGTTAAAGGCTGAGAGATAGATTCAGTCAGTTTATCCGAGGAACTTTTCTTCAACTTCCTTGTAGAATCGGGAACATTCTCAACCAAGGATGTTGTCTTAGATGGAGATATAACGATAACCTCACTGGGAGGGGGAACAACAACAATCTTGCTCAGAGCCACTGGGGGATTCTTGGCAACTTTGTTAGCAGCAATTGGAGGGGGTGCATCAATCTTTCTTGTCCCTTCCTCTGGGACATCCTGCTTGTTTTTCTTGGCCTCTATATTCGCAGAGTCTGATTTGTCAAAAAAGCCAGGAGCTCGTCTTCTCTTCATTCTGGTACTGAGGGGAATATGTGATTTAGGGGAAGAACTCTCAGAAGTTGGTAATGGGTCGATGTCACCCACCATTGGGCGAGCAGTAAAGGATGAAGTATAACTTTTGTACTGCAACAAATAAGAAGCTGATCTAATGTGTTCGTCAGCAACAGTTTGGTGCAAACTCCAGATAAGTTTCAAGTGTCTTAAATTGACATCAGTCTCTTTGGGGGATTTTCTTTTGCTATCAACTGTAAATAAACAAAAATTAAAATGTCAATGACGCATTTTATCAAACACAAAGAAAACATAATTTTAAAAATAAAATAAAAATAAAAACGACCTATCCCATTGCCATAGGGGGCATCTGGGACCCTGATACACATCATTTCCATTTAATGGAGCATGTTGCCAATTTTTCATAACAACCCCATGCTCGAAGTAATCCCTGTTGGCATTTGGGAGATTGACAACTAAAGCCCTATTTAAAAACCTAGTTTTTAAATAAAAAGTACTATCCTTGACAACCCATCTATAACATAACATAATTTCTGGAATTCCTAAATGGGTTCCATGAATTTTATTTAACCTATGAACTCCATTAACTATTCTCCAAGTGTTTGGCGCTATTTTTGCAGGAACAACATCAAAAAACTGACAGAACTCCAAATATAAAGGGTTTGGAGGAAAAGAAAAGCCGCATTCGGCCACAAAGAGACTGGGGAACCAATGTCCCTCAGCCAGACGAAAATAGTCAGAAGGTTCAGAAAATTCTTCCAAAGTAACCCATGAAGGAATAGAAAAATCAGAGCGAAACTTATCAAGCGACTCAACAAGGTAAACCACGATGAACAAAGAAAATAAAAAATAAGGAAGAAGATCTTTTGAATCAGTTGACAACAAACAATGGAAGAAATGAATGCACAAGATAGAGAAGAAGTGAAAAAGTTCTAAGATACAGATTTGAAAAAGTAAAAGACGATCGAGTTTTCTAAAGCGTTTGTATACTTTACCTCGGGAATAGAGAAAAATAATGATTACCAAGATGGACGATTGCGTATCCGACGGCTAAAAGGAAGAAAATGGCACGAAAAATGAAGCGCTTATGGAAATTCAAAATATTTATGAAGTTTGATAATGTGCAGTTAAAAAGGAGTTGTATACAACGAATGTTGTCCTAGAAACCATACAAACCGAAAATCTAAGCAGCAGAATGTTCCATACTTTTCTTCAACATCAAACTACGAAATATTGGGGGCTTCTGTTGATACCAAATTAAGTCTGCTAACGTGGATAAATTATGTGGAAAAATGTGTCAATCTACATGGCATTCACAAAATTTTTTAACAGCACCTTGAATCCGAGGAACTTAATCTCCCCGACCAACTCAGGCGCTCCGAGAAACAAGTGTTCTTCGAGGAACTTTACTGAACCGAGCAACTCATGTATACCGAGCTACTTAGGTGGTCCGAGTAACTCAGGTAGTTCGAGCTGCACCTCGTACAGAGAATTCACATCCGGGTAATCAAGAGGATGACTGGGCATTAAATGCACAATTATTATCATACAGATGTACACGCCTACTAGACAGCTATGTATTAATCTTTTCATTTGTACCACCGCAAGGCTATAAATACATTGTAACCTCCTCATTAGCAGGGGACTCGGAATTTCTTGAAAAACCTATTATCGAGAATTCTGGGCAAACAATCATCAATACAAAAATAGTGGACGTAGGCCATTCTTACAAGGCTGAACCACTTTAAAAATCCATTGTCTAATATTTCTTTATTATTATTATCTGTGATTAAAAGAATTAGGTAAAATCTAATTTTTTACATCAACAATGACTAAACTTGGTGAAGAAGAAGAGTTTAAAAGCTAAGAAAGGTTTGGTAAAGAAAATCAAGTAAAAAATCTCACCTTTTTATAGCTTACACTGTGCCTCAAATGATTACCTGAAACGACGATTGACGTTTAGACGGCTACACTGTTGAAAACACATGAAAGTACTAGTTTATCCTTTGGTGGTTCATTAAATTTCAAAATATTTACAAAATGCCACAACTGAATGAAAACATGGAAAATTTTACAAGTCCTGCTAGTCGGCATCAGTCTACCAACTCTGAAGAGAATATACTCCTTCCTTTCAACAAAAGCATCAATAATAAAGTATTGGGGGCTTCTATTGATACCAAAAATTAGCCATCTACGTGGGCCAATCACAAAAATTGACATATGTCTCCTTATGTGGAAGAAATCCTAGTCATTAATTTGTTACTCGGCGGGAATACAGACCAACACGAAGAATGCCAACCAACATTGATGTAAATGAAAGGCCACAACGCCAAGTAAATAAACAATCGTCACATTCATTATGTACAGTGTGAAAATTCTTAGACATATAAAATCATTCCATCCCTCGGTATTCTAACCCATGATCTCCAGATCACTATAAATACATTGTAATCCCATTCCTAATGGGCAAGAGAGAACATATTCTAGGGAGTTTCTTATTGACAAGAATACCTACATTTCTATCAACATTGACATTAATAACACAACAGTGGGCGTAGGTTTATTTCATAGCTGAACCACTTTAAAACCCTGTGTTTCCATTTCTTATTGTCTCATAATTTCTATATTTATCTATGATTATTAAATTGGACATAGTCTAGTTTTTTACAACAACAATAATTTTAAGAGGTACGAATTGGATAGTATCTTTAGGTGTGATGGTTATGGCCATAAGGCAACTGAGTGTACGACTAAACTAAGGGGGGAGACAAAAAAAACTAAATGTGTACAATGCCACCCTTAGTGATGGTGATTCGGAAGAGGAACACGATTCCCCCATTGTACTTAACTACACCACGTTTATGGCTAGTCATACAAGCCTTGATGAAAAAATCTTCCCTTAAAGATCAATATGATCATGACTCTTCTGAGGCCATCTTGTTTGAATCCCAAATGAGTGACGGTGGAGAGAGTCATGATAAAGAAAAAAATGAAGAAGATGAAGAAGAGGGGTATGAGAGTGAACTCCAAGTTACCTTTCGTGAGTTGTATGAGAAAATGATGAAATTGAAAAATTTAAACTTGAAGTTGGAAGTTAGGTTGAAAGACCATGCCTTATGTAATGGTGATAGTGTTTTGATTGCAGATCTTAAGGCGAGTGAGAAGGCTCTTAGAGAAAAACTCGCATTTTTTTAAGGGGTAACGAGATAACCTTCTGGGATTAATGGAGATTTTGAAGAAGGATTGCCTAATTTTTTATGAGTCCCGTTGTTTACTCAAGTCTATGATTATGGACTTAGAAGAGAGATTATGAGACTCAATTAATGTCAAATTTGATTTGGAATTTATGTAGAAAAAACTGGATAAGATGTTAGGCACCGTTCGAATCAAATATGACACGTGTGGGATTGGCTTCGATATTCCAAATGCTTCTGCTACTAAATCTAAAATCATGATTTTGAGATAGTCAATAATAATTATTAATGTTAGAAATGGTCAACCCAGGGGTAAGATTCCTCGTGTCTACACATGTATGCCCTAAAACTCTATTAGGAATTTTAATTACATTATTAATTATAAGTTATGAGTTATAAGTTGGTGATTGGTGTTAAACATGTAAATTATCATGTTTAGGGGATGCATAATCATGTGATATATATGTTGTTTACATTAGATGCTAATCGAGCTTATGATCCGGGATAACATGTTTAGAGAATATTATTAGTTATGTGGTTAAATTCACCATAAAATATGTTTTTAAATGCGTCATTATGTTTATAAAAGTAAACTAGGGTATTGGTGTGAAATTGGCAATTTTGGTAGCCAAATGTGAAAGTTGTGAGATTTTCGGTAAATTGCTACTTTCATGTTCGAGCCCAAATTAGGCATACTCATTTTATGATTTTGGGAAAACAAAAAATATGAAACTTGTAGATATATGAGTTATGTACATGTAGACGTAAAGTTGGAGTAAATTGGTGTCCGTATTAGTGAGTTATGGTGATTTTATAAAGGCGGGGCAAATCTGTCTTTAGTGGAATTATCTTATTGGACCTTTTGTCCAACCAATCATACACCACCACCAAAAATTGATCACATGGGCTCATGACCACATTTTATGGGTATATATCAGACCTTTATCATCTTTTTCATTTCATATTATAATCTTGGTAAGAAACATGCCTATGGAGAGAGAAAAGGGAAGTTAAGGAAGAATTGCTTTGGAATATTTCTATAAATCAAAGAGTACTTATAAGGTAATTACCTCTTTGTTAAAGTTAATCACATGAATGAGTTTTACACTTTGTATGTTTTTATTTCTAATTTTGATAAATATTTGAATGATATCCATATTTCCAAATTCTGTTAAAACAAGGATGGGTTAAGAACAAACATCAGAACTTATGCTAGGATGGTAAATGTTTACTTTAAAGCCCTAGATTTGCATCACCTAATCGTTAAGCTTTTGAATTAGGAAATTCATGCATATGATGTGTATATATGCTAAATTATTTTAAGTATATGTTTCCATGATTAATACCCAAGGTGGAGGTTATGTATGGTTAAAAATGTTAAGTTATGCTTTATTGTTCTATTCCGACTTAGTGGTGCGGAAAATGGAATAAATTATGGAATAATTATTGAAATCAAGTGATTCCAATTGGAGAGGTTAGATAACATATATGAGTATAAAATAATTGAATATGATAATGAAATACCTTCTGTTTTGATTTTTGGGTTGTGTTGAAGTTGAAGTTTTGTTGTTGTTTTTCTTGAGAAATAATTTGGAAAATACTGTAATAAAATGGGCATAACTTGGTGTGGAGAATTCGTAATTTAATTCTATAAATTGTGTTAGAAACCTAATGAATTGGGTGTTATATAAATGTTAAATGTCATATTTAATTTCTTTTAAGTTATTTTAGATTGACCAACTGATATGATACGTTACTGAGTTTAATGTTATTTGGTGCATTCAAATACTAATGATGTTGAATTGATAGATACAGAAGCGACTAATACTATCATGCTAAGGAAATAGACTTGGTATTAATCCTAGTACCTACTTTAAGGTGAGTGACCTTCCCTATGAAATATAAATGCTTATATTTTCATATGGACTGTGGCGATGTTATTTAATGTTAAGGACTGTGGCGAGTCCTTTATCTAATGTGTAGGACTATGGTGGGTCCGATTGGATGTGACAGTCCTGTTAATCCAACTTAAAGGTTTGTGTACTCTGGCCTAAAAATATAGGGATGTGGAGGTCCCCAATAAATTTGGTGGATTAATTAAATTGTGGCGGGTCCAGGCTTGCGAGAGTATTACAATTCCTATAGGGTTATAACATTAGAACAAAATAAAAATGGTTATTCAAATTGGTTATATGTGTGGTATGTGTGGTATATGGTCATTCACTAAGCTTATATTGCTTACACTCCTATAATGTTATGTTTCATGTAAGCCTATCGTTTGGAGTTCACTGCCAAGTTATGACCTTAAAATGAGGGAAATGATGGATATCTAATATGGGTTGAATATTAACAAGTTTTTTTTTGTAAATGTTAAACAAAGGAATATCATGTATGTAAAGTTGTGTAATGCTTGTAAGTTATATGTAAATTAAGTTATGTTTTCATCTAAACATTCCTTTGAATTGAAAAAAAATCTTATGCTATTTTTCTCGAGAGATTTAAAGTAAGGTATTTTTAAGGGAATTTATCTCTTAATAAAAGGATGATTTTTTATCTTAATTAACTCGGGGTACGAAAACTTGGTACGAGAGCATAATTATTAGGTTCTGGACAGGGTGTACGGGTCTAGATTGGCAGTGGACAATAGAAAGTGAGTTTGTTATGGGTCAAGCTTTTGACTAAAAATATTAATGTTGAACTGCTGCTATTGTATTTAAGTTATTTATATTGAAGTGAGTGATGGATCCACACGAGCAACATGATAGAGCAGAGGGTGATGCATTTTATGTACCTAATAGTTAGCAATTGACAGAGATATGTTAAAGTGGATGAACCAGAGGTGCAACAATAACCTATTGATGATGTGTAAGGAATATTACACACTATGGCACAACTAGTGGAGCAAGAGAGAGGTGGAGCACGTGGTGGAGATAGGGATAAATTGCATGAGAGGTTCATGAAGTTAAATCCTCCAGTATTTATTGGGACCACTGATCCGTTATTGGAATAGGGGTGAATTAGAAATATGGAAACAATATTCAAGGTGATGAAAGTGAGAGATGAACAAAAGGTTTTTTTAGCAACCTTTAGGTTAGAGGATGATGAAAAGTTATGGTGGGATGCTACAGAGAGGTTACTTACTACGATTGGGAGAGTGGTGCTAGAAAATCCTCCACCAATTACATAGGAGAGGTTTGTGAATGTATTCTTTGAAAAATATTTCCCAAGGCTTTACAGGAAGGAGAAAGTGGAAGAATTTTTCATGCTGAAATAAGGAAACTGAACGATCGCAGAGTATGAAAAATTATTTATGTCCTTTTCTGGATTGTTCTTGATGTGGTGAGGACAAAAGAAAATAAACGTGATCAGTTTCAAACTAGGTTAAATGTAGATATAAAAACATGGTTATTAATATGAAGATCACAGATTACGTGGACTTGGTGGACAAAGCTATGGTGTCAAAAAAGTCAATGAAAGAAATGCAAACTGGACATTCGAAGAAATCTAGACATGATAGTATAAAATCATATGGATGGGAGACGGGAAGTTTAACTCAAAGTGTAGCACGGGGAGTACCTAAGGGATAAGAATTTAAAATAGCAGACATGCACCTGGAAGATTTCAAGCTCGAAGTGGAAGGACTGGAATGAGTCTGTCAAAAAAATGCATTCGTGTTGGAATCGAGGGCCATGTTTTTTATAGATTTGGTGGTCAAGGGCATATGTCTCGGGAGTGTACAATAATTGAGACGATACCTTTATGTTTCCATTGTCATGAATCAGGTCACTAACGGAAGAATTTTCCCGTGATGGGAGCTACAACATCAGTTGGTAGTGTGGAAGTAGGAGGTAGGAGTTTTACAGAGAATGTACACAGGGGAGGTAGAGGAGGTATATCACAATGTAAAGGTCAAGGCAAAGTGTTTGCAGTGACGCAACAAGATGCACAAGATATGCATAACGTAGTGACATGTACACTTCCTATTTATGATAAAGATGCCTTCGTGTTGATAAATCCTAGTTCTACACATTCTTTTGTGTCTGTGTTTATCTTTTGCATCTTAATAAACCATTATCATCATTAGATTTTGGTTTAGAAATTATTACTCTAGTGAGGGGATTGGTTTTTATTGATAGGGTGTGTAAAAAGTGCATTGTGCGAGTAAGTGAAAAGGAGTTATTGGTTGACTTATTACGTCTTGATATGCGTGACTTTGATGTAATGCTTGTTATGGATTGGTTAGCCTCATATCATGTATGTTTAGAATGATTTAAAATGGAGGTAGTGTTTCGGTTACCGGGTGAACCGGGATTTAAATTTATTGGGGAATGAAATGCCACTCCAATATGTTTGAATTTTGCTACGAAGTTTTATGAACTGCTAATTAAAGGATGTGAGGGTTATCTTGCTCATATGGTGGAAACACGATAAAAGGATGGGAAACTATTAGATATACAAGTAGTTAATGAGTTTACAGATGCTTTCCAGAAGAACTTCCAGGGTTACCACTAGACCGTGAGGTAGTATTTTTTATTGAGTTGGTACCAGGCACTACAGTGATATTTGTTTCACCATATCATATGGTACTAGAAGAATTAAAAGAGATAACAATATAGTTGCCAGATATATTAGACCGTGATTTTATAAGGAATTGTGTATCACCGTGGGGAGACCCAGTGTTGTTTGTAAAGAAGAAGGATGGGACCATGAGATTGTGCATCGATTATCGTCATTTGAACAAAGTAACAATCCGTAATATATATCCACTACCCTACATTGATAACTTGTATGATCAGTTGAAAGGAGCCAAAATATTTTCCAAGATCGATCTCAGATCCGGGTATTATATCAGTTGAAAGTAAGAGACTATGACATTTCTAAAACTACTTTTCGTTCCAGGTATAGCAATTATGAATCTCTTGTCATGCCAATTGGGTTAACAAATGCACCATCCATATTCATTGTCTTGATGAACCGCATATTTCACCTATACTTGGATACTTTCTTTATTGTCTTCATTGATGATATTTTAATATATTCTCGTAGTAGGGAGGAGCATGAACACCATCTACTTATAATTTTACAGACCTTACGAGAGAAGCAGTTATATGCTAAATTTTCTAAATGTGAATTTTGGCTAGACATAGTTATATTTTTAGGGCATGTTATTTTCATTGATGGCATTTGTGTTGATCCCAAGATGGTGTAAGAAGTAATGAATTGGGAAAGACCAACTAGTGTGACAGAGGTATGTAGCTTTCTAGGATTAGCTAGATATTATAGGAGATTCATACCAAGGTTTTCTTTTATTGCATTTCTATTGAATAAGCTTACCAGAAAAGAGAACCGATTTATATGGAATGATGGTTATGAGAAAAGCTTTGAAATTTTAAAGGGTAAGTTAACATCATCTCCAGTATTGACTATTCTAATGGGTACAAAAGGGTTAGTTATTTATAGCGATGCCTCGTATCAAGG
Source organism: Sambucus nigra (assembly GCA_949130495.1). Classification (NCBI taxonomy): domain Eukaryota; kingdom Viridiplantae; phylum Streptophyta; class Magnoliopsida; order Dipsacales; family Adoxaceae; genus Sambucus; species Sambucus nigra. The sequence goes on from CASBWL010000256.1 coordinate 891,699, forward strand.
ACTCGGCTGTGTGTTAATTCAGCATGGGAAGGTAATTTATTTTGCTTCTCGATAGCCAAGTATACATGAACACAACTACCCTATACATGATCTTGAGTTGGCTGCAATAGTTTTTGCAATAAAGATTTGGAGGCATTACTTGTATGGTGTTAGTTGTGAAATTTTTACTGACCATCAAAGTTAGAAATACTTGTTTACTCAAAAAGACTTGAACTTAAGGCAAGGGAGGTGGATGGAACTTATAAAGGATTGTGAGTGTACAATACATCACCATCCGAGTAAGGCTAATGTTGTTGATGATGCTTTGAGTAGAAAATATCTAAGCAGAATATCTTATATTCATTGTATTCGAGTTGACCTAGTGAGAGAGTTAGCTTTAATGGGGGTGGAATTAACTTTAAATGAGTCTTGTGGAATACTAGCACAATTAAATGTTAGACCTACACTAACAGATTGGATAAGACAAGCACAAGCAGGAGATATAAAATTGGATAAAGTTAGAGACAATATGAAAAAGGGTAAAGCAAATGGATTTTTTATTCGTAATGATGACATTATTATGTACGATAACCGTTTGTGTGTACCTAATGTGCCAAATTTGAGGAGAATAATTTTAGACGATGCACATTGTTCTTCATATGCTATGCATCTAGGAAGAATAAAACTTTATAGATATTTGAAAAAAAAATTATTGGTGGCCAGGAATGAAACATGACATTGCAGATTTTGTTGCTATATGTATAGCTTCCCAACAGGTAAAGGAGGAGCATTAGAAGACAAGTTATTTACTACAATCCTTACCTATTCCTGAGTGAAAATGGGAGCATGTTACTACGTATTTCGTTATAGGTTTACAACGAGGGTTGGATTCTTTTTGGGTTGTCGTTGATTGATTGACTAAGTCTGCACATTTTCTTCTTGTTAAAACTACTTACTCCTTGGATAGATATGCCAAAATATATGTGTATGAGATTGTTAGATTGCATGGTGCAACTGTTTCTATTATTTGTAATCGAGATCCTAAGTTTTCTTCTCACTTTTAGCTTAGTTTATAACAAGCTTTGGGGACTAAATTGAAATTTAGTACCTCTTTTCATCCTCAAACTAATGGGCAGTCAGAAAGAATGATCCAGACACTCGAAGACATGTTACGAATATGTGTATTAGAGTTCAAAAGAAGTTGTGATGAACACTTATCACAAATAGAGTTTGCTTATAATAACAGTTATCATTCAGTATTGAGATGGCTCCTTATGAAGCTTTGTATGGGAGATAGTGCAGGACTCCAGTGTGTTGGACTGAAGTAGGAGAATAAAAACTACTTGGTTCAGAAATTGTGCAGCAGACTATAGAGAAGATAAGTCTTATTCATAATCATTTAAAGGTGGCACAAAGTAGATGTAAAAGCTATGCAGATAATTGAAGGAAAAAATTGAAATTTGAGGAAGGTGATCAAGTATTCCTACGTGTTTCTCATTGGAGAGGGGTTATAAGATTTGGGAAAAAGGGAAAATTAAGTCCTAGGTACATTGGCCCTAATGAAATAGTTAAATAGGTTGGAGCTCTAGCTTTTAAATTGGCATTAGCACCAGAATTATACCAGATCCATGATGTTTTCCATATATTGATATTACGTAAGTATGTACCAGATCCTTCACATGTGTTTACTTCACAACCGATAGAGATTCAAAATGACTTCACCTAGGTGGAGGAACCAATTGCTATTTTAGATCGAAAAGAGCAGGTTTTATGTAATAAAACCATTCCATTAGTTAAGGTAATATGGAGAAGTTAGAATGTCGAGTATGCCACCTGGGAAGGAGAGGATAACATGAAGAAGAAATATCCTCATTTGTTTGGTAAGTTTCTTATGCGTTAAAATTTGAGGATGAAATTTTTATAAGATAGGTAGAATTATAATGCCCTAAAACATGATTAGGAATTTTAATTACATTATTAAGTATAAGATATGAGTTAGATGTTTGATATGCCCAATATGTACCCAACAGCTCAGAGATACCAACCTCGGCCAGGGAGATGGCCGAGGTTAGAAGGGCCCCAGATTGGAGACCAGTGGTGTCGTCCTAAGCAAGGTCAACCATGGCCGACGTTACTAGTTGCCTCAAAGCCAAGCAACAGCTGAGGTCCTCATGGTTCATGCAAATAGTAATCCATCAGGTCGGCTGAAGCCAACATCATGCCTACATCATACATCAACCTTGGCTGGGTGTAAGCAGAGAAAGCAGAGACTACACAATCATCATAATCAGCCTCGGTTGGGAATCAGTCGACGTTCCTGCTACTCCACCGTCACCTCAGCCCAGGTCGACATTACAACTCCACCTTCCTTACCTCGGCTCTCCCACTATGCCAGGGTCATCGCGGATAACCTCTGATTGAGCAGTTGCCAAACTTCACCAACCACGTACTCTTCTAGGCCGAGGTTGGTATCACTAGAGGATAGAGGAGCTTCTACACGTTCTTGTATAACTTGGAACACGTGGAGAAATCTGTTATAACTGAATTATTCCCTCCACGTGAGGGAATATTGAGGTCATTATTACTTAGTTGAGATCAGCCAGGTGTCACTCTCATATTGGCTCGATGTTCATGCACATGCTCATTGTATGCTTGAGGGGAACATTACACCCCCAAGTACTATATATAGAGGTCATCTTCTACCTTGTAAAGGAATCCAAAATTATAACCCTAGTTGAAACTCTGTCATTTTACACAGTAGAGAGAGAAATCTTGAGAGATTGTATCCATGGCCATTAGTGCCTTCATCCAGTGATATTACTCACACACACTCACAGTGGATGTAGGCCAGATTGGCTGAACCACTTATATTCAAGTGTTCATCCTCTTCTTCTCATCTCCTTCTACATATATACATATATTCTCCCTTGCTGCCATTATTATCACTTGCTTGAGCTTGTCAACACCTTATCTGGTAGTGTTGTTTCTTGCATCATCATTTTGGCGCCGTCTGTGGGAACGAGAAGCTGTCTCTTCCCATTTTTTTTGCATAACCTCACCGGAGACTCTGGTGGTGAACCAGGCCTCACCCTTTGTGTGGAGATGTTTCACCATTGAAAGAGGTCCATTAAGGTACAAATCTCATTTACTCTACAAGCTCTTGGGTGTTAACACATGACACTGGAATTACCGCCACCTCTTCCACCGCCTGGTGCTGGAGGGCCTAGTTCTAGCCAGGCACCGCCTCAGTTTGAAATGGCGGAAGTGGCAGCAGCCTTGAGGTTTTTAGCGGCAACGCAACAAGCAATAAAGGAGCAGTTTGCCCAACTCAGTAAAAATATGATGAGACCGCCTGGGGTCTCACCGGAGATAATTACTCCTAGGAGACCACCCCAGGCACCGCGAAAAGACCAACCTACGCCTCAGCGGAGGAGGGAAGTTGTTGACCCTATACGTTTGCGTCTGGGGAGGCAAGGACACCCTTGCCCTGAAAATAGGTATGATGATTTGGAGGCAGAAGATGCTCCAGAAGATTATTGGAAGCTGTGTGAGGTCTCAAATAACACAGTACGTCCTACCCAGCAGTGTCGAGGTTATGGGGACAGAAGAGGTGAAGAAGCCCCACAAAGAGGGTCAGCTTTCGATCGACTAAGCAGAGGGTCGGCCTTTGAAAGGCTCGGCCCAGTAAACGACCTGCGACAGAGGTTATCCCGGTCAAAAAGTGTAGACGGCTCACAAAGGGGGTCAACCTAACACAGGATGAGGTAGGGACTAGGAAGAGGTCAACAGTCGACATTGTGCTGCGGCTGGAGAACCCTCACTCCACCCCTTGGAGGTGGCTAGGGACATCCTCGTCCAGGATGACTTTGCAAGACCATGGAATGACTCCATCTAACGTCTTGAGGACAATATAGGAGACCTCATCAAAATCCGAAACCCACTGCAAAGAGGTTTCTCAGAAGGCTCTCCATTCATGGCTAAGATAGTGAGCTTCCCAACCCCTACCAAGTTCAAGCCACCTACGGTGTCTCCTAAGTATGACGGTACCACCAACCCTGTACATCATATTGAGATGTACCAGTTTGCGGTGGACATTTACTCAATACCAGATGAGATTAAATGTCGATCCTTCTCTGGGACTTTGACGGGAGCTGCACACATCTGGTTTACCTCTCTCCCGAATAACTCAATAGAGAACTTTAAGGGTTTAACTGAACGGTTCATTCACAACTTCTGCTTTGGGGTAAGACCTCAAAAGAAGACCACCCATCTGTTGTATGTCAAGCAAGGAAAGAACAAGAACATAAGGGACTACATTGCTAGATTCAACAAAGAAAAACTCGAGGTTGAAGATTACGAAGAGAATATAGCAATGACCGCCCTCATAGGTAGTCTACAGAAAGGGAAGTTGTTGTGGAAACTTGTGAAAGACCCTCCCAAGTCTATGGCAGAACTATTGGCAACTGCAGGCAGGGTCATGAACACTGAAGAGGCCATGGCAGCAAAATACGAGGATGATAATGGCGATAGCAGCGGGAAGTTCCAAAGAAAGAAGAATGAAAAGAAGAGGTCAGTTGACGATAAGTTTGCACACTATACCCCTCTAACTGTGAGCTGCGAACACATCCTCAATGAGATCAAGAATGATCGGTCACTGAGATGGACAGAGAAGCTAAAGGCTCCTCCATATAAGAGGAACAAGAACTTGTAGTGCGAATTCCACCAAGACCATGGCCATGTTACAGATAAGTGCATCGCCTTGAAAGATGAGATCGAGAAGATGTTGAAATTAGGAAAGTTGAGGAAGTATGTTGATGGCAAGGCCCCTAAAAGGGGAAGAGATGACCCTAAAAAGAAGAGAAACGACGGATGTCATGACGATACTCCAGCAAGAAGAGAGATGACTTGGAGGGTGACGATGAGGATGATCCAGACCTCCCACCAAAAGATGATAATGCCCCGGTGAAGAGGGTAAGTATGATCTCCTTTGGTGTTAACACCATATATGGAGGACTCGCAGGGGTGGTTTCGAAGTGGCTGACCAAAAAGCTCATGTGGCAGAGGCCAAGTCAGTGACCAAGCCAGAAGTTATAAATCTGACCTCTTTCAAAACCAAGCAGAAGGGAAAAAAGGTGGATATGGACAATCTTATAGTTGGGTTCTCCCGACTCAACTTCAAAGGCATCCTAGCTCCACATGATGACCCTTTAGTAATCACAACAAGGGTGCATGGATGCGAGGTACAGAGAATCCTCGTAGATGAAGGAAGTTCAGCAGATGTGATGTTCTGGCCTTGCTTCAAAATCCTTGGCCTTAGTAGAGCTAGGTTGGTACCCTATCATCATCTGTTAATGGGCTTCAGCGGTGAAAAAGTACACCAGTTGGGCATGTATGAGATGGACGTGCGAATAGCCGATGAGTGGCCTAAGAGGTTGACCCGGAAGATCAATTTTTTTATTATGGACGAAAAAGTCTTCTCGGCCTACAACCTCATCATAGGAAGAGTGGCCCTTAAGGAGTTTGAGGTCGTTCCATTGACATTCCACCCAATGCTAAAATTCTCGACCCCCTATGGGGTAGGGGAAGTGCAGGGTGACGAGACCATAGCATGTGAATGCTACTTCAACTCAGCTGAAGAGAGAGAGGCCCATAAGAGAGAAACTACTACATATAACATTGATACACTTAACCCCAGAGATGAAACGAAGTTGAAGAAAGAAGAGAACGCGGAAGAGGTAGAATCCATCGTCCTCAATTAGGAAGAACCGAAAAAAATCGTCCAGGTCGACAAAGCCTTAAAAGCGAAGATCAAGGAAGAGCTAATAAGTTTCTTGAAGAAGAGGCAGAGTGTATTCGCTTGGAGCCATGCGGACATGCCTGGCATCGACCCTGATGTTATGTGCCATAAACTCAACATGACTAAGGATGCTAAGCCAATTAAACAAAGACGGAGAGTTTACTCTAGGGAAAAGTACGATGTCATCCGGGAATAAATAAGAAAGTTGGAAGAGGCCCAGTTTATAAGGGAAGTCATATATCCAGAGTGGTTATCAAATGCAGTCATTGTGTCCAAAGCCAATGGAAAATGGAGGATGTGCGTAGACTTTACCGACCTGAACAAGTCTTGCCCAAAAGATAGTTATCCCTTACCTCGGATCGACCAAATGGTAGATGCCACTGCAGGTCATGAGCTCATGAGCTTCATGGATGCATATTCAGGCTACAACCAGATCTTCATGGATGTCGAAGACTCAGAGAAGACACCCTTCATCACGGATATTGCTATAAGGTTATGCCCTTAGGATTGAAAAATGTATGGGCAACGTATCAACGTCTTATGAATAAGATGTTTGAGGCTCAAATAGGTCATACTATGGAGGTGTACCTAGACGATATGTTGAGGAAGAGCTTAAAGGCCTGCACTCACATGGCAGACCTAGAAAAGACCTTCATTACCATAGACTTGTACAGAATGAAACTCAACCCTGCGAAGTGTGTCTTCGAGATAGGTGTTGGGAGGTTCCTTGGATTCATTGTCAATCAGAGAGGAATAGAGGCAAACCCTGAGAAAATTAAGGCTTTGCTTGACATGAAGACGCCAAGGAGTATCAAGGACATTCAGAGGCTCACTGGAAGAATAGCTGCACTCAATAGATTTATTTCTAGAGCGACGGACAAGTGTCTTCCGTTCTTTAAGGTTCTTAGAAAGGCCTTCGAGTGGGATAAAGAATGTGATGAGGACTTTAATCAACTCAAGTCCTACCTCGAGTATCCCTTGCTCTTATCTCGGCCCATAGTGGGAGAGAAGTTGTATATTTACCTAGCAGTCTCTAAATAAGCTATAAGTGCAGCCATAGTACGAGAAGTCATTGGGGTTCAAAGGCCGATATACTTCAACAGTAAGAACCTTCAAGGGTCTGAACATTATTATCCTCGGATGGAAAAGTTAGCCTATGCCTTGATACATGCTTCTAGGAAGATGAAACCCAACTTTCAAGCCCATTCTATGGTCATCCTCACTGACTCCACACTAAGACAGATCCTCCATAAACTCAAAAAGTTGGGTAGATTGATGACATGGGCTATTGAGTTGGGGGAGTATGACCTTACTTATCAACCCAGGGTGGCCATTAAAGGGAAAGCACTTGCAGATTTTTTTACTGAGTTCATATGGGAAGAGACTGAGGTTGAGAATAACTTAGAGGCTGCAGAGAGATCAAACAGCAACGTCTTCCAACACCCAGAAGAGGTTGCATCCAATAGAGACAAAAATGGAATAGCCGAGAATGAGGAAGATCGGTACCTCTTCAAGCAAGGAATCATATTAGAGGGAGGCTTCTCGTCAGATAAAGACATCTGGAACCTCTTTATTGATGGGTCTTCTTACGAAAGTGGAAGCGGGGCGAGGTTCATACTCTCAGCCCCGGATGGCACCAACATTGAATACGCCCTAAGGTTTAACTTCAAGTCATAAAACAACGAGTCAGAATATGAGGCCATGACAGCAGGTCTCTCCTTGGCAAAGACCATTAGGATAAAATGACTCCTGCTTCACAGTAACTCAAGGTTGGTTGTTAACCTAGTGTTGGGGGTTTATGAGGCCAAGGATGAAAGGATGGCCAAATACCTGAAGAGGGTAAGAGTGATATTAGAAGGTTTCAAAGAGGTAAAGATGAAGAGAATATCTTAAGAAAATAATATCCACGCAGACGCACTAGCAAGGTTGTCTTCAGCAATAAGGACATACATATCATAAGGACAGTTCCAATCGAGATCTTGTCCAAGGCGACCATTGAAGAAGAATGGGTTAGTAACCCTTGCCTCAATTTTAACTTAGGGGACTCATAGATGGATCCCCTTATCAGATATATCAGAGAGGGAGAGCTGCCGAAATCAAAGCTAGAGAGAAGGAAACTAAGGTACAGAGATGCAAAGTTCTCAATAGTAGGAGACGTCCTATATAAGAAAGGATTTCTATTTCCTCTCCTCAGATGTGCCCATCCCACAGAAGTTATTTGTGTCTTAAAGGAGGTTCACGAGGGTTCTTGCTCCAGTCACATAGGAGGAAGACCTTTGTCCAAGAGGATTATCACGCAGGGATATTGGTGGCCGACCTTGGCTAAGGATGCTGCAACCTATGTGAAGAGGTGTGACAAATGCCAAAGATTCTCCACTACCCCCATCAACCTCATCATCCTATGACGTTAATAAGTTCTCCTTGGTCGTTCACAGTATGGGGAATCGACTTGGTGGGTCCCTTACCAAGATCAGCGGGAAACTACAGTTTTTTGATAGTTGCCATTGACTACTTCTCCAAATGGGTAGAGGCCGAGCCGATGATCACGATTACAGAGCAGAAGACCTTCCAATTTACATGGAAGAACATCATCTACAAATATAGTCTCCTAAACACCCTTATCTCGGACAATGGCACTCTGTTCAAGAATTCTTCCTTAGAAAAATACTACGAAAGAGTTGGGATAAAGAAATTTTTCTCTTCTCCTGGCCGACCTCAGGCAAACGGTCAGACCGAAGTCACCAACAGAACTATCCTCAATGGGATTAAGAAGAGGTTAGAAGAAGCTAAGGGAAGATGGACTGAAGAGGTTTATGTTGTGTTATGGGCCTACAGAACAATGGCTAGGACACCAACGGTGGAAACCCCATTTATGTTAGCACACGACTTAGAGGCCGTCATACCAACCGAAGTAGGACTCCTTACTCATAGGGTTCAGACTTATGATCCTGAGAGGAATGGGGAGGAGAGAAAACTTAACCTAGATCTGATCAAAGAGAGAACGGAAGATGAAGAGATCAGACAGGCAGCTTATTAGCAGAGAACAACAAAGTTCTACGATCAAAGGGTAAAATCAAGACCCATAACCATCGGAGACCTCGTGATGAAGAAGATGTTACAGAAGGCAAATAAGCTCCACCCAAATTGGCATGGACCTTACAAGGTAATAGAGGAGGTTGTACCCGGGACCTACAGGCTTGAAAACCTTGAAGGGGAACCTTTCTGTAATCCTTGGAATGTTGATCATCTAAAAAAGTATTACATATGATGTTGCAAAATTGTCAATTAAAATGTATCATCTTATGAAGAGATTATTAATGAGAAGATCAGTTTCTGTGTCAACTCTTGGTTTATTATGCTCTAATGGTAGAATTTATGAGGATAACACCTCAGTTGATGACCCCAGACCTTAACCATAATAATCTGGTGACAGGGTCTGAGGTAAGACATCACACTTGGATGACCTCAGACCTTAGACATCATTAATTTGGTGAATATTTTATGGGAGTAACATCTTAGTTGATGACTTCAGACCTTAAACATCATAATTTGTGACAAGGTCTGAGGTAAGACATCACACTTGGATGACCTCAGACCTTAGACATCATTAATTTGGTAAATATTTTATGGGGGTAACATCTTAGTTGATGACCTCAGACCTTAAACATCATAACTTGGTGATAGGGTCTGAGGTAAGACATCATACTTAGATGATCTCAGACCTTAGATGATGTTATAAGGCACACAAAGACACCATTATATTGAGACTTCAGGCCTTATCACAAACACATTGCATGACATATAACACCATTCAAAGAACATTCAGCAACTAAAGAAATAAATACCTCTTTAGAGGTTGATGTAGCATAAAGATAAGAATCGCAAGCCATAAGGTAACATAATTTGTCATCAGAGGTTACAGATTGAATCAAAAATTAAAAATTACAAAAGCTTCACAAAGTGGAATCATGTGTCTGCAGTCTCAGGGTTAGTTTCCATGGCCCCATCTCCCTGGCCGAGGTTTGTCACCTCTACCCCATCATCCTGAGGACCAACCTCTTCAGTCCTGGTATCCTTTTGAGGAGAAGTATTAGTAGGGACGGTGCCTCCTTCCTCCTCGACCTCTTGTAAGACCTGAGCAAATTGAGGATCGGTGTATCCTAGACCAATGAAGTCAAAGGCTGCAAGGCTCCCTGATTCTTTCTCCTTCATTGCAGCCCATTTTGCCAGTGGCCTTAACACCCCTTTCGAGGTAGTCGAAGCCGAAGCTGACAAATTCATCAGAGACCTTGTAGTCCTCTAAGATCTTCTCAGAGGCATCATCCAAGGCAACGTTCACAGCGACATCAACCTTGTGTTGAAGAGAGTCAGCCTGAGTCTTCAGGGCAGAGCTATGATCCTTCTTCAGCTTGTCCATGTCCTTTTCCAGTCGCTTCACGCTAGCCTCATACTTCTCCAAGGAAGCCTTAAGGCACTCCACTTTAGCGTTTAGAACATCCTCGGTCTTTTTGGCCTCTTTTCCCTTCTCAACCAGAGGAAGTTTCCTCAGTGTCCAGTCAACAAAATGGTGCATGGTGAGGAGACCCTGCAAAACTCATACAGAGATGTCAGTTCCAGATTTGGTATGATTTAAAGATGAGGTTACACTTGTTCGAATAAAGGCAAAAAGTCTTACTTAGATAGATCAATGAAGGGCAAACTCGGCCAGCAGAGGCCTGTCCAGAGAGTGGCAGAAGTGTTTGTCAGAATCGATCATAATTGAGCCGATAACGTCCAAGGCCTTCGAAATCTGGCCAATAAGAGTGTCGCCAATCTTTAGTTGCTCCATATGAGTAATTAACGCATCCTTAGAGGATATGGGGATGGTACGATCCACCTGTTGAGTTTTCTTCTTCTGCCTCTGATCTTCAGGGGCAGGGGCAGCAGATCTCCTCTTCTCGTAGGCCTCAACCCTTGAAGTTGTTGGAGGAGGAGGGAGCGCAGTTAGACATGCTTTCTTTATGAGTTTGGTAAGATTGGGAGCTTCCATCTCCCAAAGGTCATCAGAAATTCCTTTGGGACGTTCTGCAAACAGAAAGGTCTGAGTTAGAAAATTAAAGACATAACAAAGTCAGAGGTATAACTTGTTGAAATAATAAAATAACTTACGGAGCTCGGTCAGAGGACTCCCCCCAAGGACAGTCTCAGAGAGGGCATTGTATATACTTACCCCGAGTGGGCTTTGTGCTTTTCGTCATTTGTGAATGTTATACACTATTCATTCCTCATTGAAAACGTTGAATTCGTCGATAATCTCACTATTCTTTAATTTGATCGTTCATTATTTGAGTTCATTCTTGAAATGTGCTACTTGAGCATGATTTTCAAAGATTGTTTTGACTCTAGAATTGCGTAAATTTTAGGAAATAATCATAGGCAGCCTTTATTATATCTCCCATATTATCCTTGACCTCACCTTATATATTTTCCCTAGTAAACCCCTTTGAGCCGAAATATAGCCTTTCATTATATTACCTAAAATCCCATAACCAACTCTACATTAGAGTTTTCAACCATATATATTACCGTCCTTACCTTTGTTTGGGATGTTGCTTGGGATTGAATGATATTATTGTAGTGTGGTTGAAATTTAGGCATATGAAAAGAGTGAGAATGGTGAAGAAAGTGTAGTGAAAAAGAGAAGTGAAAATCAAAAGAAAAGAAAATAAAACATGAGAAAAAGAAGAAAAGAAAAGAAAGAGAAAGTTTGTATATGTGTATATAGAGTTCAATAATCCTTGTTACTCTCCAATTATTATATTTAATGCTTGATTATGTAACTTGTTTTCCATTTTTGATATTGCCCGCATTCTTCCCATTATTCCTAGTTTTTATCCCGAACAACTTTGAATACGTACATATACATTTCATTTTGTACGCTAGCCTAGCCTACATTACAACCCTATCAAGTCTTAGGTGATCTTAGGGTGTATTTAATTCAAAAGTTTAAATAGTTTTGATAATTTGTGAAAATTCATTTCGTCTCTTTTAATGAGCGATATCTTTCATTGAGATTACATATTTTTATTTTTTATATAGCGTTCTTCATTTGTGACATGTGTGTGGCCTAGTTTCTATTTACATTTACTCTTTATGCCCGCATGCCCCATGTATTACCTCCCTGTTTCGAGTGAATTCATTTTATGAGTGTAATGCCCGTGAAGATTGAATACATACTTGCTTTAATGTTAATTATCCGATTTATTTAAGTTTTTGCCAAATCATACTAGGCATGTGATCTCCCCCCTACCACTTTTAAAGTTTCAATTCTATGAGGTGCATTCAACCTGTTAATAACAACGAACTTTCATTTGAAGTCGTTCAATATGCTAATAAAATGTTTGAAATCTTTTTCGTTGTTGTTGATTTTGTCGCATGTTGGGTTGGGCATATTTTGAGGAAACTATATGATGTTTGTGGGTTTCATCCTTGAAAACCCTCATGAGATCACACTCGTCCACTAGGGTAACCCAGACGTTTAATGGCTTATTGCATATACTAAATGCAATCGTTCGCCCGCGAAAGTTGCATTTATCTATTTTTCCTATTTTTTACTATCTCTTGTTTTTGGTTTACTTGTATTTATTTTTTCTTCTATTTCATTGCTAGGGACTAGCAATGTGTAAGTTAGGGGTGTGATATGACACAAATATTGCATATTTCACTCGTTAACTTGCATGTTATTAGCCTCCTCGGGTATATTAATCCCAATATTTATGCCCATTAACCAGACAACCTCGGATTTCTATATATATATATTATTTTCAGGGGTTAATTGAGATTTTGCATGTATTTCGATGCTTAGTATGAAGTTTGGACACATTCCGACGAAGTTCCGTACATAGACGCACGCGTAAGGGCAATTTAGTCATTTCACAGTTTGGACATCGGGTCAAACATCTACACTAAAGTTGTATCCCTCTGAGCGAGCATCGTGTGGCAGCAAATGGTGCACGATTCCGATTCCTAACGAAGAAGTTATGAAAATTTTAGCGAAAGAGAATTATAAAACAACTCAAAACAGGGGATGCAGTGGCCATAAGGATCGATCGATTCACCCTTCATCTTTTGGAAATCATGGATGACAGTAGGCTTTTACCTGTTTAGCCGATCGATCGACTGTTAGGGTCTATCGATCGACCCTACCTGATTTTCGGCACTTTTTATTTTTCATTTCTTTCTTCTTTATTTTTCTCCCAACTTACTATATAAGTGAGCCTTTGTTTTCCTTTGTAAATATCTTTCATTTTTAGATAGTTTGTAGGGTTTGTAAGAGAGGGGGATTTGGGTTTGGCTAATCTTTCCTAGGGTTTGCTCCATTAGAGTTGTGTAAGTTACTATTCATCTTCCTCTCCATTAATATAGTTGTTTTCCCTTAATTTCTTGCTTCGTTAATTATATTTACATGCTTAGTTAATTAGTTAATTTCTTTCTTTATTCTTTTCATAGTTAATTAGTGTAATTTAGTGTATTTCCATGTTTAGTCCTTAGATAAATAGGGTTTGGGCCGTGTGTCCACCATTGATGGGCGTCGAGCTCCGAAAATAAGGTTTTGTGTAAAATCAAATTTAATTGAAACCTCGCGTATTAAAATTGGAATATTATGCATTTAACTTTCTTTGTCACGCAACTTTAATGTTTAAAGCGATATTCCAAATTTAATCCGCGTATGACTATTTTTCGTTAAATGTTTAATCTCGCAGCTTTGGATTAAATTACTTATTGTGTGATGTTTATGATTAACTAAAAATGATCAATTAAATATTTTCGAACCGAAATTCTAATTATTAGTTGTTTAGCCCATGGCGGGTACGCAATCCCGACTCTCATTTTTATTAATATTGTTTAGCATTAACTCCTTCCTTTTTTCCTTTTTCACCATTTCCAACATAACACCTTTTCCATTTTTATTCTTGAACTAATAAATCGATTAAAATGTATATGACATTCCCTATGGATTGTCGATGCCCGACTTACCGTTATACTTGTATCACAAGTGCAGTCGTACTTTAAGTTTTTGTATTAACGCAGTGAAATGAATTCAACGATTAGCATTTTGACGTGACGCTACTTTTCACGCTTAATCAATTATAACGTTTTGATTTAACTAAATAAAATAAGATTAATTATATTTTCTAAACATAATTTCAAAATTATTGAATAGATTAAAAGGAGAAAAGTAGGAGAAACATTGGCGTACCCGATATTCGGTGCAAAGAGCTAGACGTGCATACAAGTAATATAGATAATAAACTACAAGGGAAGAATGAAAAATTTAATTTACTCTTTGTGCTCACAGGAATCTTATTACATCATCACTAATAGCCTCACATTATAGAATTAAAGGAGGATATAAGTAAAAAAAACTATATAATTTGATTGAATAGGGAAAAAATTGCGTGGTCGTGTAAGAACATTATCATTGTTTGTTGGTTTACCACCTTATATAAAAAAAAACTAAACTTTAACTATAGTCTTGAAGGTTATAGTGGCTAGTTAGTATCGAATCCACACAAAACATGCTTAGAATTCAATTGGTTTATTACTTCTTAAATAAGTTGTAAAATAATTTTTTATTTTCAAAGTGTTTTATACAACAATTACAACTAGAAAAATATATAACTGAAGTTAATAAAAAAGAAATAAATTGTACATTGAAGATGATTTTCCCCGACAAAAAATTACTTAGCACAAATGGTTACATGAAAAGAGAAGCATTTTCAAATGATGAATATTTTGGATAATGAATCAAATACTTAGAGTGTCACTCCCTAAATATTCACGAAAGTTTTAACATTACACCAAAACAATCATTATCATGGTCCTTTTAAACCTAAAAGTTTTGTCAAACCTAAGAGGTGACCAATGTGTTTTCACGGTCAAGGAATGTGACAATAAACAAATATTTTTTATCACGATTCTTGACCATGACAAAGGCTGGCCGAAAGATGTTTTTTCTCTTTTCGTGTAGTGTAAATTTGAGTTTGATATCAATAATATAGTTGAAATTACATCCAAAGATTTCAAATATAAAAGATACATGATATCATCTACTAATTTTCTACGGTACAATTCTAACACACATTCAATCCATCAAAATGTCCCAAAACCCATGGTAGGTTCCTAAATCTCAACCCAAATTTAATTAGCTACAAAGCATATTAAAGTTAATGATAACACGAGCAAGAGAGAAATGAAAACAAACTAATTAACTATACTGAGATATTTTAGGTTTACAAAGCTTGATAACTAAACTTGCACAACGATGGAGGAAGAAAGATGGATAGAGATAAAGATGTGTGTGTGTGTGTGTGTGTGTGTGTGTGTGTGTGTGTGTGTGTGTGTGTGTGTGTGTGTATAGAAAGAGAGAGATTCCAATTACAATTACAAACCCTAGAAGAGAGATTGGGAAACTCAAACAAAATGAAGTGGCCAAACAAAAAAAGAATACCTAAATTAAGAAAACAATTTTCTATTTATAATTAATTTAAAAGGAAAAAGAAAAATAAAGAAAAAAATAAAATATTATGGAAATTGGTATCAGACCTGTTAATCCATCGACAATTTTATCGATCCATCGATGCCGAAGATCGATCACTGAAATCACCAAACAATCGATGGGTCTGAACTTCAAAAGTTCTTCCTCTATTGCACCTTAGTGATCGATTAAGCAATTTTTTCGATCGATCGACGGATTTGGCCTTTAGCATATGTCTCATGGAATAGGGCATAACTCCCTCACAAGAAATCGGAATGATGCGCGGTTAGTGACCACGCGAAGATAATCAGATAAGATACAAAACCGTAAAATAAAAAAGTCCAAATTCAGAAGTATGAAATTAAAAAAATGCCCTTGTAGTTGCATCTTACTATGAAACTTTCCCGGAATGCATCGAACTTCACATTACGTATCCCCAATACATATAAAAGCTCAAATTAACATTGAACAACATGTAAAAATAAAAAAAGGAGGTTAACAAGTATAAGAGTTAAAAAATAGGAATTAACGAATACAATAATGCTATAATGTGCGAGAATAAAGGGTATTATATCCAATATTCATTACTAATCACAACCCCTAACTTACTTATTGATAGTTCCTAAAATAAACAAATTGAAAAGAGAAATAGTGAAATCCATTTTTGCGAGGAATACGAGTGTTGTCTCATTAGGATTTTTTAGGATGAAATTTGATGGTGTAGTCGTAAGTGACTTCAGACCCACAGGTGCTCCTCTCTAGACCTCATACGCTAAGAGAAGAGGTCTTTCAAAGTATTGGACAATGGTTTAAAGTGGTTTGGACCTCAGATGAGGATCCTATGTCCACTGTCAAAGATGTTTGTACTATTTATTAGATCGCAAAAGAGTTAATGCAGTCTAAGAGACCTCTTGAGTTTTAGTTAATAGAGTCTAAGGTCTTGCAGACTTTGTAAACAATCCAAATGACCTTACGTAACACCCTGCCTAATTAAATACCGGATGATCAGTCCTTTATTAAATTAAAATCAAGGTGAACGGTTGGTTCATTCTTAGCATCAATGTCGCAAAATAAAATTTCCAATTTAAACACCCCAAATAATTAAGCTAAGTGTCAAAACAATTTAAAACCTTATTTCCATTTTTATTAAATTCCAATATAAAAACCTTTTTAATAAACAACAGTTTAAGAATCACATAAATACTAAGGATGGGAATTAACACACAAGAATTAAACCATCTAGATAAACCAAACCAAGTTTAAGAACTATAAATGAAATCATCGTGAGAAGAGTTAACTCCCAAAGAATACTGAATACTGGAACTATAAATAAACCTAAATCTCGAACAAATCCAAATGGAATTGGAAAACAAGAGACACATGCCCTAACTAAGAAGAAGTAAAACACGAACAGAATCAATGAATAGGTCGTCTAGGCAAGAGCCTGCAACTCCCACATAAGCTGCAGCACGTCAAATCCAAAGATCCTATGCATGACGCCCCTGTGGCTGGGCACCTGTAATACATACATACATACACACACACACACACACACACACACACACACATATATATATATATATATATATATATACAAGAGAGAAAATGAAAGGAAACGGGTCAGAGTGCGAGTGTAAAACAGTTTAAAAAATTAGTTTAGAAAGTATTTAAAATGCTTACCCGCTAATGTAACAACCATGTTAGTATACGACACTCTCTTGAGAATTCTCACCTCTCATCTAGTGTGCACGCCTACCGCACTTCTAAACCTCATAAGTCTATCTATATTATTCTCCATAAGGTTTTATCTCGAGAAGTATTAAGGTTATATTATTTAGTTCAGAGAGTCAACCTCTTCAAGATTTATTACGTTACTTAGAACACTTCGTAACGTTATAAAGTTACCAAACACTTATTATAAAGTGGGAGCATTTATTCATTATTTAACTACTTATACGCATAGTAGAAAGTTTCCATATATAATATATATATTTTAGTCACTCATAAAATATATTTACTATCGCCACCCCACATAAAATTTATGGTGTTGGCATACTCTGCTATCAAGTCCTCGTATCACTCGTACTAAGGGAAATACTAGTTGAGAATCACTCTCGAACTGTATTAACACAAAACACATAAAAATGGAGGCGAAGCATAGTTCCAAGTCACTAAGAGGTCAACACATACCATCACGTCTCTTAGGACCATATGACTATCATTCTAAGATATCTTGTATCAAGGATACTATCTTCTAGGGTACGAGTCAATATCCCCTATAAAGGTCCAATCGAGATAAGACTGTCCCGACGCAGAAACCTCCGTGATAGCAAGTAGCTCGGGTATGATTATACACAAATAAAGTATTAAATATATGCACAATCATACGACCATATATAGATATACATTTTCCAACTAGGTTCGCCCATGACCTATAATTATTATTAACCATACTTAGTACAATTTTAGCCAAATTCCTCGCATAAAGGATTCATCTCTTTTATTCTCAATTATACTCGTTGCGTACTTACTTCTCATCTCTCGAAGTATTCTCTCTTACTAAGTATATTTTCAGTAGGTATACTCTCTCTAACCTTCTGGTCTAAACCTTCCATAAATTTCTCAATTCTTTAGTGAATGCATGCAGAAGTTCCCATGTGTGACGAAACCCTCCGTTAACCCACAATTTCATTCCATATAAAATTTCACTCAACGGAATTTACTTAGACACTACTAGTCCTCTACATGACCCATTATACTATTTAAATGATATTCAAGGGTTCCTACATATTTTACACGGATTAAACAAGAAGGGGAAAATATTCAATTTTCCAGGAGGGGTCGATCGATCGAGGAAAGGGGTCGATCGATCGATCGATCAAGCAGTTATTCCAAATTCTGCCATTGTTAACCTACGGGTTTTCTTCTTCAACCTGAACTAAAACTCCATTAATGATTCCCAAACTCCCAAACAACATCTCTATTGGTCATATATACCAATATACATGATTTCCTACGTGAAACATGTACAAATTCATCAAAGGTATTGTATTCATGGGGTAAATTAACATAATTATCAAGAACCCTAATTTTTTTTTATAAAACTTTTATTCTTCTAATTCTTTTCCATATTTCTTATTTCTAAACCAATATAATTTTGTGGGTAATCCTCTACACATGTTGAGATGTCCAGAATATTTCTAATTCCTCTAAAACATATGATTTAAATTCTCTAAGTCATCAAATTATGAAACATGTGATTAACAATCCTAATCTAGCATGGATGAAACATTAACAAAAAGGGAAGCAAGATAGATACTTGCGTGGGATTCAAATTTTGGATTTGTTGATGATGAGGGTATGGCTGCATTCCTCATCTTACAATCTATGTTTTGGCGGTGGTGGTGGTGCAATCGAGTGAGTTCTTTGACTTGGATTGCTTTGAAAGCTTTCTACCGTCTTCTCTAATTGTCGCTCTTAAGTTCTGTGATTGTTAAACCTAAAAGATAACTTCTAATAGCTGATATATCTTAGGGAAATTCGTGGGTTTAATTACCCAAATATACCAAATATCTATAATACCCTCTCGGGATGCGAATTAGGCCTAAAAACGCCCCAAGACCCAAACTAAACTCCCGGGTATACTTTTCTGATTATATTAACCCTTCCGGATGCTATGGCACACTCGAAATGACCATACAGGCGACTTATAATTTTTTCACTTATTATAATAATAATTTAGTCCTGACACGACACATGCGCATCCCGACTTAATTTCTATAATTGTCATATTATTTCAATTATACATATTACTTTACCCATTAAGTAATTTTCAACATTCCCAATAATTACTAACTCTCATCATGCTAGTAAATATTTAAAATTAATTTTTGGATTAATATTAAATTACTATCTCAATTTAAATTCAATAAATCCCCAAATTTAAAAGCCATAAAAGTATGGGGTATTACATAATTCCCCCCTAATAACAGAATTTCGTCCCGAAATTCGAAAAATAAGGCATACCTGGTAAAAATAAATTAGGATATCTTTCGCGCATATCTGCCTCGCGCTCCCAAGTGAACTCCTCCACATTATGATGCTCCAACTGGACCCGTACAAGTGGAACTACCTTCGACCTCAATTTCCTCTCACTATGGTCTAGGATAACCATTGGTCTGTCCTCGTAAGAACTGTCGGGATATAAGTCGATCTCCTCTATCGCAATGTGAGTGTGGGACATATCATCCCGAAGATATCATCTCAACGACGAGATGTGGAACACATCGTGAATACGGTGCAAGTGCTCTGGCAATCCCAATCTATATGCCACCGGCCCAATCATCTCGTTAATGGAAAATAGTCCCACGTACCTCGGAGCCAATTTCCCTTTCTTCTTGAATCTCATTACTTCTGTCATAGGAGACACACGCAATAATAGTTGGTCCCCCACACTAAACTCTCAAAAGGATCGCTTTGCATCGACGTAGCTCTTCTGTTGATCCTGGGCTACCCAAATGCGACTACTATAAGCTTCATCCTAGCTAAAGTCTCCTGAATCACCTCTGGTCCGAGCAATTTGTTATCCCCCACCTCTAGCCAACAAGCGGGAGAATGATAAGGTCTGCCATACAATGCTTAAAATGGGGCCATGTCGATCGTGAACTGATAGGAGTTATTATAGGCGAACTCCACCCGTGCAAGATACGGCTCCCAACCTCCTCCAAAATCAAGGACACACATGCGTAGCATATCCTCCAGCATCTGATTGGTATGCTTTATCTGTCCATCCGTCTGTAGGTGATAAGCTGAACTAAATATCAACTCTATACCCATGGCCTCCTGAAAGCTCTCCCAGAAGTGTGACACAAAAATCTTGTCTATATCAGACACAATATCTAGGGGCACCCCATGTTGCCTAACAATATCGGCAATGAATAACTGTGCATATTGGCCCGTGGTGTAGTATGTCCGTACTGGCAAAAAATGAGCTATCTTGGTCAACCGATCAACAATCACCCATATGGAATCATGACCCCGCTGTGATGTAGGTAACCCAGTAATGAAGTCTATGGAGACACTCTCCCATTTCCACGTAGGAATCTCTAACGGCTGAAGTAACCCTGGCTGTCTTTGGTGGTCCACCTTTACCATCTGACAAGTAGAACATTTGGACACGAACTCAGCAATGTCCTTCTTCATCCCACTCCATCAGTACTGCCGCCTCATATCTTGGTACATCTTATCCCCTCCAGGATGTATCTCAAATCTGGATCTGTGCGACTGTGTCATAACTTCATGATGTAAGTATTCTCCCTCCGGGACAACTAATCTCCCATTAAATCTCAAACCCCCGTCATAACTCACTGAATAGTACTCAGTACCCTCAGCTAAGAGCCATATAATTTGCTCCTGGAAAAACGAATCCGTAGCTTGAGCCTGTATCACCCTCGTTACAATCTCGGGTGTGACTGATATAACAAATATAAAGGAATGGGCTACCGCATCCTGATAACCCCATTATTTCCACTTCGCTTTCCACACGTCCGCTACATCACCTACCGGTCTATGGCTTAATGCATCAGCAACAACTTTAGCCTTCCCCGAATGGTACTGTATCTCGATCTGGTAGTCTTTCACAAACTCCAGCCACCTGCTCTGATGCATGTTCAACTCTCGCTGAGTGAACAAGTATTGCAGTGACTCGTGGTCCGTGAACAAGCGAAACTTCTCCCCCAACAAGTAATGTCTCCAAATCCGTAATGCAAATACGACTGCTGCTTGCTCCAGGTCGTGGGTGGGGTAATTCCTTTTGTGAGGGTTAAGCTTACAGGAGGCAAAAGCTATAGCCCAGGCCTCCTGCTGAAGTATTCCCTCGAGTCCCTATAAAGAGGCGTCAGTGTACACCAGGTACTCTACTCCCGACTTGGGAAAAGCAATAACTGGCGCCGATGTCAACTTATCTTTCAGCTCATCGAAAGCCAATTGATAAGAATCATCCCATACATACAGTACTCCCTTGCAAGTTAGATTCGTCAATGGAACCTCTATCTTTGAAAAGACTTGGATAAACCTCCTGTAGTACTCGACTAACCCCAAGAAACTACGCACCTCTGTTGATGTCATGGGCTGTCCCCACTCCCTTACTGCCGACACTTTGCTCAGGTCAACCGATATCCCCAATTCTGACATAATATGCCCCAAAATTAACCTCCAGTAAATAAAATCCACACTTCTCATACTTAGCATACAGCTAATGCTCTCGTAGAGTCTGAAGAACCTGTCTCAAGTGCTCAACATGCTCCTCTTTAGTATGCGAATAAATCAGGATGTCATCTATGAAGATTATGACGAACTGATCCAAGAACTCTCTGAATACCCGGTTCATCAAATCCATAAATACGGGTGGAGCATTTTTTAGTCCAAGCGGCATGACTCTGAACTCATAGGACCCATATCTCATCAAGAAAGTAGTATTTCACACATCCTGCTTCCTAATCCGTAGCTGATGGTATCCCGATCTCAAATCTATCTTTGAAAAGAAGGTCGCTCCTCTCAGTTGGTCGAACAGGTCATCGATTCGAGGCAACGTATATTTATTTCGTATGTGACCTTGTTTAACTCCCAATAATCTACACACAACCTCAGTGAACCATCTTTTTTCTTCACAAATAACACGGGTGCTCCCCAAGGCGAGGTGCTCCTACGAATGAAGCCCCAGACTAACAACTGTTCTATCAGATCCCGTAACTCCCTTATCTCTGTAAGAGCCATACGGTATGGTGAACGTGCTATCGGCCGAGTGCCCGGCATCAAGTCTATGATGAAATCTATCTCTCGACTGGGGGGTAGGCACGGTATCTCCTTAAATATGTCTGAAAACTCATGAACGACTAGAATCGAATATAGGGGAATCATAATCTCCTTATAGGTATCCGCCTCTATGTAATAAAAATGGGTGGAAGATCCTCCCTCTGGGCGAGGCATCGCCGCCAAAAACATCTCCTTCTCTGGAATGGCAAAGATAATACTACTACTAAAACAATCTATCATGGCTCTGTAAGTGGCGAGCCAATCCATGCCAATAATGGCATCGTGCTCATGCATATCTAAAACTAGCTTGTCCGTAGGTAAAATCAAACTACCAATCTCTATACCTACACCCCAGAATATAAATAAAATTAAGGACCCATTCCCCAGTGGTGAGTTTACGCATGTCACTGTATTCTCTACCGTGTCTAATAACCCTAAGGCCCGTGCAAAATGAATAGCTATAAAATAATGTGATGCCCTAGTATCAAATAAAACTTGACCTATAGTTCCATTTATAGGAAACGTACCCTTAATTGTGGGTGGTGCCTGAGGTTCTGCTTCCTGGTAGATGTTATAGACACATCCATATTGTAATTTCCCCTACTGAACTAGAGTTGCTGGGATGGGTGGTAGGGCTGGCATCTGAGCTCATGCTAGGAGGGCGACGGGAAAGAGTGACCTCTATGGCTCATTACGGGCACCCTGCTGCTGTTGAGCCCTATACCCCTCTGGGCAATCCCGACGACTATGGATATTCTTGCCACACCCAAAACATCTGCACCTGAAGTTTCCTCCCCTCTGCCCCTGCTGACCACTACCCCACCACTGACCCTACTAAAAACACTGTTGGCCCTAATGGCCCTGCTGTTGAAGCTGTTGGCTCTGATGGCCATGCTGACTAGACTGGCCCTCCCTAAATCCCCTAAATCCTTGTCTGTAATCACTGGATCGAAATCGCTTGGCAGGGTCCCCCTGATGGGAACTCTGCTCACTATGATGAGTCTACCCTTGGGCTGCTGGTGCCCTACCAGTACTACTGCCCCCAGTCCATCCCTGCTGTCTGGATTCCCCTGCTCATTTACTCCCCTGCTAATGGAAGCGGTGATCCTGACAGTGCAGCAAAGCAGCGTTGAGTACGTCAGTGTAAGTACCCAACGATAGATTGCCTATGAGGTGCTGACGAATCCTCTAGGACAATCCATCTAAAAACAACAGTATCTTATTCTCCTCAGTGGGTGCCTCATCCGACACTATAGTGAGAAGTATGGTGAATTCCTCTTCGTACTCAGCAACGGTCAAACTCTACTGCTTTAGATTCAGTAGCCTCTGCCTCATCTCAGTCTGCACGACGGATGGGAAGTACTTGTGGTCAAACCGTGCCCAAAATGACTAAATTAATATGTTGTCCCTCTCCTCCAAGGTGGTGGTGGAATCCCACCACTACAAAGCGGACCCCACTAGCTTGAAGGAATCCAATAGCTATCTCTACACATCAGTGCACTAATACATACGCAGATGCCTCTGGATATCCTTCTTCCATTGGCTGGCGATCACTATGTCCGAGCTACCCGAGAACTCCAGGGGATGCGCCTTTTGAAAGGCATCCCTAACCCGATCTCATGCAGTAGGAAGTTGTGCTAGTACTGGCGCTACTTCCTAAACCTGTGGTGGATCTTACTGCACCACCGCTAGTGCGGCATTCACTGCCTGAGCAAAAATGGCGCCTACTTCAGTTGCATTCATCATTCCCTGAGTAGGAGATGTTGGCTGCTCGGGCTGGGTATTCCTGCCTCAGGGTGCATGTCTCGGAGGCATCTGAAATGAGAAGGAAGTTTATTAGTCTAAAGTTATAATCAAATCTCAAATAGTTGAAGATGTAAGCGTAAACACAAGAATAAAACAGTCCTAAAATAGGGATCTATATCAAAGATGCTAAGTTGGAAGTGAAAATAAGCCGTACAGATCCTAAAGGATGCTAGAACCTGATGCTCTCATACTACCTATGACACCCCGCTAATTAAATATCGGGTGATCAGTCCTTTATTAAATTAAATCAAGGTGAACGGTTGGTTCATTCTTAGCATCACTGTTGCAAAATAAAATTTCCAATTTAAACACCCTAAATAATTAAGCTAAGTTACAAAACAATTTAAAACCTTATTTCCATTTTTATTAAATTCCAATATAAAAATCTTTTTAAAAAACAACAGTTTAAGAATCACATAAATACTAAGGATGGCAATTAACACACAAGAATTAAACCATCTAGATAAACAAAACCAAGTTTAAGAACTATAAATGAAATCATCCTGACAAGGGTTAACTCCCAAAGAGTACTGAATACTGGAAATATAAATAAACATAAATCTATGACCAATCCAAACGGAATAGGAAAACGGGCGACACATGCCCTAACTAAGAAGAACTAAAACAAGAATAGAATCAATGAAGAGGTCATCTAGGTAAGATCCTGCAACTCCCACATATGCTGCAACACATCAAATCCAAAAATCATATGCATGATGCCCCTATGGCTGAGAACCTGTAATACACACACACACACACACATACACACACACACACACACACACACACACATATATATATATATATATATATATATATATATACAAGAGAGAAAATGATAGGAAACGAGTCAGAGCCCAAGTGTAAAACAGTTTAAAAAATTAGTTTAGCAAGTATTTAAAATGCTTACTAGCTAATATAACAACCATGTTAGTATACGACACTCTCTTGAGAATTCTCACCTCTCATCTAGTGTGCACACCTAGCGTACTTCTAAACCTCATAAATCTATCTATCTTATTCTCCATAAGGTTTTATCTCGAGAAGTAATAAGGTTATGATATTTAGTTCAGAGAAGTAATAACGTTACTTAGAACACTTCGTACCGTTATAAAGTTCCCGAACACTTATTATAAAGTTGGAGCATTTATTCACTACTTAACTACTTATACGTATAGTAGAAAGTTTCCATATATAAGTATATATATTTTAGTCACTCATATAATATATATACTATCGGTACCCACATAAAATCTATGGTGCTGGCATACTCTGCTATCAAGTCCCCGTATCACTCGTACTAAAGGAAATACTAGTTCGGAATCACTTTCGAACTGTATTAACATAAAACACATCCAAATGGATGTGAAGCATATTTCCAAGTCACTAAGAGGTCAGCACGTACCCTCACATCTCTTAGGACCATCTGACTATCATTCTCAGATAGCCTGTATCAAGGATACTATCTTTTAGGGTACGAGTCAATATCCCCCATAAAGGTCCAATCGAGATAAGACTGTCCCGACCCGAAAACCTCCATGATAGAAAGTATCTTGGGTATGATTATACATAGATATAGTATTTAATATATGCACAGTCACACGGCCATATATAGATATAAATTTTCCAGTTTCGTTCCCCACAACCCATAATTATTATTAACCGTATTTAGTACAATTTTACCCAAATACCTCGCATAAAGGATTCATCTCTTTTATTCTCAATTATACTCGTTGCGTACTTACTTATCATCTCTCGAAGTATTCTCTCTTACTAAGTATAGTTTCAGTAGGTATACTCTCTCTAACCTTATGGTCTAAACCTTCCACGAATTTCTCAATTCTTTCGTGAATGCACGCACAATTTCCCATGTGTAATGAAAGCCCCAGTTAACACACACTTTCATTACATATGAAATTTCACTCAACGGAATTTACTTAGACCCTACTCGTCCTCTACATGACCCATTATACTATTTAAATGATATTCGAGGGTTCCTATGTATTTTACACGGATTAAACAAGAAGGGGAAAAATATGCAGTTTTCCAGGAGGAAAGGGGTCGATCAATCGATGCTCTTGGTCGATCGATCGATCAAGCAGTTATTCCGAATTATTCCATTGTTAACCTACGGGTTTTTTTCTTCAACCTCAACCAAAACTGCATTAACGATTCCCAATTTCCCAAACAACATTTCTACTCGTCATATATACTTATATACATGATTTCCTACGTGAAACATGTACAAATTCATCAAACGTATTCTATTCTTCTAATTCTTTTCCAGATTTCTTGTTTCTAAACCAATATAATTTCGTGGGTAATCCTCTACATATGTTGAGATCCAGAATATTTCTAATTCCTCTAAAACATATGATTTGAATTCTCCAAGTCATCAAATTCTTCCCTGAAACATGTGATTAACAATCCTAATCTAGCATTGATGAAACATTAACTAAAAGGGAAGCAAGATAGGTACTTTCCTGGGATTCAAATGTCGGATTTGTTGATGATGAGGGTATGTTTGCGTTTCTCGTCTTACGATTTATGTTTTGGCGGTGGTGGTGGTGGTGCAATCGAGTGAGTTCTTGGCCTTGGATTGTTTGGAAAGCTTTCTACCTTCTACTTTAATGGCCGTTCTTAAGTTCTGTGATTGTTAACCCTAAAAGATAACTTCTAATAGTTGATATATCGTAGGGAAATTCGTGGGTTTAATTACCACAAAATACAAAATCTTTATAATACCCTCCCGGGATGCCAATTAGGCCTAAAAACGCCCCGAGACCCAAACTAAATCCTGGGGTATACTTTTCTGACTATCTCAACCCTTTTGGACACTATGTCGCACTCAAAATGACCATACGGGCGAATTATAATTTTTTTTCACTTATTATAATAATAATTTAATCCCGATATGACACAGGCGCGTCCCGACTTAATTTCCATAATTGTTATATTATTTCAATTATACATATTACTTTACCCATTAAGTAATATTCAACATTCCCAATAATTACTAACTCTCATCACGCTATTAAATATTTAAAATTAATTTCTGGATTAATATTAAATTAATATCTCAATTTAAATTTAATAAATCCCCAAATTTAAGAGCCATAAAAGTACAGGATTGACTTCTTTAACGGTTATTGAGTACTGATTTGGGTCTCAATAAGATAAACAAAGTATATAAAAATTGTAAATTATATGAATTACAAATATATGCGCTCAACAGTGGGTTGAGAGAATTTGGAACAAGGAGTGGGACACTTAAAATATTGAAACACTTGGTCCTCTCTAAGTCTAAATCCTTAAAGATATTAATTCTTATATTAATCGAGATTCATCTTTTTTGAACCTTTCATTAACCTTCATTTTATATGTAAGTTATAAGAGAGGGAATGAATGAGCTGTCACAATAGGGTTGGGGCGTCTCTAAGGTCTTGCGGTGTCAGCAAGGTGATGTTGTGTGGGATAAAGGATTCACATATGATGTAAGGTAGTTATTGATAGCATTAAATGCAGTTGGTAGATTTCGATGCATGTGGAGCGGAGTAGTGGCAGTAGGTGAAATAGTGTTTTTTTCCACCTACCCATCAAATTGATTGTAAAAGATCTATCGAACTAATTGCAAAAGCTCTATCGAAGGTCTTGGAGGCCTAAAATTATCATGGGGCTGTCATAAGTTAACCTTGAGGTGTTTTGCACTAATACACTCTTATATTAAGGATTAGGTGACCTTGAGAGGTCATTTTTCTTTAGTATGAGATCCATTCTAAGCGTTAGTCATCATGAAGCCCTGGTGTTGTGACCTCTCAGCTCGATTGAGGAGATGTGCTAGAACGAATGACCCTTATAGGAGGAAAAAGCCATGACTAATCTCTACTATTATAATATGACCTATATTTGAGAGTAATCTAGGTCTTGTGGAATAAGTAGAGATTTATCTGAGGTCAAAGGTAGGCCTTCAGGCCTTTGTTCTATCCTTAGGGTATTCGAGGAGTCAAAGAGTCTTTTAAACACCAAGTGTGGAATATGGTATCATCAGTATCTCCTTATTTCTTTTTGCAAGGATTAAAAGGGTTAACACTTAACCGTTGATGTAAGTTGGAAGTAAAGATGTAAATAACCAGTGAGATTTTTATAATAATTAGATTGCAATAGGAAGGAGCTCGTACGTGGTAGTGAACAAATGTTGAAAGCTGAAAGCATTGATATGATTGAAGGGATTGAGGCACCTAACCTTGGAGGCTGAAGGAGAAGGTACGCAAGTCCTTGGGGGATATAAAAGCCCTTGGGTTACGTTTAATTCTTCACTTCTCACTTCAGCCATCTCTACTCTCCCTAAAATTTTCTTGACCAAGCAACTTCTTATTCTAATAATGTCTATCAGAAACATTTACCCCTCAAAGGTATTGGACCCCAAACCCCTATCTGTCATTGGTCCTCAAATTTCTATGACTTGTTCTGTGGAGCTAAAGGTTGAGATATTTTCTCATCGCCCCTACTAGGTATGTTTCCCCTAGTATAATTATGATTATCTATGAGGGGGTCTACAATCCAAATTTTATAGGTGGGGCTCATTCTACCTCACGGATTATGGAGAAGGACCTGGTGGATATCCATACGAACTATAAAATTTTGACTCAGTCATTCTAAGGGTCATAAGGTCTAAAGAGAGGTATTTTTCAATGGTGGCTCAAAACATGTGTTTCAATGACTTATTCCTTCAGTATGGGTATATATTCCCATTGCCCTTGTCAGTGGTGAGTATTCTTAAATCAATTGGGATAGTCCCTTTGATCAATTGGTGGCCAACTCGTGGAGACCTTTAGTGGCCACAGTCTTGTCTTTTATGGAGTCAAACAAAGGCAAGCATGATGTTAACCAACCCAAACATTCAAGTTGTACATGGTTCAAGAGCATAAAAAGGCAAATAATGAGGGTATAAAGTTCTTATCCCCTAAGGACAATGTGATGGCCTTCGCGAAGAATAATTACAATGCCCCTAAAATTGGAATGAATTTTTTTTTATTGGGGAGCTTGGACCACTCCAAAACCTACTAAGACCATCAGTTTCCCTACCTTTTGGTTTACTCCTATGGTTGTGGTTAATTTTAAGACAACCTCTTAGAATTTTAGTCGACCTCTATTTAGAGTATTAACACTCTCCCAATATCTTGCAATGGTTTTTTAGCCCTCTTGGGAAGAATTTCACAGGATTGTTTATGCCCAGAAATTAGACTCTACTCCTTTTAAGAAACTTGTCATGACAAAGAGTCCCTTCAACTGTGGGCTATGACCTAAACCCAAGCCTCTGATGTTAGGATGAATCCCTGAGGTTTCCATAATCAAAGTTGGGGACACACTAGAATCATAGGCCTTTATTCTAGTGCCTCAAAAAGAAAGGCTACTGTTGAGATCTCAACTGGGTTCTCGAGTCCTCTAAGGGTAAAAAATACCAATATAAGGTTAGGTTTGACCTCTAAAGGTTCAAGGATACCTTACCTCTATCGATAAGCCTATTGTTCTTGAGTCCAATTATTCCCCTAGTAAGTAGATTTGCCTTTTCTTTTTTCTATTACTTTGTTCATTGGTTCTGTAGTAGCTAACTTTAATTTATTATTGATCTAGTAGATGATCGGGAAGATTGGAGGGTATTAATGAGGCTTATCCAGGGTCCTTTTATCGAGGCTATGGTAAAAAGGGGGAAGAGTTATAAGATGACCAAGTGCCTAAAGTTCAATAACTTGATAAATATTCCAGTTCCTAAGGTCAGGCTGGTGGAGTAGGCCATCCTAGGGTATATCCCTATTGAAAGCTCAATGTTGGAGTTTGTTATGCAAGTAGAATTGGGTACAGGTGGAACATTTTAGGAAACCCAGAGGGATCCTTCTATTCCAAGGGACGTACATACCTTAGTCTTATAAAAAGAAATCATGGAGAAGGTAGTTCCCCCTCAAGTGGATGGGGGATTGAAGAGTTCAACTGAAGTTACCACTAGGTCATAGGGTTCAGTTGTTGATGAGGGAATAACTTTTTACCCCTATGGTGGAGAGATATTTGAGGTAACCCTCAACTGAGGCAATGGAATCTTACGCCTCAACTATGGATGCCCTTCACTCATTGGCCAAGATGAACAACTCCGATAGGGTGGAAATGTTGAGGAGTAGATATATCCTTGCCAACGTAGAGGGGTTATTTCATTTGATGGGAAAGGTATCCCCGTACTTATCTAACTCTTTCCTTGGCTCTTTCCTTGTTCTCATATTCCTTTCTCATGGAGTATGAGAATCTAACAAAGGCCCTACTGGTGGACGCTCTTGATGCAAAAGAGAATGGCAAAGGGATATTGTGATGGAGGGAAGCTATGACATCACCCAAATGCACCTATACTGAATGATCAATGAGCAGAGGTTTCAGGGGGAGGCTCTCCAAAAAGAGAGGTATGCCTTAAAGGAATAAGTCATTTCCTTAGAAAAAGAGAAGCTCTTGAACAAATAGACTCTCAAAGATAGTGCATCTTTAGGGATTCTATATGAGATTCTTTAGCTAATGTTGAGGTGATATATGCCCTTGGTCAGATTAAGCTCAAGTTGACTACGAAGTCTTTCTAAAGATATAATATTAAGCTCCATAGTTTTCAAGATTAACTTCCTTAAGTTGGCGACGAAGTGGAGCTTTTTAGGTAATCAATCAGAGACCCATATACTGAGAAGGACCAGTTGACCTCCAAGGGTTAGAAATTACAAAAAACCCATGATGAGGCCCTAGTGAAGCATAAATATCTCCAGGGGAAGATCCACACTGCAGTGCATAAATAATTGGATGCCTATTTGGAATCTTAGGCCTTTAAGAAATATCTTTTGTAGAATTTTAGTTTTTATTTCATAGATTGCAAGGCCAAGGTCCAGACACAATTTCCTCTTGTGGACATATCAGGTATATTTATTGAAGCCCCTCAGTTGATTAAGATAGCTCAGATGGTGAAAGTAGTGATGGCGATAACACTGTTGAAGCCTCTACTTCCACGGTCTAGGAAGAACCTAAGGAAAAAGCCCTTGCCTCTCTGCCCTGATCAAGCCCTTCCAAAAGTGAAGCTTATGTGGATCCCAACAATCCCAAGCCTAAATAGGTTTTTAGTTAATTTTATTTTTTAAACTACTCGTTGTCTTTGGGTCATTTTTTGTAATTTTCATTTTCTATCTTTAATGAAAGAGTGGTTTCGAGATCATAGAACTTTGATTTTTCTTCAGTCTTTACTTCATGCTTTTTTTAATTTTTTCTTTGCTAAGGAATTTTTGCACTATCTGAGGTCTTCTAGTAGGTATCACACACCAAGATCCCTCCCCCCCCCCTCCCCCCCCCCCCAAAAAAAAAAAATACCTTAGTAAAGCAAAATGACTTGAGTTGCGAATTTACTGAAGTGGATATGAAGGTCCTAAGACTTGAAGCCATGGACTTGTGAAGTTTCTAGAGTAGGAACTAAGGTTCTGTATTGGGTCATTAGACCTCATAACCTTAGAATACCTCATACCTACATCTTTTCAGGACTAAAGGCCGAAATTTTTTGTACAAACACTTAGCCGCCAAAACATTTGGGGAATAAAAGCCAAAGATTAAAGTTTATAAGGGTCATTAGACCTATGATTTTAACATTTTAACTTGAAACTCATTCCACAAAGGGTATGGAACCTTATAAACATGTTTTGATAAGGTTGAAGGTCTTGGGATAGGAAGACTAGTTTTGTTAAGGATTTTGGGACCTTAGAACTTATAAATTTCTCCAACACAATGTCCCCCCCCCCCCCCCCCGGTGTGGGTCCTGAGACATCTGGTTTTTGGAAACTTGGTTTTGAAATCCTTATGAGGGTCATAGGACCTTCAAATTTAGAATATTGAAATTTTAAGTCCTTATAAGGGTCGTAAGACCTCCAAACCTATAAGTTCTAAAACCTGAAGTCCCACGAGGGTTTATAGACCTCTGAATATACGTAAATTTTTAATTTGAAATCCTTCTAAGTGTCATAAGACCTTTAGATTTAGAAATTTTGGAAATTTAAAGTCCTTATAAGGGTCATTAAAACTCTGGACTAGAAATACTAAGACCTGAAGTCCCACGAAGGGTCATAGACCCTAAAATTTAGGTAAATTTTTTAATCTGAAATCCTTCAAAGGGTCACAAGACCTCTGAATTAAGAAAATTTAAAATTTGAAGTCCTCCAGACTTACAAATACTAAAACATAAAGTCCCACAAAGGGTCATAGACATCTGAACTTAGGTAAATTTCAAATTT
The DNA here is from genome assembly GCA_949130495.1 of Sambucus nigra. Classification (NCBI taxonomy): domain Eukaryota; kingdom Viridiplantae; phylum Streptophyta; class Magnoliopsida; order Dipsacales; family Adoxaceae; genus Sambucus; species Sambucus nigra. The sequence goes on from CASBWL010000256.1 coordinate 923,908, forward strand.
GAAATCCTTATAAGAGTTATAAGAGTTATAAGACTTATAAATTTAGGAAATTTAAAATCTGAAGTCCTTATAAGGTTCATAAGACCTCCGAACTTAGGAATCTTGAATTTGAAGTCCCACAAAGGGTCATAGACCTCTGAACTTAGGTTAATTTTTAAATCTAAAATCCTTCAAAAGGTGATAAGACCTCCGAATTTTGAAAAAATGAAATCTGAAGTCCTTATAAGGGTCATAACACCTCTGGAGTTAGAAATCCTACAACTTGAAGTCACATAAAGGGTCATAGACCTCGGAACTTATGTAAATTTGTAAATCTGAAATCCTTATAAGGGTTATAATACCTCCGGATTTAGAAAATTTAAAATATGACGTCCTTATAAGGGACATAAGACATCCAGACTTAGGAATATTTCACTTAAAGTCCCACGAAGGGCCATAGACGTCTAAACTTGGGTAAATTTTCAAATCTAAAATCATTTTAATGGTCATAAGACATACGGATTTAGAAAATTTGATGCATAAAGTCCTTATAAAGGTCATAAGACCTCCGAACTTAGAACACCTGAAACTTGAAGTCTCACGAAGGGTCATAGTCCTCTCAACATAGGGAAATTTTTTAATCTGAAATCCTTCTAAGGGACATAAGACCTCTGGATTTAGAAATTTTAAAATCTGAAGTCCTTATAAAGGTAAAACCTCCGGACTTAAAAATCCTAAAACCTGAAGTCCCACGAAGGGTCATATACCTCTGAACTTATGCAAATTTTTGAATTTAAAATCTTTCTAGGGGTCATTAGACCTTTGGATTTAAAATGTTAAAGTCCTTATAAGGGTCATAAGACCTCCCGATATAGAACTCCTGAAATCTAAAGTCCCGTGAAGGGTCAATGACATTTGAACAAAGGTAAATTTTTAAATCTAGAATCCTTCTAAGGGTCATTAGACCTTTAGATTTAGAAATTTTTAAATATGAAGTCCTTATAAGAGTCGTAAGACATTCGAGCTTAGAATTACTGAATATTGAAGCCTAGGAAGGGTTATATAAATTCAAACTTAGGTAAATTTTTTAATCTAAAATCCTTTAAAGGGTCATAAGACCTATGGCTTTAAATTTTTTGGAATCTGAAGTCCTTATAAGGGTCATAAGACCTAAGAACCTATAAATCTTGATGGTTATGTCGGGCTAAAAAAGCCTATAAACATTTGAACCATTGGGCTTTGTACCTTTATTTGTCAAACTTGGACTTTTTCAGAAATTTTTTACATTCAAATGATTAAATCCCTGTGGCCATCCTGAGGGGGGATGGGGGTTCCGATTGGTAGGATCATGGACCTACCTATTGGCATATCCCTTCAGGCACACTGCCGATAGGAATGGTCCTAAGGGTGTCATTCGATAGTCTGGGACATGTTTTATTTTAAAAATGGTCATAAAATGCGAACCATAAGTTAGAATCGTGCAGGGGCAAACCATTGGAAAGGATATTCAGATCCTTTTAAGAATCCATTGAGCCACTTCCATGTCCGGGAGTTGATCGAGGTCAAACGAGTCTCGAAAGAGCCCATTAGTCACTAGACAAGAAATATTTAGAAGAAAATGGATTTCTTCCAAACTGTAAGACCAATTTATGCACGGGATGGACCGTTAGAAAGGTTATCCAATGCCCTTTGAGATTTGATTTAGCTTCGTTCAGTTCGGAGAGTTGACTAAGGTCAAATGGGGCCCGAAAGTGCCTAAAGACCTTTTGGGCTAAAAAATGAGTATTGGAAATGGGATTAAAATCCTTCGAACATTAATTGAGAGTTTATAAAGATGGAGAGTTGATTGGGGTCAAACGGGACTCGGGAGTGTCCAATGGCCTCCAGATCAATTTTAGGGGTAAAATGGGACATTTGTCTGTACCATAAGGCCGATTTTCACACGGGGAAGACCATTGGAAAGGGGATTCAGAGCACTTAGAAGATTCATTGAGTTTTCGCTCGGGTGAGAAAGTTAACTAGAGTCAAACAGGGCTCGAGTGCACTCGATGGCCTTTAGATCAATTTTTAATAGTGAAATTGACCGTCTGTCCAAATCGTAAGGTCGATTCTCACACGGGACAAACTATTGGAAAGGGGATTCAGAGCCCTTCAAATATAGATTGAGCTTCCGCTTAGACGAGAAAGTTGACGGGAGTCAAACGGGTCCTGGGAGCGCTTAGGGGCATCTAGATCGATACTCAGAGTATGACCTAGGGTTTACGGTGAACAAGTGAGTGCTTAGGACCTAAGGAGGTGCTTAGTGGGGTCCTAGGATGGGGTGTCTACAACCCCCCACCACCCAAAAAAAATCCTTAAAAAATGGAAGTGTTATATAGGTTTCATATTTTTATTTTGTAAAAAGATACTTAACACTTGGATTTTTCAAAAAATGAGGTTAAAGATAATGTTTGGCTAAGATCCTTTGCATTTTTATATAAATTTATCCTTTGAAAACATATTTCATAGGTGTCTGAATAGCCTTTGAGCTGAATGTTTATTGGTCTTTGGAACTTAGTTAGCTTGTATGGAATCAATTATAAAAATCATGGTGATCCTTTTAGTCTCTATTTGGTCCTTAGACCTTTGATCGTGATTTTTATGTTGTTTAAACCTGTGGTTTGTAGTCTTTTTAGGATCTTAAGACCTATGACTATTACTCCTATTCTAAGGTTGGAATCCTTGCAATTTGAAGTTTGGGCCATGATACCTTACTTAGAGCCAAGGCTGGAATCCTTGCAACTCTTTTATTTTGGATCTTTAGACCTTGGTTTAAGTTTTGAGCCAAGACTGAAGTCCTTGCAACTCTTTAAAGAATAATTATATTGTATACATTGTGGGTAATAGAAAACATTCTTTTTCCATTTCTTTCAAGTATAAGAATACATTATTTATAATCACTCTTTGGGATGCCATGTGTCCCCTAAGGCTTATGTTGCCTTGAATTTGTTCCTTATTTAGGCTCTTAAAGTTTATGGCCACATTTATGTAGGATTGGGTCATCAAGGTTCATATATTCTACAACCAAACTTTCTTTGGATCTCAAACATTGGTAAAGGTAGAGATAAGACCTCTAGTGAAACTTTAAGGAGCCTTCAAATCTTTATTAGAATGTCAGTCAGGCCCTGGGGTACATCGAGCAACCTTTTCTTCTTTTTCATGAAGGTTATGTAGAACTCTCGGGCCTTCTTCTAGTCCCAAAATACCTCTCCTACCCCTTGGGGGTGGTAACTAAAAATAATAGTATAAACCTATATGTTTATTAGATTGTTAACTTAATATTAAAGATTAAGCAAACTCCGAATAAACTCTTCGATTGAAACTCTTTTCAAAAGAAATCACACAAGATGTGTGTAAAAAGATTAAGTATGGATGTCAAATCTTGTAGTTGGTTACCATAGGTTTTAAAATAAAAAAACCTATACTATGTCTTAAGTATGAAATCACACATAAATAGTTAAGAAACATTCGAGCAAATTAACACCAGATTTTAAAGTGGTAAAACCCCAAATTAGGGGAAACATCTACGGTGACCTCTACACCACAAAATGAAAATTTTCGCTAAAACAATCACAATATACAAGTTACAGCACTAAGCATGCAATATCAAGATCCTAAATCTAAGTCAAGAAAATATGCCTACACGAGTTACTCTACTCTCAAAGGCTTCTGACTTGATTTGATCTTCGAATAGCTTCGTTGGTTTGTCATTGTCCACTGATTGTAGCAGCTCAACAAACTATATATCTTTCAAAGAACCACAGAATCTAAGTGATCGTGTGAGAGTGATATAGTGAACCTCATGTGAATTATACTACATGCAAGATGCAACTCATACCTCTCAATATTTATACAAATAAACTTCTATGAATCACAAAAGTCTAAATGACATGAAATCTTTTTTCAACTTAAGGTTGAAAATCAGACTTCAGTTTTATCAAATCTAAATAAAATATTTCTTTAAAATAAGATTTTTGTTTCAAACCTTATTATCTTTACAACGTTATTTCATAAATTGTAAATATATGATTTGAAACTTAAAGGCATTTATATATGAACACGTTAAAAAGACAGAATTCTCTTTTTCAAAAAAATTGAAAACAAAGAAAGGATCTTTCAGAAATTACAACAAATACGATAGGATACAAGAGAACTAAGAACCTAAAATATTTGTGTAATGTTTTCTTTTAGAAAACCTCAAAATTTTACAGAGAAATTTGAGTTTTTCTTAAAGAGTGGTTCTAAGAGAGATACTTGTTTGAAAAGGTCTTCAATAATGAATAAAACCAACATCTCAATACTCATAGAAACCGTAAGATCTAACACTTAGGTTTGGCTTTATTGGTATTTGAATAATGGAAGTTTGGTGTTTGGTATTTTGGAGAAAACACGATTTGGGTTTGATCTTCAGAATAGGGTTTTCTCTTTTCTCTCTCTTCTCTCTTCTCTCTCTCTCTCTCTGGTTTTCTTCTCTAAAATGAGATGAAGTCTAAACTCCTCAATTGTTGAACCTCAACCCCTTTTTATAATGGTCGCAGAAGGATCCAGAACTTCAAAGTGTTTTTAAGGGTTGAGATTCGTTCTAATTGAGTTTGACCAAGATCAATGGCTTAGAATGCACCGTCTAAATAATGATTCTAATTGGTCACTGATAGCATCACATGGATTAGGGTAGAACATATGAAGATCATTGATAAGTGAGAATCAAGGGCTGCTAATTAATCTTAACTCTAAGACTCATAACTAACCCAAATCGCATGGATAAAATGCCAACACGTGTACGGTGTAGATGCAATAAAATACACGTGTTTTGGAACTTTTAGAAATACAAATTCCCCCCCCCCCCCCCCCCATAATTTTCTAGTGATTTTGTTTTCTACCCTGAACAAATTTTAAGGATAAAAACTATTTTCATTTTAATCCCAATACTTTAAAAACATAATTTTAAATATTTTAAAAATTATATTTAAATGATTTTAAAATGTTTTAATTGAGTTAAAATTGTTGGAAAAATTCCTAAAATTTATATAACCCATTATGCACACATATCGTCAATTATATGTAGCGTAAGTGTCCTAATGTGGTTTATGATATAAAGAGTATTTCCCTTTTAGGTAGATCATGTTGTTCTTGGACTGGATTTCTTCTTTGAAGCTTGGATACTTTGAGAGAGAGAAACTCTAAAAAATCGAACCTATTTTGTCTTAATGTCCAAACTAGATGGAATTCCTATATGGCACAGACTTAAGTAAGTAAGACATATAGTGTGTTCTCAATCTCCCCCTTTGGATATTAAAGACAAAATTCCCTTGAGTAACTTGTAATCATGGGTAAGGAAATGTAAAATCCTAGATTTCCTATACAAAATATCTAACTACCCATTCCCATCCTAGAACTGAAAATAAGAGAAGAAAATACATTACTCAACTACAATATAGACCAATACCCTAAGAAGTAGGACAAGCTATACAGTTGGGTCTGAAAAAATTCTTGAAAAAGGTAAACACTGAGTTCCATATTAGTCGAGTTAGTACAAGATAATATATGATTTATAAGCCAGGTACTCAAGTTTTTCTCCCCCAATTTTTCTCAAATATATAACGGTGTAAAAAAATATATAAAACAAGTGAATATGAATACAACCCAAACAATAACATAAACAAGGGAAGATGCAAGGGTATCCTTCATTAAGTAGATGTTAGGGGTCATCTTTTGTCATTAGAGAAACGTCCATGCCCTAAATCCCAGAAATCAATTATTAGCGAGAAACTACCAAGGTTATGATTGTTGTACAAAAATGATTTATGTGAGAACTATCAACCTATGGCATTCCTAAGGTACTCAAATCTAATGTTATCAAGAGGTTTGGCAAATAGATCTGCTAACTATTTTTCTATATTAAGATACTCAATGTCGAGTTCTTTAGATTCTACGAGATCATGAATGAAATGATGTCTAATTTTTATGTGCTTAGTTTGTAAATGTTGTACAAGACTCTTAGGTATATTTATGGCACTCTGTTTATCGCAATACATAGTCAATTTTTCTTCAACGACACCATAATCACTAAGCATTTGTTTGATCCATAAAAGTTGGGAATAACAGCTACCTGTTGCAATGTATTCTGACTCAGTCGTAGATAGAGAGATACAATTTTGTTTCTACTACTCCAACCTACTAAATTATTTCCTACGTAATAGTAGGTGTCTGAGGTACTTTTACTATCGTCCAAACACCCTGCCCAATCGGCATCAGTGTATCCTACAATAGAACTAGTGGTGTCCTTAGTAAACTAAGCATCATAATTTTGTGTACTCTTAACATATTTAATAATTCGTTTGACACTCATCGTATGGGTTTTCTTGGGTTCACATTGGTATCTAGCTCTGACCCAAACGACGAAATAAATATATGGCCGGGATGCATTAAGATATAATAAACTCCCTATCATACTCCTATAAAGGGTCGGGTTAATGGCTTTCCCATTTTCTTCCTTATATAATTTTATTGACGTGCTCATAGGTGCACGTGCAGGTTTAGAGTGTTCTAACCCAAATTTTTTAATGAGATCAAAAGAATATTTTTATTAAGTAATAAATAGACCATCATTAAACTGTTTAACTTGTAAACTTAAGAAACATTGGAATTCCCCTATTAGGGACGTCTGAAATTCAGAATGGATTATCTTGGAGAAATCTTTTACTTGATTAGAACAGGTTGAACCAAAGATTATATCATCCATGTGTTTTTGGGCTTAAGTTGCAAGGTTATATGTACTTAGGTTATTTCGTAGAATACACACACACAACGTTATTAAAAACTTTCCAAGTAGAGAAATATTCTAATTTTAATTTCTTTTGCAAATTTAAAAGTTATCATGAATAATTTCTAGTTAAAGTGATGGGATTGATAACTTGATTAAGAGATATGAAATTATCCAATTTTATCCTTTTTATCCTATGCATACATCTAGGTGATTTAATAAAGTAAAGTGCAAAAATCACAACCACAACACGCCGATGTACGAGGAAAACCCAAATGGGAAAAACCTCGAACGACTGGGCCTAGACAAATCCACTACAAATAGTTTTTATATAGGACTCAAAAGACTTACAGACTTTGACTCAATCAAGACATGTTGATGTCGTCCTCTACCTCCAAATTTATAGTACGCGACGCTCCAACGCGTTGCTCGACACTACTCGTGTCGCGGTATCCACTGAAGCCCAAACTACTGTCTCTAATAAGCTTGAATGCAGAAATCCACCGCAAGTGTGCTTGTTGAATTTCAAGTTGATGGCATGGGGTTTTGGTTCAAAGATTAAATTGTGTTGGAGAAGGATTTTTATCATAGAGGGAAGATGTGAAATTTTGCTCTCAAGAGTATGTAAAACTTCCTTATAAAAAATAACTGATTTTCGTCCATATATTAAAACTGGAAAAGTAGTGGACCATAGCAGTTATATCAAATAACTGTAGGAAAATAGTTGAAAAAATTTCAAAACTGATAGATCTCGTTCGAACGAGGTCGTTCGAACGACTTTTCGTTCGAACGAGTTATCTAACGATATTCTAGTGTAAAGTTAGATAAGTCCTTAGAAATCTCATTCGAATGAGTTCGTTCAAACGACATTTTTGACAAACTTCTAACGAGATACCAGTGCAGCTGGGCTAGGTCGTTAGATACAGGTCGTTCGAACGACCTGGAGAAACTTCGAACGAGATTTCCTTTTTCTTATAAAAAAGAGTTCAAATTAATTTCAAAATTGGTTTTTTATGAAAAATAATTTTCTATGAAAATTACTCTTTATGAAATGAAAATTACTCTTTATGAAAATTCATCCAACACATAAAAATTATTTTAGTCATATACCTTTTTATGAGAATGAACTTGAAGTGCATATTGATGTCGCGTGAACTTTGGATGCGATGCTCGATTCTCTAAGGTTGTATGAATCTTGATGAGGAATGACCCAAAAGAGTTTTGTCCAACAGAATGTAGCCAATACTACAAATGACTCGATTGAAAATTTATCCTTACAAATCTCCCCCTTTGGCTATTTCGGGACAAAAATAAATAATAAAAAAAATAAACATAAAGACTGAATTTGCTAAGCCAGCCGTCACGTCAATTGTAAAGCCCATCCCAAAAACCCAAATAAAAAGACAGACTAAGTAACGCGACTGATGGTGTGCTATAGAAAAGTAGGCAATGAATCCTACACACATGAAACAACAACTTCATAAAACGCATGGGGAAATAGACAATATAAGTCAAGCGTTAACTAATCATTGGGGAATAAAGCAAGTTAACTATCATGAGTATGACATATGTTAAATTTTAATTAACTCCCCCTATCAATGTTTCTCCCCCTTTTTATCCGAAAAAGACAAAGGGATAGATATAGCCTGCATGGTTAGAATAAAATCAATAGAATAATATGCAACACAATCCAAGAAACATATGTGCACCAAGTGAAGAAACAGGAGATTTCATTAAACATAAATGGAAGAACCAAATATCCAAATATCCATACATGAATAAAGAGAATGTAACCAAAGCAAATAAGTATCTACAAGTGAGAAAAATGTAAAACAAATGTTCCACTCATCCTCACAAGTACAAAAGAAAGAGACTAAAACATAAATGAATCAAGGAGCAGGGGCATCATTAGATGAATCATCTGGGAGGGACCCGAAACCAGATGAGCTTGTACCATGGCACATCTCCATGCAACGAATCGCCTCAAGGTGCTCGAGAAGCAGAGAATCCAGATGCGCTTGAGCTTTATCCCTACGAGCTTGAGCCTCCTCGCGGTGAGTTTGAGCCTCCCTATCTTGCTGCATAGAAATCAAAAGCTCCTGCAACATATCCCGGAATTAATGCATGTATTATTAAATTTGCTCCACCTGAGAATGCACAAACCTAATATCCTCCTATTCAATGGGTGCGGGAGCATACGTAGAATATCGTCTAGGGGTGGCATGAGAGGGTGCAGGTCTATAAGGGGTAGAAGTGGAGGAAGTGGCGGATTGAGAATATACGGACTGAGATTGAGTAAGTTGGGGAGTATCAGGGGGTAAGTGACCACGAGACCTACCAATCAAGGACATATCAATGGATTGGTAGCGGGTCACCATGACATCGGTGGGAAGACGAGGGCAGCCGACGACAAGACAAAAGCGGGTAATAATAGCGATAAAAGGGAGGGCTTGTCTAGCGGGACCGAAGGGAAGGATTCTAGCAGACTTAATGACAAGATAAAGGAAGGCTGGTAGGTCGATGGCAGCCCTAATGTTAATAGCAAATATAAGGTCCACGTGCATCTTAGTGATTTGGGTTGAGTTTGCATGGGGAATGAGACAAGCACATAGAATCCAATTGAGGACAATAAAATCCGGATATAAATTTTTATGAAAAATAGTAATAGTGTCGGGAGGGGTAATCCTACACATGGTGTTTATAACTAGAGTAGGTTCAGGATGATAATCAGGGGCCCAAGGGTAGGATGGATTATTGACACAGGGTAAAAAGATGAGACGAGCTATGGAGTCAGGATTGGCAATGATCTCCCAACCTCGCACTCGAGAGTAAATATGATCATCCCGAACATTCATCCAAAAATAAAATTCCCGAATAAGGTCGGGAAAAATTATGTCAGTGAGGGAGAACAAGGGGTCCTACCCTAAGTCAGAGATCCAGGAGTGGACTGTGGTGCCTACTAGAGAAGTGAGATGGATAATTTTTTCTCGGACTTGGACCTAGTCGAAAAGCCTTGTGTATGGTATTGGGTATGGATAGTGATCGTCCTTCAATCCAGTTTAAGATCAGGGATGGACGCATTGACACTAATGTCCTCATCAGATGAGGATGAAGAGGAGGAAGAGCGTTCCTCTGGAGAGTCACTAATGTGACGGGTGCGACGACTACAAGGGGCCAGACTAAAAGGGGTTATACAAGAACCTACCCAAATAAAATCCATCCCAACTGCCAGTTCATACCAACAAACCAATCAACAATAATAGCCATCCTCCGTTAGAGATAAAACAAAAGACAAAAAGAAATATTTAAGTGTGGTCCAACGAAATTATCAAGAAAATTTTGAATTAAAAAAATGATAATGTTCATGGAGTTCCACTTAATTAGTGGCAACCCAAAAACAATTATGATATATTATATAGCCCCAAAAAATTACACATACTCACACACACACACACTGTGTGTGTGTGTGTGTGTGTGTGTATGAAATTGGGTAAAAAAGAAGGGAGAAAAGTTTAGATTTTGAAATCATACCCAATATCATATCTATATATATATATATATATATATATATATATATATATATATACATATACATATAAAGAAGAGAAGAAAAAAATACCTAGAAAAGTGAAGAGGAGAACTCTAAACTCGAAACCCTTACTTGAGAGTAATTAAATGGAAGGGGAATGAGAGTTGTGGATGAAGAAATAGGGTTAATGGAGGGGATGGGTAGATTCGTAGGAGAAAATGGAGTATGGGAGAAGTGGGAAGGTGGGTGAGTGGGAGGAGAGAGTAAGAGGAAATAGGAGAGGAGAAATTTGGGGAAAGAGGGAAAATGGGAAATCGTGGGAATGAGGAGAGAGAAAAAAGTTGAAGCGGAAGAAATTTTGGGAAGAGAAACCGCTGAAATTAAACCCAGGTCATTCAAACGAGATATGTCATTCGAACGACATATGTCGTTCAAACGACTTCTTTCGAATGATGTTCCAGAAATATATAGTGAAGCTCGTTTGAAAATTCGTTAAAAGTTCGTTCGAACGACAATACGAACGATGTTCCAGACTGAAATGATGAAAAGTCATTCAAAAACTCATTTGAATGAGTTTTACTAACGAAATGCAACCAGGTTAAAAAAGAAGAAAAAAAAAATAGGCTTGAAAATGACATATAGGAAGGAATTGGGAATGCTAGAAAAATGCCAAAATGAAGATTTTAATTGTCCTAGCTTGTGAAGACATATCTAAACCGTGGGAGTGGAAATGTAGGGGTGTGAACAATGCGAGTGAGAGTTTTTACCCAAGACAACATACAAGTACGGAATGCCAAACAATATATAAATGCAATATGCACTCACATCAGACTTGTGTCAATAAAGAAATACCATTGGACACTCAAACACTAAAGCACTATGCATACAAGATAGATGATTCTCTCGCCAATGTTGTCACAATAAGAAAGAAATATATCGAATAAATGTGCATGCCCATTGATCTTCAACTTATATCTCCCATTAGCAGCTTTAGATTGAGACTTTTCTTTTTGAAGCATAAATCAAGCTAAATACTTTTAGCCTTGGCATTATATATAATTTTTCAATGCTTCAATTTTAGGCACTTATTCTATTATGAAAATGGAAGATAAATACTTTTTATTTTTCGCAGCCCGAGTCCATTGCTAGAAACAACAAACAACCAGATGAATATAATTACTTTTTATTTAAATTCGGGCAATGGATGATCATGCACAATATCGATTGCTTATAAGAGATGTGACTAAGATTCAGAAGAGTACACCAAATCTCACCATACGAGTACAATGTGAAAAAGATATCTGCAATATTTCGTGGAAAGTGTGTGCAAGAAGGCAAATATATGAGGCAATCACAAAAATACATATGATAAAAGAGCATTTTTGTGCACAATAGAAACGAAGTACGGCTTGACTACTCATTGAAAGCCACGTGGACATGAAATAGAATAGTGATCCGAACACATCGAACACAAAACCATATGGAAAAAAAATTGTGAAAGCTTTTCTAACCATTCCCGTTTTCTTTGAAAATAAAAAATAAAAAAATATTTTTGAAATTTTTAATAAAATATTTACAAAAATAATCTAGTTCATAGGTATAAAAATATACATAATAAACAACCTAAACAAGATAGACGACTTCGATATCAATCAATGGAGCAAACCCCAATTGATTTCCTAAGGTTTTCAAACCTAAGGGCATCTAGAGGTTTGGTAAAGATATCGGCCAATTATTGATCGATACAAACGAAGCTTAGAGAAACGATTTTCTCTTCAACCAAGTCACGAATAAAATGTTCACGTATCCTAATATGCTTGGTTCTATAATGTTGAATGGGATTACGAGAAATGTTAATTGCACTAGTATTGTCATAATAGATAGTCATAGTGCCTAGAGAAATACCGTAATCTTCCAATATTTATTTCATCCAAATATGTTGAGTGCAATAACTCTCAGCGGCTATGTATTCGGCCTCCTCCGTGGACAAAGAAATAGAATTTTGTTTCTTGTTAATCCATGAGGCAAGTGCACTTCCAAAATACAAGCAACCGCCAGATGTACTTTTGCATCCATCAACATCCCCTGCCCAATCGGCGTCCGAATATGCCGATAGACAATCATTTGTGTCGAAGGAATACCAACTCCCAAAATACAGGGTCCTACTAACATATTTGATAATACGTTTAATGGCAAGTAAATGAAACTCTTTTGGGGCGGCTTGATAGCGGGCACAAACTCCTACACTAAAGTAAATATCCGAACGACTAGCGATTATGTAGAGTAAACTACCTATCATACTTCTAAAGAGTGTGTGCTCTACATCCTTTCCTTCGGTGTCCTTATTATGCTTAATCGAAGAACTCATAGGAGTACGTGCATGATTAGTGGATTCGAGTTTAAGTTTCTTAACAAGGTATTTATCATACTTAGTTTGGGACAAAAACATCCCACTTTCGAGTTGATGAACTTGAAGACCTAGGAAGAAAGTAAGTTCACCGACCATACTCATCTCAAACTCATCCTGCATTTCTTTTGAAAAAATTTGAGTATGTTTATCACATGTTGAACCAAACACTATGTCGTCAACATACACTTGTGCAACTAAAAGAGCTTTCTCATCAAGACGAACAAATAGTGTAATATCTACTCCCCCTCTCAAAAAGCCACGAGAAAGGAGATAAGAAGTGAGTCTTTCATACCAAGCATGGGGGACTTGTTTCAATTCATATAGCGCTTTCTTTAGAAAAAAGACATGATTAGGATGCTTTGGGTCCTCAAACCCTTTAGGTTGTTCAACATATACTTCTTCTTGAAGAATACCATTTAAAAAAGAACTTTTTATATCCATTTGATATCATTTAAATTTAAGGTGACATGTTATGGCTAGTAAAAGGCGAACCGATTCTAACCTAGCAACTGGAGAAAAAGTCTCTTCAAAGTCAACACCTTCTATTTGGGTGTATCCTTGGGCAACCAACCTAGCTTTGTTATGAACAATAACACCATTTTCATCCATTTTATTTTTGAAAATCCATTTGGTGCCAATGACATTTGTATTAGAAGGCCTAGGTACTAATTCCCAAACATCATTTTTCTTAAATTGTGACAATTCTTCTTGCATGGCATTAATCCAATGTTCACCTTCTAATGCTTCTTTAAAGTTTTTAGGTTCAATTTTAGAAGTATAGCACAAATAGGTAACTTCATTTTCTAATTGAGCCCTAGTCTTGATACCTACCTCGGGATCTCCTATAATTTTTAAAGGGTCATGACTTTTACGAACCCAAGGAGAAGGATCTTTTTTCTCAGTGGTGGGAACAACCAAGTCATTGTGAGACTCAATATTTCTAACATCGGAAACAACTTCACACTCACATGACAAATCTTCCTCATTTTTAATAGATATGACCAGAGCATCGTCTTTTATTACAACATTTATTGATTCCATGACTTTAGAGCTACTTAAGTTGAAAATTCTAAAAGCTCTACTATTTTGAGAATATCCTAGGAAAATACCTTCATCACTTCTTGAGTCAAATTTACCTAGAAGTTCTCTATCTCGAAGTATATAACAAGGACTACCAAAAACTCTATATAAAGCCGGGTAAATGCGGTGTGTGATATCGATTTAAATTAATTCGCAAGTTTCCAATCAAACCTTATTTAATTGGAGTCCATTTTTAAACCAAAGTAATTCAGCCCCTAAACATGCAACTATGTGTGTGCGTGTGTCAAACCATAAATAGATAAATCATGCGACACACATTTAAGGAAAAATCCCCGCAGGGCAAAACCTTTTATTTCTAGAACTTTGACAAGTTTACAGGACGATTGACTTGCTTACCATCTTTCTTTTTCCCACAAGAGTAACGCACGGTCTCTTTGTCAAACCTTTAAAGCAACGACTATAAATCTGCAGTGGTTCACACGCAGCTATACCACAAGGACCGCAGCCCAAAACACTTCGTAGAGACTCCCTCCACAATAGCACGTAGCTCTCCGGTTGTAGAGTTCTCCCCACAAAGGTAAACAACAATAAAAGTTGTGTTCTTGAACACCAAAATAATTCACTAAAGCATATGGGAGTTTTGTTAATTGAAAACAAAAAGGGATTAAACCCTAAAAGAAGAAGTCAAAAGGATTATGCACTTTTGCAGGTTTCTGTCTTTCAAAATGCTGGGACTTCTTAATGAAAACATTACCATTTAATGAGTATTTATACAAAAATGCGCCGCCTAAAAAAACGTGCTCATTCGAACGAGAAGCAGGGGTCGCTCGAACGACGGACGAGTGTCGTTCAAACAACATCGCACGACATACTAACGTCGCTCGAACGAGACGTGATCTCGCGCGAACGACCTGGAAGTCAAAACCGAGGTACGCTTCAACACTTAGAAAGAATTACTCATTCTCAAATTTGACGAAAAAGTTCGCTCCAACACTTAGAAAATATTTTGAAAAATTATCCCAAAAGCTCTAAGTGAAAAGTTAAGGTATTAAAACATAACCTTACCAAAGTAAACTTCACGGAGACTTTTTGATGAAGAACTTGATTAATTCGGATCCATCTTGATGTAAATTGCTCATGAATGCTCTTCGACGGTGTAGCGGTATATGACATATCAAATTGATAAAGAACTTATAAAAATATGTCCTTACACTCTAAAATAGGCCAAATTAGGCTTATTTCCCATCCACAATTCATATGGCGTTTTGTTAGTATTAGGACGCAAATAAACCCTATTTATGGTGTGACATGCGGTGTTAACCGCTTCGGCCCAAAACCTACGAGGCACATTTCTTCCTAGGAGCATAGATCTTGCCATTTCTTGGATCGTTCGATTTTTTCTTTCTACTATACCATTTTGTTGTGGAGTTCGAACGGTCGAGAATTCATGTTTAATTCCTATTTCATCACAAAAGGCATTTACACTGGATTCCTTGAATTCGATTCCATTATCACTCCTAAAGCGGTTTATGGTAACACCGTGTTGATTTTGAAGAATTCTACACTTAACGGTGAGAAAATCAACAGTCTCAAATTTTTTTCTTAAAAAGCCTACTATGGAGTATCTAGAAAAATCATCCATCGTTACTAAGATATATCTCTTTCCTCCTATGCTCTCGGTACGAGTGGGAGCTATAAGGTCCATGTGTATCAATTATAAGACACGAAAGGTAGTTATTGAGTTTAACTTCTTATGCGGATTTTTAATTTTCTTTCCTAATTGGCAAGGCCCGCAAATAGTGGAGGTTGGTTTTGCTAGAGATGGTAAACCTCGAACTAGATCTTTTCTCACTAATCGATCAAGATCTCTAAAG
The DNA here is from genome assembly GCA_949130495.1 of Sambucus nigra. Lineage (NCBI taxonomy): Eukaryota > Viridiplantae > Streptophyta > Magnoliopsida > Dipsacales > Adoxaceae > Sambucus > Sambucus nigra. Next base: position 939,543 of record CASBWL010000256.1, read on the forward strand.
TTAACATGACCTAACCTTTGATGACAAAGATTGACAGATGATGCTTTTGCACTATTGCAAACTAAAGAGGATTTAGGAACTATTCCATAGAAATTGTCACTAGTTCTCACACCTTGTAAAATAGATTCACCCGATTGACCATATACGGAGCACTCCGATTGACTAAACTTAACATCAAGATTTTCATCACATAATTGACTAATACTTATCAAATTAGCCTTGAGAAAATCAACATAAAGGACATTTTCAAGTTTAGGAAACCCATAGATTTCAATAGATCCTCTACCCATGATTCGAGATTTGCTTCCATCCCCAAAGGTGACCTTAACTTCTTTATAGTTTTCAAGAGTGGTAGACAAAGATTTATCACCGGTCATATGTCTCGAACAACCACTATCAAAGTACCATTGGGAGGTATTTTGAGACTTAAGTGGAATATGAGCAATAAAAGCTTTATTAGTATGATCTTTCTTAACCCAAGATTGAGTTGTATTTTTTCCTTTGTTGGATCTAGTGTTATGATTGGAATTATTTCCTTGGACTTTAGAAAACCTAAGAAACTCTTCCATTAGACCTTTATAAGTATTAACTAGATACTCAACTTGACTCTTAAGACTAGCTAAGGAGCTATAGTGTTTCTTAGAGGCTGTGAAATAAGATTTCTTCCCAAGCTTATAACAAAAATCTCTAAGATGACCCCGTTTGTGACAGTAAGTGCAAACATATGGTTGTTTTGGAGTCACTTTTGGATATTGCTTAGGTAGACTTATTTTAGGAAGATAAGGTTTAGGTGGATTTGATTTGGTAAAAAACTTAGCTACGGGTTCGGGTTTGACTTTGGATGACTCTCCTTCTTCATATCCTATACCCTTTCTCTCTTGATAACCTTTCTCCTTATATCCTAAAATAGGGCCTAGAAATAATTTTACCATTCTTCCTGAATTATCTTTGAGTGTGACTTTCACTTCACGAGAGGACTCGAGATATTTTTCAAGTTGGGTAATTTTAGTTTCAAGAGATTTTCTAATATCTAAATACTCATGAAGATCTTTGTTGACACCTTCCAAGGAGATAATTAAGTCACATTTTTCTTTACCTACCAAGATAAGCTTCTGAGAAAGAGATATCTTAATTTCCTTGCGTTGACTGACTAAAGCCTCCTTCTCCTTCAAGCCTTTCAATTCTTTTTCTAAAGTTAAGACTTTAAAGGTTAATCTTTTGTTTACTTTTTGAATACGAAGAAACTCAGTGTATAGTTCAGAATAGGCGAATTGCAATTCACTCTCATCTATTTAACTTTCACGTCCTTTTTCATCACTACTAGTAGAGTGAGTGAAAGTAACCTCAAGATTTTGCTCAAAATTTTCAACATTAGGATGTGACTCACTTGAATTACTATCATGACTTACTATAAAAGAAGTGATATTATTTCTAGACGGGGTAGAGTCATTACAGTCTTCAGACTCATTATCACTGTTACTTAGAGTAGAATTGCCTTTTCTTTACCTTGTCTCTTAAGTTTAGTAGGGCACTCAAACACTCTATGGCCACATCCCTCAAACTCAAAGCATCTCTCCGAATCATACTTTTTAAAGTTGTCTCTGTTGAACTTCTTAGGATCCTGATTATTGAATTTTCTATTACCTTTGTTTTTGTTGTTCTCAAATTTTGAGTTTTGCTTTTTGAACTTGAGAATTTTTTTAAATTTTTTAGCAAATAGAGCTATATCATTAGGATCTATATCAGATTCATCAACCTCAGATACTTCTACTTTCTTTACTTTCAAATCAACACCTTTATCTTTGATTTTGTTATCTTTTGGAAACATATCTAATTCATATGTTTGAAGATCACCAACAAGCTCTTCAAGTTTTAAAGTATTTTGATTTCCTAATGAATTAAGAACTCTGACCTTAGAAATGAACCGATTAGGAAGACATCTAAGAATTTTCTTAACAACACGATCTTCAGGAATTTTCTCACCTAAGTTAAAGAAGGAATTAACAATATCAGATATACGAGCATAAAATTCATCAAATGTTTCAGTTTCTTTCATGTTGAAGGTTTCAAATGGAGTTGTTAAGTTTTGAAGTTTTGAAGCTTTAACTACACTAGTTCCCTGATGAGTAACTTGGAAAATATTAGAAGCTTCCTTTGACGTCTCACAAATCATTATACCACGATATTCATCAGGATTCACCATACTAAACAAGGCATTTAAACCTTTAGAGTTAAAGTTACACCATTTCAATTCTTCCTCACACCAATTTTCTACAGGTGTTAAAAATAATTTCATCATCAACAACCATAGTAGGAGGAGACCATCCTCTTTCAACAGTAACCCAAACAAGTTAATCAGTTGATTTAAGGGCAGATTTCATACGTGCTTTCTAATAAGTGTAATTAGTTCCATCAAACATAGGTGGTCTATTCGACGAAAAATCTTACATATAACCTCCAGGATTCATCTAAATAACTTTTAGAGACTAGCTCTGATACCAATTTGAAGTTGCAAGGTTATATGTACTTAGGTTATTTCGTAGAATACACACACATAACGCTATTAAAAAAATTCCAAGTAGAGAAATATTCTAATTGTAATTTCTTTTGCAAATTTAAAAGTTAGCATGAACAATTTCTAGTTAAAGTGATGGGATTGATAACTTGATTAAGAGATAAAAAATTATCCAATTTTATCCTTTTTATCCTATTCATACATCTAGGTGATTTAATAAATTAAAGTGTGAAAATCACAACCATAACGCCCGGATGTACAAGGAAAACCCCAATAGGAAAAACCTCAGACGGCTGGGCCTAGACAATTCCACTACAAATAGGTTTTATAAAGGACTCAAAGGACTTACAGACTTTAAATCAATCAAGACATGTTGATGTCGTCCTCTACCTCTGAATTTGTAGTACGCGAAGCTCCAACGCGTTGCTCAACACTACTCGTATCGCGGTATCCACCGAAGCCCAAACTACCGTCTCCAATAAGTTTAAATGTAGAAATCCACCGCAAGTGTGTTTGTTGAATTTCAAGTTTTTGGTTCAAAGATTAAATTGTATTGGAGAATAACTTTTATCAAAAAGGGAAGATGTGAAATTTTGCTCTCAAGAGTATGTAAAACTTCCTTATAAAAAATAACAGATTTTCGTCCATATATTAAAATTGGAAAAGTAGTGGACCATAGCAGTTATGTAAAATAACTGTCGAAAAATTGTTTAAAAAATTTCAAAAGTCACAGATCTCGCTCGAAAGAGTTATCTAACGATAGTCCAGTGTAAAGTTAGATAAGTCATTAGAAATCTAGTTCGAACGAGTTCGTTCGAACGACATTTCTGACGAACTTCTAACAAGATACCAGTGGAGCTGGACGAGGTCGTTAGATCCAGGTCATTCGAACGACCTGGAGAAACTTCAAACGCGATTTCCTTTTTCTTATAAAAAGAGTTCAAATTAATTTAAAAATTGGTTTTTTATGAAAATTATTCTTTATGAAATGAAAATTACTCCAACACATAAAAATTATTTTGGTCATATACCTTTTTAGGAAAATGAACTTGAAGTGCATATTGATGTCGCGTGAACTTTGGATGTGTTGCTTGATTCTCTAAGGTTGTATGAAGCTTGATGAGGAATGACCCAAAAGTGTTTTGTCGAACGGAATGTAGCCAGTACTACAAATTACTCGATTGGAAATTTGTCCTTACATGGACAATCAAGATACGTTGGTATGTTTTCCTAACAAATGAGGTTTTATCTTTTCCCCCTCGTATAAATCCGTGAGAGATTAAGAAGGTAGACTGTCTCTCATACCAACCTCTAGGAGCTTGTTTCAAACCGTATAAGGCGTTATTAAGTATAAAGATGTGATCAGAATAAGTGGGATTGATAAAAACCTTAGGTTGGGCTATGTATACCTCCTCAGTTTGAATTCAATTTAAAAATGAGGAGTTAACATCCATCTGAATATTTTTGAATTGTAAGTGACATGATATGGATAAAAGGACTCAAGATAAGTAATAGGAGCAGAAGTTATGTCAAAGTCAGTTTCCTCTATCTGGGATTAGCCATGTGCTACCAACCTAGCTTTATTTCTAATGACCTCCCTATTTTCATCATATTTGTTTTTGAAAACCCATCGAGGGCAGATAATGTTCTTATTTTTTGTCCTAGGAAAAAGATACCAAACATCATAACTCTGAAATAGGAAAAGATCTTCTTACATAGCGTTGATCCAGAATTAGTCACAGAGGGCATCATTTACATTTTTTGATTCTACAAAAGAAATGAGACATAATAATTTTGAGCTACTTTTTGAATTTGGGATCTAGTTCTAACTGGCTCGAAAGGATTACAAAAAATCTTTTCAATACGATGGTCTTTAGAAACCCAAGATGGTATAGAAGGACTCTCTGGTGGCAGTGAATCAGTTATCTCTGGAGAGTCATGAGTAAAAATTATTTCTTCTTCATCCCGGACCACTGGTTGACTGGCACTACTCTCGGCACTCGTGTCATTTATAATTACATTAAAGGATTACATATTGACTTTGGTTTGATAATTAAAAACACGAAAAAGCCCTACTTATTTGATAATAATCAAGAAAGATTCCTTTCTCTCAGCAAGTCTCAAACTTTAAAAGACGTTCTCTGTCTTTACAAATATAACAGACACTACCGAAGGTTTTGAAATATTTTAAGTTCGAATTTTTGTGAAACCAAAGTTCATATAAAGTTTGTTTGGAATTCTTCCTAAGCTATACACGGTTAATAATATGACAAGCAGTTTGAACGGCTTTAGTCCAAAAATACTTAGGTAGTTTTTTTGCATGTAGCATCACCCTAGCCATCTCTTATAATGTCCAATTTTTCCTGTGAGATTGTCCCTTATGCGTGTGTTTCAAATCAAACCTATTTTCACAAAAAATTATGCAACTTTTAATTAGCACCAAACCAAGTCGTGAAAAACCAATTTTTACTTTAACCCAATTTTATCTTGATTAATACTAAACATGCATGTAGTGATTAAAGCAAGTAAAGTAAAGTAGATAATACTCACAACGCCGAATGTACGAGGAAAAACCCAAGACGGGAAAAAACCTCGAGCGTCACAAGCCAGACAATCACTATGAATGTGGAATTACAATGAACAAACAAAAAACTCACTCAACGAATCGATCCCCACGGGTCTTGACGCTCTTCTGATCTTCAACCACTCCTCTCACATTTCCCACGCAGAAAGTCTTTTTTTCCACGATACGTGTCCACAACAAAGGCGTCCACGTATGTCTCGGTGTCTACCGAATGGCTTTGATACGTCTACGATGTCGAACAAGAAGTCGTTCTCTTTTCTTCACCACAAAACCCAGATGTTCAAATATGGAACAAACCTTCTTGGTGCATCAAGATCACATAAACATATAGAAATGATAACTTGGATCTTTGCAAACTTCTAAGGATATGTTTAAGCTTTGAAACCTTAGAAAAACATCTGCAAAACTCGTACTGGATTGAAAACTGTTTTCCAAATTGCACTATTACAAAATTCTGACAAAAACACGCTTTAAATAGGAATTAAGCGCCGCCTCGAAAAATGTGTCACTCGAACGAGATTGACACGTCGTTCGTGCGAAATGGGTATCTCGCTTGAACGAGCCAGCTTGTCATTTGAACGACGCGCGTGTCAGTTTGACTTTTTCTTTAAAAGGTTTCTTCCAAAAGAGATTCAATTAAGTCAAACTATATTTCGATCTTATCAGAATAAAATGAAATGTAAACCATTTAAAACACTTTTAAAACATTTTAAAATATTTTTTCTTATAAAATTACATCCTTATCTTTTATAAAAACAATTCCGAGCACCATTACTTATACGCATTCATACCTCTGTAATCTCGGAATGCAATTAACTTGAAGGCGAATAAACTTGCACCAGTTAAACTTCGGCATGATTAATTCTTAGAAGCTTTGCCACAATGTCTTCAATTTCTTCAATACATCATAGACCAAGTGGGATCGTGATAAAATAAAATCTCCCTATGACATATTAGAAACACAGTTTTGTTCACGGAATTAAGTCAAAACAATACAGGGATACAATTGGAAATTTATGCCCTTATAAATATCCCCCTTTGACTATTCTGGGACAAAACTATACTAGTGAAATGCCTAAGCCAGTCCGTCAAGCCGTTTGACACCTAAATCCCATCCCATAAACCCAAAGTCAAAAATTACAGGACACGGACTAGTATATGTAGCACCGGTAAACATGAACTGCCTGAATGTGATGTAGACTTGAAATCTCGAATCGCTGAAGCATAACTACATACATCAAATAGACAAATACCCAGTGAAGTATGGAGGAACAAATGAAACCAATATATATATAAACAAATGATACCAATTTTACAATAGATACCAATATGAATAAACTCTAGAAAAATCATTTGTTAAACAATTGAGCAACAATATGATACCAATTTAATGAATATGAATATGATACCAATTTGTAAAATGTGTAAACAAACATTCCCAACAAATCCCCCTACATCACATACATCTCTACCCATTTTTTTCTCGAATAGACAATACGGTGAAAAGATAAACCAATCAACAATTATCTAGCATGAAGATGTACTAATTAAAAATTGCTAAAGAATCATGAAACAACCAGCTAAATATGATCAAGTAATGACAAATGAGTAGATAGTAAACCAATTAATCATACAAAGAACATAGCAAACTAAATAGGTGTGATAAACGAAATCATATGCAAAATATCAATTTTGAAACAATATAACCTGCATATAAACCAGTCAGTTCAGAAAGCTTCCAGCAGTACCAAAAAATATACCACAATAACCAGGGTAGTGCAAACGAAAAGAAGAAAAAATCCCAGACTATCGTTCGAACGAGCTAGGGACGCCGCTCAAACTAGATGAGGACGTCACTCGAATGAGACTTCGCGTGACATGGTAATGTTGCTCGAACGACTTCTCGCAACAGTCCAAACTTTCCCAGATTCCCAGAAATATCATAAATTTTTGCCCAGTGAAAAATTTTCTAGAAAAAAAATTCTAGGAAGGGGTTGAAAGAAGAAAAACAGGACTAAAACGGTAAGCTTTTACCACAAAATGCAAACAAAACATGAAAACATAGTACCGATGTGCTCAAACATGGACATGGAATGTAAGGGCATAAACTACAAAAAATGATTTACAATTCCAACACATCGAAAAAGATCAAGAAGCTCTAATTGATAGCGATACATCATCAAACTTTATCATAGCCAAATGATAATTAAAGTGTGATCTTAATGAGATAAACATACTACATGCACACAAATCCAGAATTTTGACGATGCCACAAACAATAGCATCAAACAACATTAGGATTAGTTGTGCAAACCCGTTAAATTTTTAATCCATCCAAACTCCCTCAATAATATCATAATTTCTTTTAAATGAACTAAACTAACTTGTCCATTTTCTTAGCATTTTCCCTTTTTTCTTTTGGGCTCTTTTAAACGGTGGCTTTCATGACGAGTTATTTTTGAACTCTCGCAGCCCTTTCCCATGAATCACTCGTCATTTTTTAAATTTAGATACTAATTCAAATCCTCACGGTAAACGGTTCTTACATGCACACTTATCCTTAAGTCTACTTACACATAGATGATAAGATTGAGAAAATAATGCCTCACCAAATTCAGATATGCAAGAGAAGTCAAACATCCATATAAACTCATGCATGTGTGCAATGATGGCATATATACAAAGTCGATTCAAAATGCATATCAACTTCGAAACAACCCCATTTGAACAATGGTTAAGATCATTCTAAGCATCGAAAATAATGAACAAATGTCCTAGCCACATGGATAATGAAACAATGGGGTCCAAGCACGCCAATATTCCACATCAAACATGTAAACTCAAAAACGAAAACCGAAAATCTTTTTGTCTTTTCAAACATATTTTAAATCAAATAAAAGCAAAATCTTTTTGGGTTTTCAAAAGTTTTCTCAAAAAACAAAATCTTTTTGTATTTTTCAAATAAGACTCAAACAAGTGAAAAATATAATACAAAGAGATACACAAGTCATTATACTAGCAATGAATACATCATGAAGCAAACTAGCATATAACAAACAAGGCAACACAATCATCCTTTAGATTTAGCATGGCAAGAATCAATTTCAACCAAATGATAATCATGAAGATTTATTCCTAGAGCCACTAAATTCGATTTCCTAACACAAGTAGGTGTAAAATGACGCATGGGGGTTTGGGGAACCGGGGAAAATTTATTCCTAAACTTCCTAGGAGATTTTCTAAGGTCGTAACAATACCGCCTAAGGTAACCTTTCCTATCATAACACGTGCAAGTGTAGCGGCGGTGGGAATGATTACCTACTTGTGGACCTTTTCTAACCTTCCTACTATTTCTCACACGAGGGGGGGGGGGGGGATGGGGACAACTCTCACATCAAAACCTATACCTCCCCTATCTCCCTTAATTTGTACGGTTCCTAAGATCTTATCTAACTTCTCCGACCTAGCCTCCAAATCAAACTTAACTCTAGACGAGTCTCTCAATCTCTCCTCCAACTCATGAATCCTAGACTCAAGCAAAATTCATATACTCCTCAAACTCTAAAATCTCCTTTTTCAAAGACTCCATCAAACCATAGAGACTATCTATCTCTTTCTCCCCAAACTCTAGTTTCTACCTAAACTTCTTCTCTCATGCCCTAAGATCCTCTATCAACGCATCATTATTTTCTATGGCACGCTCATTAAACTTATCTTGCAATTTTGCATTTTCCTTTTTCACTTTCACCGTCTCGGCATACAACTCATTAAATGCAACTTACAACTCTTTCACATCCACTTCCTCCTCGTCACTCTCTTCTCCCTCACTAACATGGGATTCACTCAAAACCTCCTCGAAAGTGTCATTCACGTGAGAATCGGTGTTGCTCACATCACATGCCATAAACGCAATAAAGTTACGCTCAATGGGGGAACTCTCTCCCTCTTCCGGATCACTATCACTTAAGGTGGCACTATATACAATGGGTTGCTTTCCCTCTTTCTTAAGTCTAGTGGGACACTCCTTAACTCTGTGATCGTACCCCTCACACCCAAAACACTTATCCAACTCATTTCTCTTAGGCTTCTCAAACTTATCCTTAGATGTGGAATCTACTTTGTTGTTCTTGAATTTTTCAAATTTCTTGGCATCTTTCGATTGCTTTTGAAACTTAATAAATTTTTTAAATTTCTTTGCCAACAAAGCAACATCCTCAAAATTATAATCGAAATCGGACTTCGAAACTTTAATTTCCTCCGTTCGGGTTTTCAAAGCAATACCCTTTTCTTTCTTAGGCAATTGTTTGGAGGTAATCATGTCAATTTTATAGGTTTGTAAGTCACCTACAATCTCTTCTAGTTTCGTGGACTCTAACTTACCCAAGGAGTTTAAAATAGTCACTTTCGCATCAAATCTACTAGGCAACGACCTAAGGATGTTCTTAATGACACAGTTATCAAGAATTTTCTCACCGAGGTTAAACGACGAGTTGACAATATTGGACAACCTAGCATAAAATCATCAAAAGTCTCACTCTCTAACATCCTAATGGTCTCAAAATGTATAGTAAGATTTTGAAGCTTCGATGCCCTAACTGTCCTAGTGCCCTCGTGAGTGAGTGCCAAGATATCCCGAGCCTCTTTTGATGTTTCACAATTCATAATTCTATTATATTCTTCCGGTGTGACGTGTGAAGAAATAATGTGCAAACCATTTGAATTGTATTGTGAAAGTGTATGTTCAGTTTCGGTCCATGACTCGACAAGCTTTAAATTAGTGACCTCGCCTAAAACAGTGATAGGGGATCTCCAAACTTTCTCAAATGCTAACCACTCACGCTCATCAATAGATTTTAACGCACTTTTCATTCTCATCTTTCAATATTTGTAATTAGTGCCATAAAAAAATAGGAGTTCAAAAAAATTCATTATTTCCATAATTCATCTTTGAAAACACACGGGATCACAAAACAAATGAATTATGTTTTCTATCTCTGATACCAATTTGTGAGAGTGTCCCTTATGCGTGTGTTTCAAATCAAACCTATTTTCACCAAAAATTATCGAACTTTTAATTAGCACCAAACCAAGTTGTGAAAAAATAATTTTTACTTTAAACCAATTTTATCTTGATTAATACTAAACATGCATCTAGTGATTAAAGCAAGTAAAGTTAAGTAGAGAATACTCACAATGCCTGATGTACGAGGAAAAACTCAAGACGGGAAGAAACCTCGGACGGCCCAAGCCAGACAATCATTATGAATGAGGAATTACAATGAACAGACAAAAGACTCACTCAATGACTCGATCCCCACGGGTCTTGACGCTCTTTTGATCTTCAACCACTCCTCTCACAATGCCCACGCAGAAAGTCCTTCTTCCACGATACCTATCCACAACACACGCGTCCACGTATGTCTCGGTGTCCACCCAATGGATTTCATACGTCTATGATGTCTAACAAGAAGTCCTTCTCTTTTCTTCACCGCAAAACCTAGATGCTCAAGTATAGAATAAACCTTCTTAGTGCAGCAAGATCACATAAACATATAGAAATTATAACTCGAATCTTTGCAAACTTCTAAGGATGTGTTTAACATTTGGAACCTTAGAAAAATATTTGAAAACTCGTACTGGATTGAAAACTGTTTTCCAGATTGCACTCTTATGAAATTCTAACGAAAAGACGCTTTAAATAGGAATTAAGTGTTGCCTAAAAAATGTGTCACTCGAACGAGATTCGCACGTCGTTCGTGCGACATGGCTATCTCGCTTGAACGAGCCATCTTGTCGTTTGAATGACGCACGTGTCAGTTTGAATTTTTCTTTAAAAAGTTTCTTCCAAAAGAGATTCAATTAAGTCAAACTCTATTTCGAGCTTATCAGAATAAAACGAAGTGTAAACCATTTAAAAAACTTTTAAAACATTTTAAAATATTTTTTCTTATAAAATTACATCCTTATCTTCTATAAAAATAATTTCGAGCACCATTACTTATATGCATTCATACCTTTGTAATCTTGGAATGCAATTAACTTAAAGACGAATAAACTTGCACCAATTAAAATTCGGCATGATTAATTCTTTGAAGCTTTGCCGCAACGTCTTCAATTTCTTCAATACGTCATAGACCAAGTGGGATCGTGACAAAATAAAATCTCCCTATGACATATTATAAACATAGTTTTGTTCAAGGAATTAAGTCAAAATAATACATTTACTGAATTGGAAATTTATGTCCTTACATTTCCTTTCAGCAATAACATTCTGTTGAGGTGTCTTAGGTGCACTAAACTCGTGTTTATAAGCATTGCCTATACAATATTCTACAATACCAGAATCTTTGAATTCGCCACCTCTGTCACTTCTAATGCGACATACTTGGGTCTACTTATCGTTCTCAATTTTTAAAATATTTTTTAAGAACTCATTGAAGGTATCAGTTTTATTTTTCATAAAAGCAACCAAGTATATCGTGTGTAGTCATCCACAATAACAAGTATATAATTGTTACCACAAAAGATGACAGTTCTAGAAGTACCCATAAGGTCCATGTGAATTAATTTCCAAGGTTTTATGGTTAAGACATGTTTAAATTTCTTATGAGGGGATTTACTTATCTTCCCTTCTTGACAAGGACCACAAATAGGATTAAAAGAATTCTTAATTTTTGGCAATCCTCTAACTATTTCTTGGGAACTTAACCTACGAAGATTATAAAAATTTGTATGTCCCAATTGATTGTGCCATAGATTAGCATCATCTAATCCGGCAACATGACAAGATTTAGACTTAGGAATGACTGTGTAACAGTTATCCTCATTTATGTTTCCTGTTAAAATACAGCTCCCCTTTCTATCCACAATTTTGCAATCAGTTTTTGAAAAGGTAACAGTATGATTGGAATCACAAAATTGAGATATGCTTAGAAATTTAGCCTTGAGACCTTTAACTATAAGAACATCATTTAGTTTGTGGAGACCTTCCTCACCCAATGTTCCCTTACCTATGATCTTAGATGAAACGGCATCACCAAACACAACACTACCTCCAAAGAAGTCTGTTTTTTTTTTGTCAATTTGGTTTCATCTTCAGTCATATAATTAGAACATCTAGAGTGAAGGTACCGACTAGATGAAGTGCTTTGTGCCTTTAAAGCATATATGATAATATTGCACTTGAGTTAGGGTAACAAGTCATCTTTTCTAATCCAAATAGGCCTGGTTTTTAAATTTTTATTCGCCTTCGATTTTGAAAAGTTTTGTTGGGTCTTTCTAAATGGTTTCTTCTTACTTTTGGATCCTCCATTATTTTTATAGTTAGAGTTGCGTGTGGCCTGTCTTTGGAGAACGTAAGTGCTCCTACTCTTTCTAGAATAGTAAATTTTTTGAAAAGTAGGTGTATATAGTCTCTTTTGAAAACATTCGGCAATAGTGTGGCCATAGACATCGCAGTATCAACAATACTGTTGTGTGGAGGACTTGACTTAATTACTAAAGTCTTTAAAGATAGGTTTTTCCCTAATAGGTATGGTTGTCCAAGTGTCATTGGTCTTAAGTTTCTGACGTTGGTCTCTAATAGGAGGACATACACACTTAGTTAAACCATTAGATGTCTGTTGTTGAATACACTCACTTTGTTTTTCCTTAGAGACATTTTCATAACAATTTTATTTCTGAGTATTTTGAAAATTCTGGGCTTGTCTAATAAAAGTAACATTTTCCGGAGAAACAGTCTTACTGGTAACAACCTTTTCTCCAAAACCTAGGCCAGATTTGCCTTCAGAATCAACCTTACTTCCTACAACAATTTCTTCGAAAGACTTAGCTTGAGTTTTAAAGTGTAGGAATTGTTTAAACACATTTGAAACTTTTTTCTTTGATTCTTCAAGTTCAACTAAATTTGACTTGTATCTTTGTTCCAAAACATTGTTTTTCTCAGAAAGGACTCTTATTTTTATGGAAAAATCTTTAGTTTCAGTCTCACGGGCAACACATTGTGCTGTAAATTCCTCAGCATTCTTCTTAATAGTCTGGTTAAGCAAATCAATACGTTCATTTAGTAGCTTCACCATTTTATCAAGACGGGCACTTTTCTGAAATGTTTTCATGTATATCTCTTGAAGATCTGGAAGATCATCGTCGAACTCACTAAATGCATCATGTGTAGTGTCTCCTATAGCGTTCATTTCTTCTCTGGAACTCACACACACATTTGGTTTCTCAATAATGTTCTCATTTTGACTCACCCGTATACTATCATTTTCAGATTTATTTTCATCCTCAACAGACACAATGTTATCACTAGAAGATACAACATCGATATTATTAGGCATAATAGAATCATGAGTAGGCACACATTCATTATCATCATTGTACATAATTTTAGCTGTTGATGTAAAAAACTAGATCACTCTAATAATTTAATCACAGATAAATATAAATGAGACAAAGAATTTTAAAGTGGTTCAGCCTTATAAGAATGGCCTACGTCCACTGTTATGTTATTGCTGAGTGTTTTGGGAATTCTCGATCACAAGTTCTATCAAGAAATTCCTGTCCCCTTGAATGAGGGTGATACAAGGTATTTATAGCCTTGAGGATGTACATGAAAGGGTCGATACATTAAATGATATACATATGAAAGGGTAATACATTTAATGCAGCGTGTGTGTCAAGATTATAAACATTCAATGAATAGTTGAACTGTTGACTATCTGGTAATTAATGCTACGGCCGAGATGCAGCTCGGACCGCCTTAGTTGCTCGTTGATCAAGAGTTCCTCGGAGCGCTAGAGTACCTCGGAGTGCTTCAGCTCCTTGAGGTATCCTCGTTGATCGGAGAGAATATGAATTGGTCGAGGAAATGAACTTCCTCGTTGCTATTGTGCCACGTAGATTGACACGTGTCTTCATATTATTCGTCCACATCAGCATATTAATTTTGGTATCAACAGAAGCCCCCAAATGTTTCATATTTCGAACTTTGAGGAGTATGGAGCATTCTTTCTCGGTATATGGCAACATTAAATGACTTTCCTGAGTTTTAGGAGTATTTTGAATTTCCTTCTACATTCGTGGAGTCCGCCTTTTTGCCTTTTCATAAACGCTTCGATCTTCGTGCATTTTTTGTCCTTTTAGCCGCCGGTAGCGCGGCAGTTTCTTTTGTGTAATCATTTCCTTCACCGTTTCCCAAGGCAAAGTATTTAAACTTCTTAGGTAACCATACCGTCTTCTTCTTTTTCCAATTTTCTGCATTCAAGCTTTCTATTCTCTCTTTCTCTCTTGTGCGTTCATATTTTCCTTCGCTAGTTGTCAGCAGATTCTCCTTCCTTCCTGTAAGATCTTCTTTCTTTCTTCTGTATCTTTTTTATTCAGTATGGTTTATATTATGGAGTCTGTTGAGAAATTTCGTTCCGATTTTTCCATTCCTTCCTGGGTAACTCTGGAGGTTCTTTCTGAGCCTTTAGATTATTTTCGATTGGCTGAGGGACATTGGTTCCCCAGTCTTTTTATTGCTGAATGTGGTTTTTCCTTTCCACCAAACCCATTGTGTCTCGAGTTTTGTCAATATTTCGATCTTGTCCCTGCAAAAATAGCCCCCAATTCATGGAGAATAATTAATGGGGTACATAAATTAAATCTGACTCATGGGACTCGTATAGGGATCCCTGAAATTATGTATTGCTATAAATGGGCCATTCTAGATAATATTTATAACTTAAAAACTAGGTTTCTGAATAGGGCTCTTGTAGTTAACCTCCCTGATTCAAATAGAGATTATTTTGAACATGGTGTGGTTATTAAAAATTGGCAATATGCCCCTTTAATTGGAGATGGAGTATACAACGGTCCCAGATGTCCCCCATATGGCAATGGGATAGGTTTATTTTTCATTTTATTTCTTTTCTGAATTTACGAATTCATTATGTTTGACACATTGTATGACTGATGTTTTATCATGCTTTTGTTTGTAGTTGATAGTAAAAGAAAAACTCCGAAAGATTCAGAGGTTAATATTAAGCATCTGAAACTTATCTGGGGTTTGCATAAGAACATTGCAGACGAGCACATCAGGTCTGCATCATATTTGCTACAGTATAAGAGTTATACAACCTCTTATACCGCTCACCCTGTTGAGCCAGCTTCAATTCCAGAAGATTCTTCTTCAGATTCTCATCTTCCTTTAAGTCAGAGAATGGGCAAGAAAAGAGCTCCTCCTGCTCTATTTGATGACATTTCTTCTGCTGCTGGGCCAAGAAAAGCAAAACTGATGTCCCGGAGGGGACTAAGAAGGTGGATGTTGCGCCTTCAAAAACTACAGAGAAACCCCCAGTGGTTCCGAGCAAGAAAGTTGCTCCTGTGGAGGTGGTTACTATCTCTCCAACCAAGAGTTCTTCCTTGGCTGAAATTGCTGAAGTCCCTTTGAAGAGATTGAGGAAATCATCCTCAGTCAATTTGGCTGAAACTGTCTCCTCTCTACCAGCTGGTGGTGCTGGTGTTCCAACCATCATTCCTCCGAGCTCTGCAATGAGTTCGGTAAAAACTTGGATCATACCCGAGGTCCAAGGAATTGATGAAAAAATTTCTAGGGATATGCTAACATCCCTAGCTACTCGTCATCTTGCTTCAGTAAATTTCTCACACTTTGAATTTTCTTCAAGTCTTGAATGCTTGCAATTTTGTATTGATTTTACTATTTTTCTCATCTTTCAGTTGGTGAACTGTTTTAATAACATCGTGAAGAAGGACGAGGTAATTAAAGCTTCTAGCTCCTCGTCTGGTGTAGAGGACGCTCTGTTGGGTTTAACACAGTCTTTGAAGGATTCTCGTCAGCAATATAACGAGGATAAAGCCGAATGGGAGAAAAAGTTATCTTCAGTTGAGGCCGAGAAGGTGAAGATGGCTGAGATCTCCAAGAGTTTGGAGAATAAAGTGAAAGATTTAGAGGTCGAGCATAAGAAGTATGACGACAAGCTCAAGCATTTTGGAGATCTTGAGGACAAGCTGAGGAAGGCAGAGGAAGAATTGTCCTCCCTAGAGATATCAAGGGCCAAAAAGAAGAAGTGGATGCGAAGCTTTCCTCGAAGAAATTGAAAAGAAAGCTCGCAGTTAAAAAATCCTTCAGTGCTGGCTGGGATAAAGGATGGGACAAGGGGATTGCTGCAATGACATCCCAAGTTCAATATGGGAAGTTGAAATACTTTCGAGATGGTTGGGTAGCTGCCCTGCAGGAATTGAAGATCGAAGATGACTCTGGGCTATTCCAGCTACACATCCCTGGTCCTCCCCCACCAATTGTGTAAGAAGAAGAAGATGATCCAATCTCTGATGAATCTTCCGTGGCCATAGGTGATCAATTCCCTGCCTCTCTACCTGTTGCCAATGAGGACATTTCTTCCATACCTCCTCCTTCTGAAAGAAGTTCAACTCCTGCTATTCCAGCTGCTGTTACCACCGAGCAACCAAGCTCCTCGTCCCAGCCTCCCGAGAAAGTCTTGGGAGACAAGGAAAAGGTGTGAAGTTGTTCGGTATCTTTTCTATCTTTTATTATCACTTGTAATCAAATAATGTAATCTTTTGATGATCTAATAAAATACATCTTTTGTTCTTCTTTGGTGTTGATGATCTATTTTTGTTGACTGTTGTCTCCTCTTTATTAGTTTATGGCCAGAATGGAACTGATATCTGCTCCTGATACAAAGCTGATGCAACTATGCAATGGATATTATAAGGCTGGTCATACGGACCTGAGTGTATCAGAGATTGCCGACAAACTTGGCCATGATGCCTCAGAGCAAGCAGTCGAAGCTTACCGATACTTAAAGGATTTGCTTGATCGATCTGTGGCAAATAATGTGGCATACTATGAATTGATTGAGTAACTTCATTGTTCCTTAGAAGATCTTCAGAATCAACACAATGAATCAACTGCTTTGTTGCACAAGGAGTATGAAAGTAGATATCAACAGCTGTCTTCTGATACAGGCCATAAAAAGATTATTGTTGGATATGATATTAGGGAAAGGACCCTAAAAGGTGAAGTTGAGGCCTACAGACAGATCGCCGAGATCCTGGAACAAGAAAACAATAATTTGTAGAAAAAGCTGGCGCAGTATGAATCTGCAGCGTCATCTTCCACTGCTTTAGTGCAAGTTACCGATGAAGGTTTCTCGTTCTTAGAAGTTGAGAATGCCAAATTAAGGCAAGAGTTGGACATTCTGAGAAGATATGTTATTCCTGTGACTGCTCGGGGACGAGGAAGAGGTTCTCGTGGATGAGGAAGAGCTGTTCAAAATGTTGTCGAGGAGCAAAGTTCTCCAATCGCTGCTCGGAGTCGATCAAGAATTCTTAGCCGCAATGTTGAAGAGGCTCGTACTCAATCTACTTTGGAAACTCAAGCATACCAACTAAGCGCCAAAGATCGGGCTTTATCTGAAATGTCCAAGAAAAATCTATCTTTGGAAGATCAACTCACTGCAATGAAGTCTGCTTTACATACCAAGGATCTTTTTGCCCAAAACCTTCATGAACAATTGGATAGATTAACCTTCCAATTCCATAAACAGCCTAGGGAATTTTGGATGGCAGGATATAATGAAGCCTTTGTTCATTTAGATGCTCGTATTGAACACGCCAATAATGAAGGTTATAAGCAGGGGTGGTTGAACGCCCTGGGTGTATTAAAATTGGAGCAAGGGCATTTTTTATGGGATTATCATGCTCCAGGGTTACTAGACTTGCCTGTGCCACCTTTCAAATTGGACATGGAATGGATCCCAGTTCGTTCCATTCCTCGGAGTTTAATTTCAAAATATCTTGGTGACTATAGTCTTCATTCTCAGACTGAATTATCTCGTCCCGATCATCTCTTGGATACACCTTCAATAATGAATGTCAGAATGCTGAAGGACTTGAACTTTATTAACTCTCCCCTTTTCCTGGAAGATCCTCCTGCCGGCGAGGAACCTGTTTCAAAAGCTAAAGGAAAGAAACCAATAGAATAGGTTTTTCAATGTAATAATTGGCACATATGTAGAGCTTGTAATACATTTTTATCTTAATGAAAGAATTTCATTTTCTGTTTGCAAATTTGTATCGTGATTGTCTTGTGTTTATCAAACATTTTTACATTTGTGTATATGTATCTGTTAAAAAGATAACAATATGTAATCAAAATTACAAGTATTAATGCTGCTCCATCACTTAATAATAAAGTACTAAGTATAAAATGTTTAAACTGTTTCCAACCAACTAAGGTTGTTAAATTATGGTTGTCGACCAACTACAGTTGATGGGTTTTTATCCCCGACCAGCCATACTTGGTTCACTTTTTCATAAAATGTGTTCGACCAACCACCAACCATGGTTGACAATTAATCCTCGTCGACCAAGTATAGTTGATCACCGACCAACTATACTTGGTTCAGTTTGAAATTCTTTGTATTTTCTGGAATGATTTTACCTTCCGACAAACTTGTTGGCCTATTTTCAGATCCAATGATATTGTTTTTCCCTCAACCGTAGTTGATTATTGGATTATCAGGTTCTTTCGAACTATTTGTCCACTAGTTATCTTACCAACCTTAGTTGGTCACGCTAGTGTACGCCTCCTAACCAAAGGAGTATATTTTTTGGTTCTTTCGAACTATTTGTCCACTAGTTATCTTACCAACCTTAGTTGGTCACGCTAGTGTACGCCTCCTAACCAAAGGAGTATATTTTTTGGTTCTTTCGAACTTTCTGTCCGCTAGTTATCTTACCAACCTTAGTTGGTCACGCTAGTGTACGCCTCCTAACCAAAGGAGTATATTTTTTGGTTCTTTCGAACTATTTGTCCCCTAGTTATCTTACCAACCTTAGTTGGTCACGCTAGTGTACGCCTCCTAACCAAAGGAGTATATTTTTTGGTTCTTTCGAACTTTCTTCTTCTTTTTGCTGTCAAGCAGCGTAGTGTACAACACTACACTAGTATTCCCCGAAAAACTTTCAAATAAAGGATAGGAAAATGGTGAAAACATCATCGTTTTATTCATATTGATGGAACCGTTGTACATTTTACATCATTGATAATACTTGCGAAGGTGTTCAGCATTCCAAGCATTCTTGAATTCTTCTCCTTCTAGAGTTGCTATTCGGTAAGTTCCCGGTCGAACAACTTCTGTAACTTGGTAGGGCCAATGCCAGTTTGCTTCCAGCTTATTGTGCTTCTGAATGACCTTCTTTAGCACATAATCCCCCTCTTTTAAGTCACATTTCCTCACCCTTTTGTTGTAGAACAGAGCTGTGCGTTGTTGGTAAGCAGCATTCCTAATGGCTGCCTCTTCTCTGACCTCCTCGAGCATATCCAAATCCAGTCTTCTCATCAAGTCGCTGATTGGGGAATTGAAATTAAGCACTCTGTGTGTTGGGAGACCCAATTCGACAGGTATTACAGCCTCACTTCCAAATGCCAGCATATATGGTGATTCTCTAGTAGCTGCTCGGGGAGTTGTTCGGTAAGCCCACAATACTGATTGTAGCTCATTAATCCAATTCGCTTTGGCATCACTTAGCCTTTTCTTCAAACCATGTAGCAATGTTCTGTTCGTCACTTCAGTCTGTCCATTGCTTTGAGGATGACCTGGTGCTGAATGAAATTTCAGAATGTTCGACTGATGACAATAAGCTGCAAATTCTTCATTATCAAATTGTGTTATGTGGTCTGTGATGAAGGCATGAGGGAGACCATATCGACAGATGATGTTCTTCCAGACGAACTGGTATACCTTCTCGTATGTCATATCAATAAGTGGCTCAGCTTCTACCCACTTAGTAAAATAGTCTACTGCGACGATGAGGTACTTGAATCTTCCTCGGGTGGTCGGCAATGGTCCAACCAAATCAATTCCCCACATGGAAAACGGCCAAGGAGAAGTTATAGATGTCAACAATGCTTGTGGAGTTCGTCGAATGGAGGAAAAACGTTGGCATTTATCACATTTCTTGGCATAGGCTATACAATCAGCCCTCATCGTCGGCCAGTAGTATCCTTGAGTCATCACCCTTTGTAAAAGTGTTCGACCTGCTACATGAGCTCCACAAGACCCTTCTTGGATTTCTTCAATCAATTCTTTCACCTCGGAGGGATGTACGCATCTCTGCAAACCTGCCATAATTCCTCGTCTATACAAAATACCATTAGTCAATACATACCGAGCAACTTTATACTTCAATTTCTTGGCAGCAAGCTTATCCTCCGGCAATCCTCCCTTTTCAATATACGCCCTGATGGGATCCATCCAAGATGGTCCTAAATCAAGGGAAATAACATTCATCGTCAAGTCTTCATCTATGCTCCGACCTTCTAATACTTCAATCGGTATGGTTCTTCGCATCTCGGTACGAGTAGTTGATGCTAGTCGGGTCAGTGCGTCTGCTTATGCATTTTCTATTCTTGATATTCTGACCAACTGAATGGCATCAAATTCTGCCAACAACTTCATCACCTTTGCGTGATATTTGATCATTAACTCTCCTTTAACCGCATATATTCCCATCATCTGATTCACAATTAATTGAGAATCACTGAATACCATCACTTGTTGTGCTTCCATAATCTTTGCTAAATTAAAACCTGCTATCATGGCCTCATACTCAGCCTCGTTATTGGAGGCTTTGAATTGAAATCGCAAGGCATATTCCATGTTAATCTGGTCTGGGGTGTTCAAAACAATTCCTGCCCCACAACCAGCTGTGCAAGATGATCCATCCATATATAATCTCCATATGGGTAACCCGTCTTCAAATTTATTATCTAATAGAGTTCCTGGGTGAAATATTTGTTGCTTCTTTTCATCCTCCCCTGACACCTTTTGCTCCTCGTCGACCGTCTCTTCTCGCTCTTTTACCAACCGGAGTTGGTCTGAGTTCGAAGATGGTGATCTTTCTACATCCACAAGCCCTTTTACCAACCGGAGTTGGTCTGGACTTATGTCTGTTGATTCTGTAACATCCACAGGTTTGTCAGCAAGTACTTTTTGTTCCTCGGGGGTATCACGATATGTAAATTCTGCTATAAAATCTTCCACAGCCTGCCCTTTCAATGATGATCTGGGCTCATACACAATATCATATTCACCGAGCTCTATTGCCCAATACATCAGTCTCCCTGACTTTTCTGGCTTATGAATGGCTTGTCTCAATGGCATGTCGGTATACACGATGATGGTATGGGCCTGGAAATATGGCCTCATTCTTCTACTTGCTTCAATTAACGCCAATGCCAATTTTTCTAACTTTGGGTACCTGATTTCTGCACCTCGGAAAGCCTTACTTGTGTAATAGATTGGTTTCTGGACCCCATTCTCCAATCTCATTAACGCTGAGCTGACTGCATTCTCTGATACATCCAGATATAAGTACAACTTCTCGCCCATCACTGGTCTAGACAGCAATGGAGGTGTTCCCAGATATTTCTTCAAGTCTTGAAAGGCTTTTTCGCATTCATCGTTCCACTCGAAAGTTTTTCGGAGTGTTTTGAAGAATGGAAGACACCTATCAGTTGCTCGGGATACAAATCTGTTGAGCGCCGCAACTCGTCTTGTGAGACTCTGCACTTCTTTCTTCGTCGTTGGGGATCGCAGCCCTAAAAGATCTTTGATCTTATCTGGATTTGCCTCAATACCTCGTTGGTTGACGATGTATCCGAGGAACATTCCTTCCCGTACTCCAAAGGTGCACTTCGTCGGGTTGAGCTTCATTTGGTATTTATCCAGTTGATCAAAGGTCTGGCCTAAGTCAACTAAATGATCAGCAGCTCTCTTGCTTTTTGTCAGCATATCGTCGACATAGACTTCCATGTTACAACTGATTTGTTCGGTAAAAACCTTGTTCATCAGCCGCTGGTATGTAGCTCCTGCATTTTTCAAACCAAAAGGCATAACATTATAACAATAAGTTCCCCTTGGGGTAATAAAAGAAGTACTTTCCCTGTCTTCAGGCTTCATTTTGATCTGGTTGTAGCCAGAATATGCATCCATGAAGCTGAGCAGCTCATGTCCCGAGGTAGCATCCACTAGCTGGTCAATTCTGGGCAATGGAAAATGATCTTTTGGGCATGCCTTGTTGAGATCAGTGAAATCAACACACATTCTCTATTTATTGTTCTTCTTCTTTACCATCACCATATTTGCCAGCCAGTCTGGATATTTCACATCTTCAATGAATTGGGCTTTCTGGAGCTTCTCGACCTCCTCTTGTATGGCCTGATTCTTCTCGGGACTAAACACTCTTCTCCTCTGCTTCACAGGCTTGATCTCCTTATTCACATTGAGCTCATGACATAAGAAGTTTGGATCTATTCCTGGCATGTCTTGATGACTCCAAGAGAAAGTATTCTTCCTGTTTCTCAAGAAAGTTATTAACTCCTGTTTTATTGACACATCCAACGATGAACCTATCTGGGTTACTCGTTCAGGATGCTCGTCGTCCAGAATAACATTTTCTGTAGATTCCACCACCTGTCCTTTTACAAGTTGAGATTCATCTCTAGGATCAAGAGTTTCAATTTCTGTACCTTCCTCCACTTGATAGGTAGTAGTCTTTTTCCTTGACTCTTCAAATTCTTCTTGCTCGGCAGACGAATAATAGCATTCCCGAGCTACTTTTTGATCACCTTTCACAACTCCTACTCCAAAGTTCTTTGGGAATTTTAAGCATTGATGCACTGTAGATGGAACTGCTTCGAACTTCTTCAAACTGACCCTTCCCATGATGATGTTGTAGGCTGACTGCACATTTTTATCCATCACAAAAAAGCGTATTCTTTCTGTTCGACAAGCAGGCCAAGTTCCAATGAATATATCCAACTTGATCGTCCCAAGTGGAAAAACTTTCTCGCCAGCAAAACCCAGGAGGGGTCTGTGATATGGTTCTAATTGAGATAATTTTAGATTCAGACTATCAAAACATGAATAGTACATGATGTCTGCCGAACTACCATTGTCTACCAACACCCTTGAAATCACTACTTCCTTCATCCTCATTTTGATTACCAGAGGATCGTCGTGAGGATGAAGAACACCTGCCAGATCATTTTTTGAAAAGCCAATGACCAGTTTCTCTTTGTTTACCTTCCTAGGACGATCGTCCTCGGCCAGATTTATTCGATGAATATATGAACAAGCTTGAGCTTCTCCGAGGTAAGCTTTTCTTTCTGCAGTAAGGTCTCCCCCTCCAGCATCTCCTCCTATAATAACATTACAATCAAATGAACCAAAACGTATGGAAAATACCTCTCATTCAGGCTGCCTTGGCTTTTTTGGAAGATCGAGGTCTTCATCTGGATCCTCTTCATGATTTCTTTTCTTTTTCTCCTCCGTCCGACGAGGAGATCTGGAACAATCTCTAGTTCTATCATCATTCTTCCTTTCACCTCTGCGATCTACATACTTTGACAACTTTCCTCTTCGGATGAGCGTTTCAATCTCGTTCTGAAGGGCTATGCAATTTTTGGTCGTATGGCCGTGATCTTTATGGAACTCGCAGTATTTGGCCTTATTCCTCGTATCAGGATTTGTCCTCAATTTATCTGGCCACTTGATTTCTTCATTATTCTTGATTTCTTCCAAAACATGATTGATACCCATTTTCAATGGAGTATAATTATCGTATTTCTTCAGGACTTCCCATGACGTCCTATTATTCTTGGAGTGCTTGTCACCACCATTACCTTTCTGCTCTTTCTTCTTAGATTTGTCGACCTCCACCTTGGTTTCTTTATCCATATTTTTCTTAGCAGCCATAGCCTCCTCGGCATTCATGATTTTGGCCGCTTTTGCCATCAACTCTGACATAGTTTTAGGCGGATCTTTGGCCAAAGTGTAATACAACTTGTTAGGCAACAAACCACTCATCAAAGCAGTGATTGTTGTCTTTTCTTCATAATCTATGACTTCCAGCTTCTCGTTATTGAAACGAGTTATGTAATCTCTAGTATTTTCACCAGACTTTTGTCTAACACTTAACAAGTGTGCTACTCGTTTTACTGGCTTTGCTCCAAAACAGAAATTGCCAATGAACAACTCGGCTAACTGAATAAAAGTCGAAATCTTACCCCGAGGAAGATTGTTGTACCATATCTGTGCAGATCCGGTAAGAGTTCCCGAGAATGCTCTACACCTCATCTCGTCGGGGACGGCATATATGTCGGCAGCAGCTTGGTATTGTTCTATATGAAGAACAGGATATGTCTTTCCATCATACTTAGGGGTCACTACAGGTGCTTTGAATTTCGATGGTGTAGGAAAATTCACAATGGCTTGCACAAAAGGTGTCCCTTGAACAAAAGTTCTCTGTAAGGGATTCTTTTCTTTAGCCATTTCTCCAAGTCTATCCTCCAATCGCTGAATGAAACCTTTCCATGCTTCATTTCCTTCCTCGGGCCGCTTAGTCCGAGCAATTGATTGTTCTGACGTAGCTTCCTGAGATCTATCTCGACGAGTAGCTGGTCGTGACTGCGCTGATCCTTCTCTTAAACCTGATGGTGGTCGAAAGCTTCTCGATGTGACTTTAGGTGGACTCTTATTCCTCCTCGGGCCTAATCGACTGAAAGGAGATACCCTACTCAGTCTTTCCAAAGCACTGGCTCTTTTCGGAGAGAGAGTGACACATTGCTCAGTATCTGTGGCCCGTATCGATGAAGTTTACCCAGGTTGATAAGAGAAATCATCAGATTCCTCATTGCGATACGTCTCCGTACGCCTGGATCGTGAAGAAGGTAAATAGGTTTGCCTCTGACCATTTCGATGTCCTGACTGTGCAGGTGCGCCGCCATGAAGGGTCTGTATGAGTTGCCGTATTGTCTCCTGCATGGCAGTTTGTCCTTGATCCAGATTCGTCATAATTCCGGCTAGATCTGAAGGAGCAGAGGGATTTGGGGGATTTCCATCATTTCCAGCGTTTCGATTGCTAGATTCTGGGTTATCCGCCATTGTTGATGAATGATTTTTGGTGAGAAACGATAATAACAATCGTTCCCACAGACGGCGCCAATCTGTTGATGTAAAAAACTAGATCACTCTAATAATTTAATCACAGATAAATATAAATGAGACAAAGAATTTTAAAGTGGTTCAGCCTTATAAGAATGGCCTACGTCCACTATTATGTTATTGCTGAGTGTTTTGGGAATTCTCGATCACAAGTTCTATCAAGAAATTCCTGTCCCCTTCAATGAGGGTGATACAAGGTATTTATATCCTTGAGGCTGTACATGAAAGGGTCGATACATTAAATGATATACATATGAAAGGGTAATACATTTAATGCAGCGTGTGTGTCAAGATTACAAACATTCAATGAATAGTTGAACTGTTGACTATCTGGTAATTAATGCTACGGCCGAGATGCAGCTCGGACCGCCTTAGTTGCTCGTTGATCAAGAGTTCCTCGGAGCGCTAGAGTACCTCGGAGTGCTTCAGCTCCTCGAGGTATCCTCGTTGCTCGGAGAGAATATGAATTGGTCGGGGAAATGAACTTCCTCGTTGCTATTGTGCCACGTAGATTGACACGTGTCTTCATATTATTCGTCCACATCAGTATATTAATTTTGGTATCAACATTAGCTAAGAATGAATTACATAACCCATCATTCTGGGTTGACTCAGTTTCATCTTAACCAGAATAACTAGAATCGTCCCATGTCTTATAGATGTTAGCCCTATTATTGTTGTTCAAATTAGTTTTGCATCTATCAGCATAATGTTCCATTCTACCATATCTATAACACTGCACGTCTTTTATGTCAATCATAGGTTTATTTTTGTCATAGGAGTGTTTGTCACAGTGTTTATCATGAGGTCTGTGATTTTGATTGCCTTGATAACTTTGTATGGCTTATTTAAAGGCTACTGCAATTTGATTATCTTTTTTAAATGCTTGCTCATAAGAGCTATTTGATTATCAAGATGATCTAAATCACATACATCATTTTAAGTCAAGGTCAAAGTCTACTGGACTCATTTTAGGAATTGACATTTGGGATGAAAACACAACATTGGACCCAGTAGGTCATTTGTTTTGGACAGTCAATTGGTTCTTAAATTCTACTCGTTCTCTATAGTTCTTAATTTTCTACTAAGCAATTCAGGAGTCATATTTGGGTCGTCCATTTCTCATATGGCATATCTCTTATTATTAAATTTCGCTGGTAAGAACCTAAGGATATTTTGGAAAATTTCGTTTCTAGTATAGGTTATGCCATTAGCATGCTGTTTTATGAAAATATCAGTTAACCTTATGTAGAAATGATTAAAAGATCCACTATTATCCATAATCAGTGTATTATACTACTGGACTAGCATTTGGGTTTTTTCAGCCTTAACACGTTCATCACCCTCATGTGCAGTGACTAGAGTGTCCTAGGCCTCATTAAAAGTTGAGCATATAGATATTCTTTTAAACTCATGCTCGTTAATGAACATAAAGATAGCATTATTTCCCTTATTATTATTCAGAGACATTTTTTTCTCTTCCTTAGTAAATTTGCTAAGACTTTTCTTAACTCTTATAGGGTTGGTTTTAGACAAAGGCTTAGTAGGATGTTCATACCCTTTTTCAATCATTTTCCACACATCATCACCAAGTGTTCCTTGAATGAATGAAACCATATGTACTTTCCAGTAGGATAAGTTGTTTCCATCAAACAGAGGTGGACGTGAAAGGTTACCTAACTTCTCAAATCTTTCATCCATATCAGAAAATACTTTAAAAAAAAATTCAGGAGTTTCAGGATCAAAATAAATTTTGATAAACCAGCTCTGATACCACATGAAAATAATAGTATAAAACTATATGTTTACTAGATTTTTAACAGAATGTTAAATATTAAGCAAACTCTGAATAAACTCTTTAATTGAAACTCTTTTCAAAATAAATCACACAAGATGTGTAAACAGATTAAGTATGGATATCAAATCTGGTAGTTGGTTACCTTAGGTTTTAAAATAAAAAACCTATACTATGTCTTTAGTATGAAACCACACATAAACAGTTAAGAAACATTCAAGCAAATTAGCACCAGATTTTAACGTGATAAAACCCCAAATTAGGGGAAATATCCACGGTGACCTATACGCCACAAAAAAAATTCCACTACATTAATCATAATAAACAAGTTATAGAACTAAGCGTGCAATATCAAGATCCTAAATCTAAGTCAAGAAAATATACATACACAAGTTACTCCACTCTCAAAGGCTTATGACTTGATTTGATCTTCCTCCAGCAGCTTCCTTGCTTTGTCCTTGTCCAATCATTGTAGCAGCACAACAAACTATATATCTCTCAAAGAACCACACAAAATAAGTGATCGCGTGAGAGTGATATAGTGAGCGTGATGTGAATTATACTACATGCAAAATGCAACTCACACCTCTCAATAGCTATAAAGATAAATTCCTATTAATCACAGAAGTCTAAATGATATGTAAGCTTTTTTCAACTTAAGGTTGAAAATCAGACTTCTGTTTTATCAAATCTAAATCAAATATTTCTTTCAAATAAGATTTCTATTTCAAATATTATTATCTTTACAATGTTATTTCAAAAATCGTGAAATATATGATTTGAAACTTAAATGCGTTTAGATCTGAACACGTTAAAAAGACAGAAGTCTCTTTTTCAAAAAAATAGAAAATAGAGAAATGATCTTTCAGAAATTACAACAAATAAGATAAAATCCATGAGAACTAAGAACCTATAATATTCGTGTAATGTTAAATTTTAGAAAACCTCAAAATTCCTATAAGGAAATTTGAGTTTTTCTTAGAGAGTGGTTCTAAGAAAGATACTCATTTGAAGGGGTCTTCAACAACGAATAAAACTAACAACTCAATAATCAAAGAAAACCTAATATCTAACACTCAGGTTTGGGTTTAATTGTATTTGAATAATGGAAGTTTGGTGCTTGGTATTTTGGAGAAAACACGATTAGGGTTTGATCTTCAAAATAGGGTTTTCTCTCTTCTCTTTCTCTCTCCCCCCCCCCCCCCCCTCTATCTCTCTCTCTCTCTGGTTTTCTTCCCTCAAATGAGACGAAGTATAAACTTATCAAATGTTGAAACTCATCCCCTTTTTATAATGGTCGTAGAAGGATCCAAAACGTTGAAGTGTTTTTAAGGGTAGAGATTGGTTATGACTTAGTTTGACCAAGATCAATGGCTTGCAATGCATTGTCTAAAGAATGAGTCTAATTGGTCACTAACAGCATCACATGGATTAGGGTAGAACACATGGATATCATCGATAAGTGAGAATCAAGGGCTACGATTGAATCTTAACTCTACGACTCAAAACTGACACAAAGTCGCATGGATAAAATTCTAACACCTGTACGGTGTAGATGAAGTAAAATACGCGTGTTTTTTAACTTTTAGAAATACAAATTCCTCCCTCATAATTCTCTAGTGCTTTTGTTTTCTACCCTAAATAAATTTTAAGGATAAAAACTATTTCCATTTTAACCCCAGTACTTTAAAAACATAATTTTAAATATTTCAAAAATTATATTTAAATGATTTAAACATGTTTTAATTGAGTTAAAATTGTTGGAAAAATTCTTAAAATATATATAACCCATTATACACACTTATCTTCATTTATATGCAGTGTAAGTGTCCTAATATGGTTCGTGAGATAAAGAGTATTTGCCTTTTAGGTAGATTATGTTGTTCTTGGACTGGATTTCTTCTTTGAAACTTGGATGCTTTGAGAGAGAGAAACTCTAGAAAATCTAACCTATTTTGTCTCGATGTCCAAACTAGATGGAACTACTATACGGTACAGACTTAAGTAAGTCAACCATGTAGTTTTTTCCTCAGTAACCTAATCACCAGTCTTTGCATTGATATAGATAATAGTGTCTATGTCATTGACTGATGGTATGCTCATGATCACGTTGTAAGTGGAGGACTGGTTTAGTATTATGAACTTAGTTCAGATAATTTTACAATAGCCTTTGGAACTAAGGATGAGGGTAATGGTGGCATACCCTAAGGAATAAGTTTTTCCCCTTTGAACCCAATGAGAGGGATGGTGATGGGTTGCATGTGCTTTGCGCCACGGCCCATAGATTCAAAGGTGTCTAAGAACTCGATATTTATAGCGCTCCCCACATCCATCAGGACTCTTTTCACGTTGGCATTCCACGTGATCACTCTAATAATAAATGGGCCTTTATAAGATAAACAGACCCTTTTTAGGTCTGCCTCTCGAAAGACTATCATTGACACTTCTTCCGAATCTTGATGGGGGAGAGACATGGATTACCTATACCCTTTCGTATTTGATACTTTTAAGATGGGTTTTTCTAGATATTGCAGAGAGTCCCTCTGTAAAGCCCCCAGATATACAATTGACATATATTAGAGGGATATCATATTATTTTTGTCATTGTTTATATTGTGTGGTCCTCTACTGGTGTCTTTGGCCATAAATTCTTTTAGGTAGCCCCTTTTGATGACTCCTTCGATGGTTTCCTTAAGCTTGAAATAGTCACTGGTGTTTTGGCATTGGTTTTTATGGAACCGGTAGTACTTGGACTTATCCATTATTTCATCAATACTCCTCATAGGTATGGTCTGAGGTAGGAGATCTTGATCTTCAACCGATTTAAATACCTCTATGAGGTTTGCTGTGAGCGGGGTGAAGTGTTTGGCTTCTGAAGGCCCATTTTTTACCCTCGCTTTTCTTCTTCTTAGCCCCTACTATTTCTGAGGTCTCCCTAAAGCGAGAGAAGATATATTTACTCTTTCCTTATTGGGGAGAGCCTATGGCATTCCTTGATGAGATGGAATCCTAAACATTCATATACTTTTTAGCTCTTTCAAGTAGCTTAGTCATAGATTTTGGAAGCTTCTTGATAAAGGACCTTAACAAGTCTTCTGAGGTTAGGCCTGAGATAAAGGACTCCATACAAATTTATCATTAATATCAGCAACCTCGAAGGCTTCTTGGTTGAACCTCTTGGCATATTCCCCGAGGGATTCGACCATTTTCGGCCTAAAGTGGAGGAAGGAAGTGAAATTCTTCTTTATTTTTTATGCCCCAATGAAGTAGCTAACAAAGTATCTTTCCATCTCAGTAAATCCTGTAATGGTCCCTAGTTTTATCTTAACAAACCAATGCCTAGTAGTACTACTTAGGGTGGTGGGAAAAGCTCTGCACAATACCTCATCTAGTGTATCTTGGAGGAGCATGAGCGATCTGTAGGTCTCCAAATGGTGGGTGGGATACTTAGATCCATTTAATGGTTCCACAAGAAATATATACTTTTGTATAGCTTAGGAATTTTGGAATTTTGGCGTATCTCATTACAAATCGGAATTTCAAATCGAATACAAAATCTGCATTTACCTTCATGATCAATTGAACATATGTTAGTGACCGAGCATCGTTTATGGATTTCAAGCCATTGGATTTGTCACTAACACCTTATGGAGGTATACGACTTGTGGTATTTATTTCTCAGTCAAATTATATTTTGGGATATCTTTTTTTTAAATCGAGGCATTTTGTTAAAAAAAATTTTGAAAATAATTTTGTTTTATTTTTAATCTTTGATTGACCATCGAATGAGTCGTTCTCTATTTAATAGAACCAAACTCATTGGAAGGTCTTTAGAAGGTTGATTGAACAAGAAAGTGAAAATCTCTATTTTTTATTGGCTCAATTTTGAGACAAATTGAATATTTCCATGTTCCTACATTTTTTTCTTAAAATTAAAATTTAAAAAAAAAAAGAGAAACATTAAACCTTTTTTGTGCAGTATACAAATTTTTTTGGTTAAAATAAAATTTCTTTTGTATTTTTTTCATTTTAAGTAATTTTTATACTCTTATTTGTGAGTGTTAATATTTTTGTATATCCCTTATTGGTACTGTTTTTTTCTGTTCGAAAACATATTTTATATTTCTTTACAAACCGTACATCTTTTTATTTTATCATGATATATATATTATTTTTGATAAAATACTTTTATCGTGTATTTTTTACTTAAATAAATTTTATATTATAATTTGTTTAGTTCTCTCATTTTTACACACACACACACACATACACATACAGAAAGAGAGAGAGAGAGAGATGTAATCAATGGGGGTGCAATCTAAGACCAAAGTTCTCTGGTATATATATATATATATATATTGTTGTTGTTGAAGTTTGATTACTGATAAGGCTAAACTCTAATTAAACACTTATGTTTTTGTTTAGATCCATATACATTTACTGTGTTGTTGGGTTTTTTAGGTCCATTAAAGTAGAACATTTTTTTGTGTTGGCTATTTTGATCCGGATATACACACTGATTGTGTAGCTGTTTTGATCTGGATTCATATACTGATAGTTTTCGGAATGTAGATCCATATATATATATATATATATATATATATATATATATATATATATATATATATATATATATATATATACTGTTATGTTGGTTGTGTTTAAAAACCGGATCTGATTTGAAGTTTATCATTTTTTTGTTGTTTAAGAAAATCAGATGTGTTGGACAACCTTTTAAGAAACTCCCTAAAACACAAAAATATTTTTTTCATAAGATCTGATTAATCCTAAATCTAGTGTTAAATTTATTTTTATTTTTTTATTTTCAGTAGTGTGTAACTTAATTTTTGAAATTTTATTTTCTATATAAGTTTGTGGACAATTGCACTTAACTGGGTTTTTTTTTTGGGGGGGGGGGGGGGGGTAAGTTTGTCAAAACAATTTCTTTTAATCCAAAATTTGTTTACCTAATTTCATAAAACTGGTTTAGGTTAAAATTTACAGTGTTGTGTAAACTTTTTCACTTAAGAGGATACAAATTTCTGTTTCGTACTAACATTACATAAAACTAGTTTACGTTACCCGATTACTCACTTCTGCTGATTCCATATACTATTAGACCTTGTATGTGTCCGTTTTATTAGGGATGTTACATCTGCTGATTTTGTTAGTCAAATCATATGTCATTATTATTATTGTTGTATACATCCTCACTGATACTCTAGTGTTGGGTGTGAAAGGAGTGTGTGTGTCCCCTAGGCTTGTCACTGCTTTAGTGTGGTTGTTACTTATTTCAGTCAGATTGTGTGGTTGTTTAACTTAATCTTGGCCTATTAGTTGTATTGATTAAGTTAGTTCATTTACACTTGTATCTCTTTAATTTGTAACTGATCATTGGTAATAGTGGACTTGGGTGTGTGCGTGGTTCTAGAACTAAGGGACCCGGGGTTTTCCACTATGTTGGTTTTCCCGTGATCAAATACTGTGTTTCATTCCTCTTTTCCTCATCTCATTCTAATCCATTTTTATTTGGGCAACATCATCACAAAACTCTTTCTATTTATGTGCATGTGTGTGTATTACAATTCAAATCAAACTTTTAAAATTGGTGTATAAAAGAGTTTTTATATAATAACTAAAACACGTTAGGGTGTTAGGTTATTTCAGAAATCTCATCATTCGAATGAGAATTGATCGCATTAGAACAAAAATGGTGATTTTATTCGAATGAGATGTCATTTTTATTCAAATAAAATTATTGCCACGAAATTCGTTTCTTATATAAAACTTGTTTTGATGAGTTTTTCTCAAGATTTTGGTGAAAATGAATTCCCAATATATGTCCCAAAAGTATTTATCTTTATGTTTTTTGAAGAACACTTTTCTTTTCCAAATCATTCATCCCATATAATATTTTTTTATTTTTTTAAAGACCAAGTTTCCATACACTTGCACCAAACCCTTGTAAAGTTCTAATCTATGGATGATTTGTGGAGCTGGGGCTCTACGGCTGAGGAAGAAAGGATCGTTCATCTTGAGGCTGATCGATGGATACCGAGGGAAGATTGATTCCCGTGGACGGTGCTGGAATGTGTCGTATTTGTTGAAGAATTAAATACTGTGCATTATACTTAGTGTATCTCTAAGTAGTCTAAGTCATTAAGTCTATCAATTTCTTAATAGTGCTGAAATCTAGGTTTTATCCGAAAGGGATTTTTTCTCAATCTTTTTCGTGAGACTTGTTGGTTTAATTATTTTCTTGGTTTGACATAATTTATATTGCACTCATAACTAATTATCAATCGAGATAAAATTTGGTTAAAAATTCAATTTATGTGTGCCTAACCTAATATACGGACTATCCACACGAACCTGCATTCTCAAATTCATATTAGAGTCGATTACACTAAGTTTTTGTGTGATCTTTTAAAATTTGGGTCTTATGGGTAATTTTTATAATAGACTACCTATTTTCGATGGGTCAAGTTATGCTTATTGGAAAGCTCGAATAAGGTCGGCTTTGAAAACTATTGACTAATGATGATGTCAGAAGTTCTAAATCCGTCATAACTTGGACGGAGGATGAATGAAAATGGATTAAGTTTAACTCAAGCATTTTAAGTGCCATTTCTGGAGTCGTCACCCCTGACCAGTTCCGTCGCATCATAACATGCACCAAGTCTAAGGAAGCTTGGGATACCCTCCAACTAACTCACAAGGGTACCAACACTGTGAAGGATTCTAAGCTTCAAAACCTTACCACACAGGTTGAGACTATTACTATGCTAGAATCTAAATCTTTTGATGAATTTTATGCAGTATTGTCTAATATCTTAACTTTAGTTATAATTTGGGTGGAAGAGTTCCTGAGACGCGCGTTGTTAAAAAAAATTGAGATTCCTTCCATCCCCTTTTATCCCAAAGGTTACTATTGTTAATTCATTGGGGATTTTAGACACTCTTAGGTCATAAGAACTCGTAGGTGACCTTCAAACTTATGATATTGACATGTTTCTAAAAATTGTTAAACCTAAGGAAAAAATAATTGCTTTAAAAGTTCAATCTAAAACGAAAGAGGAAGTTTTTTCTGATTTCGAGTATGATTTTTATCTCGCTAATCTTGTCCTTTTTGCAAAAAAAATAAAAAAAATTCTAAAGCTAAAAAAAGAAAATACTTCCAAAGAAAACAAAAATTTTGAGAACGATAAAAAAATATACATCGAGCAAAAAAAAAATAAAAAACAAGATGAGAATACCCTAAGAAATATGAAGATAGATGTTATGAGTGCGAGGGTAAGGGTCACAAAGCACACGAGTGTGCCATGAGGATAAAGAGACGAGTCAAAGGCAAAGATGCCTTCAATGCCACGCTTAGTGATAGCGATGTCGAGATGGTAGATTTCGAGGAAGAATCACCGAATGGATGTTGTTAGAATACGTCGGTTAATAATGCGTAAAAAACAAATTTTATTAACCATATTCATATATATCCAAGTTAAATCTCACGTATGTATATAGTACCCAAAATAGTATATACAAAACTAACCTGTTGTAGCGTGCTTTCCGATTATCAATTAAGGACGCACTGGGTTGGGTTCGGGTGACGAGTTGAACTTGGTGATCCAAGTTTCCTACGTATCAGTTCATAAAATGAAATCTAACTCCCCAATCGTAGTTCCCAAATTCTACTAAAAGAATTCGGAGCAATTCTAGGCTAGAAAATATCTCACAAGTATTTTCACACTTAGTGAATTTCTCTCAACCCAAGGCTTATAGAATTTGATATTCTAGTTGTTATTCTCATTTTTATAAGACTTCCAAAGCCTTGTATTTATACACAGTTTTGGAAATTTAATTTAATTCCAAATTAAATTAAATTCCAAAAAATGATTAATTAATGGTTATGGTGGAATCCCACACCATTAAACAAATGGGAAGTGGTGAAGTCCTACACACCCCAGAATGTCTTAATCACTTACCTAACTTTGGTAAAGACAAACTTACCAAGGTAAACTAGCAAAAGTGTACCTAACTTTGGTAAATGGTAATAAGATAAAACTTTTACTCATCCTTGAATTGCATCCTAATCCTTAATGGTTTCTGCCGTACCAGAGGATGTTTTCGAACATCCCTCTCTATGATTGGGGGAGCCTGACTCTGGCGACCCTTTATTTTTCTTTGGATGCATTCAGCAGGTGCTACCAGCATACTTTTGCTGGAGCCATGTACCTTCTTGAGGTAGTCTTTAATTTGCGCATTTTTCGTTATGCATTTGCATTTTCCTTATGTTTCTCTTCTTTGATTGTTGATTCTTGTCTTTTTACAGACGTGGTTCTATGAGGTAATTGGGTGGAATACCCCACTGATATCTTTCAAGGATGATACTGTTAGGGACTTCTGCGGGATGTATCGGTGGCAAAAGTCCAATTGATAGTCGAAGAAGTCTCTTTCTCTAGAGGCGATGCGTCAGGTCTTGAATGGCCTCACCAGTGATCGGGTAAGCCTTTTTTTTATTTTTAGACTTGTATTTTCTTTGACCTTATCCAATATTGATCTTAAACTATTGGGGATCCTGCAGGTGACCTTTTACCCTAGGGGGCGGCGATCCAGGATACGGGGGTGACTAAGGGAATACGCAGATGCGGCTTTTATTAGCGCACGAGTTTGGTTACTATTAGTATCTCAGGGAGAGGGTAGTCTTCCAGATTATGGAGGAGGAGGTGATGGTGCCACCATCACAGCCCCCTATGTTCATGAGGTGCGAGCGAGAGACGTCGGAGGTAGCACGGGTTGCAGCGATGATTGGTGATAGAAATGCTTTTTTGTTTTTTTATCATTGATTGAAAGCTCCTCTAATCAAAACCTTTCATACCTACAAAATATATAACAAAACTATAGTGTAGCGGTAAATAAGGGAATCAATCCAAATCTAAGGGTGAAACATGAAAGAGAGGCATGCAATTCATTTGTTTATTATTTTCTTTATCGATTTTTCACTTTTTCTATTTTTTTTAGCTTTTTTAATATTAAAACAAATTTGTGAGGATGTGAATTTAAACTAAGAACTAAATAAAAAGAGGGTAATCAAACTAAAATGAAAGTGTGAAAAACATAAACTATGGAGTGATGAAATCGAGTGAGATGTAACTAAATGAAAGAAAATATTGAAGGGATGGAAAATTCACCCTCAATTCACATAAATTAATCTAACTTGCACTATTTTACTTTGATCAATTTAAAAAATATTCATTTAATTAAAAAGCTAATTCTCATTACACTAGTGAGTTAATTGAATATTCTTTTAGAAAAGTAACTTTGATCCCCACAAGCACTACTCTAAATGAATTAGAATCAATTAAATGAATCACCCGCTAGGATCGATTCATCAAACTAATTTTAATTAGACAAAATAAAAACAAGATTAGAGGAAAATCACACTAACATTTAAATCAAGTGATAAGCCTATCTCTAGTTTGAATCAAATGATCAAACGATAATACAATTTTCAATCCTTTCTCAAGGATGATTTTCCATTTCTCAATGTGAAAATAAGTAGGATTAAATTTACTAATAAAAGGAAACTAACAAAATTAGAATTGACAATTAAATCAATTGGATTCATGAGGGTTTCAATTCATACCTTGAATGGGATGATTAGCCCTCCATAATCATCATCCAATAAAAATTAGAATCAAATAAGAGCATAAAATAAAATTAGAGAGGAGTAATCAAACCAAAATTTCCTTCAATTTTATTAATTCTTCAATTCTTCCATCATCTCTCATTAACTACAAACACTCAATTTATTGAATTTTTTCTCTAATAAAAAAAATAAAAAAATCTAAGCTAAAAAAATAAAATGTTTCTCTCTCTAATTCTAGAATTTTCTCCCTACAATAGTGCACATAGAGCTAAGGGGTAATTTAAGAAGGTTAATGGTGTAAGATAAAATGGGGAGAGGTTTGGAAATTTGGGTGGGGGTAATTTGGTAATGCACATGAATGCATGTGGGTTGAGAGTATGTCATGTGGGATAAATGGTGGAATGAGCTAATGGGGATAAAACAAATCAGATTTATTAAAAAAGGGTTAGGGATATTTTGAAAATGGGGTAAAAGGTTGGTTTAAAACATGTGAGTCTTTATTTTTTTTGTTTTTTTGTTTTGGTTTTTGACAGAATTGATTTTGGTTGGGTTGAAGTTGGGTAGGCTCTGGGATTGTGGGTCTCGAGTAGGAGGGATTGGTTCGGTTTTGGTGGTTGAGGAATGGGATCGGCGGGGGAGCACCGGTATGGGGTGATGGGTTATCGGCTATCGTTGGTTCCGAGTCTAGGATCTCCGATGGGTGTGGTCAGGATAGACCGTCGGAGTTGTGGTGGGGTTTAACGCCGGCGGGTTCCGGGTATTGTTGCTATGGAGGTCCAATTGGATTTGTATGGTAATGGAGTTTGGGGGTGTTGTGGTTTAATGGAGGGATGAGAGAGAATATGTGGTTTTGGTTGTTTATGTGGTGTTAATGGAGGTAAAGGAGAGGGAAAGGTGAGGTTTAGTGGGGAAGATGATGGGGTATGATTGGGTGTGGTGAGGTGTAGAATAGAAGAGTGTGGATGAATGAGGGGTTTGTGTGTGTTTGGGTGTATGGAGACTAGTGTGAGGGTGAGTGAGTTATTTAGGTGTATGGTAGTGTGTGTTAGTTTTGTGTGTGCGTGTGTTTAACTTTGCACCCTAAATAAAATAAAATAGGAAGATAATAAAAATAAACCTAATGAAATAAAAATAAGTAAAACAAATATAAATCTAAACTAAACTAAAAATAAAAATCAACTACAATAAAACTCACTAAAAAAAAAAAAAAAAATAACACGACACACAATACAAACTCTAAAAACTAAACAAGACAGAAATAAAAAATAATAAAATAAAACAAAACAAAAAATAATAATAAACTAACTAAAAACTAAAAACAGACAAAAATAAAGGAAAACAAGAACTCGACGCACTAAAATAAAACATAAAAAAATAAATCCTCCAAAAATAAATAAAATCTATTAAACATAAAACTCAAATAATAAAAATAAAAACTACGAAAGAAGTAAAAAATAAAACCTAAAGTCCTAAAAATATAAAATCTCGCAAAACTAAAAATAAAGACTAAAATTAAAAACTAATAAAAATAAAAAAATAAATAGAAATAGAAAATAAATTCTTGAAAATTATAAATAAATCATAAAAATAAAAATGACTCAAACTAAAAATCTAAAAAACACAAACTAAACACACATGGGGTTCGGGGTACGTTTAGGCTTGGGTAAGGTACGAGACTGGGGAATTTCGAGTTTAGCTCCATTCTTTGTTGTAATTTCCTTGAAGCGTTTGAACTCTACAACAGACATTTGATCTACAAAATAAACATTAACGCACATAAGACCCATTTTATCGAGAATTAG
Source organism: Sambucus nigra (assembly GCA_949130495.1). Lineage (NCBI taxonomy): Eukaryota > Viridiplantae > Streptophyta > Magnoliopsida > Dipsacales > Adoxaceae > Sambucus > Sambucus nigra. Next base: position 977,918 of record CASBWL010000256.1, read on the forward strand.
CAATTAAAATCGTCTATGGGGGGTATAAAATGTACACTTTCGGATGCTTATCACACCACCCCCAAATAGAAGATTTCTAGTCCTCGAGAAAAAAAATAGAGAGAAAGAGAAAGAAACCAAAAGTGTACCACTTTCGTGGGCACTTGCGATTGCACTTAGCATGTGTAATAATCCTTTAAACCAATAGGTTGCCCAACAGGACGAGTTGTGTCTCGTGAAGGTTTGTAGGAAATATACCCACAAAATTCATTATTTTACAAACATCAACCACTCTTAGTAGATGTAGAATAATAGCACAATCGATCATGAAAGAAATATTTTGAGAAAAACAAGCTAGAATTGTGAAAAGGTTAGCTACGTAAATATTCAAGGCACATCCTGCCTAGAACTCAACATGTGTGTGTGAATCAGTCAAAATGGGTTGGGTATCATAAGAGTAATTCCTAAATTGCCTTTTCGGAATCAACACTTCAACTCAAAATCTCACTGGATATAGCTCTCTCAAACGAACTCACGAGATTTGGGTAAGTGTATCGCTCTTATGTGTGAGGAGGTGAGTAAATGTAACCAGGGTCAAACTTCTCACACACATATAAGATAGAATGAACATTTAGAAAGAAAAATGATCTCATGAAAGAATGTTAATCACTATAGTGAGAACGTCGAGTTATTCACCACGTTGACTTTCATTCGCCCGAACACCTAGGGAAAATAAGGATGATATGGGTGAGGGGAAATGAAATGATAAATATGGGATGATATGAGGTAGGATGGATAGTGATATGAATGATGAGTGATAGATATTCGAGAAGAGTGTACACATGAGGAACAAATGTCTTATTTCACAAGACTTAACTGCAAACTTTCTCTTTTTCTTTTCTTTTATTTATTTTTTTCTTTTCTATTTTTCTTTTTCTTTCTCTTTTTCTTTTTCTTTTTTCTCTTTTTTTCTTCTTCTCTCTTTTTTTCACTCTTTTTCTATTTTTTTCCTTCTCTTTTCTCTTTTTTTTTTTCACTTTTATACTCTCAACTCTGAAGACATTTTTCATTTTGGACAACACTCTTTTTTTCTAAAAAAATGATGGATGATAATGAATGGAGTGGGGTATGTTATGTATATCGATGGGGAAAATATGGGAAGGTAATGGATGAAGTGAATGGGTGAAAATCTAGTGATTGAGACAAATTTTAAGACACGTGTTTCTTACAACTCGAAAGTGATGTCGTTCTTAGTGATCAAGCCAAAATTTAATGAAGAATAATGAGATCATACAACAATTAAAGTCCGGACCCAAAGAAAGTTGGATCAACTTGTGACTCAGAGATTGCGTAAAACACTCTGAATGGCTGAAAAGCACAAATCTCATAGGCTAAAGTCTCTGCTAGTGATCGTTAAGGTTCTCTTGGGAATTATAATACTCTTCAACTTTAAACCGTAGTGATGTGATAAGTGTGCAAATTTTGTTGAGTCTAGAAATTCATGGTACATTATGCCTTGAAATGTATTACATAGGCTATTTAGAAAATAAATTCTCTAACTTGATTCCTAGACTTTAAAAGATCGATGACAGAAAATTCACGTCAATGAATTGAGATGAAAAAAAATGCACAAAAATTTTAAAATCAGGTTTCAAAAAAAAAAAATTCAAAAGAGGTGCGATTATGATAAAATTCCCCAAAACAAAAAGGAACATCGTCCTCAATGTTAAGTAAAATAATTTTTAAAATGAAGAGTAGAAGGGAGAAAAGATATTACCATAATCAACCGCTAATGAAATGGACAGATAAATTCAAGAAGAAACCTGAATAAGTAGTAAGATAAAAAAAATCTGTACTGGTCTATAAAGCATTGAAAGCATAGGGTGATGTGAAAAACTACCCCAAAATAGGATGAGACTCATACTAGAAACTGCAGGCTACCTCCCGATAGCGTTAAGTTTAATGTCTTCAGCCAGACCGAAGGGATCTTACCCTAAAGATAAAATTTAAGGAAAGCGCAGGGCGGTAGAAAAATTGGGTGATGATAATCACCCCCAAATAAGACTAAAGCATTAGTCTTGTTGGATAAAGGCTAAAACGTGTCAATGCACTTGTATGGAAAAGTGCATCACACAATGCAAAGTATCGGTGGACCATAGATGGGTAGGGATTAGGGTAAGGGAGAAAAGGCATCGGTCTCGGGCCTTATTGAGCCGAAAAGTGAGGGTAATAAGGGCCTTATAATAATGGTGCTCAAGTTGGATGAGGAGGCAAAATGGTTTAGAAATAGTGATGGGGTGGGGCTCATAGAAATGACACGACCATTCTATAAATGGACAATGATAATGATTGCGCCGAGGGAGCTGCCAATGGAAAAGTTAACACCGTGAGAGAGTGGCATGCATAGAGTAACAAGCTCGGTGTCACGTATGTGGAGAGTAGCATCACATATACTCGCATGGAAGGTGGAGGATGGTTTTAAGTTAGGATCCATATATATGGTTTGGAACATGCAAGGTGTAATATCATGATCCAAACCAGATGGTGGGGTGGAAGGGAAAATGGGTAGGTCGGGTGGGATAAAGAGTGTATCGAGTGGGATAAAGGGTGCAGGAAGATGATCCAACTCAAGAGTAGGTGACACACACTCGTCATGAGGTGCGGAGTGATCCTCATGGGAACTCACAGGAGGAAGTGTGGTATCTAAAGATGGAGTGGTCATCTTCTCCACAAGAACACCACCAATAAATGTGGTGGGTGGTTCAAACGAGGCACCAACATCGGAGATAGAGGAATCATTCAAAATATTGGGCTCAAAGGGAGCCATGCATAGTGGGACATGATCCTTATTCGGAGAGGTAGGAACCATATTGGATTCAATCTCGAGAAAACGGTGAGCACTCGTAGATAGAGCTAACCTAGGATGAAGTGGTTCCTCTAGAACACGCGTGGTGGGCTAAATAGGTGTAGACTCGACCATTTTTCTAGATTCATCGGGAGAGGGAATAGGAACATGAACCGCAATGATGGGTTCATGTGGATAGTGTGGGATTTGATCAAGCTCACTATCGAAGGATAAAGCAACACAAGTGTCAACTTGAGGCCCGGACCATGGAATGGTTTCAACGTCCGTTGAGATTCTCGGGGTGGTAGGGTTGGTCACACTCAAAATCAGTGGCACAAGATGACTCATCATCACTCCATGTGGGGGCAACCACGGGTTGACTTAAGGGGAAATCCGACTTGTCTGCACACTCAAATTCATTTAATCTTTGTACACGCCATTAGAGGGCTGCATTTTGAATTTGGGTGGCTTGCTCTTTCTCGAGGATGAACTGTTGCAAGAGACTTTCGAGAGCGGAGGTGGATCATGGTGGTGAAGTGTTAGTGGGTGGAGGAGGTGGTTGAGGTGGACACAACTCGCTATGGATAGGACTATATGGAGAATACTAAAAGGAAGTGTGTGGAATGGGGCCAAGTGTGTCATACACGGGAGAAGCATCTTCATGAGAGACAAAAGTATGAAAATCAGAGGGTGCATAGTGAGGGAACTGATCGGGATTGCATGCACTTAATTTCCATGATGACTGTTGGAACGTGTGAGAATCCGTAACACCGGGCTGGGATTCATATTGCATGGAAGGATGATCAGTCCTCCACGAATAGCTTTGGTACTCACACCACTTAAGATTGGATATATCATGACAATAGGCCGAGGTGGGTTCCAAAATAGTGTCATACGGATACACATGCTCCATGGTGGGTTCGTAGGGATATGAAGAGTATGGACACTCATGGGAAAAGTGATCGGCGTGAAAGCAATAGGTGCTTGGCGATGCATGTGATGCGTTGATACTCGTCATTGGAGGCGATGGAATGTGAAATGTGTGCGTGGACGATGCAAGAGTATTAACGGTGTGTGGTTAAGAGTTAAAGCCACTAAGGTATGGAGGTTCGACTCGGTCTCAACTTCAAACATGCTTTGAGAAAATGAGAAATGGCCAAATTAATCCCGTAAAGGACATTCTTCGTTAATGACGAGAAATATATATATATATATATATATATATATATATTGGATTTTTTTTCAAAAATAAAGAAAATATTGTTGGATTTTTCTAAAATAAAAGAAAGAACATATTTTTGGGTTTTTATAAAAATAAAGGAAGAAAATATTTGTGGATTTTTTAGAAAAATAAAGGAAGAAAATATTTTTGTATTTTTTGGATGAAAACAGTGGGAAAAATATTTGTACTCTTAAATGGGGATGAACAAACTAAAACTCGACTACCGAAAAATTGAATTGGACACACACATGTCAAGGATAAATTCTAACTAGCACATAGCCAATATTTATCTTTAAATTTAGTGAGAGGGTAGCCAAATTTTAATTAAGTCTGCGAGCAATAAAAAATCACAGAATTATCTGAGTGATTTCCTTTTCAAAAATATACTCCTATTGGGATACCTAGTTAATTGATTTTAAATTTAGTGATGGCTAGGGTTACACACAATTGGGAAGCGACTAAGTCGGGTGATGAGATCCCTTCTCGTGAATGAACGGGTGTAGGTTTTAGTGATTTAATTCATCACACCATTCGAAAATAAATGCGAGAATAAAATCACACAAGATCACGTAATCACACACAAGAATTGACTCGCTGACAGAAGAGGCACGAGGGTTTAGAAATGTACCTCCCACGGTTGTTACACCGTGGGGCGATAAATAATTTGAGTCGACCAGGGGGGAGATTAAGCCCATCTTAGTCAGCCCAGGGAGTCCTACCGACCCAAGGTAGAGAGGCTTAGTTTCCTCTCCTTAGACGCACTCTCTCCAATTTGTTCGGTTTCCCTATCACGCTTGTCTTCTTTTTATTACAAATTTAAATGAAAAATAAATGGTGTCTCCAAGCACCGCAATATAAGCCAGAAATAAAATAAATCGAATACAAGCCTTATAAAATAATGAAAAATGGTACGAAATGAAAAATACAAATGAATCACAAAATGGATCCTCTCAAGTGATTCGATCTCCAAAGAGTGGCAACGATGCCCTTTGATAGAAATGTTTTTTGGTTTTCCTGTTGTTGTTTGAAAGCTCCTCTAATCAAAACCTTTCATACCTACAAAAATATATAACAAAACTAGAGTGTAGCGGTAAGTTAGGAAATCAATCCAAATCTAAGGGTGAAAATGCAAGAGAGGCATGCAATTCATTTGTTTATTATTTTCTTTTTAGATTTTTTACTTTTCATATTTTTTTTAGCTTTTTCAATATTAAAACAATTTTGTGAAGATGTGAATTTAAACTAAGAACTAAATAAAAAGAGGGTAATCAAATTAAAATAAAAGTGTGAAAAACATAAACTAGTGTGTGATGAAATTGAGTGAGCTGTAACTAAACGAAAGAAAATATTGAAGGGATGGAAAATCCACCCTCAGTTCACACAAATTAATCTAACTTGCACTATCTTAGTTTGATCAATTTTCAAAATATTCCTTTAATTCAATAGATAATTCTCATTACACTAATGAATTAATTGAATATTCTTTTAGAGAAGTAAGTTTAATCCCCACAAGCAATACTCTAAATGAATTAGAATCAATTAAATGAATCACCTGCTAGGATGAATTCATCAAACTAATTTTAATTAGACATAATAAAAACAAGAGTAGATGAAAATTATACTAACATTTAAATCAAGTGATAATCCTATCTCTAGTTTGAATCAAATGATCAAATGATAATACAATTTCAATCCTTTCTCAAGGGTGATTTTCCATTTCTCAATGTGAAAATAAGTAGGAATTAAATTTACTAATCAAAGAAAACTAACAAAATTACAATTGACAATTCATGAGGATTTCAATTCGTCCCTTAAATGGGATGATTAGCCCTTCATAATCATCATCCAATAAATGTTAGAATCAAATAAGAGCATAAAATGAAAACTAGAGAGAAGTAATCAAACCAAACTTTCCTTCAATTGCATTAATTCTTCAATTCTTCCATTATCTCTCATTAATTACAATCACTCAATTTATTGAATTTTCTCTCTAATCTAAAAAAATAAAAATAAAAATCTAAACTAAAAAAATAAAATATTTCTCTCTCTAACTCTAGAATTTTCTCCCTACAATATCATATCTCAAAATGTGTCTTCTTCTTCCTCTTACAGTGCACATGGTGATAAGGGGTAATTTGGGAAGGTTAATGGTGTAAGATAAAATGGGGAGAGGTTTTAGAATTTAGGTGGGGGTAATTTGGTAATGCACATGAGTGAATATGGGTTGAGAGTGTGTAATGTGGGATAAATAGTGGAATGAGGTAATGGGGATAAAACAAATCAGATTTGTTAAAAAAGGGTTGGGGGTATTTTTGGAAATGAGGTAAAAGGTTGATTTAAAACATGTGAGTGTTTATTTATTTTTATTTTTTTTGGTTTTGGTTTTTGACAGGATCGATTTTGGTTGGTTTGAAGTTGGGTAGGCTCCGGGATCGTGGGTCTCGAGTAGGAACGATTGGGTAAGTTTGGGTGGTTGAGGAATGGGGATCGGCGGGGGAGCACGGGTATGGGGTGATAGGTTGTTGGGTTTCGTTGGTTCCGAGTCTAGGATCGTCGGTGGATGTGGTCAAGGTAGACCGTCGGAGTTGTGGTGGAGTTTAATTCCAGCGGGTTCCAGGTATTGTTGCTATGGAGGTCCAATTGTATTTGTATGGTAATGGAGCTTAGGGGTATTGTGGTTTAATGGAGGGATGAGAGAGAAAATAGGTTTGGTTGTTTGTATGGTGTTAATGGAGGTGGAGGAGAGAGAAAGGCGAGGTTTAGTGGGGAAGATGATGGGGTATGATTGGGTGTGGTGACGTGTAGTCTAGAAGAGTGTGGATGAATGGGGGGTTTGTCTGTGTTTGGGTATGGAGGATAGTGTGAGGGTGAGTGAGGTGTTTAGGTGTATATGAGTGTATTAGTTTTATGTGTGTGTTTAACTTTGCACCCTAAATAAAATAAAATAAGAAAATAATAAAAATATATCTAATAAAATAAGGATCAAATATCAAAAAGTCCTTCAAATATTTTTTTAAACACACATAGTCCAAGCTTTTTATTTTGTACCAAAAAGTCATTTATTCTCTTATTTTTAAAGGTCTGCGCCAGCGGCATGGTAAAGCCTTTTTGGCATGGGGAAGGACTTTTTGGTGCAAAATAAAAAGACTTGGACTAAACGTGTATTAAAAAAAGTTCGAGGGACTATTTGGTATATGCCCCATAAAATAAAAACAAGTAAAATAAAAATAAAAACTAAACTAAACTAAAAATAAAAATAAAAATCAGCTAAAAATAAAACTCACTAAAAAAACTAAAAACTAAAAATAACACGACACACAATACAAACTCTAAAAACTAAACACGACTCAAATAAAAACAAATAAAATAAATTAAAACAAAAAAATACAAAAAATAATAATAAACTAACTAAAAAAAACAAAAATAAAGGAAAACAAATACTCGACGCACTAAAATAAATCATAAAAAAATAATTCCTCTAAAAATAAATAAAATCTATTAACAAAGAACTCAAATAATAAAAATAAATACAACAAAAGAAGTAAAAATAAAACCTAAAGTCCTAAAAATATAAAATCTTGCAAAACTAAAAATAAAGACTAAAATTAAAACTAATAAAAATAAAAAATAAACAGAAATAGAAAATAAATTCTAGAAAATTCTAAATAAATTTAAAATAAATCTTAAAAATAAAAACGACTCAAACTATAAATCTAAAAAGAACAAACTAAACACATATGGGGTTCGGGGTAGGTTTAGGCTCGGGTAAGGTACGAGGCTGGGGAATTTCGGGTTTAGCTGCATTCTTTGTTGTAATTTCCTTGATTTAAGCGTTTAAACTCTACAACATGCATTGGACCTACAAAATAAACATTAACGCACAAAAGACCCATTTTTTCGAGAATTAGCTATTAAAAACCGTTTATTCGGGGTGTAAAATGTACACTTTTGGGTGTTTATCGATTGGTGAGCCTTAGTCGTCATATACTGACACGATGACGACGTATGATTATTTGGACTTTGTGACGAGATGACTGATGCCACCCAGCATATACGATGTGATGCCTCTTCCTCATGCGGGTTTGAGTCGGCTAGTGGGGTCTTCTCATATTATGGGTGGTCCTTTGACATTGGCAGCAGCGACGACCTCAGAGGTTCCTTATGTGCGACTTCATGTTCCTTATTACAATATTTGGCGACTGATAGGGGGTCGGTGCCTATGCTGCATCGTCCTCACGCGATGGATCCGGAGGAGTTGGGTTTGACAAAGGATGTCCTTCGCCCTGAGGTATACCTTTCATTTTTTGGCTTCTTAATTTTCTTAATTTCTTCTTTGCTTTGTACTGATTTTGCCCCTCTCTTACAGAAAATTCGGGTGTCAACCATTTGGATGAGGGACATTCGGGACTATATATCTTCGGCGACCGCCCACATCAGGGATGTGATTTCGGTTCCTTCTTTCTTAGTGTCGTCTACCTCATCTGATGAAGGATAGGGCTGGAGGTAAAGAGAGGGCATCGCAGGGAAGGAGGTTCGTAGAGAGAGAGAGAGAGAGTTTGGTAGGCGAGTGAGCGAGAGAAAAATAAACGTGGGTTCGGGCTGAGTCCCATTTTTTATGTATTTTTCTTCTGATTCCTGAAAAATAAATGTAACACAACAAAAATATATATGCAATGCAATGAAGTTTTTTTATTATTATCTTTGGTTTTGACGAATGCATATGCTCTTTTTACTTTGCTACTGGGATCGTAAAAGAATGTTTAAAAAGTGAAGGAAAATTTATTTAACCCCAAAACGAGTAATCACATAAGGATGAAGAAAATTCAAAATTCTTTGGAGAATAATGATTGAGTTTTTATTGAGTTTTTTGATTTTGACAAAAGAGGAAAAAGGAGAATTCCTAAAAATAAGGGGTTGCCGATTGTCAAGCCTCTTGTCCTACTTATCAACATGTCAGTCCAGTCTAATCAATTCAAGGCTTTGCTTTGTACTCTCTTCAGCCTTTGGTACCTTGGGGGACAGACTTCTCCTGCGATTTCTGCAAGATTTTGTGTCTTTTGTTGAGGTCCTGCTTAGTAAAAAAATGGGGTAAGGTGAAAAAGTACCACTTAAGTTGTTTAATAGAAGATTAAAATATCTAAATGGCTCCGAACAGTTTATTGAAGAAACTCTTTTCTTAAAATAAATTTTAAACACAAGATGTGTAAAATAGTATGAACGAGTAATTTCAGTTATAGGTTTAACAGTTTTGAAAAACAAAACTTTAAACAAAATAAACCAACACAACCTTAAGAAAGGGATGAGAGGAAGAGGAAGTATACATAAGCAATTTTAACGTGGTAAAACCCCACCCAATTGGGAAAACATCCACGCTGACCTCAACGCCAAAAAAATAAAAAGTCCACTAAAAATGTGTAACAGATTGCAAGCTATATAATAATCAAGACACACAATCAAACCTAAACTAAGTTTAGAAATGTACCAACTCCTCTAGCATTTTCTAACTTCTCCCAAGGTTCTGATGTTGCTGATGTTCTCCCAGCTTTGTAACTTTACTCGACTCTAAAAGTCCAATATCTCAATACCAACACTTTTCAATATAGTAGTGTGAAGGTGTATGTGGTGTAGTGCTCTAAACTCATGCATTTAACTCACACACACTCAATTATAGAAAATATGAGTATCAAATTACATACAGATCTCTCAAGATGAAGGGTTTCTAAAATCGACTTAGTCAAATAAATCAGACTTTAGATCTTTCAAATAACCGCAGATCAAGAGGGAATCTTGTTATACAAACTAGCCAAGATCCTATACACTTTCTTTATTTAAAAACATTAACTTATTTCACAAAACGTGAAATAATTGTGAAAGTGAAATCCCCAATCAAGATCCCAAACTAGATCTAAGTCTGAAAGTTTGAGTAATTTGAAATCAGAAAGAGTTTTGTTGGTTTAGGGTTTGAAAACAACATTTATTTTGAAAACAACCCACAAAAATTAGATTTCGTGAAACAATAAATCAGATCTAGCAAATAACTAAGTGACCTGTATCACAGAAATCAAATCTCGAATTTCCATGCAAAGAAATAGAGACTTAATCAATGTGATTGAGTTAGCAAAGAGATATAAGACAGTAGAGGAAGAAACTTCACAAATCTTGAACTAAAAATACTCAGAAAAAGATTTTCTAGTTTGGATTTGGTTGAAGTTTGAGTTAGGGTTTGGAAAAAACTCTTAGAACTATCTCTCTCTCTCTAACTCTTTCTCTCTCTTCTCTTTATTTTCTCTCATAGGTTAAAATGATAAAAGTTGCAAAATTATAGACAAAGTCTCCTTATATACTGAGAGAAGAAGGATCTGGAACATAGAGGGAAAATGGACGAACATAATTAATTCGAAGTTAATCTAATGTCTACTAAGTCACCGCTTTTAAAAAAGTTTTTATTGGTCCAAAATTAAAGATGGGGATTAAGTGAAAACACATGCAGTTTGTTGATTAGAATAGAAACAATCGTCCACAGTGAGGCTTAAGTATGTGAGAGGGAGAAAAGACATATATGGCCATTATATAAGCAACACGTGTAAGGCGGAGTTGCAGTGTAAAACGCGTGTTTTTGAATTGTTAAAAATACAAATTGTACCCACAATAGTCTCAAGCGCTTTCGATTTCTACCCAACCGGATTTTATGCCTTGAAAAGAAATTATAATTCAGCCCCAAAGTTTTTTAGGCCATTATTATTAATTTCAAAAATCATTTTAAAATCTTAGAAATTATTTAAAATCCCCAAAAAATAGTAGAAAATTAATTTTAAAGGATTTGATCACACACAACCAATTATAGCATGATATAATGTATGTATGCAATCCTAGTGTGTGGTGTTGGTGAGCTACATTTAAGAACTTATAGAGGCATCATGTAGAGTCTGAGGTTCTTTGGTAACTAGGGATGGGACTCAAATTTTGTCATAATTTCCAAACTAGATGGGCACCTATATAGTATAGACTTAAGTAAGTCAAAGATATAGGGTTCTTTAATCTACCCCTTTGGAAATATAAGACAAAATCTCCTTTGAGTCAACGAGGACTCATATGATACAAAACGAAATAAGAAAAACTTATTCCTATAAAAAGTTTTCTATCTGCCCTATATCCTAGAAAAGAGAACTACATAACTCAACTAATTACAGACCAATGCCCTAACAAAATCTGATGTAAAAATGGTACTAATTCCTGTAGATAAACACTAAGATCAAACTTTTTAGAGATGTACACAAATAAGGTATTCAAATAAGACTCAAATTTCTCCTCCATTTTGTCTCAAATAGACAAAGGGTAAAGAAAAATAGTCATAAATCATATAACATCAATCGGCAAAAATCATTCCAATTGACATACGTAAAGATTCAAAATGAGCATTATCTAATGGTTTAGTGAATAAATCAGCTATCTGTAATTCAATATGAAGATAGTTAATTTCCAACTCCTTGGATTCAACTAACTCGCGTATGAAATGATATATGATTTTAATATTTTTAGTACGAGAGTGCTGAATATGAATTTTAGAAATATTAATCGCGCTTTGATTGTCACAATATAGATGTAACTTGTCTTTAGTGATACCATAATCTTTTAGCATTTGTTTCAGCCAAAGTAATTGAGAGCAACAACTTCCTACTGTAATATATTCGGATTCGGCAGTAGACAAGTAAGTGCATTTTTGTTTCTTACTACTCCATCCTACTAAGTTTTTACCATTGTAGTAACATGTTCCTGAAGTACTCTTACTATCATCGATACAACCGGCCCAATCAGCATTGGTGTAACCTACTATAGTACTAGAGGTGTCTTTAATGTTCCAATGTCCTAAGTTTAGAGTGGCTTTGATGTATTTGATAATTCTTTTAACGCACAAAAGGTGACTCTATTTAGGATTATTTTGATATCGAGCACACATGCAAATAGAGTAGATTATGTCAGGACAGGAGGCAGTAAGATAAAGTAAGCCTCCTATCATACTATGGTACAAGGTGGTATCAATAGATTTGTCATTATCATCTTTAAAAAGTTTTACAGTGGTACTCATAGGAGTCCTAGCATCTTTAGTTGTTTCTAGGCCAAACTTCTTAACAATCTCTAAAGCATATTTAGTTTGAGATATAAATAATCCTTCTGAATTATGTTTAACTTGGAGTCCTATGAAGAATTTTAACTCCGCCATAAGTGACATCTAAAATTCTTTGTGCATAATGTTAGAGAAGGTTTTAACTTCTAAAGGGGAGGTGGAACCAAAAATGATATCGTCGACATAAATTTAAGCAATAGTAATATTGTTTTCAAAATGTTTAACAAATAAGGTTTGGTCATTACCTCCTCTCCTAAATCCATTATCTAAAAGAAAGGTGGATAGATGCTCATACCAAGACCTAGGAACTTGTTTTAACCGATAAAGATATTTTTTAAGACGATAAACATGATTTGGGTGATGTGGGTAAATAAACCCTTTGGGTTATTCTACATAGGTCTCCTCAGATAAAATTTCATTAAGGAAGGATAACTTAACATCCATTTAATATAGAGTGAAATGAAAATGACATGCTATGGAAAAAAGTAAGCGAACAAATTCGAGGTGAGTGACAGGAGAAAAGGTTTCCTCGAAATCTATTCCTTCAATCTGAGAGTAGCCCTGGGCAACTAATCTAGATTTATTCCTAATAATCATCCCAGATTCATCAGTCTTATTTTTAAAAATCCAACGTGTGCCAATAACGCTTTTATTTTCAGGCCTGGGTATAAGATACCAAACATCATGAGATAAAAATTGAAGAAGTTCCTCCTGTATAACACTTATCCACAAGGTGTCATTCAAGGTTTCATTTATAGTTTTGGGCTCAATAAGAGACACAAAATGAGCAATTTAATGAAGTTGAGATCTTGTACAAATAGTTTCAGTAGGATTACCAACTACATTATCTAAAGGATGAACTTTGGAAACCCAAGTAGGTACATCAGGGGTCTTAGTTGGTAAAGATTTAACTATTTCTAGAGAGTTATAATTTAAAATGTTTTCAGACTCATTCATAATAATTGATTCTTTGGTCTTGCTTTTTACATTAGTGTCACTTACAACCACATTAATGGATTCCATCATGGTTTTGGATCGACCATTGTAAACACGATAGGCTCTGCTGTTTGGAGAATATCCTAAAAAGATGGCTTTATCACTTCTGATTTCGAATTTAGATTGATGTTCTTTATCCTTACAGACATAACAGGTACTACCAAAGGTTCTAAAGTATTTTAAGTTAGGTTTCTTTCCATACCAAAGCTCATAGGATGTTTGTTTGGTATTCTTCCTTGAGTAGACGTGATTGATTATATAACAGGAAGTACGAATGGATTCTACCCAAAAATACTTTGGTAGGTTTTTTGCATGAATCATCACATGGGCAATTTCTTGAAGAGTGCAATTTTTTTGCTCAGCAATCCCCTTTTGTTGAGGTGTCTTAGTAGCACTAAATTCATGTTTGTAACCATTATAGTCACAATATTCTATGATACCTGAATCTACAAATTCTCCTCCTCTATCACTACGAATTCTATGAGGATCAATATGCGGAATTAAACTGGAAATATATTACAAACTTATTATTACGGACTAAAATTAAAACAAACTAAAACTTACAGAAAAAGGGAAGAGTCCACCGGAATATAGCCGGAATGTTCAAGCTTATGTCTAGAAAAGATTTCTTTCTTTATGGTGGAGTAATTTTTTGAGGCATCTTTCCAAGATCCCGAAGTAAAACGAACAAGTTCTTCTTTTTTAGTTAAAGAATTTATTTGTTTTAAAATACCACCAAAACCTAAATCTGAGGCGTCAGTCTCGACAGTTTTGAAAAACGAAGGGTTGGCTAAAGCTATACAAGGTAATTGCTTGACTTTCAGTTTAATTTTCTGAACAGCTTTAGTATGCTCATCAGTCCAAGGAGCAGGGTTCTTTTTTAATCTTGAATAAAGAATGGCACTATCTTGTGAAAGATTCTTGTAGTAGTCACCAATATAATTGGGACTACCCAGAAATCTTTGAAGCTGAGTTTTTTCTCTAAGTTCATCTGGAAATTTAGAGGCAAACTCAATGCTTCTATCAATGGGGAGTATTTTCCCCTCTCCAATGTTATGTCCTAAAAATCGAACTTTAGTTTGAAAAATTTTCATTTTAGGGGCGGAGACAACTAAACCATTAGTTTTAACAACATCTTTAAAAATCTATAAATGTTTAAAGTGTTGGTCAATTGAATTAGAGAAGATAAGGATATCATCAATATAAATAATTGAAAAATCAGAAAAAGGATTAAAAATATCGTTCATGATATTTTGGAATTCAGAAGGGGTGTTTTTAAGCCCAAAAGGCAAAACATTCCATTGGTAATGTCCGAATGGCACCACAAAAGCAGTTTTATACCGATCTTGTGGTGCAATTTGGATCTGCCAATAACCAGATTTTAAATCAAATTTTGAGAAAATCTTGGTTGAATGCAACCTATCTAACAAGTCCTTTTTATTAGGAATTGGATATCTTATCCATTGCAGAACATTGTTAAGAGGCTTATAATTAATTACAAGCCGAGGAACACCTCGTTCCTTCTCAGCAGCCTTGTTTACATAAAAAGCTGTACAATTCCACAGAGAATAACTTTTAGTTAAAAGCTTTTTATTTAACAGACTCTGGATCTCATTCTTACAAAGGTCAAGAAATTCAGTCTTCATTTGACTGGGTCTGGCCCTGGTAGGGATGGATCGTTCATGAAAATCATTTTCATAAGGAAGAGAAATAATATGTTTCTTCCTGTCCTGAAAAGCATTAGGGATATCACTGCAAATTTCTGATGTTAATTGATTTTTAACAACCTAAATTTTGCTCATGATATGAGGGGACATTGAACTTCTTTTAATGTTAAGAAAAGAGATTTCATTTTGAAGAAAATTAAGGTGATTTTCTTTGAAAATAATGTTATTAGTCAAAGAGTTAATTTTCTTAATCTCTGGTCGAGTGATAAATTCAAAAGCAATTTTTTGGTTTTGAATGGTGGTGTATATACCACTAGAGTCAATTTTATCTATAGGCATAAGCATAGATAAAAAAGGAGTACCTAGAATTATCTGTTGAGATAAATCTCCAATTAGAAGGAAGGTACTATCTAAACAAATTCCATTGTTACAAATGGCAACATTAGTTAATTTAAACCTGATGCCCATGCTATCACCACTAGCATTAAACAACGATTGAGTAGTTTTCTCAAAGTATTCGGTAGGAACAATTCCTTCCTGAATACAATTCATATCAGCACCGCTATCAACAAGGGCAATGATGTTACAAAGAGAAAATTCTTTGTTAATCACAAGGTTGATAGTAGTGTACCACTTTTGGCTTGGTACACAGCTGATAACACCCAGATAATCCACAGATTCTTCAGTACTAGGAGTAGTATTTGAAGTTCCTGGATTAGAATGCTTTTGAGCATTCTTGAGATTATTAATCTCAATTTGCATGTTATCGTGCTGGAGCTTGAGTTGTTTTAACTCATTTTTTAAAGTATTAACTTCATGTCTTAAATCATTAAGACTAGCAGGCTTGTTAAAATCCCCATTATTCTCTAGGCGATTGAAAACCTCCTTAAGGTTGTATTCTTTAGAATAATCAGGAATAACATTTTCCTGGGCATAACAAGACTTAATTAATTTAAGCTTAACGCCAGGGTCAATAACCTGGTTAATGACATCAATCATGTTTTGTTGCTGACTGGTAAGGACGTTAAGACTTAATCCATTCAATTGGATTATGGACTGGAGATGATCACATCTCTTAGTCAATTCATTACACTGACAGTCTCCCTTCTTGGAGACATCTGAGTCACTAGAGCTTTGAATATAGCAAAGCTCATCATCGTTCGCAGAGGAGGAGTCCTCTTCTTCTTCAGAGGAACTGGAATTAAGCAAGAGTTTGCTTAATTGAGTCTTCAGATGTTCATCAATCTGAAGATTGCTAATCTTAGCTTCCATTTTACATTTATTAGCATAGTGGCCAAACTTACCACATTTAAAGCATTTAGGGCCAGATTTGTTAGTTTTCTTTTTAACAAATTTCTTTTTATGTTTATGTTCCTTTTCTTTAGGAATATAAGCCCTTTTCTTTTTTCGTTTATAGGTGGGTTTTTTAGAGACCTTTTTAGTCTTCTTAGAGACTTTACGAGTGGAGGTCCCCTGAGTGTCGAAAGCGAATTGCACACAAAACTCACCTAGCTCTTTCTTTCCTGAAATATTTTGTTTCTTAAGTTGTCTCTGCAACTTAAGGTCATTGCAAAGAGAGAGACCATCTTGAATGACTACACTTATGAGCTGACCATAAGTGTAACTGGCGTAAGGTATAGAGATGCCATTGTTGGCTTCTCTTAACTTCTTACGGACTTTCTCAGCAAATAAAGTGGGAAGGCCATCAATGAATTTGGCTTTCCAATGCTCAGAGTTGCCGTCGCCTCTCTGAGTAACCCTAGCCAGGAAAACATCCTTGTACCACCTAAACTGACTAAGAGTAGGACACCTAAGGTTTTATAATAATTCTCTATTACGTTCATTATGGTAATCTGTACTGCCAACAAAGTGATGGACAATGGCAAGCATAAGGGTATAAACAGCATCTGGTACACCTACGTCTTGCATTTGTTCATTCTTGACGATTTTTACAGTAGTAAGAATCTCATTTCTCTGATGTTCAGTCAGAATATTTCCCCACCATCCTCTGATGGTACCAGTAAATCCAGCAGTTATCATCTGCGCAATGCTATGATCTGGAGCATCATTATGTTTACATATGGTGGCATACATAGACATTTGATGAATCATTTCATAAATCTGAGATTCAGATTTACCATCCAGATTCCAATCATAGATTGATTTACCGTGAAAAGTATTCTGCATCATGGTGCTCTCTTCGAAGAGCAAATCCTGAGGGGTTGGCCTATGGTAGTAATTTCTAGCGGGCCAATATTATTACTATAAGTAATTTTATTAACCTCGGGAGGTCTGCCAAAAGAAAGTTCAAATCCTTGAACATCTTTTAACGAGATATCAAATTCTATATCAGAATCAGAATCATCATGGGATAAAGTGTTAAGCTTTAACCCTTTGAGATCTTTCTCGATCTCTTTGAGCTGGGACATAAACTCTGTTTTGGTTCCCATTTTAAAACCATTAACTTCAATTGGAGGTTGAACTATAGGTTTAACAAGACTTTTAACAAAGTCCGGGGGAGTCTTATCAGGGTTATGTACCTGAGTGCTCTCAATTCTATTGAGTTGTTTACCTATCGTGTTAAGGATGAGGTTGGTGTAATTACCTTGTTTAAACAAGGGAATCAGATCCTTCTTGTGCGTAAGAAGTCTATCATCATTTTCTACCCTAAGAAAGGTACTAGCTTCTATAATAGGAGCAGTACTACTTTGACTGGTGCTACCAGTTTCTATGGATAGGGGTTCAGTCGGAGGGTGAACAGCAGATATAATCTGTTTATTCACTGTGGTCCATTTAGTTTCATGTTTGTCCTCAGTTTTAGGTTTACTTTCTGTTTCAAGAACAAAAAGTTTCCTATCTTTGGTAAACATAAGAAACCAAACAGCAAAAGAAGTAACCAGTTGGTTCTCTTCCACCCATTTATAAATTCATTTTTATAAAATTCTAACATAGTTTTATCATATTTTTTATAATACCAAGTCCTAAAACTATCCCATTCAGGTAAGTTAAACTCAGCACTTATCTCTTTCCTATTAATTGTAAAAACCATTAAAAGAAAGAAAGGTTAAAGTCTGACATTCATTTCAGACGGCCTGGAAAAGAAAAAATTATAACCTTTGGTTTGAACCCTAAGACTCAAAGATTTACAAAGGTGCATATCAGTTAAAGACAAAGTTATATTTGGAAACACATCGAAATAAACTGGTCCATTACATAAACTAGTTTCAATGGCTCCCATTAAAGATTGTCTAAAATTAGTACACCTACCATCACGAAGTGTAGCTTGAAGACATGCATTCATTCCAGAAAGGGTCAGGGGTTTAAAAGCAATTTGAATTAAACCAACATGAATAAAGTGATAATTTTTATCCTTTATATGACCTTGAAGATCATCCCATTTAAAGAGCTCGATAGTCTTATCTTGCTCGTTCAGACTAAGGGTTTGTTCCATAGTCTTAATAGCATATTTGCTACGAAAGTTATACCAATTAGTTTTGTATATAACTTTTGGATGGACCTTTGGAATAGTCCATCTGTTCAGATCCTTCTGAACATCAAACTTGATCAAAGAAGAGTTCTTCGTGAACTCTTGTGTTGTGTGTGTATCAATGGCATGTGAATCCATTATACAGATGTTAATATTTAGAATAGTAATAAACCTATTGTTGATGTAAAAAACTAGATTGCTCTAATTATTCAATCACAGATAAATAAATAAGACAAAGATTTTTAAAGTGGTTCGGCTAGGAATAAAGCCTACGTCCACTGTTATGTTATTGCTGAGTGTTTGTGGAATTCTTGATTACAAGTTCTCTCCAGAAATTCCGGTCCCTTTGAATGGGATTGATACAAGGTATTTATAGCCTCAAGGCTGTACATGAAAGGTCCAATACATTAAATGATATACATATGAATGGGTAATACATTTAATGCAGCGTGTGCGTCAAGAATCTAATGAATAGTTGAACAGTTGTCCGTCTGATAATTGATGACACGGCCGAGGTGCAGTTCGGACCGCCTTAGTTGCTCGTTGATCAAGAGTTCCTCGGAGTGCTTAGAGTATCTCGGGATGATGGAGTTCCTCGGATGGAGTTCCTCGGCATGATAGAGCTCCTCGGTGTATTCTCGTTGCTCGGTACCAACCATAGTTGTTCAGTAAATGATCTTCCTCGCTGTTATTGTGCCACGTAGATCGACACGTGTCTTCATACTATTCGTCCACATCAGCATATTAATTTTGGTATCAACAGAAGCCCCCAATGTTTCATATTTCGAACTTTGAGGAGTATGGGACATTCTTTCTCGGTATATGGTAATATTAAATGACCTTCCTGGGTTTTAGGAGCATTGTATTCAAATTTCCTTCTCATTTCGCAGTTTCCGCCTTTTTTACAAGCGCTTCGATCTTCGTGCAACTTTTGTCTTTTTAGCCGCCGGAAGTTCAGTAGTTTCTTTTTAGTAATCATTTCTTTCGCCGCTTCCCAATGCAAAGTATTTAAACTCCTTTGGTAACCATACCGTCGTCTACACTTTCCATTTTTCTGCATTCAAGTTTTCTATTCTCTTCCTCTCTCTTGTGTGTTCATCATTGTTTCCGTTCGTTGTCAACATATCTCCTTTCTTTCTGTAAGATCTTCTTCTTTTCTTCTGCATCTCTTTTATTCAATATGGTTTATATTGTTGAATCTGCTGAGAAATTTCGTTCTGACTTTTCCATTCCTTCTTGGGTAACTCTAGAGGTTCTTTCTGAGCCTTTAGATTACTTTCGATTGGCTGAGGGACATTGGTTCCCCAGTCTTTTCATTGCTGAATGTGGTTTTTCTTTTCCCCCAAACTCATTATGTCTTGAGTTTTGTCAATATTTTGATCTTGTTCCTGCAAAAATAGCCCCCAATTCATGGAGAATAATTAACGGGGTGCACAAGTTAAATCTAACTCATGGGACTCGTATAGGGATCCCAGAAATCATGTACTGCTATAAATGGGCCACTTTAGATAATATTTATTATTTAAAAACTAGGTTTTTAAACAGAGCCCTTGTAGTTAACCTCCCTGATTCAAATAGAGATTATTTTGAGCATGGGTTGGTCATAAAAAATTGGCAACACGCGCCTTTATCTGGGAATGAAGTATACAATGGTCCCAGATGGCCCCCATACGGCAATGGGATAGGTTTATTTTTCATTTTATTTTACTTATGAAATTGCGTTTTCATCATGTTTGACAAAATGTATGACTGAGATTTATGTATTTATTTGCAGTTGATAGTAAAAGAAAAACTCCAAAAGAGTCGGAAGTGAATATCAAGCATTTAAAACTTATCTGGAATTTGCATAAGACGATTGCAGACGAGCATATTAGATCTGCATCATATTTGCTGCAGTATAAGAGCTACACAACCTCTTATACTGCTCGCCCTGTTGAACCAGCCTCAACACCAGAAAGTTCATCTTCAGATTCTCATATTTCCCTATCTCAGAGAATGGGCAAGAAAAGAGCTCCTCCTGCTCTATTTGGTGAAATTTCTTCTGCTGTTGAAGCAAAGAAAAGTAAAATTGATGTCCCAGAGGGGACTAAAAAAGTAGATGCCAGTTCCTCCAAATTTGCCGAGAAGCCCCCAGTGGCCCCGAGCAAGAAAATTGCTAGTGCTGATGTAATTACAATATCTCCGACCAAGACTTCTTCCTTGGTTGATGCTGCTGACCCTCCTTTGAAGAGATTGAGGAAATCGTCTTCGGTTAATCTTGCTGGAACTGCATCTTCTCTACCCGCTGGTGGTAGTAGTATTTCAAAAATCATTCTTCCGAGCTCTTCAACGAGCTCAGTTATACCCGAGGTTCTCGGGGTTGATGAAAAGATTCCTAGGGATACACTGACATCCCTAGCTGCTCGCCATCTTTCTTCAGTAAATTTCTCATACCTTTGGTCTTTCTTTTCTTTTTCCTGAAATCTTGTATTTGTGTTGACTCTATTGTTTTTCTTATCTTTCAGCTGGTGAACTGTTTCAATACCATCGTGAAGAAAGATCAAGCTATTAAAGCTTCTAGTTCCTCGTCCGATGTTGACGATGCCCTCTTGGGTTTAGCCCAATCTGTGAAAGAATCTCGCCAGCAGTACGTCGAGGAGAAAGCTGCCTGGGAGAAAAAATTGGCTGCAGCTGAGGCTGATAAGATGAAGATGGCTGAAACCTCCAAGAATTTGGAGGAGAAGGTGAAAAGCTTAGAGGTCAATCAGCAAAAGTGCGATGACCAACTGAAGAAGGCAGAAGAAGAACTGTCTATCCTGCGAGACATCAAAATCCAGAAAGAACAATTGGATGTCAAACTCTCCTCGGAGCAGTTGAAAAGAAAAGTTGCAGTTAGGAAACATTTCAGTGCTGGTTGGGAAAAAGGATGGGATAAAGGGATTGCAGCTATGACATCTCAAGTCAAATATGGGGAGTTGAAATACTTCCATGACGGTTGGGTAGCTGCTCTACAAGAGCTAAAAATCCAAGACAATTCTGAGCTATTCCAACGGCATCTCCCTGGTCCTCCTCCACCAATTGTAGAAGAAGAAGAAGATGAACCTGCATCAGATGAATCTTCCATGGCTGTGGATGTCCCAATTTCTGCTTCTCAACCCTCTGTCATTGAGGATATTTCTTCTATGCCTCCTCCTGCCGAGAAGATTTCTGCTGATCAAGCTGTTGTTATCACCGAGCAACCGAGCTCCTCGTCCCAGCCTCCCGAGAAAGTCTTGGGAGACAAGGAAAAGGTGTGAAGTTGTTCGGTATCATTCTTATCTTTTATCATTTGTAATCGAACACTGTAATCCTTTTATGATCTAATAAAATACTTCTTTACTCATCGCCGTTATTGATGATTCTTTGTTGATTGTTGTCTTTTTCTTGTCTTTAGTTTGTTGCTAGAATGGAACTAATCTCTTCTCATGATACCGAGCTGATGCAGCAATGTCACCAATACTATAGGGCTGGTCATACAGACCTTAGTTCTTCTGAAATTGCTGACATTCTTGGTCATGATGCTTCAGAACAGGCGACTGAGGCTTATCGGTACTTAAAAAATTTACTCGACCGAGCTGTAGCTAACAATGTCGCTTATTATGACTTGATTGAAGAGTTGCATTGTTCCTTAGAGGATCTCCAAGGCCAGCACAATGAATCGATGGCTTCATTACACGAGGAATATGAAAATAGATATCAACAACTTTCCTCTGATACAGGTCATAAAAAGATCATTGCTGCATATGACATTAGGGAAAGGACCCTAAAAGGTGAAGTTGAAGCCTGCCGACAAATTGCCGAGATCCTGGAACAAGAAAATAATAGTCTGCAGAAAAGATTGGCTCAATATGAATCCGTTGCCTCCTCTTCCACTGCATTAGTACCAGTTACTGATGAAGGTTTTTCGTTTCTAGAGGTTGAAAACGCCAAACTAAGGCAAGAGTTGGATGACTTGAAAAAGTCTATTATTCCTGTGACTGCTCGGGGACGAGGAAGGAGTTCTCGGGGACGAGGAAGAATCGTCGAGGAGCAAAGTTCTCCAGTTGCTTCTCGGAGCCGATCAAGAGTTCTTAGCCGTAGTGTTGAAGAATCTCGCACCCAATCTACTCTGGAAACTCAAGCATTCCAACTAAATGTTAAGGATCGTGCTCTGTCTGATTTGTCTAAGAAAAATTTATCTTTAGAGGATCAATTGGCTGCGATGAAGTCTGATCTGAATAATAAAGATGCTCTTATCAAGAACTTTCTCGAGCAAGTAGATAGATTAACTTTCCAATTCCATAAACAGCCTCGGGAGTTCTGGAATGCAGGCTATAATGAAGCTCTTTACCATTTGGATGATCGCCTTGAAAATGCTAACAACGAAGGTTATAAGCAGGGATGGTTGAACGCCCTGGGTGTATTAAAATTGGAACAAGGTCATTATTTATGGGATTATCATGCTCCTGGATTGCTAGACTTGCCTGTTCCTCCCTATAAATTGGATATGGCATGGATTCCTGCTCGCTCCATTCCTCGGAGTTTGATCTCTAAATATCTTGGTGATTATAACCTTCATTCTCAAGTTGAAGTATCTCGTCCTGAGCACCTGTTGGACACTCCTACAATAATGAATGTCAGAATGCTGAAGGACATGAACTTTATTAATTCTCCTCTTTGTCTAGAGGATCCTCCTGCTGGCGAGGAACCTGTCTCAAAGGACAAAGGAAAGAAACCAATAGAGTAGGAATCTTTAATGTAATAGTTAGCACATACATGTAACATGTAATACATTTTTATCTTAATGAAAGAATTTCATTTTCTGTTTTGCCAATAGCTATTTTTCTGTTTGCAAATTATATGATTCATCAACCAACTTAGAACAAGCATAAATTGTTCAAAATTGTTTCCAACCAACCAAGGTGGATAAATAATGTTTGTCGACCAACCACAGTTGATGGGTTTCTATCCCCGACCAACCATACTTGGTTCAATTTTCAAATATAAACATGTGTCCGACCAACTAAGGTCAATACATTTATCCTCGTCGACCAACTACAGTTAGTGGGTTTTTATCCCCGACCAACCATACTTGGTACAGTTTGGAATATTTTGTTCTTTAAAGAACTTTTTGTAATAATGTTACCTCCCGACCAACATAAGCTGTAATGCGAGATTATATAAAGTCTTACCAACCGTAGTTGATCATGCTGGTCTACACCTCCTAATCAAAGGAGCAGTAGGGTTCTTTCGAACTTTTTGGCTCCTTGGAGCATGTCCTCCTAACCAAAGGAGGTTGGCTACTTATAGCACTTTTGCTCCGTAGAGCGCTCCGTAGAGCTTATCCTCCTAACCAAAGGAGGTTGGCTACTTATAGCACTTTTGCTCCGTAGAGCGCTCCGTAGAGCTTATCCTCCTAACCAAAGGAGGTTGGCTACTTATAGCACTTTTGCTCCGTAGAGCGCTCCGTAGAGCTTATCCTCCTAACCAAAGGAGGTTGGCTACTTATAGCACTTTTGCTCCGTAGAGCGCTCCGTAGAGCTTATCCTCCTAACCAAAGGAGGTTGGCTACTTATAGCACTTTTGCTCCGTAGAGCGCTCCGTAGAGCTTGACTCCGTAGAGCATGGCTCCGTAGAGCATGACTCCGTAGAGCAGTCTTCTTCTTGTCAAGCAGTGTAGTGTTCAACGCTAGTATTCCCCGAAAAACTTTCAACAGAAAGAAAATGGTGAACCATCCTCGATTTATTCATAATGAAGGAAATGCTTTACATTTTACATTACTGATAATACTTTCGCAGGTGTTCAGCATTCCATGCATTCTGAAATTCTTCTCCTTCTAGAGTTGCTATTCTGTAGGTTCCAGGTCGAACAACCTCTGTAACTCGGTAAGGTCCATGCCAGTTTGCTTCCAGTTTATTCTGTTTCTGAATGACTTTCTTCAGCACATAATCACCCTCCTTCAAATCGCATTTCTTCACCCTTTTGTTGTAGAACAGAGCTGTTCGTTGTTGATAAGCAGCATTCCTAATGGCTGCCTCTTCTCTTACTTCTTCGAGCATGTCCAAATCCATTCTTCTCATCAAGTCACTGATCGGGGAGTTGAAATTCAGCACTCTATGCGTTGGGAGACCCAATTCGGCCGGTATCACAGCCTCACTTCCAAATGCTAGCATATATGGTGATTCTCCAGTTGCTGCTCGGGGAGTTGTTCGGTAGGCCCATAATACTGATTGGAGCTCATTAATCCAATTTGCTTTAGCTTCACTTAGCCTCTTTTTCAACCCATTCAGTAATGTTCTGTTCGTCACTTCAGTCTGTCCATTGCTTTGGGGATGGCCTGGTGCTGAATGAAACTTCAAAACGTTCGACTGATGACAATAGGCAGCAAATTCTTCATTATCAAATTGTGTTCCATGATCTGTGATGAAAGCATGAGGGAGACCATATCGACAAATGATATTCTTCCATACAAACTGGTATACCTTCTCGTACGTCATATTGATAAGAGGCTCAGCTTCCACCCACTTAGTAAAATAGTCCACTGCAACTACGAGATACTTGAATCTTCCTCGGGTGGTCGGCAGTGGTCCAACCAAATCAATTCCCCACATGGCAAATGGCCAAGGGGAAGTTATTGGTGTTAGCAATGCTTGTGGAGTTCGTCGGATGGAGGAAAAACGTTGGCACTTGTCACATTTCTTGGCATAGGCTATACAATCAGCCCTCATTGTCGGCCAGTAATATCCCTGTGTCATCACTCTTTGTAAAAGTGTTCGACCTGCTACATGAGCTCCACAAGATCCTTCATGGATTTCTTCAATCAATTCTTTCACCTCGGTGGGATGTACACATCTCTGCAAACCTGCCATAATTCCTCGTCTATACAAAATACCATTAGTTAATACATACCGAGCAGCTTTATACTTCAGTTTCTTGGCAGCGAGTTTGTCCTCCGGCAATTCACCCTCTTCAACATATTTCCTGATTGGATCCATCCAAGATGGTCCTAAATCAAGGGTAATCACATTCGTTGTCAGATCTTCATCTATGCTCCGACCTTCTAATACTTCAATCGGTATGGTTCTTCGCATCTCGGTACGAGTAGCTGATGCTAGTCGGGCCAGTGCGTCTGCTTGTACATTCTCCATCCTCGGTATTCTCTCCAATTGAATGGCCTCAAATTCTGTCAACAATTTCATCACCTTTGCATGATATTTGATCATTAAATCTCCTTTAACCGCATACATTCCCATCATCTGATACACAATTAATTGAGAATCACTGAATACCATCACTTGTTGTGCTTCCATAGTCTTTGCTAGATTAAGACCTGCTATCATGGCCTCATACTCCGCTTCATTGTTAGAGGCTTTGAATTGGAATCGCAAAGCATATTCCATGTCAATCTCGTCTGGAGTGATCAAAACAATTCCTGCTCCACAACCAGCTGTGCAGGATGATCCGTCTACATATAATCTCCATGTAGGTATTTCGTCTTCAAATTTCTTATCTGTCAGAGTTCCTCGATAAAATATCTGCTGTTTTCTCCTATTATCCCCCGGTATCTTTCGCTCCTCGTCAATCATCTGTTCGTACCCTTTTACCAACCTTGGTTGGTTTGGATCTATTTCTGCTGATCCTGTATCATCCACAGGTAGGTCAGCAAATGTTTCTGTTGATCCTGTATCATCCACAGGTAGATCAGCAGGCACCTTTTGCTCCTCGGGGGTATCAGGGTATGTGAATTCTGCTATAAAATCTGCTACAGCTTGCCCCTTGAATGATGATCTGGGTTCATACACAATATCATATTCACCAAGTTCTACTGCCCAGTACATCAGTCTCCCTGATTTTTCTGGCTTATGGAGGGCTTGTCTCAATGGCATATCAGTATAAACGATGATGGTGTGGGCTTGGAAATATGGCCTCATTCTTCTACTTGCTTCAATTAGTGCCAATGCCAATTTTTCTAGCTTTGGGTACCTGATTTCTGCACCTCGGAAAGCCTTACTTGTGTAATAAATTGGCTTTTGGACTCCATTCTCCAATCTGATCAACGCTGAACTGACTGCGTTCTCTGATACTGCCAAATACAAATACAACTTTTCTCCTGTTATTGGTCTTGACAACAGTGGGGGTGCTCCCAAATATTTCTTCAAGTCTTGAAAAGCTTTTTCACATTCCTCATTCCATTCAAAGGTTTTTCGAAGTGTTTTGAAGAATGGTATGCATTTATCAGTTGCTCGAGATACAAATCTGTTGAGCGCTGCAACTCGTCCGGTAAGACTCTGCACTTCTTTCTTCGTCGTCGGAGATCGCAACCCTAGAATAGCTTTGATCTTATCTGGATTTGCCTCAATACCTCGCTGATTGACGATGTATCCGAGGAACATTCCTTCTCGTACTCCAAAGGTGCACTTCGTCGGGTTAAGCTTCATTTGGTATTTATCCAATTGATCAAAAGTTTGACTCAAGTCAATCAAATGATCAGCAGCTTTCTTGCTTTTAGTGAGCATGTCATCGACATAGACCTCCATGTTGCGGCTGATTTGTTCGGTAAAAACCTTGTTCATCAACCGCTGATATGTTGCACCTGCATTTTTTAAACCAAAAGGCATAACATTATAACAATAAGTTCCCCTAGGGGTAATAAAAGAAGTACTTTCCCTGTCTTCAGGTTTCATTTTGATCTGGTTGTAGCCAGAGTAAGCATCCATGAAGCTGAGTAGCTCGTGTCCCGAGGTAGCATCCACCAGTTGATCAATTCTGGGCAATGGAAAATGATCCTTGGGGCATGCCTTATTGAGATCGGTGAAATCGACACACATTCTCCATTTGTTGTTTTTCTTCTTTACCATCACCACATTAGCCAACCAATCTGGATATTTTACATCTTCAATGAATTGGGCTTTCTGGAGTTTCTCGACTTCCTCTTGTATGGCTTGATTCTTCTCGGGACTAAACACCCTTCTTCTCTGCTTTACAGGTTTAATCTCCTTATTCACATTGAGTTCATGACATAAGAAGTTTGGATCTATTCCTGGCATGTCTTCATGACTCCAAGCAAAAGTATTTTTCCTATTCTTCAAGAAAGTTATCAACTCCTCTTTTATTGACATATCCAACGATGAACCTATCTGGGTTATTCGTTCAGGATGTTCGTCGTCCAAAATAACATTTTCTGTAGATTCCATCACCTGTCCTTTTACAAGTTGAGATTCATCCCTGGGATCAAGAGTTTCAATTTCTGTACCTTCCTCCACCTGGTAAGTAGTAGTCTTTTTCATCGATCCTTCTAGTTCTTCTTGCTCGGCCGACGAATAATAGCATTCCCGAGCTACTTTTTGATCACCTTTCACCACTCCAACTCCAAAATTTGTTGGGAATTTCAAACATTGATGTACTGTAGAAGGAACGGCTTCGAACTTCTTCAATCCAACTCTTCCCATGATGATGTTGTAGGCTGACTGCACATTCTTATCCATCACAAAGAATCGTATTCTTTCTGTTCGACAAACAGGCCAGGTTCCAATGAATATATCCAACTTGATCGTCCCAAGTGGAAAAACTTTCTCGCCAGCAAAACCCAGAAGTGGTCTGTGATAAGGTTCTAATTGGGATAATTTCAAATTCAAGCTATCAAAGCATGAATAGTACATGATGTCTGCCGAACTACCATTATCTACCAACACCCTTGAAATGATCACGTCCTTCATTCTCATTTTGATCACCAAAGGATCATCATGAGGGTAAAGAACACCTGCCAGGTCATTTTTTGAAAAACCAATTACTAGCTTCTCTTTGTTTACCTTCCTCGGACGATCATCCTCGGCCAGGTTTATTCGCTGAATATATGAGCAAGCTTGAGCCTCTCCGAGATAAGCTTTTCTTTCTGCAGTAAGGTCCCCTCCTCCTGCATCTCCCCCTGTAATAACGTTACAATGAAATGATCCAAAACGTATGGAAAATACCTCTCGTTCAGGTTTCCTCGGCTTCTTGGGAAGATCGGGGTCATCATCTGGATCCTCTTCATGGGCCCTCCTCTTTTTCTCCTCTGCACGACGAGGAGATCTAGATCTCTCTCTAGTTCTATCATCATTCCTCCTTTCACTTCTGCGATCTACATATTTTGATAATTTTCCTCTTCGAATGAGTGTTTCAATCTCGTTCTGAAGGGCTATACAATTTTTGGTCATATGGCCATGATCTTTGTGAAACTCGCAATATTTGGTCTTATTCCTCATGTCTGGATCTGTCTTCAGTTTCTCTGGCCATTTGATTTCCTCGTTATTTCTGATTTCTTCTAAAACATGATTAATACCCATTTTCAATGCAGTATAATTATCATACTTCTTTAGGGCTTCCAACTTTATCCTGTTATTCCTGGAATATTTGTCACCACCATTACCTTTCTGATCTTTCTTCTTAGAGTTGTCGACCTCCACTTTAACTTCTTTATCCATATTTTTCTTCGCAGTCATAGCCTCCTCGGCATTCATGATTTTGGCTGCCTTTGCCATCAATTCCGACATATTTTTAGGCGGATCTTTGGCCAGAGTATAGTATAGCTTGTTAGGCAGCAAACCACTCATCAAAGCAGTGATTGCTGTCTTTTCTTCATAATCTATGACTTCCAACTTCTCGTTATTGAAACGAGTTATGTAATCTCTAGTACTTTCTCCTGATTTTTGTCTAACACTTAGTAAGTGCGCTACTCGCTTTACTGGTTTTGCTCCAAAACAAAAATTACCAATAAAAAGCTCGGCTAACTGAACAAAAGTTGAAATCTTACCCCGAGGAAGATTATTGTACCATATCTCTGCAGATCCGGTAAGAGTTCCCGAGAATGCTCTACACCTCATCTCGTCGGGGATAGCATAGATATCTGCAGCAGCTTGGTACTGTTCTATATGAAGTACGGGATCTGTCTTTCCATCGTACTTGGGGGTCACTACAGGTGCTTTGAATTTCGACGGTGTGGGGAAATCCACAATGGCTTGCACAAAAGGTGTCCCTTGAACAAAAGTTCTCTGTAAGGGGTTCCTCGCCTTAGCCATTTCTCCCAGTCTATCCTCCAATCGTTGAATGGAACCTTTCCATGCTTCATTCCCTTCCTCGGGCCGCTTAGTCCGAGCAACTGATTGCTCTGACGTAGCTTCCTGAGATTTATCTCGACGAGTAATTGGTCGTGATTGTGCAGATCTTTCTCTCGAACCTGGTGGTGGTCGAAAACTTCCTGATGGAGCCCTAGGTGGACTCATGTTCCTCCTTGGTCCTAACCGACTGAAAGGAGACACCCTGCTTAATCTTTCTAAAGCGCTAGTTCTCTCAGGAGAAAGAGAGATATGTTGATCAATATCCGTAGCCCGTATTGATGAAGTTCGCCCAGGTTGATAAGAAGAATCATTGGATTCCCCATTGCGATATGACCCAATACGTCTGGATCGTGATTGCCCATGATCAGTCCTTTGCCCTGAATGAGTAGGTACACCGCCTTGAAGAGTTTGAAGGAGTTGCCTCATAGATTCTTGCATGGCGGTTTGTCCCTGAGCCAGATTCATCATAATTCCGGCCAGATCTGGAGATGCAGATGGATTTGGAAGATTTCCAGTATTTCCAGCATTTCGATTACTGGATTCTGGATTATCTGCCATTGGTGACAAATGATTTTTATAAAAAACGATAACAACAGTCGTTTCCCACAGACGGCGCCAATCTGTTGATGTAAAAAACTAGATTGCTCTAATTATTCAATCACAGATAAATAAATAAGACAAAGATTTTTAAAGTGGTTCGGCTAGGAATAAAGCCTACGTCCACTGTTATGTTATTGCTGAGTGTTTGTGGAATTCTTGATTACAAGTTCTCTCCAGAAATTCCGGTCCCTTTGAATGGGATTGATACAAGGTATTTATAGCCTCAAGGCTGTACATGAAAGGTCCAATACATTAAATGATATACATATGAATGGGTAATACATTTAATGCAGCGTGTGCGTCAAGAATCTAATGAATAGTTGAACAGTTGTCCGTCTGATAATTGATGACACGGCCGAGGTGCAGTTCGGACCGCCTTAGTTGCTCGTTGATCAAGAGTTCCTCGGAGTGCTTAGAGTATCTCGGGATGATGGAGTTCCTCGGATGGAGTTCCTCGGCATGATAGAGCTCCTCGGTGTATTCTCGTTGCTCGGTACCAACCATAGTTGTTCAGTAAATGATCTTCCTCGCTGTTATTGTGCCACGTAGATCGACACGTGTCTTCATACTATTCGTCCACATCAGCATATTAATTTTGGTATCAACACCTATGATCTGGAATAGGAAAAGATTATACAAATCAAAATCTTTTATTTAAATAAAATAATATGCAAATCAAAATTCTAAATTTAAATGAAATTAATATTCAACTCTAAATACTAGATTTAAATGAATATAATAAGCCGAATTAGAAATCACTTTTGATACCCAGTGGTCAACGATTTACTGTGGGAATAAGACTAACGCCTCCCCGGCTAAACGGCAACCCGGTTACGCGACAAGTTACCAGTATATCACAACCAGATTTCTATTTCTCCTGATTATTATCATTTAAATTAAGATTTAAATGTGAATAGTAATCATTTAAAATAGGATTTTAATGTGAATAGTGATCATTTAAATTAGGATTCTGATGTGAATAGTAAATTACTATTCACTCCGGTGAATAGTAATCTTACTCAGGACAAGCCGAGTAATATTACTATTACGACGACATATCTCAGATCATCAGTATTACTAACCTAAATCCTAACACACAAATTAGCCAATCATTGCTCTGATACCAACAAGGAGAGGATCAATATGCGGAATTAAACTGGAAATATATTACAAACTTATTATTACAGACTAAAATTAAAACAAACTAAAACTTACAGAAAAAGGGAAGAGTCCACCGGAATATAGCCGGAATGTTCAAGCTTATTACAATAAGAGAGAGAGAGAGAGAGAGAGAGAGAGAGAGAGAGATAGGTAAATGTAAGCGTGCTTAATGAAGAGGAGAAGCCCTCTATTTATACAAAGAAAAGGAATCAATAATTCGAAGGACCCATTAGGTCCATATGGATGAGTACTAGAGGTTTAGTGGATATAACCTCTCTAACTTTCTTATGGGGAGCCTTGAAAATTTTCCTTCTTGACATGGCCCACAAATAATATTTACAATTGGTTTAATATTGTGAAGACCTCTATTTATTGGGAGCATAATTTTCCAAGATTATCATAGTTAATGTGACCTAACCTATTATGCCATATCTCATTGTCATCCATTCTAGTAATGTTACAGACCTTTGTACTTGGATTGAATGTGTAACAGTTATCTGGAGTATGGGGTCCTATAATAATGCAGTCAACTTTTTCATTTAAAATTTTACAATTGTTCTTTGAAAAAGTGATAGTATGGTTGGAGTCATAAAACTGTGATGTACTTAGTAAACTGGCTTTAAGTCCTTTCACCAGGAGAACATTCTCAAGAATGGGTAATCCTTCTCATATAGTGTTCCTTTCCCAATGATCTGGGCTGATACACCATCTCCAAACAAAACTTTTCCTCCAGAGAAGTTGGTTTTGTTTGAAAGTTTAGAATCATCCTCGGTCATATGTTTGGAACATTCTGAGTCTAAATACTATTCAGTTGTAGTATGTTCAGCTCTAAAAGAACTGACCACTATATTGCATTTTAACTGGGGTAGTAGATCATCTTTTATAAACGAAATTGGTATAGTTTTCAATTTACGCTTATTAGCTCATGTTTGATAAAACTTGCGAGCTTCTCTCTTTTCTTTAAATGATTTTTGTGGGTACCTCGATTTGCCACCCCGGTACCAGACGAGTAGCCCAGTGAAAGTGGCCCAATGTCTAGGAGCCACACATCCCAACAAATTCAGTTATGACTCAGTCAAGTCCAAAAATCTTGCATGTAGATATTCCAGGGGTTATGGACTAACGTGGGGGAGTCCAACACCCTGACTCCCCGAGATCAAAGATGTATATAACAAACCCTAAGCCTAGGGAAAAAGGCACGCATTGTATTTTCTATAAAACACTCCTCAGAGTATAGAGAAATAATACTAAAAGCACTACCGTGGACGTAGGCATTCTTACTAAAATACGTAAATACTGTGTCGTGTGATCTTGCATTCTTTACATTCTTTATTTGCTTTGGTGATTGTCTTTTCTTATTAATTTGTGTTGAACTTAATTGTCACCACAATTGGCGCCGTCTGTGGGAACATTTATCTTCCTTTAAGAAAGCCCTCACCAACAAAAGATTTCGAATGTCTGGACATTGCAGCAATGCCCCTCAAGCAGGGGATATCCAAGAACAGCCTACCCCTCGCAGGATCAGTTATGAAGTTCGACGTTCAGATTAAAGGGGTCACCCAGAGTGGCAGACCTCAGAAGAAAGTCAGGGACCAGTGAGGTCCACACAAATCTCCAAGTTGATCGATGCCTATGAGGTAAGGCTCCAAGAGCTAGGATAGGCCGCTTACAATCAAGAGGCTGAGAATGCTCGACTCAAAAGGATATTGGAGAGGGAACTCCATCGCAGCACTAGGCGACATCCATACCGCACTCCTAGCCCTCAGGTGAGCAAGTCTCGCAGTCGAGGAAGGAGCCTTAGGCACGGATCCCGGAGATTTAAGGAGCACGAGTTGGATGACAACTTGCTCGAACAACAACGAACAGTTTGCCATTATAGGAGCCCAGCTCAAGGTGATGAGGATATACAAATTTTGGTTCAAAGAGAAATAGACTAGCACCCAACTCATCGGGGTACTAGATCAACTAGAGAAATTACACGGTGAGCTCTCAAGACCCAGATGAAATCCCCTTTTTTAAGGGAGGTAGAAGAAGAAGAAGCCCCCAAGAAATTTTCTATTTTGAGATTCAAGATCTATGATGGAAAGACCGACCCTATCGATCATGTTAGGCAGTACAGGCAGTTCATGACCCTCTGGAACCATAAGGATGCACTAATGTGCTGAATTTTTCCCTCGAGCCTACATGATGTGGCCCAAAAGTGGTTCGAGAGGCTCTCTTATAGGTCCATCAGGAGTTTTAAGTCCCTGGTCGAGCTCTTCACGGCTCGCTTCATTACCAGAAGCTCCCATCTAAAAAGGATGGATGCTTTGCTAATAATGAAGAAGACGCCTCAGGAGGGCCTCCGGGACTACATAAAGAGGTACTGTGAGTTGTTCAACGAGGTCGAGGATTGGTCGAAATAGGTAGCAGTGGCCTCTTTCAAGATTTTCCTACCTAGCTCTTGCCTTCTGAACCAGTCCCTAACGAAGAAGGACGCCACAACCATCGTTAACCTAATGGATCGCATCGAGAAGTACGCCAAGGTGGAAGATGTGACCCTCCTCAGTACATGGGAGAATGTACAGGCTAAGCTTACTGCCAAGGGCAATGATAAGGCCGAAAATGAGAAGAACGGAGGCAAGAATAGGGGCAAGGGTAGCTCCAAGAATGGAGGCAAGAACGATGTTTCGAAAGCATTTCAGGTAGTAAACACTGTCTTCAAAGAACCAATCTACAAGATCCTAGAGAAGATCAAAGACGAGCCATTTGTTAAGTGGCCCAGAAAGATGGGGGAGATCCCTCAAAGAGAAACAACGCGCTGAGATACGCTTTTCATAAAGAGGGGGGACATAAGACTGAGCACTGCAAGGCTCTTAAGTCTCACCTTGAATAATTGTCCCAGACCAGGCATCTGAATGAGTTTGTGGAGAAGAAGGCGGAGAAGGTTGCCGCTAATGGGGACACGAGGCCCGACAACGTGCTCGAGGATGATATTGGCCATGAATTTGTAGTGATTCATGGGGCATCTGATATGAAGAAGATTCAAGGGAATTCAGCTCGGATGGAAGTGAAAAAGCTTACAGTGATTATACAAGCTTTTCAGATCGATCCAACAAAGATACAGTCTGGAAAGCGTCAATGAGAAGATGACGTTGATTACAGAAAACACATCGTGTTCATAGATGAAAACCTAGTGGGAGTAATAACCCCACATCATGACGCCTTGATCATTACCCTTAGGATAGCCAACTATGACATCGACAGGTTGCTTGTCAACTAGGGAAGCTCATCCGAGGTAATGTATCTTGACCTATTCAGAAAGTTAAAGTTAAGCGTTGCCAACCTGAAGGAAGCCACTGTCCCTCTAGTTGGCTTCGCTAGAAAAGTGACTATCTTATTAGCAAAGATCGTGTTGCCAGTAAGGGCAGGAAGTGTTTTCCAAAATGATCGAGTTTGTGGTAGTCGACGTTGACTCGCCATACCAAGATATCCTCAGTTGAGGGTGGCTATATGCAATGAGGGCAGTACCATCGACCTACCATCAGAAACTCAAGTACGTGACTGAGCGAGGAGTAATGGAGATCCACAGATATCGAGCGATGGCAAGAAGGTGCTTCATAGCGGCCATCCGCCCGAAACCAGATAAGAAGGTCGAGAAGGCCAAAGAGAAGATCGAGGAACAAAAAGGTTTAATACCTTCGAAATAGCAACTAAAGTATGGAATACCCGAGGTGGAGGAGACCAGGCTCCTCCCCTCTGAGCGGGTCGTTGAAAACCTGGAAGAGATCACAGCCAGTGGGAGCAAGAAAGATAGGATGTTATTAATTGGAGCTTCTCTCAAAGATCAAGAAAAGAAGGAATTGACGATATTTTTGAGAAGCAATCTAGACATTTTCACATGGGAACCATACGAGCTGCCTGGAATTGACCCTAGTGTGGTTTGTCATCAGTTGCACATAGACTCTACTTTCATCCCTATCGCGCAGAAGGCATGGTGAACTGCGCCCAAGAAGGCCAAAGTTATAGAAAAGGAAGTAGAGAAGCTGCTGGATGCAGGATCCATACGGGAAGTTCAATTCCCTAAATGGCTTTCCAACCCAGTAGTAGTTCCAAAGAGAAATGGAAAATGGAGAGTTTGTATAAACTTCACTGACTTTAACAGGGCACGCCCTAAGGACAGTTTCCCCCTACCAAAGATCGACCAATTGTTGGATGCCACAACAGCTCATGAGAGGATGAGCTTCCTGGACGCATACTCCGGGTATCACCAGTTTCCTCTGTATGCACCAGACGAAGACAAGACAACGTTCATTCCCACCGTCGGATTATACTGCTATAAAGTTATGCCCTTTAGGATCAAGAATGCAGGAGTAACTTACCAGCGACTGATCACCAAGATATTCAAAGACCAGATGGGAGATACCATGGAAGCCTACATTGATGATATGCTCTTCAAGAGAAAGCGCAAAGAATACCATCTCTCAAACCTATCAAGGACCTTTGAAATCCTCAGGAAGTACCGAATGAAACTCAACGTGAGCAAGTGTTCTTTCGGTGTCCAGTCAGGAAAATTTCTCGGGTACTTGGTTAGCGAGAGAGGCATTGAAGACAACCCGAACCAGATCAATACAATCAACAAGGTATAGCCTCCTCGCACAATAAGAGACGTGCAGAAGATCACGGGTATGCTCGCCGCTTTGAATAGGTTCATCTCGAAGTCCTTCGAGAAGTGCCAGCCATTTTTCTAGTTATTGAAAAGAAGCAAAACGGTAAAATGGAACCAATATTGCTCGAGAGCATTGGAAGAGATCAAAGCTTATCTTAGCACACCACCTTTGCTCGTGATACCTCAAGAAAATAATTCCCCGTACTTATATCTTGATGTTTCCATCCACGCTGTCAGCTCTGCACTAGTATGTGAAAAAATAGGAATCCAACACCCAGTCTACTATGAGAGCAAGACCCTTTTGGACGCCGCGCAGCGGTACCTACCACTGGAAAAGCTCGCCTTTGTGCTAGTGGTGGCCTTGAGGAAACTGAAGTACTACTTCAAAGCTCACACTATCATCGTCCTTACATCACCCCCTTAAAGCAGTCCTGCGGAAAGCGGATTTGTCTAGCAGACTCTCCAAGTGGTCAGTCGAGCTCGAACGATTTGACATCTAATTTCAACCAAGGAATGCAATCAAGGGTCAGGGTCTTATCGACTTCATCGTGGAATTCACAGACGAGCAGCCTCGTGACCAACTCCAACCCCTGGATCAGAAGGAAGATCACCCAATAGGAGTTTGGTGACTATTAATTGATGGAGCCTCCAACTCAAACGGGGTAGGAGTGGGCATTATGCTCATTACTCCAGAAGATGCAATTCTCTAGCAAGGCATCAGGCTTGGATTTGAAGCCTCCAATAACGAGGCAGAATACGAGGCTTTGATAGCAGGCTTACAAAAGGCATAGGTATTGGGTGCAAAACAACTACAGGTCTTTGGCGACTCATAATTGGTCTCCAATCAGATAAGTGGGGACTTTAACGCGAGGGATGTAAGAATGGCAGCCTACCTCACTTTAGAAAAAAAGTTAATGTCCAACTTTGAGGAAGTTAGTATCCAATAGTTCCCTAGAGGATAAAACAGTCATGCCGATGACCTAGCAGCCCTGAGTTCAGCAATCGACTCCGATTTAAAGATAACAAGCCCTATAGACTTCCTCAACTAGCTGAGCATCATCCGGAGTGAAGAGCTTCAAGAAATGGGTCGTATCCTCCAGATTGAATCATCACCCAGTTGGATGGACCCCCTGAGGGACTATTTAAAGGATGGTGCACTACCGAATGATAAGAAGGCCGCTCATCAGATAAGAGTCAAAGTGCCCGCTTTCACTTATCTCCTGAGGACAAGATGTATAAGAAATCATTCACCGGCCCTTACCTCCAATGTGTTCACCCAAAGGACGTTGAGCGAGATCTGCGCGAGCTCCATGAAGGAACCCGTGGGAGCCATATTGGAGGAAGATCACTAGCTTTCCAAGCAATGAAAGAAGGCTACTGGTGGCCATACATACAGAGAGATTCTAGAGTATATTCTCACAAGTGGGAGAAATGTTAGCTACACGCTCCTATGGTCCACCAACCTACTAGAGACCTAAGATCACTTACCATCCCTTGGCCTTTTACCCAATGGGGAATGGACATCGTGGACCCTCTTCCTACCGTTGTCGATAATCATAAGTATCTGTTAGTTTCCACAGACTACTTCACCAAATGGATCAAGGCAGAGTCGCTGGCAAACATTAGGGATACAGATATGATGAGATTCATATGAAAAAACCTAATAACCCACTTTGGGATCCCCAGAACCATCATTACTGACAACAGAATGCAGTTCGAGAGAGGCCCCTTCCAGAGTTTTTACAACGACTAAGGGATCAGGCACCATTTTAGCTCGGTTGCCTACCCCTAGAGCAATGGCCAAGCTGAAGCTTCCAACAAAATAGTGATCGATGGGTTGAAGAAATGACTTAAGCGAGCCAAAGGCGCATGGTTAAGTGATCTGCCACACATTCTATGGGCTTACCGCATTACCCCACGATGAGCAACTGGGGAAAACCCATTCGCACTAACATATGGAATGGAAGCAATCATCCCTCTAGAAGCTGGCCTCCCAACCATGAGATCCACCATGTTCGACCAAGGCTAGAATGATGCAGCATTACTCACCAAACTTGACCTAGCCGATGAACGCAGATAACTAGCCCTAGTGAGACTAGCGAGTTATCAGCAGCAGCTCGCAAAACACTATAACAGAAAGATCAATCCAAGGACATTCCAGGGTGGGGACTACGTCCTAAGGAAAGTTCTTGGCAGTGCAGTAAAACCATCTGATGGTAAGCTGGGTCCAAATTGGGAGGGACCATTCAAGGTGACAAGGGACGATCTACAAGGAGCCTATCATTTAGAAACGCTGGAGGGCAGAGAGACATCCCTAGCTTGAAATGCAGCCAATCTGAAAAAATTATATTTCTAGTTTTTTCATTCATCTTTTATCGCATTTTTGGAATTGGAAACTCAGTTTTTATTGCTTGTGATTAATAAAAGATTGTTTGGTAGTGACATTTTATGAAGTGTTAATTTTGTATTATGAACTTTATAACTTGCACACCTTTTCCAAGCGACAGGCATATTACTCTGTATGTAGAAGCAGGGTATCACCCTCCTCAGGTTTTCATTATGAAACACGAATAACCTCTTAGCATTGCCCCTAAAATTATATGAAGCCCTACAGGGGACCCTTAGGCATCTCAACTAAGTCAAATTGGTCGCCAAATAATGTTTGGCTCAAAAAACCTGATCGGATAGAACATACAACACCAGGTGTGTCCTTGCTATTGCCATACTTAGGCCTAAGGGAGTGTGACAACACGACCTAAAAGGTAAAGTGGGGCAGAATTGTATCTTATAAGCATACTGGACTAGGAGGATACTCACACGGCAAAATAACTCTACCCACATCAAATCTAGTCGGCTATGAATAGCCCAAGATAATCAAACAAAAAATTAATGAAGTAAAAAAACACAACACATGTTTAGTCGGAAAAATGACCAAAACATAAACATTTTATTACTTCGTTACACTTACAAAGAGTTACATTTATGTGATAAAATATTAATGGGGATTAGGCCTCTGAGTAAGGTAATCAGCCACTTGGGATCTCTGACCATCGTCTGGATGAGGGGCCAATTCTTCCTCGACTTTATTCGCATCTTACTCTAATAGCTCCCTGGGAATATTATCTATAGGGACCCACTGGTCGTCCCTCCTGAAAGGATTAGGCCTCAGAGTTGAAGGAGATATCTTGTGAAGATACCAGATTACTGAGTTTCGGGGACCTACAGCTCCCTGAGGGCTCTAACCATCCCCTAATAAAGGAGAGCTCTTCAAACTCTGTCAACCTCATCAGAGCATCTGTCCAACCTTTGTCATAACCATCAGCCCACACTCGTCGAGGTCCTTTCTTGAACAGATGCCTTAGCCGTGTGACATCTCTTTGAAGCCTAGCAGCAATCACGTATGCTCGATGGACATCTTCTCAGAACTCGTCCATCTCCCTAGCTGGACCCCCTGCATCTGGACCAGCCGATGAGGTAAAACCTCACAAAGCTGGAGGGGCGCCGCTCGGTCCTGTTCCAGCTCGCAGAACAGCCGATGAAGAGTAACATCATAAAACCCAAGGTGCGACGCTCGATGCATGCTCCCTGAGTCGCGACACCTCCATCCTTAGAGTCTCATTCTCCTACTAAAGAAGTTCTCCGACTTGATTAATTTCAGAGGAATCTAGAAGCTTAGCTCTCAAAGTGTTCACTTCTTCTTGGACAGAGGCACCAACTTCTTCCATCTCTTGAAGTCTATCCTTTGGTTTAGTGACGAGCTCAGACTGGTATTTAAAGATCTTATTCCTCGACCTGAGAGACTTGCAAATCATAACAAAGGCTTGGTGAACCTGATTTCTCGCATTAGGACTAAGGATCCTTCCTAGTTGAGAGGTGGCAGGTATATAATCATCTACATCAATCAACTACAGGCCATATAAGTATTCAAAAGCATAAGAATCAGTATGCAGAAGGGTAAGTCTTTTCATTTCATTCAAAAAAATCGGTCCAATTACATCGATAATTGAAAGAGAGCAAGGCAAACAAAGCAAAAAATACAAAAAAAAATCCTAAAAGTAGGCTAGCTGGCAACCTTAGTTTGTTCAGAGATCGCTGGTTGCTTTCCCTTGGCAACAGTAGCAGGAGCACCTCCCTCAGAGGGTGCAACTACCATTCCCTGAGCAAAGGGAGTCTCAGCAGGAATGGTGAGAGATGCAGGAACACCACTATCAATATTCGGGGCAGGGGCCTCATCCATAATGGGCTTCGAGCCTGGATCATGCTCGTCGAATAGGGGTGAATCAATATCCACCTCAACAACTAGAAGAGCCTTATTCCATCCCTTCTTGAAGTTCAGCCGGCTGATGTAGCCTATCTGAGTATCAGCATCCTCATATGCGGTAGCCCACCCAGAGTTGTACGAACTCTCCTTAATGGTAACAACCTCAGACTCCACCTTCTTCACCTTCTCTAGCATCACCTTATTTTCATCAACCACGGCTAGCTTAATCATGCAGACAAGATTGTAGGACTGCCTCAACTCATTCAGCTCCTTGATCGCCGCTTCCTTTGCTTTGTTGGCTTCAGCAAGGGCGAGATCAAAGGATTTTTTAGCCTCGCTAGAGGTCTTTAAACTAGCCTCCAGCTCGATGCCTTTCCCCTTCAGCTCAATATTATGTTTCTCTAAATCTGTATTCCTACTCACCATCTCATCATGAGTACGGTAGAGAACAACGAATTCAGTCACGAACTGCAAGTAAAAAGGGAGGTTTGAAGAAAACATTGAACATAATATTACAAGTATTGAAAGACAAAAACAGACTTACCAAGGCTAGCCTCTGACTCGCTTGCAGAGCTAACTGGTCGGTCCCCATTATCTTCGATCGATCAGCAGGTAAAATTTCTCTCTCTAGCAACGTAGGAGCCAACTAGGGAGAGATGGAAAGAGAGGCCCTCTCGGGCAATGCGTACATAAGCACCAAACCTTGCCCGACCTTCATCCTCGCTTCCACTCTCCTTCTTTCCTCTTCCCTATCCTTCTTCTCCCTCTCAGATCTCTTCTTTTCTTCCTCATTCTTTCTCTCTTCAACCTTCTTCCTCTCCTCTTCCTTCTTTCTCTCTTTCTCTCTCAACTGTTCTTCCTCCTTCCTCTTTTTTTCCTGCTCGATGGTAGCAGGCTGAGAACAAGTGGCAGCTTCTCCATTGCCAAACTTTTGCTTCTTCAATCGCCTATAAAGGAGCACATCATCATCATTATCATCATCCCTGATCAGATTCTTCTTAGGAAGAGCCATATCTTCCTCGCTGGAACTGCTCGACTCACTGGAAGACTCTCGAGCTTCTGAAACCTCTTTCGAGCTGGAAGACCTTCACCACTAGAGTTCGTCTCACTGGAACCACCTTCAGCACCTCCCCTATTATCACCTTCACCATAACTGCTCTCTTCCTCGTCCAATTGGATAGGATTCGCAACAACTTTTTTAGTGATATCTAGCTCGGGGATGTTATCTACAAGTCGTGCGATAAAACTAGACCCAATATTTTTTGTACTCTAGAAGAAAAAAAGCAGATTGAGGATGCTCACCG
This sequence comes from Sambucus nigra, assembly GCA_949130495.1. NCBI lineage: Eukaryota > Viridiplantae > Streptophyta > Magnoliopsida > Dipsacales > Adoxaceae > Sambucus > Sambucus nigra. The sequence continues at coordinate 1,019,307 of CASBWL010000256.1, forward strand.
TCAGTCAAAGGTTCTCTAATATTCCAACCTTTGATCAACTCAGTAGCTCAAACCTCATTGATAGCAGGCTCCAAATTTTTTGTCCTCGCTGGAAAGAAAAGGAGAAGAATATCAGAGAAATCATACATTAACAGGAAGATCGAAGAGCAGAGAAAAAATTAAGCCTACCTATGAACTCCTCCCCATAAAAGGGGACCATGAACCTTTCAGACCTCGAGCCCTCAGTATGGGGAGGAAATTGCTAATTTCTATTAAGAAAACCCTCTTGCCAGTAATCCTTATGGGAATCAGGTAGATTTACTAACAATTCCCTGTCATGACCCCTAGAATTAAGGTAAAGAAGACCAAAACTTGTTCGTGAGAAAGAATAACAGAAGCATATTTCATCAAGCCCTAAATTGGTGCCATAGAGCTGGTTTATTCTATGGACACCATTAACTATCTTCCAACCGTTTGCCGAACACTGTGCGGGAACAATGTTGAAGTAACTAAAGAAATGCAAAAATAAATTGCTTAGAGGAAAAGTAAGACCCCCTTGGGACAGTAAGAGGATGTGAATCTAGTGAGCACCCTCTATTTCTCTAAAATTTTTAGGGATAAGGGAACACTCAATGTCTACCCAATCTGGGATGTTATAATACTTCCTAAATTCAAGTACTGACCGATTGCCTATTTTTGCCATTTACAAAACCTTAACTACAAATACGGGGAGGTTGTAATAGAAAAAGTACAAAAAGAGAGTAAGAAGAACTTACAGAATAAAGACTTGGCTTGGGACGACGCGAAGTCACAAGCAAAGACGATGGAGGAAATTGAGATTGAAAGATGAAGACCTGGGAATGAGAGCGCAACAGAAGAATCTTAGAGAAGATGATAAAATTTGAAGAAATTTGAAATGACAACAATGAAATGCTACTCCAAAGGACTTTTAAATGTTTCCAATCATAACACATGAGGCACGAAGTGGGCTGCCGCCTAAATCAGTTCAGAAGCACTTTGTTCTTGAGATGAGTGGCACAAATTATGAAAACACCATTGTAATAAACCATTTAAATTTATTGAGCCCAAATTGTGGCCCAACAACTTTAGGGGCAATTGTGGGTACCTCTATTTGCCACCCCGGGCCCAGACGAGTAGCCTAGTGAAAGCGACCCAAAGTCTAAGAGCCACGCATGGCAATGAATTCAGTTATGACTCAGTCAAGTCCAAAAATCTCGCATGCAGATATTCCAGGGGTTATGGACTGATGTGGGGGAGTCCAACACCTTGACTCCCCGAGACCCCGAGATCAAATATGTATATAACCAAACCTAAGCCCGGGGCAAAAGGCACGCATTGTATTTTCTATAAAACACTCCTCGGAGTATAGAGAAATAATATCGAAAGCACCACCATGGATGTAGGCATTCTTGTTGAACCACGTAAATACTGTGTCGTGTGATCTTTCATTCTTCACATTCTTTATTTGCTTTGGTGATTGTCTTTTCTTATTAATTTTTATTGAACTTAATTGTCACCACAATTTTTTTGCAATTTTATTATTGTTATAAACAGTTGGATAAACAGGTCAAGAATATAATGTAGGATTCCTTTTTGTAGATTGCCTTTTAATATTAGTCATTTTCCTTCTATTACGATAATTAGAGTTCTCGTTCGGTTGTCTAGGAAGGACATAGTTGTTTTGACTTCTCCTATAATAGTTAAAGTTATGGTAAATGAGAGAATTATACACTGGATTACACAGATGTTTGGAATAAAAACCATCAAGGGAATGCCCATAGACATCACAATATGAGCATTAAAGATGGCATGTTGAAATCATAACATTAGCAAAGTTAGTATTCAAAGTTTTGTCTAGGTTTTGAGCTCTAGTCTTCTTCCTAGGTGGCATAGGATGAAATGTCAAATCTGCTTGTCGAATAGGAGGGCAGACATATTTGGTCTTTTGTTCTACATTATTCTTAGAGTTTCTTGATTCACTAATGTCTAACTTCCGTTGTTTTTTATCAAAATCATTTTTTAAACCTTGAAAATCTGGACAAGTTTTAGTAGGTATTTTTCCATTACACACAAGCTTTATGGTTTCAAAGTTTTTAGTTTGTGTCTTAGAGTTGGGACAAAAACCTATTCCAGTTCTGTCATTAGAATTGGTTTTTCTTTCAGTTACACAATCTTCAAATCACTTAGAATTATTTTTAAATTTCGTAAATTTTTTGAAGGTTGTGGATGTCTTTTCTTTTATTTGTCCCAATTCTAACAATGTTCCTTTGTATTTATTTTCTAGAATTTCATTAGAGTAAGACAACTCTTTCAATTTTTGTTCAACATTTTTGGTTTCATTCCCATGAGTTAGACATTGAGTAGTATACTCTTCAGCATTTTGTTTGATCATCAGACTTAAGGTTTCTATCTTTTCGGTAAGATCCTTGATAGTATTTTCAAGCCTAGTGCTTTTCTTGAAAGTTTTTGTGTAGAGTGTGTGAATGTCAGGAAGGTCATCATTTTCGGAGTCGTTAAGTGTGCAGTGTGCAGTGTCCCCTACCGATTCATTTTTAAAATTCACACGCCCATTGAGATCAACAATAGATCGTTCCCTTTGACTCAAACACACGACATTTGAAGTATTATCAACATTCTCAATCAATAAGGCAGATAAACTAGTAGGCATAATATCAGTCATGATAAGATCAGATTCCTCATCATAACTGTATATTATTTTAGCAAAGAATGAAATACAAGGGTAAAAAATGTTAGATAACTTGGTTCATCATTTTCAGAGTCACTTGAGTCATCCTAAGTCTTGCTTAAATGAGCCCTATTATCTTCGTGAATTTTGTCTAAGTTAACTCTACAGTCACTAGCCATGTGTCGTAACTTTCCACATCTATATCATTCAACATTTTTAAAGTATTTCTGAGGTCTCTTGTGACTGTCAGACTGGTATTTGTCTTGTCTTCTATCATGAGGCCTGTTGTTAGATTTATTTGGATAAGTAGGTTTGCCTTGTCTTTTTGCTATTTTATTTTGAAAGTTCACAATTTTCTTAAACCTTTTAGACATTAAGGCAATATGATTATTGTAAAGGATAGGCCCCCAATTTTTTAAAATCTTTACTTCATAAGAAGATAATTTCCTTTTAGAGATGCGGAAGCGAAAGATGGTTCAATTAAACAAATTTTAATTTCTTTTGCAAATTAAAATTAAACACAACTTAAAGTGAAATTAAATTAATTAACAAAAGTATTTTTCACTTTAACATATTAACTCAACCCAAGTCCTAGAAATTTGCCTAAGTCATATTTTCAATATTACCAAATTAGGCCAAACCAAATTTATCAAATTGAGTGATGACTTGAATTAAATTAACATAAATATCACCCAAATTAATTATGCATCAAATTAAACAAGTAGTGATTTAAACAAATTTTATCTTTTTCCCTAAGCATGCGTTCTAGGTGAGTATTGCAAAAGATAAAATGAACAATGAACAACACGCCGCGATGTACGAGGAAAACCCCACAACGGGGAAAAACCTCGGACGACCCTAGCCTTAAGTCCACTAAGTATGGTTTTACAATTACAAGACAGATGACTTACTTCCTCGACTCGACCCCTTTCAAGCCTTGATGCGTCTTCTTGTAAACACCTCCGCCTAGTTCATAACCCTGGAGCTCCACCGGAATCTTGTAATCATCAATGAGACATAACTACACCGTCAACCACACATGGTGCCTTTCACCATGTGAGAATGCCGCAGCAAAAAAAGCTCTTCTTCTTTGAGGGATTTAGAAGTAAACCCAAACAATCTGTTTAATGTGGTAGAGAAAACCCTGTGCCAAAACACTCCAAGCAAGATGTATATATGTATTGAAGCTAGGAATAAACAATATGGGTGAAAACAAGAGTGTTAAGTGATTTTTTCTTGAAATATTAGACACTCAAAACATAAACTTTTTCTTTTTAATTTTTTCTCTCAAACTCTCTCTTGGAGATGGAAGGTTATGAAAAAGTTAAACCAAAAATGTTGGTTCCCACACTAGTTAAGACCTGTCAAAAGTTAGTGGGGTAAAGAAGTGGGAAACATGGAAAAACTGCTCAAAACTTCCAATTAAACTTTTCCCGCCAAATCTCGTTCGAACGAGATTTTCGTTCGAACGACTCTTCTAACGATGTTCCAGTTGATAAAAATGTAAAGTCATTAAATAACTACATTGGAATTCTCGTTCGAACAACCTTTTCGTTCGAATGACAATTCGAACGATGTTCCAGTGGCCAAATAGGGAACTCGTTGGCAAAACCTCGTTCGAACGACAAACTCGTTCGAACGACAATATCGAACGAACTTCCAGAAAGATGAAAATTCTATTTTTAGCCCAGAAACTTTATATACTTTATTTTAAAGTTTTAATAAAATAATTATAATAATAAACAACAGTTTAAAATAAAAGTTCACCCAATGAAAATTTTTACAAGCTCCTATATATATATATTTACAATGCATCCATACCTTAGGAGTAAATGGAACACATGTTATTGATGTATAAATGAGGCACAATAAACTCGGCATTTTGATGAAGCTTTAAACTTGACCGCTACGTCTTCAACTTTGGTATGTCATAGGCTTTAAGGATGGTCAATAACTTTAGCCTATGACTCAAACGTTTTTGTCTGGAATTGAGCCAAAACTACAAAGGACTCAATTGGAAATTTGTGTCCCTACAAATCTCCCCCTTTGGCTATTCCGAGACAAAAACCAACAAAAATCCTAAAGAGCCGTCAAGCTCTACTAGACTCACAAAACTGTCCCACCCAAAATAAAAAATACAAAGCTTGACTCAAACAACTCAAGGATCAATATCTTTTCCGACGATGAAAGTTGCCACTTAGAAGAATTCCTGCACACTTAAGCAAATTATCAAACGCATAGGGAATATCAAGAATATTAAATGCAATTAAGATAAATACTCCCCCTAAATTAATTCTCCCTTTTATCAACTGTGATTTACCTAAGAAGTTCGCGACTCTCCCTAAGTTAAATCTCCTAAACTTAGATACGATAATAATAGGATTAGATACCTTTTCTCCCCCTATCATTCTCCTCCTTTTTGTTCAGGAATAGAACAAGGATAAAGAATAAAAAATTAACTTATATCCCCCAATTAAAGCATATACACCCTCTAAACTAAACAAGGGATAAATAGAATGGGATAACAAGCTAAATATGCAATAGCGCATAAAGTGATGCAAACATTAAAGAACGTGGGAAACAAAATCATAACTAATCCAACAAATAATAATGAATACCAACTAGGATGCAAGAAAATGATAGCAATATGATACATAAAGTATTAAGCATGTGATATCAACAAAGAATGCGATAAGTTAGATACCAATTATGAATTAAAAGCATAGATGGACTAGAAAGCAAGGCAAAGACCAAATAAAAATATCAAATATATGTATACATAATATAAAAAAATAGACACAAGTACACATATATAGATATAAACACCAAAATGACACACACAAAATATAATATGAGTCTTCCACACTCTTATAGCATAAATGTGTCATATGGAAACGGAAGTGTTGGGGTGTGAACTAGTAACAATTAAATTTAGACCCAATCACTTAAAACATGTTCACGGAGTTCTCAATTGATTGCAAACTTCATCACATTTGAATATAACCTCATGTGACAATATAGATTGAACTCAATGAACAAACATACACAATGCATACAAGCCTAGCATGTTGATGATTCTACAATCCAATAGAGTCATGACATTAAAAACGCAACTAGGATAAACGGACATTGTGCAAACCGTTGATATACCATCAATTCTCCCTCAATAAGCATATATATTTGAATGAATATATCAAATAAAACTAGGTCTTGGCAATTATTTTTCTTTTTTGTGTCGTATTTTATTTTTAGGCCTTTGGACCACGTATTTATTTTAGGTCCAAACAAACGGTGACTTACTATTCGCAAAGGATAATAAATCCTTTCGGAGCCCTTCCCCATGCACATTTATATATAACATTTTTATTTCTCACAAATATCACGTGCAACGAATTTTGACATGCACTAGTCCTCCTAGGTCACAAATATCTAGATGATATGATTGGTAGGATAACACCTCACAAATCTCAAATATAACATGTGAAAGTTAAATTTCAAAAGAACTCATGCATGTGTGAATAGAGGCATATAAAAATAGAATCCATTTAAATCAACACAAAATCCAACTTCTCTATATAAGCATGGTAAAGAACATAACAAGGATTGACAATCTAAATCAAAAGTTATAGCCACATGGGAGCGAAAAAGATGGAATTCAAGCACAAGTATATGCCACATAAAGGGTGTCAAACAAAAATACACACATAAAAAAAATCTTTGACTTTTTGAAATTTTTAACCAAAAATAAAAATATATACTCAAAAGACAAACAAAAATCATATGTATTTTTCATTAATCTTAAATTACTAAAAGGCTAAAACACAAATGATAAACAAAAATCTTTTTGTATTTTCTATTTAATGCAAATCAAAAGAAATATAATACAAAAGATAAACAAGTAATGATTTCTAGCGTAAGATATGAAATAAAGCAATGACTAGAAAATGACTGAACATGCATACACCTAGTAATGATATATAATATGAAGCCCAAAAAGCTAGAGTATGCAAACAAAACTAACACATTCAACCTTTAGATTTTACAAGGGAGGAAGCATGTGAAAGTAAATGAGAATCAAATACCCTATCTTGTAAAACTACCAAGTCGGATCTCCTAACCCAAACTAATGACGAATGACTATCTCGGGGAGTAGGATTATTGGCTACCTTGGTTGACTTACGTTGGGTTTTTCTAGGACCTCGTTTAAGATCAAAATAAAATTTCCTAAGATGACCTTTTCGACCACAATGGGCACAAGTAAAAACACGTCGAAAATTGGTACCTAAGGATTGATCTCTAAAGTATTTCCTAGGAGATTCTACTAACACATGGGTTTTGGCTTTATGACTAGATTCATTACAAGTATCGAAGTTTAAACCACAAGTGTCATTTTTAATTTGGACCATTCCTAAAATTTTATCTAGTTTCTCCGAACGACACTCCAAATCAAATTTGAGTTTACTAGATTCTTTTAATTTATTTTGTAATTCTAAAATGTTATACTCTAATAAAAAATATTGCGCTCTTCAAATGCGAGAAGCTCCTTTTTCAAGGATTCCATTAGACCCTTAAGGCTATCTCTCTCGCCTTCTAAATATTCAATCTTCTCACGAAGAGCTCTCTCACGTGTCCTAAGGTCTTCAACCAGCATACTATCATCAACGACCTTGACACGGTCTTTTAAACTTGCTTCTAACTTCAAATTAGTTCTTTTTAATTTAATAGATTCTTCATAAAGTTCTTGAAAAGCATTTTGAATTTCACTCACAACAACCTCTTCTTCATTTTCACTCTCTCTTTCTTCTCCTCTTTCACTACCATAAAAAAACAAGGGAATCATAAACTTTGACATTGGAAGTGTCATGTTTTAAAATTTCATCATTAGAAGAGTGCTCACTATCACTCACATGACTAGCCATAAAAGTCACAATGCTGGGCTTAGAGGAGGAATCGGGTCCCTCTTCATTATCACTATCACTAAGGGTTGCATTAAAAGAAATTCGTTACTTACCCTCTCTCCTTAGTTTAGTGGGGCAGTCAAAAGCCCTATGGACATACCCTTCACAACCAAAACACCTATTTGGCTCGTCCCTATTTAAATTTTCATTAATAGTTTTAGGGATCTTCTCGGCTTTGTCATGCGCAGATTTTTAAAAAATTTTAAAATCATTTTTAAATTTATCTTTGTTCAATTTTCGAAATTTTCAAAATTTTCTAGCAAACATTGCCATATTTTCCAAGTCATTATCACTTTCACTCTCTACTACTTTTTTTTCCTCATTTAGGGCTTTCAAAGCAACGCCCTTATCTATTTTCTTTTCAGTTTTAGAGGGAAATATGTGTAGTTCATAGGTTTGTAAATCACCTACGAGCTCTTCTAATTTCGTAGAGGCTAAATTGGATAAAGAATTTAAGACGGACACCTTAGGAATAATTCTATCGGGTAGGGACCTTAAAATTTTCTTTACTACTCGGTTGTTGGGTATTTTCTATCCCAAATTAAGAGATGAATTAACAATATCGGAAAATCTAGCATAAAATTCATCAAAAGTTTCTTTTTTCATTTATTTTGATGGTTTCAAATTGAGTGGTGAGGTTTTGGAGTTTCGAACCCTTAACGACACTAGTACCTTCATGAGTGAGTTGTAAAATATCACAAGCTTCTTTAGCAGTTTCACACGTCATAATGCGTCGAAATTCATCCGGTGTGACAGCGCTAAACAAGGCATTTAAACCTTGAGAATTAAAATTAGCAAGTTTAAATTCGTTCTCACTCCATCTATCGACGGGTTTGGGAATACGTGCATTATCTACTAAATGTGTAGGTGGGGACCACCCATTAACAACAAACATCCAAACTCTCTCATTGATAGATTTTAGTGCTGATTTCATCCGCGCTTTCCAATACGTGTAATTAGAACCATCAAAATTAGGAAATTTTGAAAACGGGGAAAATTCCATTTTTAGCAAAAATATTTAAAGGATCTTAAACGCAATAATTTAGCGATTCCGCTCCAATACCAATTTGAAAAGAGCGAAGGCACCCAATTTTCCAAAATTGTTAATTCACAAAAAGATAATTTCCTTTTAGAGATGCGAAAGCGAAAGATGGTTCAATTAAGCAAATTAACAAATTTTAATTTCTTTTACAGATTAAAATTAAACACAACTTAAAGTGAAATTAAATTAATTAACAAAAGTATTTTTCACTTTAACATATTAACTCAGCCCAAGTCATAGAAATTTTCCTAAGTCATATTTTCAATATTACCAAATTAGGCCAAACCAAATTTATCAAATTGAGTGATGACTTGAATTAAATTAACATAAACATTACCCAAATTAATTATGCACCAAACTAAACAAGTAGTGATTTAAATTTTTTTTATCTTTTTCCCTAAGCATGCGTTCTAGGTGAGTATTGCAAAGGATAAAATAAACAATGAACCACTACGCCGCGATGTACGAGAAAAAACCTACAACGGGAAAAAATCTCGGACGACCCTAGCCTTAAGTCCACTAATTATGGTTTTACAATTACAAGACAGATGACTTACTTCCTCGACTCGACCTCTTTCAAGCCTTGACGCGTCTTCTTGTAAACACCTCCGCCTAGTCGACATCCCCGGAGCTCCACTAGAATCTTGGAATCACCAATGATACATAGGTACACTGTCAACCACACATGGTGCCTTTCACCATGTGAGAATGCCGCAGCAAAACAACCTTTTCTTCTTTGAGGAATTTAGAAGTAAGGGGAGAGGGTTTTATCTCACTTTCAGGGAAGGAATATGATCGCCTCCACTACGTTTATATTTTGGTCCAAGTTGGTGCGCGATTCCAACTTGGGTAACTAGGTTATGTGAGCATACCTAGTGAGGTAGCACTTTAGCGAAAATCATCCGGCGATGGTATTCTCGAAGGGATGGATATACATAAGACATGTGTGGATGTTTTAGTAAAGGTACGTATATAATGGTATTAAATTTTATATGCGGTTAATAATTCAGTGTGTAATGTATTTACTTAATATAACTTGTTTTATGGTTAAATGATATTACTTAAAGGAATTGATTAAGTTAATTGGTGAGATAACTTATAACCCATGAATAATATTACGGGTTAGAGTAGTATGGCAAGGGGAGATTATACTAGGACTAGTTGGACGGGGTAGTACAACTAGGTGGGGTTAAGTGACTCATATTCATTGTAATCGTAAGCATTATCGTTCTCTGATTCCAATGGTTCACCGTGATATATCCACCTAGTATAACTCTTCACTATGCTATGTATAAGCAAATGACTTTGAACAACCTGACGATTTTTCCAATAGAAGTTATTACATTTGAATTTTATTTTTAAAGGCGAGAATTTCAAACGGTTTCGAAATCGGAATTAAAATGGAGTTTTAATTGAATTTTTATTAAATAGAAGAGTCCTCAAAATATAAAACTCTCTAAGAGTCCTCAACATAAAACTCTATAGCAAAAAAAAATATTTAACAATATTGAATAGTTCGATCGAGGTGAATTTTTTTCTGTAGTTTGTTCTCGTCTTCAGCTAATTTTCTATAAAATTTCATCCAATTCCAACGGTTCGATCGTCCGGAATAAATTTTTTAGTGTTTGTATCTGATTAGAACTCTTTTCTTAATCAAACTCTTAATCCTTTATGTATCAACAAATTCGTGGCTTGGCTTTTCAAATCACTTTTTCTCAAACTTTTCAACCATAAGAGCTCCTTAAATTACTCCCTTTCATATACAAACCAAAACCCCAAACTTATTCAAGATTTTAACCTTAGATTAGAAGGCTTATTTGGTGTTTTCTCGAGTTTGGGCTAGAACTTGATTGGATTATTTTCGCGAGAGGAACGTGATGGTGTGATTAGATTTTGAGGCTGAAATTATGTGATGATTCATGCGATGATTTTAAGGTATGGGATTTTACACAATATGCTCCTTAATCTCGCGAGTGTTATTCCCTTTGTTTTCTTGTGATTATTGACTCATATTTGAATTGATAAATTCATTTGGAAATCTGGAATATTTGTTGGAATCTAATTTTGATTCATGTGGTATTATATTTGGTGTTGAGCATGTTGTCATGAGATTTTAATATGGCACTGAGGTTGGGCAGCCGCCAATATTCCTTTTTCGGATATGCTAAAAAATGCATAGGCGCGGTACGGTGGTGAGGCCTGGTGGCCCAGTTAATGTGTTGTTGAGAAATTATATTGATATAATTGCTTATGAGATTCGCATTTGATTTGAATATTCGTATTCGTATTGTGACATTTTATTCACCGCTAATATTTGTTGAGCATCTTTCATGTCGTATAGTGTACTTCCCCATATTTTCTCTTAGTGGCAGGTTAGCGCGAATTTTGGGGGGCTGTGGAGATTGATTTTTAGCGAGGATTATTTTGGGGAGATTTTCATACAAGAGAGAAGGTTGTATTATTTTGATGTATGGAGCGTTGGAGATTCGTATTATATTTTCGAGTTAGTTGTTGTGTGTAATTCGAGAGACTTGGTATTTATTTGAAGAATTTGAGATTAGTGGATTATTTATATTATTGTGGGATTTTTAGATGCTCTATACCTTGTTGTTTGTGGATTCGATTAGTTTTATCATAGTAGCGCTCCGTTCGCTCTCCCCGGGCAGACGGGGTGTTACACGTACAACCAATGAGATATTGCTTGCAGCCTTTAGGAATGCTGAAAAAGTTCCCTCGCGCGTCTCATTGATGAGATGGCAAATGTACTCAGGAAGCAACCCTTCTGCACAGATCTGTAATAGTTTAGACTCTTTGGCCTCCTCTCTTAGCTCGAGGGATCTTTCCCTGAACCTTCGAACGTAGGCCACCACGTCTTCCCCGGGTCATTACTTCTCTCTCCCCAGCTGGGTCAAAGTAAACTCATCCTCCGCTAGAAAGAACTTCTGGACGAACAACACATGCATCTCCTCCGCTGTGGAAACACTCTTGGGAGCCAAGTGCGAATACCAGGTGTATGCTTTATCAGTTAGGGATTTGGAAAACTCTCTCAACATGAGTTTCTTATTATTGCAGTGCGCCCCCAAGTGCTCCACGAAACGTTTAATATGCTCCTTCGAGTTTCCACCCTTTCCTGTAGGAGGAATATAATCCTTTAGATAAGGCTCATCGTTGTATTCCTGAGGGTAAGGCATACGAAAGTCGTCATAGACCAAAGCTACCTCGCTCACAGATTGCGAGGAAGCCTGTATGAACTTCAGCATCTCCTTTTGCATCTCCTTTCTCATTTCCTCCATGGGTGACGGGGTAACGACCAATGGGGTTACAAGCTGAATGCCCGTTATAGATGGAGCCATCGTAGCAGCTGGCGCTGTTGATACTCCTGAGATTCCCACCGCTGGAATCACAAACGGAGGGTATACTTGCTAGGACTGTTCCCGTTGCGCCCGCACCTGGTGGGACCGTTGGGGCTGCTCCCGGTGTTACGAAGGAATTGTCTTCAAGTCCTCCCAGCACCGTTGAATCTACCGGAGTTTGCAAAAAACTCATAAAACTTACTCATAAGGAGTGCCACCTGAGTGGATCCTAACCCTGCACTCGTGGAATCTTGTGTCACCCCTAGAACGCCTGTCGTTGCCTGAACTGGAGGTACCTATATTCGAGGAGCCCCATCCGTTAGAGCCTCCAGTTCTCTCGCATCTTGTTCTTCATTATGTTGGATGTCATAAAAGTTGAGCCTTTGATTAACATTATCCTGTGCCATGCTCCTTGCTTAGAAGAATGCCTCCCCAGCAGAGTCTCCAAATGTAAGAGGGTAGTTTAAGTAAGATGGAGGCGTAACCCCTTTTGAGTATGGTAATGACAGAATTAACTCGCTCACACTATTGATTAACCACAAGACATATAAACACAGTTTGGAGAATATAGAAACCCAGTCAAACTCACAAATCTCTCATGTATGTCTCAGAATATAGTGATGAACTTAGAAATAACTTAGCTAGAGGAATAGAAAAGTAAGCACCCTAGATACACCTTGGTAGGCAGGTAGAAAACATACCAAAAACCCTCAAGAATCTCTGTCAAGTATTAAAAGCTTCGTAATAAATAATAATCGTGAGTGGGTGAAACTCTCTGGTTTGTAATAACTCTCCAATTCTCAGAAAAGAACCTCTCCTTCTCTTGGAGGTGGTTGGGGCTCTTAAATAGACCTTACACCACCCCCGATGCAACCCAGTCATCAATGCCGGTGAAAGACATACCTCATACTTTATGTCTCCAACATTAAATACCTGATGCACTAGCTGCCTCCACATCATAGACATTAAATGTCAAGATATGCCTTTTGCCTAAACACTGTGTGTCAGGGGTTGTTACCACAGAGGTTGGTTACCAACTGTCTGACAGCCCCAAATACCATGGTGGTTTACTCGAGTGCAGATTTGATATTGTCTAGCTGGCTTGTGACATCACCTACAGTAGATGCGACATAAAGTAGAGGGCTCTTTGGTTCACAGCTCAACGCCCGATGGAACTCCGAGATGCTCTGCCCGAGGTTCCACAGTCTGGGTCCTTCGGTGTTTTATCAGGTGCATCTAAGATGGTCAGGACAAGCCCCAACGGTGCCTCACTTCTCAAACCTCCAAACCACGTCCCTCTAAAGTTATTACGGTGAGGTCATTCGGTAGAGCATGAAAGCTCTCCCAGGCCAAGCCAAGCCTGGTCTCTCATGAGTACCGTTTGACCTCACACTAAAGAAATACCAAATGAAGTTGAACCCGACCAAGTGCGTCTTTGGCGTACAGGAAGGCAGGTTCCTCGGGTACATTGTGAATCAACGAGGTATTGAGGCAAATCCCGACAAGATCTAAGCCTTGCTACAATTACGATCTTCAACTACCAAGACGGAAGTACAAAGCCTTACGGGGCGTGTCGCAGCTCTCAACAGATTCGTCTCACGAGAAACTGATAGATGTCTTCCATTTTTCAAGTTGATTAGAAAGACCTTTGAGTGGAATGACGAGTGTGAGAAAGTGTTTCAAGAGTTGGAAAGATATTTGGAGACACCTCCTTTGTTGTCCAAGCCAGTATTGGGAGAAAAATTATACCTATACTTAGCTGTCTAAGAGAGCGCAGTCAGTTCATCTTTGATAAGAGCAGAAAGAGGAGTACAAAAACCAGCGTATTATATGAGCAAGGCATTCAGGGGAGCAAAGGTCAGATATCCGAAATTGGAGAAGTTAGCGTTGGCATTAATTGAGATGAGAAAAAGGATGAAACCATATTTTTAAGCCCATACTATAGTGGTATACACTGATATGCCACTCAGACAGGCTTTGCATAAACCTGAAAAATATGGAAGACTGATGTATTGGGTGGTGGAGTTAGGTGAATATGACATTGTCTACGAGCCAAGGTCTTCTCTGAAGGGGCAGGCAGTGGCAGATTTCATCGTTGAATTTACCTATCCAGATATATCCGACCAATAGGGGCTAGTGCAGAGAAATCCAAGGACGCCAGAGAACCAGTAGAAAGTGTTCCCGATTAACTCCCAACAACAGAATTACTAGAAAGGATAGCTACCGATCAACCAAAATCTACTGGTAAGGGACCAAAGTTGGAGGGTGATGAAATGAAGCACAGGATGTTCCATAAAGGGATTTTATCCGACGAAGGGTTTGACGATAATATCCCAACATGGAATTTATATGTTGATGGTTCCTCATGTGCAACAGGCTGCGGTGCTGAAATAATTCTTAATAGTCTAGATGGATAAGACATAGAATATGCTCTGTGTTTCCAATTTAAAGCGTCCAATAATGAAGATGAATATGAATCTGTAATCGTGGGTCTCAGTTTAGCTAAATCATTAAGTGCAGAACAAGTTATGGTGTTCAGCGATTCACAACTAGCAGTAAATCAGATGCTCGATCTTTACGCAGCAAAAGGAGAATTCACGTCGAGTTATTTAACTAAATCTATGGAGATTATAGCCAATTTAGGATTTGTCCAAATGATTAGAATACCAAGACTGGAAAATGCATGGGCAGATGCACTTGCTCGATTAGCTTCAGCCACTCGCATCGAGCTACGAAGAACCATTCCTATTGAGATACTTGCAAATAGAAGTATCGATGAAGATTTGATAGTAAAGTTCATCACTTTGGATATGGGACCTTCTTGGATGGATCCCATCAGGGCATATATCGAAGAAGGCATTTTGCCAGCCGATCAACGTGCAGACAAGAGACTGAAGTTTAAAGTTATTCGATATGTCTTAAATAATGGAGTTATGTACAAAAGAGGTATGATAGCAGGTCTACAACGGTGTGTTCATCCATCAGAAGTTTAAGATCTGATAGAAGAAATTCATGAAGGGTACTGTGGAGCTCACGTAGTAGGTCGGACTCTTTTGCAGAGAATAACTACACAGGGATACTATTGGCCAATGATGCACGCAAATTGTACAGCGTATGCCAAGAAATACGACAAGTGTAAACAATTTTCTACCATACGAAGAACTCCCTATGCATTATTAACACAAATTACCTCACTTTGTCCATTTGCTATGTGGGGCATAGACTTGGTGGGGCCTTTGCCAACTACTGAAGGACGATTCAAATACTTAGTGGTTGTTGTTGATTATTTCACAAAGTGGGTGGAAGATGAGCATCTCGTCAATATGGCCTATGAAAGGGTTTGTCAGTTCATTTGGAAAAATATTATTTGCAAATATGGTCTCCCACATGCTTTCATCACTAATCATGGTACCCAATTTAGTAATGAAGAGTTCGCTGCGTACTGTCAACAGTCCAATGTTCAAAAGATTCATTCGGCACCTGGCCATCCCCAGAGTAACAGGAAAATAGAGGTGATGAACAAAACTCTGTTGAACGGGTTGAAGAAAAGGTTGGATGATGCTAAAGGCAACTGTATCAATGAATTTCACTATGTATTGTGGGCTTACAAAACATCACCCTGAACAGCGACTCGTGAATCTCCTTACATGTTAGCTTTTGAAAGTGAGGCATTCATACCTGTTGAATTAGGCTTACCTACTCATAGGGTGCTTAATTTTAATTCTCCAGTAAGTGATTTAATGAGACACTTAGACTTAGACATGCTCGAAGAAGTCAGAGAAGATGCAGCAATCCGAAATGCAGCTTACCAGCAAAGAACCGCCATATTCTATAATAAAAGGGTCAAGAGGTGTGATTTTAAGGAAGGAGATTATGTGCTTAAGAAGTTGATTCAAAATCACAATAAGTTGGAAGACAACTGACATGGGCCCTGTCATGTCACATCTTTTATTCTACCAGGCACATACAGAATACAAACTCTAGAAGGGGGAAAATTCAAAACCTCTTGGAATGAAGAGCACCTGCGAAAGTACTATCAGTAATGTAACTACACATGTACCCTATTGTTCAGTATAAATGAAAATGATAATTCCTCAATATATGTTTGTTTTATTTTTTTCAAAGTACTAGTGCTACATACTACGCTTGAGCTTTGTAGTAATAAACAAAAACCACCAACTAAGGTTGGTCGGCATATCACAACCACCAACTGAGGTTGGTCGGCATATCAACAACCACCAACTAAGGTTGGTCGGCATCAACAAACCTAACTAACCAACAATGTTGCCACAACAATCATATAAGGCAAGGCCTGTTTGATTGTGGGTGACCTCAAGGGGCATCCAAAACAAGGCAAGAAGATGGGTAAAATATCCACTACCTATGCACCAAGGCAATCTAGATAAGATTGTTACAACTAAGCAAGAACATGGAATAAAAATAATTCCATTGCTTAGGCACTTATGGGTGATAAGTCACTACAACTAGGCAAACAGATGGGACAAAGTTCCATTGTCTAGGCAATCAAATAAATACAGTACAAATCGTCCCTTTATAGATATATATACTCATAAAAACATAGCATGATAAGAAAAACATCTTATAATTTATTTCCAAGGAAAAAAAATTACAAAAAGATGAACTTTTCTTCATTAAATGATCATTAACGAAATATAAATGTCATATTCTATTGGTTTCTTTCCTTCAGATTTAGGTACAGGATCCATTCCAGTTAGAGGACCATCTAAAGCAAAAGAGGAGTTGATAAAATTCAGATCTCGCAGCATTCTGGTATTGCTTGAACTTGGTCGGTCAAATATTGAGGAATAGAACTAACTGGAATCTAGCTAACTTCCATTTTGAAGGGAGGTACTGGCAGATCAAGAAATCTAGGCTCATACCAATCCCATAACTCTGTTCCTTTCTCGACATGCATCACAGCTAAAGCATTCAATCACCCCTTTTTGTATCCCTTATTGTTTGACTGCTTCAACCTAGCATCAAGATGACATAAAGCTTCATCATATCCCCCCATCCAAAACTCTCGAGGCTGCTTATGGAATTGATAAGTCAATCTCTCAAAATGCTGATGAAGCCTCTTCACCAAGTTTTCTTTACTCTCCAATAAAGAACTCTGATTGGAAAGCTACTTGGTACGGCTTTAAATTTTTTAGGACATCTCAGCTAAAGCTTGGTTTTTTGCCTTTAGTTGAACATCTTGATTTGCTAAGGCTTGTTGAGTCCTAATCTCTTCAATGCTACTCCGGCCAGCTCTTTCCCTACCCCGTGAGGAAGATGTAGGTTTGGCCCTCTTCAAAGTCTCTAATTCTTCCCTCAATGAGGCATTCTCAGTCTCCAAAAAGGATAAACCTTCATCATTAACCAGGACCAGAGCTCCAGAAGAAGCAACAGATTTTAGTTGTCTCAACTCTTCTCGTAAGTCAATATTTTCCTCCTCCAACAGCTTGGCAATGTTTATGTGTTCCTCAACTTCAAGTTTAAGCACACTCTCTCTCTTCTTATGGGTTGAGATAAATTTATCATAGCCCCGATCAGCGCACAACTGTTGGTACCTTTTCTCATAACCTTCATGCAGAGGATTAGTGGCTTCTTTGTGTTGGAGCTGAAGTTCCTCGATCATTCCTTGAAGATGCTCAATCATCTCATAGTAAGCCACATTATTTTCCACAGACTGATCAAGCAAACATTTCAAATATTGGTAAGCATCCATTACTCGCTCAGAAGCATTAGATCCAAGGATATTAATTATTTGTGCTTCAGTAAAATCTGTACGACCAGCTTTGAAGTAGTCAGTATATTTCTTCATCAACTCTGTATCATGAGCTGATAAGAGTTCCATACAGGCAATAAACTAGCAAGGCAAAGTGAAAACAAATTAATAACAGAACAGTCATATTGAACAAGTAAAGGAGAAACTCAGTATAAAATAACGAAGTCCATTTTATTGATCACAAAAAGAGGGTACAATTAAATAGAAAAATAACAAACTGCCAAATAACTTTACACCTTCTCCTTATTCCCTACAATATCTTCAGTTGATTGTGAAGAAGGAATTAGTTGCTTGGTGGATATCTGGAGTTTCTCGATAGGAGTTTCTATCTGCTGGACTTGCTCGAAGGATTGAGGGACAGTGGCAGCAAGTGCTTGTTCTACAACTAACAAAGAAGATTCATCAGAAGTAGCTTCATCCTCTTCTTCTTCTTCTTCAATAGCTGGAGAAGGTAGGTGAATATGTTTCTAAAATAGCTCAGAATTATTAGCAACATTCAACTCTTTTAATGCTACCACCCATCTATCCCTTAATAAATTCAGACTTGCATACGCCATCTGGGTAGAAGCAGCAGTTACGGCTTTGTTCCACCCTTTGTCCCAGCCAGAGCTGAAGGACTTCTTCACGGCAGTTTTTCTCTTCGCCCTCTCCGAGGAAGTTTTTTCCCTAAGAAGATCTTTGGCAGACTTAACCTTATCCTCAAGGTCTTTCTTACGTCGTTCAGCGTCTTCAAGCTTGCCATCAACTTCCACCTTGCTGGAAATGGCAACCGTTAATTTATCCTCTACTTCCTTAGAGGCATTTACAGCTTGTTCCCAAGTTGTATCAGCTTCTTGACGAGCTATATCAGCTTCTTGAATTGCTATATCAGCCTCCTCAGCTTTTCATTGAGCTATCTCAGCAGCTTTGATTTTATTTTCCCAAGAATCCTTGTCCTCTTCGTACTTCTGTCAGGATTCCACAAAAGATTTTGATAACCCAGCAAGGGCTTCCTCTACTCCACTGGATGAAGTTGAAGCTTTGATGGCCTCATCCTCTCCATAATATTATTAAAGTATACCAAAAATTGCAAGAGGAAGAAAAACACAAATCAGAGTATGAACATGGAAATAAAGAATCAAAAGGATAATTATAATGACATTTACTGATACAAGGTGTTGGTCTGCCAAATCGATAACCTTATCCCGAGGAGTTGAAGTTTTATCAGCTCGGCAATCAGGGAGAGTCCCCGATCTGATCAGTTTCTTGGCTAAGCCAGGGGTAATGATGGCTAGAAAACTAGCCTTCAAAGAAGGTATCCCAACCCCAGTAGGTTAGGCAGCGGAATCCACAGTCTTTTCAGAAAGACCCCTTCTCAATCTCCTTAAAGGGGAAGCTTCAATCATAGGTGTTGTCTCTTCTTGAATAATAGCAGCTTCAATCAAATGTGTTGCCTCTTTTGAAACAGCAACTTTAATCAAAGGTGCTGCCTCTTTTGGAGCAATAGGGGGATTCTTGTTGACCACCTTTATAGTTGTGATTGTTCCACCAGAAAGAGTGACATCTTTTTTCTTAGTCCCTTCAGTTGGGACATACTCTTTACCCTTATTTTCCCCATCATCACCAGGAATAACCTTAGCAAAGAGGTTCGGCATTCTCCTCTTCCTCATCATTAGGTCAGCAATAGAGGTACTTAAATCAGAGGAAGACTCTTCAACAACTAAAGAAGATGATGGAACTTGCTCAAGATCAATCACCAAAGGAGGAACAAGAGAACGAGCAATAAAGGAAGAAGTGGTGTTCTTGTATCTCAACAAGTAGGAAGTAGTTCTCACGTGCTCCCCAGCGATTGATTGATACAAACCCCAGATGAGTTTCAAGTCTTTTATGTTAATATCACTCTCTTTTGGAGGTTTCATTTTGTTATCAACATCAAAATAAAAACATACATGTCAGCGATGCATTTTATCAAACAAAAACAGAGCTAATTTGAAAAAACAAAACAACCTATCCCATTGCCATAAAGTGGACATCTGGGACCTTGGTATACGTCTTTCCCCTTTAGTGGGGGTGTTGCTAATTTTTCATCATAACCCCATGCTTAAAATAATCCCTATTAGCATCAGGGAGATTGACCACTAAAGCTCTATTTAAAAACCTAGTTTTTAAATAAAAAGTGGTGTCGCTAGTAACCTATTAATAACAGTACATAATTTCAGGAATCCCTAAATGAGTTCGATGAATTTGATTCAATCTATGTACGCTATTAACTACCCTCCATGTATTTGGAACTACTCTTGCAGGAACAATATCAAAATATTGGAAAAATCCAAACATAGGGGATTAGGCGGGAAAGAAAAACCACATTCTGCTACAAAAATGGAAGGAAATCAGTGTCCCTCGGCTTAAAAAAATAAATCAAAAGGGTAGGTAGGTTCTTCCAGAATAACCTAAGAAGGAATCGCAAAATCAACCCAAAAGTTATCTAACGATTCGATAACGTAAACCATGGTGGCTAAACTAAATAAAGAAGAAAAAAAGAAATTCTTTAGGGCGGATGACAGAAAGAACGATAGTAAGAAGAGAAAGTGAGAAGACAAAGAGTTTAGAAATATAAAAGGAAAGAGGTAGAAAACAATCTGATTCTATCATCTTTAAATACATTGATTTGGAAAACGGGAAAAGTAATGATCACTAGAGCCAACGATTGCGTTTTCGGCGGCTAAATGATGACAAAGATGCAAATACCCAAGCGTTCGTCAAAATTTCAAATATTTATAGGTTTGCCATTTTGTGCTCAAAATTATTAAAGCAAAAAGGAAAATTTCACAAGTATAGGAGGTCTGTAGTCCAACAAGACTGGGTAAGCGTGAACGAGAAACTTTTGGATATAATATTCCACACTCTCACCTAACTTCAACTATGAAACATTGGGGGCTTCTGTTGATATAAAAATTAGTCAGCTGACATGGACCAATTATATGAAGACACGTGTCATCCTACATGGCATTAATGTAATTACCGACCAACTTAATATGTAGAGCTATTCAATAGACTGAGCTACTCAGCGTACCGAGCATCCAGTCAGGAAGACCAAATAACGAAGATGGATTCAATGAACGTTCTTACTATGTACAGATGTATATGTCTATTAAATAACGGCATATTGTCTATTGATACTGATAGTCCAAGGGCTATAAATACTTTGTAAACACCTTATAGCGGGGTAAGCTATCATTAGCAAACATAATCAAGATTAAGGCAAGATATTCAGCAATACAAGACAGTGGACGTAGGCCATTCAGACTGTTCAAAACGAAGCATCCGCTCAATCAGGAGAATGGAGCGTTCATAGAAACATGCACCCACCACCTTCATGATCCAGGCGTACTGAACTCCCTCATGCTTCACAGTCCAGACGTATTGAATTCCATCATACCGCAAATTCCAGCGATCCCTCCTATCAGCCTGGCCTGACATCCCCCATTAGAGTTGTGAATTCTCAAGAAAATGCAACTCTAACTCCAGAACGAACAATCTCTCTGGAAAGGTTGAGCATATTCTCTCCCTTTGAGCATTTGGGACCTAGGAGGAATAGAAACCCTCCTCAGATTGCGTCGAGAAATTCTTAACGACTAAATGACTTAACGAAAGGTTCAGCCCAATCACGTCCTACAGCTCGCATGGAAAGATCCTAAGAAGATAATTCAGCATGATTTATTGCTCGGGTAAATAAATCAGAGGCTGTAAATGATGCATCAAAGGGCTCCATTCATAGGTTAGAAGACAGGTTAGGGGAAATGACGCCAAAAACCCTGTTTAAAGAACCTTTATCAAAGGATCTCCACTTATACAAGTAATTGTGGATTTTCCCACACCCTCAAACTTTAAGGCTCCTGTAGTTACACCGAAGTACGATGGAAGAACTGATCTTCTTCTTCACATAGAGAAGTACCAAGCTTCTGTAGATATTTATGCAGTCCCAGATGAGATGAGGTGCAGGGCATTCTCAAAAACCATCACCGGATCTGCTCAAATATGGTACAACAGCCTTCCTCGGGGGAAAATTGCAACCTTCCATCAATTGGCTGAGCTTTTTATAAGGAACTTTTATTTTGGTGCAAAGCTCGTCAAAAGGGTAGCCCATCTGTTAAGTGTAAGGCAAAAAGTAGGAGAAATCACCAGGGATTATATCACTTGTTTTAATAACGAGAAACTGAAGGTCATTTACTAAGAGGAAAAAATAATCATTACAGTCCTCATGAGTGGTATTTTACCAGAAAATTTATACTACACCTTAGCCAAGGATCCCCCTAAATCCATGGCAGAGTGGATGGCTAAAGAAACCAAAATTATGAATGCCGAAGAAGCTATGGCTGCGAAGAAGAATGCTGAGGCGAAAGCAGAGAGTGAAGCTGAAGGAAGGTCGGAGAGGAAAGATCACAAGCACAATGGAGGAAACAAGCAGTCGAAAGGCAAGGAAACATTGGAGCACTTGAGGAAATATGCAAATTATACCCCCTTAAAGGTGGATATAAACCATGTTCTAGAGGAGATCAAGAATAACGAGGAACTAAACTGGCCAGAAAAATTGAGGATATCACCCGAGCAAAAAGATAAGTCCAAATATTACGAGTTCTATAAAGGTCACGGTCACACGACCAAGCAATGCGTAGCTCTCCAAAATGAGATAGAGGCACTCATTAGACGAGGGAAGTCGAACATGTTTGTTGATCGCCAGAACGGTGGGAAGACAAATAACAGAGCACAATAAAGGTCCAAATCTCCTCGCCGACCAAGAGATGACAAGAAAATGAACCATAAAGATGACCTCGATCTCCTAAAAAATCTAAGATAGCCAGAACATAAGGTATTTTCAATTCGTTTTGGTTCATTCTGTAAGATGGTACTTTAGATTATAAATGGAGACGTAACCCCTTTGAAGTATGGTGATGATAAGTTAATTGGCTAAAACCTTGGATTAGCGATAGAACACGCAAACACAAACACAATGAAGATAAGACTTAGTTTAAACTCACAAATCTCTCGTGTATAACTCAGAAAAAGTAGTAGAGAAGCTTAGAAGTAACTTAACTAGAGGGAGAGAGACGCAAGCACCCTAGATACACCTTGGTAGGCAGACAAACACACCAAAACACTCTCTAAAATATCTTCCAAATATTAAAAACTTCTTAATAAATGACAATGGTGGAAGAGCAAAAGCTCTCTGGTTTGTAATAACTCTCTCTAATGGATATCCTCTTTTTACAATAACTTCTGAACTCTCAAAAAGATCCTCCTCTCCTCAGGGGTGACTGGGGTCCTTAAATAGCCCCCCACACCATCCTCGAGGCAACTCAGTCATTAAAGACTATGAAAGACACCCCTCATGCTTTATGTCACAAATATTAAATACCTGATGCACTAGCCGTATCTACATCATAAACATTAAATGCCAAGACATGCCTTTTGCCTAACCACTGTGTGAGGGGGTTGTTGTCGCAGAGGTGGCTCACCAACTGCTTGACAGCCCCAAATACCATGGTGGTTTACTCAAGTGTATGTCTGACATTATTTAGCTGTCTAGTGACATCACCTACATTAGATGTGACATTAAGTAGAGGGTTCTTTGGTTCACAACTCAACGCCCGATGGAACTCCGAGTTGCTCTGCCCGAGGTTCTACGATCAGGGTCCTTCGGTGTTTTACCAGGTGCATCTAAGATGGTCAGTACAAGCTCCAACGGTGCCTCACTTCTCAAATCTCCAAACCAAGTCCCTCTAAAGTTTCCACGGTGAGGTCATTCGGTAGAGCATGAAAGCTCTCCCAGACCCTGCCAAGCATGGTCTCTCGTGAGTACCGTTTGACCTCACAATAAAACTCTTCATTATTCTCGTTACATCATTACAACCATTATAGCTTACAGTCAGTATAAATAAAGATACAATATGACTAATACAACAAGCTAAAATACAAATTGTCACTCTTGAGCTGCCACGTTGAGCTGCCTCGACTTCTTAGTCCCAAACACTGTTGCTAATGGAGGAATTACCCATAATCTCATGATTATCTTCAATCCCCCTCTACATTTGCCCCTTCGTGGAGAGATTTTTTGTTGGAACAAGAAATGTCTGCATGAAAACTTCTCAATCTAATAAACCTGTTCTGCATGAAAAAATTCTGGCCTCCTTTCCTTCGTTAGAACCACAGCGTTATATTCTCCCGGGAAAAGTGAAAATTCTCCTCGATGTACCTGAGCTGAAGCACTACGGCTTGTTGGGTCTTTGATGAAGGGACATCGCCACTTTTTCCTCATACTGCGTTTCAACCATTCTAGCTTTACTATTATTTGAAATTCTCTCAAAAGGCCTGCTAACCTTCTTAAATACCCATTTTGATTATTTGGCAAGTGAGATTCTCCCTTGTAATGCCTCACTATGTTAGAAAAAGCATAAATTCTCCTCGATGTAGCTTATTTACCATTTGAACAATGTTGGAACTTGTGACGAGGGGACATCGTAGCTTTTTTGAACCGTTGGGGCATCTATTCCGTTGGGCCTTATTGGATATGTCTGACAAAAATTCTGGCACCAAAACTCAAACTTGTTATAGAAGGCAACCCCTTTTGTTCCCTAGGCGTCGTTTTGTAAGTGAGGTGGCGCTGTCTTTTCAACTGTCAGAACACTTCCCAGAGTACCACATGTGCATTTGAAATGATTATAGGCGGCTGTGCACGTGCGATGGTGGGAAACTCAAAAGATAGGTATTTAAAGCTTCAAAC
Organism: Sambucus nigra; assembly: GCA_949130495.1. Taxonomy (NCBI): domain Eukaryota; kingdom Viridiplantae; phylum Streptophyta; class Magnoliopsida; order Dipsacales; family Adoxaceae; genus Sambucus; species Sambucus nigra. Next base: position 1,043,897 of record CASBWL010000256.1, read on the forward strand.
GTCCCTTTTATTTCAAAACCCTTCTCGTTCTTGTATCTTCTTTAATCTCCCGTATTTCTTAGAGAGAGAAAGTTTGTGCGAACTCGATTGTTGCCTGATTCTTTTTTATCTTTTCTTCCTCTCATCCTTTACGCCACCGCCTGTGGTTGTGCCACTCCACCTTCATTCCCAAACCTTCTTTTATCAAGATTTTTTCCCTACCTTATTGTTGTCTGCAATGGCCTCCTCCAGCCACACTTCCACACCTTCCACCAGTGCGCCACCTGCCATCTCTAGCGCCACCGCCATCTCAAGCACCGCTGCCCTGGATGCTGCTCGTCAAGAGCAACTTTGCTTCTATTGCCGAGCCCCCATCTTTGGCGACGATGATAAGTTTTCTGAGGCATGCAAGACTTGCCATTTCTCATCCAAGTTCGACCCCTTACTTTTGGGTGATGAGGAAATGGATTCATTGAAGTGGGCCTATCTTCCACCAGAGAGAACTCTGCGTTTTCTCCTAGACAATGGTGACTTTCCCTATTCCTAGATCGACTTTAAAGCACCTGGGGGGTCACCAGCCCATTTCACTACCTGACATACACACATGCAGAGCTCCCACGCTGCTGCTCTTGCTAAGGTTGGGCTTTATCGCACATACTGGTTTGGGGAGTTCACACTCTCAAAGCATAATACGGCGTTACAAGTGCTAGTTTCTCGATGGAACACCACAACTCACACCTTTTTTGCTGCGTGGGGGGAGCTCACCATTACACTGGAGGACGTGTGTGAACTCCCTGGGTTTGAGCCTATGGGTGAGTTCACCTACCAAGATGAGCCTCAGTATGCCGAAGAGGCTACTGATCGAGTTGAGATGGATCGGATTTGTCGTAGTTGCACCGGTTCCTCAAACAAAGCCACATTTACCGCCCTTATGAACTATTTTTTTGAAGCTCCGACGCAGAAGGATGTCGGTTATGTAACGAGTCATGGTAGAGCTACCTCCCTGGAACTACCAGCCTACATACTTGTATTGCTTTCACGCTTCTTTCTTACTGGGAAATCCAACGATCAACCCAGGAGGGACCTAATAAACATTTTCGTTCATTTGGCCAGAGGGTTCAACCTTCCTCTAGCCGCTATTGCCCTGGGGTCCCTCTACACCTGGTTGGATCGAATGCACATCGATATGGCACGATCACTGGGTCATTACAACTTGGCAAATTTTGCCAACACTATCACATTGACGGGCTTCCTTTACACCCGCTTTCCTGCTATTACTGTTAAGTTCGTTTCTCTGCCTGTGAGCCAAGGTATCAAGCCCCCACACCTCTTATGTTTTCACAAAAAGCAAAGTCGAAAGGAGATAAACGAAGTTTTTGAACTTTTAGACTCCTTTGTGATGAGGCTATACAGTGAGTCTACATTTGCCCAAAGTTGGGGTTTATTTCTTTCTGTAACCACGACGGTCAAGTTCATCCCAGTTGTAGAAGATCCCTCGCAAGCCATGGTGCTTCTATTCACCCCTGGATTTCTTCCTTCGTACACCGAATGGGGATACACCTCAGAACCCTACAACCTTGACAAATATAGCAGGCAGTTCGGGTTCGATCAGGGGGGCCCTCAACCTGTGTTTCAACATAACCATCCAAGGGCCACTTTTACTGAAGCGTGCACTCTCTATACTGCAGCTGCGGTACTTGGTGTGACGTCCACCATCGACGGCCGTGTCACCCTTCCTAGTGTGACTAGGAAAGGAGACGTATCTATATCTTTCACCACCAAGTTCCATTTGGAGCAACTAGAAATGATCCGTGAGTTCATTCAGTCCCCTCCTCAATATCCCACAGTCATTTCCTTCTCTTCTTCTGAACTGGGTCTTAAGGGGAACTTCGCGCTTGGGGTTAAGTTTCCCTTAAGTAGAATCATTAAAGAATCTCCCCAGGAGCCTCATTCCTCGATGATCCTAACTGCCACCTCAAAACCTAAGTTCGTTGCAGCTCCCAAATAAACTGTACCTTTGATCGAAGTTGTAACGGGAGAAGGGCCTTCTAAGTCACCTCCTAAGAAGGCCAAGAATTCCATGTCCAATTCCTCGAAGTCTAAGGCCCAAGTTTAAGCGCAAACTCCTTTGGAGGCATTTCCAATTGCCTCCATTCTCCCTCCCATGTCTTCAGATATGGCTGAAGAGCTGAGGAGGCAGGTGCAAGCTGAACTCGACAGAATACATGCTGAGTTCCAATGGTGCGCGGTCACTGTTCCTCCTCCAGATGCATTTCCCACGATCTTGGTTGATCCCAGTGAGCCACCGACAAAGTGGAGAAGAAGGTCAAGGGTACTTAAAAGTTATGGTGCAACGATCTCAAGGAAGAAAATGCTGGGAACCAAGCCCTAGAAGAAATAGATACTCGAGAAACCTCCATCCCCAGCTCCTTATGTTGCTGCCTCCTCACCACCTTCACCAGTGGTTATACCTTCTCATTCTTCCTCTGGATCCGAGGCATGTGTGCATTCCTTATTTTTTATCCCCCCTTCTCTTAAGGTGTGTTGCATCTGCCTAATTCTTAATAAGGTTCCATTTTGGTGCAGGGAGTTGAAGAAGAAAGGCCCTGTCCCCCCAGTCCCCATGTAAGCCGCTTCGTGGGGGGGCATTGCGGTGTCTCTCCAGAAGACACTACTCTTCCCCATTCCCCCTTGATAAGTCTTACTTACTCTCGTCGTTCATCCTCGCAACGGGCCAAAGAAGTTGCGACGGAGGCTACAGCCATTGAGTCTGTTGAAATTCCTGGTCAATCGGAGGGAACTACTATTGCCTCCTCTGAGTTACCATCGGAGCAAGAGGTGTCTTTACCCCTTACTGTGGTCGAGGAGAGTACCCCGCAGGTAAATTTCTTTCCAAGTCTTACATCTTTCATTTGTTCCCTTGTTTTGTTTATCATCTCTAAGATGTTGGGCCATTTTAAGTGGAAGTGGCGTCACTGATAGCCAACATTCTCCTTCCGCCTGCATTGACCAGACCCCTTACTGTGGTTCCTCTTTTTGGTCCCATAACGGGGGTAAGTTAGATGCATTCCTATCTCTTATTCCTTTTGTGTTCACTCCTTGCGTCTAACACTTGGTTTTATATATGCAGCTTTCCCTAAGTCTCTCTCCGCCCTTAGACCTTAGTGGCCTTTTGCCCTCCGAGGCCACGGTCGATGCTACTGCTCTCGTTGGGGCATCTCTTGAAGATCCAATGTCTTCTTCTGATGATGCGCCTGTATTGGCTTTAGTACCTTATGCTGGCGAGGGAAGTTTACCTACAGATGAAGCTTCTTCATCCAAGGGCCCCGTTGAAGCTACTGAGACAATGAGCCCGCTCCAACGGTTTCTACCATTATAGCCCCTATAGTGACTCCCGTACTCGCTCCTATTGATGCTGAGGTACTTCGCTAATCTCTCTGTATTTATCAGTTTCTCAGACTTCACCTATGTAGGTGACTTAATCAATGAAAACATTTGTTAAGGTTTTTTCATAAACTCCACCTGTATCGGTGACTTAACAACTAAAACGCTTGTTAAGATTTTTATAAACTCCACCTATATCGGTGACTTAATAACGAAAACACTTGTTAAAGTTTTTCTAAAAACTCCACCTATATCGGTGACTTAACAAGGAAAACGCTTGTTAAGATTTTCATAAACTCCACCTATGTCGGTGACTTAACAACGAAAATGCTTGTTAAGATTTTCATAAACTCCACCTATATCATTGACTTAACAACGAAAACACTTGTTAAGATTTTTCCAAAAACTCCACCTATATCGGTGACTTAACAACAAAAACGCTTGTTAAGATTTTCATAAACTCCACCTATATCGGTGACTTAACAACGAAAATACTTGTTAAGATTTTTCTTCAAAAAACTCCACCGATATCGGTGACTTAACAACGAAAACACTTGTTAAGATTTTTCCAAAAACTCCACCTATATCGGTGACTTAACAACGAAAACACTTGTTAAGATTTTTCATAACTCCATGTTTCCTCTAACTTTTCTCAGGTTGCTCGAGAGGACTCTCCACCAGCTCCTTCACCCATTGCCTCGTCGCACAAAATCTGTCATTTCAGAAGATTCCATCCACGATGACCAAGGTTCCACGACTGGCGCCCCTGCCAATAGCGAATCTGGGTGCGAGCTTCCTATGCCTGACCTGGCTCCTCAAGCCTTCTGCCTGATGGTACTCCACCGTTCTCCTCAAATGCCCGCCAACCACCGTTTTTCAATTGAGCAACTTGTGAGCTATCATCCTGAAACCTTCACGGTGGACTGCCTACGCTCAAATGTCCCAGTTATGAGCTACAGGCTTCAAGGCATGGCCACCGTCGTTTCTAAAATTTCCAATACTCCCACTGAAAATGTTACCACGCCCCTCCTCAATCAATTCCTGGGTTATCTGAGGGAGTTGGGTCGTGATGGGTTCCGTTTTGACTGGCTCATCGCGCATTTAAAGACTTTGAAGAGCCAACGTTTGGACAGCCAGAAGGAGATCTTGAGAAAACATCAGGAGGATCAGCGGACCGAGGAAGTGAGGTTGGCCGCACTAGCACCTCTTCTTGAAACCATTGATAAAGAGGTGGGGGACCTCGAAGAAGCCCTACACGCGACGAAGTCGAAATGAGAGAAACTCCTGATCGAGCGCAAATAGGCACAAACAAGGTTGGAGTTTTCCATCAACGCTCAACGGTCTTGTCAAGAAGCTTCTTCGGGCCTCCCTGGGGATTTTTTCTCTTCTCCACATCTGTGGTTCCTTCTTGGCGAATGAACTTGTATATATATTTTCCTTTTCTTCTTATGTAATTCTTGGGCAATAGCTCCCAATTTTGTAATGCCCCGAAGTTTATGAATGGAAAAAAGATACTTATTTCCTTATGCCATCTATTCGTGTTACAACTGTTTACATAGATTATGAAGTGTGAAGTTCTGTAATTCTTTCATCTCTACTTGAGTTATAATAAAAAGAACTTGTATACTCATCATAATAAAAATAAAGAACTTGTGTATTCATTGACAAAAAGAACTTTTCAGTGTATTTTTTTCGTCGTTGCTTGAAAAGCTCCTTTAATCAACATCCTCAAATACCTACAAATATAACAATCTCAAGTGTAGCTGTAAGTAAGGGTATCAATCCACTTCCAAGGGGGTAAAGAAAAGGGAACACAATTGTAATTCACTTTTTATTTTATTTTTGGGCTTTTTCACTTTTCTACTTTTTTTTAGCTTTTTCAATATTAAAACAATTAGGTGAGGTGAGGTGAAATAACACTAAACTATAATGTGAGATGAAAACAACTAACTAGAAAGTGACTAAAAGTGAAAAATAAAATCTAACACTAAAACAACAGATAAAGTGAGGTAAATAATTGTGAGAACAATCAAGGAGTGGGATTACACCATAAATTTTAGTTATTCTAATTAATTAATTTAATTAAATGAATTCTTCCAAATTAATATCAAAATTACAAATCAACTCTCGTTGCAAATGTAATTTTAGTAGTAACCTTTTAGAAAATTAAGTTTAACACCCCACAACTCTAGAAAAATAACTCTACACTCCTTTTAATTAATCATCCGCTAGGATCGATCAATTAAAATTTATGTAAATCTTAGAAAATAAATTTAGGGTTGAAATTCAAGTTATAATACCCCCACTTAAGAAACCCCTATCTCTAGTTCGAATCTAAAATATGTATTATGACTAAAATTTCGATTTTCTCTCAAAAATTATTTACCCTCCCTCGAGGCGTAAATTTAAGGGTGAGGGATCAAAATTAATATTCAAAGGGAATTTTCAAGCAATCAAACTAATTAAACTAAAATAGCATCAAATAAAGGTTTCCCCCCACCCCTTGAACGGGGATTAGCCTAACATGATATTAAACATGATGAACAAATAATCAAAGGCATATATAATAAAAGAGTAGAGAAAGAGAACAAATCTTCAACAAGTCTCCTATAATTGGCAATTTGAACTCTATCATCTTCCATACAATTCAATTACTCACAATTAAATCTCACCAAATCTCTAAAAGAATCAAAATAAAAACTATTTACAAAATGGTGTTTATCTCGCTACAATTCTCTCTCTAAAAATTCCTATCTAAAAAGCGCTCTTTCTCAAATGGGGTCTTCATCTTCATTTATAGTAGATGCATGGAGCGTGAGGGGTAAAAATGGGAGGACAAGAGTGTATGGAATATGGAAGGTATGGGTGAGGGTTAATTTAGGAATTAAGGGAGGGTGCATGTAGTTTGTGTATGAGGTCATGATAGTGGGGAGAATGAGGGTAATTTTGGACTTGGGGTTAAGTTGGTTAGTTGGGGGTAATAAGGGAAAAGGGGTATAAGTTAGTTTTAACACATGTGGCTTTGTTTTGGATGATTTTGTATTTGGTTTTGTTTTCTGCAGGTGGAAAAATCATGTTCGGCTTGAGGTCAAATGGGTTTAAGGTTTGGAGGTTTAGGGTGGAGATGCTGGGTCAATGGGATCAAGTCGGAGGCGGGTTGGTCTTAGAGGCCACCGGATATGGAGTGCCGGCGGAGGTTCAGGGTGGGTTTGAGAAGGGGTTCCGGTAGGATAGCGCCGCCATGGGTCGCGACAAGGTTGGTCGACGATGGGTATGGTAGTGCTGATGTCGGCGGCGAAGTTGAAGTTTTTGGGTGGTTTCGGGTTTAGGCAGATCGGCGGTGATGGGGTTCTCCGGTTTCGATGAGGTTGGACAACTGCCAGGCGATGAACGCCGACGACGGGCTACGGGGGTAGCGGGTTAGGTGGGTGAGGCAGTTTGATGAGAGAGTTAATGGAGGTTTGTGTTGGTAAGAAGAGAGAGAGAGTGAGAGGTTAAAGAAGATAGTAGTTGGGTTAAAGTGTATGAGGGTATAGGGAAAGTAGGTGTGAGGATGAGGGTTTAGTATTAGTTTAGGGGGTATGTGAGTGTAGTGGAGTTGGGTGTGAGTGAGTTTATGTGTGTGTTTAATTTAGACCTAAATAAAAATAACACTAAAAAAAACTAAAACTAATAAATCTAAAAATCTAAAATAAAAATCTTACTTCTAATAATAAAATAAAGACTCAAATTAAAAATAAAACTAAAAGAAGAAATAAAATAAAAATAAAAAATAGAAATCTATTAAACTAAAAACTAAAATCCTAAATAAATGTAAAATCAAATAAAACTAATAAATGAAATCCTAACAAAATCTAATCCTAATAAAAATAAAAATAAAGATGAAATAAAAATATACTAATAAAATAAACCTATAAATTCCAAATAAATCTAAAATAAATCCTAAAAATAAAAATGACTCAAACTAAAAATATAAAAAATATAAAAAGACACAAACTAAACACACACAGGCTGGGGTGATACTTTGGGATAGGTTTAGGCTCAGGTAAGAATAGGCTAGGATACGGGACAAGGTATTTAGCACCATATTGCACACAATTGCCCTTATTTAAGCGTTTGAACTCTGCAATGCACAATTTGACCTACAAAATAAACATTTAAGTGCATAAGACCCAAATTGCCGAGAATTAGCAACTAAAATACATATATTTGGGGTATAAATTGTACAGTTTTTTGTGCTTATCATTCATATCAGCCAACTACATCAGTGGTCAAACATAACTGCCTACACATGATAGACTTTCAAACATTTATTGTTAATCTTGAATGGTTTGTCTTCTTCCATCTTAGAAATTAAGCAGTAACCTGAGTCATGAGCTTCCTTCACAATGAAAGGTCCTTCCCAATTTGCTGCAAACTTGGGTAGAGGAAGCCCCCTGATATGTTTCACTGTTGCTTTCAATACAAGGTCTTCCTCCATGAACTTTCTTGGTCTCACTAGGTTATCATACGCCCTGGAGTGTTACTTCGTATACATTCGAAAGTGTTTCATTGCATTATCTCTATGTTCGTCAAACCCTTCCAACTGCACATGCCTATTCTAGGGGAGCATGTTACTTCGCAAAGCATATCGAGCAGAGGGGACTTCTAGCTCTATTGGGAGAATCGCCTAGGCCCCATAAATAAAAGAGAACGGTGTGTACCTCGTGGGCTTCCTCTTAGTCGTCCGATAGGCCCATAAAATAGTTGGTATCTTGTCATCCCATGATCCTGGGAAGTCCTCCGTCGTTTTAGCCAAGATATTGACCAAAGTTTTATTAGTCGCTTCGGCTTGACCTCTTTCCTTTGGGTATGCCACTGTCGAGGTGTGATGGACAATGGAGTATTAGTTTGTGAGCATCGCTACTTCTGAATTGATGAAAGGGGTTCCATTGTATGAAATGATAACCTTTGGGATCCCAAAATGACAAATGATGTATTCTCTGATGAAGTTGCTCACCACTCCTACCGTTTCCCTTCTCAGTGGTATCACCTCGGCCCACTTTGTGAAGCACTCCATTGCTACAAGTATCCATATATTCCCCCTCGAAGAAGGGTGTATTTCCCCTACCAGGTCGAACGCCCAAGTGTGAAAAGGATAAGGCGTTGCCAGGGAGTGTAAGTCCACTGACAGGGCATGGATCATATTTCCATGAAGTTGGCAAGCCTTGCATTTTCGAACGAACTCAGCCAAATCTTTCTCCATCGTTGGCCAATAGTATCCCAAAGTCATTAAATGGTCATATAACTTGGCCCCTCCTATGTGAGCTGGATCGTGTGCCTGTTTGACGACCGTCGCTGCCTCTTCTCTCGTGATACAATGCAAAGGCCTGTTGAAGTATCCCCTTCGATAAAGCTGCCCCTCCTGAACGTAGAATCGCAGGGCCCTTCGTCGAAGTCCCATCACATCAATTTTCTCCATCGGGATAACTCCATCTTTTGTGAAATCAATATAGGGTTATCTCCAGTCAGGTTGAGCCTCCACGAAGTGACATTCAGCTGCTTCGAAGAATAATTGGCATTTGTCACACTTCCGTTGTAGCTCTATCGAATCTTGTTTCATCTTAGGCTAAAAATACCCCTCCCTTTGCATTCTTCGGTAGAGGGGTATCTCAGTTGTTTTGTAGTGCGCTTCATGTATTTTCTTTAATCTTTGACGTGCCTCTTCTAGACCGATGCATTACGACTGCCATCCCCCCGCATTTCTATAGTAAAGGTTTCCCTGGTTCGTGAAGTACTGGGTTAATTCTCTCAGCCCCATCGCTCATTCCGTGGATTCCAATTGTCTTTTGCTCTCTCCCCTCCAGTCCGCATCCTCATCCAACGGTAGTATCAACTGTACTATCGAAGGAGCTATTCTTCGTTGGATCACGACGGTAGTTGTATCACTCCTCATGGCCATTTTCTGGGTAATGGTGGCATAGGCGTCTGGATGGCAGTTCATTATTTTGGGCTGCCTCCTAATTTTGGTTCGATGCAACTGGCAAATAAGTCTCTGGATAATTGTTCTTTATAGTGCCAGGCTCATGTGTTTCAACGTATACTCTCTATTCCCTTGCTGAACCACCAAGTTTGAATCTCCCTTGATGCAAAGTGAACAAATCCCTCTTCTAATAGCCTCTAGTAATCCCAACACCAAAGCCTCCTATTCTGCTTCATTGTTGGAACAAGGGAAATCTAACTTGTAGGAAAGGCAAATCTCCTCCATTCCTTTTGAAAGAATAATCCATGCCCCTCCCTTCTTTTCCACCGAAGATCCATCGAACTGCATTGTCCATTCCTCCTTCGTTGCGTCTAAGTGATTGGCCTATAGATTATCTCCCAGAATGCTTTCTTTGGGTGGCTCAAAAGATCCCAAAGGAAAAAACCAACAGATCAGCGTACGCCTGGCTCTTGATTGCGCGAGGCACCACGCACTTCAAGTTATACTCGGATAGGATGAGGAACCACCTAGCTACCCTGCCAATCAGTATAGTTCTTTATAGAAAATACTTAATAGGATCACATCTAGTTACAATATTAATTATAAAAGACAGGATATAATGTCTAAGTTTTTTAGCTACAAATAATAAGTCTAAACAATGCCTCTCCAAACTACTATATCTGACTTCTGGCCCATGGATGATCCTGCTGAGGTAGTAGACTGGCCGTTCTTGCTCGTCAATCTCTTGTGCCAGAAAAGCTCCCACGGATCTCATGGTGGATGTGAGGTACAGCTGCAATGGTATTCTTTCCTTTGGGGGAACCATGGTCTGTGGTGAAACGAGAAGTTTCTTCAGCCCCTTAAGAGACCCCTGGTGAATCTCCTCCCATTTGAACTTTGTGTTCCTTCGCAATAGCTGCATCAACGGATGTGTAACCTCGAATAACCCAGGCACAAATCTCCTAAGGTATGAGACCTTGCCGAGGAAACTCTTCAGCTCTTTCGCAGTTCTTGGACATGGCATTTCCAAGATCGCCCCTGTTTATCCTGGTCCATATGCACCCCTTGTCGATCAACCACAAATCCCAATAATTTCCCACTCGTCACTCCATAAACACACTTCAGTGGGTTCATCTTTAATTTATACTTCCTACAACAGGAAAATACGTTCCTCAAATTGCTCAGATGTGACTTCTCCTTCCTCAACTTGATGACCACACCGTCCACATAGAATTCCACAAATTTTTGGAAGCAGTCATGAAAAATGGCCATCATTTTTCTTTGGTAGGTCTCCCCAGCATTCTTGAGTCCAAACGGCATCACCTTGTACATGAAGTTGCCCAACGGGGTTCTGAAGGTTGTTTTCTCTACATCCATGGGGTCCATCTTGATCTGGTTGTACCCCACATACGCATCCATGAAGCTATACATCTCATGACCAACCGTCGCATCTATCAGGCTATCGATGGAGGGCAAAGGGAACTCATCTTTGGGACAGGCTCTGTTCAAGTCCCTGAAGTCCACACAGATGCTTATCTGGGTTTTATCTTTTTTTCCCACTAGGATAATGCTAGATAGCCAGAGTGGGTGCTATAATGGTGTGATGAACCCTGCCATTAGTAATCATTGGACCTCCTCCTTGATCTTTAAATCTAGCTCAGGCTTGTACGTTCTCGTCGCCTGTTTCACTGGAATGGCTGAAGGCATTACGTTCAACTTGTGGCAGCTTACTTCCTCATCCAGCCCCTCCATCTCTGTGTATTTCCACACGAAGATGTCTATAAACTCCCGAATCAACTCAACTAAGGCCTCTCATTTCTCCTTATCGAGATCCTTTGAGATGAAGATGGGTCTCGAATCCTCTCCTTCCTTTGACAGCTTCAACTATTCCAACTCTTGTGCCTGGGGCTTCGGTTGATTTGCCATGTAATCTGGTTCCTCGACGACTTCCTCCACAAATTCCTATATGCTGGAATTGTCTATCACCATGCATTGTCCCCGTTGATCCACCAAAAAGCATTCATATATCGGGTCAACCTCTTCATCATCTTCCTGGGCCACCCTCTCACACCGTTACAATCGATACACCACCTTTCCTTCCTATGTTGATACCAAATTTAATCTGCTGATGTGGACCCATCATTTAAAGACACGTGTCAACCAACGTGGTAATTACAAATATTTCTACCGATCAACTCACTACCACCGAGCTACTCAAGCGTCACGAGTAACTCGTAGATTTCGGGCTACTCATAGGCCCCGAGTAACTCATGGGCCCCATGTTACTCAAGCGTGCCGAGCTACTTAGGCAATCGGAGTAGCTTAAGTGGCCTGAGCTACTTAGCGTACAGAGCACTCAAATTAGGAGAATAAAAAAGATGATTGCGCATTAAATGCTCATTATTATCGTACAGATGTATATGTTTACTAGATAACAGCGCATTGTCCTTTCACATGTACAACCTCAAGGCTATAAATACATTGTAACCTCCCCATTAGAAGGGGACTCCGGATTTCTTGGTAAACTCGCTTATCAAAGATTTTGGGCAAACAGTCAGCAATACGAAAATAGTGGACGTAGGCCATTCTCACGAGGCTGAACCACTTTAAAAATCTTTTGTCTTATTTATTTTATCTATGATTAATAAATTAGGGATAATCTAATTTTTTACATCAACAGATTGGCGTCGTCTGTGGAAAATGACTGTACTTATCGTTTTTCACCAAAACAATTCATCATTAATGGCTGATAATCCTGAATCCAGTAATCGAAACGCTGGAATCCCTCCAAATCCATCTACTCCGCCCAAATGTCCAAGATCTGGCTGGTATAATGGCTAATTTGGCCCAGGGCTAGACGGCCATGCAAGAAACCATGCGATAACTCATACAAACTATCCAGGGTGGAATGCCGGCCCAGTCAGGACAAATTAGTATCCAAAGAAATACCTGCCTACCCTCTTCGCGAACTAGGCAAACGTTATTCCTAGAGGAATCTCGATCCAGACGCACTAACTCATATTGTACTGAGAGATCTAACGATCCTTCTTATCAACCTTGTCGAACCTCATTAGTACACTCAACAAAACGTCAATGTATCTCTAGAAAGGACAAGTGCTTTTGTAAGGTTGAGTGGAGTCTCTCCTTTTGATTGTTTGGGCTCTAGGAGGAATAGAAGTCCCCTTAGGGTTGTGTCGAGGAATTCCCAACGACCATCCGAGTTAAAGGAAGGCTCTGCCCAATCACGACCAACTGCTCGTAAGAACAAATAGGCCCGAGGAGGGAAATGATGCATGGAAGGGCTCTATTCAGAGGTTGGAAGACAGGTTAGGGGAAATAGCTAAGGCCAAGAATCCTCTGTAAAGAACTTTTGTCCAAGGGACACCATTTGTACAGGTAATTGTGGATTTTCCCACACCATCAAAATTCAAAGCTCTAATTGTGACGCCTAAATATGATGGAAAAATTGACCCTGTCCTTCATATAGAACAATACCAGGCTGCTGCCGACATTTATGCAGTTCCAGACGAGATGAGATGCAGGGCATTCTTAGGAACTCTTATCGGATCAGCTCAGATATGGTACAACAACCTTCCTCAGGGGAAGATTGCAACTTTCCTTCAACTGGCAGAGCTATTTATAGGGAACTTCTGTTTTGGAGAAAAACCAGTCAAACGAGTAGCGCACTTGCTGAGTGTTAGGCAGAAGGCAAGTGAAAGTACTAGGGATTATATTACTCGTTTCAATAACGAGAAGCTCGAGGTAATTAATTATGAGGAGAAGACAACAATTACTGCTCTTATGAGTGGACTGTTGCTAAATAAATTGTACTACACTTTAGCCAAAGATCCACCTAGAACCATGGCAGAACTGATGGCAAAAGCAGCCAAAATCATGAATACCGAGGAAGCTATGGTTGCGAAGAAGAATGCAGACATTAAGGAAGTCAAGGTTGAAGACGGTAAGACTGAAAAGAAGGATTAGAAGAATAATGGTGGCAACAGGTCGTCGAAAGCAAAGCAAGCACTGGAACAGTTGAAGAAATTCGGAAATTATACTCCTTTAAAGGTAGATATAAACCACATTCTGGAAGAGATCAAGAACAGTGAGAAGCTAAACTGGCCAGAAAAAATGAAGGCGGATCCTGACAAGAGGAATAAGTCTAAATATTGCGAGTTCTACAAAGACCATGGTCACACGACTAAAAACTGCATAGCTCTCCGGAATGAAATTGAAGAGCTCATCAGGAGGGGAAAATTGACCAAGTATGTGGATCGCCGAAATGGGGGAAAGGTCAACGATCGACCAAGGCAGAGGTCTAGATCTCCTCGACGAGCAAAAGAAGACAAGAAAAGAAGTCATGAAGAAGACCCAGAAGATGACTAAGATGACCCCGATCTCCACAAAAGACCAAAGCAGCCAGAACGTGAGGTGCCACATATCAGCGGCTGATGAATAAGGTGTTTGCAGAGCAAATCAGTCATAACATGGAAGTTTATGTTGATGATATGTTGACGAAGAGCAAAAAAGTTGTTGATCATCTAGTTGACCTAGGCCAGACCTTTGATCAACTAGAAAAATATCAAATGAAGCTGAATCCCACCAAATGCATATTCGGAGTACGAAAAGGCATGCTTCTCGGATATATTGTAAACCAACGAGGTATCGAGGTCAACCTTGAAAAGATCAAGGCTCTATTGGAACTACGATCTCCAACGACGAAGAAGGAAGTGCAAAGTCTCACAGGGCGAGTTGCAGCACTTGATAGGTTTGTCTCACGAGCAACAGATAGATGTCTCCCATTCTTCAAAACACTCCAAAAAACCTTTGAATGGAATGATGAATGCGAGGAGGACTTTTGAGAATTGAAGAAATATCTGGGGACACCTCCATTGTTGTCTAGACCAGTGACAATAGAAAGATTATACTTGTATCTGGCAGTATCAGAGAATGCAGTTAGCTCGGCATTGATCAGGTTGGAGAATGGAGTACAAAAATCAGTCTATTATACTAGCAAAGCTTTCCAAGGAGCATAAATCAGATATCCAAGATTCGAAAAGTTGGCACTAGCACTGATTGAAGCAAGCAGAAGGATGAGGCCATACTTCCAAGCTCATACTATAGTTGTGTATACAGCTATGCCATTAAGGCAAGCTCTTCACAAACTAGAGAAATCAGGAAGGTTGATGTATTGGGCAGTAGAACTTCGAGAATATGATATAATTTATAAGCTTAGATCGTCGCTCAAAGGGCAGGTAGTAGTGGATTTTATCGCAGAATTTACTCAAGAGGATTCCCCCGACGAGCAGGAGTTGAATACGGACAAGCCTGTGGATGTTACAGGATCATAAAATTTAAACCCCGACCAACTTACGTCGGTGGACGAGCAACAAAAAATGCCAAAGGAGCACAAAAGGAAATATCAAATATTCCACTAAGGAACTCTGTCTAATCAATAGTTCGGTAATGAAGTACCTATATGGAATTTGTATGTGGATGAATCTTCATGCTCTACATGCAGTGAAGAAAGGATTGTTTTAAACAGTTTGGATGAGATTGATGTGGAGTATGCTCTGCGCTTTCAATTTAAGGCTTCTAACAATGAGGCTGAATATGAAGCTATGATCGTAGGTCTAAGTCTGGCTAAAAACATGAAGGCAGAACAGGTCATTGTATTCAGTGATTCACAATTAATTGTAAATCAAACTCTGGGGGTGTATGCAGCAAAAGGAGAATTAATGGTCAAATATCACGCAAAAGTAATGGAAGTGGTATTAAGTTTTACTGCAGTTCAGTTGATTAGAATACCGATATTGGAGAATGTAAGAGCAGACGCACTAGCTCGACTGGCATCAACCACACGCACCGAGTTATGAAGAACAATCCCAATAGAAATCCTAGCTGGTTAGAGCATAGACGAGGATCTAATGATGAACTTTATTGCCCTTGATTTAGGACCATCTTGGATGGATCCCATCAGGGCCTATATTGAAGAAGGGACTTTGCCAACTGATAAACTCGCCGGCAAGAAATTGAAGTTTAAAGTTTCTCGTTATGTATTAACCAATGGCATTTTATATAGACGAGGAATTATAGCAGGGCTACAAATATGTGTCCACCCCTTCGAAGTAAAAGATTTGATCAAAGAGGTCCATGAAGGGTCTTGTGGGGCCCATGTAGCAGGTCGGACACTGTTGCGAAGAATAACAACGTAGGGGTATTACTGGCCGATGATGAGAGTTGATTGTATAGCTTATGCAAAGAAGTGTGATAAATGTCAACGCTTCTCTTCTATCAGAAGAACTCCCCAAGCATTGTTAACACCCATCACATCCCCCTGGCCATTCGTCATGTGGGGAATAGACTTGGTCGGGCCACTTCCAACGACCAGGGGAAGATTCAAATACCTTGTGGTTATTGTGGATTACTTTACCAAATGGGTGGAAGCTGAGCCTCTCATTGATATGACATACGACAAAGTCTATTAATTTATTTGGAAGAATATTATATGCAGATATGGTCTCCCACATGCATTTATCACAGACCATAGAACTCAGTTTGATAACGAGGAGTTTGCTGCGTATTATCACCAATCCAATGTACTGAAGATCCACTCTGCACCAGGCCATCCCCAAAGCAATGGGCAAACTGAGGTGACAAATAGAACGCTGCTGAATGGTTTAAAGAAACGACTAGATGTTGCAAAGGGAAATTGGATTAACCAGCTACATTCTGTTCTGTGGGATTATCGTACTACACCACGAGCAGTAACAGGAGAGTCTCCATACATGCTGGCATTTGGAAGTGAAGCTGTCATACCTGCCGAATTGGGCCTACCCACACATAGGGTGTTTAATTTCAATTCTCCTGTCAGTGATTTAATGAGAAGATTAGACCTGGATATGCTCGAAGAAGTCAGGGAAGAAGCAGCGATCAGGAATGCAGCGTATCAACAACGAACAGCTTTGTTCTATAACAAAAGAGTGAAGAAGTGTGATTTAAAGGAAAGGGATTATGTGCTGAAGAGAGTGATCCAAAAGAATAACAAACTGGAAGCCAACTAGCATGGACCCTACAGAGTAACAGAATTTGTTCGTCCAGGGACATACAGAATTGAAACATTGGAAGGAGAAGAATTCAAAAATGCGTTGAATGTAGAGCATCTACGCAAGTATTATCAGTAGTTGAAATTCCTGTGTAATGCAATTGCTTCAGTATGAATAAAGTATTGAATATTTTACCCAGTTCTCTTTTTTATTGAAATTTTTCGGAGTATTAGTGCTACACACTACACATCAAGTCCAGAACAAATTTCCTCCAACTCCGATTCTTTGGAAACCAATCTCCTCCAAATTCGGTCGGTCGAGAACCAATCTCCTCCAACTCCGGTTCGTCGGGAACCAATATCCTCCAACTCCTATTGGGGATCTCCTCCAACTCCGATTGGTCAGGAACCAATCTCCTTCAACTCCGATTGGTCGGGAACCAATCTCCTCCAACTCTGATTGGTCGGGAACCAATCTCCTCTAACCCCGATTGGTCGAGAACTAATTTCCTCCAACTCCGGTTGGTCGGAAACCAATCTCCTCCAACTTCGATTGGTCGGGAACCAATTTCCTCCAACTCCGGTTGGTCGGGAACTAATCTCCTCCAACTCCGGTTGGTCGGGAACCAATCTCCTCCAACTCCGATTGGTCGGGAACCAATTTCCTCCAACTCTGGTTGGTCAGAAACCAATCTCCTCCAACTCTGGTTGGTCAGGAACCAATCTCCTCCAACTCCGATTGGTCGGGAACCAATCTCCTCCAACTCCGGTTGGTCAGGAACCAATCTCCTCCAACTCCGATTGGTCGGGAACCAATTTCCTCCAACTCCGGTTGGTCGAAAACCAATGTCCTCCAACTCCAATTGGTCGGGAACCAATCTCCTCCAACTCCGATTGGTCAGGAACCAACCAATCTCCTCCAACTCCAGTTGGTTGGGAACCAATCTCCTCCAACTCCGGTTGGTCGCGAACCAATTACCACCAACTCTGGTTGGTCGGCAAATCAATTTCCACCAACTCCGATTGGTCGAGAAATAATTACCACCAATTTTGGTTGGTCGGCAAATCAATTTCCATCAACTTCGGTTGATCGGCAAGTCAATTACCACCAACTCCGGTTGGTCGAGAACTAATTACCACCAACTCCGGTTGGTCGGTAAGTCAAATACAATTAGCTTCGATTGGTTAAACTAAGAAGGAACATGGGATGCAAATCATTTCATTGCATAGGCCCAAAGAGTGACAAGTCACTATAATCAAATAATAGATATGACAAGTTCTATTATCTAAAAACAAAACAGAATGTACATATCAAAATATGCATATATTCACAAAGAAAGACATTCTTCAAATTACTTAGAAGAAAATAAAATGGCAAAAGACTAAAAATTTCTCCATTTAAATCAAGTAGAATTACATATGATGGGAAAAATGTACTTCATTACATAAAAATCCTATTATATTGGTTTTTTCCCTTCTGCCTTTGAAACAGGTTCTACCCCAGCAGGAGGGTTATCTAATGCATAAGGGGAATTTATAAAGTTTACATCTCGAAGCATTCGAACATTCATCACTGATAGCTGATCAAGAAAGTGCTCCGAGCGAGATATCTTAAAATTCACATGAAGACTGTAATCGCTAA
This sequence comes from Sambucus nigra, assembly GCA_949130495.1. Classification (NCBI taxonomy): domain Eukaryota; kingdom Viridiplantae; phylum Streptophyta; class Magnoliopsida; order Dipsacales; family Adoxaceae; genus Sambucus; species Sambucus nigra. The sequence goes on from CASBWL010000256.1 coordinate 1,061,909, forward strand.
GATACTTGGAGATCAAGCACTGAGGAATTGCCCGAGCAGGAATCCAACTAATGTCGAGCTTAAAAGGAGGCACGGGCAACTTAAGCAATCCAGGGTCATAATAATCCCATAAGTAGTGCCCCTGCTCCATTTTTAGCACACACAGTGCATTCAACCATCCTTGCTTGTACCCCTCATTATTTGACTGTTGGATCCGATCATCAAGATGGTAGAGGGCTTCATTGTAACCAGCCATCCAAAACTCTCTGGGCTGTTTATGGAATTGGTAAGTTAATCTCTCTAGTTGCTCGTGGAGACTCTTCACCAGAATCTCCTTATTTTCCAATGCAGAGCTTTGGGTATAAAGCTGTTCGCCGAAGTTGAGAATCTTCTTAGACATCTCTGCCAAAGCTTGATTCTTCGCCATCAACTGAAATGCCTGATTCTCCAAGGCCGCTTGAGTTCTTGCTTCTTCAATAGAAACTTGACCAGCCCTTGCTCGTCCCCGAGAAGAAGATCTTTCTCATCCACGAGAAGAGGTGGAGGGTCCAGCTCTTTTCAAAGTTTCCAACTCATCTCGCAGGTTGGCATTTTTTACCTCCAAGAAAGAGAAACCTTCATCATTAACTGGGACCAATGCTCCCGAGGAGGATGCAGCAGATTTGAGTTGTTTTACCTCCTCTTGCAAGGCAATGTTCTCCTACTCCAACAACTTGGCAATATGTCTGTGTTCTTTAACCTCAAGCTTCAGAACGATCTCTTTCTTCTCAGAAGCAGATATGAACTTATCATATCCTTTGTCAGCACTTAGTTGTTGATATTTTTTCTCATATCCTTGGTGCAAAAGGGTAGAAGATTATTTATATTGCTGTTGGAGTTCCTCGATAGTGCCCTAGAGATCTTCAATCATCTCATAGTATGCTATATTATTGGCAACTGCACGATCGAGCAAACATTTCAGATATTGATAAGATTCAATTGCTCGGTCAGAAGCACCTGATCCAAGGATGTCAATTATCTGGGCCTCATTCAGATCTGCATGATCAGCTTTGAAGTAGTCATTGCATTTATTCATCAATTCTGTGTCATGAGCTGATAAGAGCTCCATCCTGGCCATAAACTAGCAAAGAGAAGCAATAAACATGATTAATAATGATAAAGACAGAGCAAGAAGAAGAAAGTCAATATGAACAATCAAAAGTTCGAATTTTTATTCATCATAAGGGAAAATACAAAATTCGAGGTTACATTCGATAAAATAACAAAATAAACACCCGAGTAACTCTACACCTTCTCTTTGTTTCCGATGACTTCCTCAGAAGTTTTTGGGGAACAAACTGGTTGCTCGGAAGGAAAAATTAGCTTCTCGGTAGAAGCACTGGTTGGTTGGGGTTGCTCGATAGGCTGAATAACAGGATAATATGAATCTGATCTACGATCATCAATGACGATTCGTCTGAGGCAGCTTCATCCTCTTCTTCTTCTCCAGGAGAGGGAGGAGGGCCATGAGTGTGTTGCTGGAACAATTCATAATTCTCAACAACTCTCATCTTTTTCAATGCAGCCACCCATCCATCCCTAAAGTACTTGAGGCTAGCATACTCCATTTATGAAGACATAGCATCTAGGCCCTTGTTCCAGCCCTTATCCCAACCAGGACTGAATGATTTCTTAACTGCCTTTTTCCTCTTTGCCTTCTCCGAGGAGGTTCTTTCCCTAAGGAGCTCCTCGGTAACCTTCAACTTCTCCTCCACCTCCTTTTTATGTCGCTCGACATCTTGAAGAGAAACAACTTCATTTTCAGCAGACTTGAGTTTAGCCTCAAGGTCCTTATTTCTCTAATCAATATCTTTGTTACTCTGCTCAAACTCTTTCAACTTCTTCTCCAACTCCTGGGAGGCAATCTCAGCTTGATTTTTGTCCAGCTCAATGGACTTGAGTTGCTTCTCCCAAGCAACCTTACCTTCCTCATACTTTTGACGAGAGTCTTTTAAGGACTGAGTCAGACCAACAAAAGCTTCCTCTACACCTCCTGAGGAGCTTGAAGCCTTGATAGCTTCATCTTTCTTCAAGATGCTGTTGAAACACGTCACTAGCTGAAAAAAGAAATAACTTTGAGTCAATACAGGAACATGACATTAGAAAGTAAAAGACTCGGGATAATAATACATACTGAGGCAATGTGTTGAGCATCCAAGGTACTGACTCTGTCACAAGAAAGAGTGTCTTCAATGCCTTGGACTTCTGGGATAGTCCAGGACTTCACCAAGCCCATAGCAGAGCTCGAAGGAACAAAAGTTGGAACACCACTTTCAGCATTTAAAGGCTGAGAGATAGGTTCAGCGGGTCTCTCAAAAAAGAGCTTTTCTTTAACCTCCTCTGAGGAGAAGGAATATTTTCAGCCAAATACGTTGTCTTTGTTGGTGATATGACAATAACCTCACTAGGAGGAGAGATAATAACAGCCTTGCTCGGAGCCACAGGGGGCTTCTCAACAACTTTCTTGGCAGCAGCTGGAGGGGGTGCATCAATGTTTCTTGTCCCTTCTACTAGGACATCTTGTTTACTTCTCTTTGCCTCCACATTGGTAGAGGCAGATTTATCAAAGAAAGCATGAGCTCTTCTTTTCTTCATTAGATCAGTGATGGGAATGTTTGACTCAGAGGAAGAACCTTCTACACCAGTTTCAGAAGCTGGTACCTAGTCAATGTCAACCCCCACTGGACGAGGACGGGCAGTGAAGGATGAAGTGTAGCTCTTGTATTGCAATAAGTAAGAGGAAGACCTAATATATTCCTCAGCAACAGATTGGTGCAAACTCCAGATAAGTTTTAAATGCTTAAAATTAACCTCGTTTTCTTTTGGAGATTTTCTTTTACTGTCAACTGCAATAATAAAAAATTAAATGTCAGTGATACATTTTATCAAACACAAAGAAAACAGGATTTCAAAAAATAAAAAACAACCTATTCCGTTGCCATAAGGGGGACACCTGGGACCTTGATATATGTCATCTCCATTTAATGGAGTGTGTTGCCAATTTTTCATAACAACCCCATGCTTAAAATAATCCCTATTGGCATCTGGAAGATTAACAACTAAAGCCCTATTCAAAAACCTAGTTTTTAAATAGAATGTGGAATCACTGACAACCCATCTATAGCAGTACATAATCTCTGGAATCCCTAAACGGGTTCCATGGAGTTAATTTAATCTATGTATGCCATTAACTATTCTCCAGATATTTGGAGCTATTTTTGCAGGTACAACATCAAAATATTGACAGAACTCTAAACATAGGGGATTTGGAGGAAAAGAAAAGCCACATTCGGCCACAAAGAGACTTGGGAACCAATGTCCCTCAGCCAAAGAAAAATAATCAGAAGGTTCAAAAAGTTTTTCCAAAATAACCCATAAAGGGATTGAAAATTCAGACCGAAATTTGTCTAGCGACTCGACAAGATAACAATGATGAACAAAGTAAATAAAAGAAAGCGAAGAATATCTTACAGAGAAAGAGAGGATCAGGTGACAATGAACGATGGAAAGAACGAAGGCACGAGACAGAGAAAATGAAGAATTCAGAGATACAGATTTGAAAAGTAAAAGACAATAGGATTTCTACTACATTTAAATACTTTACCTCGGAATAGGGAAAGGTAATGATTACAAAGAAAGACGTTTGTGAATCCGGCGGCTAAAAGAAGAAAAGGAGCACAAATATCGAAGCGGTCATGAAAATTCAAAATATTTATGAGGCCTAATACTGTGCACTCAAAAAGGAGTTATATACAACGAATGCTTTCCTAAAAATTATACAAACCAATAATATATGCAGTTTCCAAGCAGAATGTTCCATACTTTTCCTCAACATCAAACTATGAAACATTGGGGGCTTCTGTTGATACCAAATTTAATTTGCTGGCGTGGACCCATCATTTGAAGACACGTGTCAACCAACGTGGCAATTACAAATATTTCTACAGATCAAATCACTGCCATCGAGCTACTCAAGCGTCACGAGCAACTCATACATTCTGGGCTACTCATAGGCCCCGAGCAACTCAAGCGTGCCGAGCTATTTAGGCGGTCCGAGCAGCTTAAGCGGCCCGAGATACTTAGCGTACAGAGCACTCAAATCAGGAGAATCAAAAAGACGACTGCGCATTAAATGCTCATTATTATCGTACAGATGTATATGTTTACTAGATAACAGTGCATTATCCTTTCACATGTACAGCCTCAAGGATATAAATACATTGTAACCTCCTCATTAGAAAGGGACTCCGGATTTCTTGGTAAACTCGCTTATCAAGAATTCTGGGCAAACAGTCAGCAATACGAAAACAGTGGACGTAGGCCATTCTCACGAGGCTAAACCACTTTAAAAATCTTTTGTCTTATTTATTTTATCTTTGATTGATAAATTAGGGATAATCTAATTTTTTACATCAACACTCGGTAACGACCTTCTTGCATTGTCTTCTAGTAGTGGCGACGTCCTTCCTCTTCTTCTCTCTAGAAGCCTTGACCACTCTTTCCCCTGAGAATCGGCTCAGCACGCTCTGTCGTTGGACCTCATGCTCCATCAGATCTACTCTGGGCCTCATTCTGTCCTTAAGCTACTTCAAGATGCCTTGGGGCCGAGGGACCACCTGGTGAGCTTCTTCGGCTATTTCCCTTGTGCTTCTTGCAACCTCTTTACCTTGCTTGTTCATGGGTCCCATCCTCTATCTGATCGAGGGAACCCATGCTCCTTCCATTCTACTTGTTAGGAACCATACATCTTACTATAACTCGGTGTAAAATGATGCGTCCACTAAGTGAGCATCATCAACAGTGAAAAGCCTCTTTGTAGACCTAATAGTCACATCTGTCCCCTTAACATTCGATTTATCACATTGGTGGTATGTTGAGGGAACCAACCCTTGGTTGTGCATCCATACTCTCCCTATCAGCAGATGGTAGGAAGTTGCACTCTCTATCACATGGAACTTGATATGGGAACTCAGATATCCCATCATAATCCCAACATTAACGTTCCCAATGGATTTAGAAGACTGATTATCATACCCCGAAATTACCAAAGGCATGGGGACCAAACTTTCTTCTGGAATATTAGTTGTGTGGAAAGAGTTGAATGGCATGATATTGATGGAGGCTCCCCCATCCATAAGAGTTCTTGCAAAGCTAACTCCGTTGACACTGGCAGTCACGTATAATGGCCTGTTATGAGGGAACCTTACAGCCCTATCAGCATTGCTGAAGGTTACCTCTAACAAAAACCTTCTCACCAACCTGGCCATGGGTCCCTTCCATTCCAATGTAGGGACTGCGTTCTTCCTCGCAATATCGAGTATTTCCAGGGTTATCTCTAACCTACTTTCCTTTGGTATCCCCACTTGTTCGAAGAACCAAGTGAACTTCGGGGATTTCGAAACTGCATAGTATTATAGAACTGGGTCTACTTCCTCACTTTCAACACCGTACACCTATTCCACATCCTTGGCACTTTCTTCGTCATAAGACAACACAACGTTACCCATTCCCCTTGTAAATTCTTCCAGATCCTCTTCATACCCCTTTTGCCTCGTCGTTGACTCTCTTTCTCCTCTCTCAGCCTCTTCATCATAGGCCACCACGAGATTGGCCCCATGTGTCGGCAGTGGGTTATTGCTGATGTTATATGGAGGGATTTGCAATGTCTCCGCCTTCGCATACTTATCGATGACTGTTCTCAGTGTGAAATAGCTCTCGGTTGGATGCTGGATCCTCCGATGAACCTGGCAGTACTTTGGATTCACCTTTGTTGCCGCATCGAGCTCCTCAGTGGAAATGTCCTTTGGCTCATAGACCGTTCCCCCTTGGACCATCACATTATAATAGCTGACAGCTTCTTCCACTGTACAAGGCAATGGTGGTGGGTCATCCCTGTCTCTTTCGAACTTCCTCTTATTATCCTTCTTCGGTGATTTTCCCCTATCTCCCCCCTCGATGTACCCTACCCATGGGGGCTGAGACCTTCCCCCCGCGAGTTGCATTGGCTGCCTAAACATCATGGGTACCACCATCGGATTGGGCCGCACCACCAAGGAGATATTCCTCTCTATTTTTAAGAATGCCTAGAAAGTCCCCTCGCGCGTCTCATTGATAAGATGGAAGATATACTCGGGAAGCAGCCCCTCAGTTCAGATCTGTAATAACTTTGATTGTTTCGCCTCCTCCCTCACGTTGAGGGATCTTTCCCTGAACCTTCGAACATAGGCCACCACTTCTTCCCCAGGTCTTTGCTTCTCCCTACCCAGTTGGGTCAAAGTGAATTCATCTTCTGCCAGAAAGAACTTCTGGACAAACAATACATGCATCTCCTCCCATGTAGAAACGTTATTAGGAGTCAAATGGGAGTACCAGGTGTATGCTTTATCGGTTAAGGATTTGGAAAACTCCCTCAACCTAAGCTTTTTATTATTGCAATGCGCTCCAAAGTGTTCAACAAAGAGCTTAATATGCTCCTTTGGGTTCCCACCTTTCCCTGTATATTTTTCAAAGATGGGAGGGATATAGTCCTTTGGATAGGGCTCATCATTGTATTCCTGAGGATAATGTGTTTAAAAGTCATCATAAACCGAAGCTACCTCACCAATAGATTACGAGGAGGCTTGCATGAAATTCAACATCTCTTTATGCATCTTCTTTCTCATTTCCTCCATGGGTGATGACGCTGGAGAAACAAGCAACGAGGCCATGGGTTGAACACCCGTTGCAGATGGAATGAACGTTATAACTGGGTCCGTTGATACTCCTGGGGTTCCCACTACTGGATTCGCAACAGAGGGTATGCTTGCTGGGACCATCCCCACCACACCTACACCTGGTGGGACCGTTAGGGCTACCCCTAGTGTTATAAAGGCATTGGCTTCCAATCCTCCCAGCATCGCTGAAGCCACCGAAGTTTGCAAATTCTCATAAAACTTACTCATGAGGAGCGCCACTTGAGTAGGTCCCAACCCTGCATTCGTAGAAGCTTGTGTCACCCCCAAAACACCCGTCATCGCCTGAACCGGAGGTACCTCTATTCGAGGATCCCCATCCCTTAGGGCCTCTAGTTCTCTCGCAGCCTGTTCTTCATTATGATGGATGTCATCAAAGTTAAGCCTTCGAGTAGCATTATCTTGCGCCATACTCCTTACTTAGGAGAATGTCTCCCCAGTAGAGTCGTCAAATGTAAGAGGGTACTTTAGATTATAGATGGAGACGTAACCCCTTTGAAGTATGGTGACGATAAGTTAATTGTCTAAAACCTTAGATTAGTAATAGAACACACAAACACAAACACAAACACAATGAAGATAAGACTTAGTTTAAACTCACAAATCTCTAGTGTATAACTCAGAAAAAGTAGTAAAGAAGCTTATAAGTAACTTAACTAGAGGGAGAGAGACTCAAACACCCTAGATACACCTTAGTTAGCAAACAAACACACCAAAACACTCTCTAAAATCTCTACCAAATATTAAAACCTTCGTAATAAATGATAATGGTGGAAGAGTGAAAGCTCTCTGGTTTGCAATAACTCTCTCTAATGGATATCCTCTTTTTGCAATAACTTCTTAACTCCAAAAAAGATCCTCCTCTCCTCAGGGGTGGTTGGGCTCCTTAAATTGCCCCACACACCATCCCCGAGGCAACTCATTCATTAGACACTATGAAATACATCCCTCATGCTTTATGTCACAAACATTAAATACCTGATGCACTAGCCGTCTCTATGTCATAAACATTAAATCCCAAGACATGACTTTTGCCTAACAACTGTGTCAGGGGGCTGTTGTCGCAGAGGTGGAACACTAACTGCCTGACAACCCCAAATACCACGGTGGTTTACTCAAGTGTAGGTCTAACATTGTTTAGCTCGATAGTCACATCACCTACAGTAGATGTGACATTAAGTAGAGGGTTGTTAGGTTCACAACTCAACGCCCGATGGAACTCTGAGCTACTCTGCCCGAGGTTCCACGGTCAGGATTCTTCGGTGTTTTACCAGGTGAATCTAATATGGTCAGGACAAGTACCAAGGGTGCCTTACTTCTCAATCCTCCAAACCAAGTCCCTCTGAAGTTCCCACGGTGAGGTCATTCGGTAGAGCATGAAATCTCTCCCACGCCCTGCCAAGCCTGGTCTCTCGCGACTACCATTTGACCTCACACTAAACTCTTTATTATTCTCGTTACATCATTACAACCGTTATAGATTACAGTCAGTATAAACAAAGATACAATATAACTAATACAACAAGCTAAAATACAAGTTGTCACGCTTGAGCTGCCACGCTGAGCTGCCTCGGCTTCTTAATCCCAGACACTGTTGCTAATGGGGAAATTATCCATAATCTCAGGATTTCCTTTAAGCCCCCTATACACATTCAATGGTAATATGATTACAGGTGGAGATGCGTGAGGGGGTGATCATACTGCCGAAAGGAAAGCTTACCTTAATGAGGCACAAGCTTGTTCCTACGTACAGCGGATAAATATGGCAGAAGAAGATCGTCCGAGGAAGATTAGCAAAGATAATTTGGTCATCTTACCATGTAAAAGTGATAAAGTAAGAAAAAACACCCTTAGCACTAACATTTAATGGTCCACACATATCGGTGTGTATCAATCCTAATAAATCTATGACACTTCCCCTTGTCCAATAAAGGGTAATTTGGTTATCTTACCATGTAAACATGATTCACAAGTTGGTATGGGTTCAAGTGAGAGAAAACTTAAAGGCCCATCTTTCTTTAACTCATTAATTCTTTTTACACTAATATATCCAAGTTTAAGATGCCGTTTGTACGTTAGATTGATATCATCTATAATTCTAGTGAATTTACTTGAATTATTTATTACTTCTATATTATTGAATTCACCATTTAAATCCAAATAATAGAGTCCATTAGAAACACATCTAGTGCACACAAAAAACATCAAGTTAGTACAAACTAATGGAGAGATAATCAATATTCGACCAACACCAAGTATGAAAATTTACCAAGGACAACCTTTGAATAGCCCTTTGTGACTGTTTTGATCAAGGCATAGGGGCAGCCGCAGCCCTATGATTAGGAAGAGTTCCATACCTAACTAACTTCCTAGCCAGGCTAGGACTAAAAGGTACAGATGACCCAGCAGCAGATGGATCTTTCTCGACCAACTTTTATTGATCGGCTTCAGCAACATTCTCGACCTGCTTCTCGGTAGGACCTCTCCTTAGTCTCTTAAGTGGAGACTCTCCACCTTTATCGGTTGGGGGCTTCTTATTAGCCTCAACCTTCCTATGAGCAGAAATTTCAACTGGTTTTCTGGCACCATCAGCAGGTGCTTCCCCTAGAAGGTTGGGAATTTTTCTTTTTCCCATGCGAACAGAGATAGGAAGCTCAGAGTTAAAAGAAATATAAGTTCCTCATGTGGCATCTTCAACACTAGCATAAATGGATTCAGTAGTCGAAGAGGTAGCAACATGATCCTCTTCTAAGTCCACCATAATCGAGGGAATAACAACGATGGGTCGAGCAACAAAGGAAGTGATGGAGATTTTGTACTCCAACAACATAGATGTTGATCGGGGGTTCTCTTCCCTTGCTCTTTGGTTAAGGTTCAACAAAAATTGGAGTTCCTCCAAGTTTACTTCACCCTGTTTGGGGCACTTTCTCTTGCGTTCTTCTACAACAAAACAGTCAGCAGTAGAAAATGGTATATATTAGAATAAGAAATCAATAAAGAAAGGAAAGAAATGAAATAACAACCTATCACATTCCCTGATTGATGACATCTAAGACCAGTATAGGCCACTCTAGTACTAAGAGAAGCATGTTGCCAATTTTTTACAATTAAAGCATGATCCCAAAAATCTTTATTAGAGTTAGGTAAATTTACTGCCAGAGCCCTATTGGCTTGTCTGTTTTTCAAATAATATGTGCCTTCCCCATCAATAGCCCATTTGTAGTAGAACATAATCTCTGGAACCCCAATATGAGTTCCATAGATTTCGTTCAACCTGTTCACTCCATTGACAACCCTCCATGTGTTAGGGGCTATTCTGGCTAGAATGACGTCAAAATATTGGGAAAAATTAAGAAGAATAGGGTTTTGTGAAAAGGTGAACCGATGCTCAACTATGAATAAGGTTGGGATCCAATGACCCTCAACTAGAGAATATACATCTAATGGACCATGTGGTATTTCCAAATCAACTCAAGAAGGGATTTTTATCTTTTCCCTAAATTCTTCTAAAGAACCCTCATCAACTATGTGAACCATTATTCTAAAAGAAATGAAACAGAGAATAAGAGAGAAAAAGAAAGAATTCCTACAGATAATTAAGGATTCAGCAAGAACTAAAGAAGGAGATGACGAACGATGGCAAACGATCGAAAAAGGTCAAAGAAATCTGCTACAGTTGGAAGATTTGGGGTAATGTGAACTCTGGGAAAGTCTCCCACATTTTATAGCTTACCTCAAAAATAGCAAAAGTAATGATTAAACGTACAAACGATTGATGTTCTTATGGCGGATTGTTCCAAAAGAGGGAAAATACTAACTTTCCATTGGCGGTTCGCTAATATTCAAATTATTTACAAATAGTACTAGCAAAATTTTACAAGTGTGGGAGGTCGGCTACCGACCAGGCACTATGGTAATATGTTGAGCTACTTCCTGACTTGAATTCTCCATACTTTCATGCAAGCATCAATCATAGAGCATTAGGGGCTTTTATTGTATGTAAAAATTACAATTCCATGTGGACCAATAAAGAAGGCACACCTATCGTCCAGCATGGCAAATCAACCTACTTATTCGGTATCATATACACTTAGTCAGCTGGAATGCCGACCAACTCCAAAAGGCCGACCAACCGGAATATCAAAATTTACTTAGACCAGAATGCCAACAGGCATTGAATTCCAATAGGTGTATTTATTGTATACAAATGTAAATGCTTGACATATGAAAGCGTTCAATCTATAAGGTTTCACACCCCTATAAATGTAACACAAACCCTAAGCTCAAGGTAGAACTTGAATCATATACGCCCTGAGCTATTGTAATTATCAAGTAATAAAAACTCATAGTGGACGTAGGCCAAGTTGTAGTTGAACCACTTTAAAAACTTCTTGTCTTGTGTGTGTGATTTAAGTTCTTTTACTTTATTTTATCTGTGATTATAAAATTGGAATCAATCCAATTTTAGACACCAACACCTTGATAGATTAAGAATTTTTTTTAATGTTTTTAGTGGGTATTAGGTTCCAATTACTTATTGAAATAATCCTCACATAATTGAAATCTTGGATTAGCCAATCATAAATTGGTAGGTAGTAGATACCCATTACAAACTCTAAGTGTGAATAAGTTTTCTAGATAAAACTTAGGCAAAATCATGGCTAAAGTTTGTCCAATGCAAACGGCCAATCTGGCACACAGACATGTACTTTGGCTAGAAGAGATATCAAACCCCATCACTCTTAAAATGAATCTTCTTTAAGAAATCGAAGGTGAGTGGTACACTTTTATCATTGATTTTGAATAAACTTATCGTACTAACAAATAGACACTATTTTTAATTATAAAAAATACTTCGTCCTCCTGGTAACTGGATACGTACATGCATGTAAGTCCATTGTTTCCCAGGTTAAGTTAATACCATTGTGCTGTGATAACAACTAATTGAGCTCTCTGTAAAACACGTGACCATCACCTACCCGGTTAGTTTGTTGTGTCAAGATAAATTAAAAGTTTTGAACTACCCCTCGAAAGAATATAATGATTTTAGAAGCAACACTTGACCATGACCTACATCTTAAAAAGTTATATGCCCAAGGCCAGTACACAATGGAAGGCCGTGAAAAATACCTCAGAGGTATGCCAATAACTAAGTTAAATGTTTAATGGGGAATCTAAATATTACTAATTTGATCACAATAAGTAATACTATCAAAGCAGTTTGATATCATCACACTATAGTCACAAGTACAACATATCTGAAAAGATATTAGGATAATAATGGACTTTAGTTAGATAAATTCGAGCCACCAAATTTATCTATAAAATATTTTATATGGTGATAACTTAAAATTTCTTCAAAAAACAAATTTAATGACCCATAGTCTAAAAAACATTATCATTCATTCCAAATGAATAACCTAATTTTAAAGCTCATATAAATTGGTGCATAGTCCATAGTTTCCTTTTAATTTAATAATAACATTAAATGATATTACCGAAAGTTTTACTAAACCATTACAATTTTAATTATAGCCAACTGAAAGATACCGTATTATTATACCCAATAATAATAATTCAACTCATAATTGAATTACGAGAATAACTTTGCAGAAAATAGTGACATGTGGCCCAAGTCCTTTTTAAAAAAAAAAAACAAGTCGATAATTAAAATATGTATCTCTGATAATCAAAATCAAATTTTAATCAAGCATAAAATTAATTTGATTAAAATTACAATTTTGTAATTTTTAGATTTTTCTAAAATTCAATAATAAAAATATATTTCTTAATGCGACATTATACAAAAATAAATAATCATAAAATTCCAAATTATGTCTTTTCTACATCATTACATGTATAAACATGTATAATGCTTACTGTAATTTTTCTGACATTAAAAATATTTTTAAATAATGAAATACATTATTCCAAAGTGCAATTGCAAAGAAATATATTTTTAGAAATGTCAAAATTACATTCTGATTGCATCATAAAATTGATAATATTCAAAAATAATTTTAAGAATTTTTCTGTAATTTTATTCGGAGTCTAATAGCAGTAAATTAATTTTCAATGACGAAAATAATATTTACTGCATCATGCTGATGTCACCAGAGTATTGATTCAGTGCATGCGCAGTTGTAGCGAACTCGCTACAACTTTGCATTACAGCTACAAAATTCTGTCAACTTCAGAGCTTCGTAGAAGGCTTATCCGAAGTCCGAATGGGGTGATCCAAACATGGATTCGATTGTCTCGACGAGATATATCCATCTAAGGGTTTAGATTTTCCGTCTGATCGATAAAATATTGGACCAATAGCATTTTATATATAACCAATATTACGTGTTTCATATACAAGAGTATAAACAGTACAATTTTGCGATTCGTTCAAGTCTGATCTTCTCACTACATGAAGAATTAAATTCCAAATGTTCTAGGATGTTCAAATGTGAATCCAAATGTTCTGATTAATTTATTAAGCAAAGTTAATTACCATTTTAGTATCTTGGCTATATTTTAAATTGTAACTTGTGACTACATAATTCGTGAGCATGGCTCTGATACCATTGTTAGAATATGTCTGGTTAATAGTGTTTAATAGTGCGGAGAATAAAAAATTTACTAATCATATTCATATATAGCCAGGTTAAATCTCATATATGTATATAGTACACAAAACAGTCAATACAAAACTAACCCGTTGTAGCGTACTTTCCAATTATCAATCAAGGACGCATCGGGTTGGGTTCGGGGGACGACTTGAACTTGGTGATCCAAGTTGCCTACGTATCCATTGATAAAACGGAATCAAACTCCCCAAGTTTAGTTCCCAAATTCTACTAAAAGAATTCGAACCAATTCTTGGCTAGAAATGATCTCACAAGTATTTTCACACTTACTGAATTTCTCTCAAACCGAGGCTTATAGAATTTGATATTATAGTTGTTATTCTCATTTTTACAAGACTTCCAAAGCCTTGTATTTATACACAAATTTTTGGAAATTTAATTTAATTCCAAATTAAATTCAATTCCAAAAAATGATTAATCAATGGTTATAGTGGAATCCCACTCCATTAAACAAGTGGGAAGTGGTGAACTCCTACACACCCCATTAATGTCTTAATCACTTACCTAACTTTGGTAAAGACAAACTTACCAAGGTAAACTTGCAAAATTGTACCTAACTTTGGTAAATGGTAATAAGATAAAATTAAAGTTTTACTTATCTTTGAATTTCATCCTAATCCTTAATGAGTATGAGAAATCCATTTCCTATAAAACTTCTCAAATAGAATTTATATTTTTAATCTGATATGTTTGTAATCTTAAATGTTCATTCTTCTTAGTTTAGGGTAACTCATCTATTACTCCGGAAATGAGTTAAACCAATCATCATTAATAACATTTTGTGTATACTATGATTAATGCTAAGACAGAGTGAACAAATTCTTTATATATTCTGAACCTTGTCCATTAACAATTTCCATACACTCCAATCCTTCTATCATTCCAATATTCATATTTGTTTTATTTTCGGAATGGTAAAATGTCAATCCATAAATTAAATATCGGCTTTCTTTTAATTTATATTCTTTTGACAATATCTGATCAAAAATAATTTATTCTAATCATTGTCAATAACTCGATTAAGGATATAATTAAAGTAACCAGCGTAGAATAAATTCTCTCTTTGCTAAGAATGGTAGATTACATATTTTCCATCAAATATCCTTTGTATAATATGAGGATAGCCCCAACTCTACACTTTCCATAATCATATAAAAAGATCATAGTTCGCTAAGTAGAATCAAACGACTACCTAATACATACAAAGTATACATGTTGTCTAAAGTATAAGGATTATATGTACAACTGTAACTGTAAATTATATCCATTGATAGATTGGAAAAAAATCCATTAGATAATTCTACGTGGTTACGTTCAATGCCATACTATACAGTATGCGCCCATACGATTGATCTTGTCAGACTCCGACAAATAGTTTGAGACTGTGCTACTCCTTTAAGAAGGGAAATCATAACATATGCTAACGTTCATCCAAAACACAATCCCCAGTTATATTTCTCGCTAGGAACAACTTTTTAAAACAAGAAATTGAGGTGAACATCTCCCGATCATAATTCAACCATTGTGATTCATCACACTCTATAATGTCTAATGGACATAATCATAAATATCATATTTATTATTTTTTAATTATCATTATAAAAAAAATTCCCTGTATTTGTATTTTAATAACAATTGGTTGATGAATAATAACATGTTTATATATATATTTCCATAATACACAGTACAAGATTGACTTTTGGGCATATAGACAAGAGATGTAACTTCATTACGTTAATGGCTAGTTATGTTAGTACGTTGAGTACTCCTCACGTGGATGAGGAAGTTGCTAAGCACGATGACCTTAACACTAAGTCTAGTCATTCCAAAGAGAGTGGGGGAGATGGAATTTTGAGTGAGGGAGAGAGTTACCTTCAATGTGCTTACGCCAAACTTTACGCCGATTCATTTAAAATGAAAAATAAAAAAAAAGGTTTGGCGCTTAGAGTTTTATCTTTAAAGAAGCAGTTGAGAGAATCGATAGAGAACGAGTCCTCGGTGATAGTTTCTTTGCAAGAGAGAGTCATTTTAGTGGAGAGGAAAAATGGTTACTTTACCAACAAAGTGGCTATTCTTACGAGAGATATTCAAGCTTCATTAGAGACTCGGGAGAAAATTAAATCCCTTGTATCCTAACTTATAGATAGATAGATAGATAGATAGATAGATAGATAGATAGATAGATAGATAGATAGATAGATAGATAGATAGATAGATAGATAGATAGATAGATAGATAGATAGATAGATAGATAGATAGATAGATAGATAGATAGATAGATAGATAGATCGATCGATAGATAGATAGATAGATAGATCGATCGATCGATCGATAGATAGATAGATAGATAGATAGATAGATAGATAGATAGATAGATAGATAGATAGATAGATAGATAGATAGATAGATAGATAGATAGATAGATAGATAGATAGATAGATAGATAGATAGATAGATAGATAGATAGATAGATAGATAGATAAATGGATAGATAGATAGATAGATAGATGGATAGATAGATAGATAGATCGATAGATAGATAGATAGATAGATAGATAGATAGATAGATAGATAGATAGATAGATAGATAGATAGATAGATAGATAGATAGATAGATAGATAGATAGATAGATAGATAGATAGATAGATAGATAGATAGATAGATAGATAGATAGATAGATAGATAGATAGATAGATAGATAGATAGATAGATAGATAGATAGATAGATAGATAGATAGATAGATAGATAGATAGATAGATAGATAGATAGATAGATAGATAGATAAATAGATAGATAGATAGATAGATGGATAGATAGATAGATGGATAGATAGATAGATGGATAGATAGATAAATAGATAGATAGATAGATAGATAGATAGATAGATAGATAGATAGATAGATAGATAGATAGATAGATAGACCCCTCATCTCTTGTGTAGTAAAGTTAAAACTTTTGAACTTCAAAACACTCTAAGTGATGAACAAAGAGGCAAAGAACCTACACATTTTGAAACACAAAATGTGATAACCCGGATATAATTACGTTTGAATTCTATTTCTCTTATGTGATATGGGTAATGTGTTACTAATATATATAATGTTAAGTTATTCTGTTTGGCCTAATCCTACCTTCATAAAGCATGAAATATCTTATTAGTTACAAACATAAAATTTTGAAGTTTTCGATAGGAATGTTCATGTTGTAGACTAGTTTTGACCCTTAAAATTTAACAATTGACTTGAGGTAGAAACTACATATTTTTATATATATGAATAAGGTTTGTAACACAACAAACAACGTGTTAAAAGGATTTCCGAGCAAGAAGTTATACCAAAATTACGAAATAAGGACAAATTTGTCGATGCATTAAGTGGTATTTTGTCCTATTAGTAAGCCATGTGTTATGTTTTGATTTGTTGGAAGTGGAGGCTAGTTTGGCTGAATTTATAACTTTGAAATAACCTCATCCTTCATCCAAATTCATCCATGAGATAATTTATTCTAAAGAGAGAAAATCGTGAAGTTTGGGAAGAGAAAAGCGAGGAAAAGTGGGAGAAAATTTCAGAGGAAATTACGTAAAAGTCCCTTGGGTAATTCTATCCATAAATCTTGTTATTATTTTTGGTATTATTGATTGAAATGATATAAATCACCATTTTTTTTATTATACTTTCATGCCTTGATGTATATGAATGGATAGATACAAGTTTGGAGAAAGACGAAGGTTATCCTTTATATTGCCTTGTTTAAAACTCTTTTGTGTTCAAACTTTCCTAAGTTTTTGTATACTTAATGGAATTGATAAATTCTAGTTGGAGATGAAACTAGACTCATATATGTATATCATATACGAAACTTATGTAAAAATATCAGTAAATGAATCTTGGGTGATAGTTTGAAGTTCATGTATAGAATCTCCCCCAAAAGTGTAAGTATGCATACCAGCTTTTTTGACCTTTTTCTTGACATATCAAATGAACCCTAAAAATTATGAAACTATAATTTTGTATTATTAAATATTTTTATTGAAATTTGGTGGAATATCATTGAAATTTATGATATACAAAAATTATAAAAATTTCTGGAAGTTGACTGAACAACAGGGGAGCCTATAGGGAAGATTTGCTATATAGTAAAGAAATGGACATATTTTGTTCTAGAAAACTTGAAATGATGTGTCATATTTTATATTGGGAACCTAATATGGTAAGAATTATAATGCCAAGAAGAAATTAAAGTGTGTTTGGACTATGAATTGGATATGTTAGATATCTTAACATGAATTTGGATGGAACTTTATTTACGATAAATGATTTGAATGGAATCATATGATGCTTATGAATTGTGTTACATTTAAGATATTCCTTGGGTTGTTGATATTTAATGATGATACTAATATTGTAAGAATGATAAGAAGGGAAGAAGAATTGGTTTAACAAGTTTCAGACAAAAGGAAAAGGAAAAGCCTAATAAGTTGTCAAGGTAAGTGTAATTATGATTGTTTCATATATAGATATGAAAATGATATGTTGGATTTGAAAATAGCTTTAAGAGCGGATCGGTTTAACTACTTTGGTATTCAGGATTTGTTTGGATATTCAAATTTCCAGGATTTTTTTGGGTCTTATGATCCAAGATTTTTTTGGGTCATATGATCCAAGATTGGAATTGGATAAAGATCCAGTGATTTGTTTTGTCTTATGATAAGGATTGTTGGAACTTATGTTCTAAGATTTCTTATTGCCATAATGGGCAGGATTGTTTGGATTTTATATCCACAAGTTTCATATAGAACTTTTATTCCATTGCAGGGAAGGAGTACCTCACTAAGATTAATGCTTATAGTTTATATTTTAACATTTTCAAGTTTGTACGCTGCCACCTAGGATACCATATGATCGGTAATTTTGAGAGCCACGCCGTTGAAAAAAGATGGGGTTTAGACATGGGGATTTTTCATTATCACATTGAGGATTTTACTACAATCACGTATTGTATATATTGAGATAGAGTGGTTTAACTTGATAGCTGTAATAGTTAATCATAGTATTGCATGTTCGCTTAAGTATAACTTTGATGCAAATTATGTTATAGTACAAAGAATAATATTATGCTCATTATGTACAATATGCATGAAAATATTGATAAATGAATTATATTTTAAATGGTTGAAGATTATGATTTAATTAAGATAAAATAAATTATTATAAGCAATTTGGGTTTGGGGTGTGACAATTAGTGGTATTAGAGCATCTAGGTTATTAACTCTGGACGTGTGTGACCGTCAGCTGGCAGTTATTGAGTTGATAATTATGTATTGCTTATGTACGAACCGATAGTTTAGTGTTATAAAACGTTTATATTGGTTGTTATAACTTTGTTGTATTATAGATAATTACATATGGAACCTGGGAATGAACAATATAGAGAGGAAGGAGTATCTTCTCATACAGAGGATATCGAAATAGGGCAGAGTGTTGTAGGAAGGGATAAAGAACATGAACAACCTACAGAGATGCAGATAATAGCACAGGTAGTGATGAGGGTGGCAGAACAACATGAAAGAAATATGGAATTAATGGCAGAACAATAGAATAGATATCTAGAATCAAAGACTGTGGCCATAATTGAGAAAGAGGTAAGGAAAGAAATGAAAGATTCCATACATGAAAAGTTTTTAAAGTTGAATCCTCTATAATATTCAGGGTTAGTTGAACCTACAGAAACTGAGATGTGGGTTAGAGATATAGAGACTATCTTTGCAATGATGAAAGTTCCAGATAATCAAAAGGTAAATTTAGTTATGTTTAGGCTACAAGGAGAGGCCAAATATTGGTGGGAAGCCATCAACCATTTGGTGCTCAGGATTGAAGGTACTGATGTGATTACTTGAGCTGAATTTATTAAGGCTTTATATGTTAAGTATTTTCCTAAAGTTTATAGGGGGACAAGGTTAGGTAATTTATTAATTTCACCCAAGGAAAAATGTTTGTGAGGGAGTATGAGGTTAAATTTACAGCTTTGTCTAAATTTGCTACTAAATATGTGGAGGATGAGTAAGAAAAATGTAGTAAGTTCCAAAAGGGACTAATTTGGCCCATTCAAAATAGAGTGGCTACTTATGAATTAGAATATTATTCTTCTCTGGTGGACAAAGCCATGATAGCAAAAAGGCAAATGAACCAAAGGGTGGCGAATAAAGAGAGTTTTAGGAAACGTAGATTCGACGCATCTCATTCTAAGGGAGGTGAGGGTGGAAGTGTTAAGATGGATCCTCATAAATTTTAGAGAGGTGATTGAGATAGTGGTAGAGGCCAAAGGAGATTTCGTAGAGACACCAGGGGTGGAGGATCTTCTAGTTCAGTTAGAAAGCCAAAAAAGTGTGAGGCCCCAGTGAGAGTTATTACATGCTTATTTTATAAAGAGGAAGGGCATTATAAATTTGAGTGTCCTAAGCTTAAAGTACTGGAATGATACCATTATCATCAATTGGGGCATGTTAAGAAGAATTGTTCGCAGTTGGCAGAGACACCAGCAATACTTAGTGGAGCAGCAAGCAGAATGTCACCTACAGGCAGTGGAGCGAGAAGTATGGGCAGAGGAAAAGCTAGTTGTTCTAGGCCAGGTGGACGAGTCGTTATGATGAAAGAGGCTCATGTTACTTCGGATGTGGTAACGAGTACACTTTCTGTTACTGATAAAAGTGCTTATGTCTTGACTGATCCTGATTCCACACATTCTTTTGTGTCATATGCATTTGCTACATATCTGAATAGACCATGTACTCGTTTAGATGTAGGGTTTGGTATTTATATGCCTATGGGGGATATTATTGCAGTAGAATGTGTTTTTCGTGATTGTGTTTTGGCTGTGGGGGTTAAAGATATAGTTATAGACCTACTTCCATTGGATATAGATTTTGACATAATTATGGGAATGAATTGGTTATCTAAATATCATGCATCTACTGATTGTTTTCGAAAAGAAGTTGTTTTTAATATGCCCCGTGAGTCTGAATTTAAATTTATGGGGGAAAGGAAAATTTTCCTAGTTGCATCATTTCTACTATGCAGATGAGGAGATTATTAAGTAAGGATTGTGAGGGTTTTATTGAATATGTTCTTGACACTAGGAAGGGGGATTTACAATTAGTCGATGTTCCTATTGTACAAGATTTTTCAGAAGTGTTTCCTAGTGAGTTGTATGGGTTACCTCTAGAGAGAATTTGAATTTAGTATTGAATTAGCACCGAGGACAACCCCTATTTATATGGCATCGTATAGAATGGCTCTTGTTGAGATGAAAGAACTTAAGATTCAGTTACAGGATTTACTTGATAGGGGTCCATACAGCCTAGTGTATCTCCATGGGGTGCACTAGTTTTATTTATGAAAAAGAAAGATGGTACTATGTGTTTGTGCATTGATTATAGGCAACTGAATAAAGCTAAAATTAAGAACAAGTATCCTTTACCTCGTATAGATGATTTGTTTGATCAGTTACAGGGTGATAAAGTGTTTTCAAAAATATACTTGCGATCGGGTATCATCAGTTAAAGGTCAAGGAAAACGACACTTCTAAAACTGCTTTCTGTACTCGGTATGGTTATTTTGAATTTTTGGTGATGCCTTTTGGAGTGACTAATGCTCCAGCTGTATTTATGGATCTTATGAATCGGGTACTACATCCCTTTGTAGATTCATTTGTGTTAGTTTTTATTGATGATATTCTAATTTACTCACGTGATATAGTTGATCATGAAAAGCATATCCGAACTATTTTGAATGCATTGAAAGATAAGCAGTTGTATGTTGATTTTATCAAATGTGAATTTTGTCTATCACAAGTCGCATTTTTAGGCCATGTTATTTCTGGAGATAGTATATGTGTTGATCCTAAAAAGGTAGAAGTTGTTGTAAAATGGGAGAGGCCCAATAATGTGACTGAGGTAAGGAGTTTTTTGGATTTTCCTGGATATTATAGGAGGTTTATTAAGGGATTTTCTTCGATTGCCTTGCTGATGACTAAATTAACCCAAAAGGATGTTCAGTTTGAATGGAATTCTGATTATGAAAAATAGTTTTGAAAAATTAAAAAAGAGATTGGTAACTGAACCTGTTCTTACTATTCCACGTGGTGGAGATGCTTTTTTTATTTATACCGATGCTTTACATCAAGGGTTGGTTTGTGTTTTTATGCAACATGGTAAGGTTATTTCTTATGCTTCTAGGAAGTTGTGTACACATGAACGTAATTATCATACATATGATTTCGAACTTGTTGTTATTGTGTTTGCTTTGAAATTATGGCATCATTATTTATATAGTGAAGTTTGTGAAATTTTTACTGACCATCAAAGCCTTAAGTATTTATTTACTCAAAAGGAATTAAATTTGAAGCAAAGGCGGTGGGTGGAGTTAATTAAAGATTATGATTGTACAATTCACTACCATCCAGGGAAGGCAAATGTAGTTGAAGATGCTTTGAGTATAAAGGATTCAAGCAGGTTATCTTGTGTTAGATGTTCTAGAGTTTCTCACATTATGGAGTTAAGATTAATGGGAGTGGAATTACAGCTAGCATATATGGACAGATTCTTTGCTCATATAAGCGTGAGGCAGTTGTTAGCTACTCGTATTTGAGATTTACAAAATCAAGATCCTTTTCTTGAGAAGAAATGAAAAAATGTCCGATATTGGAAGTCTGATGATTTTTGTATTATTAAAGATGGCACTTTATTGTATAAACAACGATTATGTGTGACTAATGTGGACAAATTGAAAGAGGAAATTTTAGATGAGGATCATAACTCCATTTATACTATGCATCCTGGTAGTACTAAAATGTATAGATATTTGAAGGAGAATTATTAGAGGAATAATATGAAGAAGGAAATAGCTGAGTTTGTTGCTAAATGCCTTAAATGTGTCACACCCCACTCAATTCTAGCATCGGTCTCCACCAAAACTAATCCAGGTGCGAGTAAATAAAACACCATTCTTAGCATGTGACAGATATGAGACATAGAGAAATCAATCCACGAGATAAATAATTTAATCAATACCAAATGATACTAACGAACTATGCGATAAAAGATCCATCACCATGCTAAACTCCAATGATAATCCAGCCTCCAATAATATTAAGACTAAATAAATCGAATCCACAATTAAATATTTGAATAAAATCGTAAAACTATGGAACCGAATGGCCCACCAAAACCAAAACGGAGTCTCAATATAAATACAAAGGAAAGGAAACTAAACTAAACTATAAAACATAAAGTAAAATAACTCCAGGTGCACCTCTAAGAAAAATTCCAAATATTCCTATGCAGCTTCTCCAAACTTAACCTGGAAAAGTTAGTCAACGCACGAGGTCAGATATCCGAGCATGAATACACACTACTCTCCTCAAATAGGATCCTTGAATCTAGACAGTAGCATTATATGAGATAAATATCACAATAGAATATTTTAATTAAACGAGATATAATTAAACACGATAGAAAAAATCACTAACCACCCCCAGTAATTGTTGTTCATAATGCACACCAATATGATTTTAAATACTCAAAAGCCCCCAAGTTGTTAATTTAATTAAATTAAGCCAAGGCATCATTATTCTCAATTCATTCTTGTAATTATAGGGGTCCTCCCGCCTCGGGTTGTACTCCCACAAAAATTTTACACTTCACCTTGTCAAAACGTCTGTTGATCTGTTTAAATTGTCGATCCCTCAATTTGACAATGTTCCACACATGACACGACATAAAATGCTAGCTGACCCATTTAAACTGTCGACCCCTACTAATTATGTCGCCAAAATTTTTTTAATACCCGTTTTATTATCTTAGGTATTAATTCTCATATTCTCAATTTTTCTTTATAATATTAAATTATCCCACCTTTTTTATCGATGTGAGATCCTAAAAGAAACACCCTTAGTCCCATACCTAAGGGTCCCCAAAAACATATACGTCATATCCTACGTATAAAATAAATTTATAACCTCAAACTCATCCTAGTCTCATACCTAGGCTAGCGCAACGACAGTAAAGTAACAAAAATCATCCCACCCCGACATAATAAAGTCGCAAGAATCTACTCTCACTAGTCCCATACCTAGAAGGTGTAAATCATCCAAAGGCCTACCCACTAGTCTCATACCTAGCATCCTAAAATATAGGGAGAGCGTAAATATACTACCCAAAAGACCCTCATCCCCACGATGGAAAAAGTGAATAAAGATAATTCACGCAATAATACAAATCATATGCACAACATGGAAATTTAATCACAAAGGTTACAATTCAATTGAATTCCATTTATAATACTGTTGTTGTTTTTAACATGGTTATTTCCATTCCATAATGTTAATTTATTTAACATGCGATAACATTCAATGGATTAAGTGGGATTAAATTTTAGACCAACAGAAGAAGGGGGATTAGGTGTTCGAAATCTTGAAGACATTGTCAAGGCAGGTAGTTACAAACTTTACTGGAAATTGAGGTATGTAGAAGGTTTATGGGGCTCTTTTTTATCTCAAAAGTACAAATCAAATATCTGGTATGGTACTAATGGATCCCAAACAATCAAGAGAATAAGATCAGTGCATGAAATTGGTGATTACCAAATTATCGAGTGTAAAAATTCTTTGGTCTGGAATTCATCTGTCACTGGGGATTTTAATTTCTCTTCTGCAGTGGAACTTCATAGGAAAAAAGATCCAGCTTCTCAATCATCCAAATTTATCTGGTGTAATTTTTGTCCTAAGAAAATTTCCATATCTTCTTGGAAATTAATTCACAATGATATTACTCTTGATATAGAAGTTCAAAAGATAGGTATATACCTAGCTTCTAGATGTAGGTGCAATATGAATCACGAGGAATCAATTTATCACTATTTTCTTAATGGCCCCGCAACAAGCTCAATTTGGCAATGGTTGGGTAGATTGTTTGATATTAATCTCAACTTCAATTCTTCTAAAGTAATGACGTTATCACGGTGGATGAAGAATTCTAAAAAGGATTTTCTAAAATGTATCATCAACATAGTCCCCCTTATCACCTTTTGGGTTTTATGGAAATCAAGAAATGAAGCTTTCTTTGATGCGGTGGAAATTAATGTTCAAAGAATAATTTCCCAAATAATGGCAGCTACTAATGAAATTGCTAGTGGTATTACTTTCAAGAGCATGCCTAATAAGGAAGATCTGGGGATTATTCAAACATTCGATATAAAGATTAAGTTGCAGCATCCCTCTTTTAAGATTCTAAGGTGGTTAAGACCTGCTTCAAATTTTGTCAAATTAAACGTGGTCATAGTGGAGTAGGAGGAATAATTCGAGATGAACATGGCAGATTTCTAGGAGGTTTCCATGGGTATGTTGGATGGCCTGCCAGTATTTATATAGAGATTGAAGCTCTTGTAAGAGGCATTAATCTTTATATCAACATTGGTTATGATAAAGTGATTATAGAATCTGATTCTAAGGCATCAGTCCAGTATAATCTTAATCAATGGAAGCCTCCATGGAGATTGAGAGACCAAATTAAAGAAATTCATAATCTCTTAAGAACACAGGGTTTTGAAATTCAACATATATGGAGGGAGCTAAACTCAGCATCAGATTGTATGGCTAATTATGCAATTTCATCTAAGTCTACAAGTTTTACCAAAATCTTAAGGATCTCCCCATTTCAGTTAAAGGGGGCATCAATTTAGATAGGTTAGGTGTTCCTAATGTTATATTTTATCATTAATTATTGTAATGGGGTTTCTTATAAAATCCCAAATTTTTGCTTTCTCTTAAATCGATCCATTGGGCTCAACGATCGATTCATTTTTCTTTTATTTTTAGAGCTTGTACATGCCATCTAGGAGAGGCTTTTTCTCCTAAATAATTTTTAATAAAACGTGTGGGGGTTCCATCCTCTTCCCTAAAAAAAATATGATATAATCTTCCTCTTTTATAAATAATCTCATTTTTATAAGTGTTTACGCGTCCCATATAACATATAAATATCTCCATAAAATTCTATATGCAAGCCTACACCCAAAAACCATAAAACCCAATAATCTAACCTACGCACCCAATGGTTTCAAATATTAATTCATATTAAAGAGTTTCATAAAAATAGTCCCAAAATTAGTGTCCACTTTCTCTAATTAGGTTACTAATTTATTTTAACAAAAACATATGATTAAGAGTTTAGGCGACACTTAAGACGCATAATACCAAAGGAAGAGAATAGAGTATTCATGCCTGAGAATAAGATGAAGCATAATGATTACACGATTGTATTCCTCTCAAAAAATTAGCAAAGAATCATTCTTGAACAATCTTAATTAAACCCTAATTAATCCTCCCAAAACTTGTGAAAAAAACTTGATTATGTTGAAGGTTGATGATTACGGTTGAGAGGAAACTATTAGACAAGTGTTCTCTGGTGAACAGAAAAGTGATTATGAGAAGTCCCCCCATGAATTAGAAACATTAAATATTCATTAGGTGTTTTAATCCTAATAGAACTCCATCTAACCCACTGACCCAAACTCAATCTGCCGTCTCGAATGAATCGATTCGGCGAAGGGCGAATCGATTCGCCCCTGGCGAAAACGCCCATATCTGTTAGTTTATAATATAAGGTAAAATTATTTAAAACTCCATTAAATATCCATTTTAATTACCGATTATAAAACACGGGGTGTTACAATATGTCAGCAAGTGAAATTGAGACATTAGAGACCTGTGGGTTTGCTTTAACCATTGCCAATACCGAAATGGAAATGGGATCACGCAACGATGGATTTTGTGGTTAGGCTTCCTCGATCTCAGAAGGGGCCAGATTCGATTTGGGTAGTGGTGGACATGTTGACCAAGTCAGCTCATTTTCTAGTAGTCAAGACTACATATACAGTTGATAGGTATGATAGATTGTATGTTAATCAGATTATTTGATTACATGGAGCACCTGTATCTATTGTTTTCGATAGGGACCCTACTTTTACATCCAAATTTTGGGATTGTTTACAATATGCTATGGGTAATAACTTAAAATTTAGTACATCTTTTCATCCTCAGACAGATGGGCAGTTTGAAAGAACCATACAGATTTTGGAGGATATGCTTAGAGCTTGTGTGCTTAATTTCAAAGGTAATTGGGATGAATATTTTCCTTTGATAGAATTTGCATATAACAAAAGTTTTCAATCTACTATTGGTATAGTTCCATATGAAGCGTTATATCGTAGACTGTGTCATACCCTGATATGTTGGGGTGAAGTTAGTGAAAGGAAGATAGAGGGTCAAAAGTTGATTGAAGTCACAACTGAAAAAGTGAAAATTATTCAAGATAGAATGATAACAACTCAAAGAAGACAAAAAAGTTATGCGAATAAACTGCGAAAAGATTTGGAATTCTAGAAAGGGAATTATGTGTTTCTTCGGATATCACTATGGAAGGGAGTTATGAGATTTCAAAAGAAAGCAAAATTGAGTGCACGTTACATTGAACCTTATAAAATTCTTACAAAAGCCAGGATGGTTGCCTACAAGTTAGCGTTACCACAAGAGTTAGCCCAATTACATGATATTTTCCATGTTTCTATGTTGAGAAAGTATGTATAGGATCCTTCACATGTATTGGTGGGGCATCCTATTGAGTTTAAGGAAGACTTAAGCTATGTGGAAGAACCACTTGCTATCGTGGATATGAAGGAACAAATATTGAGATCCAAAGTTATCCCACTAGCTAAAGTTGTCTGGAGAAGGCATTCCATGGAAGAAGCTACATAGTAGAGTGAGGATAGAATGAAGATGCATTACCCGTATTTGTTTGATTTGAACAACCAAGGTATGATAATTTCGGGGATGAAATTTCCTAACGGGGGTAGAGTTATGACAACTCGAATATAATTATGATAAATTGTGTTTGAATTATGTTTATCTTTTGTGATATGGTTAATATGTTATTAATATATATAATGTTAAGTTATTATGTTTATTCTAATCCTACCTTCATAAAGCATGAAATAGCGAATTAGTTACAAACACAAAATTTTGAAGTTTTCGGTAGGAATGTTCATGTTGGAGACTAGTTTTGACCCTTATAATTTAACAATTGATTTGAGGTAAAAACTATATATTTTTAGATATATGAATTAGGTTTATAACACAACAAATAGTGTGTTAAACGAATGTCCGATCAAGAAGTCATACCAAAATTACGAAACAAGGACAAATTTGTTCATCCGTTAACTAGTATTTTCTCCTACTAGTAAACCACGTGTTATGTTTTGATTGGTTGGAAGTGAAGGCTGGTTTGTACAACTTTATACCTTTGAAATAACCTCCTCCTCCATCCAAATTCATCCATGAGAGAATTTGGTCTGAAGAAATAGAACCGTGAAGTTTGGGAAGAGAATGGCGAGGAAAAGTTGGAGACAAATTCATAAGAAATTACATAAAAGTCCCTTAGGTAATTCTATCCACACGTCTTGTTATTACTTTTGGTATTACTGATTAAATTGATATAAATAATCATCTTTTTATTAAACTTCCATGCCTTGATGTATATGTATGGATAGATACAAGTTCGAAGGAAGACAAAGGTGTAAATCCTTTATATTTCCTTGTTTATAACCCTTTTGTGTTCAAACTTTCATAATTTTTTGTATACTTATTGGAATTGATACATTCTAGTTGGAGATGAAACTAGAATCATATATGTATATCATATTCGAGAATTATTTATAAATACCAAGAAATTAATCTTGGGTGACAGTTTGAAGTTCAGGTATAGAATCTTCCCCAAAAGTGTAAGTATGCATACTAGGTGTTTTTCGTTTTTCTTGACATAGAAAATGAACTCTAAAACTTATGAAAATTTAATTTTATATTATACAATATGTTTATTGAAATTGAGTAGAATATTATTGAAATTTATGATATAAAAAAATTATAAAAATTCCTGGAAGTCGACTGAACGACGGCGGAGCCTATAGGGCATATTTGTTATATAGTAAAGAAATTGGCATATGTTTCTCTAGGAAACTTGAAATGATGAGTTTTCTTTTGTATTGGGAACCTAATATGGTAAGAATAACATTACGAAGAAGAAATTAAAGTGTGTTTGGAGTATGAATTGGATATGTTAAATATCTTAACATGAATTTGGATGGAACTTTATTTATGATAAATGATTTGAATGGAATCATATGATACTTATGAATTGAGTTACATTTAAGATATTCCTTGAATCGTGGATATTCTTAAGATGATACTAATATTTTAAGAATGATAGGAAGGGAAGAAGAATTGGTTTAACAAGTTCCAGACAAAAGGAAAAGGAAAAGCCTGATAAGTTGCCAAGGTGAGTGTACTTGTGATTGTTTCATGTATAGATATGAAAATGATATGTTGGGTTTGAATATATCTCCAAGCGAGGATTGATTTGAATACTGCGGTATTTAAGATTTTTTTGGATATTCAAATATACAGGACTTGTCTGGGTCTTATGATCCAAGATTTGTTTGCGTCTTATGATCCAGGATTGGAATTGGACAAAGATACAATGATTTGTTTTGTCTTATGATAAGGATTAGTTGGAACTTATGTTCTAGGATTTGTTATTGCCATAACGGGCAGGATTTTTTGGATTTTATATCCACAGGTTTCATATAGAACTGTTATTCCATTGTAGGGAAGAAGTATCACACTAAGCTTAATGCTTACGATTTATATTTTAACATTTTCAGGTTTGTACGCTGTCATCTAGGATACCATGTCATCGGTAATTTTGAAAGCCACACCGTCGGAAAGAGATGGGGTTTAGACATGGGGATTTTTTCATTATCACACTGAGGATTTTACTACACTCACGTATTTTATATATTGAGATATAGTGGTTTAACTTGATAGTTCTAATAGTTAATCATAGTATTGCATGTTCTCTTAAGTATAACTCTGATGCAAATTATGTTATGGTACCAAGAATAATATTATGCTCATTATGTACAATATTCATGAAAATATTGATAAATGAATTATATTTCAAATGGTTGAAGGTTATGATTTAATTAAGATAAAGTAAATGTGTATAATCAATTTGGGCTTAGGGTGTGACACAAAATGTGATGAATTTTTGTAAGGACATATTTTCATAGGTCTTATCGATTTGTTATGTCATATACCGATACACGGTCAAAGAGCATTCAAGAGCAATCTACATCAAAGACGGATCCGAATTACTCAATTTCTTCATCATTCAAGGCTCCTCGAAGTTTACTTTGGTAAGGTTATGTTTTAAATACCTTAACTTTTCACTTAGAGCTTTTGGTATATTTTTTACAAAATATTTTTCTAAAGATTTTGTTTACGGACTCCTTTCCGTAGAAAAATCATAACTAATTCATAAAAAATCAGAATGATACGAAACTGGCGGCCACGCGTTCGTATCGAAATTTTCTACATGATAGATCATTCGAACAACCTGCAATTGTCGTTCAAAAGAGCTCGAATTTCGAGGCGGTGCGTTTTTATATAAATACTCATTAAATGAGTCCGTTTTCATTAAGAAGTCCACAGTTTTTTACAGACAGAAAACTGCGAAACTGTAGATTCCTTTTGGTTTCTTCTTTTAAGGTTTAATCCCTCTTTGTTTTCAATTCACAAAACTCCCATATGCTTTAGTGAATTTTTTTGGTATTGAAGAACACACCTTGTTACTGTTTATCTTTGTGGGGAGAACTCTACAACCGGAGAGCTGCGTGCTATGATGGAGGGAGTCCTTATAAAGATCACACTTGTGGAGAAGCCGTTTCTCTTCTTCATTGCTGACCACCTGGAGTTCCAGCGGGAGATTTAAGTCGAGAATTCGAAACCGACACCTCCGGGTATTTCTTATGTCACCTTATTTCATTGTAATCCGTGTAAGCCGTTTTCTTACAAATTATAGTGAAATAAAAGGTTTTTGCCCCTTTGGGGGATTTTTCCTAAATTTTTTTGTTTTATCCTACATGCTTTACTTCATTGGATAAATCATCTACATGCATGTTTTAGGGTTTAACTAAAATTTGGGATTAATTAAAATTGGATTTTATTTGAGAAGTCGCAATATTTCCGCTGTAGCGATTCTACAAATAGGTATCAGAGCCTGTTGCACTACGTTATTGTGTTTAGATACTGATTTTTGCACATAAACGGCTTTTGATGGTTTTGATGATCTTCGATGTCAAATTTTTGAAAAAGTTAATTGGAAAATTCACACGAACTCTTGTTTTAAATCTTCTGTTGAAAACGATTCTGAGAGGTGTCCTTGTTGTGAGGGTGTTGGTCACACGTTAGATGAGTGTACCACAAATTTAAAGAAGAAATTAAAGAAATTGAATAAATCGATTTCTTATGTTTCTACCCTTAGTGATAGTGATTCGGAAGAAGAAGTCTTTTATACTTCTAGGCGAGAGCTTCCCATCCGTGTGATTAGTGATGAGAGTGAGGGTGAAAAGAGTGAGGAGGAAGAAGAAGAATTGAGTGAGTTGCAAGTTTCCTACAATAATTTGTATTTTGAATGTTTAAAGACAAAAAAGCCAAAGTTGAAACTTGAAGCTCAATTGAAAGAGTGTGCCCTAAAAAATAATGATGTTTTAGTTGAAGAACTTAGGGCACGTGAGAAAATTTTGAAAGAGAAGCTTGAGTACGTCGAGGGTGAGAGAGATAGTCTTAGAGGGTTGATGGAGACTATGAAAAAGGAGCTTTTAGAGTTTGAGGATTCTAGACGTGTACTTGAATCTTGGATAGGTGAAATTAAAATATTCTAGTAAAGTGAAATTTGATTTGGAGTCTAGGTCTGAAAAACTTGATAAGATTTTAGGCACCGTCGAGATAAAAAAGGATAGGGGTGGGATTGGTCTTGAAAAACATGTTGCACCCATTCCCACACGTGTGACAGAGCCTCCTAGTATTGTTAAGAAAGAGGCACCTAAGGTTGTTAGGAAAGAGCCCCCTAGGAACATCGTGATAGTGCCTCCTAGGATCATTAGGAGAGAGCCACCTAGGAAAATTCAGAGAGCACCACCTAGGAAATTGATGAGAGAACCACCTAGGAATTTGAGGAGAAGGCCACCATTAGGTAACACTCACCGCCCGATTTATACTTACACACATTGCGATAGGCAAGGCCATCTTAGGCGTTTATGTTACAAGCTTTTAAATGGACCTAGGAAGGTTAATAGAAGAATAAATTCGATTCCCCACACCCCCACACCTCGTTACACATCTATTTGGGTCAAAAAATCGGATTTAGAGGCTTATGATTTACTTGTCCACGATTCTCGTTTGCTTGCACGAGATTCACCACATGTGAAATCTTTTGGTTGGTTGTGTTGGATGTTTGTCATACACTAGCGACGCATCATGTTATACTCTTTCTAGTGTTATGACTCACTTTGATGTAGCGCACATTGGTATATTTGTTGCATTTATGTGTTTCGCTACTGATTTAGCACTGATTTGAATTTGTTTGACCCTTTCAGGTACAGTTTTCACGAAATTTTTGCACTGGGCAAAACTGTATGATTTTTTAGGAATACTGGGAATATTTTATTTTCTCGTTCGAGCGAGATGTATTGTCGTTTGAGTGACATCTTTATCTCGCGGGAAGTCGCATCTCGTGACATGCCCTTGTCGTTCGAGCGACAGAGCGATATCATTTGAGCGACCTGTCTAAAAATTCTATTGTTGCTTCCCTTCTGATTCCAGTACCCGTTGTTCATATGCTTAGATTTTTGGTACTGATGGGTTTGCTTTTGGTCGTTTATATGCAATTATTCTTCGTATCCATGCTTAATTGATAACACTGCATTACTCAATTATTGCATATGCGTTCATTGTGGATTCTCTTGTGTGATTACTGTTTGCTAGCATAGGATGTTGTGCATATCGATATTATATGCCTATTGCTGGTTGTATCATTTTGTAGTTATATTTTTTTCTGTCTGAAATTTTTTTTAAAAAAATACAAAAAGATTTTGTTTTTTATAAATTTTTTAAAAAATCCAAAAAGATTTTTGTATTTTGTCTACACTGTTAATGGATAGACACTTGGACGACCGAGTCACAATTTCATTCCATTTATTCGTGTGACTATTTGATAGTGTTTTGAGACAATAGGTCAATTCATCCATGTGTTTTATAATGTTTGGAGTCATTAAGATGTAATTAAGTGTTGCTTCCTACATGTTTGACTCATAGTTTCCTTTATTTCACACATGCACGGTTTTGTTTGATTATTGTTCTTGACTTATCACATGTTGGTTGGGTATTTTCATCTCAATCCTGTCCTTAAAACGAACCAAGTGCAATAATACGAGAGTAATAAAAGTAGTGCATGTAAAAACCATTGCCCGTGAGGAATAAATTATTTAGTTTGAAAAAATGATGAGTGAATACGGGAAAGGGCTGCGAGTGAATAATAATCACGTCGTGAAAGACACCACTTGAAAAGAGCCCATACAAAAAAAATTAAGGCTATAAAAAGATTAAATATGCCAAAAATTTGGGCCAATAGGTTTTCTCTAAGTTGATAATTTAGTAGCTCTTCATATATAAAGAATTGCATTATTATATATGAGGGAGTTTTGGATGGATATGTCAATGGGTTTCACGTCCTTTGAAAATT
Source organism: Sambucus nigra (assembly GCA_949130495.1). Classification (NCBI taxonomy): domain Eukaryota; kingdom Viridiplantae; phylum Streptophyta; class Magnoliopsida; order Dipsacales; family Adoxaceae; genus Sambucus; species Sambucus nigra. Next base: position 1,094,985 of record CASBWL010000256.1, read on the forward strand.
TCTCGAAATGGCACTAAATCGTTTTGCACATTATTGGTGTGGAAATCATTTAGACTTTGATTTGTTGATTTGATTAAGACGATGTCATTTAAATTCAACAATTTTTACACCTAAGGATTCTTTTGATGTTCATTCGTTAGGGGTACACGTATGCATCGTGCACATATAATTGATTAAGTTTATTTACCTATCGAATGTGTTCACACCCATTCATTACGTTTCCATGACTTGGTTGTTTGAGTTTAAATCCATGGTGTGATTTTTCTTGTATCTTATTTTTGTATGAAAAATTGAAAAATCCAAAAATAGTTTGTGAGATTTTTGAGACATACCTTTGCATGTGCGTAGCTTGATCTTCGTTTGCTATGCATTTTGTCATGACACTCCATGTTTTGATTTTCTTTCTTCTTATATGTCTATTTGGGGACATCATAAAAAGGGGGAGAAAGAATTATCATGTTATGGGGAGTTTTTGCATTATGGGGGAGATTTGATTATATTGATTGATTTATTCTTATATCATTTCGAACTAGATTCGTCACGAAGGTTTTTTCTTTATCTCATGTGTGTAGGTACAAAGACTGAAGATCATTATCTTGCACACCCTAATGAGAAAAGCTTTGAGATTTGATGAAGACTTTTTGAAGAACAGTTTGAGGTCTTGCAAATTTATTCATGGGAGGGTAGATTTGTATAGGCATTTCGATTTTTGGATAATTCGGATTTTTTATCTAAGTACCGGCATAGACATAGGGGGAGATTTGTAAGGACATATTTCATAGGTCCGTTATCAATTTGTTATGTCATATACCTATACACCGTCAACGAGCATTCAAGAGCAATCTACATCAAAGACGGATCCGAATTACTCAAGTTCTTCATCATTCAAGGCTCCGCGAAGTTTACTTTGGTAAGGTTATGTTTTAAATACCCTAACTTTTCACTTAGTGCTTTTGGGATATTTTTTACAAAATATTAGATTTTATTTTCGGACTCCTTTCCGTAAAAAATCATAACTAATTCATAAAACATCAGAATGATACGAAACTGACGACCACGCGTTCGTATCAAAATTTTCTATAGGCAAGTGTGGAATCTCGCTTGATAGGTCGTTCGAACGACCTGCAATTTTCATTCAAACGACCTAGCATATCGTTAGATGTCGTTCGAACGAGCTCGAATTTTGAGGCGGTGCATTTTTATATAAATACTCATTAAATGAGTCTGTTTTCATTAAGAAGTCCACAGTTTTTTACAGACAGAAAACTGCAAAACTGCAGAATCCTTTTGGCTTCTTCTTTTAGGGTTTAATCCCTCTTTGTTTTCAATTCAAAAAACTCCCATATGATTTAGTGAATTGTTTTGGTGTTAAAGAACACACCTTGCTACTGTTTATCTTTGTGGGGAGAACTATACAACCGGAGAGATGCATGCTATGATGGAGGGAGTCCTTATAAATATCACACTTGTGGAGAAGCCGTTTCTCTTCTTCATTGTTGACCACCTGGAGTTCCAGCGGGAGATTTAAGTCGAGACATCGAAACCGACACCTCCGGGTATTTCGTATGTCACCTTATTTCATTGTAATACATGTAAGCCGTTTTCTTACAAATTATAGAGAAATAAAAGGTTTTGCCCCTTTGGGGGATTTTTCCTAAAATTGTTTATTTTATCCTACATGCTTTACTTTATTGGATAAATCATCTAGATGCATGTTTTAAGGTTTAACTAAAATTTGGGATTAATTAAAAATGGATTTTATTTGAGAAGTCGCAATATTTTCGCTGTAGCGATTCTACAAATTGGTATCAGAGCCTGTTGCACTACATTATTGTGTTTTGATACTGATTTTTTCACATAAACGGCTTTTGATGGTTTTGATGATCTTCGATGTCAAATTTTTGAAAAAGTTAATTGGAAAATTCACACGAACTCTTGTTTTAAATCTTCTATTGAAAACGATTCTGAGAGGTGTCCTTGTTGTGAGGGTGTTGGTCACACGTTAGATGAGTGTACCACAAATTTAAAGAAGAAATTGAATAAATCGATTTCTCATGTTTCTACCCTTAGTGACAGTGATTCGGAAGAAGAAGTCTTTTATACTTCTAGGCGAGAGCTTCCCATCCGTGTGATTAGTGATGAGAGTGAGGAGGAAGAAGAAGAATTGAGTGAGTTGCAAGTTGCCTACAATAATTTGTATTTTGAATGTTTAAAGACAAAAAAGGCGAAGTTGAAACTTGAAGCTCAATTGAAAGAGTGTGCCCTAAAAAATAATGATGTTTTAGTTGAAGAACTTAGGGCACGTGAGAAAAGTTTGAAAGAGAAGCTTGAGTACGTCGAGGGTGAGAGAGATAGTCTTAGAGGGTTGATGGAGACTATGAAAAAGGAGCTTTTAGAGTTTGAGGATTCTAGACGTGTACTTGAATCTAGGATAGGTGAACTTGAGGTGAAATTTAAAGATTCAAGTAAAGTAAAATTTGATTTGGAGTCTAGGTGTGAAAAACTTGATAAGATTTTAGGCACCATCGAGATAAAAAAGGATAGGGGTGGGATTGGTCTTGAAAAACATGTTGCACCCATTCCCACACGTGTGACAGAGCCTCCTAGTATTTTTAAGAAAGAGGCACCTAAGGTTGTTAGGAAAGAGCCCCCTAGGAACATCGTGAGATTGCCTCCCAGGATCATTTGGAGAGAGCCATGTAGGCAGATTCAGAGAGCGCCACCTAGGAAATTAATGAGAGAACCACCTAGGAATTTGAGGAGAAGGCAACCATTAGGTAACACTCACCGCCCGATTTATACTTGCACACATTGCGGTAGGCAAGGCCATCTTAGGCGTTTCTGTTACAAGCTTTTAAATGGACCTAGGAAGGTTAATAGAAGAATAAATTCAATTCCGCACACCCCCACACCTCGTTACACATCTATTTGGGTCAGGAAATCGGATTTAGAGGCGTATGGTTTACTTTTCCACGATTCCCGTTTGCTTGCACGTGATTCACCACATGTGAAATCTTTTGGTTGATTATGTTGGATGTTTGTCATACACTAGCGATGCATCATGTTATACTCTTTCTAGTGTTATGACTCACTTTGATGTAGCGCACATTGGTATATTTGTTGCATTTGTGTGTTTCGCTACTGATTTAGCACTGTTTTGGATCTGTTTGCTCCTTTCAGGTACTATTTTCATGAAATTTTTGCACTGGGCAAAACTGTATGATTTTTTGGGAATACTGGGAATTTTTTATTTTCTCGTTCGAGCGAGATGTATTATCGTTTGAGCGACATCTCTATCTCGCGGGAAGTCGCATCTCGCGACATGCCCTTGTCGTTCGAGCGATAGAGCGATATCGTTTGAGCGACCTGTCTAAAAATTCTATTTTTGCTTCCCTTCTGATTCCAGTACCCGGTGTTCATATGCTTGGATTTTTGGTGCTGATGGGTTTGCTTCTGGTTGTTTATATGCAATTATTCTTGGTATCCATGCTTAATTGATAACACTGCATTACTCAATTATCACATATGCGTTCATTGTGGATTCTCTTGTGTGATTACTGTTTGCTAGCATAGGATGTTGTGCATATCGATATTATATGCCTATTGCTGGTTGTATCATTTTGTAGTTATATTTTTTTTCTGTTTAAAAATTTTAAAAAAAAATACAAAAATATTTTATTTTGATCAAATTTTTAAAAAATCCAAAAAGATTTTTGTATTTTGTCTACACCGTTTATGGATAGACACTTGGATGACCGAGTCACAATTTCATTCCATTTATCCATGTGACTATTTTATAGTGTTTTGAGATAATAGGTCAATTCATCCATGTGCTTTATAATGTTTGGAGTCATTAAGATGTAATTAAGTGTTGCTTCCTACATGTTTGACTCATAGTTTCCTTTATTGCACACGTGCACGGTTTTATTTGATTATTGTTCTTGACTTATCACATGTTGGTTAGGTGTTTTCATCTCAATCCTATCCTTAAAACGAACCAAGTGCAATAATACGAGAGTAATAAAAGTAGTGAATGTAAAAACCATTGCCCGTGAGGAATAAATTGTTTAGTTTGAAAAAATGATGAGTGAACACGGGAAAGGACTGCGAGTGAATAAGAACCACGTCGTGAAAACCACCGTTTGAAAAAAGCCCACACAAAAACATTAAAGCTATAAAAAGATGAAATATGCCAAAAATTTGGGCAAATAGGTTTTCTCTAAGTTGAGAATTTAGTACCTCTTCAGATATAAAGAATTGCATTATTATATATGAGGGAGTTTTGGATGGATATATCAATGGGTTTGCACGTCCTTTGAAAAGTTCTCGAAACGACACTAAATAGTTTTGGACGTTATTGGTGTGGAAATCATTTAGACTTTGATTTGTTGATTTGATTAAGACGATGTCATTTAAATTCAACAATTTTTACACCTAAGGATTCTTTTGATGTTCATTCATTAGGGGTACACGTATGCATCGTGCACATATGATTGATTGAGTTTATTTGCCTATCGAATGTGTTCACACCCATTCATTATGTTTCCATGTCTTGGTTGTTTGAGTTTAAATCCATGGTGTGTGTTTTTTTGTATATTATTTTTGTATGAAAAATTGAAAAATCCAAAAATAGTTTGTGAGATTTTTGAGACATACCTTTGCATGCGCGTAGCTTGATCTTTGTTTGCTATGCATTTTGTCGTGACACTCCATGTTTTGATTTGTTTTCTTCTTATATGTCTATTTGGGGACATCATAAAAAGGGGGAGAAAGAATTATCATGTTATGGGGAGTTTTTGCATTATAGGGGAGATTTGATTATATTGATTGATTTATTCTTATATCATTTCAAACTCGATGCGTCACGAAGGTTTTTTCTTTATCTCATGTGTGTAGGTACAAAGACTAAAGATCATTATCTTGCACACCCTGATGAGAAAAGCTTTGAGATTTGATGAAGACTTTTTGAAGAACAGTTTGAGGTCTTGCAAATTAATGCATGGGAGGGTAGATTTGTATAGGCATTTCGGTTTTTGATAATTCGGATTTTTTATGTATGTACCGGCATAGACATAGGGGGAGATTCGTAAGGACATATTTTCATAGGTCCGTTATCAATTTGTTTTGTCATATACCGATACACCATCAAAGAGCATTCAAGAGCAATCTACATCAAAGACGGATCCGAATTACTCAAGTTCTTCATCATTCAAGGCTCCGCGAAGTTTACTTTGGTAAGGTTATGTTATAAATACCTTAACTTTTCACTTAGAGATTTTGGGATATTTTTTACAAAATATTTTTCTAAAGATTTTTTTTTCGGACTCCTTTCCATAGAAAAATCATAACTAATTCATAAAAAAATCAGAATGATACGAAACTGGCGGCCACGCGTTCGTGTTGAAATTTTCTACAGGTTTTCATGGAATCTCGCTTGATAGGTCATTCGAACGACCTAAAATTGTCGTTCAAATGACATAGCATGTCGTTAGATGTTGGTCCAATGAGCTCGAATTTTGAGGTGGTGCATTTTTATATAAATACTCATTAAATGAGTCTGTTTTCATTAAGAAGTCCACAGTTTTTGATAGACAGAAAACTGTAAAACTGCAGAATCCTTTTGGCTTCTTCTTTTAGGGTTTAATCCCTCTTTGTTTTCAATTCACAAAACTCCCATATGCTTTAGTGAATTGTTTTGGTGTTGAAGAACACACCTTGCTACTGTTTATCTTTGTGGGGAGAACTCTACAACCGGAGAGCTGCGTGCTATTATGGAGGGAGTCCTTATAAAGATCACACTTGTGGAGAATACGTTTCTCTTCTTCATTGCTGACCACCTGGAGCTCCTGCGGGAGATTTCAGTCGAGACATCGAAACCAACACCTACGGGTATTTCGTATGTCACCCTATTTAATTATAATCCGTGTAAGCCGTTTTCTTACAAATAATAGTGAAATAAAAGGTTTTGCCCCTTTGGGGGATTTTTCCTGAAATTGTTTGTTTTTTCCTGCATGCTTTACTTTATTGGATAAATCATCTAGATGCATGTTTTAGGGTTTAACTAAAATTTGGGATTAATTAAAATTGGATTTTATTTGAGAAGTCACAATATTTCCGCTGTAGCGATTCTACAAATTGGTATCAGAGCCTGTTCCACTAAGTTATTGTGTTTTGATCCTGATTTTTGTATATAAATGGCTTTTGATGATTTTGATGATCTTCGATGTTAAATTTTTGAAAAAGTTAATTTGAAAATTCACACGAACTCTTATTTTAAATCTTCTGTTGAAAATGATTCTGAGAGTTGTCCTTGTTGTGAGGGTGTTAATCACACGTTAGATGAGTGTACCACAAATTTAAAGAAGAAATTGAATAAATCGATTTCTCATGTTTCTACCCTTAGTGATAGTGATTCAGAAGAAGAAGTCTTTTATGATTCTAGGCGAGAGCTTCCCATCCGTGTGATTAGTGATGAGAGTGAGGGTGAAAAGAGTGAGGCGGAAGAAGAAGAAGAAGTGAGTGAGTTGCAAGTTGCCTACAATAATTTGTATTTTGAATGTTTAAAGACAAAAAAGGCAAACTTGAAACTTGAAGCTCAATTGATAGAGTGTGCCTTAAAGAATAATGATGTTTTAGTTGAAGAACTTAGGGCACGTGAGAAAATTTTGAAAGAGAAGCTTGAGTACGTCGAGGGTGATAGAGATAGTCTTAGAGGGTTGATGGAGACTATGAAAAAGGAGCTTTTAGAGTTTGAGGATTCTAGACGTGTACTTGAATCTGGGATAGGTGAACTTGAGGTGAAATTGAAAGATTCAAGTAAAGTGAAATTTGATTTGGAGTCTAGGTCTGAAAAACTTGATAAGATTTTAGGCACCGTCGAGATAAAAAAGGATAGGGGTGGGATTGATCTTGAAAAACATGTTGCACCCATTCCCACACGTGTGACAGAGCCTCCTAGTGTTGTTAAGAAAGAGGCACCTAAGGTTGTTAGGAAAGTTCCCCCTAGGAACATCGTGAGAGTGCCTCCTAGGATCATTAGGAAAGAGCCACCTAGGCAAATTCAGAGAGCGCCACCTAGGAAATTGATGAGAGCACCACCTAGGAATTTGAGGAGAAGGCCACCATTAGGTAACACTCACCGCCCTATTTATACTTGCACACATTGCGGTAGGCAAGGCCATCTTAGGCGTTTCTGTTACAAGCTTTTAAATGGACCTAGGAAGGTTAATAGAAGAATAAATTCAATTCCGCACACCCCCACACCTCGTTACACATCTATTTGGGTCAGGAAATCGGATTTAGAGGCGTATGGTTTACTTTTCCACGATTCCCGTTTGCTTGCACGTGATTCACCACATGTGAAATCTTTTGGTTGATTATGTTGGATGTTTGTCATACACTAGCGATGCATCATGTTATACTCTTTCTAGTGTTATGACTCACTTTGATGTAGCGCACATTGGTATATTTGTTGCATTTGTGTGTTTCGCTACTGATTTAGCACTGTTTTGGATCTGTTTGCTCCTTTCAGGTACTATTTTCATGAAATTTTTGCACTGGGCAAAACTGTATGATTTTTTGGGAATACTGGGAATTTTTTATTTTCTCGTTCGAGCGAGATGTATTATCGTTTGAGCGACATCTCTATCTCGCGGGAAGTCGCATCTCGCGACATGCCCTTGTCGTTCGAGCGATAGAGCGATATCGTTTGAGCGACCTGTCTAAAAATTCTATTTTTGCTTCCCTTCTGATTCCAGTACCCGGTGTTCATATGCTTGGATTTTTGGTGCTGATGGGTTTGCTTCTGGTTGTTTATATGCAATTATTCTTGGTATCCATGCTTAATTGATAACACTGCATTACTCAATTATCACATATGCGTTCATTGTGGATTCTCTTGTGTGATTACTGTTTGCTAGCATAGGATGTTGTGCATATCGATATTATATGCCTATTGCTGGTTGTATCATTTTGTAGTTATATTTTTTTTCTGTTTAAAAATTTTAAAAAAAAATACAAAAATATTTTATTTTGATCAAATTTTTAAAAAATCCAAAAAGATTTTTGTATTTTGTCTACACCGTTTATGGATAGACACTTGGATGACCGAGTCACAATTTCATTCCATTTATCCATGTGACTATTTGATAGTCTTTTCAGACAATAGGTCAATTCATCCATGTGCTTTATAATGTTTGGAGTCATTAAGATGTAATTAAGTGTTGCTTCCTACATGTTTGACTCATAGTTTCCTTTATTTCACACATGCACGGTTTTGTTTGATTATTGTTCTTGACTTATCACATGTTGGTTGGGTGTTTTCATCTCAATCCTGTCCTTAAAATGAACCAAGTGCAATAATACGAGAGTAATAAAAGTAGTGCATGTAAAAACCATTGCCCGTGAGGAATAAATTATTTAGTTTGAAAAAATGATGAGTGAACACGGGAAAGGGTTACGAGTGAATAATAATCACGTCGTGCAAGCCACCGTTTGAAAAGATCCCACACAAAAAAATTAAGGCTATAAAAAGATGAAATATGTGAAAAATTTGGGCCAATAGGTTTTCTCTAAGTTGAGAATTTAGTACCTCTTCGGATATAAAGAATTGCATTATTATATATGAGGGAGTTTTGGATGGATATATCAATGGGTTTTCACGTCCTTTGAAAAGTTCTCGAAATGGCACTAAATAGTTTTGGACGTTATTGGTGTGGAAATCATTTAGACTTTGATTTGTTGATTTGATTAAGACGATGTCATTTAAATTCAACAATTTTTACACCTAAGGATTCTTTTGATGTTCATTCGTCAGGGGTACACGTATGCATCGTGCATATACGATTAATTGAGTTTAGTTACCTATCGAATGTATCCACACCCATCATGTCTTGGTTGTTTGAGTTTAAATCCATGGTGTGATTTTTTTTGTATCTTATTTTTGTATGAAAAAATTAAAAATCCAAAAATAATTTGTGAGATTTTTGAGACATACCTTTGCATGCGCGTAGCTTGATCTTTGTTGGCTATGCATTTTGTCATGACACTCCATGTTTTGATTTTTCTTCTTCTTATCTGTCTATTTGGGGACATCATAAAAAGAGGGAGAAAGAATTATCATGTTATGGGGAGTTTTTGCATTATGGGGGAGATTTGATTATATTGATTGATTTATTCTTATATCATTTCAAACTCGATGCGTCACGAAGGTTTTTTCTTTATCTCATGTGTGTAGGTATAAAGACTGAAGATCATTATCTTGCACACCCTGATGAGAAAAGCTTTGAGATTTGATAAAGACTTTTTGAAGAACAGTTTGAGGTCTTGCAAATTTATTCATGTGAGGGTAGATTTGTATAGGCATTTCAGTTTTTGATAATTCGGATTTTTTATGTATGTACCGGCATAGACATAGGGGGAGATTTGTAAGGACATATTTTCATAGGTCCGTTATCAATTTGTTATGTCATATACCGATACACCGTCAAAGAGCATCCAAGAGGAATCTACATTAATGACAGATCCGAATTACTCAAGTTCCTCATCATTCAAGGCTCCGCGAAGTTTACTTTGGTAAGGTTATGTTTTAAATACCCTAACTTTTCACTTAGAGCTTTTGGGATATTTTTTGCAAAATATTAGATTTTGTTTTCGGACTCCTTTCCGTAGAAAATCATAACTAATTCATAAAAAATCAGAATGATACGAAACTGACGGCCACACGTTCGTATCAAAATTTTCTATAGGCAAGCGTGGAATCTCGCTTGATAGGTCGTTCGAATGACCTGCAATTTTCGTTCAAATGACATAGCATGTCGTTAGATGTCGTTCGAACTAGCTCGAATTTTGAGGCGGTGCATTTTTATATAAATACTCATTAAATGAGTCCGTTTTCATTAAGAAGTCCACAGTTTTTGACAGACACAAAACTGCAGAATCCTTTTGTCTTCTTCTTTTAGGGTTTAATCCTTCTTTGTTTTCAATTCACAAAACTCCCATATGATTTAGTGAATTATTTTGGTGTTGAAGAACACACCTTGCTACTGTTTATCTTTGTGGGGAGAACTCTACAACCGGAGAGCTGCGTGCTATTATGGAGGGAGTCCTTAAAAAGATCACACTTGTGGAGAAGATGTTTCTCTTCTTCATTGCTGACCACCTGGATTTCCTGCGGGAGATTTCAGTCGAGACATTGAAGCTGACACCTGCGGGTATTTCGTATGTCACCCTATTTCATTGTAATCCGTTTAAGCCGTTTTCTTACAAATTATAGTGAAATAAAATGTTTTGCCCCTTTGGGTGATTTTTCTTGAAATTGTTTGTTTTATCCTGCATGCTTTACTTTATTGGATAAATCATCTAGATGCATGTTTTAGGGTTTAACTAAAATTTGGGATTAATTAAATTTGGATTTTATTTGAGAAGTCGCAATATTTCCCCTGTAGCGATTCTACAATTTTAGATCAAATGTAAATAATGTGTCCTTTACTTCTTCCTTGTCAAATATTAATGACTCCTCTATTACACTCGAGTCTTTGGAAAAATAAATTGATGTGTTTTCTATACACTTTAAAGTTTTTATCAAGTTTAGAAATAGTGTTGCTTCAAGAGAAGGTCAACTTATTTATACTCATAGGCCTCTTGATCAATAATTTGAGAAGAAACCAAATGAATTTAATAATCCTACCAAATATATTAGTCATATTCAAATATAGAAAATGTAATAAATTTGGTCATTATGCTAATAATTAGTTTACCAAATCAAAATAGGAATCCTTGAATAAAGCCCATATTTCTAAAACTTGGGATGATAGTTCTGATGGTGACAATGATGAAGCAAATAAGAATTTTATGACTTTTACATATCGTTGTGATATTAAGTTTGAGGATATTTTTGATAGCCTATCTACTATTTCTAATGATTCTGATTTACATGTAGATAATTGTGAGTTAGGCTTTGTGAATTTGTCTTATATCTCACCTGCTCAAAATCACCCTTCTTTCATAGTTTCCTTATTTAATAGTGGTCGTATTTTTTATGATGTTGATGAATATGATGATGTAGATGATTATCTCATTATAGATGGGTGTGTGACTTAGAGCTTAAAGGTTGTGTGAGTAATAATTCTATTGATAACACAATTAAGGACAACACTATTTTAGGTAAAATTAATTTCTGGGTCTCTGGCTAAAATTGAGTCTTTAAACAATCAAATCAAGTTAATAACTGAAGAATCTGACTTTCATGTAGGAGAACTTGAAAATTATGTATCATTTCTTACGAAAATAATTGTCATGTTAACTGAGCTTAATCACTCTCTTCAAACTAAAAACAAGGAAGTTATGTTTAAATTTGATAAATCTCAAATTGAACTTGTTTTAAATAAATATGATGAATGCCAAATAGAACTTAAGGTTGCATTGAAAAAGGTAAACAGTTTCTCACATTCTAGTTTAATTGTTGAATCAATGCATAAATATGTTGACGAATATGTTCCTTTGAAAGCAAATGGTTTTAATGGAGAAAGATTTGATGAAATTAATTTTGTGAGTTGTAGTGAACAATTACCTGATTCGACTGAAATTAGAATCAGCTATAAACATGATAAAATTGAGGATTGTGCTACTGCATTTTTAAGTCGGTATTTTTACATAGCTTTTGCCATAAACTGGACATTTAGAAAAAAATTGCTTTAAGAAATTATTACAAAATAAATCTGATTTAGGCAAAATTAGGCAAAACTAAAAATTTTAGGAATATTAAAACTTCCAAATCTACTTTTCATTGTAATTTATGTTCTAAAAAGGGACATTTAGAGAAATTATGTTATAAAAGGTTGAATGTAAAAAGAATTATTGAAGTTAAAAATCAGCACACTAAGTGTAATAATGACAAATGTGTTGAAAGAAAGATTTATCATTGTAACTTTTGTTCCAAATTTGGACACTTAGAATAGTTTTGCTTTAAGCGTTTGAATTTAACTGGAAAAAGTGAGAATTTTAAACAATGTAACGTGCCCTTTAATGCAAAATCCAATGCTAAGCATATGTATCGGTGTAACGTTTTTATAAAACGGGTCATTTAGGACAATTCTGTAATAAGCGTTTAAGTAGACAACAAAGTGGTGTTAATTGTATGCTCAGGATCCCTTTAAATTCCGACCTTGTTGTGAATCGACCCAAAATTATTTCTAGTAATACCCATTTTAAATCTGTTGTTCCTAAAGTTGAGACTAGGTGGATTAAGGAAGAAGATTTAGGTTGTCAAATGGATTTTATAAATGTCCCAAACTAGTTTGTTTTAGTTTGTTCGTTAGTATTTTTTTATTGTACTAAATTTTATTTTTTACGTTTCTTCCCTACCCTTTGTCCCTTTGAGACAAACAGAGGGAGAATTTGAGACTCTTTTGACTTATTATTTTTACAATTCGTGTTGTTGAGTTTAATAGGAATCCATGTTGTTAGTTGAGTTGAATTATGTACTCTTCTATTTTTTTAGGACTCATGTTGTTAGTTGAATTATGTATTTTGTGCTCTTTATCCTTGAGTCTCAGTTTAGTTTGTCTCAAAATTGACCAAAGGGGGAGATTGAAAATCTCATTCTTTTTGTGTTGGCTCAATTTTGAGACAAATATTTTTTATATCTGCTTCTATATTTAAAAAAATCTGTATTTTATAATCCTTAATTCATATGTTTCTTATAATGAATTAATATATATTATTTTTGGTAGAAAACTTTTAATATATATTTTTACCTTAAATAATCTTTATAGTCTCAAGTATGAGTTTTATTCTATTTCAAAAAAAAAATTATTTTATTTTTTATTTTTTATTTTTGGATTTTAAATGAGTCAAAATAATATTTCATTAAACATTAATGTTTGTTTAATTAAATATTTTGGCACAAAAAATTGAAACAACAATGTTTAAATTGTTTAGGTGTCATTTTAGTTTTGGTAACCGTTGGGGGCTTTGAGACTTTGGTTTCTTCGAGGTCTTTTTTGTGTCTGTTTGTGGACAACCGTGTCTCCTGGATTTTGACCTCTTTGACCCGTTTGTTCACGAGGCTAATTACTCATGTGTCCCTGTTCGTTGACTTTCGTTTTTACCCTTGGACTGCTGTGGCATATGTCTTCTCTACCCTCATGCTTCGTGGTATTTTATTACCAACATGTGCCATTACTTTGAGCCTATATATATGAGAGATGTGGGTGTTGAAAAATTTGGGTTTTTTTATTTTCTCTTCCTCTCAAAGCGCTGCCGAAAATTTAGCCAATTTCTCTATTTACACTTTCATATAATTTTACTTGAGAGTTTTAATCTCCTCTACATCCTATATACATCACTGGTCATGGTATTTGTTTTGGACTTTGGGGGGTTTAATCTTTGGTGTTTGTTGCCGCCCTGTTTTGTTTAAAATCGTTTTGGCTCTCTCTATGAGATCTTACTCACTTAATATATATATATATATATATATATATATATATATATATATATATATATATATATATATATAGAGAGAGAGAGAGAGAGAGAGAGAGAGAGAGAGAGAGAGATTCGTGGATAAGTGTTTCATGTTTAGATCCTTGTGGTAGAAAAGATTTTTTTTTGTTTAAACTAAAACTCTTCAATACCTCGCTCTACTATTTTGGTTTAAATTTTTTTATTGTAAATCTAAATCTATTTGGGACTGGTTTGTTTGTTTGTTAAAAACTTTGCATGTTAAGGTTGGTTAAACCAAATATCATTTATTTTCGTTTAAACATCTAAAAACATTTGACGTTGTTGGTTTTGTTCAGATCTCTTAAATTGTTTCCTTTATCTTGTTTAAATCGATCCTTTTGTGTGTTGATTAATCATGCTAAGGGTTACATTATAAAACAATTTAAAGATTAAAAGTGATCAAATTTGGACCTAGTGTTTAAACTGCCTTTTGATTTAGTCGCACACATATACTATGTATATTTTGGTTTATCCATTTTGTTATCTGTTTAAACACTCTAGCCTCTAAAATCTTAAACCTCATTTTAAAGAGTTAGTACCTAGTTTAGTTGGACTTTTTGCGTGTTTAATTAAAATGGTGTTTGAACTTATTTGCTTCTGGTGTTTGAATGTGTTTCTTCCTTTTACATCTTTTAAGATCTGTAATTGGAACCTTAACTATTTGAATTTAAATCAGAGTAGGCCTTTAAATGAATTAAATTCGGACCGAATAAGGGGTCATCACCTCCGAATCCGTTTCATATTTTTGAATTCGGATCGAATACGATAATCCGACGGATATTTATATGGATTGACGAATTCGAATCTGTTAATAGTTCGATAATCCGATCCGATTACTTTTTTAAATATATTTATGAATTTTATTAATTTCTTAGTGAAGTTTTTTTTATCATAGTATTAGAAGCTATGCTTGAAAACATTGGTTTCCTTATATAAACTGTATATAAAATTTGGTTTCCTAAAAAAAAGGGAAGCCTCTATTTCATTATGTAAACTGATTATATGTAGCTTACACATTCCAATATCATTTGTAGAGAGGCCTTGAAGGTAATCTTGAGATTAGGGATAATCTTCCCATTAATAGCAGCGTTTGTGATTGAGGCAGCTTAGCGTGGCAGCTCAAGCGTGGTAGCTCAAGTAAGGCAGGTTGGCGTGGCAGCTTAGAGTGATAACTCTTACTTTAGCTTGTTGTGTTATTTGGTCATGTTGTATCTTTGTTTATATTGATTAAAAAGTTTGTAAAGATGTAACGAAAATAATAATGAGTTTTAGTGTGAGATCAAGCGGTACTCGCGAGAGATCAGGCTTGGCAGGGCCTGGGAGAGCTTTCATGCTCTATCGAATGACCTCACCGTGGGAACTCTAGAGGGACTTGGTTTGGAGGATTGAGAAGTGGGGCACCGTTGGAGCTTGTCCTGACCATCTTAGATACACCTAGTAAAACACCGAGGGACCCTCACCGTGGAACCTCGGGCAGCATGGCTTTGAGTTCCATCGGGTGTTGAGCTGCGAACCAAACATCCCTCTACTTAATGTCACATCTATTGTAGGTGATGTCACTAGCCAGCTAGACAATGTCAAATCTACACTTGAGTAAACCACCATGTTATTTGGGGTTGTCAAACAGTTGGTAAGCCACTTCTGTGGCGACATCCCCCTAACACACAGTGGTTAGTCCAAAAGGCATATCTTGGCATTTAATGTCCATGACGTGGTGATAACTAGTGCATCAGGAATTTAATATTGGTGACATAAAGTATGAGGGAAGTCTGTTCACATGCATTGATGACTGAGTTGCCTCAGGGGTGGCATGGGGGGTATTTAAGGACCCCAACCACCTCTAAGGAGAAGAGGTTCTTTTGAGAATTCAGGAGTTATCACTAGAGAGAGTTATTACAAACCAGAGAGTTTTACTCACCCACTATTGTCATTTATTAGGATGCTTTAATAATTGACAGAGACTCTTGAGGGTGGTTGGGGTGTTTACTCACCCTCTAAATGAGTTACTTCTGAGTTCATTATCATCTGAGTGATTTATATACGAGATATTTGTGAGCTTAAACTGAGTTTATCTTCATTGAGTTTGTGATTGCATGTCCTATAATTAATCCAAGGTTTTGGCTAGTTAACTTATCATTACCGTACTCAAAAGGGGTTACGCCTCTATCTTATCTAAACTACCCTCTTACATTTGGTGACTCTGCTGGGGAGGCATTCTCCTAAGCAAGGAGTATGGTGATGGAGTGCGAAAAGTAGCGCGTGTAAAGACGCTAGTCGTTGTTTTCATTTCGCCACCTCAATACAAAAACCTAAGTTACTACTACACTCAACTGGTGAGCGCAGCGATAAGTCGGGTATCGAAAATCCACAGGGACAAGATGCTAGAATTCAAGTGATCTAATACTCCGAAATAAAAGTGTAAAAGATGATTACAAACTAAAAGGAAAAATATGCATAAAGGGAAACGTTAATCTAGGCAAGGTATTGAAACTAGATTATGAAAGCGAGTAAAACTATAGGTTGCGTCGAATATCCCTCACCCGAGTTAATTAGTATAAAATGGTTACATGGGTCGACGGGTTATTATAAGTGTGTCTCGATTCGACAGTTAATTAAATCAAGGGTTGTTACGCCCTAAATCATCATAAAAGCCTAATAAGATTTTGGCGTCAACAAATATCCCGAAAATTATGCGCGAAAGGTCGTAAGCACGGGACATACATAATATGCCCCGTCAAATCTCCTAGGCGTAATAACTAGGACAACGCACCCGAAATAGACCCGTAAACACCATCACCAAAGCAAAGCAACGCGTCAACTCGAGTGAGTTCAATTCAAGCACAACCTAATTTAAACTACCTAGAAAGCATGTTAAAAATGCGATAAATGAAAAGCGGTAAATAAACGCGGTAATTCTATACTAGAAAGCGTGTAAATCAAAGCATGTAAATAAAGCATGTAAACCAAAATTAGAAAGCTTGTAAATTAACTAGAAATCAAGAAAATGAAGAAATACAAACCATATTAATGGAGAGGATGATGAATAATCAACATTCAAGCCCAAAAGTGTGTCAATCCAAGAAGAAATGAAGAAGAACTAAGCAAATCATCCAAACCCTAACTATTCTATCTTCTAAAACTCTCTAAAAACGTTCACCTCTGTTTATTACATCAACATTGGCTTATATACCAAGTGGGAATTAAATTAGAAAAGAAAAGAGAAAAGAAATGCAAAATATCTGCTGAAAAAAAGGGGGTCGATCGATCTACCATTTGGTCGATCGGTCGATCAAGCAGGGGCAGACTGCATTTTCCCCTGTTTTGGCTTGCATTTCTTCTCCGCTAAAATCGCTGTAACTTCTTCATTCTGAATCAGAATTGCGCACGGTTTGCGGCCACGCGAAGCTTGCGAGGAGGGATACAACTTCCATGAAGATGTTAGGCCAGATACCCAATCTATAAAATGACTAAAATGCCCTTGAACGTGCGATTGTGTAAGGGAATCGAGCGGAACGCGTCTGAACTTCATACTTAGTACCTAAATACCCACAAAAGCACAATTATACCTCATATAGCATGTTAACAATATAAATCGAGGTTGTCTGGTTAACGGGATTAAATATAGAGATTAAGGCACCGAGGGGGCTAAAATGCGTAGGTTCGGAGGATGAAATACGCAATATTTGTGTATCATCATATGGCACAGGACAATGTTAATAGAAGGATCAACTTTGATGACATCCAACACAATGAAGAACAAGTGACGTTAAGCGTTCCAAGGGAGACACAGGCTTCCACGAGTCCTGGGTTGGGACCAGCTCAGGTGGCACTCCTCATGAATAAGTTTTATGAGTTTTTACAAACTCCGGTAACTTCAACGGTTTTGGGAGGATTTAAAGTCAATTCTTTCGTAACACCAGGGGTAGCCCCAACGGCCTCGCCAGGTACAGCGTAACGGGAACAGTCCCAGCAAGTGTACCTTCCGTGGTGAATCCATCAGTGGGGGCCTCGAGGGTATCTACGGCTCCAACTAGGATGATCGCTCTAGCTGCAATGGGTACTCAGCCTATGGTCCCATTGGTCATTGCTCCAGTGGCATCATCCATGGAAGAAATGAGGAAAGAGATGTAGAAAGAGATTCTGAAGTTCATGCAAGCTTCCTCACAATCTGCGAGCGAGGTGGCTTCGGTCTATGACGACTTATGGACACCTTACCCCCAGGAATACAATAACGAGCCCTATCCAAAGGATTATATTCCTCCTATTTTTGAAAAATACACAGGAAAATATGGAAACCTGAAGGAGCATATTAAGCGCTTTGTTGAACACTTAGGGGAGCATTGCAATAATAAGAAGCTCAGGTTGATGGAGTTCTCTAAATCCTTAAACAATAAAGCATATACCTGGTATTCTTACTTAGCTCCCAAGAGTGTTTCTACGTGGGAAGAGATGTACGTATTGTATGTCCAGAAGTTCTTTCTGGCAGAGGATGAGTTTACATTGAACCAACTGGGGAGGGAGAAGTAACTACCAGGGGAAGACGTGGTGGCATACGTTCGAAGGCTCAGGGAAAGGTCCCTCGATGTAAGAGAGGAGGCTAAAGAGTCTAAACTATTATAAATCTATGCGGAAGGGCTGCTTCCTGAGTACATCTGCCACCTTATTAACGAGACGCGCGTGGGAACTTTTTCAGTGTTCCTAAAAGAGGCAATGAATATCTCATTGGTTGTACGACCAAACTCGATGGTGGTTCCCATGATGTTCAGACAGCCGATGCAACCTATGGGAGGAAGGTCTCAGCCCCCACGAGTGGGGTATACTGAAGGAACAGATGGGGGTAAAGCATCGAAAAAGGACAACAAAAGGAAGTTCGAAAGAGACATAGAAGACCCACCACCATTGCCTTGCACAGTAGAAGAGGCTCTCAGTTGTTATAATGCAATGGTCCAAGGAGCAACGGTGTATGAACCAAAGGGCATCCCCGTTCGAGAACCAATGTGGTGACTAGGGCGGATCCAAAGTATTGTTAGATTCATCGAAAGATCCAACATCCAACAGAGAGTTGTTTCACTCTAAGGAGAATTATTGACAAATATGTTAAGGCGGGAACATTGAAAATCCCCCTGCAAAATATTAACAACAACCCGCTCCCAGCACACGAGGCTAATCTGGTGGTGGCCTACGATGGGGAGGCAGAGAAGGAAGCGAGGGAGGAGACGACGGAATAGGAGGAGTTCGAAGAAGCTCTGAGAGATTGCACTAGGGGAATGACCAACATAATATTATATTATGATGAAGCAAGTGCTAGAGATATGGAGGATATATATAACGTTGAAGGTGAAGAAGTAGACCAAACTATGGAACACTATGCAATTTTGAGGTCCCCAAAGTTTACATGGTTCTTCGACCAAGTGGGGATAACAAAGGAGAGTAGATTGGAGATAACCGGGGCAATCCTTGATATCACGAGGAAGAACGCAATCCCTTCACTGAGATGGAAGGAACCCATGGCCAGGTTGGTAAAAAGGTTTTTATTAGAAATAACTTTCAGCGACGCAGATAGGGATGTAAGGTTCCCTCATAATAGACCGTTGTATGTGACCACTAGTGTCAACATATTTAGTTTCTCAAGAACTCTTATGTATGGGGGAGCTTCCATTAATATTATTCCAATCAACTCTTTCCATGCAGCTAATATTTCGGAGGAAAGGTTGGTCCCCACGCCCTTGGTAATTTCAGGATATGACAACCACACTTATAAGTCTATTGGGTATGTGAATGTTGGGATTGTGATGGGAAATTTGAGTTCCCATATCAAGTTACACGTAATAAAGAGTGCAACTTCCTACCACCTGCTGATAGAAAGAGTGTGGATGTACAACCAAGGGCTAGTTCCCTCGACGTATCACCAATGCGCTAAGACAAATATCAAGGGAACAGAGGTGACCATCAGAGCTACGAGGAGGCCTTTCGCTGTCAAAGAAGCTCACCTGGTAGATTTAGTGTTTTACATAGAATTGGAGGAAGACGTCAGAGTCCTAACATTGAGGATGGAGGGAGCGTAGGTTCTTTTGATTAGAGAAAGAATGGGGCCATTGAACGAGCAAAATAAGGAGGTTATAAGTACCAAAGGGGGGATGACCGAAGAAGCCCATCAGGTAGCACCTCAACCCCAAAGCATATCGAAGCAACTCAAAGATAGGATGAGGCCTAAAGTAGATCCGATGGAGCACAAGGTCCGACGACAAAGCGTGCTGAGATAATTTTTAGGAGAAAGGGTTGTTGAGGCTTCTAGAAAAAAGAAGAGGAAGGCATTGGCAAATTCCAGCAAGCAGTGCAAGAAAGTCATTACTGAAGAAGGAAAAGTGGTGTATCACTTATAATGGTGTGAATGGGCGGCCGAAGAAACTGAGGATGAGGATGACCTGATATATGAGTGTTTTCTGATGGATCAACGCGGGCAGTGTATATTGATAGACAACTCCAACATACAAGAGTTCTTGGAAGATATCACCAAAGAAGCAGACTACATGGCAGATCAATCGAAGCCACAGGCACAAGAGTTGGAGCAGTTGAACCTGGCGAAAGAGAAGGAAGATCTAAGGCCCATCTTCATCTCGAAGGATCTCAGTAAGGAAAAACGAGAGACCTTAGTTACATTGATTCGAGAGTTCATGGACATTTTTGCCTGGAAGTACACAGAGATGGAAGGGATGGATGAGGAAGTGAGCTGCCATAAGTTAAACGTCCTGCTTTCAGCCATTCCAGTGAAATAAGCAACAAGAACGTACAAGCCTGAGCTAGATTTGAAGATTAAGGAAGATGTCCAATGCTTACTAACGACAGGGTTCATCAAACCGATACAGCACCCACTCTGGCTATCTAGCAATATCCCAGTGGGAAAGAAAGACAAATACTAAATAAGGGTCTGTGTGGATTTCAGAGTTTTGAATAGAGCTTGTCCCAAAGATGAATTCCCTCTGCCCTCCATCGATAGCCTGATAGATGCAACGGCTGGTCATGAGATGTATAGCTTCATGGATGCGTATGTAGGGTACATCCAGATCAAGATGGACCCCATGGATGCAAAGAAAATAGTGTTCAGGACCCCGTTGGGAAACTTCATATATAAGGTGATGTCGTTTGGACTCAAGAACGCTGGGGCAACTTACCAAAGAACAATGATGGCCATTTTCCATGACTTCTTTCACAAATTTGTGGAATTTTATGTGGATGATTTGGTCATCAAATCAAGGAAGGAGGAGTCCCATCTGAGCAATTTGAGGAAGGTGGTCTCCCGTTGCAGGAAATATAAATTTAACATAAACCCACTGAAGTGCGTCTTTGGAGTAAACAGTGGAAAATATTTAGGCTTTGTAGTTGATATATAAGGGGTGCAGATGGACCAAGACAAACAACGAGTGATCTTGGAGATGACAAGTCCAAGAACGGTGAAGGAGCTAAAGAGTTTCCTCGATAAAGTTTTCTATCTTAAGAGATTTGTGTCGGGGTTGGCCAAAATGACACACCCACTGATGCAGATGTTACGAAAGAACATAAAATTTAGGTGGGAGGAGATTCATCGGGAGTCTCTCAATGAATTGAAGAAACTTTTCGTTTCACCACAAACCATGGTCCCCCCAAAGGCAGGAATACCGTTGCAGTTGTACCTTACATCCACAATGAGGTTTGTGGGAGATTTGTTGGCACAAGAGATTGACGGGAAAGAACGGCCAATCTACTACCTCAGCAGGATCATCCATTGGCCAAAAGTCAGATATAGTAGCTTGGAAAGGCATTGTTTAGCCTTAGTATTTGTAGCTCAAAAACTTAAACATTATATGTTGTCTTTTACAATTCATATTGTAACTAGATGTGATCCCATTAAGTATTTGCTGGCAAGAACTATATTGATTGGCAAGGCAGCTAGGTGGTTCCTTATCCTTTCCGTATATGATTTGAAATGTGTGGTTCCTCTCACAATCAAAAGCCAAGCGTACGCCGATCTGTTGGCAATATTCCCCTCGGGAACGTTTGAGCCACCCAAAGAAAAAATTCTAGGAGACGACTTGCAGGCCAACCAACTAGATGCAACATATGAAGAATGGACGATGCAGTTTGATGGATCTTTGGCGGAAAGAAAGGGAGGAGAAGTAGTTATTCTTTCAAAAGGAATGGAGGAGATTTTCCTTTCCTACAAACTAGATTTTCATTATTCGAAACAACGAAGAATAATATGAAGCATTGGTTCTGGGGCTGCTAGAGGCTCTTCGAAGGGGAGTTCGTTCACTTTGCATCAAAGGTGATTCGAACTTGGTGATTCAGCAAGTAAATGGCGAATATGCGTTGAAACACATGAGCCTGGCACCATACAGAATAATCATTCAAAGACTCCTCGGCTAGTTCCATCGGACCAAGATCAAAATACATCCTAGAATAATGAACCCTCATCCAGATGCCTATGCCACCATCGCCCAAAAAATGGTCATGAAGAGCGATACAACTACCGTCATGATCCAACAAAGAATAGCTCCTTCGGTAGTGCGGTCAATTATACAGATGGAGGAGGACGCGAACTGGAGGGGAGAGATAAGGAAACAACTGGATTCGAGTGAAGGAACGATGGGGTTAAAGGAACTAGACCAATACTTTACAAATCAGGGAAACCTTTACTTCAAGAACGTAGGAGGATGGCTGTCAAGGTACATCGGCCCAGAAGAAGGAAAGCTAAGATTGAAGAAAATAAATGAAGAGCACTGCAAAACAACTGAGATACCTATCTATCGAAGGATTCAAATAGAGGGGTATTTTTAGCCTAAAATGAAACAAGATGCGACAGAGCTATAATGGAAGTGCGATAAATGCCAGTTATTCTTCGAATTGGCTGAATGTCATTTCGTGGAAGCTCAGGCTGACTGGAAACAGCCTTATATTGACTTTATTAAAGATGGAGTTGTCCCAACAGAGAAGATTGATGTGATGGGACTTAAGCGAAGGGCCCCAATGTTTTATCTTCAGGAGGGGCAGTTATTTCGAAGAGGCCACTTTAATATACCGTTGCGTTGCATCACAAAGGAGGAAGCATATGAGGTCCTCACACAAGCGCACGATCCAGCTCACATAGGGGGGGCAAGTTATAGGATCAGTTAATGACATTGGGTTATTATTGGCCAACGATGGATAAAGACTCCGTTGAGTTCGTTTAAAAATGCAAAGCTTGCCAACTTCATGGAAATATGATCCATGCCCTATCGGTGGATCTACACTCTCTGACAATGACTTATCCTTTTTCACATCTCGGCATTTGACCTGGTAGGGGCCATACATCCTTCTTCGAGAGGAAAGATCTAGATACTAGCGGCAACGGAGTGCTTTATAAAGTGGGATGAAGCGATACCACTAAGAAGGGCAACAGTAGGGGTGGTGAGAAGTTTCATCAAAGAATACATAATTTGCCGTTTTAGGATTCCAAAGTTTATTTTGTCAGATAACGGAACCCATTTTATCAATTCAGAGGTAATAATTCTCACAGACAAGTACTCCATTGTTCATTATACTTCAACGGTGGCATACCCAAAGGGAAACGGTCAAGCCAAAGCAACTAACAAAACATTGGTTAATATCTTGGCTAAAACAATGGAGTATTTCCCAGAATCGTGGGATGACAAGATACTAGTCGTATTATGGGCCTATCGAACAACTAAGAGGAAGCCCACGGGGTATACACCGTTCTCTCTTATTTATGGGGCTGAGGAAATTCTCCCAGTAGAGTTAGAAGTTCCCTCTGCTCGATATGCCCTGCGAAGCAGCATGCTTCCTCAGAGTAGACATGTGCAGCTGGAAACATTGGATGAACAAAGGGATAATATGATGCAACACTTTCAAATGTATACGAAACAGCTCTCCAGGGCATATGATAACTTGGTGAGACTAAGAAAATTCATGGAAGGAGACCTTGTGTTGAAATAAGCAGTGAAGCACATCAGAGGATTGCCCCTACCTAAGTTTGCAACAAATTAGGAGGGACCTTTCATTGTAAAAGAGGCCCATGACTCGGGTTATTGCTTAATTTCTAAGATGGAAGAAGACAAACCATTCAAAATTAACAATAAATGGTTGAAGGTTTATCATGTGTAAGCAATTATGTTTGGGTCACAGATATATCTAGTTGTTATGAATATATAAGTTCCTTCTATGACAGATATGCAAGTTCTCTTTATTATAATTATAGTGAAGATGAAAAAATCATAGAACTCTGTAAAGTGCGCAAATAGTAAAAACACAAAGGAAAAGCATGAGAAAACATATATCTTTCTTCATTCATAAACTTTGGGGTATTACAAAATTAGGATCTATTGCCCAAGTGTTATATAAGAAGAAGAAAACGAAAAAATATATACACAAGTTCATTGGCCTAAGAGGAACCACAAATCTGGAGAAGAGAAAAAATCTCCAGGGAGGTCCAAAGAAGCTTCTTGGCAAGACCGTTGAGCATTAATAAAGACCTCCAACCTTGTTTGCGCTTGGGTGCGCTCGATAAGGAGTTTCTCTCATTTTAGCGTCACAAAATGTAGAGATTCATCGATGTCCTCCACCTCTTTGTCAATAGCTTCTAGAAGAGGTGCTAACTCGACCAACTTAGCTTCCTCAACCCGCTGATCCTCCTGATGTTTTTGCAATAGTTCCTTCTGGCTGTCCAGTTGCTGGTTCTTCAAAGTGTTTAAATGCGTGATAAGCCAGTCAAAATGGAACCCTTCACGACCCAACTCCACAGATAACCCAGGAATTGGTTAAGGAGGGGTCTGGTAACGTTCGTAGTTGGAGTATTGGCAATTTCAGCAACGACGGTAGCCATACCCTGAAGCCTATAACTCATAACAGAGATGTTTGAACGTAGGCAGTCCACTGTGAATGTTTTCAGGATGATGGTTCACAAGTTGCTCAACTACCAAACGATGGTTGGCAGGCATTTAAGGACCATCAGGCAGAAGGCGTGAGGAATCAGGTCGGGCAGAGGAAGCTCGCACCCAGATTCTCTCTCAGGAACAGCACCGGTCGTGGAACCTTGATCATTATGGCTAGAATCTTTCGAGACGATAGGTTCCCAATGGGGTGAGCCAATATGAGAAAGAACTGGTGGGGAATTCTCCAGTGCAACTTGAGAACAGGTAGAAGAAATAATGAGTATATCAAAAATCTTAACAAGTGTTTTCGTTGTTAAGTCACCGTTATAGGTGGAGTTTATGAAAAAACCTTAACAAGCATTTTCGTTGTTAAGTCACCGTTATAGGTGGAGTTTATGAAAAACCTTAACAAGAATTTTCACAGTTAAGTCACCGTTATAGGTGAAGTTTATGAAAAACCTTAACATGCATTTTCATTGTTAAGTCACCGTTATAGGTGGAGGTTATGAAAAATCTTAACAAGTGTTTTCGTTGTTAAGTCGCCAATACAGGTGGAGTTTATGGAAAAATATTAACATGCATTTACGTTGTTAAGTCACCGTTATAGGTGGAGTTGGTGAAAAATTTTCAACAAGAATGCTGAGAAATTAACGAAATACCTCAGTCGTGGCAGGAGCGAGAACGGGAGTCACCGTGGAGGCCATAGGGGCAGGAACTATTGGAGGCAGGCTCATTGCCTTAGAAGCCTCAATGGGGACCCTGGCTGAAGAAGCCTCAACGGTAGGCAAAGCTCCCTCGCTAAAAAAAGGTACCAAGGCCAGTGTAGTCGTTTCGCTGGAAGAAGGCGATGGACCTCCAAATAATTCCCCATCATGGGTAGGCACCAAAGAACCAACATGGTGAGCGGCATCATCGACCTTGGCCTTGTACATAACATCGAGAGCAAAGGGTGGGGAGAGACTTGGAGAAAGCTGCAGCAACAAAGCTAAGTGTTAGAAACGAATAAGTACTCAAAAAGGGAGAAATACTTATAAGTGTTACTTGCCTCAGTTATAGCATTAAAAAGGGGAATTGCAGTCAGGGGTCTCGTCAGCGCATGGGTCATAAGAATGTTAGCTATCAAAGAATCCATCTTAACCTGGGGCACCCCAACATATCAAAGTTCAACATATTACACAGAAAGAAAAGGGGTGGAATAGAGAAATGTTGCCAGAACTAACAGGTAATAGATAATATGTTACCTCGGGGGAACTTTATACAACTAGAACAAGGGGCAGAAGAACCTCGGACTGAGGTTCTAATTCAGAAGAAGCTGGGGGAGTTGTCTCCGATTGGGAAGATATTCGAACAGATATAACGGCAGCCGCCCCCACAGCAGCATCTTTAGCCCGTTAGGAGGACGAGCGACGAGAGTAAGTAAGACCTATCAGGGGGAACGGGGAAGGGTAGTGTCGGCTTGAGGGATACCAAAATGACCCCCCACGAAACGGCTTATAGGGGGACTGAGGGGACTAGGCCTTTCTTTTTAAACTCCCTGCGCCAAAGTTATCAAGAAATAAGAAGATGCAGCTTGCCTTAAGAACAGGGGAATAAGAACAAAAAAGAATGCACACATACCTCATATCCGGAGGTAGAACGAGAAGATATAACCACTGGTGAAGGTGGTGAGGAGGCAACAGCAGAAGGAGCTGGGGAGGGAGGTATCTCGGGCGTCCGTTTATTTTGGGACTTGGTCCCCAGAGTTTTCTTCCTTGTGCCCGTTGCCCCAGCACCTTGAGGGACCTTCGAACTTTTCCTCCTCTTTGCCGTAGGCACAGTTGGATCAGCTACTATCGTGGGAAAGGTAGTCGAATGAGGAATGAAGACAGCGCGTCGTTGAAACTCATCATTTATTCTTTCTATCTCAACTTGAAACTTCCTCCTCAGCTCTTCACTTACCTCTGCAGACATAGGAGGGGGAACAAAGGCAATAGGGAATGCCTCCAAAGGAGTTTGTGCTTTAGCCTAGGACTTGGACTTTGAGGACTTTGGTCTCGAGAAAACCCCACTTTTGGACTTCTTGGTCTTCTTGGCAGGAGTTTGAGAAGACCCTTCGCCTGTTATGGCTTCGGTCAAAGGGGTCGGTTCTTTGGGAGTTGCAACGGCCTTGGGCTTCGTGGTGGCAGTAAGGATCATTGGGAAATAAGGGGCAGCTCTTGGGGAGGTTCTTTAATGGTTTTACTCAAGGGAAACTCAACTCCAAGCATGGAGTTTCCCTTAAGACCCAGTTCAGAAGTAGAGAAAGAAAAGACTGAGGGATATTAGGGGGGGGGACTTAATATACTCACAAATCATTCTCAACTGCCCCAAATGGATGTCGGTGGCATAAGAGGTGGATACTTCCCCCTTCCTAGTGGCACTGGGAAGGGTGATTCTCCCATCGATGGTAGAAGTCACACCAAGCACCGCTGCTACAGTATATAAGGTGCAAGCTTCAGCGAAAGTGGCCCTTGTGTGGTTGTGTTGAAACACTGGTCGAGGGCCACCCTGATCAAACCCGAACTGCTTGCTACATCTGTCAGGGTTATAGGGTTCTGAGGTGTAACCCCATTCAGTATAGGAAGGAAGAAACCCAGGGGTGAATAGAAGCACCACGGCCTGCGAGGGATCTTCTACAGTTGGGATGAACTTGACCGTTGAGGCTGCAGAAGGAAAGAAATCCCAACTATGGGCAAATGTAGACTCACTGTATAGCCTCATCACAAAGGAGTCCAAACGATCAAAAAATTCCATTATCTCCTTTAGACTTTGTTTTTTATGGAAATATAGGAGGCGTGGAGGCTTGGTACCTTGGCTCACGAGCAGAGAAATAGACCTGGCGGCAATGGCAGGAAAACAGGTGTAAAGGAAGCCCGTCAAAATGTTGGTGTTGGCAAAATTGGCCAAGTTATAACGACCCAGTGACCGTGCCATGTAGATGTGAGTTCGATCGAACCAGGTATAAAAGGACCCCAAGTCAATGGCGGCCAGAGGAAGGTTGAAACCCTTGGCCAAACGAATGAAAATATTTATAAGGTCCCTCCTGGGATGATTGCATGTCCTATAATTAATCTAAGGTTTTGGCTAGTTAACTTATCATTACCGTACTCAAAAGGGGTTACGCCTCCATCTTATCTAAACTACCCTTTTACATCATTATCTTGATATAAAGAGCTGCTAAGATTAATGGATTACCACACATACATATTTCAAAGTTTCAAAGTTGAACATCTAAACAAATAAAAACATATTACAAACTTAATCCAACATTGTTCCAAAAACTTAATCCATTACAAACAAAATAGAAACTTTCAAATTCTAAATTCAACACCCAAAAATAAAAAGTAATCTCTCTATAAAACTTCCAAGACGCACTTCACTTCCAAATCGCACTCCATAAATCTTCATTTCCCAAAAAAAATGGAAATAATTAGCAATGGTTCTTGAAATGAAAATATAACAATAAAAAACTAACTACTCAAATCAAATAGTTACTAACTTCCTTTCAATCTGTTTCTTCTTCTTTGTTATGAGTCCAAAATTCATTGTGATTCTTGTACAACTAAAAAAATCAATTATAAGGATGTGTGCACTACAACGAATTTTGTTAAACGTTGTCAAAACAAAACATTAAATGTATTTTGTTAAACACTCTCAAGAACACTAAATATTAAACACTTTAAGAACATTAAACTTTGGGTTTGATATTGGGTGGTACAAAAACAGGTTAAAAAATCCGGTACAAATACAACTTCGGCACAAACGGGTCAAGAACACTATCAAAAATATATATTGTTGGGTTTAATGTTGGGTGGTACATGAACACTATATATATATATATATATATATATATATATATATATATATATATATCGTTACCTGTTGAAGGAAAGTGAATAGCAGCCACGCAACGTTCCAGGCGGTGAGGGGGAGGGAGAGAGGTGCTGAGGAAGGAGGGCGTGAATAGGGTTTTTTGTGAGAGAGTGAGAGTGTGCGAAGGAGTGACGACAGCTAATAAGAGAAAAGAGTGAGTGTTAAGGTTTTTTGTGTGTCTCTTAACCTATTAGGCTAATTTAAATAATGTGTGTGTATATATATATATATATTAAACTAATCGGATCGGATTATAAACAGATCGAATTGGGGTAAATCCATATCCGATCTGATTTCTTTTCGGGTCATCATTTTTTTTCCAAATCCATATCCGCCTAAACGGATCGGATTCGGATAAAATTCGATCCGTCGACAGGCCTAAATCAAGGTGTAGGAGTTCTTTTCAGATCTGTAATTAGAAACTGTTTAATAATTTAAATTTGTCCAGGTGTGTGTTAAGAAGACTAGGGCCCGTTTGGTTCTCTATTCAGAAAACTCGATTTAAACGCTACTTTTAAATACAGTTTTAAAATTCAGTTTTTTGTGTTTATAATTATTGGCGTGCGTTTAGTAAACTTGTTTTTAAATACAGTTTTTTGAAAATTTGACAAAATGGGCAAACATATATATTTATATCATACATATGTGTGTGTGTGTGTGTGTGTGTGTGTGTGTGTGTGTGTGTGTGTGTGTGTGTGTGTGTGTGTGTGTGTGTATAAACATATATAAAACTTTCATTTAAACTCCCCACGTACCTCATTAAATATATCTAAAAATACATGATATTAAATATTAAATGTACGTGTATATAATTTATGTATGTATACATTTATTTATCATGTGTGTTATAAAAAACATACATGATACATAAATGTATACATACATAAATTATATACACGTACATTTAATATTTAATATCATGTATTTTTAGATATATTTAATGAGGTACGTTGGGGAGTTTAACTATATATATATATATATATAATGATATTGCATGTATAATTCACTATAAAATTATATACTTACATTAATTGATAATATTTTTTAATACATATGTACTATATGTATATTTTATATTATTCCATACATTAATAATACATGTATAAAATTATATATAAGTATCATGTATCTATTGATAATATTATTTAACTTTATATTATTCCATACGTAATTTTGTGTACATGTACATATATATTTTTTATTTATAAGAATTACACACATTAATGTAATATGTATGTATATTATATATTAAGGTATAACTGCATTAAAATATTAAGAATGAATAATTCTGAGTTGAAAAATAAAAAACAGAAGTTATAAAATACGCTAAACCTGTTTTTTGAAAAACTAGATTATAACACAGAAATATTATAATTATGTGTTTAAAAACAGGTTGCCAAACGAAATTTTTTATCAGAATTGTATTTAAACACAGAAAATAGAATTATAGTTGCAAACCAAACAGGCAAATTTTTTATGATTATAAATCTTTCAGTTTTGTTTGAAAACCTTAAATCAGTTTAAATCTCTCATATTTAAAATTGATTAAAGGTGTGTTTTAAATCAGTTGTGTAGAACACATTTTCTGAAAATATTATTTATTATTTTTGTATGTGGTCTCCTACACTTAACTGATTTTATTTGTTTTAATCTCTACTGTTTATTCTTAACTTGCTAAAGAGGGCCTTGCATTGCATGTGTCCAGTTATTTAGTTGGTTTTAAATGTTTTTATATCTTGATTAACCAAAAACACTTAATATTATTGTTGTGGTCTACATCTTCACTCATTCACTAGTGTTGTGTATGGAGGTGTGTGTGTTCCAAGTTGTCACTACCCTATTTGTTTGGTAAGATTCATATTTTTATGGGGTTGTTTAGTTTGTGCCTCCGTGTACTTTTTTGTATTGGCCAAACTATTTCATTTACACTTGTATTGTTGTAATATGTACTTAAACATTGGTATTAGTGGACTTCGGTGTGTGAGTTGTCCTGGGATTAAAGGACACGGGGTTTTCCACGTGTTGGTTTCCTTAAGAACAAATACTGAGTATCATTCTGCTTTTCCTCATCCCATTCTAATTTATTTTTATTTGGGCAACATAATCACAAATTTATTTTTATTTGTGTGTGTAATACAGTTTCAATCAATCTTTAAAATTGATTTCTAAAAGAGTTAAGAGTTTTTTAATAACTAATACACATTAAGGTGATTAGGTTTTTACAATTTCTTTACTTTATTCAAGAAATCTAATTACACTTAAAGACTACTTTTATAAGAAAAATAACATTTCCTTGTTTATACATTTATTGCCAAAATACTACAAGTTTATATGCATGAGAAGATGGATTTTAAATCCTAAAATCCTATTAATGTGTTAAACATATATTTGCTTTTAGAAATTAATCATACTTGCAAAAATATGATCTTAATTACAAATGGATGGTGTCTCATTTGAACAGATTATGTCGGATCACTCTCCTTTACTTCTAATAGTGGATAATCAAACATATGTTACTCATAAAAGTTTTAGATTTTCTCCATTTCTGGACATCAAATGAATAATGTGGTGATATAGTCAGGAGTACTTGGGGCCAACAAATATGCACAAATCCTATTACAGATATTTCCTTGAAGCTTAAGGCCATTAAAAAGAAACTAGGTGTTTGGAGTAAAATAACTTTTGGGGATATCTTTCAACAAGCTAGAAATGCTGAAGATAATTTACTTAATGCTGAGGTATCTTATGAACATAATCCTTCGGAGGAGAATAGATAACATTTATATAGATCCACAGCTGCGTATAATCATAGGCTCAAAATAGAGTCAGATTTCTGGAGTCAAAAAGCTAATGAAAAATGAGTTTTAGAGAGTGATAAAAATTCAACTTACTTCCATAGTATTGTGAGAGGTAAGAAGAGCAGGTTACACATTCAACGGATCAGAAATAGTGGTGGAAATTGGCTTGAATATGCTACAAATATCGAAGAATAAGCAATTAATTACTTTGCAAAGCAGTTTACTCAAGATGGAGATCAGAATCCGGTTGATCAGGAGCAGCTTTTGGAAGTTCTTTAGCACAAAATTATATAGGACATGAATAATCTATTGGTTCAATGGCCATCTATGGAAGAGCTAAAAAGCGAAGTTAAAGGGTTGAATGCTAATAGTTTCCCAGGAGTAAATGGGTTTGATGGGAAATTTTTCTCTGCCTACTGGGGAGATATTAAAGAAGACTTATTGAAGGTGTTGTACTATTTCTTTGCAGGTAATTATCTCCCAAAGATATGTACAACAACCAGAATAGCTTTGATCCCAAAAAAAGAGAATCCAAAATCATTTAATGATTTTAGACCAATTAGTATGCAAAACTTCCTCAACAAAATCTTTTCAAGGGTTCTTAATGATAGAGTATCAAATATTCTTCCTTCTCTTATTTCTCCATTTCAAAGTGGCTTTATCAGGGGGAGATCTATAACTGAAAATGTTTTGCTAGCTCAAGATGTATGTCTAGGATTAATTCAAAGAATTTTGGGGGTAATGTTATTATGAAACTGGATATGTCTAAGGCGTATGACAGACTTACCTGGTTGTTTCTGATCAAAGTTATACGGAAGATGGGCTTTTGTGAGCAATGGTTAGATTTAATCTAGAGAATTTTATCTAACAACTGGATAACTATTATGGTCAATGGGAAAAATGTTGGTTTTTTTCATGCTTCAAAGGGTATAAGGCAAGGGGATCCTCTATCCCCATCCCTCATTGTCATAATGGCTGACGTGCTTTCAAGAAATTTACATAATCTTGTTAAAAATAAAGGGTATGTGGGATTTAAAATGCCAATTTCATGTCCTAAATTTAACCACTTAGCTTTTACAGATGACTTGATCATTTTTGGCTCAGGATCGAAGAGAGAGGTCAAGAAGATAATGGAGATCATGAATCGCTATGAGCAGGGCTCCGGTCAATTGGTCAATAAGGAGAAAAGATTTATAGTTATATAAAATAAGATTAAGCCTCAAGTAGTGTCAAAATTAAAGTTGATTACCCATATGCAAATAAAGTCAGGCCCTGTGACTTACCTTGGTTGCCCCTTATATAGCGGGAGAAAATGATTCTGCTATTTTGAAAATATGGTTTCTAAGGTGATAAATAAACTAGCTGGTTGGAAGGCTAAGTGTTTATCCTCAGGGGGAAATCTAGTGCTTATCAAATCAGTGATAATATCTATGAATCTATACATTCTTGCAGCCATGTCTCCTCCGAAGGCAATAATAAGCACATTGAATAGGGCTCTTGCAAATTTCTTCAGGGGATCAAACTTTGGAGAGGAGAGGCATCATTGGTGCAAGTGGGGAAAGATTACTAGACCAACAAAAGAAGGGGGCTTGGGGATCAGGGACATTCAAGACATCATCAATTCCTTGAGTATGAAATTGTGGTGGATTTTTAGATCCAATGAGTCTAACTGGGCCCAGTACATGCACGTGGAATACTATAGGAAACTCCATTCAGCCATAGCCCCTAGGAAAAGTGAAGATCATGTATAGAATAGACTGTACTAAGTGAGGGAGGAAGCATAAGAAAACATGTTCTGGCGTATAGGTCGAGGTGACATCTGCATTTGTAAGGAAAATTGGGGTATTGAGGATCGCAAGGACCTGCTATCTGTAGCAGATCAGCCAATTAACACATTTTGGAGTTCAAATCGTTCATGGGATAGATCTTTACTGGATAGAAAATTTCCAACAGCAGTAGTAGTAAATATCAGTAAATTGAAGGAAATCTGGTATGATTATCCTGATAAACTGATTTGGAGAACAAATTCTACAGGTGTTTTTCAAACAAAATCTACTTGGGAGATTTGCAGACCAAAATTCACTTCTCAAGTTAGTTCCAAGTGTATTTGGCATTGAGTTATCCCTTTAAAAGTATCAATTTTTTATGGAAACTGTTAAATAGCCTTCTCTCAATAGATGAAAAAATTCGATCTATTGGAGTAAGGGGTCCATCTAAGTGTAACTGTTGTGGTATGCCGTCCGAAGAAAATATAGATCACATCTTTGTGTATGTGGAGGTTCCTATAAGAGTACGGGATCAACTATCTCAAGAATATGGTGTGAAAATTAATCCAGGGGGAGTCAGAAGAATTCTTTTTCAATGGTGGTCCCATTGTATAAAGGCAGATCCAGTAACAAATTACCTTATTCCAGCTCTAATATGTTGGTCCTTATGGCAACACAAGAATAAAGGCAGGTATAACAATGCTTTCCCAAATGCAAACACGATTTTGCCTCAGGTTTATCATTTAAAGAATCTCTACAGTCCAAAAAAATGCATTAGAAATTAATCTTAAAGTAGCAGATTAAATGGATGACCCCCCCTCCCCCCCCCCCCCCCCAACAGGTATTTTAAAACTTAATACGGATGGTAGTGCCCTTGGGAATCCAGGTAATGGTGGAGTGGGAGGTATTCTCAGAAGCCAGCATGGTGATATGGTGTGGGCTTTTAGTGCTCATGTTGGGGAAGTATCAAACATAGAAGCTGACGCTTTAGCATTAAAGAATGGAGTGGAGTTTTTTATGGACTTGAAACAATATGAATTTATAATAGAGAGTGACTCAAAAGTTCTGATAGATATTCTTTAAGGAAAGAACCAAGTGCCTTGGAAAATAGCATGGATAATGAAATGCACCCACAATCTTTTTAAGGAACTCAAGTACTCAATTACTTATTCTCATAGAGAAGCAAATCAAGTTGCATATTTTTTGGCCAAAAGAGGCAGCAAGTATAAAGAAGATGTTTTCTCTCAAAATATTTAGGATTTTCCAAAGAAGCTAAAGGGATTGATAAAAGTAAATTCATGGGGTCTTCCTAATTTCAAGCATGACTAAGTGTAAATGGGGTATTATTCTTTCCAGTTCAAGTTTCAAGTTAGTCTTAATTTTTTCAATTTAGTCATTCATTCTTGTAAGGGCTCTCCATTATAAAGAGCCTCATTTATGCTTAAATAAGACTAGTTCTCAAGGCATGTCAAATCTTGTAAGCCATTTAGTAGAGGCATGTTCTACTATTATGCCACTTGGAGAGGCTATTTCTCTATTTTTCAATAAAACTTGTGGGGGTTCCGTCACTCTTCCATAAAAAAAGACATTTAATCTCTTAAAACTCAAGAAATGCCCATTTTCATGAACTTTACATTTTTGCAAGAAACTTTGAAACCATTTTTCACAAATGTTTAGATAATCATTGTTTTCAAATATTTTATTTCATAAAATGTTTAATATGAATCTTTCTAGAAAATACAACGTTTTCATAAAATACCAACTTTTACTATTTCAAGATTTTGAAATGTTTATTCATTCTTTATTTTCAACAAAATAACATTTTACCAACATTTTTATTTCATAAAAATGTCTAATGTTATTCTACTAAAAAACATCATTTTTTCATGTGCATCCTACTTATGTAATCTAACCACGAGATTACTAAAAATGCAAATAGAGTCTTAGATACTAAGGACAGATTTTTCCACCTCAAAGACTCCAAATGGTGGTAGAAAAATTGGTGTAGGACGAGCAACCCTCACCTCAAAAGGTGGACTTAAGGGGTTACCGAATGCATCCTCAAAAACGCTCCATTCAAGATTCCAAGCCAAAGCCCCCTTTAACTCAATGAAAGTTTCCATCATCTTCTTCAAAAATCGCTTAAGACTCCTCAAAAATTCGTACATCCACTTCAATAATGGTGGAAATGGGTATATATGGTTCCAATATGGTGGAATACACTATGAAAATGGTGTTTTATGATGGTGCAATGGTGGTGGAAGACCAATGGTGGAAGAACACCTAAAAATGGTGGAAGACCTCCCTCTCTCATCTTCTTCCATTTCCCCCTTAACAAATTCCCCAAAGAAGCCTTATAAAAAAACCTAAAGACCAAAAATCCTGTTTTTCCCATTTTAGGCTCATCTGGGTGATATGCCCTAAATGTACCCCCTCGGCTTAGAAACATCAACCTCATCCATGGAGATGGCCGATGTTAGAAGGGCCTTAGATCAACAACCAGTGGTCTCATCCCAAGAAAGGTTGGCTTGGCCAACGTTACTAGCTACCTCGGCAAAAGAGGTCTTTATGATCCATGGGGAGTTATTCATCAGTCCATCCAAGTATGACAACCTCGGCTAGGTGCAGGCCAAGGTTACATGGATAATCTCATCATCATAACCAGCCTCGGCTGAGGATCAGGCGACGTTCCTGCTACTTCACCATTACCTCGGCCCAGGCTGATGTTGCAGCCCCACCTGCCTTACCTCATCTCTGCTGCTGAGCTAAGGTCACCACTGATTAAGCAGTCACCCTGCTACACCAACCTCGTCCACTTCTAGGCCGAGGTTGGGAACAATCACAGATGGCCGAGTCCTTATCAGCATATGTACTGTTAAGAACACGTGTACACAATCAGTTAAAACCGAATCATTCCCCTTACGTGAGGGAATATTGAGGTCATCATTATCTGCATGAGATCATCCTGGTGTCATTCTCATACTGATTCGATCCTTATGCACATGTTCATTGCATGCTTGGGGGCTACACTACACCCCCCAGGCACTATATATAGAGGTCATCCTCTACCTTGTAAAGGGACCCAAAAAGACAACCCTAGCTGAAACTCTATCAATTTACACAGTATAGAGAGAAAGCTTGAGAGTTTGTATCCATGGCCATTAGATCCCTCATACAGTGATATTAACCACACATCTTCACAGTAGACGTAGGCCTGATTGGCTGAACCACTTACACGACTGTGTTCACCTTCTTTTCCTCACTTCCTTCTCCTACATATGCTTACATACTCTTATGCTTCCATTGTTAACACTGAATTAAGCTCATAAACACCTTGAAGGGTGGTGTTGTTTCCAACATCATCACTAGGCTTGATAGCTCAACGATCCAACGGCCAAAATCTTGACAGTGCACAAAGGCAAACTGATTAAAATATTTTGAAGGCACGTCGTTCGAATGACATGAACCTCATTCGAGCGACATCACCACCTCTTTCGATGATTAGCTTTGCACGCCCTGGACTGTAATGGAGTGAAATCTTGTTTGAAGGTCTGCTTCGTGCAACACTGGGTCTAGTTTCTAATGACACCCCTATGTCATTAGAACAACCACTTTTTCTAGTCTTTTATTCTCTTCAATTTTGACCCACACTTTTCAATAATTCTCATCAAAACTTACTCCATTATATTTTATACTAAATTTAAATGAAATATCGAGCAGGCTATTACAACAATAATAGCACATACCACTAACAGTACCACCAGTAGACATGGTTGCCATCATTGCTCATGGAGTCTTATTTAGAATGGTTGTTTCATTACAACTCCTTCAACATCCCCAACAACCACAATTGTAAGTGGCAGTGCCAACTCATCCACATATCTACTAGGAAGGGCACATGGGGCCTTTGTTAAAGGTAACCCTCCATAATTCACTAAGACCACTGATATCATTCATTAATGTTCAAACGTAGATGCTTTCCAGCTTCAAGTTGGTGGGAGAGGCGCTATAATGGTAGGAGTCTACCAACATGATAGATGAGACTAGAAGCATGCCTATATTTGATTTCTGGAGAATAACGACAAGTAGTTTATGCTAACAATCAGGGAGTAAAAGAAGAGAGAGTTTTTTAATCTAACTAAGGAGAGTTTCACTATTTAAGAACATGAGAAAGAATTTACTAGCCTTTAGTTATTTTTACCAGATGAGGTGGACATTGAGGCAAATAGGACGAATTGGTTAATCCATGGATTGACTTGGAGGAAAAAGTAGATACTTTTGGGGAACCCAACTTACACCACTTACACACAGGTGATGAATGTCGCTTTTCTACACAGTTAGGGTCACTGGGAGTTCCAGAAATGGAAGGGTGAAAAGAGTTCCAATGGGTACACGTCAATCCACTATGTTAAGACAAAATGAAGTACACGAAAGTCTTCTCGTGCATAGGGACCTAATAGTATAAGGGGTCTCATTCTAGATATTAACCTCATAAGAGGAACAAGGGTTGTGATGATCATAACCATCAAATCCATTAGGTCTAAAAGCAGCAGTTTTATTGAGGCTAGTAGGGGATAAGCAATAGGATAGAGGTTAGGCCACCAACAATAGGTCGTAGGTCAGTAGGGCGAGTAGTAGGGTGGGCACTAGCACGAGATTTTTCCTAACACTTGTTTATCTTGTGGATACAGATGCATCGCATCCATTTGTTAATAGAGACTTCATCCAGTTAGTTGGGATGTTAGATTTAGCATCAAACGCTTCATTGCAGATAGATTCACCATTAGGTCAGGTTACACTTATTCGTCCAGTGTGTCGTGGTATAGGTTTGGATATTATGACGCTACGTTTTTTAGAAAATCTCTTGATTTTAGTTATGTATTCAAATGATGTTATCTTGGGTATAGATTTGTTATTCGTGCATCATGCTAGTGTGGACTATTTTGGTAAGTCCATAATTTTTTTGCCATGTCGGCGCAGGAGATGTACTTGGTTGCGATGCCGCATCACGAGGGAGGTTCTACCACGCATTTGTAGTACATCGAGGAGGAACTTCAGAGGGAGTCATTATATTCCATTCCAATAGATAACGAGTCTCTGGACATCTTTTAAGAGATTCTCGGATTACTACCGAGTAGGGAGATATATTTCATGATTGATTTGGCTTCGCACACTAAGCCAAACATTTTACATATATTCCTTTTTATAATCACTCGATAATAGGTATTGAGAGAATTTCTTTCAAATAGTTAAAGTTTTATTTTTCTTTCTTTTTTCAAACATTAAAAAATTATAACTTTTGATTTATAAACAATTTATTTGTAAAATTGATATTTTTTATTCTTACTCACCGTGATCAACAAACAATATAAAATTAATATTTTTTTATGATGACGTTAAATATTTATCGTATTTATAATGTTTCTCTAACAATAAGATATACAAAAAAAGGAGATGAATAATAAGATGATTTAAATTGAAAAGTAAATACCTACTAATGAATAGTTAACAATCATAATCCCTCAAACCCTTACGAATTTTTTTTTTTTTTTTATCATTGTAACTTTTAACACTATGGAGCTTCTGTAATTGTTGAATATTTGCTACTTCTGAATATATCAACCTCTAAGGAGGAGTGTTCACTTGCTTTTACTGAATGCCATATGATATTTTCCATTCTTTATTTTGTTGCAATGGTCTTGTTTAAACTTTATCGATGGTCCTGACCTCAGAACTGGCCACCACTGAATGGTGTTATAAGGGTCTGAGGTCATCACCTAAGAGGTTGGCCTCATAATTAATTCTCACCAAATCAATGATGTTAAAGGTCCGAGGTCATCTATGAAGGTGTCTAAGCTCAGACCTCGTCACCACCGAGTGGTGTTATGAAGGTCTGAGGTCATCACCTAAGATGTTATCCCCATAACTAATCTCACCAAATTAATGATGTTAAGGGTCTGAGGTAATCTACTTAGGTGTCTGAGCTCAGACCTCTTCACCACCGAGTGATGTTATGAAGGTCTGAGGTCATCACCTAAGATGTTATCCCCATGATTAATCTCACCAAATTAATGATTTTAAGGGTCTGAGGTCATCTACTAAGGTGTCTGAGCTCAGACCTCTTCACCACCGAGTGATGTTATGAAGGTCCGAGGTCGTCACCTAAAAGGTTGTCCCCATAATTAATCTCACCAAATTAATGATGTTAAGGGTCTGAGGTCATCCAAGTATGGTGTCTGAGCTCAGACCTCTTCACCACCGAGTGATGTTATGAAGGTCTGAGGTCATCACCTAAGATGTTATCCCCATAATTAATCTCACCAAATTAATGATGTTAAGGGTCTGAGGTCATCTACTAAGGTGTCTGAGCTCATACCTCTTCACCACCGAGTGATGTTATGAAGGTCTGAGGTCATCACCTAAGAGGTTATCCCCATAATTAATCTCACCAAATTAATGATGTTAAGGGTCTGAGGTCATCTACTAAAGTGTCTGAGCTCAGACCTCTTCACCACCGAGTGATGTTATGAAGGTCTGAGGTCATCACCTAAGATGTTATCCCCATAATTAATCTCACCAAATTAATGATGTTAAGGGTCTGAGGTCATCTACTAAGGTGTCTAAGCTCAGACCTCTTCACCACCAAGTGGTGTTATGAAGGTCTGAGGTCATCACCTAAGATGTTATCCCCATAATTTCTGATGTAAGAATGAAGTAAGAGCTGTCATAGGAACTGATATTTTATTAATAACCTCTTCCCAAAAAGATGGTACATTTATAAACTCTATGCTACATCATATGTAATATTTCTTTAGGTGATCAGCATTCCACGGGTTAGCAAAGGGTTCTCCTTCTAGGTTTTCTAGCCTGTAGGTGTCGGGCACAACCTCTTCCGTCACCTTGTAGGGTCCATGCCAGTTTGGGTGAAGCTTGTTTGCCTTCTGTAAGGTCTTTTTCAGCACTAGGTCTCTCACTGCAATGGGTCTTGACTTCACCCTCTGGTTGTAGAATTTTGCTGCCCTCTGCTGGTAGGCTACTTGTCTGATCTCAGCGTCTTCTCTTCTCTCTTCAATCAGATCTAGGTCTAGCCTCCTTTCCTCCCCATTTTTATTGGGGTCATAGGTCTGAACCCTATGAGTTGGGAGTCCTACTTCAGTTGGTATGACAGCCTCTGAACCGTGTGCTAGCATGAACGAGATTTCTCCTGTAGGTGTCCTTACCGTTG
Source organism: Sambucus nigra (assembly GCA_949130495.1). Lineage (NCBI taxonomy): Eukaryota > Viridiplantae > Streptophyta > Magnoliopsida > Dipsacales > Adoxaceae > Sambucus > Sambucus nigra. The sequence goes on from CASBWL010000256.1 coordinate 1,135,072, forward strand.
TTCTGTAGGCCCATAGCACAGCGTAGACCTCTTCAATTCATCTTCCCTTCGCATCTTCTAACCTCTTCTTCACCCCATCAAGGATTGTTCTGTTCGTAACCTCGGTCTGACCGTTCGCCTGAGGTCGGCCAGGAGATGAGAAGAACTGCTTTATCCCAACTCTTAGGCGGTACTTTTCTAGAGAGGAGTTTTTGAACTGAGTCCCATTGTCTGAGATGAGTGTGTTTGGGAGGCCGTATCTGCATATGATGTTCTTCCAAATAAACTGGAAGGTCTTCTCCTCTTTGATCGTTATCATCGGCTCTGCCTCCACCCATTTCGAGAAGTAGTCGATGGAAACTATCAAGAATCTATAATTGTTAGCAGCTCTTGGTAGGGGTCCTACTAAGTTAATCCCTCATACCGCAAATGGCCATAGAGAGGTGATTGACATCATAGGCTGATGAGGAATAGTCGCGAATCTCTAACATTTATCACATCTCTTCACGTAGGCTGCAGCGTCTTTGGACAAGGTTGGCCACCAGTACCCCTGTGTGATGATTCTTTTGGCCAAGGGTCTTCCTCCTATGTGGCTGGAGCAAGAACCCTCATGAACCTCTTGTAAGACCCGGGGAACTTCTGCGGGATGTACACATCTGAGAAGAGGAAATAGAAATCCCTTTTTGTACAAGACGTCTCCTATCACTGTGAACTTGGCAGCCCTATATCTTAATTTTTTCCTCTCTACCTTGGACTCAGGTAGCTCCCCTCTCTAATATATCTGACAAGAGGGTCAATCCACGAGTCCCCAGGGTTCATATTGTGACAAGGATTGCACACCTCTTCTTCCTCGATGGTTGCCTTTCCCAAGACCTCGATCGGAACAGTCCTTCTAACATCTGTCTTCATTGTCGAGGCCAGCCTTGCCAATGCATATGCATGACCGTTACTCTGTCGAGGCACTCTCTTTAATTTTGCCTCTTCAAAATATTCCAACATCTTTCTCACCCTCTTCAGGTACTTCGCCATCCTTTCATCTTTGGCCTCATAGATTCCCAGTACTTGATTTACAACTAACCTTGAGTCGCTGTGGAGTAGGAGTCACTTTACGCGAAGAGTTTTTGCCAATAAGAAACCTGCTATCATGGCCTCATATTCGGACTCGTTGTTTGAGGCCTGGAAGTTGAATCTCAAGGCGTATTCAATGTTGGCGCCATCTAGAGCCGAGAGTATTAGCCCCGCACCGCTTCCACTATCGCAGGAAGAGCCATCAATGAAGAGTCTCCAAATGTCTGTATCTGATGAGAAGACCCCTTCTGTCATGACTCCTTTCTTAAAGAGGTATCGATCTTCTTCGTTTTCTTCCACTCTGCCCCGGATCTTGCCTGAGGTGACCTCTTCCTGATTTCAGAAGACGTTTGGTGTTGTCTCTTCCAAATTTCAAAAGACACCGTGGTTTGTCTCTTCGTCCTCCCCCAGGCCTTTCTCTGTCTCGGCCTCTTCCTATGTGAATTATGAAATAAAGTCTGCGAGGGCTTGCCCTTTGATGGCTACCCTAGGCTGGTAGGTAAGATCATACTCCCCTAATTCAATGGCCCAGGTCATCAATCTCCCAGATTTCTCAGGTTTATGCAAGACCTGCCTTAGTGGAGAGTCAGTGAGGACTACCATGGAGTGAGCTTGGAAGTAAGGCTTCATTTTCCTTGAGGCGTGTATCAGAGCATAGGCCAATTTTTCCATGCGTGGGTAATTTTGCTCAGCCCCTTGAAGGGCCTTACTGTTGAAATATACAGGCCTTTGGATCCCATCGTCTTCCCGTATTATAGCCGCGCTAATGGCTGACTCAGAGACTGCCAGATACACATACAGCTTTTCTCCTACAATGGGTCGAGATAACAATAAGGGTGATCCCAAGTAAGACTTGAGTTGGTTGAATGCTTTTTCACACTCTTCGTCCCATTGGAAGGCCTTTCTTAGAACTTTAAAGAATGGAAGACACTTATCCATTGCCCTCGAGATAAATCTATTAAGCGCAGCCACTCTCCCCGTGAGTCTTTGGACATCCTTGATATTCCTAGGAGTCTTCATGTCAAGCAACGCCTTGATTTTCTCAGGGTTCACTTCAATCCCCCTCTAGTTGACGATAAATCCCAGGAATTTCCCAGCTCCAACTCCGAAGACACATTTCTCCGGGTTGAGCTTCATTCTGTATGAGTCCATAACATCGAAGGTCTTCTCAAGGTCTGCTACATGGGTGCAAGCTTTCAAGATTTTTGTTAGCATATCATCTACGTACACCTCCATAGTCTTACCTATTTGCTCTTCAAATATCTTATTTACGAGACGTTGGTACGTTGCCCCTGCATTTTTCAGACCGAAGGGCATTACCTTGTAGCAGTACGTTCCTTTGTCGGTAATGAAGGCTGTCTTCTCTGAGTCTCCAACATCCATGAAGATTTAGTTATAGCCTGAATACGCATCCATGAAGCTCATGAGCTCATGTCCTGCTGTGGCATCCACCATCTGATCTATCTGAGGTAAGGGATAGCTGTCTTTTGGACAAGACCTGTTCAGGTTAGTGAAATCGACACACATTCTCCACTTCCCATTGGCCTTGGGCACGATGACTGTATTTGATAGCCACTCCGGATATGTGACTTCTCTTATAAATTTAGCCTCTTCTAATTTTTTAACCTTTTCCCGGATGACGTCATATTTCTCCCTGGAGTATACTCTTCATCTCTGCCTGATAGGCTTGGCATCTTTGTTTACGTTGAGCTTGTGACTTATCACCTCAGGGTCGATGCCAGGCATGTCTGCGTGGCTCCATGCGAAGACACTCTGCCTCCTCCTGAGGAAGTTTATCAGCTCTTCCTTGACTTTCGAATGAAGGGCTTCGCCAACCTGGATGGTTTTTTCCGGTTCATCCTCGTTGAGGACGATGGATTCTACCTCTTTCGCGGCCTCTCCCTTCTTCAACTTCGTCTCATCTCTCGGATCAAGAGTATCAATGCTATAAGTGGTGGTGGCCCTCTTATGGGCCTCTCTCTCTTCGACCGAGTTGAAGTAACATTCTCGAGCTGTGGTCTGGTCACCTCGCACTTCCCCTACCCCATAGGGGGTCGGGAATTTTAGCATCTGGTGGACCGTCGATGGCACAACCTCGAACTCCTTAAGGTCCACTCTTCCTATGATGAGGTTATAGGCCGAGAAGACACTCTCGTCCATTACGAAGAAATTAATCTTCCTAGTTAACCTCTTAGTCCACTCATCACCCATCCGTACATCCATCTCATACATGCCCAAGGGGTGAACCTTTTCCCCACTGAAGCCTATCAGGGGGTGGTGATAGGGAACTAGTCTTGCTCTACTAAGACCCAAGCTCTTGAAGCATGGCCAAAACATCACATCTGCCGAGCTTCCCCCATCTACGAGGATCCTCTGCACCTCACATCCATGCACCCTTGTCGTTATGACCAAAGGGTCATCATTGGGGGCTAAGATATCTCTGAAGTCGAGTCTGGAGAACCCAACTATGAGGGTGTTCATATCCACTTTCTTCCTCTTCTGCACTGTGTCGGAAGATGTTAGATTCACAACCTCAAGCTTGGCCACTGATTTGGCTTCTGCCACATGGGCCTTCCTATCAGCTACCTCAGATCCACCACCCGCCAATCCTCCGCATATTGTGCCAACGCCGAATTAGATCATACCAACCCTCTTCACCGGGGTGTTGTCGTCCTTCGGTGGAAGATCTGGATCATCTTCATCATCACCTTCTGAGCCATCGTCCCTTCGCGCTGGGATGTCACGGCATCTGTCATTTCTCCTTTTCTTGGGGTCATCTCTTCCACCCCTAGGAGCCTTACCATCCACGTATTTCCTCAGCTTTCCAGATTTTAACATCTTCTCAATCTCATCTTTCAAAGCGAAGCATCTATCTGTGACGTGACCATAATCTTGGTGAAACTCACACCATAGGTTTTTGTTCCTCAAGTGTGGTGGGGCCTTCAGCTTTTCATGCCACCTCAGGGTTCTGTCATTCTTAATCTCATTGAGGATGTTCTCACAGCTCACAGTCAAAGGAGTATAGTGGGTGAACTTGTCATCACCCGATCTCTTCTTCCCATCTTTCTTCTTCTGGGACTTTCCACTGCTACCGCGATTCTCATCCTCATATTTGGCGGCCATTGCCTCTTCCGCATTCATTACTTTCCCCGCGGTTGCCAGGAGTTCCGCCATGGACCTTGGGGGGTCTTCCGCCAGCTTCCATAGCAGCTTCCCTTTCTGTAGACCTCCTATGAGGGCGGTCATGGCTATATCCTCTTCATAGTCCTCGACCTCAACTTCTCTTTGTTGAACCTGGATATGTAGTCCCTTAAGCTCTCATCCTTGCCCTGCTTGACATACAGCAGGTGAGTGGTCTTTTTTTGGGGTCTCATCCCAAAGCAGAAGTTATGGATGAATCGTTCAGCTAAGCCTTTGAAATTCTCAATAGAGTTTTTTGGAAGGGAGGTAAACCATCTGTGTGCTGCCCCTGTCAGGGTAGAAGGCCCTGCACTTCATCTCATCGGGAATGGAGTAGATGTCTGCTGCCGACTGATACATCTCTATGTGGTGTACTGGGTTGGTGCTGCCATCATACTTGGGAGACACCACAGGAGGCTTGAACTTAGCTGGGGTTGGGAAGCTCACTATCCTAGCCACAAATGGTGACCCCTCTGAGTAACCCCTTTGCAATGGATCTCTACTTTTAATGAGGTCTCCTATCCTCTCCTCGAGGCGCTGGATGGAGTCATTCCATGGTCTTCCGCCCCCGACCTGGCCAAGGTTGTCCCCAACCACTTCGATGGGATGGATCGAGGGTTCCCCCACTGCAACACAGCGTCGGCTATTAACCTCTTCCTATTATCTACCTCTTCTGTCACAAGGTCGGCCTTGGTCAGGCCGACCTGGTCTGTCCCCTCTCTACGAGCCGACAGCACTCCTGGACCTGGATAACCTGTGTCTTAGGTCATTCACTGGACCCAACCGCTCGAAGGCTGATCCTCTGCTCAACCGATCGAAAGCTGACCCTCTCTTTTGAGCCTCTTCATCTCTTCGGCTGACATATCCTTGACTCTGCCGAAGAGGTCGTACTATATTATTCGACACCTCATACGACTCCCAACAATCTTTCGGGGCCTCTTCCGCCTCTAGATCGTCATACCTGTCCTCGGGGCAAGGGTTTCCTTGCCTCCCCAGGCGTAAGCGCCTGGGGTCAGCAACGTCCCTTCTCCGTTGGGGTGTAGGCTGATCCTTCATGGGTGCCTGGGGTGGTCCCCTGGCATTTGGATGAGGCTGAACAGCTATCGGAGTGATCATATCCGGTGAGACTCCCGGTGGTCTCATCATAGTTTGGCTGAGCTGTTCGAATTGCTCCTTCATTGCTTGCTGCGTTGCAGCTAAAGATTTTAAGGCTGCAGCCACTTTCGCCATTTTGGACTGAGGCGGTGCCTGGCTGGAAGTGGGCCCTCCTCCTCCGGGCGACGGAAGAGGCTGTGGTAATTCTGGTGCCATGCGTCAACAATAAAGAGCTTGAGTAACAGTGATCTTAATACCTTAAAGGACCTCTTTCAATGGTGAAATAACTCCACGCAAGGGGTGGTGCCTGGTTCACCACCAGAGTCTCCGGTGAGGTTAAGCTGAAGAAGAGGAAGAGATATCTTCTCGTTCCCACAGACGGTGCCAAAATGATGATGTCAGAAACAGCACCACCCTTCAAGGTGTTTGTTAGCTCAATTCGATGTTAACAATGGCAGCATAGGAGTATATACACATATAGTAGAAGGAGGTGAGGAGAAGAGGAATCAACACCAGGATGTAAGTGGTTCAGCCAATCTGGCCTACGTCCACTGTGTAAGTGTATGATGTGTATCACTGTATGGGGGCTCTAATGGCCATAAATACAATGTCTCAAGCTTTCTCTTTTTACTGTGTATTTGAACAGAGTTTCATCTAGGGTTGCTAATTCTAGATCCTTTGCAAGGTAGAGGATGACCTCTATATATAGTACTTAGGGGGTGTAGTGTACCCCCATGCATGTAATATGCACATGTGTGTTAGCCTCACCAATAAGGGAGAGCCACCTGTCACTGTCACAGGTAAGGAATGATGACGAAATATTCTCCCCACGTGTGGAGAATAATCTTGTTACAACTGATTTGTGCCCACGTGTCCTTATCCAAATGTCAACAGATGCTCGGCTGCCATATTGGTGCATGACCTCAGCCCGGGAGAGGCCGAGTTGTAAAGGCTTGGTATTCGTTCAATCCGAGATGTGCCATAGGGGGTCTCGGCCTGATCTCAGCCGAGACAGTATGCTGGGGTCGGCCTGAGCCGAGGTTGAGCTGATACCATGATGGAGTTTCCTAGGGCTTATTGCCAGCTCGGCCTTCATCAGGCCGAGGTTGCCATATCCAGGTATACGAGAATGCTGTTGATACCTGTGATGCGCGTAATGTCCTTCGGAGATGTAGGTGGTAGTGTCGGCCTGGGCCGACCTTTCTATGGACGAGTACTGATATCGCGGGCCCAAGGCTTATCCAGAGTCGACCATTATCTCGGCCATTACCTCGGCCGAGGTTGGTGTCTCTAGGCCGAGGTCACACTTATGGCATATCATTCACTATAGAGAATAAAACATTTTTTAGGTAAATATCTTACTCTAGTTATAAAATATTTACCATCAGGGTAACTATTTACTTTATTAAAATAAAGAGAAGAAAACCATTCACAATAAATATTTAAGTAGACATTTTCATTTACAATATATTAAATTTTTTACACATTTAGTAATATGTTAACTACGAGAGTAAGTTTCACTTTGCTATTAATATATAAATAAGAAGAGAAGAAAGAAGTATCAAAATGAAAGGTTACATTTACTCTAAATCTCCTTACCAAACTAAAAAAAGACATTTAACATGACCAACACAATTTTTTATCAAAAGAATCATAATCTAAAAAAATATATCATAAGAAAATGAACAAACAATATGTTGATGTAAAAAATTAGATTGTCTCTAATTATTTAATCACAGATAAAAAATAAATAAGACAAGAGATTTTTAAAGTGGTTCAGCCTTGAAAGAATGGCCTATGTTCACTGTTTGTGTTATTGCTGACTGTTTGCAGAATTCTCGATAATGGGTTTACCAAGAAATTCCGAGTCCCCTGCTAATGAGGAGGTTACAATGTATTTATAGCTTTGAGGCTGTAAAAATGAAAGAATAATATACAGCTGTCCAATAGGCGTATGCGTCTGTGTGATAATAATGAGCATTTAATGCGCGGTATCTCTTTTGATTATTCAGATATAAATGCTCTGTACGAGGTGCATCTCGGACCGCCTGAGTCGCTCGGACCGCCTAAGTAGCTCGGTATACATGAGTTCCTCGGAGAACACTTGTTGCTCGGAGCGCCTGAGTTGGTCGGGGAGGTTGAATTCCTCGAAGTCAAGGTGTTGTTAAAAAATGTTCTCAGGTGCCATGTAGATTGAAACGTGTTTCCACCTAATTGGTCCACATCAGCAGGTTAACTTTGGTATCAACAGAAGCCCCCAATGTTTCGTGGTTTGATGTTTGAAGAAAAGTATGGAACATTTATGCCGCCTAAACTTTATGAATTTTAGACAATCGTTCGTTGTACGTAACTCTTTTTCTGAATACATAGTATCAGGCTTTTAAAGTGTTTCGAATTTCAATAATCGCTTCGTGTTTCGTGCCTTTTTCTTCTTTTTAGCCACCGAATACGCAATCGTTCATCTTGGTAATCATTGCTTTTCTCTATTCTCGAGGTAAAGTATTTAAACGCTTCAGAAAACTCGATCATCTTTTACTTTTTCAAATCTGCATCTTTAGAATTTCTTCACGTCTTCTCTGTCTTGTGCGTTCGTTTCTTCCATTGTTCGTTGTCACCTGATTCATCTTTTTCCTGTAAGATCTTCTTCCTTCTCTTTTATTTCTTTTGTTCATCATGGTTTACATCGTTGAATCTCTTGACAAATTTCGCTCAAATTTTTTTATTCCTTCCTGGGTTATATTGGAAGAGCTTTCTGAGCCTTCTGACTATTTTCGTTTGGCTGAGGGACATTGGTTCCCCAGTCTCTTTGTAGCTGAATGTGGCTTTTCTTTTCCTCCAAACCCCTTGTGTTTGGAATTATGTCAATATTTTGACGTGGTACCTACAAAAATAGCTCCCAATACCTGGAAAATAGTTAATGGAGTCCATAGGTTAAATCAGATTCATGGAACCCGTTTAGGAATTCCATAAATTATGTTTTTCTATAGATGGGTTGTTAGTGATAGCACCATTTATTTAAAAACTAGGTTTTTAAATAGGGCTTTAGTTGTCAATCTCCCCGATGCCAACAGGGATTACTTCGAGCATGGGGTTGTTATGAAAAATTGGCAACATGCTCCATTAAATGGAGATGACGTGTATCAGGGTCCTAGATGCCCTCCCTATGGCACTGGGATATGTTGTTTTTATTTTATTTTATTTTTGAAATTATGTTTTCTTTGTGTTTGATAAAATGCGTCATTTACATTTTAATTTTTTTTTATTTGTAGTTGATAGCAAAAAGAAATCCCCTAAAGAAAATGATGTCAATTTGAGGCACTTGAAACTTATCTGGACTTTGCACCAAATTATTGCTGACGAACATGTCAGATTAGCCTCGTACTTGTTGCAGTACAAGAGTTACACTTCTTCTTTTACTGCTCGTCCAGTAATAAGTGACATAGAACCAGCACCAGCTTCTGAAGGTTCCTTTTCTCAATCAAATCTTCCCCTCAGTATCAGAATGAAGAGACAAAAAGTTCCTTCATACTTCGACAAATCAGACTCTGCCAATGTGGAGGCAAAGAGAAATAAGCAGGATGTCCCAGAGGAAGGGATAAGAAAAATTGATGCACCCCCTCCTGCTGCTGCTAAAAAGGTTGCCGAGAAGCCCCTTGTGGCTCCGAGCAAGATTGTAGTTGTTTCTCCTCCAAGCGAGGTTATATTCATTTCACCGACCAAGACAACATCCTTGGTCGAGGATGTTCCTGCTCCCACGAGGAAGTTGAAGAAAAGCTCCTCGGATAAATTGGTTGAATCCATCTCTCAGCCTCTAACTGCTGGAAGTGGTGTTCCCACTTTTGTTGCTCTGAGCTCTGCCATGGGCTCTGTGAAGTCTTGGATTATCCTTAAAATCTAAGGACTTGAAGATACTCTTTCTCAGGATAGGGTTACCACCATGGCAGCTCAATATATTACCTCAGTAAGTATTACTAATCTAAACTTTCACTTTTCAATGTTCTATCCCTGTACTGACTTACAATTATTTTCTTTTTCCAGTTGGTAACTTGTTTCAACACCATTTTGAAAAAGGATGAAGCTATTAAAGCTTCGAGCTCCTCGTCAGGTGTGGAGGAAGCTCTTGTAGGTCTGACACGGTCATTAAAGGATTCTCGTCAGAAGTATGACGAAGATAAAACTACTTGGGAAAAGCAATTAATAGCCATTGAGTAAGAGAAAGAGAAAGCTGTGGAGGCCTCTCAGGAGTTGGAGAGGAAAATGAAAGAATGTGAGAAGAAGAATACAGAGCTTGAGGAAAAGCTCAAAAATGCTGGAGAGCTTGAAACCAGGCTTAAAATTATTGAAGAAGAACTGGACAAATTATGTGAAGCTGATCGTCAGAAGGAAGAGGCAGAAAGGAAATTGAAAGCTTCCGAGGAACTCTTATCTGAGAAGCTTTCCTCGGAGAAGGTGTAGAGGAAACTGGCTGTTAAAAAGTCCTCAGTGCTAGCTAGGACAAAGGTTGGAACAAAGGCCTAGCTGCCTTATCCTCTCAGTTGGATTTTTCTAGCCTCAAATTCTTCAAAGACGGATGGATTGCTGCTCTGCAGGAGTTAAAGGTTTCAGAGAGTTCTAAGCTATTTCAGCGCCATGTTCATGGTCCTCCTCCCTCTACTGGAGAAGAAGAGGACGAAGCTGTCTCTGAAGAGTCTTCAATGATGGTTGGGGATCAGGTCCCTACTGTTGAACTTCGCTACGAGCAGCCCCAACCAACTAATACTCCTACCGAGCAGCTGCCAATATCCTTCGAGCAACCAGCCTCCTCATCTCAGCCGTCCGAGGAAGTCGCAAAACACAAGGAGAAGGTGTAAAGTTGGTCGGGCTTTAATTTTATTATTTCTTTTGAATGTAACCCTGAACCTTGTACTTGTCTTTTGATGAATAAAAATTCGATTTTTTGTTGTTCATTTTGACTTTCTTTGTCTTCCTCTGCCTTTATCATTTATTAATCCTGTTTATTGCTTCTCTTTGCTAGTTTATGGCCAGGATGGAACTCTTGTCAGCTCACAATACTGAGCTGATGAAAAAATGTAATGAATATTTCAAAGCTGGCCATATAGATTTGGATGAATCATAAATTTTTGATATCCTGGGCTCAGATGCCTCTGAACGAGCAGTGGAAGCTTACCAATATCTGAAATGATTACTTGATCGAGCTGTTGCTAATAATGTGGCTTATTACGAGATGATTGAAGATCTTCAGGGTACCATCGAGGAACTTCAACATCAATATAAGGAATCCTCTGCCCTTTTTCATCAAGGGTACGAGAAAAAGTATCGGCAACTAAATGCTGACAAAGGATATGATAAGTTAGTCGCTGCTTATGATTTTAAGGAGAGGACTTTGAAGACCGAGGTCGAAGAGCATAGGCAGATCGCGAAGTTACTGGAATAGGAAAACAATAACCTGCGAGGAGAGATATCTCAACTGAAATCTGCAACATCTACTTCGAGCGCTTTGGTCCCTATCAACGACGAGGGTTTCTCTTTCTTGGAGGTCGAAAATGCTAACTTGAGAGATGAACTGGAAACCTTAAAAAGGATTGGACCTTCTACCTCTGCTCGTGGGCGAGCAAGAGCTTCTCGAAGACGAGCAAGGGCTGCTCGTATTTCAATTGAGGAATAAAGAACTCAATCAGCTTTGGAGAATCAGGCCTTCCAGTTGATGGCGAAGAATCAAGCATTAGCTGAGATGTCTAAGAAGATTCAGACCTTCGACGAGCAACTTGCTGCCCAAAATTCTGCCTTGGAGAACAAAACAAATTTGGTGAAGAATCTTCACGAGCAGTTAGAGAGGTTGACCTACCAATTCCACAATCAACCCAGAGAATTCTGGATGGCTGGTTATAATGAAGCCTTCTATCACCTTGATGACCGAATCCAACAGTCGAACAACGAGGGGTACAAGCAAGGATGGATGAATGCCTTGGGTGTGCTGCAGTTGGAACAGGGTCACTATTTATGGAATTACTATGAATCTGGGTTGCTCGAGTTTCCAGTGACACCCTTCAAACTTGATATGAGCTGGATTCCTGCTCGGGCCATTCCTCAATGCCTGATTTCAAAGTATCTCGGCGATTACAGTCTTCACTCTAATTTTGAGATATCTCGGCCAGAGCACCTGCTTGCTCGTCCTTCTGTGATGAATATTCGAATGTTGAAAGACATAAACTTCATAAACTCACCCTATGCCTTAGATGATCCTCCTGTCGGAATGGAACCTGCTTCAAAGGTAGAGGGAAAGAAACCCATAGAATAATGACTTGTACTTTTCACCACTTTTGTAATTCTATTTCATTTGAATGAAAAATTGTCATTTCATTTTTCCTTTAAATAATTTGTAGAATGCTTTTGCTTGTTGGTTGCTTATTTCATTACAGTGATTTATCAATCTTTGATCTTTATGTGATAAAACATCCTTTATCTCATGATCCTGTTTAATTTAAATAATCGGAGATGATTGTAATTGGCTTACCGACCAACTAGAATTTATTAAGATATTTGTTTTTGACTAACTGGAGTTGGTGAACTTTTATTCCCCGACCTACCGTAGTTGAGGGGATTTTTATTTATCGACCAACCGTAGTTAGTAGGGTTTTATTTATCGACCAACCGTAGTTGGTAGACCGACTAACTATAGTTGGTGGGGTTTTTATTTATCGACCAACCGTAGTTGGTAGACCGACCAACCGTAGTTGGTGGGGTTTTTATTTATCGACCAACCGTAGTTGGTGGGGTTTTTATTTATCGACCAACCGTAGTTGGTAGATCGACCAACCGTAGTTAGTGGGTTTTTATTTATCGACCAACCGTAGTTGGTAGACCGACCAACCGTAGTTGGTGGGGTTTTTATTTATCGACTAACCGTAGTTGGTAGACCGACCAATCGTAGTTAGTAGGGTTTTATTTATCGACCAACCGTAGTTGGTAGACTGACCAACTATGGTTGGTGGGGTTTTTATTTATCGACCAACCGTAGTTGGTAGACCGACCAACTATAGTTGGTGGGATTTTTATTTATCGACCAACCGTAGTTGGTAGACCAACCAACCGTAGTTGGTGGGGTTTTTATTTATCGACCAACTGTAGTTGGTAGACCGACCAACCGTAGTTGGTGGGGTTTTTATTTATCGACCAACCGTAGTTGGTAGACCGACCAATTATAGTTGGTGGGGTTTTTATTTATCGACCAACCGTAGTTGGTAGACCGACCAACCGTAGTTGGTAGGGTTTTATTTTCTGAACTTGATGCATAGTGTGTAGCACTAATACTCCGGAAAAAAAATTCAACAAAAGGAGAGAATTGGGTAAACATCCAAAGCTTTATTCATATCGAATAAAAATGCATTACATAAGGATTGAACTATTGATAATATTTGTTCAGATGCTCTGCGTTCCATGCATTCTTAAACTCCTCTCCTTCTAAGGTTTCAATTCTATATGTCCCTGGTCAAACAACTTCTGTCACTTTGTAGGGTCCATGCCAGTTAGCGTCCAGTTTGTTGTGTTTCTGAATTACTTTCTTTATTACATAGTCCCCTTCTTTGAAGTCACATTTCTTTACTCTCTTGTTGTAGAACAGAGCTGTTCGTTGCTGGTATGCAGCATTCCTGATTGTTGCTTCTTCTCTAACTTCCTCGAGCATATCCAAGTCTAACCTTCTCATTAAGTCACTGATAGGAGAATTGAAATTCAGCACTCTGTATGTGGGGAGACCCAACTCGGCAGGTATAACAGCTTCACTTCCAAATGCCAGCATGTATGGATATTCTCCTATTGCTGCTCGTGGTGTAGTACGATAAGCCCACAACACAGAATGTAGCTCGTTGATCCAGTTTGCCTTCGCATCATCCAATCTTTTCTTCAAACCATTCAACAGCGTTCTGTTCGTCACCTCAGTTTGCCCATTGCTCTGAGGATGGCCTGGTGCAGAGTGGGTTTTCAATATGTTTGATTGGTGACAATATACAGCAAACTCCTCATTATCAAATTGGGTTCCATGATCAGTAATGAATGCATGGGGAAGACCATATCTGCAAATGATATTCTTCCAAATAAATTGATACACCTTCTCATAAGTCATATCAATAAGAGGCTCATCTTCCACCCACTTAGTAAAGTAATCCACTGCGACGACGAGGTATCTGAACCTTCCTCTTGTCATCGGGAGTGGCCCGACCAAATCCATTCCCCACATGGCAAATGGCCAAGGGGATGTTATGGGTGTTAGCAATGCCTGAGGAGTTCTTCGAAATGACGAGAAGCGCTGACATTTATCACATTTCTTGGCATAGGCTATACAATCAGCCCTCATTATTGGCCAATAGTATCCTTGCGTCATTATTCTTTGCAAAAGTGTCCGACCTGCTACATGGGCTCTGCAGGACCCTTCATGGACCTCTTCAATCAAATATTTCATCTCGGAGGGATGCACACATCTTTGCAAACCTGCTATAATTCCTCGTCTATACAAAATGCCATTGGTCAATACATAACGAGCAGCTTTAAACTTCAGTTTCTTGGCTGCGAGTTTATCAGTTGGTAAAACCCCTTCCTCAATATAGGCCCTGATGGGATCCATCCATGATGGTCCTAAATCAAGGGAAATGAAGTTCATCATATCTTCGTCAATGCTCCGACTAGCCAAGATTTCTATTGGGATTGTTCTTTATATCTCGGTGCGCGTGGCTGAGGCTAACCTAGCTAAGGTATCTGCTCTTGCATTCTCCCATCTTGGTATTCTAACCAACTGTACTGTGTTAAAGCTCAATACCAACTGTACTGGTCGGTATTCAATTTTTGCTATTCGGAGGTATCTGGATAGGTGAACTCCGCGATAAAATCTTCCACAACCTGGACTTTAAGGGAGGATCTTGGTTCATAAATTATGTCATACTCACCAAGTTCTACTTCCCAGTACATTAATCTTCCTGATTTCTCCGGTTTGTGCAGGGCTTGCCTTAACGGCATGCCAGTGTACACCACTATAGTGTGGGATTGAAAGTATGACCTCATCCTTTTATTAGCTTCAATCAGTGCTAGTGCCAATTTTTCCAATCTTGGATATCTAATCTCTGCTCCTCGGAAGGCCTTGCTAGTGTAATAAATTAGTTTTTGCACTCCGTCTTCCACTCTTATTAATGCCGAGCTAACTGCATTCTCCGAAACTGCCAGATACAAGTACAATCTTTCTCCCATCACTGGCCTGGACAATAGTGGGGGTGCTCCCAAGTATTTCTTTAACTCTTGAAAGGCCTTCTCGCATTCATCATTCCATTCAAACATTTTTCGGAGTGTTTTGAAGAATGGGAGGCATCTATCAGTTGCTCGTGATACAAATCTATTAAGTTTTGTAACTCGCCCTGTGAGACTTTGCACTTCCTTCTTCGTCGTTGGAGATCGTAGCCCCAATAGAGCCTTGATCTTTTCTGGATTTGCTTCAATACCTCTTTGGTTAACAATATACCCGAGGAACATGCCTTCTCGTACTCCAAATATGCACTTGGCAGGATTCAACTTCATTTGATATTTATCTAATTGATCAAAGGTTTGACCCAGATCATTTAGATGGTCAGCAGCTTTCTTAATCTTCGTCATCATGTCATCAACATAAACCTCCATATTGTGACTGATTTGCTCTGTAAACACCTTGTTCATCAGCCACTGATATGTCGCACCTGCATTTTTCAAACCAAAAGGCATAACATTATAATAGTAAGTTCCCCTAGGGGTAATAAAAGAGGTACTTTCCTTATCTTCAGGTTTCATTTTAATCTGATTGTAACCAGAATAAGCATCCATGAAGCTCAACAGCTCGTGTCCCGAGGTAGCGTCCACTAATTGATCAATTCGGGGAAAAGGAAAATGATCCTTTGGGCATGCCTTGTTGAGGTCGGTGAAGTCTACACACATCCTCCACTTGTTATTCTTCTTCTTCACCATCACCACATTAGCTAACCAGTCTGGATATTTGACATCTTCAATAAAGCAAGCTTTTAGAGCTTCTCGACCTCCTCTTGTATGGCTTGGTTCTTCTCGGGGTTGAACACTCTTCTTCGCTGCTTTACAGGTTTGATTTCCTTCTTCACATTAAGCTCGTGACACAAGAAATTCGGGTCTATTCTTGGCATATCTTCGTGGCACCATGCGAAAGTTTGTTTTCTGCTTCTTAGGAAGGCTATCAATTCCTATTTTAGTGGGGTGTCCAACGATGAACTGATTTGAGTTGTTCGTTCTGGGTGTTCGTCGTCCAGAATGACGTTTTCAGTAGCTTCCACCACCTGACCTTTTACGAGCTGTGACTCGTCTCTAGGATCTAACGTTTCAATTTCTGCATCTTCATCCACTTGATAGGTGGTAGTCTTTTTCCTAGATTCTTCCAGTTCTTCCTGTTCGGTAGATGAATAGTAGCATTCCCGAGCTACTTTTTGGTCACCCTTCACCACTCCTACTCTAAAGTTGGTTGGTAATTTTAAACATTGATGTACTGTAGATGGTACTGCTTCGAACTTTTTCAGTCCTACCCTTCCCATGATGATATTGTAAGCTGATTGAACATTCTTATTAATCACAAAAAAGCGCACTCTTTCTGTTCGACAAGTAGGCCATGTACCGATGAATATATCCAACTTGATCGTCCCAAGTGGAAAAACTTTCTCGCCAGTAAAACCGAGGAGGGGCCAATGATATGGTTCCAACTGGGATAGCTTTAGGTTTAAACTATCAAAATATGGGTAGAACATCATATCTGTCGAGCTGCCATTATCCACTAAGACTCGCAAAATCACTACTTCCTTCATCCTCATTTTGATCACCAATGGGTCATCATGAGGGTATAGCACACCTGCGAGGTCATTCTTAGAGAAACCGATGAACAGTTTATCTTTATTAACCTTCCTCGGGCGATCTTCTTCAGCTAGATTTATCCGTTGAATATACGAACAAGCTTGAGCCTCGTTGAGGTAAGCTTTCCTTTCTGCAGTAAGGTCTTCACCTCCTGAATCTCCACCAGTAATAACATTGCAATCAAATGACCCAAAACGGATAGAAAAAACCTCACGTTCTGGCTGTCTTGGTCTTTTAGGGAGATCGGGGTCATCTTCTAGATCGTGTCCATGATCTCTTTTCTTGTTTTCTTCTGCTCGACGAGGAGATCAAGATCTCTATCTTTCTCGGTCATTATTTTTTCTTCATTTCTACGATCAACATACTTGGCCATCTTTCCTCGTCTAATGAGCATGAGAACGTGTGTGCTCGCGTTCAAATGATCAAATCATATATAAAACCCTTTTAACACAAACAAACCCTAAACATGCAGCAGTATGTGATTGAATAAGATGATAATCTAAGCAAGAACATTCAAACACGTGCAATTAGGGAAAAATCCCCCACAGGGGCAAAACCATTTATTTTCACTATAATTTGTAAGAAAACGGCTTACAATCGGATTACAATGAAAATACAAGTTGACTAATAATTACCCTCGGGTATCGGATTCTGTAGTCGCGGCTGGAATTATCCCTTTCCAGTAGGGCTGCAATGAAGAAGAAGAACGATCTCCTCCACAAGGGTTGAACAAACCAAAGTTGTGTTCTTGGGTTGCAAAAGGATTCACAAAGATTTGGCAAGGATGTGTGAATCAAAACATGAGTCTTGGGACTCAAGAATATGAAGACTAGAGGTATTTGGACTCTCAAATTCGTCTTTTTAAGTCTTGCAAAACAACTCTCCCGAAGTTGGTATTTATAGGGAAATCCATGAAGAGTTCCATGATTTTAAAACACTTAAAATCTTATCAGCATACAGGTACACCGAACCGGTTAGGGTACCCCTGCGAACCGGTTCGCCCCTCCCAACCGGTTTGGGATGGGGTTCGGGAAAGTGAGCTAGGAGCAGGTCTTTAAACACTTAGAAAAAATTCCTAGAATTTTCAAGGAACATATCTCCATTTTCAACGGGGCATAACTTGTTCACCGTAGCTCGGATTGAGGTGTCGTTTCTTCCAGTATCTTTGTTGCGGTAAGCTCTTAAACTTTCCAATTGACCGGTCCTCTGGACGGTGGCTGTAAAATTACCAATTTGCCCTTGAACATCCCTATCATGCCTTGTTTCACTGATTTGACTTCTCTAGCGTTCCACTTGCATTACGAGCCTACAATCAAGGAGCGTGAAGTTGTTGATGCAGATGAGGAACATATTAGTGGAGATAATGCATGCTTGATTCCCAGAATTCGGATAGAGGCCGTCATGTGAGATCGTGAGGTGACGTGCCAAATGTAGCGGCGTACGACATAAATAAATGAAACATTTCGAACATGAGAAAAATGTCCTTACAAATCTCCTCCTATGTCTATGCCGGTACATACATAAAAAATCCGAATTATTAAGTATGAAATTGCCTATACAAATCTACCCTCCCATGAACCGAAAACTGGAAAAGGTACAAATGAATAGTCTTCTTCGTTTGTTCTTCAAATCTTCAGGAATCACAGAACTTTTCTAATCAGGGTGTGCAATTCAAAGATCATCAATGTAGTTCCTACACACATGAGACAAAGAAAAATACCAAGTGACGTATCGAGTTTGAAAAGACGAGATAAACATGGATACCAATATATGATAAAAACATAAGCTACATCTCAAAAATTCCCCCAAAATTCAAACTCCCCGATAATATGATAATTCTTTCTCCCCCTTTTTATGATGTTCCCAAATAGACAAATGAGAAGAATGAATCAAATAAGCAAAATCGGGGTGTCACTAGGATAAAACCACACCATGAATGAACACAAAGCAACCAAGTCGATGAAAGCGTAAAAGAAGTGGTGTGATCAGATTCGATAGGAAAATCAATGCATACAAACATGACATATGTGCACGATGAATATTGGATACTCCTAGAGAATGAACTCAAATTCTTCCTTTGGTGTAAAAGAATGAAAATATAAGATATTGACTCAATCAAATCAACAAATCAAAGCTCACAATGATTTTCACACTAATAACGTCCAAAATGATTTTATGCTTTTTCAGGACTTTCAAGGAAGTGCAAACCCGTTTAAAATTCTCCAACCAAACTCCCCCAGATATAATTTTGAATAGAGGCATTCTAAATTCTCAAACCGTGGAGAATTGATGGTGAAACCTAAGTGGCCCATATTTGGCAAGAATTGCTTTTTTATTGCCTTTCAATTTTTTCGGGGCTCTTTTAACCTCTTTGGACCTCGGATATTAGAATTCCTCCATTTTTAGGTCCTTTTTAACGGTGGCTTTTGCACAAAGGATAGATGATTACCTTTCGCAGCCCCTCCCCGTTATACAAAAACACACAGTCTCACCAAAAATGGTTTTTACTTGCATTCCAATCTTGTCAAGTTTAATCGCATTTTATACATTGTATAGACAGGATTCAGATGGAAACACTTAAGCCAACATGAGATTGACAAGTGCAATAATCAAATATAGCCGTGCATGTGTACAATAAAGGATATAGGAGTCAAACATGTAGGAAGATATCACTAATTACATCTCAAAGACTCCAATCAATGTAAAGCACATGGATGAAATGATGTAGCCTCTCAAATCTCTATCAAACAGTCACATGGATATATGGAATGAAGTTGTGACTTGGCTATCTCAAATGCTCATCCATAAAAGGTGCAAAAACAGAAAGATCTTTTTGGCCTTTTTCAAAAAATATTATCAAAATAAAATCTTTTTGTGCTTTTTCTCAAAAATTTTCTTAAAGGAAAATCTTTTTGTATTATTTTTTTTTTTAAAAAAAATGAAAAACTAACTAATGATACATGCTAGCAATAGGTAAAAAAAATATGATAAACAACCTATGCTAGCAATCAAGACTAGATCTCAACCGGGAGTAACAGTGGAGTTTTCTAAAGATGGTGACATCTTTTGAACCAACTCCACTAGATCATGTGTAGTCTTGATCAAAAACTTCACTTGCTCGCGAATATGTGCAAACTCTCTATCAAAATGAGCAGGCAAAGTATCATGAGTGGGTGCATGTGCATGAATGTGTGAAGTGGCATGATATGGCACAAAACCCAACTTAGAACAAAATTCCCTAAGATGTCCTCGCTTCTTGCAGTGGGAGCAAACATAAACCGGTCTAGGAAGTAATTTATCAACAATTTTGGGATGAACATTCCTAGACGGACACCCATGGGACTCACTCACAATGGTGGATATAGGCTCGGGTGACTTCTCTAATGTGACTTGAACCTCCCGTGCTTGTTTGAGGTCATCCGTGAGATGGGATACACGTGTCGTCAGACTGGACACCGTGTTGGTCAAGTCACCTTTTTCCCTTTTAAGCTCATCATTCTCTCCCTTCAACACACCAATCCGAAGACCTAGGTTCCTATTAGTCCTTTTTATTTCCATGGTCTCGATAAACAACTTTCTAAAGGCTTTTTGGATCAAACTATCATCACCATTATCATCCTCACTATCACTTAGAGAAGTGGGCATATCAACTTTCTTCCCCTCTCTCTTAAGTCTAGTGGGACACTCAAATTTCTTGTGCCCTGTCCCATCGCACTCAAAACATCTTATCTTCTCAAGGTTTTTTTTTTCTCATTCTCACCACAACTCTCTCTCTCTCCAAATAATCTTAAATCATTCTCTAAAGCGGTGATCCTAAGGACTAAAGCATTATTACGCTTCTTGGTTTCAAAAAACTCAGAATATAACTCGGCGTAAGCGTGTGGGAGATCACACTCGCTCTCACTTGCCTCATCCTCCCCTTCACTCTCATCGCTCTTACTGTCGAGGTGTCCTTGTGACGTAGCATCCTCATCGTCGTGAGAAGCATTGGAGGTACTCACATGACTTGCCATGAACGCGGTGAAGTTACGCTCATGCGGTGACTCATCTCTCGAGTCCACCGACTCGACCTCACTGTCGTCACTAAGGGTAGTATTCAGGACAATTTTACCCTTTTCTCTATTCAGACGGGTCGCACACTCAAACGCTCTATGACCCTTACCATCGCATTCAAAACATCGCTCACTGTCTTTCTTAGGAGGGTCTTTGAAATCTTTCTCATTTTCCTTTTCAAAAATATTTTTCTCAACATTCCTTTTATCATTGAAATTTCCACTTTTCTTGAATTTGAGAATTCTTTTGAAATTTTTTGCAAACAGGGCCAAGTCATCTAAGTCAAAATCACATTCAGACTTGGACTCAAAAACTTTTTCTTTCTTTTTCTAAAAATGAGTCTTTAAAGCAATCCCATTATCCTTATCCTTAATGATTTTGGGAAACATGTCAATCTCATAGGTTTGAAGATCTCCTACAAGTTCTTCCAACTTAAGTGATTTCAAATTTCCCAAAGAGTTCAAAACAGTGACTTTAGGAATAAAGCGTTTTGGGAGAGATCTCAAAATCTTTTTAACAACACGCGAGTTATCAATTACCTCACCCAAATTAAAACTAGTGTTAACAATGTCCGACAAGCGTGCAAAAAACTCATCAAAGCATTCGGACTCAGACATGGTGATAGTCTCAAATTGGGTGACCAAATTTTGTAATTTAGACTCTTTAACAGCGTTCGTACCCTCATGGGTAGGGTTGTGTTTCGGCCGGATCGGATCGGAAAATGACCTTTCGGAAAAAATTCCAATTTTTTCGGAAATAAAATATTTGTTCCAATTTCCTATCCAATTTTTTCGGAAAATCAAAAAAAATTCCGAATTCGGAAAATTCGGAAAATCGAAAAAAAATCGGAAAAATTCGGAAATTCAAAACATATACTAAAAATTCAAAAATTTTGGAAATTCCAAAATTTCAAAAAAATTAATAAAGGATTTTTGATTACTCAAATTCTCATTTTAAAGAAATCGAAAAAAGATTTAACCCAACATGTAAATATGTAAGGATTTAACCATTTTTTCATTTGTGTAGAGGATATAGGGATATTCTCCTTTTATAGAGGACTTTTTTGGACCTCTCTTCCTCTCCTTGCCGATGTGGGACACACGAGAATATTTTAAAAAAATATAAAAATTGGAAATTGGAAAATATTTTGGAAAAAATCGGAAATAATTCGGAAAAATCGAATCGGCATAGTTTCGGAAAAATCGGAAATTCAAAATTATTTCCAATTTTCGATCCGATTTTTTTCGAAAAAATCGGAAATCGGAAAATCGGATATCGGAAACCTTATATACGTTCCAAAATCGGAAAATATCGGATCGAATATCGGAAAAATCGGAATGTTCGGAAAAAAAACACAGCCCTACTCATGGGTAAGTTGCAAAACATCCCATGCCTCCTTTGACGTGGTGCACGTCATTATGCATTTGAACTCATCAGGTGTGACAGACCCAGAAATAGCACTTAGACCCTTAGAATTAAAAGATGACCATTTAAATTCTTCATCAGTCCAAGAAATGTCAGGTTTCAAGTTGGTCACATTATCAACAGTCACGGTGGGAGGAGTCCACCCTCGTTCAACCAAAATCCAGACACGTTCATCAATGGCTTTTAAAGCCGACCTCATACGGGCTTTCCAATAAGCATAATTTGTCCCGTCAAAAATAGGCATTTTATAATATGACTTCTCCATTTGAACACGCACTTTTTCAAAAAAAATTCAGAAAATTGATATTTTTAGAAAAATTTTGCGGAAAAAGGAATACGCGATAGATTAGCGTAACTTGCTCTGATACCAATTTGAGAACGTGTGTGCTCGCTTTCAAATGATCAAATCATATATAAAACCCTTTTAACACAAACAAACCCTAAACATGCAGCAGTATGTGATTGAATAAGATGATAATCTAAGCAAGAACATTCAAACACATGCAATTAAGGAAAAATCCCCCACAGGGGCAAAACCATTTATTTTCACTATAATTTGTAAGAAAACGGCTTACAATCGGATTACAATGAAAATACAAGTTGACTAAGAATTACCCTCGGGTATCGGATTCTATAGTCGCGGCTGGAATTATCCCTTTCCAGTAGGGTTGCAATGAAGAAGAAGAACGGTCTCCTCCACAAGGGTTGAACAAACCAAAGTTGTGTTCTTGGGTTGCAAAAGGATTCACAAAGATTTGGCAAGGATGTGTGAATCAAAACATGAGTCTTGGGACTCAAGAATATGAAGACTAGAGGTATTTGGACTCTCAAATTCGTCTTTTTAAGTCTTGCAAAACAACTCTCCCGAAGTTGGTATTTATAGGGAAATCCATGAAGAGTTCCATGATTTTAAAAGACTTAAAATCTTATCAGCGTACAGGTACACCGAACCGGTTCGGGTACCCCTGCGAACCGGTTCGCCCCTCCAAACCGGTTTGGGATGGGGTTCGGGAAAGTGAGCTGGGAGCAGGTCTTTAAACACTTAGAAAAAATTCCCAGAATTTTCAATGAACATATCTCCATTTTCAACGGGCCATAACTTGTTCACCGTAGCTCGGATTGAGGTGCCGTTTCTTCCAGTATCTTTATTGCGGCATCAAATTTCCAGTTGACCGGTCCTCCGGACGGTGGCTGTAAAATTACCAATTTGCCCTTGAACATCCCTATCATGCCTTGTTTCACTGATTTGACTTCTCTAGCGTTCCACTTGCATTACGAGCCTACAATCAAGGAACGTGAAGTCGTTGATGCAGATGAGGAACATATTAGTGGAGATAATGCATGCTTGATTCCCGGAATTCGGATAGAGGCCGTCATGTGAGATCATGAGGTGACGTGCCAAATGTAGCGGCGTACGACATAAATAAATGAAACATTTCGGACATGAGAAAAATGTCCTTACAGAGAACTTCAATTTTATTCTGAAGAGCTATGCAATTTTTGGTCGTGTGACCATGGTCTTTATGGAACTCGCAATATTTGGCCTTATTCCTTTTGTCAGGATCTGTCTTCATTTTCTCGGGCCAGTTTAACTCCTCGTTGTTCTTGATCTCTTCCAGAATATGGTTTATATCTACCTTCAAAGGAGTATAGTTTCCAAATTTCTTCAACTGTTCCAACGCTTGCCTTGCTTTTGACTGCTTGTTACCACCATTGTTCTTCTGTTCTTTCTTCTCTGCTTTGTCACCCTCAACCTTGGTTTCTTTGGTGTCCATATTCTTCTTTGCAGCCATAGCTTCCTCGGCGTTCATAATTTTGGCTGCTTTTGCCATTAACTCTGCCATGGTTGTAGGCGGATCTTTGGCTAGAGTGTAGTACAACTTATTTGGTAACAGTCCACTCATCAGAGCAGTGATTGTTGTCTTCTCTTCGTAATCAATAACTTCAAGTTTCTCGTTATTGAAACGAGTAATATAATCCCAGGTGCTCTCCCCTGCTTTTTGTCTAACACTTAACAAGTGTGCTACTCGTTTAACTGGTTTTGCTCCAAAATAGAAGTTTCCAATAAAGAGCTCGGCCAGCTGAAAGAAAGTTACAATCTTCCCCCGAGGAAGATTATTGTACCATATTTGAGCAGATCCAGTGAGAGTTCCTGAAAATGCCCTGCATCACATCTCGTCTGGAACAGCATATATATCAGCAGCTGCTTGGTATTGTTCTATATGTAGAACAAGATCAGTTTTTCCATCATATTTTGGTGTTACTACTGGAGCATTGAATTTTGATGGTGTGGGGAAGTCTATAATTTCTTGTAAGAATGGTGTTCCTTGGATAAAAGTTCTTTGTAAAGGATTCCTGGCCTTAGCCATTTCCCCTAACATGTCTTCCAATCTTTGAATAGATCCCTTCCATGCATCATTTCCTTCCTCGGGCCTATTGGTTCGAGTAACTGATGTTGTTGAATTTGCCTCTTGGGACTTTTCACGACGAGCAGCTGGTCGTGATTGGGCAGAACCTTCTTTTAACTCATATGATCGTTGAGAGTTCCTCGGCACCATCCTTGGAGGACTTCTATTCCTCCTGGGACCCAAACGATCAAAGGGAGAGACTCTGCTCAATCTTTCAAGAGCACTGGTCCTTTCTGGAGAGAGAGTGATATTTTGTTGCGTATCTGTAGCTCGTACCGAGGAAGTCCTTCCAGGCTGATAAGAAGGGTCATTGGATCTCTCAGTACGATACGAATTGGTGCGTCTAGAATGAGATTCTTCCGGGAGTAATGTTCGCCTAGTCCGTGAGGAGGGCAAACGGGTATTTCTCTGAATGCTTCGTTGTCCTGACTGAGTTGGTGCCCCACCTTGGATAGTTTGCATGAGTTGTCGCATGATTTCCTGCATGGCGGTCTGGCCTTGGGCCAAATTAGCCATTATACTAGCCAGATCTTGAACATTTGGAGGAGCAGATGGATTTGGGGGGTTTCTAGCGTTTTGATTACTAGATTCTGGATTATCAGCCATTGATGATGAGTTATTTTGATGAAAAACAAAAATTATAGTCGTTTCCCACAGACGGCGCCAATCTGTTGATGTAAAAAATTAGATTATCTCTAATTATTTAATCACAGATAAAAAATAAATAAGACAAGAGATTTTTAAAGTGGTTCAGCCTTGAAAGAATGGCCTACGTCCACTGTTTGTGTTATTGTTGACTGTTTGCAGAATTCTCGATAATGGGTTTACCAAGAAATTCCGAGTCCCCTGCTAATGAGGAGATTACGATATATTTATAGACTTGAGGCTGTACAAATGAAAGAATAATACACAACTGTCCAATAGGCGTATGCGTTTGTGTGATAATAATGAGCATTTAATGCGCAGTGTCTCTTTTGATTGTCCCGATATAAATGCTCTGTACGAGGTGCAGTTCGGACCGCCTGAGTTGCTCGGACCGCCTAAGTAGCTCGGTATACATGAGTTCCTCGGAGAACACTTGTTGCTCGGAGCGCCTGAGTTGGTCGGGGAGGTTGAATTCCTCGAAGTCAAGGTGTTGTTAAAAAATGTTCTCGGGTGCCATGTAGATTGACACGTGTTTCCACATAATTGGTCCACGTCAGGAGGTTAACTTTGGTATCAACACAATAAATATTTACTATTTAAGCAACAAAATAGTAAACCAAGCAATCGTTCATGATCTCTCTACACCATTAAACGAAAGAAAAAAAGTGATCGCAAATCAACCCACACAAAACCTAAATTCATACCCTCGTCATTATATCCCCCATTGCCCCATTGTTTACTCACAACCATCAATTAAATAACACACATCATAATAAAATCAGATTGTTGAAACAACCACCAATAATTGACTTTAAAATTTCTAGAAACGAAGGCAAAAACATTTGACGATGGTGGTTGCGACAGTGGTGAAAGACAAAGACAAAGGAAAGTCGGGTCGATAGTATGGTGAAATATATAATGTGAGAGAGCTGGATATCATGGAAGTGGAGGTTACCTCAAATTTAATAGTTGTAATTTTTACTTTTACTTATAGTTCAACACATTCTTTGTTGTTACTATTGGGTCTTGAAGAATAAGGTTATTTTACTCGTCGATGTCAATTAGGCAGTAGAGGAGGGTAGTGGTACTGGGGTATATGAAGATACTGAGAGTTTGAGGCATGACCCATACTTACATAAGATTTTTCTAAGATAATAACATTAAGAGTTACAAATAAATAAAAGTGAAGTTTTCTTTATAATAATGACGATTTCTATTCCAGAGCAGTAGTAATGATTGAATATAAACATTTTCAATAAATGAACATGAAGTCCCTAAAATATGGGATGGTCTAAGCACAAGCCAAATTTTTATTTTTTAAAATTAAATTTAGCTTAAGCATAATTAACCCTAAGTACTAATTATAAATGAAATTTGTGTAATTATTTTATCCTAAAGCATGCATCCAGGTGATAGAAGAAAAAAGTAAAATAAATAATCACACAATGCTCGATGTACGAGGAAAACCCACAACGAAAAAAAACCTCGGACGACCCAGTCACACAAATTCATTATGTATTGAATTACAAATGAGATGACAGACGACTTACAACACACACTCGATGCCCTTGCAAGCATCGACGCTCTTCGTACCTTCAATCTTCGTATAAGGACATGCGGGAAATCACTCGCGTAACTGTCAAAATGCGTGAGGCCACGCATGCCTCAGTATCAACCGAACGTCTCAACAACCATCTACAAATCAAACAACAAAGTCCACCGCCTCTTCACCAAAACACCAAAGGCACAGAGTCCACTGTGCATAAACAATAAATACACATTCCACGGTATGAAACGTACTCAACAAAGATGATGATAAGTAAAACCTTGATGCTAAATGAGATCTTAAATAATATAAAGATTGAATCTTGGATCTCAAAGGGTTTGGATGAAGCTAGGGTGTGGTGACTTTTGGATTATGATAAGAAAACGATTTTCGCCAAAATTCTCAACTTAAAAAGCTCCCAACACGCATGGTTGTACAAAACATGAATTTTGAGGTGGAAAAATCTCATTCGAATGAAAACAACGAAAAGCATAATCCTGCATTCGAACCAAACCAAATCTCATTCGAACCAAATAAAACCTCGTTCAAACCAAATAAAAACTCATTCGAACAAATGTGCTTATCTTGTTCGAACTTACTTCAATGGAGTTTCGAATGAAGTTTTCACTGTTGACATAAATTCCTTGTTTGAATTTCGTTCTAATGACATAACCATCTCGTTCGAACTAACATAAGAACTCGTTCGAATGAACTACATAAATTCATTTGAATAACTTTTAAACTCATTCGAACAACTTTGTTAAAAATAACGTTTTTCTTTTTAAAAAACATTTGTGAAAAATAGCTTCAAACAAATCAAACAAACACCTAATGATATAGAGGAATCAAACTAAAAT
Organism: Sambucus nigra; assembly: GCA_949130495.1. Classification (NCBI taxonomy): domain Eukaryota; kingdom Viridiplantae; phylum Streptophyta; class Magnoliopsida; order Dipsacales; family Adoxaceae; genus Sambucus; species Sambucus nigra. The sequence goes on from CASBWL010000256.1 coordinate 1,162,212, forward strand.
GCATCCGTATATTTTTTAGATTCCTCGGATGTTGAAGACCAAATGTGACATGATACATGATATGATGCGCTTTAACTTAGCCGCTATGATCTTTTAATCAAACACGTCATAGTCTTGAAAGGTCAACAAACTCATGCTTTAACCTATGAGTTAAAGGTTTTGTCTAAACACGGAATAATCCAAAACATACAAATTGACTTCAATAAAAAAAATTATCCTTACAAATCTACCCTTTGGCTATTAAGGGACAAACCAAAAATAAAAATACATATGGGTCGTCAAACTTATCTAAGACTCCCCAACCCTTAAAAGAAAAAAAGTAAAACTTGACCGACACATAAACTCGAGTAGCTTTGCACGCTTATAACTATACTGCATGTTGCAAACTTGCACACTAAACGCAACTTCAAATGCAAATTGAAACTAACAATATATAAAGTCGGCATAAGAACAAACTCCCATATGTCTTATGATCCCCACCTAGGTAAGACATCTCACCCTACGATAAAGATCTCCTCCTAAAAATAAAAATAAAGATACCATTTATCCCTTTTTTTTTCATGAATAGATAAAGAAAGAATGCATAATAAACCATTTCTCCTGTATAAACCATTTCTCTCCCAAAATATCAGAATGTTTGATACCAATTAAAATTATAAAGGAAATAATAATATCATGCAATGGTATAGAATGCAATGGTGTAGAGTGCAATAAAAAATGACAAACAACTCGTCAACACAAGCACAAATAATCCAAATAATACCAATTTTGATGCAAAAATGATACCAACTTGAATACAAAATGAAACATAGGGTATAAACCTTACAATTTAGGGTATACACAAACTAAACACGTGTATAGTATTACAAAAACAATTGTAAACACTATAAAATTCCACGTACAAATTGCAAATTCTTCTAAAATTATTACAAAAAAATTAATATACGGACTACAATCCCAAAAATACGAGTATACATTAATGGTGTCTTTACCCAAAAAAATGACACACCGGGGAGTTCAGCCAAAAAAAGTGACAAACCTTTTTTCATGAAATGTACTCATTCAATTAAAATAGGCAATAGCCCAAGGAAATACACATGAAAGACCAAACAAGAGGCCCAAGGCCAAACTGCACAAACTTTCCAACAAGGCAACAGGGTGCCAAACAAAGCATAAAGCCTATAAACAACAGGAACCAAATCGAACGTTTTCGAAGATAAAATAAAACCCTAACATGTGTAGCTTCACCGCAAACCTGGCCAATCAAAACCCACCTCATACAGATACTCAATAAATAAATGTTTGAATCATGAATCTCAAACATAAGAGAGAGAAAAGCTATCGTCTCAAAGAAAACTCGCCCACCAAAGCTATGGCACCATACCACAACACTCTATACAGACCATAGAGCATCCAAACGAACAACCAGAACCCATTAACAAACAAATCTAAGCTCAGTCAAAGAACAAAACCGAGCAAGCAAGAAAAAATAACTAACCCCGATAGCAATAAAAAAATCCAGATCCAGGAAGCAAGGTAAGGTAAAAACCTTACAAAACCATCCAAGGAATCTTCGACATCCATCCCAGAACCAAACCCTCAACATCATCTAAAACCTTTCTAGAAGAATATCAAGGTTCATAAACCTCAAACCCGATCAAGTAGTCTTTAATTAAGATCTGCAATCACTAGGTCAAAGTATACTGATAAGGAGGAACCATCAATAAGCAAAACATACATATCCACTTCAAAACAACACATGCAGAGAACTCTTCAACATATCGTCAACAAGAAAGACCCAAAATCAGATAAGTATTTTTAAGAATATCACAACCCTTAAGGCTTGCATATAACAGTACTTCTTCACTAAACTTAAAATTATTCAAATCCAGAATCTCAAAGCAAGCACAAAGAACATGCAAAAGTTCACCCAACTCGGACAAGGACCAGATCAAGAGAAAAGAAGAAATACAGCAGCCATTAAGCCAGAATGAGGGGTTATGATCACAAAGGCTAGAACAACCCAACTCCCCAAAATCGACTCTTCAGCTAAGTAACTTTCATAATTTTTCCATTTAACCACCAGTTCCTACATAACTCACTACTTTCAGCATAATGCTTAATATTCTTCCATTGAAAGTCCTCTAATACACTGATTTCCCAATTTTTCAAAGGATAAATCCTTCAACCAATTGAAATTTTTTAAAGACAATATCGTTCCTGGTTATCCAAATAACATATACAGAGGCTGAAAGATAAATTTTACTGATCGGGACTTTAAAATCACTACTCTTCTTGTTTAACCCTATAACTTCTTCCTCAAAACTTTTAATATATTTTATCTGCCCACATCTATTAATCACTTGCTTCCATATCATATTAGTGATTGATTTCACACTCAAAGAATAAATGATTCCTGATTTCTTTCTCTTTGCCACACAAAACACATTTGTCTTTATTTATAATGTCCCATCTAAGTAATTTCTCCTTTGTACTATAAGTCTATTAAGACATGCTAGCCATAAAACACAAGCACATTTAGGAATTTTTTTCTAAAACCAAACAGAGACAAGAAGAATCAAGTGAACTGGGCAAAAACTATTTGGTTATAGAAAAAAAATCATGGGTTTCCTAGACCAGTCTTCACAACTGCTATTAGGAGTAACATTATTTCTAGCCATATTAAGTAAATCATTTGAAACTGGTCTAGGAAATTTTCACTCATTATCCATAATAAAATCAGAAGCCCCTTGCCAAGGCAGAACTCGCTGCATCATAAACAATTTTATCATCTTAAAAATTGACAAGTGGGCCCTTTTCATGCCAATTATCAATCCAAAAGTGAGTCCCTTCCCCATTACCAATGTTATATTTAATATACATTCTAATCTGATCCTTCATTCTCCATAATTTTCTCCAAGTCCAAGAAGCATTTGTTGGTAGTTTAGTTGTCCACATAGAGTCATTTTAATTACTACATAATAAATCCATTTAACCCATAAAATGTCTTTTTTCCTAGCCACATCTCCCAAATGTTTAGACATACAAGCTTTATTCTAGTTCACTAAGTTCCTAATACCCAAACCACCTTCTTCATAAGGATAACATAAATCCTCCCATAAAACTTTAGCTCCAGTTTTCTTAAGATCATCCCCAGACCAAATAAATCTTTTAATAATTTGATCAATTTCTTTAATCACTTTTTTGGGTAAAATAAAAATATTAATCCAGTAAATTTGAACACTTCTAAGAAGAGAGATAGCTAGTTGGATCATCCCAGTGTAAGGACACAAGTCTACGATTGAGTCTTAATGTAGTGTTGGCTCAATTCCGGACAAAAATATTTGAGCCATAGGATAGGGTTCTTGTGTATCCTTCAAGCCTATGACATATTAAAGTTGAAGTCATAGCGGCCAAGATTATAAAGCTTTATCATATGTTGGGTTTATTGTGCCTCGTTTCTACGTCAACATTATTGGTTCCAATGCTCCGATGGTATGAATGAATTATATATATATATATATATATATAGGAGCTTGAAAATTTATTGGGTGTATTTTATAAAAAAATTATAAATAGTTTTAACGACTTTGTTTTACTCAGAAAATATTTTTTAGAACTTTTCATAAAAAGTTTTGGGCTTACAAAGAATTTTCCATTTTCCGACAAGTCGTTCGAACGACCTGGAATCTCGTTCGAATGAGATTCCCAGGTCGTTCGAACGAGACTTCAAACAAGATTTCCTTTTTCTCACTGGCACATCGTTAGTAAAGTCGTTCGAATGAAAATGTCGTTCGAACGAGTTTGACAGGAATAGTTTTTTGGCAATTTTTAGCAGTTTTCTCCATGTTCCCACTACTTTTTCCCCACTACTTTTTGACAGAATTAATATGTGCGGGAACCAACTCTTTCAAATTAACTTTTTCATATTTTACAATCTCCAAGAGAGAGTTTTGTGAGCATAATTCCACAATGAAAGAGTTCATGTTTTGAGTGCGTGTTTTTCAATAAAATCCTTCTTAAACACTTTTGGTTTACACCCATACTAATTTATTCCAAGTTCCATATATATATATATATATATATATATATATATATATATATATATATTTGCTTGGAGTGTTTGGCACCGATTTTTCACTACACCTCAAAGAATAGAAGTTTGGGTTTGCTTCTACAACCCTCAAAGAAGAAGTTTGTGTTTTGATGTGGCGTTCTCATATGGTGTGTTTGGTTGATGGGTTCCTAAAGCTTCATCGGTGGATTCCAAGGTTCCGGTGGATTCTGGGATTATTGGCTAAGCAGAGGTAGTTGCAAGGAGACGCATCGGGGCTTGAAGGATTCGAGTCAAGTGTAGTAAGTCATTTGTCTTTGTAATTGTAATTTTGTACTTAGTGGAGTTAAGGCTAGGGTCGTCTGAGGTTTTTTCCATTGTGGGTTTTTCCTCGTACATCGTGGCGTAGTGGTTTATGTATTTTATCTTTTGTAAAATCACATTAGATGCATGCTTAGGTAAAAAGATAAAATTGGAATATTTAATTTGGTGCAAATTCAATTTGGGTAAATATTAATTTAATTCAAGCCATTAATTTTATTGAATAAAATTTGGTTTGGCCTAATTTGCAAATATGGATTAATTATTTTTGTTAGGCAAATTTCTAGGACTTGGGTTGAATTAATTTGGTTTAAGTGAAAAATATATTTGTTGTTTAATTCAATTTCACTTTGAGTTAAGTTTAATTTTAATTTAAAAGAAATTAAAATTCGTTGTTTGTGTGTGTTGTGTTGAGCCATCTTTATTCCGCATCCGAAACGGAAATTCTTTTTGAAAAATTTAAAAAATTGGAGGTCATCATTTCCAACAAGTGGTATCAGAGCATTGATTAAGAAAAACTCATGTCTTCAGATCGGTATCATAGCCGGAGGGCTAAATTATTGCGTTAAGGTCCTTCTAAATATTTTTGACTAAAAATGGAATTTTTCCCATTTTCAAAATTTCCTATTTTCGATAGTTCCAACTATGCTTATTGGAAAACGCATATGAAATCGGCACTTAGGTCTCTAGATGAGAGGGTTTGGTTGTCAGTCCTTAACGGGTGGTCCCATTTACATATTTAGTTGAAAATGAACGTGTTCCCAAACCCACGGATAGATGGAGTGAGAATGAATTTAAACTTGCAAATTTCAATTCTCGAGGTTTAAATGCCTTGTTTAGCGCGGTCACACCGAATGAGTTCCGACGCATTATGACGTGTGAAACCGCTAAAGAAGCATGGGATATTTTACAACTCACTCATGAAGGAACTAGTGTCGCAAAGGCTTCTAAATTCCAAAACCTCACCACTCAATTTGAAACCATCAAAATGAATGAAAAAGAAACTTTTGATGAATTTTATGCTAGAATTTTCAATATAGTTAATTCATCTTCTAATTTGGGAGAGAAAATACCTGACAACCGAGTAATAAAGAAAATTTTAAGGTCCCTACCCAATAGATTTATTCCTAAGGTGACCGTGCTAAATTCTTTACCCACTTTAGCCTCTACGAAATCAGAAGAGCTAGTAGGTGATTTACAAACCTATGAACTAGACATGTTTCCCTCTAAAACTGAAAAGAAAATAGATAAGGGCGTTGCTTTGAAAGCCCGAAAGGAGGAAAAATAAGTAGTAAGGAGTGAAAGTGATAGTGACTTGGAAGATATGTCTATGTTTTCTAGGAAGTTTCATAAATTTCTTAAATTTAACAAAGATAAATTTAAAAATGACTTTAAGAAATTTAAAAATTCTAAGCATGATAAAGCCGAAAAGATCCCTAAAACTCTTAATGAAAATTTAAATAGGGACGAATCAAATAGGTGTTATGGTTGTGAAGGGTATGGCCATAGGGCTTTTGAGTACCCGACTAAACTACGGAGAGAGGGTAAGCAACCAATTTTCTACAATGCAACCCTTAGTGATAGTGATAAGGAAGAGGGACCCGATTCCTCCACTAAGCCCAACTTTGTGTCTTTTATGGCAAGTCATGTGAGTGAAAGTGAGCACTCCTTTATTGATGAAATTTTAGTACATGACACTTCCAAGGCTATAGTTTGTGAATCCTAAAGCAATGATGGTTGTTGATACCAAAATTAGTATGCTGATATGGACGAATAATAAGAAGACATGTGTCAATCTACGTGGCACAATAGCAACGAGGAAGTTCATTTTCCCTACCAAGTCATGTTCGCTCCGAGCAACAAGGATACTCTGAGGAACTACAACACTCTGAGGAACTCCAACGCTCCGAGGAACTCTTGAACGACGAGCAACTAAGGTGGTTCGAGCTGCATCTCGGCCACAATATTGATTGCCAGATAACCAATAGTTCAACTGGTTCATTGAATGCTTATCCTTGACGCACACGCCTAATGGCATTAAATGTATTAACCTTTCATATGTATCACCCTTTCAGATGACAGCCTAAAGGCTATAAATACATTGTATCACCTTCATTCAAAGGGACCGGAATTTCTTGAGAGAACTTGTAATCAAGAATTTCCCAAACACTCAGCAATAACATAACAGTAGACGTAGGCCATTCTTATAGGGCTGAACCACTTTAAAATTCTTTGTCTCATTTATTTATCTATGATTGAATAATTAGAGCGATCTAATTTTTTACATCAACAGATTGGCGCCGTCTATGGGAAGCGACTGTTGTTATCGTTTTTCACCAAAAATCATTCATCATCAATGGAAGATAATCCGGAATCCAGCAATCGAAACGCTGGAAATACTGGAAATCCTCCAAATCCTTCTGCACCTCCAGATCTGGCTGGAATTATGACGAATCTGGCTCAAGGACAAAACGCCATGCAAGAAACAATGCGGCAACTCATACAAACCCTTCATGGCGGTGCACCTGCACATTCGGGACAGCGAAGTGGTCAGAGGCAAACCTATTTACCTTCTTCACGATCCAGGCGTACAGAGACGCATGTTAATGAGGAATCTGAAGATTTTTCTTATCAACCTGGACGAACTTCGTCAATGCGAGCCACGGATACTGAACAACGCGTCACTCTCTCCCCAGAAAGGGCCAGCACAGTGGAAAGATTAAGTAGGGCCTCTCATTTTGATCGATTGGGCCCTAGGAGGAACAAAAGTCCTCTTAACGCAGTCTCGAGGAGCTTTCGACAACCACCAGATGTAAGGGAAGGATCTGCGCAGTCGCGACCAGCTACTCGTCGAGATGAATCTTATAACCGACCAGCCACTCAGCAAGATAAATCCCAAGAAGCAACTTCAACGCGATCAGTTGCCCGAACCAATAGGCCCGAGGATGGAAATGATGCGTGGAAAGGATCTATTCAAAGGTTAGAGGATAGATTAGGGGAAATGGCTAAGGCCAAGACCCTCTACAACGAACCTTTGTTCGAGGAACACCTTTCATACAGGATATTTTTGATTTTCCAACGCCATCAAAGTTTAAAGCACCCGTGGTAACTCCCAAATATGATGGAAAGACAGATCCTGTTCTTCACATAGAGCAATATCAAGCTGCTGCCGACATCTATGTTGTCCCCGACGAGATGAGATGCAGAGCATTCTCAGGAACTCTTACTGGATCTGCCCAGATATGGTACAACAATCTTCCTCGGGGTAAGATTTCCACTTTCTTTCAGTTGGCCGAGTTGTTTATTGGCAATTTCTATTTTGGAGCAAAGCCAGTAAAACGAGTAGCACACTTGTTAAGTGTTAGACAAAAACCTGGTGAGAGTACTAGAGATTATATAACTCGTTTCAATAATGAGAATTTAGAAGTCATAGATTATGAAGAAAAGACAGCAATCACCGCCTTGATGAGTGGGTTGTTGCCCAACAAGTTGTATTACACTTTGGCCAAAGATTCGCCCACAACTATGTCAGAATTGATGGCAAAAGCGGCCAAAATCATGAATGTCGATGAGGCTATGGCTGCAAAGAAGAATATGCATAAAGAAACCAAGGTGGAAGTCGACAAATCTAAGAAGAAAGAGCATAAGGGCAATGGCGGTGATAGGCATTCCAAGAATAATAAAACGTCATGGGAAGTCCTGAAGAAATTTAATAATTATACTCCTTTGAAAATGGGTATTAATCATGTCTTGGAAGAAATCAAGAATAGCGAGGAGGTAAAGTGGCCGAAGAAACTGAGGTCAGACCCTGATACGAGGAACAGGGATAAATATTGCGAGTTCCATAAGGATCATGGTCATATGACTAAAAATTGCATAGCTCTTCAGAACGAGATTGAAACACTCATCCGAAGAGGAAAGCTAGCAAAGTACGTTGATCGGGGAGGTGAAAGAAGAAATAATGACCGAACTAGAGAGGTCTAGATCTCCTCGTCGAGCGGAGGAGAAGAAGAAGAAGAGAAACCATGAAGATGATCCAGATGATGACCCTGATCTTCCCAAGAAACCAAGGCAGCCAGAACGAGAGGTATTTTCAATTCGCTTTGGGTCATTCGGTTGTAATGTTATTACAGGAGGAGATGCAGGAGGAGGAGATCTTACTGCAGAAAGAAAAGCTTACCTCGGTGAGGCTCAGGCTTGCTCATACATTCAGCGAATAAATCTAGCTGAAGAAGATCGCCCGAGGAAGGTGAATAAGGAGAAATTGGTCATCGGTTTTTCAAAAAATGACCTTGCAGGTGTTCTTTATCCTCACGATGACCCTTTGGTGATTAAAATGAGGATGAAAGATGTAGTGATTTCAAGGGTTCTGGTAGATAATGGTAGTTCGGCAGATATCATGTACTACTCATGCTTTGACAGTTTAAACTTAAAATTATCTCAATTGGAGCCTTATCACAGACCTCTCCTGGGTTTTGCTGGCGAGAAAGTTTTTCCACTTGGGACGATCAAGTTGGATATATTCATTGGAACTTGGACTGCTTGTCGAACAGAGAGAATACGCTTCTTTGTGATGGATAAGAATGTGCAGTCAGCCTACAACATCATCATGGGAAGAGTTGGTTTAAAGAAGTTCGAAGCAGTTCCATCTACAGTACATCAGTGCTTAAAATTCCCAACAAATTTCGGAGTGGGAGCTGTGAAAGGTGATCAAAAAGTAGCTCGGGAATGCTATTATTCGTCCGCCGAGCAAGAGGAGCTTGAAGAATTAAGGAAAAAGACTACTACCTACCAGGTGGATAAAGGTACAGAAATTGAAACACTTGATCCCAGAGATGAATCCCAACTTGTAAAAGGACAGGTGGTGGAATCGACAAAAAATGTTATTCTGGACGACGAGCACCCTAAACGGGTAACCCAGATAGGTTCAATGTTGGATGCTTCAATAAAACAGGAGTTGATAACTTTCTTGAGAAATAGGAAGAAAACTTTTGCATGGAGTCGTGAAGACATGCCAGGAATAGATCCAAACTTCTTATGTCATGAGCTCAATGTGAATAAGGAGATCAAGCCAATAAAACAGAGAAGAAGGGTATTTAGCCCCGAGAAGAATCAAGCTATACAAGAGGAGGTCGAGAAGCTCCAAAAAGCCCAATTCATTGAAGATGTGAAATATCCAGACTGGTTAGCAAACATGGTGATGGTAAAAAAGGAAAATAATAAATGGAGAATGTGTGTTGATTTCACTGATCTCAACAAGGCCTGCCCAAGGGACCACTTTCCATTGCCCAGAATTTATCAACTAGTGGACGCTACCTCGGGACACGAGCTGCTCAGCTTCATGGATGCTTACTCTGGCTATAACTAGATCAAAATGAAACCTGAATACAGGGAAAGTACTTCTTTTATTACCCCTAGAGGAACTTATTGCTATAATGTTATGCCTTTTGGCTTGAAAAATGCAGGAGAGACATACCAGCGGCTGATGAATAAGGTTTTTACCGAACAAATCAGTTGCAATATGGAGGTCTATGTCGATGATATGCTGACAAAAAGAAAAAAAGCTGCTGATCATCTAGTTGACTTAGCTCAGACCTTTTATCAACTGGATAAATATCAAATGAAGCTCAACCCGACGAAGTGCACATTTGGAGTACGAGAAGGAATGTTCCTCGGGTACATCGTTAACCAGCGAGGCATTGAAGCGAATCCAGAAAAGATCAAAGCTCTTTTAGGGTTGCGATCTCCAACGACGAAGAAAGAAGTGCAGAGTCTTACAGGACGAGTTCCAGCGCTCAACAGATTTGTATCCCGAGCAACTGATAGATGCCTTCCATTCTTCAAAACACTTCGAAAAACTTTCGAGTGGAATGATGAATGTGAGAAAGCCTTTCAAGACTTGAAGAAATATTTGGGAGCACCTCCACTATTGTCCAGGCCAATAATGGGAGAAAAGTTATACTTGTACCTGACAGTATCAGAGAATGCAGTCAGCTCGGCATTGATCAGATTGGAGAATAGAGTCCAGAAACCAATTTATTACACAAGTAAGGCTTTCCGAGGTGTAGAGATCAGGTACCCAAAGCTGGAAAAATTGGCATTGACATTAATTGAAGCAAGTAGAAGAATGAGGCCATATTTCCAGGCCCATACCATCGTCGTGTATACCGACATGCCATTGAGACAAGCCCTTCATAAGCCAGAAAAATCAGGGAGACTGATGTACTGGGCAATAGAGCTCGGTGAATATGATATTGTGTATGAACCCAGATCATCATTGAAAGGGCAAGCTGTAGCAGAGTTTACATATCCTGATACCCCCGAGGAATAAAAGCTGCTCGCTGACCAACCTGTGGATGTTACAGGATCAACAGACATAAGTCCAGACCAACTCCGGTTGGTAAAAGGGCTTGTGGATGTAGAAAGATCATCAAATTAAAACCCAGACCAACTCCGGTTGGTAAAAGGGCGAGAAGAGATGGTCGACGAGGAGCGAAAAATACGAGGGGAGGATGAAAGGAAACAACAGATATTTCACTGAGGAGCTCTGTCAGATAAGAAATTTGAGGACGAGTTACCTACATGGAGATTATATGTAGATGGGTCATCTTGCACAGCAGGTTGTGGAGCAGGGATTGTTCTGAACACTCCAGACGAGATTCACATAGAATATGCCCTGCGATTCCAATTCAAAGCCTCCAATAATGAGGCTGGGTATGAGGCTATGATAGCAGGTCTTAATTTAGCAAAAATTATGGAAGCGCAACAAGTGATGGTATTTAGTGATTCTCAATTAATTGTGAATCAGATGATGGGGACATATGCCGTTAAGGGAGAATTAATGGTCAAGTATCATGCAAAGGTAATGGAGTTGTTGGCAAAATTTGATGCCATTCAGTTGATTAGAATATCGAGAATGGAAAATGCACAAGCAGACGCACTGGCCCGACTAGCATCAACTACTCGTACCGAGCTGCGTAGAGCGATACCAATTGAAGTACTAGAAAGTCGGAGTATAGATGAAGACCTGACGATGAATGTTATTACCCTTGATTTAGGACCATCTTGGATGGATCCCATCAGGACATATATTGAGGAGGGAGAATTGTCGGAGGATAAGATCGCTGCAAAGAAATTGAAGTTTAAAGTTGCTCGGTATGTACTAACTAATGGTGTTTTGTATAGACGAGGAATTATGGTAGGTTTGCAGAGATGTGTACATCCCTCCGAGGTGAAAGAATTGATTGAAGAGATCTATGAAGGGTCCTGTGGAGCCCATGTAGCAGGTCGGACACTTTTGCAAAGGGTGATGAAGCAAGGATATTACTGGCCAACGATGAGGGCTGATTGTATAGCCTATGCCAAGAAATTTGATAAGTGCCAACATTTTTCCTCCATCCGACGTACTCCACAAGCATTGTTGACACCCATAACTTCCCCTTGGCCATTTGCCATGTGGGGAATTGATTTGGTTGGACCACTGCCAACGACCCGAGGAAGATTCAAGTACCTCGTCGTTGTAGTGGATTATTTTACTAAGTGGGTAGAAGCTGAGCCACTTATTGATATGACATACGAGAAGGTGTACCAATTTGTTTGGAAGAATATCATCTGCCGATATGGTCTCCATCATGCCTTTATCACAGACCATGGAACACAATTCTATAACGAGGAGTTTGCTGCCTATTGTCATCATTCAAACATTTTGAAGACTCATTCAGCACCAGGCCATCCTCAAAGCAATGGGCAGACTGAAGTGACGAACAGAACATTACTAAATGGTTTGAAGAAGAGGCTAAGTGAAGCTAAAGATAATTGGATTAATGAGCTACAGTCAGTACTGTGGGCTTACCAAACAACTCCCCGAGCAGAAACTGGAGAATCACCATCTATGCTGGCATTTGGAAGTGAAGCTGTAATACCTGTCGAGTTGGGTCTTCCAACACATAGAGTGTTGAATTTCAATTCCCCAGTCAGCGACTTAATGAGAAGATTGGATTTGGATATGCTCGAGGAGGTTAGAGAAGAGGCAGCCATTAGGAATGCTGCTTACCAACAACGAACAGCTCTATTCTACAACAAGAGGGTGAAGAAATGCGACTTAAAAGAAGGAGATTACGTGCTAAAGAAGGTCATTCAGAAGCACAATAAATTGGAAGCAAACTGGCATGGACCTTACCGAGTTACAGAAGTTGTTTGACCAGGAACTTACCGAATAGCGACTATAGAAGGAGAGGAATTTAAGAATGCATGGAATGCTGAACACCTAAGCAAGTATTATCAGTGATGTAAAATGTAAAGCAGTTTCATCAATATGAATAAAACGATGATTTTTCTCCATCTTCTTTCTTTTTATCGAAAATTTTTCGGGGAATACTAGTGTACAACACTACGCTGTTCAGCAATAAAAGCAACACTGATAGTTCAAACCCATGACCAACTCCGGTTGGTAAAAGGGCGAGAACAAGTTATACTCCTTTGGTTAGGAGGCGTACACTAGCGTGACCAACTCAGGTTGGTAAAAGAGCTAGTGGACACGATAGTTCGAACTCAGACCAACTCCGGTTGGTAAAAGAGCGAGAACACGATAGTTCAAACCCACGACCAACTCTGGTTGGTAAAAGGGCGAGAACAAACTATACTCCTTCGGTTAGGAGGCGTACACTAGCGTGACCAACTCAGGTTGGTAAAAGATTTAGTGAACACGATAGTTCGAACTCAGACCAACTCCGGTTGGTAAATGAGCGAGGACACGATAGTTCGAACCCAGACCAACTCAGGTTGGTAAAAGGGCGAGAATACCCCATACTCCTTTGGTTAGGAGGCTGACACTGGCTCAGACCAATTTTTGGTAAAAGAGCAAGTGGACATGATAGTTCAAACTCAGACCAACTCCGGTTGGTAAAAGAGAGAGAACACGAGACTTCTAAAAAGGCCAATCTCGGTTGGTTAGGAAACAAGATATGCTCTCAAATGTCAACTTTTGTTGGTCGGGAGGTAAGATTCTTACAGAAAATACAAAAGTTCCTCGAAGAACAAAATATTCCAAACTGAACCAAGTATGGTTGGTCGGGGATAAAAACCCACTAATTGTAGTTGGTCGACGAGGAAAATTTATTGACCTTAGTTGGTCGGACATATTTTATGAAAAAGACAAAAATTTACCAAGTATGGTTAGTCGGGGATAAACTCTCACTAATTATAATTGGTCGACGAGCACAATTTAACAACCTTGGTTGGTTGGAACAATTTTAAACATTTTTATACTCATTACTGTATTATTAAGTGATCGAGCGACATTTTTGATACTTGTAACTTTTTATTACTAAGTTGGTCGATGAACAACACAATATTGTTATACAAGCACAAATATAACGTGTTTGACAAGCACAAGACAATAGCAATACAAATTTGCAAACAGAAAATGAAAGTCTTTTATTAAAATTCAAAATAAATTACAAGTTGCATATGTATGCTAACTGTTACATCAGAAAGTCCTATTCTATTGGTTTTTTCCCTTCTGCTTTTGAAACAGGCTCCTCGCCAGCAGGAGGATCTTCTAGGCAAAGGGGAGAATTAATGAAATTAAGATCTTGCAGCATTCTGACATTCATTATTGAAGGTGTATCTAGTAAATGCTCTGGACGAGATAATTCAACCTGCGAATGAAGGGTATAGTCAACAAGATATTTGGAGATCAAACGGCGAGGAATGGCCCGGGCAGGTATCCAACTCATATCAAGCTTGAATGGCAGATTTGGTAGATCAAGCAGCCCAAGAGCATGGTAATTCCATAAGTAATGGCCTTGTTCTAATTTCAATACACCAAGGGCATTCAACCATCCCTGCTTGTAGCCTTCATTATTGGCATTTTCAATACGAGCATCCAAGTGACAGAGTGCCTCATTGTAGCCTGCCATCCAGAATTCACGAGGTTGTTTATGGAATTGGAAAGTTAGTCTCTCCAACTGCTCGTGAAGTTTTTTGGCAAAAATGTCCTTATTATTTAAAGCAGACTTCGTCGCAGTAAGTTGATCCTCCAAAGTTTGGGTTTTCTTAGACATTTAAGACAAAGCTCAATCTTTTGCATTCAATTGGAACGCTTGAGTTTCCAATGTTGATAGAGTACGAGCTTCTTCAACAGTATGACGAAGAGTTCTTGGTCGTCCCCGTGCAGGAGGAGTATTTTGTTCCTCGACAATATCCTGTGTAACTCTTCCTCGTCCACGAGAACCTCTTCCTCGTCCCCGAGTAGCAGTGGAAGTACCAGACCTCCTCAAGGTGTCTAACTTTTGCCTTAATTTGGCATTCTCAACCTCTAGAAAGGAAAATCCCTCGTCAGTCACTGGAATTACATCTGTTGAAGAAGAAGCTGCAGACTTATATTGTGCTAGCTCTTTCTGCAAATTGTTATTCTCTTGCTCTAGCAGCTCGGCAATCTGTCTACATGCTTCAACTTCACCCCTTAGGGTTCTCTCCCTGACATCGTACCCAGCAAGGATCTTTTTGTGGCCTGTCTCGGCAGAAAGCTGTTGATACCTCTTTTCATACCCCTCGTGCAGAAGGGCAGTTGATTCTTTATACTGAGTCTGAAGATCTTCTAAAGTACATTGAAGATCCTCGATCATTTCATAGTACGCCGCATTGTTGCCCACAGCTCGGTCAAGTAAACCCTTCAGGTACTGATAAGCCTCAATTGCCTGCTCAAAAGCATCATGACCAAGGATATCAGCAACTTCAGATGCACTTAGGTCTGTGTGACCAGCCTTATAATATTCATGGCATTGCTGCATCAGCATTGTATCATTGGCAGACAGTAATTCCATTCTAGCCACAAACTAGTAAAGAAGAGAAGGCAAGAATTAATAATAAAGCAGACAGAGCATCAACAATGTAGAGGAACAAAAAAAAGATAATTTTATTACATCATCAAGAGGAGTACAGCGTTCAGAATACAGAGTACAAGTAAAAGAAAATAAAAGAGAATACCGAACAACTTCACACCTTTTCCTTGTCTCCCAAGACTTTCTTGGGAGGCTGGGACGAGGAGCTTGGTTGCTCGGTGGGAACAATAATCTGGTCGGCTGGAGTTGGGACTTGTTCAGGAGGAGCAGGCAGAGACGAAATCTCCTCGGTGGCTGTCTGATTGGGTTGTGGAGCAAGGACTTGATCACCCACTGTCATTGAAGACTCCTCGGATGCAGCTTCGTCTTCATCCTCATCTTCAATTACAGGAGGAGGGCCAGGAAGATGTTGTTGAAATAGCTCAGAGTCCTCGTTCAACTTCATTTCTTGCAAGGCAGCAACCCAACCATCTCGGAAGTATTTCAAACTCCCATACTGCACCTGGGCCATCATCGCTGCTACTCCCTATCCCATCCTTTGTCCCAACCAGTTCGAAATGATTTTTTCACAGACATTTTTCTTTTTATTTTCTCCGAGGAGAGCTTCTCGAATAGAAGATCCTCGGCGGCTTTCAACTTGGCCTCCACCTCCTCCTTCTGGCGATTTACTTCTCGCAGAAGGGTCAGCTCTTCCTCAGCCGATTTCAATTTATTTTCAAGCTCCCCAAAGTTTGTGAGCTTCTCGGCATATTTTTTATTCTCTCTCTCCAAGTCTTTCACTTTGTTTCCCAACTGCACCTTCTCTGCCTCAGATGCAGCCAACTTCTTCTCCCATACACCCCTATCCTCGTCATATTTTTGACGAGAATCCTTCAAAGTCTGGGCCAAATTTGATAAAGCATCCTCTACTCCAGACGAGGAGCTAGAAGCCTTGATTGCTTCATCTTTCTTCACTATGGTATTAAAGCAACTCACCAGCTGAAAAAGAAGGTAATGATAAGTTAGTGCCGAGATACATATATTGACTGAAAGAAAGAAAAATTCAGGATAAAGAAAGAAAAATTCAGGATAAGATAAACTTACTGAAGCAATGTGATGAGTAGCTAGGGATGTCAGCATATCCCTACACATATTTTCCTCGATTCCTTGGACTTCAGGAATGGTCCAAGTCTTTACCGAGCTCATTGCAGAACTCGGGGGAATAATGGTTGGAACACCAGCTCCACTAGCTTGGAGCTGGGGAATGGCTTCAGAAAAACTGACCGAGGAGGATTTCTTCAGTCTCCTCGGTGTCTTTTCAGTAACCTCAACCAAAGAAGAACTTTTGGTTGGAGAGATGGTGATTACTTCCACAGGTGCATCCTTCTGCACAGGAGCCACTGGGGGCTTCTCGACAGCCTTCTGAGGAGCAACAAAAGGGGCAGCATCCACTTTCTTTGTCCCCTTTGGGACATCAACCTTGTTTCTTTTTCCATCTCCAGCAGAGGAAGACTCCTCGAAGATAGCAGGAACTCTTCTTTTGCCCATCTTCTAACTCAGAGGAATGTGAGAGTCTGGTGAAGAATCTTCAGAAGCTGGCAATGGTTCACTAATGCTGACCACAGGACGAGCAGTTAATGACGATGTATAGCTCCTGTACTGCAACAAGTATGAAGCAGAACTGACGTGCTCGTCTGCAACTTTTTGATGCAAACTCCAGATATGTTTCAAATGCTTTATATTGACTTCTGATTCTTTAGGAGTTTTTCTCTTGTTGTCAATTGCGAACAAAAACATATTGAAATGTCAATCATGCATTTATTCAAATATAATGAAAGCATAGTTTCAGAAATAAAATAAAATGAAAATAACATATCCCATTGCCATATGGAGGGCATTTGGGACCCTCATATACTTCATCTCCAACTAAAGGGGCATGTTGCCAATTTTTGATAACTACCTCATGCTCAAAATAATCCCTATTAGCATCAGGGAGATTGACTACTAAAGCCCTATTCAAAAATCTAGTTTTTAAATAATAAACATTATCTAGAATAGCCCATCTATAACAGTACATAATCTCAGGAATTCCTATACGAGTTCCATGAGTTTGATTTAATCTATGCACCCCATTAACTATTCTCCATGTGTTGGGGGCTATTTTTGCAGGAACGACATCGAAATGTTGACAGAACTCTAAACACAAAGGGTTTGGTGGAAAAGAAAATCCACATTCAGCAATAAAGAGGCTGGGGAACCAATGTCCCTCAGCCAAACGAAAGTAATTTGAAGGCTAAGAAAGATCCTCCAAACTTACCCAAGATGGAATGGAATAATCAGAACGGAATTTTTCAAGAGATTCGATAATATAAACCATGGTGAATAAAAGAAATGAAGAAGAAGGAAGAAGATCTTACAGGAATAAAGGGAGATCTGTTGACAACGAACGAAAACAAGGATGAACGCACAAGAGAAAGAAAGGCTATGGAAAACTCGAAAGCAGAAAATTGGAAAAGGTAGAAGACGGTGTGATTGCCTATGAAGCTTAAATACTTTGTCTTGGGAAACGGCAAAAGAAATGATTACAAAAAAGAAACTATTATGCCACCGGCGGCTAAAAGGACAAAAAATGCACGAAGATCGAAGCGCTTATAAAAATTCAAAAAGGCGAATTCTGCGAATTTGGAAGGAAATTCAAATACGAAAGAAAATGCTCCTAAAACCCAGGAAGGTTATTTATTATTGCCATGTACCGAGAAAGAATGTTTCATACTCCTCAAAGTTCAAAATATAAAACATTGGGGGCTTCTGTTGATACTAAAATTAGTATGCTGATATGGACGAATAATAAGAAGACACGTGTCAATCTACGTGGCACAATAGCAACGAGGAAGTTCATTTCCCCGACCAAGTCATGTTCGCTCCGAGCAACAAGGATACTGCGAGGAACTTCAACACTTCGAGGAACTCCAACGCTCCGAGGAACTCTTGAACGACGAGCAACTAAGGCGGTTCGAGCTGCATCTCGGCCATAGTATTGATTGCCAGATAACCAATAGTTCAACTGGTTCATTGAATGCTTATCCTTGATGCACACGCCTAATGACATTAAATGTATTAACCTTTCATATGTATCACCCTTTCAGATGAGAGCCTCAAGGCTATAAATACATTGTATCACCTTCATTCAAAGGGACCGAAATTTCTTAAGAGAACTTGTAATCAAGAATTTCCCAAACACTCAGCAATAACATAACAGTGGACGTAGGCCATTCTTATAGGACTGAACCACTTTAAAATTCTTTGTCTCATTTATTTATCTATGATTGAATAATTAGAGCGATCTAATTTTTTACATCAATGGTAGTGAGAGTGGAGAAGAAATAGAGAGAGAAAGTGATGAGGAGGTTGAACAGAGTGACCTCCAATTTTCATTTCAAGAATTATATGAAGAATCTATTAAATTAAAATGAGCAAATTTGAAGTTAGAAACTAGTTTAAGAGAGCGTGTCAAGGTCTTTGATGATAGTGTGTTGATTGAAGACCTTAGGACACGTGAGAGAGCTCTTCGAGAGAAGCTTGAGTATGTAGAAGGTGAGAGAGATAACCTTAGAGGTTTGATGGAATCCTTGAAAAAGGAGCTTCTCGAGTTTGAAGAGAGAAATGGTTTGCTTGATCTAGGATTGTAGAGCTTGAGAAGAAAGTGAGAGACTCAAGTAGAGTCAAATTTGATTTGGAGAGTCATTCGAAGAAATTAGATAAAATCCTAGGAACGGTCCAAATTAAAAATGACACTTATGGTTTAGGCTTAAATTCTTGTAACGATTCCACCATTAAGGCCAAAACCAATATTTTAGGAGAATCCTCTAGGAATAATGTTATAGATCATTCCTTAGGTAAGTCTTTTCGCCGAGTCTTTAGGTGCTCACATTGTAGTCGAAAAGGTTGTCTTAGGAAATTTTGTTTTGATCTTAAACGAGGTCCTAGAAAATCCCAACATAAGGAAACCGAGGTAGCCAAGATTCCTACGCCCCGTGATGGTCATTCTTCATTAGTTTGGGTTAGGAGATCCGACTTGTTAGCTTTACAAAATAGGATTTTTTATTCTCATTTACTTTCACATGCTTCCTCACTTGCTAAATCTAAAGGTTGAATGTGTTAGTTATTTGCATACTCTAGTTTTTTGTGCTTCATATTATATATCATTGCTAGGTGTATGCATGTTTAGCCATTTTCTAGTCATCGCTTTATCACATATCTCATGCTAGAATTATGATGTTTGTTTATCTTTTGTATTATAGTTCTTTTATTTTAGTTTGCATTAAATGAAAAAATACAAAAAAGATTTTTGTTTACCATTTTTGTTTCACCTTTTAGTAATTTAGGCTTAATGAAAAATACAAATGATTTTTGTTTGTCTTGTGAGTAAATATTTTATTTTGGTTAAAAATTTTCAAAAAACTCGATTTTTTTTTTGATTTTGTGTGTATTTTAGTTTGACACACTCTATGTGGCATATACATGTGTTTGAATCCCTTCTTTTTCGCTCCCATGTGGCTAGAACTTTTGGTAAAGATTGTCAATCCTTAAAATGTTCTTTACCATGCTTACATGGAGTAGTTGGATTTTGTGTTGTTTAATGGATTCTATTTATATATGCCTCAATTCACACATGCACGAACTCACTTCAAATTTAAATGTCACATGTATATTTGCGCTTTGTGAGGTGTTCTCCTACCAATTTAGTCATCTACATACTATGACCTAGGAGGACTAGTGCATGTCAAAATTTGTTGCACGTGAGATTTATGTGAGATATAATAATGATATATATAAATGTGCACATGGAAGGGCTCCGAAAGGAAATATCATCCTTTGCGAGTAAGCCACCGTTTGCTTGGACCTAAAAGAAATACGTGGTATTAATGTGCACACTACTTTGGTATATATAAATGTGCACACTACTTTTTCCTCACTACTTTTTGACAGAATTAAGATTTGCGGGAACTAACTCTTTCAAACCAACTTTTTCATATTTTACAATCTCCAAGAGAGAGTTTTGTGAGCATGATTCCACAATGAAAGAGTTCATGTTTTGAGTGTGTGTTTTTCAATAAAATCCTTCTTAAACACTTTTGGTTTACACCCATACTAGCTTATTCCAAGTTCCATATATATATATATATATATATATATATATTTGCTTGGAGTGTTTGGCACCGGTTTTTCTCTACATCTCAAAGAAGAGAAGTTTGGGTTTGCTTCTGCATCCCTCAAAGAAGAAGTTTGTGTTTTGCTGCGACGTTCTCATACGGTGAAAGGCACCGTGTGTGGTTTATGGGTTCCTAAATCTTCATTGGTGGATTCCAAGGTTCTAGTGGATTTCGGGATTGTCGGCTAAGCAGAGGTAGTTGAAAGAAGACGCATCGGGGCTTGAAGGAGTCGAGTCGAGTGTAGTAAATCATCTATCTTGTAATTGTAATTCCGTACTTAGTGGACTTATGGCTAGGTCCATCCGAGTTTTTTTCCCGTTGTGGATTTTTCCTCGTACATCGCGGCGTAATGATTTATTTATTTTATCTTTTGCAAAATCACATTAGATGCATGCTTAGGTAAAAAGATAAAATTGAAATATTTAATTTGGTGCAAATTCAATTTGGGTAAATATTATTTTAATTCAAGTCATTAATTTTATTGAATAAAATTTGGTTTGGCCTAATTTGCAAATATGGATTAATTATTTTTGTTAGGCAAATTTCTCGGACTTGGGTTGAATTAATTTCGTTTAAGTGAAAAAATGTATTTATTGTTTAATTCAATTTCACTTTGAGTTATGTTTAATTTTAATTTGAAAGAAATTAAAATTCGTTGTTTGTGTGTGTTGTGATGAGCGATCTTTATTCCACATTTAAAAAGAAAATTATTTTTGAAAAATTTAAAAAATTGGGGGTCATCATTTCCAACAAGTGATATCTGAGCATTGATTAAGAAAAACTCATGTCTTCACCCAGCATAAGATGACCACCTATTTGTCCAATTTTTAACCTTATTCATAGTTTTTTCACAAGAATATTACAGTCTTGAGTCTTCCATCTAGTTGATATTAAAGGAACCCCAAGGTACTTAACTGGAAGTTCATTGTGACACCCCGTTTAATTAAATACCGGGTATCTACTCCTTTATTAAATTAATACAGAATATCAAGTTGGTTCAGTCTTAGCATCATTGTCGAAAATATTTAAATAATTTCTAGACACCTAATATTTAAAGTACGATGCCAATTTTATTAATTAAATTACCTTACAACTAAGTAATGAATAACCAACCATCCAACATCCACATAAACAATCTCATAGAGGTAAAAATATAATGAATTAAACTGAGTTTGGAGTAACACCCCAAATATAATCTAAATGCCAGATAATCCCAATACATGAATCTGAATAAATAAATCCAACAACTGAAATAAATGAAAGTCTAAAACTTCTATCTCTGAATAAGAATGGGCAACATGCCCTAACTGATAATGAATAACTCCGAAGGAAGCAAAAATCGATGTGGAGGCGTTTACAACTGAGATCATATAACTTTCACAGTAGCTACAACACGTCAACAGAATGGAACTCCTATGATTGGTGTCCATGTGGTTGGGCACCTAAAAGGTTTTTTACAAAAACAAAATAGATTTGGAAGCAAACAGGCCGAGCTCGAGGTGAAAACATTTTAAAAATAAAAAGTGTTTAATTGCATTAAACAGTAAATATTATATACATGTTAGTCACGTGCTCTCACTTGAGATTCTTCCCCCTCAACTATTGTGCATGCCTAACGTATGTCCTTAACCCATCTTAGTTATGCTACTAACTAACTAGTCTATATCCAATTTGACAATAGGGATTACTACATGGATCCACCCATATTACTAAATTAAGACATACTTACATTTCAAATATTCGTTATTTGAATCCATTTTCTCATGTATTATTTAAGTTCCCGCATCTTTAAGTCATTTAAATATCTTAACCATTCTTATTTACTAAGCAACAGTGAATAATCACAAGTATATATTTATATCACACTCAATACATATATATACACATATGGCACCCTTAGGATAAGCTATGGTGCACGCATACTCTGCTATCGAATCCCGGTACATCGCGTACATGAGGAAAATGAGTTTCGAATTACTCAGGAATCGTATCAATACAAATCACACATATTAGAGGCGAATTTAGTTTACATACCCATGGGTCATGCACATACCTGCGCTCTAATGGTCAGCTGACTTATCAACTCGCAAATAATTTTTCATAGTCCTACGTTCTTGAGGTACCAAATCTAAATCCCCCCGAAGGCACACAAGATAAGATTGTCCTCTTCCCTCAACCTCCCGTGATAGAAATAATGGTAGGGATGTCATACACATAATAATCCACATACTAGCACTACACCAAAACTGGCGATTGGTCACGGCCAAAATCCCTGACCAAAACTGTGGGTCGCGGACTTTGGCCGTGACCATTTCTGGCGTGACCATTTTCGTGGGTCGCGGCCCAAGTCCCTGACCAAAAAATGGTCACGGCCAAGAGAGGGTCACGGCAGATGGTCGCGGACTTTGGTCGTGACCCATGCCGTGACGGGTCGCGGCCCTAATCCGTGACCCATAACCGTGACAAATTGGTCGCGGCCAAAGTCCGCGACCCATATGCGTGACGAAAAAAAATTAAAAAAATTGGTCGCGGCCCCTGTTCATGACCCACAACCGTGACAAATTGGTCGCGGCGAAAGTCCGCGACCCATGTGCGTGACAAAAAAAAAAAAAAAATGGTCGCGGCCCTTGTCCATGACCCACAACCGTGACAAATTAGTCGCGGACTTTGACCGCGACCCATGTGCGTGACAAAAAAAATTAAAAAAATTGGTCGCGGCCCTAGACCGCGACCCATTACCGTGATAAAAAATAAAAAAAATGGTCGCAGACTTTGGCCGCGACCATTTTCAAGCGCGACAAAAAAAAAATAAAAATGGTCATGGACAAAGTCCATGACCATATTTATCTGTAATTTAAAAAAAATGTATTTTTTTTTGTCCAATCCTAAAATTGGGGGTCCTGTGAGTGCATCGTCGGTTGCTACGAGGTGTTACAAATATTTATTATAGGCAAAACAATAAAAAAAATCACAAATTGCGAATTGAGAATGTTGTTAATAAACAAATATATATACAAACTTAAAAATATTACACATCTTAATAATTCACAGACCAAAAAAAATTGGGCAGAGTTTCCTCTATTTTCTTGACATTCCAAGACCTGTAAATGAAAAACCTGCTTATTATAAAGCCCGCACGGCTATAAAATTCAACAATCAAATTATAAAAGCCCGCACGGCCATAAAACTAAACAATAAAAGCCTGCACGGCTATAACACATAAAAAAACATTATCCTGAATGTCCACAACATATAAATAATCATCATGTTGTAAACCATTGCCTCCTTCATTTGATCCACGTGCAAAAATCCTACAAATGATAGGATACAAAAAACAAAAATATCAGTAACCAAGCAGTTTTACAAAAAATTTAATCAAGCTGAAAAATTGCATATATGAGTTAAAATTATCAGTAACCAAGTAGAAATATGAAAATTAAGTGTAGAAATAAGCAAATCGGGACACCCGCGGCTGCGGGGTCCGTTCCTACGAGTTACGTTGGTCCCGTGGGAGGAGTTGGTGCCACCCACGGGGCCGTTCGGGGGCTGTTTCGAGTTCTCACCCTCTAACGCCATGTTTTCAAGCCTAAGTGTGGAAATAAGCAAATTACCGTCGTACTCTCAAACCGGGAGACCCGCGGCTGTGGGGTCAGTTCCTACGAGTTACGTTGGTCCCGTGGGAGGTGTTGGTGCCACCCACGGAGCCGTTCGGGGGCTGTTTCGAGTTCTCACCCTCTAACGCCATGTTTTTAAGCCTAAGTGTGGAAATAAGCAAATTACGGTCGTACTCTCAAACCAGGAGACCCGCGGCTGCGGGGTCCGTTCCCACGAGTTACGTTGGTCCCGTGGGAGGTGTTGGTGCCACCCACGGGACCGTTCGGGGGCTGTTTAGAGTTTTCACCCTCTAACGCCATGTTTTGCTTAAGTGTAGAAATACGCAAATTACCGTCGTACTCTCAAACCGGGAGACCCGCGGCTGCGGGGTCCGTTCCCACGAGTTACGTTGGTCCCGTGGGAGGCGTTGGTGCCACCCACGGGGCCATTCGGGGGCTGTTTCGAGTTCTCACCCTCTAACGCCATGTTTTCAAGCCTAAGTGTGGAAATAAGCAAATTATCGTCGTACTCTCAAACCGGGAGACCCGCGGCTGCGGGGTCCGTTCCCACGAGTTACGTTGGTCCCGTGGGAGGTGTTGGTGCCACCCACGGGGCCGTTCGGGGGCTGTTTCGAGTTCTCACACTCTAACGCCATATTTTTAAGCCTAAGTGTGGAAATAAGCAAATTACGGTCGTACTCTCAAACCGGGACACCCGCGGCTGCGGGGTCCGTTCCTACGAGTTACGTTGGTCCCGTGGGAGGTGTTGGTGCCACCCACGGGACCGTTCGGGGGCTGTTTCGAGTTTTCACCCTCTAACGCCATGTTTTTAAGCCTAAGTGTGGAAATAAGCAAATTACCGTCGTACTCTCAAACCGGGACACCCGTGGCTGCGGGGTCAGTTCCCACGAGTTACGTTGGTCCCGTGGGAGGTGTTGGTGCCACCCACGGGGCCGTTCGGGGGCTGTTTCGAGTTCTCACCCTCTAACGCCATGTTTTTAAGCCTAAGTGTGGAAATAAGCAAATTATCGTCGTACTCTCAAACCGGGAGACCCGCGGCTGCGGGGTCCATTCCCACGAGTTACGTTGGTCCCGTGGGAGGTGTTGGTGCCACCCACGGGGTCGTTCGGGGGGCTGTTTTGAGTTCTCACCTTCTAACGCCATGTTTTTAAGCCTAAGTGTGGAAATAAGCAAATTACGGTCGTACTCTCAAACCGGGACACCCGCGGCTGCGGGGTCCGTTCCTACGAGTTACGTTGGTCCCGTGGGAGGTGTTGGTGCCACCCACGAGACCGTTCGGGGGCTGTTTCGAGTTTTCACCCTCTAACGCCATGTTTTTAAGCCTAAGTGTAGAAATAAGCAAATTACGGTCGTACTCTCAAACCGGGAGACCCGCGGCTGCGGGGTCCATTCCCACGAGTTACGTTGGTCCCGTGGGAGGTGTTGGTGCCACCCACGGGGTCGTTCGGGGGGCTGTTTTGAGTTCTCACCCTCTAACTCCATGTTTTTAAGCCTAAGTGTGGAAATAAGCAAATTACGGTCGTACTCTCAAACCGGGACACCCGCGGCTGCGGGGTCCGTTCCTACGAGTTACGTTGGTCCCGTGGGAGGTGTTGGTGCCACCCACGAGACCGTTCGGGGGCTGTTTCGAGTTTTCACCCTCTAACGCCATGTTTTTAAGCCTAAGTGTAGAAATAAGCAAATTACGGTCGTACTCTCAAACCGGGAGACCCGCGGCTGCGGGGTCCGTTCCCACGAGTTACGTTGGTCCCGTGGGAGGTGTTGGTGCCACCCACGGGACCGTTCGGGGGCTGTTTCGAGTTTTCACCCTCTAACGCCATGTTTTGCTTAAGTGTAGAAATACTCAAATTACCGTCGTACTCTCAAACCGGGAGACCCGCGGCTGCGGGGTCCGTTCCCACGAGTTACGTTGGTCCCGTGGGAGGCGTTGGTGCCACCCACGGGGCCGTTCGGGGGCTGTTTCGAGTTCTCACCCTCTAAAGCCATGTTTTCAAGCCTAAGTGTGGAAATAAGCAAATTATCGTCGTACTCTCAAACCGGGAGGTGTTGGTACCACCCACGGGGCCGTTCGGGGGCTGTTTCGAGTTCTCACCCTCTAACGCCATGTTTTCAAGCCTAAGTGTGGAAATAAGCAAATTACGGTCGTACTCTCAAACCGGGACACCCGCGGCTGCGGGGTCTGTTCCCACGAGTTACGTTGGTCCCGTGGGAGGCGTTGGTGCTACCCACGGGGCCGTTCGGGGGCTGTTTCGAGTTCTCGCCCTCTAACGCCATGTTTTCAAGCCTAAGTGTGGAAATAAGCAAATTATCGTCGTACTCTCACACCGGGAGACCCGCGGCTGCGGGGTCCGTTCCCACGAGTTACGTTGGTCCCGTGGGAGGTGTTGGTGCCACCCACAGGACCGTTCGGGGGCTGTTTCGAGTTCTCACCCTCTAACGCCATGTTTTCAAGCCTAAGTGTGGAAATAAGCAAATTATCGTCGTACTCTCAAACCGGGAGACCTGCGGCTGCGGGGTCCGTTCCCACGAGTTACGTTGGTCCCGTGGGAGGTGTTGGTGCCACCCACGGGGCCGTTCGGGGGCTGTTTCCAGTTCTCACCCTCTAACGCCATGTTTTTAAGCCTAAGTGTGGAAATAAGCAAATTACGGCCGTACTCTCAAACCGGGAGACCCGCGGCTGCGGGGTCCGTTCCCACGAGTTACGTTGGTCCCGTGGGAGGTGTTGGTGCCACCCACGGGACCGTTCGGGGGCTGTTTCGAGTTTTCACCCTCTAACGCCATGTTTTGCTTAAGTGTAGAAATACGCAAATTACCGTCGTACATATCGTTTTCAGGTCACGTGACCAACTCGGCGTGACCATTCGCAGGATTTGGTGTAGTGTAGGTAATCACACAACCTAAGTAATCATTATTTAATATAGGTATACACCTGTCCTATATTACAAGTCTCATACGCAATATAGTTTCATCCCAATTATTTTACGTAATATGTTTAACGTGATAACTCTCGTTGTATAAATCCGAGTACTTAAACCTATTGCCAAAGGCTACAAAGTCTCACACTTGTCTCTAAGGTTATTTCAGTAATCTAAAGTCCCTCTACTATTGTTCTTAACCTTAAGTTATTATAAATCTGAATTAAATTCATGTTTCCAAAATTTCCAACCGTAACACTCTCATCGAACACTCGTAAGATTTATTACTAAATCCCATACCAAACTAATATTTTTTGGGCCTCAATTACATTCCTACTGACCTTTCCTAAGTCCCAATATGTTCAAATAGTTCATACCAATAATTCTTAAAATTCAGTATTTTTTAAACCTTAAAAGGAAAATATAACAAAAATTTAGGAGGAGTCAATATTCTTGAGTTGATCGATCGATCCATCAGATATGGCCTTTGATTTCTCCATATTTTAGCATACGGGTTTCATCAATTTTAACCCTCAAATCCTCTATTAAAATGTCCCAAACTCCCAAATATTTATTCCAAACGTTATACCAACATAAACACATAAATTCTAAGGTCTTAGAATCATCAGATCATTATGGGTTGTCATTTTCTAGGATCAAATCATGTATTTTTTCATAAAAAACCCTATTTCTTCTATTTTCTTCAAGAATCGTCATATATCCCAACTTGAATTCGTAATTCTCTACACATGGTTCATGATTTCGTGTCTACTATATTTCCAGAAGTTAATCTTCAAGCAAAACTTACCCAAATTAAGATTTAAATCTCTAGATCCATTAACTCATCATTTTTCAAGGTTTTTCTCCAATTCTAAACTATCATGAATAATATATACCCTGAATTATTGCAAGTTAAATCACTTTCCTAGAAATAGAAGTTCTGATCCTTTGAGGAAGATGATATGGTGGTGTGTTCTCTCTCCGGTCATAAATCTGACGATAGTGGTGGTGCAAGGTGGCTGTTTAGCCCTAGCAACCCTTGGAAACCCTTCCTTTCTCTCTACTTCTCTCTCTTAAGTTTGTAGCAGCCAATAACCCTAATGGTCCTAACTGTTGGCTGATATAGCTAACCTAAATTTCGTATGTCACTATTCACCAAATAGTAGAATGACTAAAATACCCTCCCGAGTTACCGGTTTGGCCTAAAAATGCCCCGGGATCCAAACTAAACCCCGGGTAGACTTTTATGACTATCTAGATAGTTTTTGACACATTAGCACACTCAAAATGACCATAATAATTACATAAAAATAAACTTCTTTGTAATCCATTAAATTGGTCCCACCACGGCTAACACGCGGATCCCAACTTAATTTCCAAAACCGTCATATTTTTTACTCGTGATAATTTTTAATAAATTCATAATCATAAATTACTATACTCGCTCAGTAATATTCAACATAATTATCATACTCAAATACTAACTCTCGTCTCGCTAGTATTTAAATCCAGATTAATTATCAATTAATTTCCCAATTAATTCAATTATTCCTATAATTAAAATCAGTAAAAATGTGGGGTATTACATTCACCTACCCTCATCCCCACAATACTAGCAAGTCTATTCTTCTCCTGTTCACTTAATCTTATAACGAACATCTCACATTTAGGGTAACTAACTCCAAGACCTGACAAAATTTTAAATTCTCTTAGAGCTTTATCCACAACCATCAAAGAGTTCTGATCAGCCTTTGCCATAATAAACAAATCATCAGAAAACATCACATGACAAATTAATCTCTTTAGAATTAGGATAAAAACTGTAATCTCCTCTACTAATTTCATCATCAAGGATCCAAGAAAAAGCTTCCATCACCAAAAGGAATAGGTAGGGGGATAAAAGGGTCTCCTTGTCCGAGACCATTTGTGCCTTTAAAAATGCCATCCTATTGACACTAATAGAATAACTAGTAATCATAATACACTCCTTAATCTACTGAATGAACATAGTAGGGAAATTCATAGCATGTAACACACGAATAACAAACCCCCAACTCACTGAGTCATAGGTCGTCATTAGATCAATCTTCATATCACACCTAGGATTTCCATTATTCATGTGATAACCTTTCACAACCTCTTGCATAAGCACGAAATATCAGTAATGTTCCTCCCCTTAATGAAAGCAGATCGCCTATTATTAGCCAAATCAGGCATAATCCCTCCAAGTCTGTTAACAAGCATTTTTGAAATAATTTTATAAGTAGTGTTATAGCAAGAGATTGGCCTAAAATCCTTCATGGTAGTAGGATTAGGAATTTTAGGTATAAGACTGATTATAGTAGTATTCCACCCTTTAAGAAGCCTTCCATTAAAGAAAAACTGGAGAACAACCTCACAAATCTCATTCCCAACAATGTCCCAATTATTTTGAAAAAAACCAGCATTATAACCATCAGGCCCAAGAGCTTTGTTTTCATTAATACTGAATAAAGCATTTTCAATTTCATCCTTTGTAACAATTTTCTGCAAATTCCTCTTCCGATCTTCATTAATCCAACTCTTCCTTATAGGCCTGATCCGATTATAGGCATTCCTCCTAACACTACAATTTTCACCCAACAAATTCGTGAAATATCTCATAGCCTCTTCTTGAATAGTAACCTGCCCAGTGTAAACATTTCCCTCACCATCTTTTATTGAAAGGATTTTGTTTCTACTAACATGACATTTAACCTTCTTATGAAAAAAGGATGTGTTTTCATCACCATTCTCCAGCTAATTAATCCCGAATTTCTGCCTATAAAACTCTTCTTATATCTCGCTCAAAGAAGGTATTCAAATTGAACTTGTTTTTTGGCTTCCAATAAAGTTGCATCTCCACCATTCCTAGTAAGGCATTCTTGTATTTCGTTGAATTCAATCTTCTTCGCATTGGCTTTAAAAGCAATATTATAGTAGTAATTCTTATTTAAATCTCTAAAATCCTTTTTCATGAATTTCAATCTTTTTTCCACAGAAAAAATAGCACTCCCATCAACATTCACACTCCATCCTTTGCTAAGGACCCCTTTAAAGGAATTATGATTCATCCCGAAGTTAAAAAATTCGAAAGGCCTATTAGTTTTCTCTTTTTCTAAATGGAAACTCAGCACTAAATGTGTATGATCATAATTACCAGGAAAATCAACCTCAACATCAGTATTCATAAAATTGACAAACTATTAATAACCTTAAGATATCTCAATAGTTCATTATGTACTCAATGGCGGTTTTTACATGCAGTTTAACAACTTATGGACTTAATGTTGCGATCTTCATATTTAATATGACATAGTGTGCGGTCATGTTGTCATAATGTTATGCTGCTATATTAGACTATCATATTATCTGCATTACTATTAACACGACTCAAAATTTTAACATGAACATACGTGTTTTCGTGCCATTTCCAAAATTGTCACCACAATATTTTAGCTACAAGTACTTGTTATCTTTGCTATACATGTATATTTATGTCCTATTAACAGTTTTTTTAACCTAAGAAATAATATCACCACTTTTAATCTGACTGCAGAATGAACAAAACAAACAGTGCCTAAGATAAGTGTGACATCCCGCTTAATAAAATAACGGGTGGTCAGCCATTTACTAAAATAACACAGGAATCTCAAATGGCTCATTCTTAGCATTACTGTCTCACAGACCAAAAATACAACTAACCACCCATAAATTAAAATAGAGCGGATGCCAAAAGTTTCCAATTATATAACACATTTAAATCCATTAACAACAACTACGAAACATGAACATGTATACAATATCTGGACAACAAAAATAACTGAATAAGTTGTTGGTTAACAGACCCATACAATGTATCAAATGCCTAAAATATAAAGTATATACATCAATATAACACTTGGGTAACACACACCCGACCATAACTATATTAACAAAAATGAGATGGGACTATATCAAAAAATCCTATAACATTCCACATGTGCTGCAGCCCCATAGACTCTGGAATGGAAGATCATCATTGGCATCCTTGTGGTGGGACACCTAAAAGCTATAACAAAGGAAAAGAAAAAGGAAAGATAGATACGGGTCAATGCCCGGCTTTGAAATTTTTTTAGCAAATGAATTAAAATGCATAATAATTATGAATGCAAAATTTTACAATTTAAATTAGTGCCACCCTCTCTTGAGACTCATACTCACCCTTCAACTATAGTGTGCACCTAAACGTATGCATTTTAAATATTAGTTAAACTACCCAATCCATCTATGGATAGCCTACCCTCATGCCTACGCATTAACCCACACTTGTGTATCTAATTTACACCATAACATAACCATTTTTAATATCATTCTCAATAATCATTTACCAATTCAATACTAATAAGTTTCTCTAGTTATAAACATAATGTTTCATACATTATTTTTAAAGCCTGTATAATATTACTCTCGTTATTATAAATGATTCATCATTTTCTAACAAGTACACATATATATCACTCATAATATATGTATACTAACCATCCCTTAGAGCCTTAGCTCACTAGATGTAGTCTCTAAGTGCTACCATCTTCCAGGGAATACTCACACCATCCTGGGTACAAACCATCGTACTCTCACACCAACTTGGTAAAACAAATCACAAACGTATGGTAAGCGGCCATAGTTCCTCACCTGAAAGAGAGATGAATCATACCCAAGACGTCTCACCCATGATAAAAGCCACACTATATAGATACTGAACGCTATGACATGGGGACTATACTCTCCCTGCATTCACTAGCCAGTGGATTTACCCACATCGAGCAACTTCCCATAATAGCACTTTAGGGGTATGTTCCACATAATATATCATACACACAAGATATATATATATACCATCTCATATTCGAAAGTATATATTTAATAAACCCAGCTACCTATATATAGCCGTCTTTACACTAGCCGACACTTCCTCACATTTATTCCAAATTCGCTTTATTACTCAATCACTCACTTAAGCTTTAATAATCAGTCGCACATTTGATTAATCATCCAATTTGACATAACTCAGACCACACGACTTCTCTCAACTAGCCCGTATCCATACCTTAAAAGAATACCTCCTACTAGGAGAATTCATGAAGGGTACTAGGAGAATTCATGAAGGGATCGAAATATTAATCTCCCTAATATACTTCCATAATTGTTCCGATGTCTCCCCACCATTGTGTCATATCATTATCCCACTTTTACATCATAAACACTACTATCACTTCATATTAGACGATTATCAATCACTAAACCCAATTGGAAAGGAGTTAAACAAGTTTTGAAAACCCCCCTTAAAACAGCATGTTTTCCGAATCGATTCGATAAAGGGGAATTGAGACTCTGCATAATTGTTGAATCGATTCTCAAGGAACTGAATCGATTCGGTAACTAGACTTGTTACTTCTGCAACACGCCAAATCGATTCAAAAGAAGCCGAATCGATTCGGTAGCTGGACCTGTTACTTCTGCAACACGCCAAAATGATTCACAAGAAGCCAAATCGGTTCGAAAATGTTCAGTAGTCCACTTTTCTTACTTATGCTTAAACCATATGAATTTTTACACCAAAATCATCACCTCTAACCCATTTTACTCCCATCCAACGATTATTTCTAACATCCAAACCTTCCTATAAATGATCCAATCAAGTTTTCACCACCAAATATATCTACACAACATCAAATTCAAGATTAAATCAACAAATTCAAGAGTTTCACCCTTAATGCTCAAAATTCAACAATCCACCAACTAATTATGAAATAATTATCACACAAAATCGTTTACAAAATTTAATCACTTTCCTTAAAGTTGTAGAATCCGAATCCTCTTCGTAGTTGCGGATATGGCTGATCCTAAGATTTCTTTTTTCTTTCTCTTCTTTCTTAGGTTTCTCTTAAGTAGGGTTTCTCACAAATAATATTGGCCAACTCTCTCATAAGCCTAATAACCCATATCTCTATTAATCCCAACTTTAAATGATAATACACAAGTAAAATTACCCGTATACCCCTAACCGAGTACAACTAGCCAAAAAGACCCCGGAACCCAAATACATCCCCGAGAACTCATTTTGACTATCTTGACCCATCCCGGATCAACCGTGCAGTCAAAATTATCATCCGATATTTCGATAATAAAAGTCCTATCCCAACCTCATAACTCACACATATATGCCCCGGTTGAGAAATAATCAATTCCCGTCGCTTATACTCACATAGGACGCTAAAGCATTGAATATGATTATATTTACTTTATCAAACTAGTAAATATACAATTAAAATAAATATTAACTCTTCTACATGAATTAATATTTATCTTAAATTCCCACGTTAATTCTCAATTATTTTAAATCACACACATACACAAGGTAATTTGATACTTAAAATAAATGCTCAAAAGTAAGGGGTGTTACATACTCCCCCCCCCCCCCCCCCCCCCCCCACAAGAGGAATTTCGTCCTCGAAATTTTAGTGTACCCGGTAATAAGAGGTGAGGATATTTTTCTCGCATATCATCCTCTCATTACCAGGTTAACTCGTCGGCGTTGTGGTTCTCCCATTGGACTCGAACCAAGGGCATTACCTTCGACCATAGCTTACGCTCACTATGGTCTAAAATGGCAATCGGTTGCTCCTCATATGAGACAGCGGGTTGCAAGTCAATATCTTCCAACGAAATATGCCAATAATCCCTCTCACTTTGTCTATACTTATTTAACAGCGAGATGTGAAACACGTCATTAATTTTATGTAAGTGTTCCTATAAAGCAACTCTATATGCCACAAGACCTATCCTCTCAATAATTGAAAAAGGCCTTACATACCTTGGCACAAGTTTGCCTTTTTTTCCCAAATCGCATCACGCCTTTCATAAGGGATACCTTTAAAAACACTTAGTCTCCCACTTCCAGCTCCACATGCTTACGAACCGCATCAGCATAGATTTTTTGTCGGTCTTGAGTAACTCATATACGGTTCCGACTAAGCTCAATCTTTGCAGAAGAGTCTTGGATTATCTCAGGTCCAAGAAGTTTATTATCCCCCACTTCTAACCAATAAGAGGATGAA
Source organism: Sambucus nigra (assembly GCA_949130495.1). Taxonomy (NCBI): domain Eukaryota; kingdom Viridiplantae; phylum Streptophyta; class Magnoliopsida; order Dipsacales; family Adoxaceae; genus Sambucus; species Sambucus nigra. The sequence continues at coordinate 1,196,270 of CASBWL010000256.1, forward strand.
TGACATGGGCGACCATATAATGCATCGTAAGGCGCCATACCTATAGTGAACTGGTAAGAATTATAATATGCAAATTCTACCAGCGGAAGGTATTGCTCCCAACCTACCTTAAAATCAAGTATACACATTCTGAGCATATCTTCTAACATTTGATTAACCCGCTCAATCTGTCCATCAGTCTACGGGTGGTATGTCGTACTCAATTGCAACTCAGTCTCCATTGCCTCCTGGAAACTTTATGGGACACATAGATCTTATCTTGGTCGGACACAATATTAATCGGCACTCCATGCAACCTCACTATCTCAGTGATAAAAAGCTAGGCATACTCTGTCATCGTGAAATCCATCCTCATTAGTAGAAAGTGTGCCGCATTAGTCAAACGATCCACGATAACCCAAATGGAATCATGACTTCGCTGCGACATCGGTAATCTCGTGATAAAATCCAGTGAAATACTTTCCCATTTCCATACCAAAAATCTCTAACAGCTGCAACATTTTGGTAGGCCACCGATGGTCCACTTTCACTAATTAACAAGTGGCACATTTGGAAACAAACTCAGTTATGTCGCTTTTCATGCATGCCCACCAGTACTATCTGCACATGTCCTCATACATCTTGTCTCCACCGGGATGTACCGCAAAATTCGACCCGTGGGACTCTGACATAATGGCATGCCTCAAATCCCCATCATCTGGTACTACCAGCCTCCCGCTGAAATGTAATCCACCCTCAGAATTGATAGAGTAGGATTTCTCTCCCTCAGTCAATAATTTCTATACCCTGTCTTAGTAATATTTATCCTCGACTTTCCTTTTCACCACCCACATCACAATCTTGGGTGTGACAGTCAACACTATCATACATGCCCTGGCAACTGCATCCTCCTGGTGAAGCTTATTCCACTTGGCTTTCCACACTTCCGCTAACTGTCTGGTGGGTCATCAACTCAACGCGTCGGCTACCACGTTAGCCTTCCCCGAGTGGTATTGGATATCAAACTGATAATCTTTCACTAATTCCAACCACCTACACTGCCTCATATTAATATCCTTCTGAGTGAACAAGTATTGCAGCGATTTGTGATCCGTGAAAAGACTAAACTTCTCCCCCAAGGAGATAATGCCTACCACAACTAGCTCCAAATCATGGGTGGGATAATTTCTCTCATGGGGCTTGAGCTTGCGAGATGCATAAGTGATAGCCCTATCCTCCTATTGTAGCACACCCCCAGTTCCTGGAGGGATGCATCAGTAAATACTAAGTACTCCATTCCCACTTTAGGCAACGCAAGTACAGGTGCTGGATTCAACCTGTCCTTTAGATCATCAAATGCTAACTTACAGTAATCATCCCACACAAATTGCACTCCCTTCCGGGTTAAATTCGTCAAAGGGCTTGAAATTTTTGAAAAGCCCTTAATAAAATGACGATAATACTCCACCAATCCCAAGAAATTACGGATCTCCGTCGGTATCGTGGGCTGAACCCATTCCCTCAGCACTGCAACTTTACTCAGGTCTACTGAAATGCCCTTATCTGACACCATATGACCCAAAAACTCACATCACATAACCAAAACCCACATTTCTCTAACTTGGCATATAATTAATGGTCCCGGAGTGTCTGCAAAACCAAATGCAAATGCTCAGTGTGTTTGCCCTTTGTCCTAAAATAGACCAGAATATTATCAATGAACACAATCACAAAATGGTCTAAGAAGTCCCAAATGACCCTATTCATCAGATCCATGAACACTACAGGGGCATTGGTTAACCCAAATAGCATAACCAAAAACTCATAAGATCCATAACGGGTCAAAAATGCAGTTTTAGAGACAATTGGCTCTCTAATACATAACTAGTGATACCCCAATCTCAAATCGATTTTAGAGAAGTATGCTTCCCCTCTCAATTGATCAAATAAGCCGTCGATACGAGGCAACGGGTATTTATATAGGATCATCACCTTACTCAACTCTCGGTAATTCACGCACAACTTAAAAGAACCGTTTCTCTTCTTTACAAACAACATGGGGGCACCCCACGGTGACGTACTTCGCCGAATAAAACCCTGTCCAGAAACTGCTGAATTTGGTCTCATAACTCTCTCATTTCCAAAGGATCCATATGATATGGAGCTCACTCAATTGGCCTAGTCCCAGGCGCTAAATCAATAACGAACTCGATCTCTCGACTCGACAGTAAGCCTAGTATTTCTCGAAAAACATCTGCAAACTCGTTGACTACTGAAATCGAGTCTAAGGAAATAACTACTTCTTGTGAGGTCTCCTCCTCGATATAATACAAATGGGTACTCAAACCTCCCTCCGGAAGGGGCATGGAAACTAAAAACATTTCCTGTCTTGGAATGGAAAATACAATGGACCTACCAAAATAATCCACCATTGCTCAGTATTGTGTCAACCAGTCCATACCCAAAATAACATCGTACCCGATCATATATAACACAAGTACGTCAATTGCTAAACTCAATCTTCTAACATCCATCTCCATTCCTCTACATATGGAGTGGATAAGCGCCCCACTACCTAAGGGAGAATCTACACACATAAGAAGACTATCGGCTAACTCTAACAATCCCGTCGCACGTGCGAAATGAACAGCTATGAATGAATGTGATGCTCCCATATCAAATAATACTCGACCCATATGGCCATGGATAAGGAACGTACCATTAACGGCTGGTGGAGGTTGCTGTACCTGCGGTAACATCGCATTTTGGACATTATAAACTCGTCCATATTGCATTTGTCCCTGTCATGGTTGGACGACTGAAATAAGTGCTGGAGGTGGTAAAGGCGCATGTTGTACCTGTTGGGCTCCTGGTATCTGTACCATGTTCTGCTGTGGGTAATTTGACTTCCTGTGACCCAACTCCCCACACCGAAAGCAACAACCCGCAAAATTCTTTGGTCTCTGGACTTGCTGTCTGAATCAAAGTTGCCCTCATCGCTGGCCCTGTTGGCCTCCCCTATTATTCCCTCGGCCTGCTTGGCCCTGGGGAATGTTCTGTTGTTACTGCTGTTGAGGCTGTTGATAGTTCTGCCTAAATCCACTGCCATCAGATCTAAAGCCTCCGGGATGCTATCTTTTAGTCGAATCCCCCAGATGGAGATCCCACTCTTTCTAATGATTACCCTGCTATTGAGACTAGTATGCCCCACCGACACCATCTCCTCCCTACCTAGTCGACTGGCCAGAATCCCCAAGTTTCTTACTCTCCTTTAGGTGAAGACGGTGATCCTGACAATGTAATAATGCAACATTCATCACATCTGTAAATGTTAGCAACGCTGAGTTCCCTAAAATATGTTGTCGAATCCTTCAATTTAAACCACCCATAAACTTCGATACTCTCTTCTCATCAGTATTTACCTCATCGGGCATAAAATTTGCAAGCCGGGTAAATACTTCTTCATATTAGGCCACCGTCCGATGCCCCTGAGTCGCATCTAACAGTCTCCTTCTCATTTCCATCTAAATTACAGGGGGAAATACTTGTGATAAAATTGGACCCAAAAATCTGATATGGGCATCGTGTCCCTCTGCTCCGAATTAGTAGCCGACTCCCACCACTGGAGAGACGCACCTACTAACTTGAAGGTGGCAAGTATTTTCCTTTGAACCTCACTACATTCAACCATACAGAGGTGTCATTGGATATTCTTTTTCCACTGACTCTCCACTATCACATCGACTCCACCCTGAAATTCCGTAGGATGCTTCTTTTAGAAAGTTTCTCAGACTCTCTCCCACGTAGATGGCCCCGTGTGGGTTTGAACTACCGGTGCTACAGGCTGCTGTTAAGCCATATGAAGCTGTTGAGACATAGAGATCATGGATGCATTGACTCCTTAAGCCACTATATTGGTAACCTCTGTTGCAGTCATAGTTCCCTGAGGCAATTGGGGAACCACATCCTCCACCCCTCTATTTTCCCAAGTCGGGTGACCTCTTTTCGGAAGCATTTGAAATAAGAAAAAACTGTATCAGTCCATAGTTAATGCAAATTATCATAGCAGGAGATCGTAAATGTGTAACAAACACAATAGTCCCAATAATAGGGCTCTATATCAAGACCGCTATGGTAGAACGTAGATAATCCATATAGATCCGAAAGACACTAGAACCTGATGCTCTGATACCATTTCTGATACCCTACTTATTAAAATAACGGGTGTCTAACCCTCTACTAAAATAACACAGGAATCTCAAATGGCTCAATCTTAGCATCACTGTCGCACATACCAAAAATACAACTATACACCCATAAATTAAAATAGAGTGGATGCCAAAAGTTTCCAATTATATAACCCATTTAAATCCATTAACAACAACTACGAAACATGAACATGTATACAATATCTGCACAACAAAAATAACCGAATAAGTTGTCGGTTAACAGACCTATACAATATATCAAATGCCTAAAATATAAAGTATATACATCAATACAACACTTGGGTAACACACACCTGATTAACAACTACTTGTCCTTAACTAAATTAAAAAAAATGATATGCGATTATATCAAAAATCCTGCAACATTCCACACATGTTGCAGCCCTATAGACTCAGGAATGGAATATCATCCTTGGCGTCCTTGTGGTGGGACACTTAAAATATATAACAAATGAAAATAAAAAGAAAATATAGATACGGGTTAGCGCCCGGCTTTGAAAAAAATTTAACAAGTGAATTAAAATGCATAATAATTATGAAAGCAAAATTTTACAATTTAAATTAGTGTCACCCTCTCTTCAGACTCATACTCACCCATCAACTACAGTGCGCACCTAAACTTATGCATTTTAAATCTTAGTTAAGCAACCCAACCCATCTATGGATAACCTACCCTCATGATTATGCATTAACCCACACTCGCGTATTAATTTACTCCATAACATAACCGCTTTTAATATTATTCTCAATAATCATTTACCAATTCAATACTAATAACTTTCTCTAGCTATAAGCATAATATTTCATACATTATCTTTAAAGCCTGTATAATATTACTCTCGTTATTATACATGAATCATCATTTTCTAACAAGTACACATACATATCACTCATAATATATGTATATTAACCATCCCTAAGAGAATTAGCTCATTGGATGCAGTCTTTAAGTGCTACCATCTTCAAGGGAATATTCACACCATCCTGGGTACCAACCGCCGGACTCTCACACCAACTTGGTAAAACAAATCTCAAACGTATGGGAAGCAGCCATAGTTCTTCACCTAAAATCGAGACGAATCATACCCAATACGTCTCACCCGTGTTAAAAGCCACACTATATAGATACTGGACGCTATGACCTAGGGACTATACTCTCCCTGCATTCACTAGCTAGGGGATTTATCCACATCGCGCAACTTCCCATGATAGAACTAGAGGGGTATATTCCACATAATATATCATGCACACAAGATATATATATATATATATATATATATATATATATATATATATATATATATTAGATCTCAAATCCGAAAGTATATATTTAATAAACCCGACTACCTATATATAACAGTCATTACACTATCCGATACTTCCTCACATTTATTCCAAACTCGCTTTATTACTCAATCACTCACTTAAGCTTTAATAATCAGTCACACATTTGATTAATCATCCAATTTGACATAACTCAAAACACACGACTTCTCTCAACTAACCCGTATCCATATCTTAAAAGAATCCCTCCTACTAGGAGAATTCATGAAGGGAGCGGAATATTAATCTCCCTAATATACTTCCATAATTGTCTCGATGTCTCCCCACCATCGTGTCGTATCAATATCCCACTTTTACATCATAAACATTAATATCACTTCATATTAGAGGGTTCTCAATCACTAAACCCAATTAACATGAGTTAAACAAGTTTTGAAAAAAAAAACTTAAAACAACATGTTTTCTAAATCGATTCGCCCCTGGTCGAATCTATTTTCCCTGTAGCGAATCGATTCGCTAGAAACCGAATCTATTTTGTAAAAGGGAACTGAGACTCTGCATAATTTCTGAATTGAATCGCAAGAAACCGAATCGATTTGGTAACTAGACCTATTACTTCTGCAACATGCCGAATCAATTCACAAGAAGTCGAATCTATTTGGTAACTAGACCTGTTACTTCTGCAACATGCCGAATTGATTCGCAATAAGCTGACCCGACTCAAAAATGTTCAGCAGCCCACTTTTCTTACTTTCGCATAAACCATACGAATTTTTACACCAAAATCATCACCTTTAACCCATTTTACTCCCATCCAACGATTATTTCAAGCATCCCAACCTTCCTATATATCATCCCATTAATTTTTCACCACCAAATTCATCTATACAACATCAAATTCAAGATTAAATCAACAAATTCAGAAATTTAGCCCGTAATCCTCCAAATTCAACAATCCACCAACTAATTATGCAATAATTCTCACACAAAATCATTTAGCAAGTTTAATCACTTGCCTTAAAGTTGTGGAACCCGAATCCTCTTCGTAGTTTCGGATATGGCCGAAAAATCTCAAGATTTCTCTTCTCTTTCTCTTCTTTCTTAGGTTTCTCTCAAGTGGGTTTTCTCACAAATGAGATTGACCAACTCTCTCACAAGCCTAATAACCCATACATCTATTAATCCCAACTTTAAATGATAGTACACAAGTAAAATGACTCGTATACTCCTAACCGAGAACAACTAGCCAAAAATACCCCAAAACCCAAATACAACCCCCAGGAACTCCTTTTGACTATCTCGACCGATCCCGAATCGACCACGCACTCCAAATTATCATTCAAGATTTCAATAATAAAAGTCCTATCACAACCTCATATAGCACCCACATATATGCCCTAGTTGAGAAATAATCAATTCCCGCCGCTTATACACATATATGACACAATAGCATTCAATATGATTCTATTTACTTTATCAACTAGTAAATATACAATTCACATAAATATTAACTTTTCTACACGAATTAATATTTATTTTAAATTCCAATGTTAATTCTCAATTATTTTAAATCATACACACACACAAGGTAATTTAATACTGAAAATAAATGCTCAAAAGTAAATGGTGTCATAATAAGATAAAATTGTCATATAACACACAGATGAATGAAATTATACCTAGTTTTTTAGGAAATCGTCGTTTTCCCATTAAATTAGAAATTCGGATTTTTTGCTCAACGGCTGAGAGGAATAATTAACTATATTACAGCTATACCAATGGGAACCGATCGTTTTGAGCAAAACCTGAAGAGATTTATAGAAATTTTACTGAATAAATAAAAAATGCTTAATACATGAACTTCTTACATATACTACTGATCAAATTTTAATCTTCAAAACTATGGTCAATTCATAGCTAATATTTTCATTCACCATTTGTTTTAATAAGATCAGAAAAATAGTAAACACAAATAAAACAGTCTAATATGAAATATAAACTGTAAAATAGATCACAGTGAAGTATTATATATTCCGTGGAGTCATAGTTGTAACTAAAAATGCAATACAACCTAACAACTAGAAGTTGTTCAAGCGAACAAATATCAAAATTCAAATCAAACATATAATCATCCTATAATTTATAAGAATCCGGCACGACATCTCAAGTAACTAAAACCTTACACCATATCATACCCACTGTCATTCAAAATTTTAAAAGACAAAGGGGGCATTAATTTTCCCATGAAAGCAATCAAACACCTTATCCAAGAACTTCACACTTAAAGCAATAAACTAATAATATTGCCAAAAAAATACAATGTAAAAGTACCACATATATGAAGAGGGCTTCAATTATCAAAATGAAAATAACATTTATCTCTAAGGCCCCGTTTAGTTGTTCCAAAATTGTAAATTGGCTCATTAATATATTGGTACATTTACAAATTGATCCATTAATTGTGTTTGGTTTCATTAATGAACTGATTCATTAATTATCCCATTTAACTCATGTACAAATTTTGAAATTGGATCATTTCACAAAAAGCGTGAAATGCATCCATTTGATATATAAGTCACATAAATTGCATATTATTCTCTCTCTTTCCCTCACCTTCCCCCCTCCCCACCCCCTCTCTCTTAATTTGTTTTTATTTACTTTTCTCATAAAACCTTAACATCAATTTCAGATTACCAAACATTGCATAAAATTGGATTGAAACTCATTTCAAATCCATTCATTTACAATTCACTAATTCATAATGAACCAATTTACATAATCAAATAATTTACACAACCAAACAAAGCCCAACTCTACCCAACCAGGTTCCACTCATTACCGTAATGGGACTACATCAAACTACAAACACTTAGGCCCCATTTGGTTGTCATAAAATTGCAAATTGACTCATTTATAAATTAATCAAATTACAAATTGGCCCATTAATTGTGTTTGGTTTCATTAATCAAATGATTCATTAATTGACCCAATTTTAGCTTACGAATAAAATCTAAAATTTGATCATTTCATAAAAAAAGTGAAATGCATTCATCTGACATAGGAGTAAAAAAGCTCATCTGACTCCTCTCTCTCCTTCCCTCCCTCCCTCATCCCACCCCACCCCCTCTCAATTCGTCTTTAACTTTTTTTTCCTCATTGAACATTATCATCAATTTCAAATTACCAATCATCACGTAAAATTGGATTTAAACTCATTTCAAATCCACTCATTTACAACTCACCAATTTAAAATGAACCAATTTAGATAATCAAACAACTTGCGCAACCAAATGGGTCCTTACAATTTAGTTTCATTAAATTCAAATCGTACCTATACCTTTATCGTTTAACTTATTTAGATTTGTGTTTCTTCTTCCTCCACTAATGCAATATATTTCCTCAATTTTCAAATCAACTAATTCAAAAATTAAGGCCTAGTTTAGTGGTCCAAAAATTAAAAATTGACCCATTCATAAATCGGTCCATTTGTAAACTAATTCATTAATTGTGTTTGGTTTCATTAATAAAATGGTTCATTAATTGTCTCATTTTAGCTATATCATTTGCATAACTATATCATTATTAATGAAATGGAAAGGAAAGAAGCATATCATAAAAAGTTTTCTTAAAATTAAACTAATATTTCTAAAAAAGTATACTAGAAAACTAGAAGTAATTTCATACAAAACATGTTATTGTTACCAATTCAAAATCTAAGTTATTATAACTTCCAATTAGCTAAGAAACTAATAATTTATAAGAAAATTCAAAGTAAAACATGAAATCGATCAGGTATTGGTTATGAGGCAACAAATAAGAAATAAAATCAAATTGAGCTATAGAGAGAAACCTTACCTTGTGGATTTCGTTGATGATGAATGTTATTTTTGGGATTATATTTATTTAATGGAGAGGGGTTTAGAAGTGGGAGCATGGATTTAGGTCTTGTAGGGTTATACTAACATATTACACAAATTATATAATATTTTAAAAAATTAAATGATAAAATATTGAATATGTTTTTTGATATATTTCGACCAATCATTTTTAAAAATATATGGCGTGTTTGGTTAGAAATTATAAAACATGTATTATACATTAATAAATGTTTTATACATTAACAATACGTGTATATTATACAATAATAATACATGTATTATACATGTATATATTAATAATATATGTATTATACATGCATTATACATTAATAATACATGTATTATACGGGGGCGAATTGTCTATTGCAGACAGGATATGTGAATCATGATTCGGATAAGTTTGTCATTCATTATGAATGGGTTATATATATATATATATATATATATATATATTACCTCCTAGATATGATTTATTGCATTTAATTTTATGCAATAGTGTAGTAGTGATGCATTCCCTGAGCTATTTTGCTCACAGTTCCTATGTTTATGTTTTTCAGGTACCGTGATGTCACTGCCAAATCTAGAAGGTCGATGGGGTTAGCAAGAGATGTATAAAACCATGATTTTGGTCAAACATAAATGGGGTAATTTAAGCCTACTTATCCTTTCAGTAAGTTTGTAAAAATAATTACATTACAATTGTCAAAAGTTTTTAGTTTTATGGATTCATGTTAATAACTCAAAAAGGATACTCGTGGTTTGGTTAAGAAAATTATGGTTTGAATAGACTTTCAAACTTAATTATAAGTAATTAGGTTGGGGTGTGTCATCTTTTGGTATTAGAGCCTAAGTTTTAGAGGTTCTCGAGTTAAAAGCACCTAGATTTGGCAGTGGGCATATAAAATTTTTTGAGTCGTAGCTATTCGATTTTAAAGGATACAAATAAGTATGTTGGATTCCCGAGACATGAACAAGAAGGGTTTGTTATTAAGTTTTAAATTGTTTTTATTGACTAACATCTGTTAGCTTTGTTGTGACAACCGGATATAATTATGATAAATTATCTTTAAATCATGCTTACCTTATGTGATATGGATAATGTATTATTAGCGCATATAATTTTAAGTTATTATGTTTAGTCTAATCCTACCTTCATAAATCATGAAATTTCGAATTAGTTACAAACACAAAATTTTGAAGTTTTTGGTAGGAATGTTAATATTGGAGAGTTTTGACCATTACAAAATAATAATTGACTTGTAGTAGAAAACAATAGTTGTAGATATATGAATTAGGTTTGTAACACAAAAAACGGTGCATCGAACGGACATCCGAGTGAGAAGATATCGTCTTTTTACGAACATGGGGTAAAGTAGTCATTTAGCTTTAAATGATATTTTGTCTTATATGGTGCCACATGTTATATTTTGATTGGACCAAAGGTCGACTTAAAAATCTTAAATATCCTTCATTCTTCATGGATATCAAAATTTTAAGTGAGTTAAGGTTTTCCATGGAAGGAATAGTGGTTAGGATGAATTAGTGAAGGATTAAGGAAGATAACCGAGAGATAAACAAACTTTTGTATCCAAGGGTGCTAAGGTAAGATTTAATTTGTAAATTTTCATTCTTTATATGACATATGTTATTTTATATGATATTATGGATCATATTTAGGGACAAGGTGATTCGTTTTGTTATATGTATATGGGTATGTGTAGGTTGTATATATGAAGCATGTTGAATTCATACAACTAAGGGCGTAATCATTATATTAATCAAACGGGTGTATCTTTGAGAATACACAATAGAATTGATTTATTCCAGATGCATATGAAACTACACTTATATATACCTGTTATAACCGAAAATTATATAATAATACTGAGAAATGAATCTTGGGTGATATCTTGAAGTTTAGGTATAAAATATGCCCCAAAAGTGTGAGTATGCATACCATGTGTTTGACATTTTGCTTGACATGGCAAATGAACTCTAAAAGTTATGAAACTTTAATTTTGTATTATTCAATATGTTTATTGAAATTGGGGATAAGATCATAGAAAGTTGTTATATAAAAAAATTATGAAAAGTCTTGGAAGTTGACTAAACGATTGAGGAGCCTATAAGGCAGGTTTAGTATGTGGTAAAGAAATGGGCATATCTTGCTCTAGAAAACGTGAACCGATGTGTGGTCTTTTGTATTGGAAACTTAATATGATAAGGATTGGATTACTAAGATTAAAGTAAAGTATGTTTGGGCTATGATTTGGGTATGTTAAATATATTAACACGAGTTTAGATGGAACTTCATTTATGATAAATGTTTTGAATGAGATCATATGATGCTTAGAAATTGAATTATGTTTAAGTTATTATTTGGATTGTAAATATTTTTATGATAATACTAATATTGTAATAATAATGGGAAAGGAAGGGAAACTAGTTGAACAAGTGCCAGACAAAGGCAAGGGAAAATACACTAAGTGGCCAAGGTGAGTGTACTCACTGGTAAGATGCATTTATACACGGCTATGGATATGATCAGAATATTACTCACTAGTAAGATGTATTTATGCATGGTTATGTATATGATCATAATGTTATGAATATGAAGTTGTTCACTTTGATTTACCGAAATGGGAGGTTAACCATGACCCGAAATGTAGGAGATTTATCTATTAAAGACAAGGGGTTACTCCTCGACCAGGAATGGGGGAGAATTGTCTATTGCAGACAGGATATGTGAATCATGATTTGGATAAGTTGGTAATTCATTGTGAATGGGATGAAAAAGTATATATATATATATATATATATATATATATATATATATATATATATATATATATATATGAAATAGTGTAGTAGTGATGCATTCAATGAGCTCTTTTGCTCACGGTTCCTATGCTTATGTTTTTTAGGTAATGCGATGTCATTACTAAATCTAGGAGGAGGGGTGGGGTTAGAAAGGGATGTACAACACCATGATTTTGGTCAAACGTAAATGGGGTATTTAAGCCTACTTATCCTTTCAGTAAGTTTGAATAAGCATAATTACTTTAAAATTGAGAAAAAAAATTAGTTTTATGGATTCATGTTAATAACTCAAAAAGGATACTCGTGTTTATGGTTTGGTTAAGACAATTATGGTTTGATTCACTTTGAATTTCATACTTAATTATAAGTAATTGGGTTGGGGTGTGTAAGCTTTACCAAGTTGTCGTGCCCCGACTTAATTAAGTTAAAAACATTTTTTTATTTAGAGATAAATTCCCTTAAACAATACTTTACTTTAAATCTCTCAAAAAATAACACAAATTTTTTTTTTCCTTTCAAAGGCATGTTTAGATGAAAACATAACTACTTGTACATATAACTTACGAGCACTAAACAACTTTACATATATAAGTTCCTTTGTTTAACATTAACACAAAAACCTTGTTCATATTCAACCCATATTATATATTCGTCACTCCCCCATTTGAAGGTTATAACTTAGCAGTGAACTCCAAACGATAAGCATACCTGAAACAAAACATTATAGGAGTGTAAGCTATAAAGGCTTAGTGAATGACCATATACACACACTCCACACATATAACCAATTTGAATAATTATTTTTCTAATGTTATAACCCAACAAGAATTGTGAAACTCTCACAAGCCTGAACCCGCTACAGTCCAATTAACCCATCACAATTAATGGGGACCACCACATCCCTTTATTAGGCTCGAGTACATAAACCTTTAAGTTGGATTAACGGGACCGTCACATACCATAGGTCCCACCATAGTCCTTAACATTAGATAAAGGACCCACCACAGTCCATAATATTAGATAACTTAACTTAAATTTTTTTAATCATATGCATATGTCTCATAAACATCACATCATTAAACAAGCATCAACACACATGTATTTAAGCTATACATTTCCATATGAAAATATAAACATCTATATATGCATTTCCAGCATCCCCAAGCTAAGAACCGCGATGCGAATATGCATACTCTGCTATCAAGTCCATGTACCTCTCGTACTAAATCAAGGACTATCAGTTCGGGCATCACCCTCGAACCACAAATCAAATTAACACATATTGGAGACGAACATAGTTCTAAGTCTTTGGGCTACGCACACACCTAATGCACCCAAATGACCGGTCACACTATTATTCACACGAGTAGTGCTCAATCCCTCAGTTCTAAGTTCAGAGGCACAAGCCTAAAATCTCCTCAATGGGCTTATCAGGATAAGACTATCCACATCGCGAAACCTCCCGTGATAGCAAGCATCGTAGGTATATTTACAAACATAAGAAAACACAATAAGTATACACACAACCTATGGATAAAATCCATATAGGTATACGCACAACCTATAAATATAATCCGTACAAGTAGCCCGCATATGTATATGATTCGTCCTGAATATTGCACACGTATACCCTCGAAACTTATGCATTTTAGCCCCCTTGGGTACCTTAATTCCTATATTTATGCTCGTTAACCAAAAAACCTCTATTTTGTATATTTACATATTTTTTGACGTATAATTAAGCTTTTGTAGGTATTACGATGCTTAATGTGAAGTTCGGTAGCGTTTCGAGGAAAATTCATCGACAATCACACGTACGGGGGCATTTTAGTAATTTCACAATTTGGGTTTATGGCCCAATGTCTTCACGAAAGTTGAAGCCCTCTAAGTCATCTTTGTGTGGCCACTGACGGTGCACGATTCCATAAGTGGGTCTTTGTGTTTTTACCACTTATTACATAAGTGGGTCTTTGTGTTTTTTGAGACATATTCTATTATCTTGTAGTTTTGTTGGTTAGGTTAGGGAGGTTAGGGTTTGGAGGTGATTTTGGGTGTGGCTTCGCTCTATCCTAGGGTTTTCACCACTTTGGTTTGTAAGAACATTATTCATTGTCTTCTTCATTTATCTAAGCTTCCATTGTTGTTATTCTTGCTTTGTTATTAGTTTTCTTGCTTTGTAACTTAGGTTTCTTGCCTTGTTTATTGCTTTCATTTAATTAATGTCATTTAACATGCTTTGTAGGTAACTTAATCTAGGTTGAGATTTGTTAAACTCACGTGGGTTAATTAGTTGGTATGCTATGGTATGATGGGTCTAGGGTAGTTTTAATGAGTTAATTGTTCCTTGTGTCACATTTAGGAGATTTAACGGGGTATATCACGTATGCTCCGTATTTACGACTTTTCATGTGTTATTTCGGGAATATTCGTTGACACATAACTCAAATTAAGCTTGTATGAGAATTTAGAGGGTGACAACTCTTGGTTTAATTAATTCTCCAAATGTGATTAATCTTGTTAGCATTTTTATGTTCATGTAACCATTTATGCTATTTAGCCCATGTGATGGAGACGACTCTCAACCTATAGTTTTACTCGTTTTGTTAATCTAAGTTTAAATACATGCCTAGTTTGATGATTTTCTCACAATTTTATTTGCGAATTATTAAATTAATATAATTATAACAACTAGTCTCAGTGGATTCGATCCTTACTTGTCGCTATACTCTGTAGTTAGTGTGCCAAGTCTATGTATTTGTTTGTGTAGAGGCATTAATGCCCAACGATATATTTTACAAGCAGTTTACTCCGGCTATCTGTATACACTCAACCTATATATATATATAATCTTTATAGGTATACACACAACATATAAATACACTCCTTATAGGTTTGTACTCAACCTATAACTACAACCCGTATGTAATATATACTTCTCAAATACTCAACGTACTATCGTTTCACAATTATAAACTCGTATCGTACACTCTCGAGTCCCATTACTTACTCGAAGATTCACAACTAACACTTAAGTTATTTCAGTAGATAGTTCACTCATATACTACTAGTCTACACCATGAGTTAACTCACAATCTTCGTGATCCGTCCTCGTTCCCTCAAATTCATTATTCTCCAATTTATGCCCGTTAATTTTCGGTCTTACTTTTCTCATAATGACTAGGACTTAACCTTACATTAGGCCTATTGTGATCTACTACATCCCTCCTTATATTTTAAACATGTCCCAAAAAGTTTCCCAATTAATAATTCTTAAATTCTAGGCTTAAAAGGGAAAAATTGTCATATCTGGGCAAGCCGAATCGATTCGATAAATGGCAGGTCGTCTTCTTCATTGAAGAGTTTTTTCACCATTGTTAATTAACCAAACCTTCATGTAATCACCCCAAACTCCATTATAAATTCGTTATAACATTATATAAGGGTATATACATCAATTCTAAAGAATCTTTATCATCGAAACATCATTAAATCCTAAAATTCTCAAGATTCCAGTAAGGTTCTTGTACCCAAAACCCTAGTTCATGTTCTTCATGCATAACCAACATTTTTTTCCAGATTTCTTCCATAAAATTTACACATATAAAGCTGATTTCATCCTCTACATATGTGGAATCATTCTACATACATTCCTATCCCAATTTATGAGTTTTAATCACTTTAAATCTCAAGAACACAATATAAAATCATGAAATTATAAATCCCTACACTACATGGGTATTATAACCTTTTAGAAACAAGTAAGATAAACACTTGCCTTGAGTTATAAGTCTGATTTTGATGAAGATATTCACACAACTCCAAGAATTCCCTTCCCAAATATTCACTCCAAGATTGTGGCTTCTCCTCTTAGTTTAATCATTGTAGGCAATTATAGTAGCATATTTATCTGGTTTGATTCATTCTATACAACACTGATGTAATTATTATTTTCCACAAATCATGAGAACCTATATTGGCAAATGTTTTTTGCATGCCATTTGGCACATTTCTTTTTCTTCTCTAAGTTCTATAAGTTACATAGGAATTTACTTATTTTTATTTAATTGAAAAAATATAGATAAATAACTAAAGAGTGGAGGGGTGTGTAACAGTAGAGGCACAAAAAAAAAGGAAGAAATGGGAGGAGTAAAGGGAAGAGGAAAGACATGAATCACACAGACTTTGCTCCCTTACTCAGTTATTAATATCCAACTATCCAACCTTGGTGTGATGACAAGTGCCCTCGCCCAAGCTACGGTTGGTCTCGGGTTCGAGACATGGGAGCAACCTCTCCATATATTATGGGGTAAGGCCAACCGACATTCGCCTCTCCCGGACCCTGCAGTTAAGCGGGAGCCTTGTGTCTTGAGTACGACCCTTTACAGTCTAAAACAAACCCTTTTGAGCCAATTAGACCAAGAAAAAGATGTAATGAACCGGATGGGAAGGACTTTGATCCAATTAGACTTAAAGAAAAAGTAACAAGCTGGTTGGGAAAGGGGGGCACAAGGTACACATGCTTTTACTTAACTATGACATTCAATCTTGGATATATAAGTAGATTACATTATATCTATAGGCCATCAGAAACTATAATATAACTAGGACTGATTTTAAAAAAATGTCAAAAATACCCAATCATACAAGTTAATTGATATACCCTTAAGTTCTAACAATTAATTAAATACTACTAATGACTTCCCTTGGAGCTATATGACCTCTCACAATGGCCAGGGGAGACTCAAAAGGCACACATGCGTAAAATAATATCCTACTTTATCTTAAATAAAGATGAAATTATATCTATAAGCTTACTGAAAACCTAATATAACAAGCACTGATTAAGATAACAAGATGCCAAAAATATCCAATCATATAAGTTGATTGAAGTACCCTTAATTTCTATAAAATAATCACATCCTACCAATGACTTCCCTTGTAACAATATGACATCTTAGAATCCATTGGCTTCTAAAGCTTACAAGGTTTGTTAAACCAGAAGGGAACTTGCAACAATCATCCATCATTGAAAAGTAGATCTTGGCAAGGATGGCACTGGTGCAAGATTTCTAGATATGGTGAAGGCTACTAGATTAGTAAGGAAGTCTTCTTCAACTTCAAGTTGTACTTTGTGATGTTAATGCAGGGGAACGTTACACGCACACACTAAAAAGGAAATAATCAAAATGACTCACTCATTCTCATTCTTTCATAATAATTGGTTAATAACTCATACAAAATGAGAGGTTAGATGGATATTTATAAGCCCCCGATACTTGGTGGGCAAGATAAGTGTGATGCAACGTGTGATGTCATGGGCCTAGTGGTCCCAATTATGACATCATCGGTCCTAACTAACCTAATGTAGGATATTTTGATGAAATAGGCAGTTACTCTATGGGTAATCAAGCAGTAAAAGCAAACAACAATTACAAAACAAAATATATGTCATCGTTGGCTTAATTCCACGCACGTCACTTTGTCTTGCCATCAATCACCGAGCTAGAGTTAACACGCGTTAAATAGTTGGATTCTATACGTAGTTTCTACCTAAGACTACGTGGAAAATTTCAAATGACACTACATCGCACATGATGGTCTCTTTAAACTTGCTAATGTTGATTGTGACAGGACATTGCTTATGTTGCAGTATGCTTTAGTATGGAAGAACTTTCGTTTATTACATGTATCATTTATTGTGTTCTCAACTTGCTTAGTGACAATATAAAGAGGACCAATAACACCCATATAAGTCTCAATCTCGAGGGGGAGCTTCGCTAAGGTGGGAGAGTGACATAAAGCAGGGGATGTAATTGGGATTTTTAAAATTTTATTATTATATTACTCTTTTGTATGGTACCCCCTTAGGTTTATTCCTCTTATTAGTTATTATTATTTTCTTTGTTAGGTTGTACTATAGTGGTATATTCTATTAGGCCTCTTTTGATCTTTATAGTATTTGAACTGTTGCCCTAATCTCTATTCCCTAAGTTAAAATTAGGTTGATGTAAGCTTTACTAATTAGAGAATATTAATGAGAGTGACTCTTGGACTATTGATTTGTGTGCATGAGATTGCATTATGCAATCCTCCCTTCTACTATTATCATTCTTTTAAATAAAATTGTTACTATACCACAAAAAGCTTGATGAGATTGACAATATATTTCTGTATGTTGCCTAAATGTGGAACTTAATAGAGCTGTCTTTATTCTCTTCCACAGAAAATTGGGAAGGTGAAGCGGAGAAGGAAAAAGATGTTGATTATCTTTCTTCTATAGAGGTACATCTTCTATTGTTATTATTGTTGTTATTATTATTCCTATTTCATCCCCACTACCTATTTTGTTAATGGGTAGAGTTTTTATGAACATGTTTAAATTATTTGATCATGCAGATGTTATAGCGATGCGGGTATATAAGTATTCAATTACTTGATTTGATTGTTTTGCTTATAGTATATTCATTAATCACATCCTCAATCCTCCCCTCGATTTTATTTTTTGAAACTTCTGCAGAACTGGTCCCATGTGAATATAGTTGTTGAACAATTGAATCGATTACCATCTAAGCAACATGGAACTGATATTATGCACATAAGACCATGGTATGTTTCTGATGTGATCCGAGGGGTATTTTGGTCATATCCTCTTTTATTTTTGCCGCCATATATTAATTAATCATATTTTCATCATATGTTGCATTTTATTTTATTTAATTTCATATTGTATTAGTCTATTTAGAGGATGGGCTTTAGGTGAAGATTTGGGTATTAGGCTTATTGTATAGATGGGCATAAGTCCCAGAATGGTTAGTTACTCCTCTAGTGCTCACTTTCGTATCCTATAAATAGACTCCTCCTCTTCCTTATTTGGGGACTAGAACTTTGAAGTAAAATCTTTGTTATATTTCCCTCTCTAAATTGGTGTGCTGCCTTTAGAGTTATCATTAGACGTGTGTTTACGTCAATTGGTATCAGAGCGAGGTGTCGCTCCCCCATTTGTGTGTGAGGTGTCACCATAATTTTTTCATTTGTGAGGTGTCACAACATTTTTTTTTCATTTAAATCATTTTTCACATTTTAATGGCTCCCCAAAAGGCAACACTTGATAAGAGGTTTATCCAAATGCAAGAATAAATGAGAGAAGAAATGGCCTCTCTCGTGGGACAACACATGGCCACCCTCAGCCAACACATGTCATCTCTTTTTCAAAACCCTAACCCTACCCTAAGATTATACACAAACACTTCCCAAGACCCACCTTCATCTTCCCCAGACCTAAACCCTAACCCTAACTCAACCACTCACCACACCGCCCTAACTACTCACCCACCTACCCACTAATATTTCGCCATCAACCTTACACTAACACCACCAGCCACCTCCTATTGCAGTCACTTTTTTATTCGCCGAAATTTTTTTATACTCCTCCAAATTCCCCCAAACTTTTCTCACGCCCTCTTCTTATACCGATTTACAACTTCCCTCGAAGACCCTACCCCAAAATTTCCCTAAAATAGCCTCTGCCGCCCATTTTTCCCTCTGCTTCGGTGACTTCGGCACCCTTCCTCCACCCCCTTCCGGTGGTCTGATCAACGATCCAACTTTGGATCACTATTCCCCACCCTGGGTGACCCACCCCTTCTATTTTCATCCCATTTGGTGAACACCGGTCACCGAACTGTCGGAACACCAACCATCCGGGGTGGGAAGCCCCCCAAACCCCCATTCTTTCTACCTTTTTAACCCGAATAACTCATGAATTATCCCACCCACCTATTTCTAGGGTTTTAACCCTTCCCCACCCACTTACGGACACTCTTTGACCCACCCACCCACCCCTCCCTCCTTCCCCCCACCCATTTCTCACCCACCACCACCACCACAATTTCAGTCTTCCCACCCCCATTATTCTTCTAAACATCCTTTCACTCATCCACTCCCCTCCATATATTACCCTTACCCCTATGCCTCCCATAAACCACCACACCACCCATTTCAACCCCACCCCCTCGGTACGACCGCCATGCCTTTCTGTCATCCCATACACCCTACACATTGCCCTTTCATGTTCCCTACCCATCCACCACCCTCCACCCCATCCCCGTTGCATCACCCACCCTTGCCTCCACCTTTGTTCACCTATATTACACCATCCACACTCTCCCTATACCACCCCCACCCTTTCCGTCTCACATCGACACGAGTGAGGTGTCTAGTTCCTCTTTCTTCACCCACACGACTCCCATCCCCAGATTCGTGATTGGATTCCACACACAACTTGCCTCCTCCACCACCAGATATTATTCCCCCACCCCAGCTCCTCTCGATTCCCGCTGATGTTTTTATTGCCAGGAGCAGGGACATTTACTCAGTGTTTGCCCCCATTTCTCCCTTAACCATGAGGCTCATGCCTCCTCCCATGTCTCATCTCCTCCAGTGACCACCGCCCCAACTCCTCCATTCGCGCCAGCTTCCGCTCCCACCCTTTCTGCCGCTACCGCACCACCTCCAAACCCCGCTCCAACCGTCAAGTGCTATAATTCAAGTGTTGTTGGTTATTGAGCTTCTGCTTGCCCTACTCCACGTCGCCGTGCCCTGATGGTGATGACTCGGGTTCTCGATTACCTTTCGGATGATTATATTGACACCGGGGATGCATTGATCACTCTCTTGACGGGCGACGAGGATGGCATTCCCTTTGAGTTCGAGAACGAACTCTTTTATGAGAAGGGGAGAGTGATGTGATCCGAGGGATATTTTGGTCATATCCTCTTTTATTTTTGGCTCCATATATTAATTAATCATATTTTCATCTTATGTTGCATCTTATTTTATTTTATTTCATCTCATATTGTATTGGTCTATTTAGAGGATGGGCTTTAGGTGAAGACTTGGGCATTAGGCTTATTTTATAGATGGTCATAAGTCTCATAATGGTTAGTTACTCATTTAGTGCTCACTTTCGTGTCCTATAAATAGACCCCGCCTCTTCCTCATTTGTGAACTGGAACTTTGGAGTAAAAGATTTGTTATATTCTCTTTCTAAATTGGTGTGGTGTCTTTAGAGTTGTCATCAGACGTGTGTGACGCGATTCAGAAAGTGTCTCTAATGTGCTTCACTCTAGGCTCAAGTGCAATCCTATCGCGTTAGTAATAAACCCGATAAATCGGGATTGTATCCACAGGGAAATAGGACAACAGGTTGTGACGACGTTGGACAGACAAGGAAATCTTAACTCTGACTCTAAAAAGGAAAAGAAAATGGATTGGTTTTGGGAATGATTATACTAGATGCAATTATGAAATTATGAACAGATGCAATTATACTAAGCTACCTAAAATACTGATGAAGAATGATTTGAAACTTTAAACTACAAGATGAGAAAAACAGGACGGGAATACAATCCCCCAACCCTAGTGTATTGCGGTTATAATACTAATCGTTAATTTAACTGATTAATTTGACCCAGAATTTAGTACTCCCAAGCATTACCTATATGAGGTTCAAGCCATCATCATACTTAATCTGATGACGAGTAAATCGGTATCACGATAGTTACACTCGAATTTCACTCTAAAGCATCCCGGTTACTCAGAAGCAAAGGAGATCTAAAGATCTACAATTGTCGTGTTCCTATGCAATACGGTCGTAATCAATCACTAAATTCAGACGATTAATGTTATACACATGCAACTATCACATCAGGCTAGGTTCATGTATCCCGGCCTTAGAAAATCTAGCCTAGCATATTGAAAGTAATGAAAACAGTGTTTGAGGTGCAGAAAATCATAATTAAATTAAGAAAAATTTATAGAATGATGTAGAACGGAATTTAAGAGAGGAAATAACTCACTAATCTTACCAAAGCAGTAACAATAGCAATTAAGAACACAAAATTCTAAATAACCTTCAATCTTGAAATTAAAGTTGTCAACTATCTCTAAACTAGGGTTTTCTGGAAAAGAAGGGAAAATTATACTAATTCTCCGTGCTAAAAATGATAAAAACTCGGGTTTATATACCCTACAAAAATTCAGGAGTTTTAGTTGCACCAGGACTCTTGATAGGAGAAGGATAAGATTACGAAATCTTGACAGCCGGACAGGTCCGGGGCTTAGGCGGATCGGTCTGCCTTCCATGCGAATCGGTTCTTTTCTTTTTCTGGTCGATCGATCTGGGGAGCACCAGTTCTTTTTATTTTCTTCCCTCTTTGGTTTGCTTTCGATCTGGGGTCTTCTGGAGTATGGCACAGCGGACCGGTCCGGGGCTACTGCTTACCGGTCTGCCTATTTGACTTTTTTCTCTAACTTTGACTGCTCATAACTTTTGTTTCGGGACTCCGATTGAGCTGTCGTTTCTTCCTATGTGCTCATGAATTTGATATCTTCAACTTCTCTTAGGTGCCTCATCCGAATTCCAGGTAGAAATTGCACTTTTTCCCTTTTGACTTTCCTTCTTGTCTTGCTCGATTCTTCCGGTTTCTTTCTTTCGTTATTGATATTAAATACCTGCAAAATTAGTACGAAATACCAGAAACTCAGTGTACTCATTAGGATAAGTTAGTAGAAAGATTATGAGATAAAGTTAAATCAATTACGTTGTTTGAGGTGCTCAAAGTAACTAAATTAAAGGATAAATTGGGAAGAATTTATGCCTAATCAAACCCCTATAACTTAGAACTTTGCGCGTCCCGAGCAATGTAAAAGAATCCTAGCAAGGATCAGCTCTTGAAAAACATTTTATTGGGATAGAATACCTTTTTCGCGGGCAAGCGATTGCATTTAGCGTATGCAATAAGCCTTTAAACCCCTAGGTTACCCTAGTAGGACGAGTTGTGTCTCGTGAGGGTTTGTAGTGAATATACCCACAAAATTCGACTCAAAGAAGTTTCAAAATACTTAAAAATTGTATAAATCAAACTTTCCCAGAAAATAGTCATCATCAAGTCATACGTACAAGTCTCAAACCGTAGTGTGTGTGTGTGCGAAGACAGAAACATAACCGCCAATTTCCATTGTTTGATTATTACGTTACTTACCCAAAAATTCGTTTTGATTTCAAATTCTCACGGAATGCTCTCTCAAACGAATCTCTCGGATTATGGCTATTCTCTCGATATAAAAAGTGTAATGGACGCAAAGTCACACATACAAGAAGAAAGACAAAATTTTTATAGTGATAGGATCTCATCAATGGATTACGGTTTTAAAAACGGGAACATTGCCTCTTTTTCCCGCATTCAATCTCTTTTATTATCTTTTGGTGTATTCGCTCTCCACACAGTAACCAATTTCGCAATTTAGACTCGGTTAGGACTTTTTCAGGTTTTAAGGTGTTTTGGGTAAAATGAAAGAGGTAGGGAAGGCTGGAATTAGAAAAGTTATTTATGATGTCCATTTGTGCTTTTTCCGGGCTATTGCTCATTTTTTTCTTCTTTTTCTCTATTTTTTCTGTTTTTCATTTCTTTTCTTTTCTTGCTATTTTTGTTGAGCATATCTATTTTTTTTTCTTGCCCCTTTATATGCACTTTTCGGACTTAAATTTTGAATTTTTCCATTTTTCGCAGTTCCGGGTTATTTGGGTTTTACGGGTTATAAAACGAAAGGAAAAAGTTTCTTTGGCTCAATTTGGGTTACAAAAGGGGTGATTTTTTGCTACTTTTTCTGACCAATATTTTTTGGTGACAAACGAGGGCCTACTTCATTGTCCAAAATACCAATTGCGTTACCATATGCGTTTTGAGGTGAATTTAAGTTTAGAGATCAATTTTTGGCACATTTTTCAAAGCAATATCACACACGTTTTTCATAACCGATCAAAATGAAAGGGGTGAGATCCTTGACGACTTTTTAGGCGCTGAAAAGAACTTTGAGTTAACAATTAACTCGGATTGATTTAAAAACTCGCAAAAAGTGATGGCTCGAATCTCATCGGGTTTGTTAATCTCCACACTTATTCGTTAAGTTGTTCATTTTCACTCAATTTCCATGTTTGATCAATTTTGGCTTTCTGTATGTTGAATTTTACAACTTGAGACTTCAATCCAACTTTTAATAATATTTTTGAAAATTTTGAATTCCAATTTTTATTTATTTTGAACAAAAATATTTTTGGGTTTTTCAAAATTTTATGATTTTTTTGAAAATTTCTGGGCATTTTTGAAAATTTGTGAAGTTTTAGAAATACGCACTTGTGACCCCCCTAACTTAGACTTTTGCATTGTCCTCAAGCAAAAAGGACTAAAATCTAACCAAGGCAAAATAATAAGTGCGATAAATAAAAAAAACAAATGGAGAAAATACAGATTTTATAGAAAACAGGACCGTGGTACAATTACAGGGAAAAACATACAACCATGTGAACAGTAAAAACAAATAAAAACTGCCACAACCAAAATATAGCTTCATTGGGGCGGGGGTTGGGAAGAACCGGGCGCATCGAGGCCATAGGGATCATAGAAATAGGATGGCAAGGGCTCGTTGGGATCCCCTTGGCGTTGGTATATGTCCACTTGGAATCGGAACATCAGGCTCGTATCGTGATGGTAATCGGTCATAAAGTTGTCGAATCTCATCTCCAGCGCCGCCATACGGTTCGTGAGGTCGCTACCCGCCCACTCAAAATTAGGGTCATCTTCCTCGTCCGTCGACTCTTCGTCCACACCTACATCCCCCATTTCTACATCAGCACCGACTGCTTCTTCTTCCTCTTCTTTGCTTTCACTCGAGGCAGCCTCTTCCTCGCTATCACTGTCCCGCCTCGCCCGAAGGATGGCTAGCTGTTTGGCGCTCTTAGTGCGGGTTCCCTGTCTAAAAGGACCGGGAATGCGAGTACGATCGAGCGGCGCTGCTATGCCAGCATCCTTGAGGATGGAGGTGATCAATCTTGCATAGGGAAGTGGGGCAGCACCTTTCTCATCCAAGGTCGCGGTGATGATGTCGGCATATAGGGTTCAGGCCAAGTGGATGGAAGTGTGTGGATCAAATAGGTGATAGGTCAATGTGGCCTGACGGGGCCGCATCACAGAATCGTTGGACGTTTGCAAGATGTTGGCACACATTATTTGGAAGGTTAGGAAGGCTTTTTCATTTAGGCGACCCACAACGATAGTTTGCCCTGTCTATACAACATCCGGGGCAATGCGTTCCATGATCACGTCTTTGGCGACCGGTGCGACGTTCCTTGGACAGGTGAATTCTTGGACATCGGGAACATCATATTCGGCCAACTTATTCGTGAGACGGGCCAATGAAAATGGGATGACGGTACTATCCATGTATGCTTGAGCCTCGAATTGGCTCGTCCGAACAAGGGTGCCATAAAAGGATCGGATCTCAGCTGCCCAAACCGCTTCGTACGGTTCATTGAGGAATCGACACCAACCCCGAGCCATGAATAGGGCGGTGACGGAGTTGAGCAGACCAGTCCATTGGACGGCGCGCTCCATATGGAGTTTACGATCCGGTCCAAAAAACCGATGGCACCACCGTTCCTCTTGGCGGAAACGGAATTCCCCATGGCCAGAGGGGAGGATGTCGGTGGAGTTGTACTTGGTGGGGGAAGCTCTTTGGGCCATGAGAACAGGGAGAGGGTTTGCTAGAAATTTATGGAGAGAGAAGAGAGGAGTGATGGTTAAAGGTGTGGAGAGAAAGGGAGGGGATGGGTGGTTATTTATAAGTGAAAGGGATGGGTAGGGTTAGGAATTGGAGGGAAAAGGTTTGGAGGGAAAATGGGGTGTATTTGGGAGGGAAAGGGAAGGGTTGGGAGTTGGGGAGAAGGGGGGTGAACCTTGGGAAAAGGGGAAAATAGATCTGCAGAAAGCGGACCGATCCGCCTGGGGACCGGACCGGTACGGTCCTTTAATAAAGGAACCGGTTCGGCTCTTTTGTTTGAGCTGGATTTCCCCCCTAACTAAATTTCGATCTCGCTTCTCCTAAAATTTTCACGTTCACAACATACTCCCTATCAATTTGGATTAAAAACCTCTCGATGTCAATGACCAACGCAACTGGATTCATTATTCTCGAAACATGTGAATGCTCTTTCCCGAATGAACACTACACACACGACTCTCACTACACACACGACTCTCACCCCATACGCGTTGGGGGTGCGACGACCTCGCTGTAACAGCTCACTCTACCCCGTAAACGGGGTCCGACAACCAAACGGTGTCGACTTCTTCCACACACGCCTCTAGATATGGCTTTAGGCATTTTCCATTTACTTTGAATGTATTTCCCCCTTTTAAATCGTCTAATTCAACAACTTCGTGAGGGAAAACATTCTTCATAACGAACGGGCCAGGCCATCGTGACCGTAACTTGCCTAGAAAGAGATGAAGTCGAGAGTTATAAAGAAGCATTTTTTTCCCGGGAAGAAACTCTTTGCGTCGAATGATGCTATCGTGAGCGAGTTTCATCCTTTCTTTGGAAATTTTAGCATTCTCATACGCATCATTGCGTATCTCTTCTAACTCATTCATTTGAAGCTTGCGAGTTTCACCAGCCTTATCCATGGCATAGTTTAACTCCTTAATTGCCCAATACGCCTTGTGTTCTAACTCCATGGGAAGATGGCAAGGTTTTCCATACACAAAGCGAAAAGGGGACATGCCGAGTAGATTTTTATATGCGGTGCGATAGGCCCATAGCGAATCGTTCAATCTAAGTGACCAATCTTTTCGGGTAGGATTGACGGTCTTTTCAAGAATGTTCTTGATTTTTCGATTCGCTAGTTCGGCCTGCGCATTCATTTGTGGGTGATAATTCGTTCCAACCTTGTAAATGACACCATACTTTCTCATGAGCTTCGCGAATGACCTATTGCAAAAATGCTTGCCATTATCACTAATTATCGCTTTCGGAGCACCGAAGCGGGAAAGTATGTGTTCCTGCAGGAACTTAATCACCACTTTGTTGTCATTTATGTTGGTAGATATAGCTTCCACCCATTTAGAAACGTAGTCTACCGCAACAAGGATGTATAGGAAACCAAAGGACGGGGGGAAGGAACCCATGAAGTCAATACCCCAACAGTCGAAGATCTCAATGATGAGTATGGGGGTAAGAGGCATCATGTCTCGTCGGGTAATGGCTCCCATCCGTTGGAACCTATTGCAAGATTTACAAGCAGTGTTCATATCCCAGAATATTATGGGCCAATAGAGGCCGCATTGTAGAATTTTAGCGGCCGTCTTTTTCGTCGAAAAGTGGTCTCCACAAGCTTCCGAATGACAAAACTGGATGACTTTTGGGATCTCGTTATCCGGTACACATCGTCGGATGATTTGGTCGGCGCAATATTTAAAAAGTAAGGGATCATCATAGAAAAACATGCATGACCAAGTAATAAATCTCTTCTTATCTTGCGGTGTCCAATCGAGAGGGACGGCTCCCATGACAAGGTAGTTCACTATATCCGCAAACCAGGGCAAAGAAGCGGTAGCAAAAAGTTGCTCATCCGGAAAGTATTCGTATATGGGTATGGGATCACTAGGTATGTCGGACGAAAGTCGTGATAAGTGGTCGGAAATGACATTTTCTACCCCTTTATTATCTTTAATGGAGATATTAAACTCTTGTAGGAGTAGGATCCACCTTATGAGACACGGCTTTTCATCTTTCTTTGCAAGTAGGTATTTCAGAGCCGCGTGGTCGGTGAAGCAAATAATGGGAGAACCGATAAGATATGATCAAAATTTATCAAGGGCAAAGACTACCGCTAGCAACTCTTTCTCCGTGGTAGAGTAATTGAGTTGTGGTCCGGTAAGAGTCCGGCTAGCGTAGTAGATGATATGAGCTTGCTTATCTTTTCTTTGGCCGAAAACAACCCCTATCGCATAATCGCTAGCATCACACATAAGTTCGAATGGTAAAGACCAATCCGGAACTTGATGATGGGGGCGGACACAAGCATGGTTTTCAATTTTTCAAAAGATCTTTGGCATGCTTCCGTCCAATCGAATGGGGTGTCCTTCATGAGTAGGTTGCTTAAGGGTCTAGCGATGGCGCTAAAGTCCTTAATGAACCTTCGTTAAAACCCCGCGTGGACCAAGAAAGAGCGCACGTCCTTGAGCGATTTTGGTGGGGGAAGATCAGCTATGACATCTATTTTTGCCCTATCAACTTCTATTCCCTTGGATGATACTATGTGGCCAAGAACTATTCCCTCGGTGACCATGAAATGGCATTTCTCCCAATTCAGCACTAAGTTCTTTTCCACACACCGGGCAAGTACTTGTTCCAGTTTTTCGAGACAAAGGTAGAAAGAGTCATCCATGAACACTTCGAGTCCTCTCTC
This sequence comes from Sambucus nigra, assembly GCA_949130495.1. Lineage (NCBI taxonomy): Eukaryota > Viridiplantae > Streptophyta > Magnoliopsida > Dipsacales > Adoxaceae > Sambucus > Sambucus nigra. Next base: position 1,224,766 of record CASBWL010000256.1, read on the forward strand.
GACCATGTCGCTAAATAGGCTCAACATGCACCTTTGAAAGGTCGCGGGTGCATTACACAAGCTGAATGGCATACGTTTGTAGGCAAACGTACCAAAAGGGAAAGTGAAGGTCGTTTTCTCCTGGTCAAGTACATCCACCTCAATCTGGTTATATCCGGAATAACCATCAAGGAAGCAATAGTAAGGGTGTCCCGCTACTCTCTCAAGCATTTCATCAATAAATGGCAAGGGGAAATGGTCTTTCCTAGTTCCCGCATTGAGTTTCCGATAATCAATGCAAATGCGCCACCCGGTGGTGGTACGTTGGGGAACTATCTCTCCCTTAGCATTCTCAATCACTGTCATGCCCAATTTCTTCGAGACGACTTGAATAGGGCTCACCCACTTGCTATCCGAGATTGGGTAGATAATACCGGCATCCAATAATTTGATGATTTCGGCTCTCACCACTTCTTTCATATTGGGATTTAGCCTTCTTTGCATTTCTCTTGAGGGCTTGACATCCTCTTCGAGATGGATCTTGTGAGTGAAAATCAAAGGACTTATCCCCTTCAAATCGGCAATGCACCAACCAAAAGCACTTTGGTGCTTCCTCAGAATTTTTAACAATTTTCTCTCCTGCTCTTCGTCTAGGCTAGAGGAGACAATAACGGGAAATGTCTCATCATCTCCTAGGTATGCATATTTAATATGGGAGGGGAGTTTCTTAAATTCAAGGGTTGGAAACTTTTCATCGGAGGGAACCATGTGTGTATCCCTCGGTGGCAACTCCTCGAATCTAGAAACCCAATTTACATCTCCCGCGTCCTCGTCCGACGCTCTCTCATCGAGTAACTCTCTCAACTCCCTAACCTCCCTCTCGTAGTCGGTGTACGTCCTCTCACTCTCGTGTCTCGACACTAAACAGGAACCTAAGGCGTCGCCACAATAAGTCTCCTTAAAGTACTCCTCTACTATCTCATATATGAAGCTCACCGCGTGAAGATGATCTTCTTCCCCCGTATGTTGGGCTATGTGGAAGATGTTGGTCTCTAAGGTCATGTTCCCAAAGGTGAGTTGCATTCGCCCATTCCTAGTATTGATGCCAAGGATGATGGGAACATGGTTGCTCGAGGTGAAAGAGGGCTCCGTGTCCCAAATGACAAAGTCTATCGGGAAGTAGAAAGTGTCAACTTGGACGATCACGTCCTCAACTATGCCTCCTGGGATCTTCACGATTTGATCCGCTAATTGGAGAGTGACTTTTGTGGGCTTGAGGTCTCCCAAATCAAGTTGCCTATAGATGGAGTAAGGGGGGATATTGACACTTGCTCCCAAATCAAGTAAGGCTTTTTTTATTTTATTTTCTCTAATGATGCAGGAAATGGTGGGTGCACCCGGATCTTTAAATTTAGGCGGAAGATCGTTCAGTAGAATGGAGCTCACGTTCTGTGCTAGAAAGACATTCTTCTTTACCTTCATCTTTCTTTTTACCGTCAATAAGTCTTTGATGACTTTTGCATAAGCTGGAATTTGCTTAATGGCATCGAGGAAAGGTAAATTTAGCTTTACTTGCTTTAGCACGTCTAGCACGTCCTCACGTGGGTTTCGTTTATAGGAGGGAATCAACCTTTGGGGAAACGGTGCCGCAGACGGTGGTTTCACTACTACTACCTCAGGCTCACTAGTGTCTTCTTTGTCACTCTCATTCAAGGGGACATCTTCAGCCTCTTTCGTGCCGGGCGAAATCTCCTTAGCTTTTGTTGTGTTGTGTGGGGGAGGTGATAAATCAACGACTTTCCCACTACGAAGAGTGGTCACAGCTTGACATTTCTCCTGATGTTCAGTAGAGGTGGAGCTAACACTAGTTTGACCTTGGGGGGTCTTTGGCCTTGGGCAGGAAAAGTTGCCCTTCTCTTCAACACTCAACGAGGATTGTATCTTTGACAGACTTGTATTTATGTCGCTAATCAGGCGATCATATCTAGCATTGGTTGTAGTCTGACTCGAGATAAATTGCTTCATAGTATCCTCTAGAGTTCTCCGCGGTGGAGGAATATATGCTCCTTGAGGTGGTGGTGCTTGCACATGTCCTTGCATGTGTGGAGCTTGTTGAAAGCGTTGCGGTGGAGGAGGGGCAATATGTGAAGTAGGGTTCATTACAGCATATTGTTGCCCATAGCTAAAACCAGGATGGTTTTTCCATTAAGGGTTATAGGAATTCTCGTGCGGTGCACCGAAATTACCCTTAAATCCTCCTATACCACTAACTTGCTCTTGAAGTATCACTTTATAGGCGGGTATAGTTGGGCATTCCTCAGTTGAATGACCCGCCTCACAAATCGCACACACCTTCTCGACGGGGGTTGGTATGGATCCAGTTGGTCCTCTTCCCAATACCTCACGTACGTCTCGCAGTCCTTTCTCAAGCATATCGAGTCGACTGTCCGCAATAAAATTCTTTTCTACATGAAATAGGTCGGATGTCGCCGGAGTGGTGGTCACTTGACGATTTCGATTCTGAGCGTTAGGATCAGATGTATCCCAAGATTGGGTAGTCTCGGCGACATACCTCAGGTGAAGCTCAACATCATGGGCGTCTAAGTCGACAAAAGGACCACTACCCATGGTTTCAATGAGTTGTTTGGAATTCAGATTCAGCCCATTATAGAGAAAAGAAATGATTTGTGCTGCATCAAATCCATGATGGGGGAACGAAGTAACTAACTCATTGAAACGCTCGGAACATCGATGAAATGGCTCATTTTCAGATTGTCTGCACGCTTGAATTTGAGCCTTTATGGAGATTGTTCAATGTGGTGGGAAGAATTTCTTGAGAAATCTAAATTGCAACTCATTTCAAGATGGGATCGAGCTTGGAGGTAAAGACCATAGCCAGGTCTTAGCTTTATCTTTTAGTGAGAAGGGGAAGAGTTTGAGGCAGATCACCTCTTGTGTGCAAGTTTGATCATTAAGAGTATTGCACACATCCTCAAATTCCCTAATGTGAAGATATGGATTTTCAGAATCCATACCATGGTAATGGGGTAACATCTGGATCATCCCATTTTTGAAACGAAATTTCCTGGCATTATACGGGAGTATAATGCATCCCGGAGTGACAGTGCGCTCGGGATATAAGATATCTCTCAGCGGGAGATATGGGGCCTCTTCCTCACCGACGGCTGCACTACCGTGTTGCGACATCTCTCTCTCTCTCTTAACGACTCGGTGCTCTCACTTGGAGTGCTCGAAGTGTGCTCGGAGGTGTGTCCTAAGAAGGAAAACGGAGTGTTATTTGAGATTGAGTGTGACGGTGTGGGAGGTGGAATCCAGAACTGTGGGGCATTAGGAGTATGGGGGCTATCGGGGTCATACTCAACTATTGGATTTTCCTGAATATGGGTTGGAGTATTATGGGGTGTGGGAGTGAGTTCAGAATTCTATGAGAGATGATGATGGATCTTTTTATGCTTTTTGAATTTTTTTTATGTTTTTGGATTTTTTGAAATTTTTGTTCAAAGTTTTAGATTGACTCGATCTAATCCTAAGTCTACCTAATTCCCTGGCAACGGCGCCAAAAAACTTGACGCAACTCAGAAAGTGTCTCTAATGTGCATTCACTCTAGGCTCAAGTACAAGCCTGTCGCGTTAGTAATAAACCCGATAAATCGGGATCGTATCCACAGGGAAATAGGACAACAGGTTGTGATGACGTTGGACAGACAAGGAAATCTTAACTCTGACTCTAAAAAGGAAAAGAAAATGGATTGGTTTTGGGAATGATTATACTAGATGCAATTATGAAATTATGAAAAGGTGCAATTATACTAAGTTACCTAAAATACTGATGAAGAATGTTTTGAAACTTTAAACTATAAGATGAGAAAAACAAGACGGGAATACAATCCCCCAACCCTAGTGTATTGCAGTTATAATACTAATCGTAAATTTAACTAATTAATTTGACCCAGAATTTAGTACTCCCAAGCATTATTTATATGAGGTTCAAGCCCGCATCATACTTAATCTAAGGACGAGTAAATCGGTATCGCGATAGTTACACTCGAATTGCACTCTAAAGCATCCCGGTTACTCAGAAGCAAACGAGATCTAAAGATCTACAATTGTCGTGTTCCTACGCAATACGATCGTAATCAATCACTAAATTCAGAGGATTAATGTTATACACATGCAACTATCACATCAAGCTGGGCTCATGTATCCCGGCCTTAGAAAATCTAGCCTAGCATGTTGAAAGTAATGAAAACAGTGTTTGATATGCTGAAAACCATAATTAAACTAAAAAAAATTTATAGAATGATGTAGAACAGAATTTAAGAGAGGAAATAACTCACTAATCTTACCAAAGCAGTAACAATAGCAATTAAGAACACGGAATTCTGATAACCTTCAATCTTGAAATTAAAATTGTAAATTATCTCTAAACTAGGGTTTTTTGGAAAAGAAGGGAAAATTATACTAATTCTCTGTGCTAAAAATGATAAAAACTCGGGTTTATATACCCTACAAAAATTCAGGAGTTTTAGTTGCACTAGGACTCTTGATAGGAGAAGGATAAGATTACAAAATCTCGACAGCCGGACCGGTCCGGGGCTTAGGCGGATCGGTCTGCCTTCCATGCGGATCGGTTCTTTTATTTTTCTGGCGGACTGGTCCGGGGCGGATCGATTCTTTTTATTTTCTTCCCTATTCGGTTTGCTTTCGATCTGGGGTCTTCTGGAGTATGGCACAGCGGATCGGTCCGGGGCTACTGCGGACCGGTCTGCCTATTTGACTTTTTTCTCCAACTTTGACTGCTCATAACTTTTGTTCCGGGACTCCGATTGAGGTGCCGTTTCTTCCTCCGTGCTCATGAATTTGATATCTTCAACTTCTCTTTAGGTGCCTCATTCGAATTCCGGGTAGAAATTTCACTTTTACCCTTTTGACTTTCCTTCTTGTCTTTCTCGATTCTTCCGGTTTCTTTCTTTCGTTATTGACATTAAATACCTGCAACATTAGTACGAAATACCAGAAACTCGGTTTACTCGTTAGGATAAGTTAGTAGCAAGATTATGAGATAAAGTTAAATCAATTACGTTGTTCGAGGTGCTCAAAGTAACTAAATTAAAGGATAAATTGGAAAGAATTTATGCCTAATCAGTGTGGTTTCGTCAGTTTCAAATATTTCACATGTTTAATCGACTAATATTTATTTTACTTATTTTGTTTCCCATTTTGTATTGATGTCCTTTAATTACCCTTTTACCATAACTTCTACATTTTGAAATTGTTATTTAATGAAGCGTGGGTGACTTGTAAATAGAAAGTTTAGAATTTCTTATTACAAATATGTCCCCCATTTTACTAACATATAAATGAAGTTACATTCATTTTTCCTATATTATCTTTCAATTTGATCTACCCCTTTTTGAACTAAATCAATGGCTAGGTATTTTGAAGGACAGGCGCAGTTCTATCGACAAATAATAATTTTATCTACCCATTTAAATCGAGGTAACATTTTTTACAATTTTTAAGTCAAAACATTATTTCAGCCAATTCGTTAAGCTATAAGAAATTGATGCATATGTGATAATTCGAATTGCCTAAGAGGGTAGTCTGAAATCCGGACACTATATGTGTCTTTTAAAGTAGATGTGTTTCTTGTTAGAGGTGATATGTCTTGTAGGAGCATATTTTATTAGGATCGTGTTCAAGTTTGGTTAAAAAAAGATTATGTTCATGTTTGTCACTTTTAACCAAACACAAACACGATCCTAATAAAAGCGGTAAGATACAACATGAAATATTATTTTTTTTACCTGGCACAAACTCGAACAAAATAAAATCAACACAACATGGAACGACACGCCTCAAAATATTATTTTTACGTATAATGAACACGATCCATACCAAAGTGACATGGCACGATACGAAATATCATTTTTTTACAAAACATAAGTATAACCCACATAAAATGCGACATGACATAACACAACACGAAATATTAAAGAAAAAATACGAGAATAAATTTTTTTACTGTTTTTCTTTGCTTTAATAGAGAAAAAAAATATTTTGGAAATTTTATCGTTTTTCTTTTCAAAATATCTAAAAACAATTTTTAATAGAAAAACTGAAAATGAAAGAAAAATCCATTTTGGGATTGTCACCGTTTTTAAAAAATTAAAAACAACTAGGATAAAATAAAAATAAAAACAGTTTTTTATTATTATTCTAGGATAAAAAAATTGTTTTTGTGACGTGTCATGTCTCATTTTATTTTGGTCGCGTTCGTATTTGGTTTAAAACAAACAATATATTTCGTAACATGTCGCTTTTAACCGGGGTCGTGTTCGTGTTAGGTAAAAAAATTATTTCGTGACGTGTCGTGTCATTTTTATTAGGTAAAAATAAGATTTCGTGTCATGTCGTGCCCTTTTTATTTTCAACGCATTCATAATATTTTCTCATATGAAAATATTATAAGTTTATAATTTGTAGGATGAGTAATTATATCCTTTCCTCTTTAGAAAAATTTGTTTAAAATTTATTAGAACTTATTCCCAACACAACATCATACATGAATAAAGGTTTTTTGAAGTGCCAATAGAAATACCCTGTAAGTAACTTATTTACAATTAATAGTACATACACTTAATGTACATGCTGAGGTACAAATGTACACTCCCCTCGTACCCAACCTAACTTGGTTGTGCTTTCTTATTGCAGAGATGAATGCTTTATTCAATCATCACTGCCTTAATTACCAAGGAAAGGTGTGGAAACATTTTCTTTTCATTTGATGTACCTTGTGCGTACTTCTAGGTTGATAAAGAATTGTGAATGCTCACCTTCAGCATAAACTTGGTTAATAAAAATGCCATAGAGCTTCTCTTTCCCTCTCTCTCCTTCTCTATTTTAATTAACTATAAGCTGTAGGTTTTATTTTTAATTTTTTGTTTTTACTGGGTTTATATTGAAGAATGTTCAGCGATCATTCTTCATATACTATAATATATGATGAAATATAAACAAATCTCATTTTATCAAATATATTATGCTCCTGATTTTAGTTATTATTTTGAATAAATAAGCGATGCAGTTAAATCTACCTGTTGTTGCTCTGTGTGTTTGTATTTAATTGATATGTCTATCTTAATGTAAATAAACTAAAATAAAATTCTCAAGTCTTACGGTCTGTTTGGGAATTTTTTAGAGGAAAGAAAGGAAAGAAAAATTTTATTAGGAAAGAAAAGAAAAGAAAGAAAAATTTATAAGAGAGAAAAGAAAGGAAGAGAAGAGAAAGGATTTAAGAAGGAAGATAAAATAATTTTCTTTTCTAGTGTTTGGGAGTTGGAATGAAAATAATTTTTTTAAGGGAAATAAGGTACATTCTTCAGAAAACTTTCCTTTCTCTCCATTTCTTTCCGATTTGGAAGGAAAATTTTGAAAAGGAAGGAATGAAATTTTTTCTAAAAAAATTCTTTTCTTTTCTCTCATTTTAAACTCCCAAACGACGAAAAATGACGAAACAACACTTTCTCTCCTATGTAAACTCCCAAACGACGGAAATGAAACATAATTTCTGTTCCTTTCCTTTATTTTCTCTCCAAAATAAAACTCCCAAACAAGTTGTTACGGCTAAAGCATCTGACGCAAAATCAATCATCTATGAATAGCCTTGAGGCCCGACGGAAATGAAACATAATTTCCCTTCCTTTCATTTCTTTTCTCTCCAAAATAAAACTCTCAAACAAGCTCTTACGGCTAAAGCATCTGACATAAAATCAATCATCTATGAATAGCCTTGAGGCCAGGGAATCGCCTTGGGCCCTTGATTTATTTGACAATTTATAAGGACCTCAATTTTTTAAGGACAACTCTATCCCCACACCCAAATGTTTCTCCCCACACCCTTTCAAATACAAATGACGAAAATACCCTCTTAATTTTAAGCTAATTCTCTTCCCAACTTTCTTTCAATTAGTTTTCACCTTTCTTAAAAAAACTGCATTTTAAATGTAAATCATTTTTTTAAACAAGACTTTTTTTTTTATAAGAATATAAATAAAAAATCATTTTTTTTATAAAATTATAAATAAAAAATTATTTTTTTTAAAACTATAGTTTTCACCTTTCATTAAAAAAAACTGTTATATATATAAAATGTTATCAAAAAACTGTTTTATAAATATGAATCATTTTTTTAATAAAAACTACAGTTTTCATCTTTCTTTAAAAGAAAAATGTTTTATATACATAAAATCTTTATAAAAACTCTTACAAATATAAATCAGTTTTTAAACAAGAATGTCTTTATAAAAATATAAATATAAATATAAATCATTTTTTTATAAACACTATAGTTTACACCTTTCTTTAAAAAACTTGTTATATATATAATATATTTTTTAAATTGTTTTATAAATATGTGCTCTTATTAGGTAGAAAATACGATTTCGTGTCGTACAGTGTCGTGTCTGCCCAAACAACACCCAAATATAATTAGTTTTAAACATTACATGACACAATAGGAATAGTGTAAATTTTCACACCATATTAAATACTAGGTTTATTTTGAGTTTTCTCTCCGCATTTGTGACCAATTTTGCAATATACCCCGCTTTTTCTAAAATTTGCAATACACATCCAAACCATTAGTACTATTTATAATTTGTGTTTTCTCCCCACTTTTATGACCAGTTTTACGAAAGACTTCCATTTAAAAAAAAAATCCAGTCTCAAATTATTAACAATCCAATTTTTTGAATTTTTTCAGCTGAAAAATTATTCTAGGCGTTTTTAATTGTAGTACAATTTTTTGAAGTCACATACATTGTTCTATACTATTTTTTTATAAATAAAAATTGGGTACAGTTTATTAATGTCAAATTATAATTAAAAATATATTTTTTAATATCAAAATCGCTATATTATTGAAAAACATCTTTTCATAACGGACATGTATTTTGACATATTTGAATTTATAATATTCCGACTTTTTAACAGATGTCGTGTTTGGGCGGACACGACATGGTACAATACGAAATCATATTTTCTACCTAATAAGAACACGTATTTATAAAATATATATATATATATATATATATATATATATATATATATATATATATATAACAGTTTTTTAAAGAAATGTGTAAACTATAGTTTTTATAAAAAAAAAAATTATATTTTTATAAAGACAATCTTGTTTAAAAATGATTTATATTTGTAAGAGTTTTTAAAAAGAGTTTATGTATATAAAACAGTTTTTTTTTAAAGAGGTGAAAACTATAGTTTTTATTAAAAAAATGATTCATATTTATAAAACAGATTTATGAAAACATCTTATATATATAACAGTTTTTTTTAATGAAATGTGAAAACTATAGTTAAAAAAAATGATTTTTATTTATATTTTTATAAAAAAGTCTTGTTTAAAAAAGTGATTTACATTTTAAAAAACAGTTTTTTTTAAGAAAGGTGAAAACTAATTGAAAGAAAGTTGGGAGGGGAATTGACTTAAAGTTAAGAGGGTATTTTCGTTATTTGCGTTTGAAAGGGTGTGGGGGAGGAACATTTGGGTGTGGGATAGCCTTTCTCCTTTTTAACAAGCTTAATTATGACATTTTTCCCAAAACCGTCGCAATAACTTTACAAGACTGTCGTAAAACACTACAAATTTTAGATTTGAAAACTCGTCGTAAATGTTTCTCGATACCAAATTAATATTATGCTTTTTCCAAAACTGAGGGTTCTTATAATTTTATTGATTTTTTTAGCAATATAATCCTTAAACCTTGTAGGCCCCATTACAAAAGTTTTACTTGGATTCCCACAATATCAGGTTGGCCTTGGCAATAATCTCGCAAGATTTATATACTGAGGCACAAGTCTTAAATCATCCTATATGGGACATCAAATTCTGAACACTTATTCTCTGTGCAGATAAAAGAAAAGCCAAGACTTTTGCCTCTTAAAGCACTAGTATATGTTGTTTATGAAATCTCATGGAATACATGAGATATTATATTGTTTTGCTTTTGTAAACTATAAGGATATTCAATTTTGATGTTATATTTGCAGGTGAAGTTGATATGTGAGTATAAAGGTGTTCTACCCAAAATACTACTTCAAGTGAGACAGGTGTGTACTGACCTAGTTAATGTAGGATGTATTGTGAGAAACTAAATTCTGGTTATGTCCCTTTCATTTTTTAAATTTTAATTAGATTTTGTCTTTGTCAAATTCTTAGGCAACTTTGTTGAGAAGTAAAATTAGATTTCCCTTCCGCAAACTTAATTAACTTTTATATTTCCATCAACTCCTATCCAATAAACTTCCTCATCAAAAAAAATTATATCCAACAAACTTGTGATTTGCACATCTCTTTTGTATGTGTTTTTTTATTATTGCAAATAGATTGTCAACTCTTATCGGTAGACAATGGTTCTTTGTTCAAATTCTTATACATTATTTCTATCTCCATCCTTACAGATATATGAACGCTTTGATACGGAGTAGATAGTAGATGTTGACGATGCTCGTCTTGATTATTTTTCTAAGGTCTTTGTTATATTTTCTTTTTCTTATACTTATGTGAAAAATTGTTTACTCTGGTGAGTATAATTTTAATAGTTTGATTCTGGCGCGAATGGTTGGAGCATGGTCGATGGAGTGGGTCCATGATAGAAGCAAATAAATTGAATATATTCTAATAAGTAATGAATTGTAGCAACATTCCCTATGGGTACTCTAAAGTTCTTAGGGGTATTTAGCTCTTTATTTGCTACTAGGTTTTCTAGCTTGGACTCCAAATATATAGGCCTGTAAATATCATATAATTCCTCATTTTTTAAGGAAGTGGGCAGGGAGGGGATCAACTTCTTTACAACCTCAGATTTCTTATGATTGTATTATCTCGTGCCCACCAAAAAGTGAGTTGCTGGCCATAGTGGTTCTGTTCGATCTCATGCTCACATGATCAAATCCTCAAAGTTGGTAATCCAAGCCAATGGTCATTCCATACGCTATAAAGAAGAATGCCATCTCTCTAGCGTATGATGAAATGACTTGATTTTCTTTCAATTTTGTCACTCATATGTCTTCCTTCGAAAATCCAAATATATGTGCTAGTGTGTTTTTGTCCTTTTGTATTCCATGGATTATAGATTCTGGAGCTACTTACTACATGACATGATCTTCCATTATGTTGTCTTCCAATCTAGTAGAGGCAAAATTAGACCACCTCCAGACGTGTGGCATTTTCCCGGAGCAAAATACCTAAACTTCCCACCACCTTAACCAAAATTCAGGAGCCTTGAATTTCAGGTGTCTATCTATATTTTGACCTTGGGCAGCATTGGTTCTGCAGCCCTACTAAAAAAATATAAAGAAAATATATGAGAAAATCAGGGTGACAAGACAAATGCCTCCCCAAACATGGTCAGCTGGGGCAAAAAAAAATCCATAATAGTTCAGAAAATGGCTCAAGCTCCAGGCATCCGGCTATATTTTGACCTCGGACGACACTGGATCTGCCGGTCTACTAAAATAAATAACAATAAGAGGAAATTTGGGCCGACAAGACAATTGTCGCCAGGACTAAAATTAATTAAAAAGAAAAAAAGGAAAAGGTTGGGGTGGTTGCCACCCGAATTCAATATTTGATCAGCCCATAATGGACAAATTTTTGGCCAAAATAGTTCAGAGAATGGTTTGAAAATGTCTCGAACCTATTTTGGCGGGCAAGTTGGATTGCGTTTGGCTGGGAGAACCCTTTCTTGTCCGGACGCTTGGAGATGGTCGTAGAGTGGCAGATGGATCTGTTCTCAGTTTTCTTTTCTCTACAGCATAATCTATTAGAGTAGTCAAGTTGTCAACACCAAAATGGTGTTTAGATGAAAAGGGTTGAAGGAGTATTGGGAATTATCAAAATACCTTCATCTTTGGGATGTTTAGCTCAATTCAAATTGATATATGAGACTTTACAGTCGCAATTATACGTAGGTGATTTAAGTTGATGTAATGGTTGGATCGTCTGATTTCTTATCCAAAAGACAGTTTGATAGGATTGAAAAATGTAGAGAATGTTTAAATTCGATTGTTCAAGTCATTTGACCAGCCCTAAAGGTGGTTATCTCGCCCATAATTTTCTATGTTTGTCTAGCAGTGAATCTCGTAGCTCATTATCGCTGCCTATCACACACACCCCAAAATAAAAGTCGTCATGTGCTCTCCTGCTTGCAGAAGAAACATAAACTAGTTTCTTCCCTTGTTTTGGGTTTTAATACAATACTCTGCAAATTTGCGTCTTCCAGGTATTTTAGTCTTTACACATGATCCCGTTGGAGAATTGTCCATGTGATTGGGAATAAGGTGAATGAATACCACTATACTTTTCTTCAATCCTAGTTAGATACTTGGTGTTATATTGGTATTTTTTTCTTATTGCAGGTGTTCCCAAAGATTAAAGATTCTATTCAGGGAGTTATACAAAGTTCTTTCCATTATCTTTATTATGTATTTTCCCTTCGACGTAGAATAGCTTCAGTTGTGCTGAAGGGCTCAAGTGCTTATGCATTTGCTTTTTTGTCCAAATTTGTTTTAGCCAGTTTAGTTCAACGGTGCAGAACTTTTTTACGTAGTACATTGGAGTCTCATCAATTTTTTGTTTATAGGAGAAGTATTGTCAGTAAACTGTTTAATCTTCTATATGACTTTAAATTCAATCAACAGCTTACGTCCAATATTCGCAGGGGTGGGGGGATATGTAGGGTTATGAGGTCAATTGATGAACCATTTATGGAGATTGATTTCCTGGCTAGTCATGTGAATTTTTTTTTCCCGAGGTGATGTTCACTTTGTAGCTGATGCTTGCTCATTCTTTTGTTTCTTTTATGAGGAAAAGCATTTTGCTATATAATATTTCTTCTTCTTTTAATCTCTCTCTCTCTCTCTCTCTCTCGCACTGGTCTTGGTAAAATTTGAAATAAATTGAATCATGAGAACGCATTAAACTCGGTTTGAGAATTAAGTGATCTACGGGGAGATATAACTATATCAATAAGATGGGAAAATGCAATTTTAATATTATAGATGTTTTTAGGAGGAACTTATCTATTGGTACAAGTTTAGTTTCCAACGAGAATCTTATATTTTCTCGTGCTCTCATTTTAAAGAAGTTTGTAAGCATGCTCAATTCATTACACTTGTAGCAAAAATACTAATGGCCATGCCTGTCTTTTCACATGTAATATATTGGTATATTTTTTATTATTCGCCCACTTTTAAGGTCGCTTTTGAGTTACCCAATACTAAAAAATTATAATGTTTTAGTCCCATTCACTGTTTTAGAAACAATGTTGGAGGATTTTTTTTTTTATACTTTGTGAGCTTTTGCCATACTTTTAGGGTGGAACTCAAATGTTTTTTTTAGTTTTGGGTTGGAACTTAGTTATTAAAGGCGCGCACCTCACCTAGGCTCAGTATTGGCACCTTGCCTCAATTCAATAAGGTGTGTGCCTTGTGCGTCTAGGCTCCAGGCTCAAGGCATGGCTTAGGCGTGCCTCATTAAATTTTTTTGGATAACGTTCCCAATACAAGAATGCTCCGAATACAAGAATGAACCAATTGATATGCTCATTTTACATATTTTCCAATAGAATATGAAAGATTAGACGATTCCCCAACCCAAAACGAATTAGAGCAAGTCCTTGATCAAAATTTTATCTATTTCACTAATCCCTACTTAGGCTTGAAACAAACGAATTTAAACTTCAAAAGTGTTGCATCATTGAACAATTTATATGTTGATTTTTCTTTTTCTTCTTTGGAGTATCTTTTTTTCATGTATATCAATATATTTTCTTTTGTTGATTATTAGATAATTAAATTGTTAAATAAATTTGATATTAAAAAATTTATTTTTCATATGGTGGTATAAGCTGTGATGTGTCTCTTCATAACCGTGTATAATAGTAATATATGTTATATATTTCAAATTATATATCATAAATTATCTTATTATATAAATATACAACTTTTCATGATTTTATTTACTTTGCTCCTCTCTTCGATCAGTCGCGCCCCTCGCTTTGCGCCTTGCGCCTAGGCTCTCCACGATGGCCTTGTTGCGCCTTTCAACTCTGACAACTAAAGATTATTATTATGGTAATCAATGCTCATTATTTCATTTGATTTTTCTACCCAAAATTAGAGGTAAATAAATTGAAGGGCCAAGGAAGAAAATGCATTCTTTAAGCAAGGTCAACCCAGGTGGGCAAGGCCGCGGTATGCGTAATGTTTTGGCCATTAAACTTTTTCTTGTTATAATTAAGCCCGTAAAGTTTGTTATGTTTACAACAGTGTTTCCTTTGTCAAGTTATTCTCTAAATCCAAAGAAATTAGCCTAAGGTGATTATTATACCATTGTATGAATTTTATTTAGCACCCCATGCTCAAATTTTATGCTCAAAATAACCCAATAATCATACCCAAAAGAACAAAAAACATGGATAAAATATGTTATCACATTGCAAATGGGTTTGGGTATTGTTTGAAGTTATTTGGGATATGAGGTTTAGTTATGGTGGTCAAAAAAGATATTTTTGATGATGAATTGCATTAAATTTAACAAGAACGTTGATAGAACAGCCACCGGTGAAAAAATAATATAGTTTAGAAGCTTAAATGTTATAAAAAAAAGTTAAGGGCCAACATGTTGTACTGCAAAAAGTTCAGGGGCCCCCAATGTAATTTACTCTAACTATAAAGTTGAAATGTGTTTTAAATTTACTCCCAGCCAAGCTGAGTCTTTTTGGATCCTGGGGTCATGGGAGAAACTCCTGTCTGTTTTTATTTTTTTTCAATACATTCCTCCTTTTTCTGTTTATGCAAAATCTAATCCTTCTTTACTAAAAAAAATTGGCCACTTTATCACGAGAGAATAAAACCTAACTTATAATTTAAATCCCTTTCCAAGAATTGCTTTAGTTTGTTGGATGTTGATTTAATTTGTTGCCCTTGGTTACTTTAAAATAGATTTGCCTATTGGTTTAAATTGTAGGCCTTGGTTCATTTCCTCTCGAAACACATTCTATACGTTCTTTCAACATCCAAAATTATGTGAATAACATTATTAAATGTAAACACTTTCTTTCGATTTTTGAAACCAGTGATTAATGTAACATATTTTATATTTTTTTAAAGCCAAATTTTAATATAGTACATTTTGTATTCAGGATTAGATATATTTCTGATTCAATCTCTCAGTAGTTTTTTTTTCCGATTCCATTTTCTCTAATGTAATTTTAGATTGTTAGTCAAAATAATAGTATACTTATATGTGTGTGTGTGTGTGTGTGTGTGTGTGTGTGTGTGTGTGTGTGTGTATATATATACTAGGATGTACTCGTGCCGATGGCAAGGCAATGAAATTTGTTCCCGTGATATTTTGCACCCGTGCCAATGACACGGAAAAAAATTTGTTCCCGTGATAATTTTGTGCCCGTGTCGATGCCACGCTCATAATTTATCCCGGTACATTTCTATTAGCGACCTATCATTAGTTCATGTTCTTAATTGTTTTTATCGTGACTATTTTTGTAGTTATAATTTTGTGCAAGACTATTTGAAATTTACTAATAAAATATTATCTCACCTATTGTAAATTGACGTAGTATTTGCAAATGACATTTCATTTCTAATTAATTTTAAAATGATAACATTCAAGGGATTATTTGGACATACACTCGTACTCAATATTATTGAAATTACTCATTTCGTACTCCAATCAATTTTGATTTTACACATACAATTGGGTGAAAATTATTATCAACCGACAAATATTTAAAAATAAAATTTCAAGTCTTGCTCATGAAAAATAATGCTCATCATGTTCCGCCAAAACATAATATATAACTCCTATTTATTGTGTTATAACCTCCAAGCATGAATTAAACATAGTAATATAAATAATTAACAATTTTAAATAGGAAAAATCATATATTCTATTGTGTTATATAATACTTAGCGTTAAATTTTCTTCAATTTTTTTTTAAATTTTTGTAATTCTTTATTACTTTTGGATACTTTTGAACGCACTCAATTTTGAGACTGGAAAAGATTTGAACGCACTCAATTTATGTTGTGTGTTGAGTTATGTTATCGTATTATCACTTAAAAAAAAGTTTTTTTTTTTGTATGAATGTTAAACATTTCAGTGGAACGTTAAAAAAATGAACTCAATGATTTTTTTTTTTTGAGATGTAAAAAAAAAACTTTTTTTAATTTCTGACATAGTAACACACAACAAAAAAACCAAGGGTCCGTTTGGTTCGAAATAAAATATGTTTTAACGCGTGAAAACTAATAAGGTGAAAGGGAAAAAAATAGAGAGAAAACCCAAATAGCAACAAAAATTACTCTCCTGTTTCGCAATTACAATATCACGCTTCGAATGTTGAGAAACACAATTAGTGATCTAAACAGGCTTTATTATACACACGCTAACTGGGAAACCCAAATACCAACAGAAATTACAAAGCAAATTCCCAAACACGGAGTCACCAAGATCTAAACAACAGTTCTGAAAAAACCCGAAGGCACCACCAGAGGCACCATCGTTGGATCTGGAAAAAAAATACTTGTGTAATTCTAAAAAACGGAGCATACATGATCGAGTGTCAGAAAACAAACTGAAATACCCTTTAATGGAAAAAGGAGCATACATGATCCAGTTTACATACATGTAAATTAAAAATTCCCTAAATGGGAAAACGAACCTGAATGGAGCATACATGATTCAACAACAATAATCTGTAGCTTTGACCGGAAGGTTCTCTCTCTCTTCAAATAAGCACCTACAATAAAAAAAAAAGGACAAAATATCTGTTGGAGGGCACCTATAAAAATAAAAACGCATAAAAAAACACCTTACCTATAGGAGAGCACCGATAAAAAAAATCTGTAGGAGAGCACAAAACGTACCTTACCGGACTTGCCTCTTAATAGAGAGAGGTAGAAGTAAGTTGACAGGACCTGAGCCTCCGATCGTTTGTCGGCGCTAGCTCTGGCGTAGATCAAGTGCGTCAGCACCAAATGATGCCGCCGGAAGTCGACAAAACTCAGAACCACCGGGTATCATTCGTTCAATCTTCGTTTTGTATGATGTATGATGTTTCACCTTGTTCGCCTTCGGATTCTGTATGATGTTTCACCAACGATCCAAACCTTAAAGACACGCCATCAAGAGTTGTTGGAGCATAGAAGCTCATAAATATTCACTCCCAGATATCCCTCTGCACTTTTACCACTGTATCAATAAGATTTTTTGAATAACTTCTAATGTTCACCACCATATCCTCTGACCAAAACATTATAAAACTTCCACTTCTCTGTACATTGTCCCCTGCAAGAACATTAATTAGGATTTTTCTTTGCGGCATTTCACAAAGAGCAAACTCTCAAGTGATTCCCCAAACCTTGACAGTTACAGCTGAAGATTTTCATTGGGCTCGGCACCAGCCACCGCTGGCTTGCCAACCACAAAATTTATGTTACATACCTTCTTCATTTTTGGTTCTGCTCTCCCCTAAAATTCATCCAGGGTCATTTTTTGTTGGTGAAACATCCCTGAGAGTGAGATGGCATCTAAACCTTTCGAAATGAGAGACCCTGACAGTTTGAACTCTTCCAAACTGTGTTGGCATCTAAACCTTTCGAAGTGAGATGGCGTCTAAATCTTGTGCCGAGTGAAGCGTAAATGAGAGACCTTGAGAGTTCTTCTTGAAAAGACAGAAATTATGAGCGGACATGTAAACGGATCGGATTCGGACCGGATCAGGTAAATTCAAATTCTTATCCGTTTATGTTAAACGGATTCGGATGTGATCCGTTTATTAATCGGATCGGATCAGGCAAATCCATATCCATTAATATTAAACGAATTCGGATCCGATCCGATTATCCGATTATCCATTTATCTTAAACTTGATTTGCAACATTTTTATTTTCAACTCTTATTTCATAAATTTATTTTGCAAATGTTCCAAAAAAATAGATAATGAAATAGAGAACTATTATAATAAATATGTATATAAAATATTATTAAGTACAATATATATTAATGAAAAATATATTATATATAATTTATATATGTATATTAAAAATATTAATCGGATCGGATTATTAACGGATCGGAGCATATGAATCCAAATCCGCTCCATTTAATAAACGGATAATCGGGTAATCGGATAATCGGATTTTAGGCATGATCCATATGCGCTTAAACGGATCGGATTCGGATTCGGATTCGGATAAAATCCGATCCATTGACAGGCCTAGTCTGGAGTATGAAAAGATATAATAGTACAAAAACTTTCAAATTAAAGTTATAATTTTTGTTCCTAGAGTCACGCGTTGTCCTTTTTCTAGGCGTGGAATTAGACGTGTTTGTGTTTGTGTTTTCAAGGTGACATAAATTATTTGACATGTGGCTCTCAATTTCACCCTTAGACATTCAATCTCAGTCGCGAGTTGATAAACACTAAACTCATCAACTTTCGATCTCAATCGTTAGTTGATCTAGATAAAAAAACCCTCTTCCTTTATTATATAGATATATAAAAAAATTTATATAGAAAACATCAAAGAGTAGTGTTAGGGCGTGACTAGTAGACCGTTGGTCAAGATGGGTAATCTCAGAGAGCTATGTCATGCTAAATCCTTGGCGTCATATATAGGTCACAGTCAAATCATATCTTATCTTTAATAATTTACGAGAAAAAATCTTTTAAGCAAAGGTAAAAATAATAGTTTTGAGGGTTACCATTTTAAAAGTTTGCCTTTGGCCCCTGCTTATAAGTTCCCTTTCCAACACCGTATAAAAGAAAATTCTTAATTCTTTCCCCTTTTCATATTCATTTATTTTCCTTCTTCCAACAACATTTCTATGGTATTAGGGAGAGGTGAAGCATTGGATTCATGGTAAATAATAATAACTTATTATACAAATTGTAAACTTTTTTATTGATGTTTTCTTTTATATTTTTCGAGATTCGTAGCGAGGTCCATATATGGACATCAAGCATGGTTGCCGTAATGGTAGCACAAACAGCGGTGAAGCTATAGTGTAGGGGTTGGCAGGTTCCCCACCACGCAATAATATATACATCGACAATCTGAATTATATATTACGATAACGATTTAATTTAGTTAATTACATTTGATGGAGTTCATTATAATTTTGATATTAATTGAGTTAATCGTATTTGATGGAATATTTGAAAATTAAAAATAAAAATAACATTAAAAATAAGCTGGTGGGGTGGTGGCTTGCTCTCTGCATCAAAAGTAACCCATGTGTTTGTAGGTTCTTCTAGTGCCCCACCCAAAGATTTTTTCTAACTCCATCAATTAGCACAAATAAGAATCATTTTCTAACTAATTCTCAAAGGTTCAAAATATTTGCTCTTTGCAGCCAAAGTATAATTGGTTACTATTCCTTAGAGCACATTGGGTTCTTTAAACGCAACATTGAGTTCTACTTTTCTTTGTTGTACGTCCCATATATAGAGTTTTTATTTTGAGTAAATTACTCATTTCACTCCTAAACTATTACATTATTTCAAAATAACCTTTGAACTATTAAAAGTGTCAATTAAGCCCTTAAACAATGGGAATATATTTAACAAGGCATTCTGTTAAGTTTGACACTTAAATCTGATAAAAAATAATCATGTACGATGCACATGATTGTTTTAAGGTAACTTTGTAAATATGATTTACATCACCTCCCAAACACCCCTTTAACAACCTAAATATGATTTTAAAAAAAGTAAAAAGAAAATAAATTTTGAATAAAAAAATCAAAAAGAAAAAGAAAAAAATAATAATAACCTTCTCACTCACCAGCCTCATCCCTCTGACACCTCCCCCCTCATCCCCCTCCACATCCATGTCAACATACAAAAATAAAAAAACTTAAAGTGAATATAAATTCATCTACAACATTCGATAACAGAACGATAAATAAAACTGTTATAAATACTCAAACATCCAAATAATAAAATACTGAAATAATCTCAATTTCCAAATAAACCAATTATATAAAACATAACTACGGCTCAAGGCCCAAACAATCTCTAAAATAAACAAGTTGTTTAAAGTACTCAAACGAAATAGAAGCATATGCTAAGAATCAATGAAAATGATTATAAGCAAGTTAAATTGCTGTAATACCCCGTATTTTTACTGATTTTAATTATAGGATTAATTGAATTAATTAAAAAATTAATTGATAATTAATCTGGATTAAATACTAGCAAGACGAGAGTCAGTATTTGATTATTATATTTATATTGAATATCACTGAGCGAGTATGGTAATATATGATTATGAATTATTAAAATTGTCACGTGTGAAAAATATGACAGTTTTGGAAATTAAGTTGAGACACGCGTGTCAGTCGTGTCGGGACCAATTTAGTGGATTATAAATTAATTTATTTTTATGTCATCCTTATGGTCATTTTGAATGCGCTAATGCGTTCAGGAGTATCGAGATAGCCAGAAAAGTCTACCCAGGGGTTTAGTTTGGGTCATGGGGCAGTTTTAGGTCAAACCGGCTACCCGGGAGGGTATTTTAGTCATTTTACTATTTGGTGAATAGTGACCTACGAAATTTTGGTTAAATATATCATCCAACTCATAGAATCCTTAGAGTATTGGCTGCTACAAACTTGAGAGAGAGAAGTAGATAGAAATGAAGGATTTCCAAAGGTTACTAAGGCCAAACAACCACCTTTCACCACCATCATTGTCGGATTTGTGACCGAAAAGAGAACATCACCACCATATCATCTTCCTCAAATGATCAAAACTTCTATTTCCAAGCAAGTGATTTAACTTGTTATGATTCAGCAAATATATTATCCATGGTAGTTTAGAATTAGAGATTTAACTTGAAATATTGATAATTTCATGAATTGGAAGAATTTAAACGTGAATATGGGCAGGATTTGCATGTAGATAAATTCTGAAAAGATTAGAGAATTGGATCATATAATAAATGATATAAATCACGGATCAAATCTGAGTAAATGACTATCTTGAATTGAGAGAAGTTCTCCTAGGGTTTAACCATGAAAACTTGATGAACAATTGAATTGGTATGAAATTTTTGTGTTGATTTGATGAATATGGAACGTTAGAAATCATGTGTTTAGGTTGTTATAACATCGATTATGTTTACTTTGGAGAATGTCATCATGTAATGAGTTTTGGAGATAAATCCATGGCCAAAAATGTTAAAACTTTTGGGTTGTAACTGGTCGATCGATTGATCGACATTCTTGAGTCGATTGATCGACTCCCCCGCATTTGTGATAAAAATTCCTCTTAAGGTTTAGCCAAATTTCGACTTTTAAGAATAATCGGTGTGGAATATTTGAACATATTTGGACTTAGGGAAGGTCAGTAGGGATGTATTTAGGGCCCGAAAAATATTAGTTTGGTTTGGAATTAAATGATAAACTTACGAGTGTCTGACGAGAGTGTTATGGTTGGAAATTATGGAAACTTAAGTTTAATTCGACTAAACAATAACTTGAGGTTAGAAATAGTAGTAGGGGGACTTTAAATCACTAAATTAACCTTAGAGGCAAGTGGGAGACTTGGTAACCTTTTGGGATAGGTTTAAGTACTCGGATATATACAACGAGGGTTGTCGCACTTAATGTTAATAGGTAAAATAACTGGGATAAAACTATATTACGTATGAGACTTGTAATATAGGATATGAGTACACCTATATTGAAATGATGAATATTTAGGTTGTGTGATTACCTAATGTATGGATTATTATGTGTATAACATACCTACCATACTTGCTATCACGAGAGGTTGTAAGAAGAGGACAATCTTATCTTGTGTGCCTTCGGGGGAATTTAGATTTGTTACCTCAAGAGCATTGGAATGTGAAGACTTATTTGTGAGTTGATAAGTCAGCTGACCATGGGAGCGTAGGTATGTGCGTGACCCATGGGTATGTGAACTATGTTCGCCTCCAATATGTGTGAATTGTATTGATACGATTCTTGAGTGATTCAAAACTCGTGATCCTTATGTACGTGTTGTACTGAGATTCGATAGTAGAGTATGCGTGCACCACAGCTTAGCCTGGGGGTGCCTTATGTGTATATATGTATTGAGTGTGATATAAATATATTCTAGTGATTATTCACTATTGCTTAGTAGATGAGAATGGCCAAGATATCTAAATGACTTAAAGATGTGGGAACTGAAATAATACATGAGATAATGGATTCAAATAACGAGTATTTGAAATGTAAGTATGTCTTAATTAAGTAATACGGGTGGATCCATTTAGTAATCCCTATAGTCATATTTAAAATAGACTAGTTAGTTAGTAGCATAACTAGGATGAGTTAAGGGAATACGTTATGCGTACACAATAGTAGAGGGGTGAGAATCTCAAGTGAGAGCACGTGACTAACATGTATATAATATTTACTGTTTAATGTAATTAAACACTTGCTATTTTTAAAATGTTTTCACTTCGAGCTCTGACCCGTTTGCTTCCAAATCTATTTTATTTTTGTAAAAAAAACCTTTTAGATGCCCATCCACAAGGACGCCAAGCATAGGAGTTCCATTCTATTAACGTGTTGTAGCTTTTGTGGAAGTTACATGATCTCGGTATTAGATGCCTCCACATCTATATTTGGTTCCTTCGGAGTTATTCATATCAGTTAGGGGATGTTGCCCATTCTTATTCAGAGATAGCAATTTTAGTCATTCATTTATTTCAGTTGTTGGATATTTTATTCAGACTCTTATATTGGGATTATTTGGCAAGGAGATTATATTTTGAGTGTTACTCCAAACTCTGTATTTCTTTCTATTGATTATTCCTATGAGATTTTTTTTGTGAATGTTGAATGGTTGGTTATTCGTTAATTAGTTGTAAGATAATTTAACTAATAAAATTTGTCATCTCACTTTTTAAATATTAGGTCGCTAGTAACTAATTAAATGTTTTTTAATAGTGATGTTAAAACTGAACAAACTTGATATTTGTATTAATTTAATAAATGAGTAGCTACCCGGTATTTAATTAGATGGGGTGTCACAGGTGGTATCAAAGCATCAGGTTCTAGAGTCTTTAGGATCTGTACGGATTGTTATGCTTTTCGCGTAGTGTTCTTTGATATAGAGCCCTATGTTTTAGGATTGTTGTATTCTTTAATTGCACATTTTAAGTCTTCGTCCATTTTATGATAATAACTGTAGACTTATAAAGCTTCTCTCTCATTTCAGATGCCTTCTCGATGTGCACAACGAGTTCCCTAGGGTTCCCAGCCCGAGCCTCAACCAACACCAATTCAGGGTACTATAAACGCCGCTGAAGTTGCCGCTATAGTAGCACAGGCGTTATATGCAGCTATAGCAGTAGTGCAGCAGGCGCCACCTCAGGCACCAGTTCAGGCTCATGCATTCCTGTATGCTTCAGAACGTGTCAGAGATGCCTTCCAGAGGCTAGTTGGAGAAGCGCTGCATTGGTGGGAGTCTATTACCACTACTGAGGAGAGAGATGTCTTTACTATTCAAGATTTGTGGCTGCGGTTCGATCGCAAATATTTCCCTTCTGCCATTCAGACTGAGATGAGGCGAAAATTACTAAACCACACCCTGGAGGGGAAGACCGTAGCTGAGTACGAGGAAGAGTTTACCAGGATGGTTAATCTGGTACCAGCAGAGGTACCTACTGAGGATAAAAAGATACAGATGTTCATAGATGGCCTTACTTGGAGGATTCGACAGCATCTTCTGGGTAACCTCTCATTGCAGACCTATACTGATGTGCTTAATGTAGCACTACATCACTACTAGGGCCACCGCTTCCATCTGTTAGGGAGCAAAAGAGTAGGGGAGTCCATCCATAAGGACAGGACATGAGGTAGTGATGCCAGTGGAGCACAGCCAGCTTAGGGCCAGCCCAGGCAGGGTGATCAGAATTCCTAGCAGGGGGATTCTAAGCGATTCAGATCAGGGGATTTCTAACACGGTCAAGGAGGTTATAGGCATGTCCAAAAGGGTTAGCATGGCCATTAGGGTCAATAGGGACAACACGGCCATCAGGGCTAGCAGCAGTATCAACAGGGCCAAGTAAGAGGTGGTAATGGCTAATAAGGTCGAGGGCAGCAAGGACAGAGAGGGGAAAACTTTGGTGGAAAGTGTTTCATATGTGGCAAGACTGGCCACAAGCATCACGATTGTCTTGAGAAGGACAGGGCTCCGCAAGCGTAGCAGTAGGATACGCGACAAGAGCCTTAGAGACCAATATTTACCGTCGCCCTCTTAGCACCACTATAGATGCCAGCTTTGCTATCTATACCAGCGGTCCCAGTTATAGTATGGGCGTGTCTACAAGGTTCATCTGGATGCAGTCCCACAGGCTCCACCCGCAATTGATGGTATGTTTTCTATTTAGGGGACTTTGGGGCGTATTTTGTTCGCCACGGGGGCATTACATAATTTCATTGCCACTAGTTTTGCACGCGCCACTGGGTTATTAAACACGACAGAGAGCACGGTTACTAGTGTAGATTCACCGTTGGGCTATGGGTCACTAATTTTCTTTATATGTCGGGGAGTAGGCATAGAGATTGGGAGATTGTTATTACCGACAGATATGCTTATCTTAGATATGCATGAGTATGATGCGATTATCGATATGGATTGGCTCGTTTCATATAGGGCCATGATCGATTACTTTAGTAGAAGTACTATATTTTCTTTATCGGGTCAGGAGATGTTCCTGCTGTCGATGCCTTATCCCGGAGGAGGATCGTCCACTCACTTGTATTACATAAAGAAGGAGACCTCTAAGGAGGTAGTAATCTCGCTTGATTCGATTCCTGTTGTACGAGAGTTCGCAAATGTATTCCAGGAGATACCGAGATTTCCACCTAGTAGAGAGATAAAATTTGTTATAGATTTGACACCGCGCACTAGGCTGATAGCTCGCGCGCCTTATCGTATGGCTCTAGTAGAGATGAGGGAGTTACGGGATCAGATGGAATAGCTGTTGGGATAGGGATTCATCCAGATGAGTACCTCGCCTTGGGGTGCTCCCATACTGTTTGTGAAGAAAATAGATGGATCTTTACGGGATTGTATTGATTATCGAGAGCTGAATAAAGTCACGATACGGAATAAGTATTCGCTGCCCCGAATCAATGACTCACTCGATCAGGTGTGAGGAGTTTCATTCTTCTCGAAGATAGATTTGAGATCAGGATACCATCAGTTGTGTATCAGGGAGCAGGGCATGTCTAAGACTGCATTCTTGACTAGATATGGATCTTACGAGTTCAGGGTTATGCCATTTGGGCTAACTAACACACCAGGCGTATTCATGGACTTGATGAACTGGGTGTTCAGAGAGTTCCATGATCAGTTTGTCATTATCTTCATAGATGACATTCTGATATATTCTCAAACTGAGGAGGAGTATGCCAAGCATTTGCGATAGGTGTTGCAGAAACTGTGCCAGCACGAGTTATATGCCAAATACAAGAAGTGTGGGTTTTGGCTAAAGGAGGTCCGATTTTTGGGACACATTGTATCTGACAAGGGTATATCCGTGGATTCAGGGAAAGTGACAGCGATGAGGGAGTAGGGGCAGCTCACGACACCGATAGAGATACGTAGTTTCTTGGACCTAGCAGGATAGTACAGGAGGGTTTTTCAAGGATTCTCAAAGATAGTGGGTTTAATGACACACCTGACTCGCAATGGGGTGCCATTCATCTGGGATGACGCCTGTCAGTTAGCCTTTGATGAGCTGAAGGTCAAGTTGACTTCGACACCCATACTAGCACTGCCCAAGCCGAGAGTAGAGTATTTAGTCTGAACTGATGCATCCTTACAGGGACTCGGGGATGTGCTTCAACAGGAGGAACAGGCTATAGCTTATGCTTCTCGAAATCTTAAGCCTCTTGAGAGGAACTACCCCACCCACGACTTGGAGTTAGCGGCAATTGTGTTTGCACTTCGAATATGGAGACATTATCTCACAGATCACAAGTCACTACAGTACCTCTTCACACAAAAGGAGTTGAATATGCGTCAGCACAGGTGGCTTGAATTTGTGAAGGATAATAAGTTTGATATCCAATATCACCTAGGGAAGGCTAA
This sequence comes from Sambucus nigra, assembly GCA_949130495.1. Lineage (NCBI taxonomy): Eukaryota > Viridiplantae > Streptophyta > Magnoliopsida > Dipsacales > Adoxaceae > Sambucus > Sambucus nigra. Next base: position 1,250,973 of record CASBWL010000256.1, read on the forward strand.
TATGGTAGCATACACGTTGAGCCATGGGCTAGTAGGTGAGGTGGTCGAGGTGTGAAAAGTGAAATGGAAGGAGTAGGGACACCAAGACGTAGTGGCCCGATCATTTAATGTCTCTTATGGAAGTTACGCCTCAGATTTTTACGAAGGTGGTACAGGCTCAGGCAACATATTCGTTCTGCTAGGATCGGATAGTGCAGCTCCTAGCACAGGGGCCCGAGTCTTACATAATTGGTTCAGATGGAGGGTTACGCTTCAATGTGACACTAGTTGTTCCTGAGGGTGAGGACTTACGACACGAGGTGATGACAGAGTCGCACGGTTCACGTTTTACGGTACTTCTCGATGCGGATAAGATGTACCAGGATATGAGACGACGGTAATCGTGGAGTGGAATGAAGAAGAATATTTCCAAGTTTGTTTCGAAGTGTGCCTCTTGTCAGCTAGTAAAAGTGGACCATCAATTACCACCAGGACTCCTACAGCCATTAGATACCCCTATGTGGAAATGGGAGGGCATCTCCATGGATTTCACAGCAGGGTTACCTACATCTCAGCGAGGTTACGATTCGATATGGGTGATTGTGGATCGTTTGACCAAGGTAGCTCACTTTCTTCCAGTTCGGACCGATTACACTACGGGACAGTACGTTCAGATCTTCATTGCGGAGATAGTGAGACTTCACGGGGTGCCTCTTGATATTGTGTTTGACTGGGATAAGATTTTTGTGTCCAGATTTTTGAAGAGTTTTCAGGAGGCCATGGGTACGGAGTTAAGATTGAGTTCGTCCTATCACCCGCAGACTGAGCGAACGAACCAGATGTTAGAGGATATGTTGCGGATGTGTATCCTAGATTTTGGCGAAGGATGAGAGCATTATCTTCCACTAATGGAGTTTGCCTATAATAACTCCTTCCAGTTTACGATTGGTATGGCTCCATTCGAGGCGTTATACGGTAGACCTTGTCGTTCTCCAGCATGTTGGTTAGAGGTGGGGGATAACAAGCTACTTGGTCCGAAGGTAATACAAGATACTTCGGCCAGGATAGAGATGATTCGGAGTCGTATTTGGGTTGCTCAGGATCGACAGAAGAGCTAAGCCGATGCCAATAGGTTCTTCCGGGAGTTCAATGTAGGAGACCAGATGTTGCTAAGATTATCTCCTATGAAAGGGGTGATGCATTTTGGTAAGAAAGGGAAGTTGTCAACGAGATACGTGGGGACATTCCCTATCATAGAGAGGATTGGGCCAGTTGTTTATAGACTTCGGTTACCAGAGTACTTACATAGGATCCATGACGTATTTCGTATTTCTTCACTGAGGAGATATCTTCGGGATGAGTTGGCCTATACTCACATTGTGTTTGATGAGATTGATTTGCAGCCCGAAAGTTCCTATGAGGAGTGGCCGATTGCTATCCTCCACCGTAGCGAGAGGAAATTGAGATCGAAGATAGTACCATTAGTACCTGTTCAGTGGAGGCATCATAATTCCGAGGAGTCTACCTGAGAGCGCGAGGATGAGATGCGCGACAAATATCCCGAGTTATTTTTACCAGGTATGCCTTTATTTCTGATTTTTGTAACGAAATTCCATTAATAGGGGGGAAGTATGTAATACCCCGTATTTTTAGTGATTTTAATTATATGATTAATTGAATTAATTGGGAAAATAATTCGTAATTAATATGGATTAAAATACTAGCGAGATGAGAGTTAGTATTTGATTATTATATTTATGTTGAATATTACTAAGCGATTATAGCAATATATGATTTTGAATTATTAAAATTGTCAGGTGTGGAAAATATGTCAGTTTTGGGAATTAAGTTGGGACGCGCGTGTCAGTCGCGTCGGAACCAATTTAGTGAATTATAAAGTAATTTACTTTTATGTCATCCTTATGGTCATTTTGAGTGCGCCAATATGTCTGAGAGTATCGAGATAGTAAGAAAAGTCTACCCGGGGGATTTAGTTTGGGTCCCGGGGGATTTAGTTTGGGTCCCGGGGCAGTTTAAGGCCAAACCGGCTACCCAGGAGGGTTTTTTAGTCATTTTACTATTTGGTGAATAGTGACCTATGAAATTTAGGTTAAATATATCATCCAACCCTTAGAATCATTAGAGAATTGGCTGCTACAAACTTGAGAGAGATAAGTAGAGAGAAAGGAAGGGTTTCCAAAGGTTGCTAGGGCCAAACAACCACCTTGCACCACCATTATCGTCGGATTTGTGATCAGAAAGAGAACACCACCACCATATCATCTTCCTCAAAGGATCAAAACTTTTATTTTCAATCAAGTGATTTAACTTGTTATGATTCAGCAAATATATTATCCATGGTAGTTTAGAATTTGAGATTTAACATGAAATATTGATAATTTCATGAATTGGGATAATTTAATCGTGAATATAGGTAGGAATTGCATGTAGATAAATTCTAGAAAGATTAGAGAATTGGATCATATCTTAAATGATATAAATCAGTGATCAAATCTGAGTAAATGACTATCTTGAATTGAAAGAAGTTATCCTAGGGTTTAACCATGAAAACTTGATGAATAATTGAATTGGTATGTAATTTTTGTGATGATTTGATGATTCTGGAACGTTAGAAATCATGTGTTTAGGTTGTTATAACATCAATTATGTTTACTTTGGAGAATGGGATCATGTAATGAATTTTGGAGATAAATCGATGGCCAAAACTGAAAATGCGTTACTAAAGCCGTTTATTGAAAATAAACTATTTAAGTAACTCCGAGTTGTTTTTTGAAGAAACTCTTTTCTTAAATCAAAATATTTGAACACAAGATGTGTTTAACAAAACAGTATGTACGAGATCTATTCAATATTTGAGCAACAAGTTTAAAAGAAAATTTAAGCAAGTTTTTAAACACAACACAACCAAGACTGAGATGAGAAAATGTAGAAAGATTCTGTTCCCAATTTTTTACGTGGTAAAACCTCACCAATTGAGGAAACATCCACGACTCCCTCTACGGAGTAAAAAAGAAAAATCCACTAAAACAAATTTATGAGTTACAAGCTATTTAACTAACATGCAAACAACTCAGACCTATATAAGTTTAGGAATGTACCCTCTGGCGTCCTTATAACTTTTCTGCAGTTCTGATTGTAGATGTAGTTCTCTCAGTTTGTCAACTCCTTATTTGTTCCAGCACTTTACGTCGACTTATGTTCACAGGATCTTATTACCAACACTTTTTGTGTTGTAGGGTGAAAGTGTTTGTGGAGGTGCTCTCTAACACATGCATGCACACACGCACACTTATTAAGTACAAACAGTCCTAACAAATTACAGTTACACTATATGCTGTGATCTTTTCTTTTCTTTCTTTCTTACAAAACTTTGAACCTTTTTTGACCTTTTAATCTATCCCAGAATCCACGGATATCTTGCTTATAAATCAGTCAAGATCTTAATCAATCTCTGTTTTGAAAAGATTTTCGAGATTGAAAACCTCCAAGTGAGATTCCAAACTAGATCAAAGGTTTAGTTTTATAAGAACAAGAAACAGAAAGAATTTTTGTTGATTTCAAAGTAAGAAAACGTTTTAGGTAAAATAATCAACAATATATTTCTCAAGATGAGAAATAAAATGAAACTACGTGTAATGTAACATGAATAACTTCAGATCTGAGATTTCTATGGAATCAGAAACTAGATCTGAGTAGGAGTCTAAGTTGGAAACAAGATCTAATGAACACAAGGTTACAGCAACGAAACAAACTCTCAACTCAAACTCTCAAACAGTCAAGAAACACTCAGGATGGTGTTTTTGGTTATGGTGTTATGAGGAAGTGTTTGGGTTAGGTTTTGAAGAGGATTTTGGACGAAGTTAGGGTTTCTAATTTTTTTCTCTCTGGTTTCTCTCTTCTCTCTCTTCTCTCTTCTCTCTTCTCTCTTCTCTCTCTAATCTCAGAAAAATGCACAAAGGGCAAAAGTCTTCGAAGTCTGAGGGAAGGCCTCTTTTTATAGTGAGTGGAGAAGGTTCGAGATATCTGATCTAAACCAAGGGCTGAGATCGAGTCAATATAATTTGACTTGAATCCAATGGCTCACACAAAGCGGTGGTTAAACGAGCCCTGATTGGCTTAAAAGGGTTACACTGGGATCCTCCAAGGCGACATGCAGACCATTGATAAGAAATGATCCAAGGGCTGAAAACACACGCGTCTAATGTCTCAGTAAAGAAACACACTTGCAACCAATCAGAGGGCAACAGGTGTTGGCTAATGAGGGGATGTAAAACGCGCGTCCAAACTAATTACAGAGTAAACCCTGAAGTCTCTGCCGCTTTTGGATTCTACCCAAAGTAACATTAGGCCATAAAATGCAACAAACAATATTTAGGGAATGACCCCAAAACTTTTAAATCAAGTTTTAATTAATAAAATATTGTTTAAAAAATCCCAAAAAATTATTAAAAATCATAATTAGGGATTTAAACACACTCAACACATGTACACACATTATAATGCAATATGTCATGCATGAAATGAATTCTAAGTGTGTGAGTTTTGGCAATAGACTCTTGATCATGACAAGATGGAAATATGAATAAGCAAACCATTCTCTGAGGCTCTTTGGTTTCTAGTTTGGACTCAATTTTGTCACAATTTCCAAACTAGATGAGCACTTATATAGTATAGACTCAAGTGAGTCAAAGGTATAAGGACTTTAATCTCCCCCTTTGGAAATATGAGACAAAATCTCCTTTGAGTCAACTAGGACTCGTAGGGAAACAAAAATAAAGAAAAACTTAGTCCTATCAAAATACTATCTACCCAAATCCTAGAAATCAAAAAGTACATAACTCAACTATTTACAATTGAACATCCTATTACAATAGTTGAGAATGACTGTACAAAATGAATACCTGCAATGAATCACTAAGATCAAGCATTTTAGTATATTCAATAGATTAATAGACTCAAATTTCTCCCCCATTTTGTCTCAAATGGACAAAGGGAAAAACTTGGATAAACAGCAAAGGTATTACTCAGCACAAACCATACCAATAGATTTACGTAATGAAATGAATCTATTATAGTCCAGAGGTTTGGTAAATATATCTGCGAGTTGTAGATCAGTAGGAAGATAGTTGATTTCTAATTCCTTGGATTCAACCAATTCGCGTATAAAATGATGTCTTATTTTTATATGCTTTGTTCGCGAGTGTTGAACAGGGTTTTTAGAAATATTAATCACACTTTGGTTATCACAATAGAGATGCAATTGGTTTTCTTGAATACCATAATCACTTAGCACTTGTTTAAGCCACAATAATTGGGCATAATAGCTGCCAGCGGCTATGTATTCAGATTCAGCGGTCGAGAGTGATGTGCAGTTTTGTTTTTTACTACTCCATCCTACCAAGTTATTACCAATATAATAACATGCTCCTGAAGTGCTTTTACTATCATCAGTACACCCAATCCAATCATCATCAGTGTACCCAATAATAGTGCTTGGTGTGTCATTAGTGTACCAAAGTCCTAGATTCAGAGTGCCTTTAACATATTTAATTATACGTTTAACCGAATTAAAATGGCTCTCTTTGGGGTTGTTTTGATAACGAGCACAAACACACACAGCATACATGATATCAGGTCGCGAGGCAGTAAGATATAGTAAAGTTCCAATCATACTACGATATATAGTAGGATCTACTGATTTTCCATTTTCATCTTTTGACAATTTTACCGTAGTACTCATAGGTGTTTTAGCATCTTTAGCACTCTCGAGGCCAAATTTCTTAACTATCACTAAAGCGTACTTAGATTGCGAAACAAATAATCCTTCTGGATTTTGTTTGACTTGGAGACCTATGAAGAACTGTAACTCCCCCATAAGGGACATCTGAAATTCCTTACTCATAATTTCAGAAAAGGATTTTACTTCTGAGGTAGAAGTTGATCCGAATATAATGTCGTCTACATAGACTTGAGCGATAGTAATGTGTTTGTCAAAATGTTTGACAAATAAAGTTTGGTCATTTCCACCTCTTTTGAAACCTTTGTCCAAAAGAAAACTGGATAGGCGCTCATACCAAGCTCTAGGAGCTTGTTTAAGGCCATATAAAGCCTTTTTCAGACGAAAGACGTGATTTGGATGTTTAGGGTCAATGAACCCTTTAGGCTGTTCTACATAGGTTTCCTCAGCCAGTATTCCATTAAGGAACGCAGATTTGACATCCATTTGGTATAATGTAAAATGCATGTGACAAGCTATAGCAAAAAGCAGACGAACTGATTCTAAACGAGTAACAGGGGCAAAGGTCTCGTTAAAATCAATTTCTTCAATTTGGGAGTATCCTTGAGCAACTAATCTAGCTTTATTTCTAATTATTATCCCATTTTCATCGGTTTTATTTTTGAAAATCCAACAAGTACCAACAACCTTTTTGTGATTAGGACGTGGAACAAGATACCATACATCGTGAATGACGAATTGTAAAAGTTCTTCCTGCATAGCAGAAATCCAGTGAGAGTCATTCAATGCCTCATTTACATTCTTTGGTTCTACAAGGGAAACAAAACATGCATAATGTGCATAATTTCTAAGTTGGGATCTTGTACGCACTGGCTCACTAGGGTTGCCAACTACGTTAACTATGGGATGATCTTTAGAAACCCAGTTAGGTACTTCAGGTGTCTCAATAGGTAATGAATTATCTACTTCAGAAGAATCATTTTCTAAAATATTTGAAGACTCTTCTTCGATAGTTAATTCACCAGTCTTGCTTTCTACAGTAGTGTCACTAACTATTACATTTATGGATTCCATTAAGGTTTTAGTGCGAAGATTATACACTCGATAAGCTCTACTGTTAGGCGAGTATCCTAGAAATATGGATTTATCTCCCCGGCTTTCAAATTTGGATAAGTGTTCCCTATCTTTGCAAACATAACAAGTACTGCCAAAGGTTCTAAGGTACTTGAGATTAGGCTTTTTATTGTACCAAAGTTCGTAAGGGGTTTGTTTGGAATTCTTTCTAAGATAGACCCTATTAATAATATGACAAGAAGTACGAATAGATTCTACCCAAAAATATTTAGGTAAATTCTTGGCATGTAACATGACACGTGCCATCTCTTGTAAGGTACGATTCTTTCTCTCGGCGATTCCATTTTGTTGAGGAGTCTTAGGAGCACTGAACTCGTGTTTGTAACCATTATAGTCACAATATTCTATAATACCAGTATCTTTGAATTCACCACCTCTATCACTACGGATTCTATTTACTTGAGTGTCCTTTTCATTTTCAATCCTAAGAAGAATTTTTAGGAAGTTTTGAAAAGTGTCAGACTTTTGTTTTAAAAAGGCTACCCAAGTAAATCTGGTGAAATCATCAACCATAACTAAGATATAACTGTGTCCACAAAGGCTAACAGTTTGGGAGGGACCCATTAGGTCCATATGGATGAGTTCTAAGGGATTAGAGGTGAGGATATCTTTGACTTTCTTATGAGGTGCCTTAACAATTTTACCTTCTTGACAGGAACCACAGACAATATTATGAATGGGTTTAATTTTTGGAATTCCTCTAACTATGTCATGAGTAGACAATTTACTAAGATTATCGTAATTTATGTGACCCATTCTGTTATGCCATATCTCGTTGTCATCCATTTTGGCAACATTACATATTTCAGAATTGTTCTTGACAGTATAGCAATTGTCAGGAGTTCTGAATCCAGTAATTATGCATTCACCTTTTTCGTTTAAAATTTTGCAATTGTTCTTTGAAAAGGTAACAGTATGGTATGAGTCACAAAATTGCGAAATACTAAGTAAGTTAGCCTTTAGACCTTTAACTAAGAGGACATTTTCAAGAACAGGAAGTCCTTCTTCTTTGAGAGTCCCTTTGCCTATGATTTGAGATGAAACTCCATCACTAAAAATAACTTTACCACCAACAAATCTGGTTTTGTTTAAAAGTTTAGATTCATCTCCAGTCATGTGCTTAGAACATCCAGAGTCTAAATACCAACCAGATGAAGTGTGTTCAGCTTTTAACGCAGTAATTACAATATTACACTTCATCTGAGGTAATAGATCATCTTTTCTAACCCAAATTGCTCTAGTTTTCATCTTGCGCTTATTAGCTCTCAATTGATAAAATTTGCGAGCATCAGATTTTTGCTGAAAAATATTTTGCGCATGATTTTGAATTTTGTGAAAGATTTGAGCATTTGGTTTAGGAAAGTGCTGAGGATTCCTTCTAGTAAATGCTCTTTTAGGTTTGGTCTTTCTCTTTCTATAGTTAGAGTTTTTATCTGGCTGTCTAGGAAGTATATAATTATTTCGACTCCTCCTAGAATAGTTAAAGTTCAGGTAGGTATGAGGATTATAGATAGGTTTAATCAGTCTCCTAGCATAGCAACCGTCGAAAGAGTGTCCGTAAATGTCACAGTAAGAGCAATAAAGATTGGTCAGGATGGGGGTCTCTTTAGGAAAGTTTCTAAACAAGGGTTTTGAAAGGTTTTGAGGCCGAACTTTATTCCTAGGTAGTACAGGTTTGAATGTAGGTTCACTCTTTCTGATAAAGGGACAGACGTATTTAGCCTTAGGTGAACTTTCAAGCTTAGAGGAACTTGATTCCCCAGTGTTAAAGTTTTGATGTTTCAAATCAAACTCAGTTTTTAATGAATGAAAATCTGGGCAAGTTTCAATAGGTCTTTTGCCTCCTGACACAAATTTGATAGGTTCAAAAAGTTTTATTTGTGTCTTCAAACTGGGGCAAAACCCTATACCAGTTCGATCATCAGAATTGGTTTTAGATTCAGCAACAAATTCATCAAAATAGTTAGAATTATTTTCAAATTTTGTAATTCTTTTGAAAACAGTTGCTGTCTTTTCTTTGGTTTGTTCCAATTCTAACAATGTCCCTTTGTACTTTTTCTCCAGAATTTCATTAGTTTCAGTCAAGTTTTTCAGTTTTTCATAAAAAACTTTAATTTCACTTTCATGAGTTAAACACTGGGTAGTATACTCTTCAGCATTCAGTTTGACCATCAGGCTTAGATCTTCCAATTTTTTGGTAAGATCTTTCACAGTTTTTTCTAGTCTAGCACTTTTCTTGAGAGTCTTAGTGTAAAGTGTGTGAATGTCTGGGAGGTCTTCATTGTCCGAGTCACTAAGTGTAGTGTGTGAAGTGACCCCTAAGGCTTCATTCTTAGAACTCACACACCCATTGACATCGTCATTGTCGCGTTCCCTTTGACTCACACACCCCGAGGTAGAACGTGCAACATTTTCAGTAATCAAAGCATCTAAACCAGTAATAACCATATTCGAAGTATCAGTCATAGAACTATTTGGTTCATCCTCATTAACAAACATAGGCATGTCATCATTATAAATAATCTTTGCAAAGAAAGACAAGCACGGGTCAAAAACATCTGATGACTCAGGTTCCTCATTTTCAGAGTCACTTGAATCATCCCAAGTTTTGCAAATATTAGCTCTAGTATATTTGTTTTGAGTGTTCAAGTTAACTCTACAGTCTTGAGCAATGTGTCCCAGTTTACCACATCTATAGCATTCAGTCTTCTTAAGGTCTCTATTAGGTCTGATATGAGAGTCCTTGTGATTTTTGTCATGGTTTTTCTCATGAGGTCTGTGACTAGAGGGAGTTGGATAATTTGATTTGCCTTGTTTGTTTGCCACTTTGTTTCTAAACTTAATGATTTTCTTAAACTGTTTTGACATTAAGGCAATCTGATTGTCCAAATTCTCTATGTCGCAGTCTTCATCAGATTCATCATTGGAAGTATTAAATGCAGGCTTAATCAATTTAGAAGAGAAGCTTAGATTGGAACTATTCTGTTTCCTATGGGATTGGGTTAATTGTTTCTTAAATTCCAGTTCCATTTCCACAGTTCTTAACTTACTACTGAGTAGTTCAGGAGTGAGATTAATATCACACATTTCCTCAATAGCATATTTTTTATTATCAAACTTCTGTGGTAATGATCTTAGAATTTTAGACACAATTTCTTGTCTATCATAGGTTATCCCATTAGCATGCAGTTTGGTCACAATGTTAGTCAGGTTCATGTAGAAGTCATCAAATGATTCAGTCTCAGACATAATTAAGGAGTTATATTGTTGAATAAGCATTTGGGTTTTGGTAGCCTTAACTCTAGTGTCTCCTTCATGAGCAGTGACCAGGGTGTCCCAAGCTTCCTTAGAAGTGGTACAGGATGAGATTCTTTTGAACTCATGTTCATTTATGGACATAAATATGGCATTCTTTCCTTTGTTATTATTTCGAGAAACTTGTTTCTCTTCTTGAGTGAACTCACTTAAAGCTTTCTTAACCCTCTCATTACTTCCTTCGTTGGCTGGTTTAGTAGGGAAAATATAACCATTTTCAACAATGTCCCAGACATCATCTCCTAGAGTTCCTTGAATGAAAGCAATCATCCTTACTTTCCAGTAAGCAAAATTGGTTCCATCAAAGATTGGAGGTCTGGTCAAGTTACCAAATCTTTCATTTTTCTCGTCCATCTTTGATTTTCAGAAAACAATTTCAGAAACACAGGATCTTTTAAAAGCAGTTTTACCAAGCTCTGATACCAATTGAAAATGCGTAACTTAAATAGTTTATTTTCAATAAACGGCTTTAGTAACGCATTTTCAAAAACGTTAAAATTTTGGGTTGTAACTGGTCGATCGATCGATCGACATTATTGAGTCGATCGATCGACTCCCCCGCATTTGTGATAAAAATTCCTTTTAAGGTTTAGCCAAATTCTGACGTTTAAGAATTATTGGTGTGGACTATTTGAGCATATTGGGGCTTAGGGAAGGTCAGTAGGGATGTATTTAAAGCCCTAAAAATATTAGTTTGGTTTGGAATTAAATGATAAACTTACGAGTGTCTGACGAGAGTGTTACGGGTGGAAATTATGGAAACTTGAGTTTAATTCTGACCTAACTCAGGTGACGATCCAAGACCGAGGTCAATTCTGACCTAAGAATGGTAACGACCGAGGACCAAGGTCAATTCTGACCTAACTCAGGTGATGATCCAAAATCGAGGTCAATTCTGACCTAAGTGTGGTGACGACCGAGGATCGAGGCCAATTCTGACCTAACTCAGGTGACGATCCAAGACCGAGGTCAATTCTGACCTAAGAGTGGTGACGACCGATGACCAAGGTCAATTCTGACCTAACTCTGGTGACGATACAAGACCGAGGTCAATTCTGACCTAAGAATGGATAAAGATTGGATTTTAATTCTACTGGAGAAAGTGCTTTGTGATTTTGATTCGAGTTGGGGAGCTGATAGCTGGGGAAGCTTTTGTTTCTTTAGGAGGCCTCGCAGGGGGGGAACAACCAATTTTGGTGATGTAAAAACTCTGTTAGGGAAGTGATCAGGCGATCCTTAGAGATCCTCCAGGGCTTTGCCGGGAGGAGATTCACTTGGTTTTTGAGGATTTCGCTGGGAAAGAGGGGTTTCGCTTGAGGGAATGCGGAATTTTCCTGGTGAAAATGTTCTGAATCCTTCCTCGGATTTTTAGGAATTTTCCAAGGATTTTTTGGGGCTTTCAGGTATTTTCTGTACAAAATTTAAGGGGGGTGTCGATCGGCATGGAATGAGGGGTGCCATTCGGCAGTGGCACAGACTTTTGTACTGCCTCGGGAAGATAAGGAGTCATTGTTGATCGGTATGGTTAGGGTCAGTACTGATCGGCATGGCGTTTGGCATATTATATAAAGGGGGCGAATCCCTTTATTTTTTCACAGCTTCTTTGCTTTCTCTCTTTCTGCGATTCCTCTGCAAATCGTTCTAGCATTTTGATCTTCAAGAAATGGCCGCTTTTGTGAGCACTATAGTCCACAGGGAGTGGTTGGCCATTGATGACTGGGTGAGCGTGGAGTGGAGGGCCAGGGCGCCTCTTTCTTTGGGGAGTGAGAACTCCTTTGATGCGTTTGAGCCTGTTGTGAATGAGCGGACTTTGCTACTGGAGACGTCACGTCATCGCTTTTCGAGAGTGAATCCTGGTAGTTATGTAAGTAACCCGAACTTTGGCATTCCTTTCTTTTTGGTGATTTTTCTTTCTTTCTCGACTTCTGATGAGATTTTTTCCTTTTTTGCCAGTCTGATATTTCTTTGAAGAATATGCGCGCCCGCGGGACGATGGGGCTCAGGGATGTCTGGGAGCATCTCCCACCTGTGGTACATTGGGTGGTATCATCAGCGAGTTTTGGGAGATTGGCATCTGCGCTGGATGAGACGCCTCGTTCTACAGCGGTCCTGTGCGCTTTGGGGGAAAGGTGGTGGGATACTACCCACACCTTCCATTTTGGCTTCGGGGAGATGACATTGACTCCCATAGACGTGCAGTAGCTATTGGGGATGGATTATCATGGAGAGCAGATAGAGGTGGATCGCTCTTTGCGGGTGAGATCGGAGGCAGTGCGTGCGACACTTGGTGATGTAGGGAGGATAGTTTTTGGGGATTCTATACGGCTGTTCCTGTTGAAGGATGTCCTGTTGGGCAGGGTGACTGATGTGGAGGATGGGCTGTAAGTGAGGCAGATGGCCCGGTTATTTATCTTGCTAGTGTTGGGAGGTTTTATGGTGGCGTCGAGTGGTGACGTCGTCCATTTGTGGTTCTTACCGTACTTGAGGATGTTTTCGAACATCCCTTTCTATAATTGGGGGAGTCTGACTTTGGCGACCCTTTGCTCTTCTCTGATGCATTCAACCGGTGCTGCCGACAAACTTTTACTGGAGCGACGTAGCTTCTTGAGGTATTCTTCAGTTTGCGCATTTCTTTTCATGCATTCGCATTTTCCTTTCATGCATTCGCATTTTCCTTATGCGTCTCTTTTTGTTTGTGAATTCTTATCTTTGACAGACATGGTTTTATGAGGTGATTGGGTGCAATACCCCGCTGATCGCTCTGAAGGATGACACTGTTGGGGGCTCCTGCCGATTGTATCGATGGCGTAAGGCCAATCGACAGTCAAAGGGATCTCTCTCTCTAGAGGCAGTGCGTTAGGTCTTGAATGACCTGACTAGTGGTAGGGTAAGACTCTTTCCATTTTCAGTCTTGGTTTTTTCACCATCTGATCTAGTATTGATTTATGCTTTCTTGGAGATTTTCAGGTGACCTTTTATCCATGGGGGACAGCCATTCAGGATGCGGGGACGACCGGGGTGAACGCGCAGATAAGGCATTTGCTGGAGTGTGAGTTCGTCCATTCCTGGTATCTCGAGGAGAGGGTGGTTCGCCAGATTACTGAGGAGGAGGAGGTGGTGCCACCTGCGCAGCCTCCTACTTCTATGAGGCGGGAGCGACTACTGTCGGAGGATGCGAGGATCGCGGCGAGGATCGACGAGTCCTACTTGTTGTACACTGATACGGCTGCGCCGTATGACTATATAGACTTTGTGATGAGATGGTTGATGGCGCCCAACATATATGATGCCCTGCCTTTCCCTCCTACGGGTTTGAGTCGGGCGGTGGGATCTTCCCACAGTGGCGGAGGTCCGACGACATCTGCGGTGGCGGCGACCTTGGAGGTTCCTTTTGTGCGGGTGCATACTCCTTCGTAAAACATCCGGTGGGCTGATGGAGGGATAGTGCCTATGTTGCATCGATCTCATGCGATGGATCCGGAGGAGTTGGGCTTGACAGAGGAAGTCCTCCGACCTGCGGTATACTTTTCTGTTCTTCTCTTTCTTTCTTTTCTATTTTGGTCATCTTTGCTTTGATACTGATTTTGCCTTTTTCTTGTAGCAAGTTCGAGTGTCGACCATTTGGCTAAGAGACATCAGAGACTGGATATCTTCGGCAACTGCCCATATTCGGGATGCGGTTCCTGTTCCTTCTTGGTTGGTGCCATCTTCTTCGTTCGAAGAGGACTCTGGCTTGGGTAGTGGTGGTGCATCATCTCGCCATAGGGGAAAGAGAGCACGTCGCAGGGGTTGAAACTCTTAGAGAGAAAGGTAGGTGAGAGAGTGAGAGAGAGAGAGAGAGAGAGAGAGAGAGAATGAGGGTTCAGGCTGAGTCCCGTTGTTTTTGCTTTTTCTTTTTATTTTCTGCAAAATTGGTGTAACACATAAACAAATAGATGCAATGTAATGGAGTTTTTATTATCTTTTATTAATGATGAATGAATGCATGCACATGCGCTTTTTACTTTGCTGCTGAGACCATAAAAAGGGGTATTTTTGGAATTTTTGAGGATTTTTTTTAATTAAAAGGTGAAATTATATAAGGAGAAAAAAGGATTTTAAAATTCTGTTGAGAATATCAATTTATTTTTATTGAGTTTTCTGATTTGAAAAAAGAGGAAGAAAGGGAAATTTCTAAAAATGGGCGGTTGCCAATCGGCAAGCACCCTGTCCTTCTTATCGCCAGTTCAGTCCAGTCCCTTCAATTCAAAGCTTTTATTAGTACCCTCTTCATCCTTTTGTATTTTGTGGGGTAGGATTCCTTTCGATTTCTGCAGGGATTATGTCTCTTGTGAGGGTTCTCAAGTATAAAAAGGGGTGAGGGTGGAGTGTTTTCATCACACCCTCTCATTCTTACTTACTTGCCCACTATCTCTTAGCCTTGCAAGATGGCTCTCCCTGGTAGCATTGAGTTTGCTAACTATCTCGAAGCCTTGGAAGCAATGTGCTCTTATAATGTCGACTATGATGCTTTTAACATGCGTCGAGTCTCCTTGTACTGCAATCGGCCTATTGAGTGGAACATGCTGATGGCGGCGGTACAATTTTGGTACCCCTAAGACCATGTATTTCGCTTTGGGTTGGATGAAGTTTGTTGCGGCTTTGCCTGAATTTTCCCATTCTCCCAGGGATTTGTTGGCCGGGCTTCTTCATTTTTTGCCTTCGGCGGCCAAATCATTGGTTGCTGGCGGAATGACCTCTCTCCCGGCGGTGCTGCAGTTTGTGCATTTGCAGGAAGTAGGTGATACTAGCTATGCTGGAGCCGTTGCTCTAGGCCTGGTTTTGAAATTGCTGCTGATGACTGGGGAACTGCTGGTGGACCCGCAACATGCATCCATTACTTCGTGGATGTCATACCATTGCAATCCTGTGGCGTTGATACTGGCGGAGACCCTGAATGGCCTGGATGCCTGGAGAGAAGGTCGTTCTGACTTTCTAAGGGGTAGCCCCTTGATGCTGTTCATGTGGTTGTCTGAAAGACTTCGCCTGGTGACTCCTCCAGACTATCCTTTATCGGTTGTACCCAACTTCTTTTCGCGTCACTTCTTCTATGTTGGCTTAGATATTGCGAGTTGGGAGAATTGTAAGGACACAAATTTCCAATTGAGTCCATATATAGTTTTGGCTCAATTCCGGACAAAAACATTTATTCATAGGATAGTATTTAATTGTAATATTCTCAAGCCTATGAAGTGTTTGTTGAAGACGTAGCGGCAAAGAGTATAAAGCTTCATCAATATGCCGGTTTGCGTGCCTCGTTTCTACGTCATCAACTATGGTTCCATGCTCCCAAGGTATGAATGCAATATTATATATATAGGAGCTTGGAACAAGTTTTATTGGGTGTTAGGTTTAATAAAAACTGTGTTTTATTTTCAGAAAGAATTAATTAGAACTTTAAAATAAGTTTATAAAGTTTTCTGGGCTAAAATCAAATTTTCCAAACTTTCTGGAAGTTCGTTCGATATGTTGTTCGAACGAGATTGTCGTTCGAACCAGATGTCGTTCGAACGAGTTTGCCAACGACTTCCCACTAAGGCATACTGGAACTTCGAACGAGATTGTCGTTCTAACGATATTTCCAACGAGTTTCTAACGAGTCCATACTGGAACTTCGTTAGAAGACTCGTTCGAACGAGAATGTCGTTCGAACGAAATGTCGTTCGAACGAGATGTCAGGCGGGAACAATTTTGAGCAGTTTTTCACCCGTTTTTCCACTTGTTTCTTAACTGGTTTTTTTCCAGACTTTATAATGTGTGGGAAACCATTTTTCCAAGGCATCTTTTTCATATGCTACTAACTCCTAGAGAGTGTTTTGAGATTAAAATCAAAGAGGGAAAAAGATCATGTTTTGAGTGAGATTTTTAGAGAAAAATATACATCACTCTAGTGTTTACACCCAAATAAGTTTATTCCAAGTTCTCATATACATATATCTTGCTTGTGGTTTGGCACCGGTTTTCTCTACACCGAATTGAAGAGAAGTTTGCATTAATTTACCCACATGGAGAAAGGCTCCATGTACGGGTGACGGTGACCATATAAAGTCCTATCGGTGGATTCCGAGACAGCGGTGGAGTTCCAAGGTTATCCGCTAGGAAGAGGTATCTACAAGAAGAAGCGTCGAGGCTTGAGAAGGATCGAGTCGTGTGTTGTAAGTCTTTCTGTCTTGTACTTGTAAATCCGTATCTAGTGGATTTGTGGCTAGGGCCGTCCGAGGTTGTTTCCCGTCTTGGGTTTTTCCTCGTACATCGCGGCGTAGTGTGATTGATATATTTTATCTTGCATAATAATTTAGAATGCATACTTAAGATAATTCAAGATAAAATTTGGTTTAAATTATCACACTTAATTTAATTTGGTGCTAAATTAAATATTGGGTAAAGTTTATTTAATTCAAGTCATTTGCTAAAATTGTTTGGCCTAACTTTGGAATATTGATAATTATGATTTAGTCAAATTCTAGGGCTTGGATGAATTAACTTGGTTTAAGTGAAAATTAATACTTGTGTGTTTAAGTTAATTTCACTTGTGTTTAATCTTAATTTGAAAAAGAAATTAAAACTTGGTAACTCGTTTATTTTGTTGAACCATTCTAACGCTTCCGCATCTAGATATATATATAAAAGGAAATTATAAATCTTTTAATTAAGATAATTAAAATCCGGGGATTCACATCGTTTACATATTGGTATCAGAGCATTGAATTAGACAAACCCACGCTTTCATATTGGTATCAGAGCCAAAGCGATAAATTATTTCGTTAACGATCCTTTAAATAATTTTTGGCTACAATGGAATTTTCCCCATTTTTAAAATTTCCTATTTTCGATGGTTCTAACTACGCGTATTGGAAAGCGCGAATGAAATCGGCACTAAAATCTATCAACGAGAGAGTTTGGATGTCTGTTGTTAACGGGTGGTACCCACCAACTTATTTAGTTGAAAATGAACGTGTTCCCAAACCCGCCGATAGATGGACTGAAAATGAGTTTAAACTTACTAATTTTAATTCCCGTGGTTTGAATGCCTTGTTTAGCGCTGTCACACCGGATGAATTCCGACGTATTATGACGTGTGAAATCGCTAAAGAATCTTGGGATATTTTACAATTAACTCATGAAGGAACTAGTGTCGTTAAAGCTTCAAAACTCCAAAACCTCACCACTCAATTTGAAACTATCAAAATGAATGAAAAAGAAACTTTTGATGAATTTTATGCTAGACTTTCTGATATTGTTAATTCATCTTTTGACTTAGGAGAGAAAATACCTGAAAACCGTGTTGTAAAGAAAATTTTACGGTCCCTACCCGATAGATTTATTCCAAAAGTGACCGTTTTAAATTCTTTACCATCTTTAGCCTCTACGAAATTAGAAGAGCTTGTAGTTGATTTACAAACCTATGAACTAGATATGTTTCCCTCTAAAACTGAAAAGAAAATCGAAAAGGGCGTTGCTTTAAAAGCCCGAAAAGAGGTCAAACATGTAGTAGAGAGCGAGAATGATAGTGACTCCGAAGACATGATTTTGTTTGCTCGTAAATTTAGAAAATTTCTTAAATTTAAAAATGATTTTAAGAAATTTGAAACTTCTAAGCATGATAAAGGCGAAAAGATCCCTAAAGCCGAGAAGATCCCTAAACCTAGTAATAAAAATTTAGATTGGGACGAGTCTAATAAGTGTTTTGGTTGTGAAGGTTATGGCCATAGGGCTTATGAGTGCCCCACTAAACTAAGAAAAGAGCGTAAACGACCCGTTGCATATAATACGACCCTTAGTGATAGTGATAAGGAATAGGAACCCGATTCCCCCACTAAGCCAAATTTTGTGGCTTTTATGGCTAGTCATGTGAGTGATAGTGAGAAGTCATCGATTGATGAAACTTTAATACATGACACTTCCAAGGTCATTGTTTATGATTCACTTGTTTTTTATGATAGTGAGAGTGGAGAAGACAGAGAGAGTGAAAATGAAGAAGAGGTTAATGTGAGTGAACTTCAAAATTCTTTTCAAGAGCTTTATAAAGAATCTATTAAATTGAAAAGAGCAAATTTGAAGTTAGAAGCTAGTTTAAGAGAGAGTGTCAAGGTCGTTGATTAAAATGCTTTAATAGAAGACCTTAGGACTCGTGAGAGGACTCTTCAAGAGAAGCTTGAATATGTAGAAGGCGAAAAAATAGCCTTAGGGGTTTAATGGAATCCTTGAAAAAGGAGCTTCTTGCTTTTGAAGAGCGAAATGTTTTATTAGAGTCTAACATTTTAGAATTGCAAAATAAATTAAAAGACTCTAGTAATGTCAAATTTGATTTGGAGTGTCGTTCGGAAAAACTAGATAAAATATTAGGAACGGTCTAAATTAAAAATGACACTTGTGGTTTAGGCTTCAATACTTGTAATGAATTTTCTCATAATGCCAAAACCAATGCTTTAGGAGAATCGTCTAGGAAAGATTTTAGAGATCACTCCTTAAGAAAATCTTTTCGACATATTTTTACTTGTACTCATTGTGGTCGAAAAGGTCATCTTAGGAAATTTTGTTTTGATCTTAAACGAATTCCTAGAAAATCCCATAGTAATGTAACCACGGTAGTTAAAGTTCCAACACCCCAAGATAATCACTCTTTATTAATTTGGGTTAGGAAATCCGACTTGGTTGCCTTGCAAAATAGGATTTTTGATTCTCATTTACTTTCACATGCTTCCTCCCTTGCTAAATCTAAAGGATGAATGTGTTAGTTTTGCATACTTTAGCGTTTGTACTTCATGCTATATTCACATGCTAAATGTATACTTGTTTAATCATTTTCTAGTCTATGCTCCATGGTTACCACATGATAGAATTATGATTTTTGTTTATCTTTTGTATTATATTTCCTTCATTTTGTTTGCATTAAATGAAAAATAGAAAAAGATTTTTGTTTATCATTTGGGTTCTATCTCTCGATAATTTACGCTTAATGAAAGATTCAAATGATTTGTGTTTGTCTTTTGAGTATATATTTTTTATTTTTGGTTAAAAATGTCAAAAACTCAAAAAGATTTTTGTTGTGTGTATTTTGGTTTGACACACTTTAAGTGGCATATACTTGTGTTTGAATCCCTCCTTTAAACGCTTCCATGTGGCTAGAACTTTTGGTTTAGTTTGTCAATCCTTAAAATGTTCTTTATCATATTTGTATGGAGTAGTTGGATTTTGTGTTGTTTAAATGGATTCTAATTTCATATGCCTCTATTCACACATGCACGAGCTCCTTTGAATTTTTAACTTCATATGTATATTTGAGCTTTGTGAGGTGTTCTCCTTCCAATTTTATCATCTACATATTTATGACTTAGGAGGACTAGTGCATGTCAAAATCCGTTGCACGTGAGATTTGTGTGAAAAATGAAAACATGATAAATATAAATGTGCACGGGGAAGGGCTCCGAAAGGACTAAGTGATCCTTTACGATTGCAAGCCACCGTTTTGAATGGACCTAAAAGAAATACGTGGTCCAAAGGCCTAAAAATAGAATATATGGCATTAAAAAGAAAATAATTTGCCAAGGCCTATGTTTGATTGATATATTCATTCAAATTTAATATAAATGCATATTGAGGGAGATTGGATGGTATATCAACGGTTTGCACAATGTCTGTTTATCCTAGTTGCGTATTTCATGTCATGACTCTGTTGGTTTGTAGAATCATCAATATGCTAGGCTTGTATGCATTGTGTATGTTTGTTCATTGAGTTCAATTTATGTTGTCACATGAGGTTATATTCAAATGTGATGAAGTTTGTAATCAATTGAGAACTCCGTGAACATGTTTTAAGTGATTGGGTCTAAATTTAATCGTTACTAGTTCACACCCCTACACTTCCGTTTTCATATGACACATTTTTGCCATACGAGTGTGAAAGACTCCTATTATATGTTGTGTGTGTCATTTGTGTGTTTATATCTATATATGTGTACTTGAGTCTCTTTGATATATATTATGTATACATATATATTTGATATTTTTATTTAGTCTTTACTTTGCTTTCTAATCCATATATACTTTAATTCATACTTGGTATCCATCTTATTGCATTCTTTGTTGATATCCAATCCTTAATAATTTATATATCATATTGGTATCATTTTATTGCATCCTAGTTGGTATCCAATGTTATTGTTTGGATTAGTTGAACTTTTGTTGCCCATATGCTTTAGCGTTCTAATCACTATATGCACCATTACATGCTTTCGCTTGTTATCCCATTCTTTATCCCTTACTTAGTCTAGAGATTTATATGCTTTATTTGTGGGAAATAAGTTACTGTTTTGATTCTTTAGCCTTTGTCTATTCCTGAACAAAAAGGGGGAGAATGATAGGGGGGGAAATGGTATCTAATCCTATTATATCGTATCTTAGTTTGGGGGAGATTTATCTTAGGGGGAGACGTCTTTCTAAGTATGTCATTTATTTGATAAATGGGAGAATTAATTTAAGGGAAGTAATTAATTAATTGCATTTAATATTTTGATATTCCATATGCGTTTGATAGTTTGCTTAAGTGTGCAGGAATTCTTCTAAAGCGGCTTCTTTCAATGGCAAAGCATTTGATCCTTGGGTTGAGTCAAGTTTGGGTGGGTTATGTTTTGAGTCTAGTGAGCTTGACGGCCCTTTAGGACTTTTGTTTGGTTTTTGTCCCGGAATAGCCAAAGGGGGAGATTTGTAAGGACACAAATTTCCAATTGAGTCCATATATAGTTTTGGCTCAATTCCGGACAAAAACATTTATTCATAGGATAGTATTTAATTGTAATATTCTCAAGCCTATGAAGTGTTTGTTGAAGACGTAGCGGCAAAGAGTATAAAGCTTCATTAATATGCCGGTTTGCGTGCCTCGTTTCTACGTCATCAACTATGGTTCTATGCTCCCAAGGTATGAATGCAATATTATATATATAGGAGCTTGGAACAAGTTTTATTGGGTGTTAGGTTTAATAAAAACTGTGTTTTATTTTCAGAAAGAATTAATTAGAACTTTAAAATAAGTTTATAAAGTTTTCTGGGCTAAAATCGAATCTTCCAGACTTTCTGGAAGTTCGTTCGATATGTCGTTCGAACCAGATTGTCATTCGAACCAGATGTCGTTCGAACGAGTTTGCCAACGACTTCCCACTAAGGCATACTGGAACTTCGAACGAGATTGTCGTTCTAACGAGATTTCCAACGAGTTTCTAACGAGTCCATACTGGAACTTCGTTAGAAGACTCGTTCGAACGAGAATGTCGTTCGAACGAATTGTCGTTCGAACGAGATGTCAGGCGGGAACAGTTTTTGGCAGTTTTGAGCAGTTTTTCACCCACTTTCCCACTTATTTCTTAACTGATTTTTTCCAGATTTTATAATGTGCGGGAAACCATTTTTCCAAGGCATCTTTTTCATATTCTACTAACTCCTAGAGAGTGTTTTGAGAGTAAAATCAAAGAGGGAAAAAGATCATGTTTTGAGTGAGATTTTTAGAGAAAAATATACATCACTCTAGTGTTTACACCCAAATAAGTTTATTCCAAGTTCTCATATACATATATCTTGCTTGGAGTTTGGCACCGGTTTTCTCTACACCGAATTGAAGAGAAGTTTGCATTAATTTACCCACATGGAGAAAATCTCCATGTATGGGTGACGATGACCATATAAAGTCCTATCGGTGGATTTCGAGACCGCGGTGGAGTTCCAAGGTTATCCGCTAGGAAGAGGTATCTACAAGAAGAAGCGTCGAGGCTTGAGAGGGATCGAGTCATGTGTTGTAAGTCTTTATGTCTTGTACTTGTAAATTCGTATCTAGTGGATTTGTGGCTAGGGCCGTCCGAGGTTGTTTCCCATCTTGGGTTTTTCCTCATACATCGCGGCGTAGTGTGGTTGATTTATTTTATCTTGCATAATAATTTAGAATGCATACTTAGGATAATTCAAGATAAAATTTGGTTTAAATTATCACACTTAATTTAATTTGGTGCTAAATTAAATATTGGGTAAAGTTTATTTAATTCAAGTCATTTGCTAAAATTGTTTGGCCTAACTTTGGAATATTGATAATTATGATTTAGGCAAATTCTAGGGCTTGGATGAATTAACTTGGTTTAAGTGAAAATTAATACTTGTGTGTTTAAGTTAATTTCACTTGTGTTTAATCTTAATTTGAAAAAAAAAATTAAAACTTGGTAACTCGTTTGTTTTGTTGAACCATCCTAACGCTTCCGCATCTAGATATATATATATAAGGAAATTATAAATCTTTTAATTGAGATAATTAAAATCCGGGGATTCACATCGTTTACATATTGGTATCAGAGCATTGAATTAGACAAACCCACGCTTTCAAGAATTGGTTTGTAGAGCATGGGGCTCAAAATTTGTATTGGTCAGTGCCTTGGTGGGGGCAGTTGCAGCCTGTTCTAGAGCTAGGAGAGTACTCATATGTGCGGATGGTTGGTCTCAGACAGACCTCTTTTTATTTCCTTTGGCGGCTTCTGCGTCAATTTGGCAGGGCAGGGGTCGTGCCACCTCAGGCACAAAATTTCTTTCCGGTAGACGTTTTGACCGAGCGCCTGCGTCTGTTGCTTGGATCTCTGTGGGAGAATTGGCGTCCGTCGACCTGTCCTTCTCAGTCTATCGGGAGAGTTTGGAATGTCCCTGGGGATTATATGAAGTGATTGTGGAGGAGAGTAGTCAAAAAGATGTTGGCAGTGGAGACTGGACAAAGGTGGTTTGTTTTATTTAACACCATGGAAGGAGGTGTTGTGGTTTTTTGAAGCTGGTTCAGGCTTATCAGTCCATGGACAGTTTATGGCACTCTGTTCAGGCAGGGGAAATTTAGGGACCCCAGGATGTAGATGATGAGGGTGCAGGCTCCTCTGATAGCTGTGGGTAGGACTCTTGGAGAGTTTATTTGTGTAATTGGGAATAGATGTGGGGATTTTATTTGGCTTTTTATGGCAGTGGGTGGAAGGGAGTTATCCATTCCTTTTCTTATGTAATCTGTGTTGTAATTTCTTATTAATGAAATAAGCAAGTTTATGATCATTCAGCTGTTCCTTTTGATGAATTTTGTATTTTTGAATTATCTATACCGATCGCTAAGGCATACATAATCCTTTTGTTCAAGTATTTGTTAGAATGAACTGCCATTCTCGGAGATAAGAAAAGAATAGTATTTTGTGAAAAAGAAAGGGTCGTGCTCTTGTAAGATGTATGAGCTACCTACGTTCCTCTGGGGATTTTGAATTTTTTTTTGTTTTTCTTGAAAAATGTTTTTATTTTATTTTATTTTTAGAATAGAAGGGAGATGAGAAGAGTCGTAGCGCTTCCAGATTCCAGACTAGGGTAGAATTTCTTGAGACGGTCCAGGTTGACTGGATGAGCCATATCCTCCCCATCCAGGTCAGTGAGCATGGCGGCACCGCCGGATAAGATTTTCTTCACAATGTAGGGGCCGATCCAATTGGGCTTGAATTTCCCTCTGGGGTCCCAGATGGGTTCTATTATTTTCTTGAGGGCTAAATCCCCTTCCCGAACACCGCGGTCCTTGACTCTCTTGTTGAATGATTGCGCTATTTTGCGATGGTACCCCTGTATGTGGTAAAGAGCTTTCAATCTCCTTTCATCTAAGAGGGTCAGCTCGTCGAGACGGCTTTGGCACCAGTCTTCTTCACTAACTTTGCTTTCAAGCATGACGCGTAGTGAGGGTACTTCCAACTCCACAGGTAGGAATACTTCCATACCGTAGACTAGAGAGTAAGGGGTAGCCCTAGTAGAGGTTCGAATTGAGGTTTGATAGCCCCATAGGGCGTACGGGATCCGATCGGCTCAATCCCTACAGCTTCCGGTCATCTTGCTGATGATGGATTTGAGGTTCTTGTTGGCGGCTTCAACTGCACGATTGGTCTGAGGTCGGTAGGGAGAAGATTTGTATCTCTGCATCCCGTACTCGTTGACTACTTCTATGACTTCTGCTTTGAAGTGCAACCCGTTATCTGAAACTAACTCGTGCGGGACCCCATATCGGCATACGATATTTTTCTTGAGGAATTTGTCCACTTTCTTGGAGTTCAATACTGTGTATGACTCAGCTTCAACCCATTTAGTGAAGTAATCAATGGCAACTAGGATGAACTCATAACCGTTTGAAGCCTTTGGTGTAACCTTCCCTATGATGTCGACACCCCTGGTGGAGAACGTCCAGGGAGAGGTCATGTTGTATAATTCTCGTGGAGGCACGTGTTAAAGATTGGAGAACTGTTGGCATTTGAGGCATCTTCAGACATAGGCGGTGCAATCTTGGTCCATGGTGGTCCAGTAGTAGCCCTGTCGGATAATCTTCTTGGCAAGCATGTGACCGTTCATATGGGGCCCGCATTCCCCGCTGTGGATCTTCTGTATTATCTTCTCAATCTCAGCCTTGCGATACAGTGTAGATGAGTTCCATCGAAGTTCCTCTTGAGTAGAGCTTTATGACAGATGATGTACTGGGTGGCCAGTCTTCGGAGGGTCATTTGGTCTTTCTTGTTGGAACCCTCGGGATACCTACCATGTTTGAGGAGGCACCAGATATCACAGTACCAACAGTCGGCTAGTTCGGGATCTTCGGTGGAGACAAGCTCAATATGGTAGCAGTGGGTTGGTTTGTCTTGCTTTTGAACTAAGAAGGGGGTCATTGTTATTCCTTCGGGCTTGTCGACCATGGAGGCTAAGGTAGCGAGAGCATCGGCTAGGTTATTCTTTGCTCGAGGTAGGTAATGGAAGGTGACATCTCAGAATCGGGAGGCTAACTCTTCTAAGTGGGCATGAAAGGGTTGGAGCTTTTTGTCCTTGACTTTCCACTTTCTGAGCACTTGACCGATGATGAGGGCAGAGTCCCCGTAGGCATCAAGGTATTGAATATTTTTATTGAGAGAAACTTTGAGGCCTACTGTGCATGCCTCATATTCTATCATGTTTTTGGTGCAAGGGAAATCCAATTTGATGGCGATGGGAGTGTGGGAGTCATCTGGGGCGATCAGAAGTATCCCAACGCCATATCCCTTTTTATTGGCATCGCCGTCAAATAACGTTTGCCATCGAAGGTGGTCTTGAGTGGTGCAGAGGATATTTTCATCTAGGAATTCGGAGATCCAAACATCTTCTTCTTCTACAGGATAATCAACGAGGTAGTCGGAGATGGATCTTCCTTTAATGGCTTTCTGCGTGACGTACACGATATCGAACTCGATTAAGAGCATCAACCATCAGACCATTCGACAAGATAAGGTAGGTTTCTCAAGAAGGTATTTGATGGGATCCATTCGGGATACAAGTTTGATGGGGAAGGCGAGCATGTACTTTCGTAACTTTTGGGTGACCGAAACAAGTGCGACACACGCCTTTTCCAAAGTAGTTTAGTTGACCTCATACCCGACCAATTTGCGATTAGCTTAATAGATGGCTCTTTCTTTGCAGGAGTCTTCAAGGTATTGGGCTAGCAAAGCCCCAGCTGCAGTGTCGATTATGGTTAGGTATAGGAGCAATGGGAGACCAGGCCGTGGTGGCATGAGCACTTGAGGTTGGGTCAGATATTGTTTGATTCGGTCAAAAGCTTCTTGGCATGCCTCGTTCCAAACCTTGGTTGAATCCTTTCGGAGGAGCTTGAAGATCGATTCACAGATGGAGGTTAGCTGGCTGATGAACCGGTTGTATATTATAATTTTCTAAGAAAACCTTGGACTTCTTTCTATGTTCGGGGAGGTGGCATCTCAAGTATGGCCTTCAACTTTGCAGGATCTGCCTCTATCCCCTTCTCACTGACCATAAATCCCAAGAGTTTTCCCTTTGTAACGCCGAAGACACATTTTTATGGATTGAGTCTCATCTGATACCGTTGCAGTCGTTCGAAGAACTTCCAGAGAACGGGAACATGACCTTCTCTAGTTTTGGACTTGATAATCATATCATTCGTATAAACCTCGACTTATTTGTGAATCAGATCATGCAGGATGGTTGTGGCATCCCTTTGGTAGGTAGCCCCAGCATTCTTGAGACCAAATGGCATAACGGTGTAGCAAAAGGTTCCCTATGGGGTGACGAATGCGGTTTTTTCTTGGTGGTCTGGGTGCATCTTGATTTGATTGTATCTGGCAACCCCGTCGACGAATGACTTGAGAGTATGACTGGCCGTGTTATCCACAATCATGTTGATATTGGGTAGCAGATAATCATCCTTTGGAGAAGCTTTGTTTAAATCTTGGTAGTCTACACACATTCGAACCTTCCCCCCTGATTTCGGCACAGGTACTATGTTGGCTAGCCATGTGGGATATTCGATCACACGAATGAAACCCACGTTCAGCTGTTTGACTACCTCTTCTTTGACCTTGAGCAACCATTCGGTGCGGAGATTTCTCAATTTTTATTTAATCATCTTATAATCTGGGAGAGTGGGGATCTCGTGCTGAGCTATTTCAGGATCAATGCCGAGAATATCATCATACGACCATGCGAAGATATCCACGAATTCCTTTAGCAATTCTTCGAGTTGTGCGCGCTTATGCTTGTTAAGGGTGGCCCCTATCCTAATCTCGTGCAGTTGGCTACTAGAACTGAGATTAATAACAACAGTCTCTTTTTCATTAACTTGAACACGGTTATGTTGTTTATTATTAACCTTATTTAGATCAGTTAAGAATTCTTCATTTGTCAAATCATCATCATCAAAAGTTCGATTAGAATCCAAATAATTAATGTAAGGCACAACAAGATACTCAAAATCTTTGTTCATTTCATTGATAGGAAAAACAGCATTGAGAACCTTATCAAAAGAGGTCTCGATTACATTTGAATAAGGATAGACAATAGAAGAGGAAATAGGGTAAACATTGGGGTTAGGGGAGATTTCAAGAGGTAGAACTGGCGCAGCATGCCAGTTGAGGAGGAGTGTATCAGCAGCTTTAATCATATGGGATGGATCCATTGATGTAGTGCCTGAATGAAGCATGCAGAGTGCTAGCCCCAGAGTCACTTTCCCCAATCTCTTCGATATCTTTGATGAGCGGTTGTACTCTGTGTTGGAAACTTTCAGCTTATGGATAACTATCTTGGAAAAAGATCTCCATTACAGGCTTTATCTTCTTGTCTGTGTGGTCATACCATGGTTCTAAAAAATCGCAAAAGGGGAAGTCTTCGCCTTTTTTGATGAATCGCCCATTCAAGGAGTCTCCTGGGATAAATGGGATGCAGTCTAATCTTCTCTTTGGTCGAGACTGGTGGATCATTGTGAGTTCTTGTTCTGATGGTTGATACCCCAAGCCACAAAGAGGGAAAGCTTTCTTCAGTTCGATGGACTCAAGTATCCCTTGTTGCCTTTTCCCTAGCCTCAGTCCGGGCATGAAGTGCATGTTTCTGAACATCTGAATCACATTGAAATTGCCATGAGGGTCATATTCTGGACAAACCCTTTCTTTAAAATCATTCCCTACCGGGAGTAGGAGTGGTTCAACTCGGAATCCTAATAGGAGCATATCATTTGACCCATGCTGCATCTCAAGGATTGGACTACTGGTACTTGCACCCTCGACATTTTTATTGTCGCCCAAAATGGTGATGACTCGCCCGTCGACGAAGAACTTCAATTTCTAATGCAGTGAGGAAGACACACCCTTGATACTGTGTAGCCAGGTTCGAGTAATAGGTTGAAATAAGTTGGGATGTCTATGACTTAGAATTCAACGACAGGGTGTATAGGGCGAACCCCTATTACAAGTTTTATGGATCCCATCACCTCCCGACGGGTATTATCGTAGGCATGTACAACAGTGGAGGTTGGAGCGAGGTTGCTTTCTTTCAGGCCCAAACACTTGAAGGTTCTCAGTGGGCAGACATTCAAGGCGGATCCGTTATCGACAAGAGAGAGTGGCACGGCCTTCCCTATAACTTCGACGGAGATGTTGAGTGCATGATTGTGATTTGGCCCAATTCTGGGGATTTCTTCTTCAGAAAATGATAGCATTCGGGTAGAGGTCAATGATCCGACCAGATTTATCGCTTCTTTTAGTGTGGTAGAAGGAGGAACAGTGGGTCCAGTGAGAAGCTTGATTAAAGCATTTTTGTGCAGCTGGGATGACATGAAAATCCCCCATAGAGTGATGTTAGCTTGAGTTTTCTTCAGTTGATCGAGGATCTTGCTCTCCTCGATGGTTATCTCTGGCATAGGAAGGTTTTCAACGCCCTTCCCTTTGTCATTTGCTGGTAGTGAGCTTGGAACCTGGTAATGTCTCCCTGATCTGGTCATGTGATTTACTGAAGAAGGTAAGAACATGAATCCCATTTCCTCATTAATCTCAGGTTATTCTGTCACCCTATTTATTTCTCCGAGGAGTTCTTCAAATGATATCATCCCACATATGTTGGCTTCTGGGCCAGTTCTTCCTGAAGCTTGTTCTTCACTCGAATCTTCGAATTCTTCCCCCCATCCGATGGAAATAATTATGTCTTTCCATGTAAAGTCAATGCATTTCACAACTTCAATGGCTTCTTCATACAGGTTTTCCCATTCTGTGGGGATATGTATGGTTGAAGGGACCAAGCGCCCTTATAGCTTCAAAATGTCAAGTAACCCGGTGATACTACAAATGTTGTTGGTTTGCCTGAATAATTTTGTCATAATCTGGAAAACATCATCTAGTTTGACTTCATCGATTGGTACCACCCATTTGTCTAAATATCGAGCCCAATTTCGTGCTTCCAAGAACAGTGTATTGAACCTTGGGCAATGGATGACCATCTGTGAGGGAATTTCATCCCGAACTCTAGGAGTTGGTTTAACACCTATGATAAATTCATATTTCCATTTTTAGAACGGGTACGGAGAGCGATGTATGCTCTAGTAAGGAGTGACAGTGCCTGATCAGTGAGGCTAGTAGGGTGTAGGAGGAAATATGGGCAAATTTAAAGAGGTTTAAGAGAGTATATGGGTGTGATTTGAGTTGAGGGGTCGAAATCTGGGTTTTCTTCTAAGAAGATGGCATTGGTATGATTTGGGAGTGGATTGTGAGTAGTGTTTGGCTTAGGATTGGTTGGTGGGGAGATGGTACCCTGGTCAATGAGATCTTGGATTATGTTTCAGAGGTGAAAGCATTGGTCAGTGGTATGGCCAGCAGTTTGGTGAAAGGCGCAATGAGCATCGGCCTTGAAGTTTCTTGGGAGTGGATTTGGCAATGGACGGGGATCCAAGGGTTTGATGAGGTTTCGTCTTAACAAGGCTTGGTAAACTTTGGAGAGGGGAGCATGGAGCTTAGTGTATTCCCTTCGGATGGGGGAAGGGCGACTTTCTGGTGCCCATAATGTGGTTGGTTGTGAGATGTTGTTGATGGTTGAGACTGTAGCACTGGCAGGCTTGTCATACTTTATAGGGGTGAACTGTCCGGACACCTTCTTCGATTTAACCTCTGTTTTAAAAGGCTTTCCTCGATTTTTGCTCCTACTTCTCTGAGAGTTCATAGGTGGGGATATTATTGTCCTCCCATCGTCGCTCGGACATGGGGCAAGAAGTTATTCTTCACTATGTTAACTTGTTCTTCCTCAGATGGTCGATTGGTCATGGTAGCTGTGCGCTCTCTCCACTGGGTTATGAAGTTACTGATTAATTCCCCAGGGTTCTATTTGAGCATCTCTAAATCACGACGGGTGACCTTAAGCTCTTTATTGTATTTGTACTGCGATATGTATTCTTGGGCTACATCCTCCCAACTACGGATTTTGGATTCCTCGAGAGATAAAAACCATCGAAGAGCACTATCCTTCAAAGTTTGCTAAAATAATTGGGCCATCACTTCTTCTGAAGCCCCTAGTAGAGTCATGTAACGATGATAACTGCGAAGATGAACAATCGGGGGTCCACTCCCTCTAAACTTCTCGATATTTGGCATCTTGAACTTCTCGGGTAACCTCGCTTTAAGATAAGGAGACATGCGGGTGTAGTCTATGTAATTCCCCAAGATTCTGACTTGGTCGAACTTCTTGGTGAGCATCTTGAGATCCTCTTCGACTTTATTCAAATCCTCCTCTTTTTAATCAACGACCATAGGCAGGTTAGCCACAGGCTGGGCAATATTTAGCATCGAAAGCTGGGTAGACCACGGCCCATTGATAGGAGGGACACTTGGAGCATGCTGATATTCTTCAAGAACCCAGATAGGCTCGGGCGGACCCATAGCACGAGGGAATAGGGCCTCGGGCTCTTGAGGAATAGGAACCAAGTTTCGTTGCATCTCTCAGACCTCAGTTTGGAGGTTGCCAATCTTGGACACGAGCTGAGCTAGGATTTCTGTCAGATCCGGCTGTATGACTGGTACTTGATATGTATTCTCCATGGAAAGTGGATGGATTCCGAACTCGAAAGAAGCAGTAGAGTAACGAATGAAATTTTGGGGTGATTTGACTGAAGACCGAAGCCAATAGGGAGCCAGGCCAAGGGCTTGCGATTGACCTGAGAAGGCATAGAATGGGATTTATGTTTGAGAAAAAGAGAAGAAACTATTTTTGGATTTTTTATAAAGAATGGAGAAATGTTTTTGGAGACGGAACTCAGCATGATTATTACGATTATTATGTTCTCACTTGTATTTCATTCTCCTAAATGCAATGCCGGACGGGACCCGAGCCTGGAAAAGTGGGGTTTTTAATATATGCAAAGCTACGGCTAGACTTGTAATCAGGCTCACGGGCAGGGTCCCATTTTTAAAAATGCGTGAAAATTTGGGCGACAAGCCGACTCGAAATTTCGACAGAGTTTAGGGTTGAAACCGGCAATCTAAAGTGCGTGCCCTAGGTTTGACACCTATATGCGGGTATGCAGTTGGTTGGGTGAATCGAAATGGGTTCCCTCCTTTGGCGTGACTTCCACGATATACGTCTTGCTCTTCCGGGCAATCGGTACGTGTGGACAAGCCATTTGATATACCTGAGTGTATGTGAATTGCCTCACCATATACCTCGTGGGGACGGTACGTGTGAGAGCGAATTCGATATACTCGACATACATGAATGAATTCCCTACGATATACCTCCCGTCATGACTTCGGTCAAGCGGTACGATGCGGGGGAACCGTCCGATATACGTCAAAGGTACTTGGCCAATGGAAGGTAAGAGTCATATCGCTTAGACTAACTGCGCCCTGCCGGACCAGCGCCCATCACGAAGTGACCCTCCAGTTACTGGGTAAAATTTGGTCAATAACAATGCTCTTTGGTGATGTCGTGTGAATCATGCATGATTCTCTTATTACTATCTTATGATGAGAATGTTTTCTTGATTATGCCAAACAGGGAGCAAAGTACAAGTACCAAAGGTACACCAAGTATGGATGGGTGATGCATGCAACATGTGGATATATGTGATCCTAGG
The DNA here is from genome assembly GCA_949130495.1 of Sambucus nigra. Lineage (NCBI taxonomy): Eukaryota > Viridiplantae > Streptophyta > Magnoliopsida > Dipsacales > Adoxaceae > Sambucus > Sambucus nigra. The sequence continues at coordinate 1,282,613 of CASBWL010000256.1, forward strand.
TGTACGTAGTGTGAAGTGTACATGGAGAATTTTCTACAAGTGTGTGAACAGAAGCATAAGCATGGGATACACATGGAAAAGGAGAACATGCAGATATAGGGGAAATATACACAAATATAACATCTATGTAAATAGAGTCAAGCCCTCAAAACATAAAAGTCCCCAGCAGAGTCACCACTGTGGCCATTCCCGATCCTCGCCCCGGGCGGGCGCGTGAAGGAAGGATCCTCGGGTCCCGCACGTCCCTCTCGGTAGGGCTTCGGCCGGCGTCGTTTGAGATGAGGTGTAAAAATGTAGAGAGATTTAGAGTCGTCAGTCTATTTTACTCAAAACAGATAAAAGAAAAAGGGGAAGCCATCCCGAAGGATGGCATCCCAAGACATACTGGTGCATACAAAACCAAAATGATTCGAGAAGGGTTCGGAGGCTAAGTTACGAAATGGGAAGGTACTAGGCACCCATTCCGCCCTTTCGATCTCTCATGGATGTTTGCTATTTTCCTTTTTTATTTTCCCCGTGATATGTGTGCATGTTTATATATATAGTGGAGATAGGAATCCTCGACTTGTATTATGGAAGAGATAAAGCGAGTCATCCGTAGGAAGGTATAAAAATAATATTAGAAAATAATATTTACGCGATTGCTCTTACATTGATCGTTGTAACGGAACGATAACGCATATGGAGTAATACGTCACTAAGAACAAGTATATAGAATATAAAAAAATTAGATTTAGAGAAGATAGAAAATGAGAGGGAAAGTGAGAATAGGACTCGAGTCTCGGGTTTTACCTCGAGACGCCTACGTAGCCTATAAAGGCATCAAAGTCCATGTAGTTCGCATACAAAATGAGGGGTGGGGTTTATCCCATAAATCCAAATGGGAGATCTCTTATTTATGAGTGTGTGTGTGTGTGTAGAAAAAGTGTTTTAGTTGTGAGAAAAGTGTGAGAAAAGTATGAGACTCCCTATTTAGAATTTATGAGCAAACCCTCTTTTTCTTATTTTTTAGGTTTTATTTATATGAAAATAAGAGATGTGCAATAATACTAAATAAAAAGTATATTAGGATGTGTGAGATGAGATAATAAAAAGTGTTAAGTAATAAAACAAGTTATTGCGAATTTAAGAGAATTTGAAGAGAAAGTTGAGAAAGTTTGACCTTCTTGAAGATCTTGAGCTTGATCTTGAATGTTGGAGAGAAGCACTTGCACTTGGATGATGGAGAGTGGCTAATTCACCAAGTTTGATGAAAAGGATGATGAAAAGTGGAAGTTAGAAAGGGATTTGGATGTTGAAATCGCGATGTCATCGAGAGAGGTTTTTGGGATTCGCTGAGAGTAATTTTTATCAGATCTGGGCTCCCTTTACAAATGGGGTGAAGGCCTAATTTTATAGGCCTGGGTCATTGCCGATCAGCATAGACCTAGTCCTGCCTATCGGCACCTGCCGATAGGCAGGGTCTGGAACCCGCCATTTGGCAGTGTGTTTTAGGCTTTTTTGGAATATTGGCTACCGAGGGCAAATCGTTGGTCAGAATCGTGCACGGGGCATACCACTGGAAAGGTAATTTAGAGACATTTGGAAGTCCTTTGGACTGCTCCCGGGTTTGGGAGATGAGTTTGGGTCAAATATGGCTCGAAAGCATTTGTCAGTCCATTAGATGGGGAATCATTCGGACGCAAACGGATCGTTCGTCCGCATGGTAAGTCCGAATCGCGCACGGGGTGGACCGTTGGAAAGGTTAGGAGATTTACTTCGATATTCCAAAGAGTTTGACCCAGTTTGGGGAGTTGACTTTGGTCAATCGGGCCCTGGAAGCATTCGGTGACCTATTGGAGTCAAACGGATCGTTCGTCAGCATGTAAGTCGAAATCGCGAACGGAGTGGACCATTGGAAAGGGGTTTCAGTGCCCTTTGAAGATTCATTCAGCCTCGGTCGAGCTGAAGAGTTGACTTAGGTCAAACAGAGCCTGGGAGCGCCCGATGGCCTCTAGATCAAGTTTCGGACGCAAACGGATCGTTCGTCCGCATGGTAAGTCAGAATCGCTCACGAGATGGACCATTGGAAAGGGATTTCAATGCCCTTCAAAGATCCTTTCATCTTTGGTCGAGTTGAAGAGTTTGACTTTTTGGTCAAACGGAGCCTGGGAGTGCCCGATGGCTTCTAAGTCAGTACTTAGGGTATGACCTAGGTTTATTTATAGTGATGAAAGGAGGTACTAGGGACCTAAGGAGAGTTAGGGGTAACAGAATGGGGTGTCTACAGTGTGATTACCAAATATATGGATTATTATGTGTATGACATACCTACCATAATTGCTATCACGGGAGGTTGCAAGAAGAGGACAATCTTTTCTTGTGTGCCTTCGGGGGGATTCAGATTTGGTACCTCAAGAGCATCAGACTCTAAAGACTTATTTGTGAGTTGATAAGTCAGCTGACCATGGGAGCGTAGGTATGTGCATGACCCATGGGTATGTGAACTATGTTCGCTTCCAATATGTGTGATTTGTATTAATACGATTCCTGAGTGATTCGGAACTCGTGATCCTTATGTACGTAATGTGCCGGGATTCGATAGCAGAGTATGCGTGTGCCACTGTATATATGTACTGAGTGTGATATAAATATATACTTATGATTATTCACTGTTACTTAGTAGATGAGAATGGCCAAGATATCTAAATGACTTAAAGATGTGGGAACTTAAATAATACATGAGATAATGGATTCAAATAAGGAGTATTTAAAATGTAAGTATGTCTTAATTGAGTAATACGGGTGGATCCATCTAGTAATCCCTATAGTCATATTTAAAATAGAATAGTTAGTTAGTAGCATAACTAAGATGGGTTAAGGGCATACGTTAGGTGTGCACAATAGTTGAGGGATGAGAATCTCAAGTGAGAGCACATGACTAACATGTATATAATATTTACTGTTTAATGCAACTAAACACTTACTGTTTTTAAAATGTTTTTACCTCGAGCTCTGACCCATTTGCTTCCAAATTTATTCTGTTTTTGTAAAAAAAACTTTTAGGTGCCCAGCCACAGGGACGCCAAGCATAGGAGTTCCATTCTGTTGACGTGTTGTAGCTTCTGTGGAAGTTACATGATCTCGGTATTAGACGCCTCCACATCTATCTTTGGTTCCTTCGGAGTTATTCATATCAGTTAGGGCATGTTGCCGATTCTTATTCAGAGATATCAATTTTAGTCATTTATTTATTTCAGTTGTTGGATTTTTTATTCAGACTCTTATATTGGGATTATTTGCCATTGAGATTATATTTTGAGTGTTACTCCAGACTCTGTATTTCTTTCTATTGATTATTTTTATGAGATTGTTTTTGTGAATGTTGAAAGGTTGGTTATTCGTTAATTAGTTGTAAGATAATTTAATTAATAAAAAAATTCATCTCACATTTTAAATATTAGGTGGCTAGTAACTAATTAAATGTTTTTTGACAGTGATGTTAAGACTGAACCAACTTGAAATTCTATATTAATTTAATAAAGGAGTAGCTACCCGATATTTAATTAGATGGGGTATCACAGGTGGTATCAGAGCATCAGGTTCCAGAGTCTTTAGGATCTGTATGGCTCGTTATGCTTTCCGCATAACATTCTTTGATACAGACCCCTATGTTTTAGGACTATTGTATTCTTTAATTGCACATTTTAAGTCTTCAGCCATTTTGTGATGATAACTATAAACTTAAAATGCCTCTCTCTCATTTCAGATGCCTCCTCGGCGTGCACAACGAGTTCCCTGGTGCCCAGCCCGAGCCTCAACCAGCACCTGTTCAGGGTACTATGAACGCCGCTGAAGTTACTGCTATAGTAGCATAGCCGTTATATGCAGCTTTAGCAGTAGTACAGTAGGCACCACCTCAAGCACCAGTTCAGGCTCATGAATTCCTGTTTGTTTGGGAACGTGTCAGAGATGCCTTTCAGAAGGCACATCCTCCGGAGTTTACAGGGAGCTCTCATGTTGTAGTGGCGAGCCAATGGAAGAAGGATATTCATAGGCACTCGAGGGTGTATGAATGCACAGATATACAGAGACAGATACTAGCTACGTTTAAGCTAGTTGGAGCAGCGCTGTAGTGGTGGGAGTCTATTACCACTGCTGAGGAGAGAGATGTCTTTACTATTCAGGATTTCTGGGTGAGGTTCGATCGCAAATATTTCCCGTCCTCCATTTAGACTGAGATGAGGCGGAAATTACTAAAACACACCCATGAGTAGCTACCCGGTATTTAATTAGACGGGGTATCACAACTGCAAGTCTGAATCTCCTCACCCATGCGGATCCTATCTAGGAATACCTTGAAAATAGTTTTATATTATTTAGGTCAATGCCCTAAAGTTGCAAGAAATATATTCAATATCAACAAAAATAATCATGTGAACCATTTACAATAAACATGCCATCCTATTGACACTCACAAGCAATAACGACCCCGCCCCTCATCGTAAGTGAAATACTAACGCATGTCCCAACCCAAGGCATAGGTGATACTAAAAGTCTCAACCACTATGATAATAAATTAACACAAACTAATAAGATACCACTGATATGCAACTAACTATACGTGTAAAGAATACAACCCCTATTACCACGCCAAAATTGAGGGTTCTTACAATTTTATTGATTTTTTAGCAATATATCCTTTAAACCTTGTAGGCCCCATCACAAAACTTTTCCTCGGATCCCAACAATCTCAGGTTAGACTTGGCTATAGTCTCACAAGATTTATATACTGAGGTACAAGTCCTAAATCTTCCTATATGGGACATCAAATTCAGAACACTTATTCTCTGTAGAGATAAAAGAAAAGCCTAGACTTTAGCCTCTTAAAGAACTAGTATACGTTGTTTATGCAATCTCATGGAATACAAGAGATATTATATTGTTTTTACTTTGTAAACTATAATGATAATCAATTTTGATGTTGTATTTGCAGGTGAAGTTGGTATGCGAGTATAAAGGTGTTCTACCCAAAATACTACTTCATGTGAGACAGGTGTGTGTTGACCTAGTTGATATATGATGTATTATGAGAAACTAAATTCTGGTTATGTTCCTTTCATTTTTTTAAAATTTAATTAGATTTTGTCATTGTCAATTTCTTGGGAAACTTTCTTGAGAAATAAAATTAGATTCCATTCGGCAAACTTAATTAGCTTTTATATTTCCATAAACTCCTATCCAATAAACTTGCTCATAAAAAAAATTCGATCCAACAAACATGTGATTTGCACATCTCTTTTGTATGTGTTTTTCTCATTGATAGCAACTAGGTTGTTATATCATATTGGTAGACAATGATTTGTGTTCAAATTCTTATACATTATTTCTATCTCCAATCTTACAGATTTTTTAACGTTTTTATACGGAGTCGATAGTAGATGCTGACGATGCTCGTCTTGATTATTTTTCTAAGAAGGTTTGTGTTATAATTTTTTTTTGTAATACTTGGGTGAAAAATTATTTACTCTGGTGAGTATAATTTTAATAGTTTGATTCTGATGCAAATGGTTGGAGCATGGTCGATCAAATGGAGTGGGTCCTAGATAAATAAGCATATAAATTGAATATATTCTAATTAGTAATGAGTAGTAGCAGCATTCACTTAAGTCACTCTAGAGTTCTTAGGGGTATTTAGCTCTTTATTTGCTACTAGGTTTTCTAGCTTAAACTCCAAATATATAGGCCTACAAATTGTAACACCCCGTATTTTTATGATATTAAATAATTATAGGATTAATTATTATTGTTGGATTAATTAAATTAAGATGTGAGAAATTAATTGTATTTTAAAGATTTAATGATTGTAGGTTGCTAGGAATCATCTAAGCATGTTAGGATATTAATTTGGTTTGTTGTTTTGGTGTTTGGGATTGAACAGTAGAGGTTTTAGACTTGTTAATAGTGGAAAAACGTAGCAGGTGCAGGTTGTGGATGAAATTGCCCAATCTCGGTCAAACGAGATTGAGTCTGGTTCGAACGAGACTTGATCTCGCGAGAATTCGTTCAAACCACATGACACCTGGTTCAAACGACAAGTCTAAAAATCTAGAAAATTCTATTCCAGCACAATTTGAGTTACAGAGTTAATTTGGGTGAGGAAAACTGTTATTTGATGAATTTAGCACACTGCATGATTGTTGGGAAGTATTTGGGAAATAATACTTTAGCTATTGAAATGGTGAGTTAACTTTAGAAATTTCGAGAGAGAGTAATCGAAATAATTATATTATAATTAGTAATGAGAAAATACTAAGTACGAAAAATATATTTACGGGTCGGGTGGATACCCATTGATTTTAATAGGACGTGAGAGTGCCTATTATATGTTTATTATTATGTGTATAGCATACCTAAGTTGCTTGCTATCAGGGGGAGGTTTTCGTGTGGTGGATAGTCTTATCATGTGTTGCCCATTGGGGGCATTTTTAACATGTACCCAGAGCGTATAAACTTGGTTACGTGCTATATCAGATGTAGGATAGTTTCGATGGATGAATGGGAGCGTAGGTATATGCGTGACCCATTTGGTTGGGTATTATGTGTAACACCCCGCACTTTTGGGGATAATTAAATTACATTAGTGGGCATAAATTGGAGATTAAGGGAAATCCCGTGAATAGTAATTTTGGGATTTATGAACATTTGATTATTACTGGTGTTTGTTTCATTTACTTTTGAGACTAAGTAAATGACTTGGATTATTTTAATTATGTCATAGTCGGGTAAAGCGACAAAGGATAATATTTTATTTGGAAAACCCGTATCGAGATGTGTTGGATTTAATTAGTGAATTGTGGTCAAGTACCTCATATGGAGATTTCGAGTGTGCGGTTGGTTTCGGAATGGCCAAAATAGTCAGAAAAGAGTATCCGGGGGTAGTGTTTAGGTTTCGAGAATTTTTGGACTAATAGGGACTCGCAATTGAGTAAACGAGTCATTTTGGGGTTTTAAGGGGATAAACCCTTACTCTCCCATATATAAGGAAAGAGAGAGTGGGAGAAAGAAAGAGAAAAGAGAGAAGAGAAGAGTGGAAGGAAGAAAGGGAGAGGAAAAGGAGATTCTGGCCAAACTCCGCGAGATTCGACTCGAGGTCGTCGGATTTTATCCACGAGGTAAGTGTTTACTTGCTTATTTCTTTTAAAGGATAAATCTCATATTGTAGTTAGTAGTGATAAATCACAAAGATTTTCGGGATGGGTTTTGGTGAATCAAAACGGATTTTGGAAAGTATAACGGATTAACCCCGAAAAATATCCAAATTGAAAAACTTAGGATTTAATCGAAATTAATTGTTGGTTATGGGTTCTAGGATGTTTAAAACCCTGTTTATGTGTGTGTGTATATTATTGATTGAGGTTTGAAGAGGGTAGGAGAGGAGTAAAAATCTTGGGAGAAGCTTTAATGGCCGAAACAGCTTCTCGGAGAAGAAGCTGTCGGGGTTGATCGATCGATCGATGGCCCATGATTTTTAGCAATTTCGGCTAGGGTTAATTATATGGTATAAATTCCAAATATAATTAATTCTAGTTTATTTAATTGAGAATATAAAGATTCATTTAGGAAATTAATAGCTAGCCATTTGAGGAAATTTATAGGGGCTAGGAGGGTGCTAAAATGGTGTGGCACTAAAAGTATATTTTTGGGAAAAATAAAGAGTTTGAGGAATTAAAGGTTTAGGGTCCCTAAAATAGAGAAGGGTATCTCTAAATTAATTTTTGATTGGTATTTAAGCTATGAGTTCATGGAAAATAGAATCCATGACTTATTTAATTATGGATGTTCGGGACGAGTAACACCCGAGGGAGTATTTTAGCGAGAAATTATATATAAATAATTGTGCACTTAAAAAAAGTAATTATATGTGGAATTAGTGAGTTAATCCTATGAGGCGATTAGGATGGAATTTGGGTTATAGGCTAAAGATAAGTTAAGGGTATACTTATTAAATGGTTATGGATGGGGATAATTGGAGAGTATATAAATCCCTAACAGTGGTCAAGGTATGAGGTATATTTATGTAAGAGTATACTTATGGGATTAGTATTTTAAGTATGGGAATACTTAAATACTTATGAGATTGGAAATTATAGCCATGTATACATTTGAGGAGTGAGGATTATATATGTATATATATATATATATATATATATATACGATGTGATTATAGTATATATTATATATGATATGAATACATATACATATCTGTGTGTGATTTGTGCATGTGTATCTTAGAGGCTGATTCCACGGGCTTTCCTTTGGTATAGGGTTGGAACATCCAGATTATATATTTTTCTCTAGTGTGATCCAGGGAGGTTGCGCGATGTGGGTGAATCCCCTGGCTTGAGGAGCAGGGAGAGTATATCCCCAGGTCATTATCACTCCGCGTTCGAGTGCGATGTGTGTAACTCCACTTGCAGAGGGAATATGACCGCCTCCGCCGTTGTGTATTTTACCATGACCATGAGTAAGTCTGTCTTGGTAGTGTGGTATAGTGAGTAAACCCGGATTTAGATAGGCACTATGAGACTGCATCCTCGAGTTATAACTCGGTAGGATGGTTATTATACTTATGTTTGCAATAGGTATGATTATATACTCGTTGCATATAGTATATTGCTTGGATATGCAAATGAGACATCTTATAGTATACTTATGTATATAAAGTGAAAAACCTAATAAGGTGTATTCCCCCCCCCCCCCCCCCCCCCCCCCCGTCCGGTAGATTTAGATCCGGATTTATATAAAAATGAATAAGAAGTTTTAGTAAGAATATATATATATATATATATATATATATATATGAGTCTTATATAAGTTTTGTACTGAGGGCCTAATGGATCTCGACGATTGACTGTCAAGTAGTAGTGTATCGGGGGGGTTCCTTGTTTGAATTTCGCTTCGCGAGACACCCTACGCACGAACTTAGTGCAGTGTTGAGAATTGGGATAAGTTTAGCCCTTATTACTCGGGTTTTTGAGGTTTCTAGAGGACAGGTGAGATAGATTAGTTAGGCAGGGTAGCTTAACTAGGAGGTTTTAAATGGATGCGTTAGGTGTGCACTATTAGAGGAGGGGTGAGGGGTATCTCATGGGAGTGCGATACCAATTTAAATATGAGAAAAAAATCATATTTTATAAATATAACATTTATGCACTTGCAAAATATTTTCACAACTCGAGCTCTGACCCGTTTATCTACTTTTCTTCTCTTTTGCTATATATATATATATATAGGTGTCCAGATACAGGAATGCCTGGATGACAATTCCTTCGAGTCAGACGTCTACTGCAGCAATTGTGGATGCATGCAGGTTTACTATAGATGCTTCCATCCTTGTAATATAGATAGGAGGTATTGTATAAACATTCGAGCTAATAACCCAATTTCATTTAGTTATTCTTTTGCCGCCTTTTAGTGCGGCCATTTTATTTGATTGTATTATGTTAAACCGAGTGTTCGGTTATTTTCAATTCATCTTAGTTTCCTTTATATTTACATTGTGTGGATGATTTAATTGAATAATTTGTTTAAAAAGATTAGTTAAATAAAATTATGACGCCAGCCTAATAGGTTATTAGTAATTAATTTGGTTTTCGATAGTGATGCTAAGAATGAACCATATGAGACTCCTGTTTTAATTTGGTACAGGATTGATAGCCCGGTATCCTATTAGGCGGGGTGTTACATTATGTTCGTCTCTAGTATTTGTGATTTGAATTTTATGGTTCGTGAGAGATTGAACCAGCAGTCCTTCATGCACTGGGTGATGCACTGGGACATGATAGCAACGTATGCATTACGCCAAGTGGTCTTAACCTAAGGGTGCAGGATTAGTGTATATATATATATATATATGTGTGTGTGTGTGTGTGTGTGTGTGTGTGTGTGTGTGTGTGTGTGTGTGTGTTTACTTGTGAATAATCCTACTGCATGAAACTAGTAGATATAGTAACGATGATAAATAAAATAATCTTAGAGGGTAAAGATTAACTATTCGAACGGTGTTTCTGAAATGTGGTTATACGGGATAAACTATTTTTAATAACGTATTGTATGGGTGATACGGGTTTACTACTAGTGAACGTAGATAGAGACCTTGTGATTTTGAACTAGTATGGCTGGGTAACATAGCTAGTGTGGATTAGAAGTTGCGTTAGGCGTGTGCAATAGATGAGAGGTAAGATCTCATGTTAGGGTTTGAAAAGCTAGCATGCACATAATACTTACTTTATTACAAATTTTAAATACTTGCAAAAATAAATATTTTTACAACTCGGGCTCTGACCCGTCTCTTTCTTTTCTTCTCTCTTTTGCTACATATATGTATTATATCAGGTGCCCATCCACAAGGTTACTAGACTTAGACGCTTGGATTGTTTAGCGAGCTGCAGCCGTTGTGGGAGTTTCAGGTCCTTGAAATTAGACGCCTCTATCATTTTTTCAGTTCTATTCAGACATTTCATTTAGGGCATGTGTCGCCCAATCTCAGTCGTTTTATCAGAGAGATTGTACTCAGTTTATTTTAATAGTTCATTTCTGTTGGATTGAGTATTTTATGGTTTATTGGCTTGAGACTTTAACTCGAATGTTTTATCCAGTTTTATTTATTTCAGTAGTTGAGTTATATCCAGTATTTATTATATTTTTGTAAATGTTAAATAGTTGATATCTTAATCCTTAGAAATTATTAACGTATTCATTGGGTATGACTTAAAATGGAAAATGTTTTGACACTAGCTTAATTATTTATTAGGTGATTATTAATGTTAAATGTATTTTGACATTGATGTTAAGAATGAACTAACCGAACACTTTGTTTTAAATTTAATAAATGACTGATCACCCGATATTTAATTGGGCGGGGTGTCACAGGTGGTATCAGATCATTAGGTTCTAGAGTCTTTTAGGATGTGTACGGCTTATTATGCTTTCAACTTAGCATCCTTTGATATAGAGCCCTATCTTTAGGACTGTTGTACTCTTATTTATGCGATTACGTCTTCAACTATTTGAGATTTAATAATAACTGTGGACTAATAAAATTCTTTTTCATCTCAGATGCCTCCTCGACATGCACCATGAGACATACATCCCTAACCAGAGCAGCCAACAGCTCAGGCTTAGGGAACAATGAGAACAATGAACGCAGCTGAGGTTACCGCCATAGTATCTCAGGCAATGAATGCAGCTTTAGCGATGGAACAGCAGGCCCCACCCCAAGTTCAGGCTGTGGCGCCAGTTCCTGTTCAGTGTCCCACTGCATGAGAGAGAGTTAAGGATGCCTTTCAGAAGGCACCTCCCCCAGAGTTCTTGGGCAGTTCTGACATTGTTATCCCGAGCCAATGAAAAAAATAAATCCAAAGGCATCTTCACATGTATGAGTGCACAGATATTCAGAGATAGTTACGGTCTACCTTCAAGCTAGTAGGGGAAGCCTTACAGTGGTAAGAGTCCACTACCACTTTAGAGGAGAGGGGAAGTATAACGATTTAGAGTTTCTGGGTGCGGTTCGACCGCAAGTATTTTTCGTCCGCCGTTCAGACCGAGATGAGGTGTAAATTACTGGACCTCACTCAGGAGGGGAGGATAGTTGTAGAATACGAGGAGGAATTAACTAGACTGGTTAATTTGGTACCTATAGAGGTGCCTACTGAAGAGAAAAAAATACATATGTTCATGGATGGCCTAACCAGGAGGATCCGTCAGCACCTTCTGGGTAATCTGTCTTTGTAGTCCTATACAGACGTACTTAATACCGCATTGCTACATTGTCAGGACCATCATTTCCATGCCAAGGGGAACAATCTAGGAGGTGAGCCTAACTAGCAGGGCAGGGCAGGATAGGTGGGGGTAGTTCCAGTGGTGCACCGGTAGCTCAGCAGCAGCAGAGGTAAGGTGAGCAAGGTTCCCTGTCAGGGGATTCTGTTAAGAGGTTTAGAGCGGGTGGATTAAGGAATGGTCAGGGAGGCTACAGACAGGGCCATCATGGACATCAGCAGAGAGAGAAGCAGGGCCAAGGTAGGGATGGCAACGGCCAGCAGGGCCAAAGGGGAGGTAACGTTAGTGGAAGATGTTTTTCTTGTGGCAAGACTGGCCATAGAAAACAGGATTGCCCCAACAAGGGATAGTTTCCCCAGCAGCAGGGTACTCAGCAGGAGCCCCAGAGACCTATTTTTCCCACCTCCCTACCCATAGCAACACCAGTCCCAACTTTCCTCACACCCCCGATTCAGCAGGGACAGTTACAGTATGGGCATGTTTGTAACGTCCACCAGGCAGCTACTCCACAGGCACCACCCGCAGTTGAGGGTATGTTTCCTATCCATAGTACTATAGGGAACATTTTATTTGATACTTGGGCATCACACTCCATCATAGCCACTAGTTTTTCACGGGCCACAGTGTTATTAGGAACGACAGAGAGTACATTGACATGTGTAGACTCACTGTTGTGTAGGGGGTCATTGATTTTTTTTATATAGCGGGGAGTAGGTATAGAGATTGGGAGTCTGATTTTACCTGCAGATATGCTAGTCTTAGATATGTATGAGTACGACGCCATTATTGGCATGGATTGGGTAGTAACTTATAGGGCCATGATTGATTGCTTCAGTAGGAGTATCATGTTAGCTATTCCGGTCCAAATGTTCATCGTGGCGATGCCTCACCCTGAGGGAGGTTCGTCCACCCATTTGTATTACATAGAGGAGGATACCTCTACGGTAGTATCGATTCCACTTAGTTCGATTCCAGTTGTTTACGAGTACGCTAATGTGTTTTAGGACATACCGGGGTTGCCATCGAGTAGGGAGATTGAGTTTGTGATAGACTTGACATCGGGCACCCGTCCTATAGCACGTGAGCCTTATCGAATGGATCCGATAAAAATGAGGGAGTTATGCGACCAGATAGAGCAGTTGTTGGGACAGGGTTTCATCCGTAAGAGTACCTCGCCCTAGAGTGCTCCAATTTTGTTTGTGAAGAAGAGGGATGGATCCTTACGACTTTCAATTAATTATCGGGAGATTAATAAAGTCACGATACGAAATAAATATTCGTTGCCTCGTATCGATGACTTATTTGACCAGTTAAAGGGAACAACCAATTTCTCAAAGATAGACTTGAGATTTGGGTATCATCAGCTACGCATCAGGGATCAAGTTGTGTCGAAAATTGCTTTTCTGACGAGGTATGGGTCGTATGAGTTTTGGGTTATGCCATTTGGACTAACCAATGCTCCAACAGTATTTATGGACTTAATGAACAGAGTTTTGAGAGAGTTCTTAGATCAGTTTGTGATTGTCTTCATAGATAACATCCCAATTTATTCGTGTACCGAGGAGGAGCATGCCGAGCACTTACGTAGGGTTCTACAGACCTTACAGAAGTATGAGTTGTATGCTAAATTTGAGAAATGTGAATTTTGGCAGCGAGAGGTACAATTTTTGGGACACATTGTATCTGATAGGGGGATATCTATGGATCCTAGCAAAGTGTCAGAAATGAGGGAGTGGGGACAACCCATGACACCGACGGAGGTACGGAGTTTTCTGGGTTTAGGCGATTATAACCGAGGATATATTTGGGTATTTTTTAAGATAGCGGGTTCGATGACAAATGTAACTCGTAAGGGAGTGTCATTCATTTTGGATGATGTGTGTCAGTTGGTATTCGATGAGCTGAAAGATAAGTTGACTTTAGCACCCATACTAGCACTTCCTAGAGCATGTGTGGAGTACTTTGTATTTACTGACGTATCCTTATAGGGGCTTGGGGGTATTACAACAGGAGGAGCAGGATCTAGCTTATGCTTTTCGAAAGCTTAAGCCTCATGAGAAGAATTACCCCACCCATGACTTAAAGGTGGCAGCAGTCATGTTTGTGCTCCGAATTTGGAGACATTACCTGTTGGGGGAGCAGTTTTGCCTGTTTACAGACCACAAGTCACTACAGTACTTATTCACACAGAAGGAGTTAAATATGCATCAGAGCAGGTGGCTTGAGTTTGTAAATGATTATCAGTTAGAGATTCACTATCACCCGGGAAAGGCTAATGTAATTATTGATGCGTTGAGCCATAGGCTAGTAGATGAGATGACCGAGGTGTGGAAGGCGAAATGGTAGGAACTGGGACATCAGGATGCAGTTGCCAGATCATTCATGTCAGCTATGACAGTCACACCTCGGTCATCTCATCTCGAAATGGTAGGAACTGGGACATCAGGATGCAATTGCCAGATCATTCATGTCAGCTATGACAGTCACACCATAGATAGTGACGAGGGAGGTTCAGGCCCAGACAACAAATTCATTTTGTCAGGAGAAGATTAGATAACTCTTAGCTGGTGGAGCCGAGTCTTATAAGTTGAGTTATGAGGGAGGCTTGCACTTAAACGGGAGATTGGTTGTCCCATAGGGGGAGGACCTACGACATGCAGTGATGACAGAGTCGCATGGGCCCCGATTTACGGTACATCTCGGTGGGGATAAGATGTACCAGGATATAAGGCGACAGTACTGATAGAGTGGGATAAAGAGAGACATTGTAGAGTTCGTCTTCAGGTGTACCACCTATAACCTGGTGAAGGTGGGCCATTAGAGACCACCAGGGTTCCTTCAGCCACTAGAGATCCCTATATGGAAATGGGAGAGCATTTCCATGGATTTCATTATAGGATTGCCTACTTCTCTAAGGGGTCACAATTCGATATGGGTTATTATGGATTGGCTGACTAAGGTAGCCCATTTCCTGCCAGTTAGGACAGATTACACGACGGTATAATATGCCTAGTTATTTATTACCAAGATACTGAGGTTTCATGGCGTACCCCTAGATATCGTGTCTGACAGGAATAAGATTTTTGTGTCACGCTTCTGGGAGAGCTTTAAGTAGACTATGGGTACCAAGTTGTGGCTGAGTATGACTTATCACCCACAGATAGATGGGCCTACTGAGCGTACTAATAATATGCTGGAAGATATGTTACGGATGTGTGTCCTTGATTTTGGAGGGGTTTGGGAGCAGTACCTTCTACTGGTGGAGTTCGTGTACAATAACTCCTATCAGTTTACGATTAGCATGGCCCCATTTGAGGCACTATATGGTAGACCTTGTCATTCTTCTACTTGTTGGTTGGAGGTAGGGGATAACAAACTACTCAGGTCAGAGGTGATTCAGAATACATCAACCAAGATTGAGGTGATACGGAGTCGCATACGGGTAGCCCACGACAGGCAGAAAGGCTACGCCGATGCAAAGCGGTTCTAAGGGGAGTTTAGACTGGGGGACCAAGTATTATTACGAGTGACTCCTATGAAAGGATTAATGAGGTTCTGGAAGAAGAGAAAATTGGCTCCGAGATACGTAGGACCATTTCCCATTATCGAGAGGATCGGATCGGTGGCATACAGACTTGGGTTACCGGAGCATTTGCCCATATTCATGATGTGTTCCACATTTTGTCATTGAGGCGGTGCCTTCGAGATGAGTTGGCCCACACCCACATTGCGATAGAGGAGATTGAATTGTATCCTGACAGTTCTTATGAGGAAAGGTCAGTGGTTATCCTAGACCGTAGCGAGAGGAGATTGTGGTCAAAGGTAGTTCCACTTGTGCATCCAGTGGGAGCATCATAATGTACAGTAGTCTACTTGGGACTGAGAGGAGGATATACGTGAGAAATATCCAAACTTATTCTTACCAGGTATGCTATACTTTTTGAATTTCAGGGACAAAATTCCATTATTAGAGGGAAGTATGTAGCACCCCATATTTTTATGATATTAAATAATTATGGAATTAATTATTATTATTGGATTAATCAAATTAAGAGGTGAGAAATTAATTGTTAATTAATCCAGATTAAAATAAATATTAACTAGCGTGTCAAGGGTTAATACTTAGTGTTGAGAATTATTGAATATTGCTTTGTAAATACGTAATATGCAATTATGAAATTTTAGTGGACTAAAGAAGTAAATTATTTTTAAGTAACTGGTATGGTCATTTCGAGTGCTCCATTGAGTCCGGAAGGATCGAGATAATCAGAAAACTCTACCTGGATATTTTATTTGGACTCCAGAATATTTTTAGGCCTAATCGGCACCCCGTATGGGTATTTTTGTCTTTTGTCTTTTTGGAGAATTATTATGGACGAAAATTATATAATTAAAGATAAGTGTACGTGGGTGAGAAGGAGTCTGTCAGTTTCTAAACCTACGAGAGAGAGAGAGAGAGAGAGAGAGAGAGAACCACAGAAGAATAAGGAAATTCCATAGATATTCTTGGTACAGAACTCAAGAACTCACACCACAAATCCCACCAAAACGTAGATCGAAAGATGAGGAACAAGTCTATACTAATTTCATCAGTGGATCAGAACATCATAATCGATGAAAGTGTTTATTACTTGTTTCCTATTAGCAATAATTGTGCTCATGTTAGCATAGGAATCAAACATATGATGTAGAATTGAATTGGGTGAATTTGGAGAATTTAAATTATAGATTAAATATTATTTTAATGAATAATTAAACCCCTATGCATGTAGAATAGGAATCCCGTAATTTTATGTTGTGATTGAGAAACAAATATGGGTTTTAAATGGTCCTTGAATTGAAATTTAGAAGAACAAGGGATTTAATTTTTAATTTGGGGATTTCGTATTTAATTGATGTATTGTAAAGATTTAAGGATTCTAGGTTGCTAGAAATCATCAAAGCATGTTAGGATATTAATTTGGTTTGCTGTTTTGGTGTTTGGGACTGAACAGTAGAGGTTTTAGACTTGTTAATGGTGGAAAAACATAGCAGGTGCAGGTTGGGGAAGAAACTGCTCAATCTCGGTCAAACGAGATTGAGTCTGGTTCGAATGAGACTTGATCTCACGAGAAGTCATTCAAACGACATGACACCTAGTTCAAACGACATGCCCAAAAATCTGGAAAATTCTATTTCAGCCCAATTCGAGTTACACAGTTAATTTGAGTGAGGAAAATTGTTATTTGATGAATTTAGCACAGTGCAGGATTGTTGGGAAGTATTTGGGAAATAATACTTTAGATATTGGAATGGTGAGTTAACCTTAAAAATTTCGAGAGAGAGTAATCGAAATAATTATATTATAAGTAGTAATGAGAAAATACTATGTATGGAAAATATATCAATGGGTTGGGTGAATACCCATTGATTTTAATAGGACGTGAGAGTTCCTATTATATGTTTATTATTATGTGTATAACATACCTAAGATGCTTTCTATCAGGAGGAGGTTTTCACCTGAGCGTACAAACTTGGTTACGTGTTATCTGAGATGTAGGATAGTTTCGACGGCTGAATGGGAGCATAGGTATATGCATGACCCATTTGGCAGGGGATTATGATGGCCTCTGGTATTTGTTGTTTGAATTTTATGGTTCGTGAGAGATTGAACCAACAGTACTTCATGTAGTGAGTGATGCACCAGGACATGATAGTGGAGTATGCATTGCGCCAAGTGGTCTTAACCTAAAGGTGCAGGATTAGTATATATATGTATAGGGATGATGTGACTATATATATATATATATATATATGTATGTGTGTGTGTGTGTGTGTGTGTGTGTGTGTACTTGTGAATAATCCTACCGCGTGAAACTAGTAGATATGGTAACGATGATATATAAAATAATCTTAGTGGGTAAAAGATTAACTATTCGACCGGTGTTTTTGAAATGTGGTTATCCGGGATAAACTATTTTTAATAATGTATTGTATGGGCGATACGGGTTTACTACTAGTGAACATAGATAATGACCTTGTGATTCCGAACTAGTAGGGTTGGGTAACATAACTAGTGTGGATCAGAAGATGCGTTGGGCGTGTACAATACATGAGAGGTGAGTATCTCATGTGAGGGTTTGAAAAGCTAGCATGCACATAATACTTACTTTATTGCAATTTTTAAATACTTGCTAAAACAAATATTTTTACAACTCGAGCTCTGACCCGTCTCTTGCTATTCTTCTCTCTTTTTCTATATATATGTATTATATCAAGTGCCCAGCCACAGAGTTACTAAACTTAGATGCTTGGATTATTTAGCGAGCTGCAGCAGTTGTGGGAGTTGCAAGTCGTTAAATTTAGACGCCTCTATTGTTTCTTTTTGTTCTATTCAGACATTTCACTTAGGGCATGTTTCGCCCATTCTCAGTCGTTTTATTAGAGAGATTGTACTCAGTTTATTTTAGTAGTTCATTTAAGTTGGATCAAGTATTTATAGTTTATTGGCTTGAGACTTTAACTGGAATGTTTTATCTAGTCTTATTTATTTGGAAGTTGAGTTATATCCAGTATTTATTATATTCCTGTGAATGGTAAATAGTTGATGTCTTAATACTTAGAAATTATTAATGTATTCTTTGGGTATAACTTAAAATGGAAATTTTTTTGACACTATCTTAATTATTTATTAGGTGATTATTAATGTTAAATGAATTTCGACAGTGATGCTAAGAACGAACCAACCGAACACTTTGTTTTAAATTTAATAAAGGACCGGTCACCCGGTATTTAATTAGGCGGGGTGTCATACAAATATCATATAATTCCTCATTTTTTTGAAGAAGTGGGTGGGGGGGGGGGGGGATTAACTTCTTTACTACCCCAGATTTCTTTTGATTGCTCGTGCCCACCAAAAAGTGAGTTCCTGGGCATAGTGGTTATGTTCGATCTCGTGCTCACGTGATCTAATCCTCAAGGCTGGTATTCCAAGCCAATGGTCATTCCATACGCTATAAAGAAGAATGCCACCTCTCTAGCGTATGATGAAACGACTTGATTTTCTTTCAATTTTGTCACTCACATGTCTTCCTTTGAAAATCCAAGTATATGTGCTAGTGTGTTCTTGTCCTTTTGTATACCAAGGATTATAGATTCTGGAGCTACTTACCACATGGCATGATCTTCCATTATGTTGTCTTCCAATGTAGTAGAGGCAAAACTAGACCACCTCCAAACGTTTGGGCATTTCCCGAGAGCAAAATACCTGAACATCCCACCACCTTAACCAAAATTAAAGAGCCTTGAATTTCAGGTGTCTATCTATATTTTGACCTCGGGCAGCATTGGTTCTGTAGCCCAACTAAAAAAATATAAAGAAAATATATGAGAAAGTCAGGGTGACAAGACAAATGCCTCCCGAGTTCATAACTTCGTCCGCTTGGGCATTTTTTTTTCCAAAATAGCTCAGAAAATGATGTAAAATACTATGTGGAAGTGTAAAGAAATGTTAATTCACACAACCACAACAACAACAACAACAACAACAACAACAAATAAAGGAATTCATGAATGGGTCTCAACTTCTCTCTCTAAGCACTTATTATTCAAATGTCAAAAGTAGTACAAATGGAAGCCTTTGGGCTATTTATACTATAAATACAAAAAGGCTAAAAACGACAAAATAAAAGAATGGCAAAAAAGATGCTCATGTCCCTATGCTCCTGAAATGGCTCAAGTACCCAGCATCCATCTATCTTTAGACCTCTGATGGCATTGGATCTGCCGGTCTACTAAAAAAAATAACAATAAGAGGAAATTTGGGGCATCAAGACTAGAACTGTAAACGGATATTCGAAAATTCGGATCCGTCCAGTATCCAAATACGAATTTGCGAATATTTATCCGAAAAAATGGAAACAGATGCGAATATGGATACTCTATAAAAATATCCAAAAAAACGGATACGGATACAGATAGTACTAATATCCGACACGGATAATCCGTATCCGATGCGGAGTATCCATTTTACCGGATATCCGTTTTACCGAATATCCGTATCCGTCTAACATGCGTTTAAAATATTAGTTATATAACATTTTAAATGTAAACTAAAATTTAAAATAAAAGTTGGGCATAAATATAATTATAAAAACTTAAGAAATATAACCTAAATTCCTAACCTAATAAACACCACACGCCATTTTCCCACATTTCCCAAAGACCATTTCTCTTCCCCGTGCTGTCCCTCTTCCCTGCTCTAAGCTGTCGTGGGTTATCGCCCAATCACTCCAATCGCTCCTGCGCCCCGGTTGGTCCGGTCCAATAACAGGTATGCAGGTCATTTACATACCGTATGTAAATGACCATTGTGGTAGAATTTTCGATCCAACTGTAGAATTGTGATATACCATTGTGACATACCTATGATTTACCAGGTATGTTAACTCTCTATTCGATCTAACTATAGAATTTTCTTCTATGGTTTTCTGATTACGGGGTTCCCTGTTACTTCACACAGTTTTTGGGTATAGGTATTTTAAGGCAATTTCCTTAACTACACTTTTTTTTCATGAACGTTGGTCGTAAAAATATTTATATATTTTTTTCTATTTCAAACCCTGAATTTATATAAATATTTTTTCCTATTTTAAACCCTGAATTTATATACAAGGCATTTTTTTACTGATTTGATTTAACATGAAATTATTATTGATATATTTGTGCTTAATTTTTCATTCCCAAAGTTGATTTTTTTTTATCATCTTTTTAACTTTGTGATTCGTTCAGCACTCTACGAGTTTTTATGATTATGGGGTTTTCTGATTGGTTTAGCACTCTACGATTTTCAGATTTTGGTTTTCTGCACTTTGTGATTTTTGCTCTTTGGTACTCATCTTGGTAATTATTCTTGGTCCATTTGTTGGCATGAATTTTGGTGCTTCCTTTGTTTGTGATATGAGCTATATTCATGGATATATTATGTAGTATGGAGACCTGAATGTAATTCTTTTGTTATGTTGTATGAAATTATTATGAGTTTGCTATTTTTTAATCAGGGCCGTTTTAATTTTTTTTTATCTCAGTACAATTTTATGTTATTCAGTGTTATTTTATGCACATTAAAGGTTAGTACTTTTGCTCGAACCTTCTTTTATAATTAATTTGATGCTTTACACATTCTCTATATCTTACATGGAATGAAAAATTATATATTTAATTCATTGATTAAATTAGTATTTAATAAACTATGTGTATCTTAAACAATAAAAACGGATAAGGATATTATCCGAATCCGGTAAATCCGAGAGGATACGGATAAGGATAGCTGAAATTATTATCCGGACGGATACGAATACGAATACGGATAGTGTTGAGACTTGACGGATACGGATGTGGATACTATGGTATCCGCTCCGTATCCGTCCGTTCTACACCCCTAGTCAAGACAAATGCCGCCAGGACTAAAATTAATGAAAAAGAAAAAGACGAAAAGGTTGAGGTGGTCGCCGCCCGAATTCAATATTTGATCGGCCCAGACTGGATAAATTTTCGGCCAAAATAGTTCAGAGAATGGTTTGAAAATGTCTCAAACCTATTTTTCCCGGCAAGTTGGATTGCGTTTGGCTGGGCAAAACCCATTCTTGTCCAAACACTTGGAGATGGTCTTAGAGTGGCAGATGGATCTGTTCTCAGTTTTCTTTTCTCTACAGCTTAATCTATTAGAGTAATCAAGTTGTCAACACCGAAATGGTGTTTAGATGAAAAGGGACAAGAAGTATTGGGAATTATCAAAAGAGAAAGTTTACATGTACCGCCTTTAGAACCCGCCTGGCGATCGCATTTAGCTTCTTTTTTTTAAAATTCTTTTGTTGATATAAAAACAATTTTTTACATTAAAAAAACAGTTTTTTAATTAAAAAAAAGGCAGTTAAACCACTTTTAATTAACATTAAAAAAATATATTTAGCTTCTTTTTTTTAAAGTTTTTATTCTTTTGTTGATATAAAAACAGTTTTTTATATTAAAACAAAACAACTTTTTATTAAGAAAAACAGTTAAACAACTTTTAATTAAAATTTAAAAAAATAATTTTTTTACAAATAAAAAAATTATGCTTATTAATAAAAAATCTATAAAACAGTTTTTTTTATTATAGAAAAAATATCACGATTAATTAGTGCCATTGACGCGGACCCACATTCCTGCACCCACATCATTTGTTGAATGTAGGTCCGCGCCAGCGGCACCAATTAATCGCGATATTTTTTCAATAAAAAATACTGCGACTAATTAGTGCCCCTGACACGGATCCACATTCCCGTACCCACATCATTTGTTGAATGTGGGTTCGCGCCAGCGGCACTAATTAATCGCGATATTTTATTGATGAAAATAACGCGATTAATTAGTGCCGCTGGCGCAGACCCACCTTTCCGGACCCACATCATTTGTTGAATGTGGGTCCGCGCCAGCAACACTAATTAATCGCGTTATTTTTTATTGAAAAAAAAAACTGTTGTTTAGATTTTTTATTAATAAACATTGTTTTCTTTATTTATGAAAAAAAATTAATTTTAATTAAAAGTTGTTTAATTTTAATAATTTTTTTTAATATTAATAGAAAAACTGCTTTTTTATATATATAAAAACTGTTTTTTATTTTATTTTATAAAAGACTGTATTTTTAATAAAAAAAAAACTTTTTTTATATATAAAAAACTGTTAAAAACAAAAGAATAGAAAACTTAAAAAAACATTTGCAAAAAAACAAAAATGCAGTCTCTATACGGTTCCTAAGCGGTTTAGGTAGAACCTCTCTTATCAAAATGCCTTCATCTTTGGGATGTTTAGCTCAATTCAAATTGATATATGAGACTTTACAGTCGCAATTATACGTAGGTGATTTACGTTGATGTGATGGTTGGATCGCCTGATTTTCTTATCAGAAAGACAGTTTGATTGGATTGAAAATGTAGAGAACGTTGAAATTCAGTTGTTTTAAAGTCATTTGGCCAGCCCTAAGAGCAACCCTTACGGGTATGCTAAACGGGTATATATGTGTGTTATGGGTAAGGCAGTAGTGTAAATATAAGAGTTACTAAGGCAAAAAATAACAAAGACGCAATTGGACTAGTTGGTTTTTTGTGGGACCCACTCCCAAAATGGAACATCTTGTTCCGCGCAAGGAAGGAGAAAAAAAAGGCTTAAGCGGAACATCATGTTCCGCCCAAGCTTTCCCTTATTTCTGTTTTCACCCCTAACTTTTTCAAAGAGTTTCAATGGCTATTTATCCAACGGTTATTTTTTTTTTTATAAATAGGAAGACTATCTTCATTTTCATTTATATTTTTATTCTAAACACTCTCAATTTTCATTTATATTTTTATTTAAAACACTCTCTAGTATCTTCATTATAATTATTACCAAAAATAATTTTTTTAGGTGCAATAAATATTATTTATTTACCCATAAATAATTTCGAAAATTTTATATTTGCTTAAAAATATTTTGTGATTATTTCACAATGGTTCGAGGTCAAAATATGTCCCAACACGACGATGAAGTATTATGCACCGCGTATGTAAATCAAATGATGGTTTACGAGGAACTAATCGACCTAGCACTTTATTTTAGGATGCGGTCGCCGAAGAATATAATACAACGACGGGTATTACTGAACGTTGGACGGGACGAACTTAGCACATTAACTAATAATTTTTTTTGTTTTTTTCCTACACAACTATTTACTAAATAATATATACAACTATAAAAAAAAATTACAAGAACTAAATTATAACTAAATATAGCATAGAAATTAAAACAACCAATGATAGGCAGAATATGATTTTCTACATAACATTAATTAATAATTTTTTTTGGTTTATTTCTACACAATTATTTACTAAATAATGTAACATTAACTAATAATATATATTTTTTTTCTACACAACTATTTACTAAATAATATATACAACTATACATATAAAAAAATAACAACAACTAATTTATAAATATATATTGCATGAAAATTAAAATAACCAAAAAATTACCTTTTTTTTTGCTCGAAAATTATTTGTTCAAAGGTAGAATGTGGATTTATTTTTTAGCTAGGAGTTTGTTTTTGTGTAGATAACTTGTTTCTCAACCGATATTTAAAGGCTATTTACATTTATTTGGGTTGTTGGTTGTTGGCTTGGTATAATTAATTTGGGTGGTTGGTATAATTAATTAGGGTCATTCGTGAATTATGATAAAATGTGTGGGTGGTAGTGGAATTAAGAGACCCTAAAGCGGAACAAGATGTTCCGCATAAGGGTGGGTTAAAGCCATCTAAAGAGGAACAAGATGTTCCGCGGTTGTCCCTTCATTTTGCGAAACGGTGTCGTTTTACATCTTATAGCGTATATTTGACATATATTTTTTTTGCCCGTAGCAATTTCTCCCGTTTTCATAGTGTATTCTTAAACTGTTAAAGTGTATTTTTAACCAACCCATAAGGGTTGCTATAAAGGTAGTTAACTCGCCCATAATTTTCTATGTTTATCTAGCAGTGAATCTCGTAGCTCATTATCGCTGCTTATCAAACACACACCAAAAGAAAACTCGTCATGTGCTGCTCTCCATCTTTCAGAAGAAACATAGACAAGTTTCTTCCCTTGTTTTAGGATTTAATACAATACTCTGCAAAATATGCGTCTTTCAGGTATTTTGGTCTTTACACATGATCACATGATCCCAGTGGAGAATTCTCCATATGATTGGGAATAGGGTGAATGAATACCACCATGCTTTTCTTCAATCCTAGTTAGATACTTGATGTGATATTGGTATTTTTTTTCTTATTGCAGGTGTTCCCAACGATAAAAAATTATATTCAGGTAGTAATATTCTTTTTAGAGGATAAATGAATTTATGTGCAACTAAGCCTAGAGTTGGATGATGCTATAAGTGAGTTTTCTTGAACTCTACATTTCATGGAGGGTGGGGTTATGATATTTATTAGTTCCTACTTCGAGTTTGTACGAGTTATAAACTTCTTGAAGTCTCATAATGCATCTTTCTGCCTGCTTGGGGAGTGAGAAAACTGACTTTTCTCCTTTTATTTCAATTTTTTACATGGATTTTTTTCTTTGATATTCCCACATATGTGTGTTTATGACCGCCTCCATTATGCGTTTATGTTTTGGGATCAGTGGTGAGACTCCGAGCCAGTGGCCCAGGGGTGGTATGTGATGTACTTGGTGCCTGATAGAATACTAGGGATGCATCCGGGAGGTTCGGCTCGGGGATGCTATGTATATATGTATAAAGAGTGATGTGTATATGTGTGTAAATGATTATGTGAAGATCAAAGTATAACTAGTGTATGTTTACATTGCCTATGCATTGCGACACATTTAATTGAGAAGCCTTATGTTATAACTTATGGATCAACTACGTAGTACATAGTATGAGGTATCATATGGGTGATATAGATGGGATAGATGTTTAGTGGATCAAATTAGTTTAAGGATGGTTAAACTACTTAGGCGGGTACCATAACTAGGTAAATAAAATAAATGCGATAGGTGTGCACTATAGATGAGGAGTGAGGATAATCTCATGTAAGTGCGACACCAGGTGAATATTGATATTTCTTACTGCTTTAATATTATCGCGTTTAAATACTTACAACTGTTTTTCAAATATTTTGGGGTCTGACTTGTATTAAAAATATTTTTAAAACCTTTTAGGTGCTCAGCCACATGTTCACCAAGGATAGCCATTCCATTCCAGTCAGATGGTGCTGTAGCAGTTGTGGATACATGCAGGATTTTATTAGACGCTTCACTCATTTTCATGTATATAGGACTCTAGTTCAGTATTTCTCTTTGTGCATGTTGCCCACAGTAGGACAGTTTTGTTAGTAGACGTTATTTACATTATGTCAGTTGAGTATTTAGATTATTGTATTCTGGATAGCGAGAGTTTATTTGGTTTATTTTATTTATCAGTACTCTTTACGTTCAGCCACTGTGGATGTTTATATTTATATAGTTGAATGGTTTCACTTATGCATGTTAACAAGATTTTAAAAATTGACACCGGACCTAATAGGTTATTAGTTTAATTAATTGGTTTTCGACAGTGATGCTAAGAATAAAATCATATATGATTCCCGTTTAATTTAATAAAGGTCTGATCGACCGGTATTAGACTAGATGGGGTGTCACATTCCATTAGTAGTGTAAAATGAAAATGTAAAATACACTTGACTATACATCTCCGCATCATCTTTCTCTGGCATCTAATACCTTAAAATGGCATATCTTTCATTTTATATATCCGATTATTTTAAAAATTATATTTCTGAAAATCATTCATCGAAATATATTAAATAACATCCACATTCAATATTTCATCATTTTTTTTAATATTTTCTTATTGATCTTTTTTTTAGGGGCATATACCAAACAGTCCCTCCAACATTTTTTAACACACGTTTGGTTCAAGCTTTTTTATTTTTTTTCCAAAAAGTCCCTCACCACATAAAAATACTTAAAAGAAGTATACACACAATCCCATTTTCCCACCTCCCTCCACCCCACCCCCACTCTCCCCCACTGTTAGAGCTTCGGCGACCCCACCGGATCTCTGATAAGGGTCATCGGAGCTCCGACGAGGGCTAATGGAGCTCCGACAGTGGGGGGGTGGGGTGGAGAGGTGGTTCCGCTAGTGCGAACCTTTAAAAATAAGAGAATATTGGGTAAATGGGTGTTTGAGGGACTAAATGGGTTAAATTAAAAATATGTGTCTTTTAAAAAAAAATATGTATTTATGTTAGAGACTACCCTTGTTTTTACACATTAAATTGAATGAAAATTATTGGGGTGCAAAACCAAATATTGTATAATTCAGTGTAAAATCTTAGTATAAACTAGGGGCGCACAACAAAATCAAAAATTCGATAAACCAAACCAAACCAGTTGTATTGGGTTGGTTCGGTTCGATTTTTATTATTATTGGTTCGGTTTTGATTCTAAGACAATGATTTTTTGGTTCGGTTCCCGGTTCCACCATAAAACCAATCTGATCCGACCTGAAAATCGAACCGATCCAGAACCGGCACTGAAATAAGAAATACTCTATCATTTATTTATATATATATAATATTTACTTACTAACTCTAACCTATCTAACTCACTCAACCCTCATCCCCTCAACTCTCATATCACTGCCGCCACCACGCACCCACCCCTCATCCCCACACCCTCATCTTTTCACGGTATCGGCATAGGTGTCGGTGTAGGCCAACATTTCTCTCTCGGTGATGAGATATGTTCATGCGACGGTAATTCAGTAATTTGTGGTGCTTGATTTTTCCTTTAATAGCTACGACTTTCATGGTGGTCTCTGATTTTCTCCTCGTTTATCTTCTTGTCTGTCAGTTGGATTAGAACTTTTCTGTACTTATAGATGTTTCTCATTTATGTTTGATGAGTCTTGTAAAAACCTTTGTTCCAATTCATCTCCCAGTTATTAATGATGATTATTATTCACCAGAAATCAAACCTGGAAATATTTGGTATTTCTTCCCAAATCCCTATATGATGATTACTGACCAAAAACTAAACCTCAGTATGAAAACTAGAAAAAGTATTAAAATTTAAAAAACTTCTAAACTGCTCCCTAAATCCCAATAACAAGTACTAAGACTAACAATAACTACTGAACTAGCAAACTAAACAAATAATGTAGTATTAAAAACTCCAACTTCTTAATAAAACACTCAACTTGAAAATTATATTGGATTAATATGATAAAACATAAGGAAGAACAAATGTTGTTTTTAAGCTACAAAAATATTTTTGAAATGTGTTTGAATTTTTTTATTAAAAGATGTGATTAGAACCAAGAACCGATACGAACAACCCAAGAACCATCGGTTTGGTTAGGTTCGGTTCCAAAAAACATCCGTTTCGATTCCAATTCCAAAATCCTGGAACCAAACCACCCTTGTTTTAGTTCTCGTATAGTAGTGAAATCGAACCAACCCGAACCGTGTGCACTCCTATTCTGTATAGTGGTCCTATTTTAAATGGATTCTTTTCATTTGTTTGTGAAAAAATCCAATTTAAGATTTTACATACGAACTAAAAAGGCTAAATTAATGACTCATTTCATTAATAAAACCAGACGCAACTAATGGGACAATTTACAATTTTAGGACAACGAGACGGCGCCTTACAATTTAGTTTCATTAAATTCAAATCCTACCCATACCTTTATCATTTTCAATTTATTTAGATTTGTGTTTCTCCTTCCTCCACCATTGCTCAAATACAACTTACTTGAGGGGGTAGTTTTATCTTCAAGAACACTGCATAATTATTTATGGAAACTTATAGTTTTAGCTTCAAGAAATTGCCATTGAAGCTCAAGTTCTAGCTTCAAAGTAGCATATTGTTTATTTCAGTTTATAGTATTCATGGTTGAGTCCATAGCACTTATGAAGGATTAATTTGATGTAAATAACTTTTCGGGTGTAATATTCAACAGCAATAACAATAAATGCTTCAACTCCATGAAAAAGATCTTTGAGAATGTAGAAGGGTACAAACTTGATAACTTAAGATCGTGGGCGAGGAGGGACCCAGAAAGGGCTCCTCGCCCCAAGACCCTCAAAGGCTCACAGAAATGGAAATGGGCGAGGAGGCCCCAAAAAGGGCTCCTCGCCCCAAGACCCTCAAAGGCTCATAGAAATAAACATGAGCGAGGAGGTCCCCAAAAGGGACTCCTCGCCCCAAAATCCTCAAATGCTCACAAAAATGAAAATGGGCTAGGAGGGCCTCAGAAAGGGCTCCTCGCCCAAAAGCCTTAAAACTCACAGAACTAGAGTGTCGGCGAGGAGGACCTCAGAAAGGGCTCCTCGCCCCAATCTCTCTCTCTCTCTCTCTCCCTCTCTCCCTCTCTCTCTCTCTCTCTCTCTCTCTCTATATATATATATATATACAAATCATGCACCTCTAGGTTAAGACCTCTTGGTGAGATGCATACTCTACTATTGTATCCCGGTACATCTCGCAAAGAATAGGGATAAGGGTTCGGATAATCTCCCACGAACCATCAAAATACAATAACACATATTGGAGGTGAACATAGTCCCTATCCCAATGGGTCACGCACATACCTACGTTCCCATTAAACCGTCAAACTACCATATCTCGGATAGTACGTGTTCAAGGTTCTATGTTCTATGTTGCAAGTCTAAAGATCCCCCCCGAAGGCTCATCAGGATAAAACTACCCAAGTGCGCAACCTCCACGCAATAACAAGCAGCGTAGGTATGTCATACACATAATAAGAAATCCATAGGTATACACACAACCTATTAAAATCTTAGGTATTCACACAACCATTTTAAAGTTTCAGGTATTCACCTAACCCAATTTAAACCTTAAGTAGACCCATGCTTTCTTAATATATATGGCATAGTACTCTCTACTAATCATTGTATTGGCCCCTTAAGATTATCCCCTCGCTCTCGAACTATCCTTGTAAGATTTCTACTCAATCGGGCAATTTTTACAATTTTCTGAAATCTCATTAGAAGTGACGGAAATCTCCTTCGAACAAAACTTTGAACGACTTAGGACCCTGAATTCTTGTTGGAATTCTTGTTCGAATGAGTATGTTCGAAACTACTTCTAATGAACCTAACTCTGAATTCTCGTTGGAATTCTCGTTCGAACGACATTCTAGTTCTCCAGGTCATTCAAACGACCTTGACCCAAATTGTCCCCTACCTTGAATTTATGCATTTTTCTTCCTTTTTTGTCCACCCAATTCATGTGTAATTTCACCCAACACAAAACCAATCATTTGAAATCATTTATACACCTAATAGAATGTCTTTCAACATGGTTTAACATCAAAATCCCATTAAATCTCAAGTATGGATGCATTAATTCAAGAAATCCTTAAAAGCCCTAGATTTCTATAATCACCATTAATGTCTAATCTAAACCCAAATTAAATTCATATTTAATTATGCATAAATCTCAGAATTTATAAGGGTTTCTCAATCTACATGAAGTTCCTACCCAAATTTATCATTTGAAATCAATTTAATCATCAAATTCATTATCTCATGGATGATTCATCAACCTAGTCTAACATGGGTAATATATGCACAAAATTTAGCAAGATAAACACTTATCTTATGGGAAAATTCTGATTCATTGAATGAAACTAGTATTGGGGGTGATCCTCTCCTCTCGATCTACACGTTAGTGGGATTGTTGGTGTGAGAGCTTGAGTTTTGCACTAAGAACACCTATGGGGCTCTTCTTCTTCCTCTTTGGTTCTCTCTCACTCTCTTTCTTAGGTTTAGAAACTGACAACCTCCATTTAACCCACGTACCTTTCATTTTAATTTCCCAATTTTCTTCCATTTTAATTTCCCAAAAGATAAAAAGACCCCTTCGGGGTGTCGGTTTGGCCTAAATTTCCCCGGAATCCAAATAAAACACTTGGGTATAGTTTTCAGACTATCTCGATCCTTCTGGACTCATTGACGCTCTCGGAATACCCAAACAAGTTACTTAAAAATAAATTATCTTTTTAACCCATTTAAGTAGTCCCAACACGATTCACGCGTGCGTCCTGACTTAATTTACCAAACTGTTGTATTTCTCACTCACGATAAATATGTAATATCATAATCCCATATTACTTACTCACATAGTAATATTCAATCATTTTTAACAATAAGTATTAACCCTTAGCACGCTAGTTAATATTTATTTTAAACTAGATTAATTAATAATTAATTTCTCATATCTAATTTAATTAATCTCATAATTATTAAAACAAATAAAAGTACGGGTTATTACAGCAAGATGGGATCTTCTAAGAGTTTTGGCTTAGTGGCTGAGGAACAAGGTTTATTGAGCAAGCTCAATCACTTAATACTTTAAGATTGAGAGACCACTAGTAGACAGACCCTAGAAGTCACCCAGTCCTCACACAGTTCACACTTAATCATAATGAAAGTGAGCAGCCAAGGGGTTGCTCATAAGAAATGAACAGTTTGAAAAATGATTTTAGAGGAGATGGTCCTTGAGACTCCCTTCTTCAAGTTTACAAAGATTTTAGAGGACGTAGTCCTAGAGGCCCCTCCTCAAGTTTGTAAAGTGTGTACAACAAGTTACCATTTTAAAATGGTATTCACCAAATCATATATTTTGTCTTCAAGCACAGACGCATTTGCTTTTTGACTTTGGTTTGCACTAGATGGAACCTATGAGAGGAGACAGGCAGTTGCACACATATAGGGAGAAAAGGTATATTGCAGACCTTGTCCCTCACCAGCCCCTCAGTTTTGGCACCTAAAAATTCCAACTCAACCCTAGTGCCCAAGTATAAATAGGACCCTAGGCAAGGTCAAGTCAAGGATCATAACTCAAGTCATACCGTTACTCTATCAAAATCACTCTAGATCACTAAGTGTTCTCTCCTTTATCTTTCTCTCTAAGTGTTAAGTGCTTTGTTCCTTCACTCCACCTGATAGCCATCACTCTTAGGAGTTTCTCTTGGGTAAAGTTACTATTATTGTGGTAAAGATCATCTTCTTGTAGGGAGTAGACTACAGTTCGAGTTCCATTGTTACCAGATAGGGAAAGTTTTACCAGAAACCTTTCCAGAAGTGCTTGATAACCTTGAACGCAGAGTTCATTCGAACAAGTCACGGCTCACCCTTTCCAATTATTCATAGACCCCAGTCTCACTAGCCTCTTACATTTGGCGATTCCGCTGGGGAGGTATTCTTGCTTCCATGGACAAATAAGGTTTGAACATTTCTAAACATCTGGTTTTTTATGACATTCCTTCTGGGAATGGGACTCAGAGTGACCAGACCACTCATGAAGATGTGCTGGTGATTGGAGCAAGGACATTTGCCCCTTTGGCAGGGCAAGCCAGTTCACCTACAGCGGCTCCGGTGATAGGTATGAGTCTTATGAGCATGGTCTTTGATTTCTTGAAACAAAATAAGGTCAACTTTGGAAGTTTGGTTCAAGGATGCGTAACACCGGCTGCAGCCCTCTCTGGAGGGATATTCCCCCGGATGGCACCTCCGACAGAAATAACTCCACCTCGACAAGTGGTGTCGGAGAAAGTTTCAACATTGTCAAGATCACAAGAAATAAAGGGCATGGGTCTAAAAGAATTCCCCTCCTAGCCTGTTACAATGGTGGAGGTGAGGAGGCTTTTATCCTCCTCTCAAAAGGAGGCCTCTCACTTTTACGAGGAGTTGCAAGACCCATACCCACAGGAAGTGGATGAGAAATCGTACCCAGAAGGGTACATCCCACCAAAATTTATCAAATTTAGTGTCAAGGGGGAGAACCTAAGAGAGCACCTGAAGAGGCTTGTTGAATATTTAGGAGTGCATGCGAATGATTAAAACCTTAGGTTGAGGGAGTTCTCCAAGACCCTCACGGGGAATGCCTACACATGGTACTCACACCTATCACCCAACAGCATCCCTACTTTGTAAGAGATGTACAGACAGTTCCTCCAAAAGTTCTTTATGACGGAAGATGAATTCACGCGGAGGCACTTGGCGCGAGAGGTACAAAAGCCTGGCGAATAGTTGATGCAATACATTAAGTGCTTTCGTGAGAGAGCACTTGATGTCCATGAAGAGGTAGCAAAAAGAATACTACTTCAAATTTGTGTGGAAGGACTCTTGAAGGAATACAAACTCTATATGGTCAATGAGACTAGAGATGGAACCTTTCGAGAATTCACCAAGGCCGCGAGCAACATAGCCATGATAATCAAACCAAGGACCTCGGGTTGGAGGGCATAGGTTACGCTTACTTCTGGAAGATTTCACGTCTCGAGGAGACAGGCAGTTAACTATGTGGATGAAAATACCAAAGGCAAAAAGGGAGGTTTTGGATCTAAGAACAACAACCCTAGAAACGAGAGAAAGTTTGGAGAAGATGCTCCACCACCGCTACCTTGCAGCGTAGCGGAGGCTTAATTTTCTTCTATACTATGGCACAAAAGAAATTAAAACCCTTCAAATAGAAGAATTTAACTATAACGAATGCATAAATATTAGTGAAATATTAGACTATTGGAGACATCTCTATAAAGATCCAACATGTATTTGGAATATGAAAAATTATTACAACATTATCAGTATGCATTAAACCAATATTCATCTGATGAAGAAGAAAATCCTCCTCATGTAGTAAACACTAGTGATGGAAAAAGAAAAGCTGAAGAACCACTTCAGAAATTTCAAAATTGGGAAGCTTTTGAACAATTCATGCAAAATCCTGCACAAGAATCAGTATTCGTGTAATTGAGGTATGTATTCCAAAAAGTAGCTATCAGATGATTCCGAATCAGATTCTAATTCATATAATTCAACATATGTGTTTACTATTCATATAAATAGTAATTACTATTCACCAAATAGTATTTACTATTCACTTTGTACTATTCACCTTTTGTAAATCGACTGAAAAGCCGCCCATGTTTTTTTTTCTTTTCTTTCTCTTTTATTATTATCTATTAGTCAAGATAATTATAGGAAAGCTTGGCGTCCGGGCTTATAAAAGAATATCTCTCCTTCAGTTGTAAATCACTTGTAAAAACCTAATCTTCTCTCTCCTTTCATAACCAGTTCTGTAAAATACACTCTCTTTATAAGATTAAGCCTTTCCTGAATGGAGAAACTCCAACAGCTTTTCTTTATCAACTTTGTAAGATTAAGAATTCCTACAAGATTTTATCAACCATACCAAATCTGGCACCTCAGAAAAATTGAGAATTATGAATGGGATGAGATTGACCACAACAATTATGATGATCACCCCCTACAACATATGTGTACATAATTATATTGGTAAAAAAGTTTTATCATTCTTGATTACAAAGGTGCGGAAAGGAAAGGCTTAATATTACAAAGTGAGTGTATTTTACAGAAATGGTTATGAATAGAGAGAGAAGATTGGGTTTTTACAAGTGATTTACAACTGAAGGGGAGAGCTCCTTTTATAGGCCCGGACACCAAGAATTCCTACAATTATGTTAACTAATAGACAAGAGGAAAAGAGAAAGAAAAGAAAAAAACAACGTGGGCAGGTTTTCAGTCGATTTCCAAAAGGTGAATAGTACAAAGTGAGTGTATTTACATAAATGATTATGAAAAGATAGAGAAGATTGGGTTTTTACAAGTGATTTACAACTGAAGGAGAGAGCTCCTTTTATAGGCCCGGACTCCAAGCATTCCTACAATTCTATTGACTAATAGATAAGAAGAAAAGAGAAAGGAAAAAAATGTGGGCGGCTTTTTAACCGATTTACAAAAGGTGAATAGTACAAAGTTAATAGTAAATACTATTTGCTTTTTCAAATAGTAAATACTATTTGCATTTATTTCTTTTGTTTTTCTTCTAGGGACCACATATTGTGTGCTTAATTGTTTGTATAGTCGTTCCATGTGGTAATTATACTTCCATGGCATTAGCGATGTTGGCTTCACCGATGGAGTCAAAGGACATATGCTATCCATTGGACTTTGGTTGTGACTCGTATTCCTCCGCATTGCTTAATAATTCATATGGAACAACTAAATTATTTTTGTTTCTCAAATTATTCAGAAATTCCTTAACAGTTGCTCGTTGTTCAAGCCAACCCTAAGTATTGTGAGTTACACTAGCGGGTGCAACACTCCACTTAAGACTGCTACTATTTTAGAAGGATAATTGGTAAGTAGGTGACCAATGGTACCTTGCAAATACCCCCAGTGGATGTTAATGAAAATCCACTTCCAGCACATTACTTTGGCACTGCTAACATGGTAGTGGCATATGATGACGAGGCATCCCAAGAGATGATGAAGTGGGAAAATGGTGACAAGATATATGAAGAGTTAGAGAAGTTAACTTTGAGCAGTAAGCTCCATAGTGAGCTACAAAGAAAACATGAAGAATGGTTCTTCACTCCAGATCAAAAAAATGAGGAAGGCAAGGAAGTCGAGCAGGTCAACCTCATAGAGCGCCAAGTGGATGTCATTCTTACCCGAGATGAGGGGGGCATCCATAGTAGAATATGTGTGTAATACCAAGGCATACGAAGTAGACCTAGACTTTGAGTGTGAAGCCATAAAGAGGAGCCCCAAGTTCAACTAGTTCCTCGATCAAATATGAGTGAAGTACGACATAAGGGTGCTCATAATAAGAAAATTTTTGGAGGCAATGCAACAGCGGGGAGATCCCTCAATAAATTGGCAAGGGCTAATTGGAAGGATGATTAAGAGATATACTTCCGAAGTAGTGTTTTCAGAGGCAGATAAGAAGGTGCCTTATTTTCATAACCGCTCTTTGTAAGTTACACCTATGATCAATGGGGTGTCATTCCCCAGGGCATTAATGGATGGAGGCGCATCTATTAACATCATGCCGATCAATACATTTTATGAAATAGGAATTGACCAAAAGAAAGTAGTGCCAGTGCCACTAGTGATCTCTGTATGTGATAGAGCCCGAATGCAATCCATTGGATACGTTAACTTGGGAATTAAGTCGGGGAATTTCACTTCCCACGTCAAATTCCATATCATCAATGCTACTACCAGTTACAAGATGCTCATTGGGAGGGTATGGATGTATACCCATGGAATAGTGCCTTCCACCTACCACCAGTGTGCAAATGCTAACATTAAAAGCACATAGATAGTCATCAAAGTGACTCAAAAACCTTTCTCCATCGAGGAGGCCCATCTAGTCGATGCATCTTTTTGCACTGAACTGGATGAGGAAAGAAGAAATTCTATACAAAGGCTAGAAGGAAAGAAAGTGGTAAGGGAGTGGATCAACCAAAGAAAGTTGTTCATGATCGCTTGGGGGGAAAGGGTAATTCCCCATATGGTAAAAGGGAAGAGGAAGGTGGACGGCGTAGTTAAACCTCCCAGGACTTATAAAAAAATTGGTAATGCCCGATGGAAAAGTTATCTACCGCTTATAATGGTCTGTACGAGCAGTGTTTTGGGATGAGAGCACCAACTCGGCACCAGAATGCTTTGTTGTGGATGAATCACATATTGTTGAGCACGTTGAGGATCCAGAGGAAGCTCCAGAATGCATGCAAGATGGACCCGAAAGCAACTATAGGAGTTAAAGGAGATCAATTTAGGTAAAGAAAGAGGTGAAAGTAGACCCATCCTGATCTCCAAAAGTCTCGGACCAAAGCAGAAAGAAGAGTTCATTGGCTTGCTCAAGGAGTTCACTGATGTCTTCGCTTGGAAGTATACAGAGATACCTGGAATAGACTCAAAGGTGAGCTCCTATAGATTGAACGTTCTTTCCAGTGCCATTCCAGTGAGATA
This sequence comes from Sambucus nigra, assembly GCA_949130495.1. Taxonomy (NCBI): domain Eukaryota; kingdom Viridiplantae; phylum Streptophyta; class Magnoliopsida; order Dipsacales; family Adoxaceae; genus Sambucus; species Sambucus nigra. The sequence goes on from CASBWL010000256.1 coordinate 1,318,803, forward strand.
GGCCACTCGCACTTATAAGACAGACCTCGACTTGAAGATAAAAGATGAGGTGGAAAAGTTATTGGTGGCGGGATTCATCAAGCCTATTCAGAATCCCGTATGGATTTCTAGTATAGTTCCGGTGGCAAAGAAAGACAAGAGCCAAATCAGGATTTGTATAGATTTTCACGACTTGAACAGGGCCTTCCCCAAAGATGAATTTCCTCTACCAAGAATAGACAGCTTAGTCGATGCTACCGCTGGACATGATATGTATAGTTTCATGGATGGGTACGTTGGCTACAACCAGATTAAGATGGATCCGGTAGATGCAGAGAAGACTGCCTTTTGCACATGCATGCCATTTGGATGGAAGAATGATGGGGCCACATACCAGAGAACCATGATGGCAATTTTTCATGACTTGTTTCACGACATATTAGAGTTTTATGTGGATGACCTAGGGGTGAAATCCAAAAAAGAAAGAAAACACATACAAGACCTTAGGAGGGTGTTCGAAAGGTGTCACGGGTATAAGATGCGAATGAGCCCTTCCAAGTGTGCCTTTAGAGTCACTGCCTAAAAGTTTCTAGGGTTCATGGTGAACAGGCAGGGGGTGTAAGTAGACGCAGAAAAAATAAAAGCCATAGAGATGATGCCACCCCCAAGAGTCAGAGACAACTTAAGAGATTCCTCGGAAAGGTATTCTATCTGATGAGGCTCATACCCGCACTCACAGAGTTGACTCACCCGTTCACACAATTTCAGAAAGACAAAGCCAAATGGATTTGGGGAGATAAGCATAAGAAGGCCTTTGAGAAGATCAAATATATTTTGTCCTCTCCATCTTCAATGATTCCACCAGAAGCAGGGGCACCACTGCTGCTTTACCTTACTTCAACAGAGAGGTCCATAGGAGCACTGTTAGCCCAAGAGAATGAAGAAGTGGAAAAATCGGTGTACTACCTCTCAAGGGTGATCTCAAGTACAGAGTCTAGATACACTAAGTAGAGAGGCATTTCCTAGACTTAGTATTTGTTGCCAAGAAGTTAAGACACTATTTGTTAGCCTTCATAGTTCATATAATCACTAAGTGTGACCCCATCAAGTAGCTCCTCGCGTGGCTTGTGGGATGAGCAACAAGGTGTTTTTTGATCCTGTCAGAGTATGATTTCAACTGCATAATGCCCAAGGCCATTATAATCCAGGCAGTGGCAAATCTTCTTGCCCATTTTCCAAGTGGGAACTTTGAGCCACCTAGTGAAGAGATTCCTAGGGAAAATTTGCAAGCATGCACCGTGGAAAAAATGGAAAAATGGGCGATGGAGTTTGATGGCTCCAGTGCTAAAGGGGCAGGGGTGCTGGTATTATATTATCAAACTGGAAGGAAAAGATCACTCTCTCTTTCAAGTTGGACTTTAATTGCTCAAACAACGAGGCTGAGTATGAATCCCTCATTTTGGGGATATTGAAGGCACTCAGAAGAGGAATCAGGGTGTTGTGCATACACTCTAACCTAGTAGTAAAACAGGTCAATGGGGAGTTCGCCCTCAAGCAAGCGAATTTAGCACCATACAGGTACACCATCTAAAGGTTATTGGGACGGTTCTTGGAAGTAATTGTAGAGAGACATATGCCAACAATGAATAGGCATCACGATGCACTTGCTATAATAACACAAAAGATAAACATGGATGAGTCGAAAGCAATAATGTACGACGAAGAGTAGTGCCTAATACAATAAGATCCTTGTTCCCAAGCGATGAGCTAGAAGATTGGAGGCACCTAGTGGTGAAGAAACTCGAAACCAGAGAAGGGACAATAAAGATGTTGGAGTTAGCTAACTATAACATGTTGTAGGGTGTCTATTTCAAGATCCTCGGAGGACTTTTGGCTAGGTGTGTTGGAAAGCAAAAAGCTAAGAAAAGGTTAAAATAAATGCACCAAAAGCATTGTGGAGACATTGATATTCCTCTATATCGATGGATGCAATGGGGTGGGTATTATTGGCCCACCATGAGCGCAGAAGTTTCCCGTCTACAATAAAGTTGTCTTAAATGCCAAGATAATTTTGACCAGTCGGCAGAAGCCAACTTTATAGAGGTTTTGAAGATTGGAGACAACCATATATAGTGTATCTGAGAGATGGGGAGCTACCCTCAGAGAGGGTGAATGAAATTTATTTGTGAAAAAGGATAGCCCATTTTTACTTAGTGGAAGGAGAGATTTACAAAAAAGGGTACAATGAGAAGGTGTTAAGGTGAATATCTAAAGAGGATATAGAGAAGGTGCTGAAAGGGGATTATGAGCCCTCTCATATGGGGGGTGCTAAATTATATGACCAGCTGATGACACTAGGGTACTACTGGCCGACTATGGAGATTGATTCCATTGGCTACGTGAAGAAGTGCAAGGCCTATCAAGTGCATGGTAACCTGATACATACCCCTTCCGTCAGCTTGCAAAGCCTCGTAGCTCCCTACCCCTTCCACACATGGGCATTTGACCTACTTGGAAAAATTATCCCGTCCTCTAATGGCAAAACTTTTATCATTGTGGCTACGGAATTTTACACCAAATGGGCATAAGCCATCCCTCTAAGGAGAGTGACTGCCCAAATGGTAACCCAATTTATAAAGGAGTACATCATATGTCGATTTGGTATACCCAGGGTAATCTTAACAGATAATAGGAAGCAGTTCGTATGCGAGGAGATGACCCTCCTCTCATACAAATACAAAATGGTTCACAATAGATTAACCATCTCCTACCCTAAGGGTAATGGCCAAGCGTAAGCTACCAATAAGACCCTGATAAATATCTTGAAGAAAATGTTGGAGGACATGCCAGGGGCATGGGATGAGAAGTTACCCATGGTGCTATAGGCTTATTGTACTTCAAAAAGAAAACCAACAGGTTCACCCCGTTCTCCCAAGTATATGGGACTGAAGTTGTCTTACCAGTAGAGTTAGCGGTACCCTCAGCTAGAGTTCCTCTAAGCAACAGACTCATCCCTGACCCAAGGCACATGAATTTGGAGGCACTAGACAAGCATAAAGATAAGGCGAAGGATGACTTCAAAGTCTACATCCATTAATTGTCCAGAACCTACGAAAATTTGGTCAAGCTTAGGGAGTTCCAGGTGGGAGACTTGGTCTTGCGAGCATCCACTCACCACCTCCACAATATGTCGGTATCAAAGTTCAAACCCAACTGGGAAGTCCCCTTTATCGTCAGAGGAGTAGGGAAGTCGGGTTATTATCAGATTTCAGAGACAGAGAGTGATTGCCTCTAGTCCATCAACTGCAAGTGGATGAAGAGGTATTATGCCTAATTTTGTTAAAGGAAAATTTTCATTTCTGTTGAAAGGTTTGAACAGCTTGCTCTAGTTCTAGACAAGTGTTTTTTTGTAAGATGATAAGAGAAATACAATCTTGTAAATTATACAAACAATGAATAGAAATGAATAGCAACTCTCTTTGAGCATTCCATGATGATTCTCATTTTTGTTGCTTATGGCATAGGATAGATAAACCATAATATATATATATATATATATATATATATATATATATATATATATATATATATATATATATATATATATATATATATTAATTCTCTCTGCTAGATGAGAGGAGAGCCCCAGATAGAGAGAACTTTGCTCACTACACTTGGGGGGGGGGGGGGTACATCCATCTTGATAGAAAGGTATACTGAGCAAAGTCTCTCCAAGCATATTAGATAAATGATTTTAATTTTATCACCAGACCAGCGGGAGGGCGTCCTCCAAGTCATGATAATAAAAATACATAGCAAACTTTTTCATTTTGAGAACAAGCCTTAGCTTTTATTCTCAAAGAAAAAGCCTTATTTCACCCACTCATATAAAGAATAGAGAAAAGGGAACTTACGTTCCCCTGCTCTAACTTCTAAAAAAATGTTACTTGCCTAGATAAAATGCAAGTACCCCCACAGTTAAAGGGGACATTTCTAAGAAATGATAACTTGCTCAGATAAAATGCAAGTACCCCACAGTTAGAGGGGATAGTTCTAAAAATGTCACTTGCCCAAATAAAATGCAAGTACCCCACAGTTAGAGGGGATAGTTCTAAAAAATGTTACTTGCCCAGATAAAATGCAAGTACCCCACAGTTAGAGGGGATAGTTCTAAAAAATGCTACTTGCCCAGACAAAATGAAAGTACCCCACAACTAGAGGGGGTAGTGCTAAAAATGTTACTTGCCCAGATAAAATGCAAGTACCCCACAATTAGAGAGGATAGTTCTAAAAAATATTACATGCCCAGATAAAATGCAAGTACCCCACAGTTAGAGGGGATAGTTCTAAAAAATGTTACTTGCCCAAATAAAATGCAAGTACCCCATAGTTAGAGGGGACAGTTTTAAAAATGTTACTTGCCCAGATAAAATGCAAGTACCCCCACGGTTAGAGGGGTAGCTCTACAAATGTTACTTACCTAGATAAAATGCAAGTACCCCACAGCTAGAGGGGATAGTTCTAAAAATGTTACTTGCCCAGATAAAAAGCAAGTACCCCCACAGTTAGAGGGGACAGTTCCAAAAATGTTACTTACCCAGATAAAATGCAATACCACACAGCTAGAGGAGATATAAACACAGGCCATGGTAAGAAGACACTAAGGTTGAGATAAAAGCAAATGCGTAAAGTGGTAAAAAATCAGCAAAATAATTTTTTTCATTAATAATGGCCAAGTCCTTTACATTTGAAAAATCATACAAGAAGGAGCCTAAACAACCAAACTATCTACTCACTAGATAACATGGAAAATAGATTCTGGTAGGAGCGAAAGTATGCGTAAGAAGGACTAGCCTCCTTAACAAGCTACTCCTCTAACCTAGCTATCCGAGCCTCATCCTCTACAGTACCCGCCTCCAGTTTGGCTAGCTTAGCCTATAGAAATTAAATTTGAGTCTAAATCTACGCGACCTCAGCCTGACGCTGTCGCTCCCTGGTCTGCCGGGAAGTATGAAGCTTCATCATCTTCCTAAAGGTGGTACCAAGAAAATAACTAACTAAAACTTCAAGTCAATACAGTTGGAAATGACATAAGCGCTGAAGATCATGAAGAGCCTGGAGAAATAGTGAGACCCTCTGAGCAGTCACATCAATGGGAGGGGTAGAGAGGAACTCATGAAGATGGCTAGATAAGGCATTCAAATTGAAGACCTTAAGGCTATCAATATTGAGGATGCTGTGGGAGGTGACCAGCTCCAACACTTCCCATTCCTAAGCGCACAATTGGTAAGGCAACTCTTAGCGCCACAGTGCGCTCATAAAAGCACCGGGAGCCTCCACCTCTATGTCATCGTAACCTGTATTGTGAGACTCGAGCTCGGAGAGAGGCATAGAGTAGTCCTCATTGGAGCCAGCATCACCAATCACCTCGGAACCCTAGTCAGCCTCCTCAGTAGCTTCAGTGAGTTCATCAACTGGATCCTGCACAATGAAAAGTAGCAAGGGAAAAGTAGTAAAGGAGGAAAGTAGCAGGAGGTGGTTATTCATATTCAATTAAAATGAAGATCACTAAAATTTTACCTCAAAGCCAAGAGGAGTCAATATGTTGTCACCAAGACGAGGGAGTTTTACATGTCCTTGGGCACCAGCATAACAAAGGATAGGCAAATGTTAGAATCCTATTTTCCTAAAAAAATATGAGGAGAAGAAGAGAAATGTGACAACGTAAATAGACAAAAAAGAACAGTTTAATACCTGGGGAGTGCGCAGTATAGCACTCATAACAGGTCCCATAGAACTAGGACAACTGCCTCACTGACCTGAAAATAAGGAAATAGGAACATGGAGGTGGGCCTACTTGCACAGTAAAAGTAAGAAGAAAAAGGGAATAAAGACAGAACCAGGTATGCCAGTATAATACCTGACTCATAGTAGTTCCCCTTGGTTGTCCCACAGTCAAAGGGACAGTCATTGTGCTAAGCTGCAAACAGGTAAATAGGTAAAGGACAACAAGTATTTATAAAGAAAATAAAATCTCAAAATAGCCACTAGATTAAGTATTTACCTGCAAGTGCCCCACCGGGACACTTTCCAAAGACTCTGTGATAGTCGAAGCAAGAGTGGAACTAGCTGGAGGGATGGTCAATGTCTCCTCAAGCATAGAAATCGCTAAACTACTCACCTGAGAGTCCAAATGTAAGTCCTATAGGGAAAGGTAACATGTCCACAGATGTGTTGGAAAAGGAAATATTGCATGCATAAGAGGTGTAATCAATATAGTAAGTAAAGTTTTCAAAAGTTGAACATACCGTTGATACTGAGACTGGTCCCATGAAGCTAGGGATAAGACCCTCAGACAAGGGGACTTCGGTCAGGCTTAATGAAGCAGGTGATATCTTAGGAGCTCCCCCAGGCGTGGCAGGGAATACTGGAAAGGGAATCGAATGTGAAGGTGGAGAAGAGGTAGTGTCAACAAACTAGCATTATATTAAAAAAAAATAATGAAAATGAAATCCCAATAGTATAGAAGGAATGACCAAGAAGACAAAAGAATCACATGTTGGCGTACCCGAAACCCCTCCAAAGAGGAAGGGGGAAAGACAACCAACGGGATAGCGTCGGTAGATGTGACGACCTAAGTCATAACAAAATGGTAAGAAGATCAAACACAAAATAAAGAAGAAATAAAGCCTAACCAGAATAAGCAATACCTGAGAGGTGGAGCTAATCTGTGTGACAGGCTCGCTAAATGCAATGGTAAAAATGGGCCCAGAGGGTATGGGCAGGATGTGAAGCCTGGGGTCCGTAGACATGAAAACTCGGGAGATAATAATTCTCCCTAAAGGCAATATACCATGAGAAACGCCTCCTGAGGAGGCTACTGCCCCCTCAATAAAGGAAAGGCTGCTGGAAGAAGGTCCCTACGCAAAAAAGCATACATAAAAATGATATATAGTTATGGATGTAGAGTATATGGTAAATCAACGAAAGACAATGAAGAAAATAAGTTAAAAGTACCTTAGGCAGCCTGGAAGGGGAACCTCTCACCAAAGAGGAAGGGGGAGGTGAGGAAAAATGACTAAGAGAAACAGTCACCTGCCTGCACAAGGATAGAAGACGTTAAAAAGATGTACCTTAAGCACTGTTCTAAAAAACCCGCCTAGGCTCCGCCTAGGCACGCATAGGCTTAAGGCTTGGGAGAAACGCCTCGCCTTACGCTTTTCACGCCTTATTTTTGGTAAAACCCTTAAGGCGCACTTTTTTCTAAAATCAACAATGTTTTAGTGAAACGATGTCGCCTTTTAAAGAATTTGTTTACAAACCTGACCATTATCTCATCCAAAATAATCAAATAGTGTTTTAATTTGCATATATTCAGACATATTTTTATGATATGTGCAATTTTTGTATTTTAATAGCCTTGTTATGGTTAAAAAATATTAAAATATATTAAGAAGGCCTAAACGCCTTTTCGCGTTTTTTCATGCCTAGGCCCGCCTAGGCTTCTAAGGCTTAAGGCTTGGCCTCCACGCCTCAATCACGCCCCGTGTTTTTTAGAACCTTGACCTTAAGAATGTGGCAAGTAAAAGATAAGGGACTCAGGGGAGATAATGTTTACCTAGATTGAAGAGGAAGATATCGAAGAAGTCCTTGCTAATGTCGGGAACACAGTAGACAACTGCCAGAGTTTAAAAAAATGAGAACAGAGAAACAATAAAGGAAGAAATGAACGAGTAGAGGGAAGTAACAAACCTCCTTTGATAAGCCCAAAGATGATGCCAGCATGGAATTCCTGGCCCTAGCAAAAGGCCCCCGGGTAGGAAGTGAATGCGCATGATCGATCGCTGCAACAGAGACACCCTGCAAATATCGCGAAGACAAAAATAAGCCATAATTAAATTATGTACAGGAAAATAGACAGTAAAATAGTAATAAAAATTTAAGAAAAGAAACTCACAACGATAGTGCGAGTAGTCTATCCGTACGGTAGTTGCTCAGTATTAGGACTGGAGGCAGAAGGTGACCCTATCAAGGCACCCTCACTGGAAGACTCATCTGAAATTGGCAACAAAGAAGAAGCATCAAAGTGCTGATCATAAGGGTCACCGACTTTCTTCTCATTCGAAGAAGAACCATCATCATTATAGGAGGGAGTGCTTCTATAATCGACTAGTTCCTCTTCAAATGATAGAGAAGGGGAGCCAACAAGTAAGGCCCCACGAAAGTCAGATTTTCAAAGTAAAAGGGAATAAGTTATAGTACCTTCACCGATAGGAATGGAAGTAACATTAACTCCCTCAGTAGACAGCCCAAGGGCCTCATATCCTTGATCTTGCACAGTCCTATATGTCTCCTCTACTCCAAGGTCGTCAGTGTTAGATCCCTGGTCAGGCAGAGGAGAAGGAGCAGAGGTTCCAGTATTGATCTTCTTCTACCTACATGCCCTAGTTCTTATTGGCAAGGGGGATAGTAGGAGAAGCAACGACAGTAGTGGAAATCACAATGGTAGCAGAGGTAATGGTAGATGGTATGAAACTAGAAACATCCCCATCGGAATGCTTCCTCTTTGATGCAGCATCTCTTGACTTACTCTTTGACTTGGGCCTAGCAGGTTGAGGCTCAGGCTATTTGGAATAAATAAACTCGTCAAGCAAAGGCCTCACCAAGATAGGAGTGAGTTGCTCAAGAGGAGTCTTAAGGACGGTACTCCGATGCCATACTGACCTTTGGTTCCTTTTACCCAAATACCTATCATTGTTAGGAATCTTTGTATATATAGTCTCATGAGGAACATCCCTCACATAGTTTTGGATCAACAGAACCTTCTTCTGCCAAAGGGTGAACCATGAGCCCATGAAAGAGGGCAGATAATCTCACGAAGGTATAAATAAGTTTCCCAGATGACCAACCACCCCCTTAAATGTGAAGTTGGAAAAAGCCTCGAGGTATAGATCGGAAGGGGTGGTGCTCAAAGGATAAGAAGGGGTATGGACCCCCTGGTCATAACCAAACTGCATTCTCACCCTCTCAGAGTGGTAGAACTCCATACCTTGACCCAAGTTGGTGAGGGAAGGCAAAGTGTAAGGAAGGAACATAATGACGACGGAAATGTGGGGGCATGTAAGAACCAACTCCACATCTGTGGGGCAATAGAAAGTGCCCCCACTAGCTTAGAAGGAGTGCCAAGAGAAAATACATCCAACAGACTTGCAATAGGGCCTAAAAGAAAACTCATCAATATTATCTATTAGAGACCCCAGAGGAACTTTGGGGGTTTTCTTATACCACCTTGCAGCACGAGCAGCTCTACTATGGTAGGCCCTTGCCTATGGTGTGAAGTTGGGAAATATCTAAAAAAGAAAGGCATAATGATGAAGGTGTTGGCAAAGTTAATGGCGTCATAGCGACTGCAAGAATGCTCAACATCAACATGGACCATGTCCAGCCAAGTACACAAAGAGGCTAAAGTTAAAGCTACGAGGGGAACAGACCTCCCTCGAGAAAACCAAACAGTAAGATTGAATAAGAGTTCGTGAGGAGAGTCCCAAGGAGAAGAAACCTACTCAAAAACAACCATAGGGGAAGAAACCCATGTTACAAACACAACGGTAGATGAGGAGGCCCTTAAAGAAGGAACCTCAATAGACGAAAGTTGGGCAGAGTCTAAAACCTTTGATGTTACGATGGTGGTTCTGGTGGCCAAGACGGTGAAAATAGTGACGAAAATGGGCACTACGCCCACCAAAACCTCACTAGTGGCGGTGGCAACAGTGGAGGTGGGGTTTTGAGAAGATGGGGAAGCCATTTGAGTGAGTAAAAGCAAGAAAAACATGAAAATGACTATGGAGGATTTTAACCCTTTTCTCTCTCTCTCTCTAAAAAAATTGAGTCTGAAAATAAATGGTAAGGTAAAAAGGGAAGAAGAGATTAAAAATCCCTTTTTATACTTATTATGACATGCGCAGACTGCCAATCAAAAGGGGGACTAAATATTTTCCAATAATGAGATGTGTGTTCCCCAAGTGACACATGCCAGCTCGAGACCCCAAAAGTAGGCTGAAGTGACAGGCCTAATCAATGCAATCGTGATGTTTTGAATTCTAAGACATAAATGAATCATTGCGTACAAAAACCTTTGGTATGCCCAACACACAAATTTTTATACGAGGGGACTAATATAGAGGGGTTCACACTTGATAGCTTAAGAGCCTCGGTGAGGAGGGACCTGGAAAGGGCTCCTCGCCCCAAGACCCTCAACGGCTCACGGAAATGGAAATGGACAAGGAGGGACCCAGAAAGGGCTCCTTGCCTCAAGACCCTCAAAGGCACACAGAAATGGAAATGGGCGAGGAGGGCCCCTAAAAGGGCTCCTCGTCCCAAGACCCTAAAAGGCTTATAGAAATAAACCTGGGGGAGGAGGGCCCCAGAAAGGTCTCCTCACCCCAAAATAAAGCCTTAAAATTCACATAATTAGAGATTGGGCGAGGAGAACCTCGGAAAAGGATCCTCGCCCCAAAGTACCCAAGAATTCATAATTTGGAATATTGGGCGAGGAGGCTCATTGGAAAGGTCCCTCGTCCCAAATAACTCAGATAACACATCTCAATGAGGAGGCTCACTACAAAAGGATCCTCGCCCCCAAAAATTAGAACTCCTCACAGAATAGAACCAGTGGGTGAAGAGGTTTACTTAGAGTGACCTCTTTCCTAAGATTTATTACTCACATAAATATCAAAGTACTGACATATTACTTTCTTGTATAGGTAGCCTAGTTGATCAGGCAGGGCTCAACTATGCAACATGGGATCTCCTAGGAGTTTTGTCTTGGTGGCTGAGGAACAAGGTTTGTTGAGCAAGCTCAACCACTTAATACTTTAATATTAAGAGAACACTAGTAGGCATACCCTAGAGGTCACCTAGTCCTCACATAGTTCACACTTAATAATAATAAAAGTGAGCAGCAAAGGGGTTACTCATAAGAAACGAACACTTTGAAAAATGATTTTAGAGGAGATGGTCCTTGAGACTTCCCTCCTCAAGTTTACAAATATTTTAGAGGAGGTGGTCCTAGAGGCCCCTCCTCAAGTTTGCAAAGTTTGTACAACAAGTTACCATTTTAAAATAATATTCACCAAATCAGATATTTTGTCTTCAAGCGCAGACAAATTTGCTTTTTGACTTTTGTTTGCACCAGGTGGAACCTATGAGAGGAGATAGGCGGCTACATACATGTAGGGACAAAAGGTACATTGCAGACCTTGTCCCTCACCAACACCCACAGTTTTGGCGTTCAAAAATTCCAACTCAGCCCTAGTGCCCAAGTATAAATAGGATCCTAGGCAAGGTCAAGTCGAGGATCATAACTCAAGTCATACCGTTACTCTGCCAAAATCACTCCAGACCACTAAGTGTTCTCTCCCTGCTCTTTATCTCTAAGTGTTAAGACCTTTGTTCCTGATAGCCATCACTCTTAGGAGTTTCTCTTGGGTAAAGCTACTATTATTGTGGTGAAGATCATCTTCTTGCATGGAGTAGACTACAGTTTGAGTTCCATTGTTACCAGATAGGGAAGGTTCTACCAGAAGCCTTTCCAGAAGTGCTTGAGAACCTTGAAGGCAGCGTCCATTGGAGCAGGTCACGCCTCACCCTTTCCAGTTATTCATAGACCCCCAGCCTCACTACCCTCTTATAGAGAGTTTTAGAGAAGAGGGTGAGATAATAAGCACTTTAATGATAAGAGAGAGAATAGTAGGATGTAGAATCACCAAATGTGTGTGAATGAATGCTATGGACTCAACCATGAATCCTATAAACCGATATTAACACTATGACACTTTGAGGTTCCATAAATATTTCTTTAGAGTGTTCTTGCCCCTTTCTCTCATATGTCTACTAGTGAGGGCAAGGCCCTCTATTTATAGTGCATGTGAGTGAACTAGGGTTTTACCATAATGTGACGTGTACTCATTAAATGAGGTGGTTAAACTTGACTAAACGTGTGGTTACGTCAATTGGTATTAGAGCGAGGTGTCGCTCTCCCATTTGTGTGTGAGGTGTCACAAAAAAAATCATTTGTGAGGTATCACAAAAAAAAACATTTAAATCGTTCTCCACTTTTTAATGGCTCCCAAAAAGGCAACACTTGATAAGAGATTTATCCAATTGAAAGAACAAATGAGAGAAGAAATGACCTCTCTCGTGGGACAACACATGGCCACTCTCACCCAACACATGTCATATCTTTTTCAAAACCCTAAACCTACCCTAACCCTATACCCAAACACTCCCCAAGACTGATCTTCATCTTCCCCCAATACAAACCTTAACCCTAACTCCACCACTCACCACACCGTTTTAACTACCCACCCACCCACCCACCCACTAATATTTCACCATCAACCTTACACCACCTTCCTACCACCACCTCCTGCTGTAGTCACTTTTTCGATCGCTGGAAAATTTTCAAACTTCTCCCATGCCATCCTCTTATCCCCTACAACTTCCCTCAAAGACCCTACCACGAAACTCCCCTAAAATAGCCTCTACCACCCATTTTCCCTCACCTCCAGCAACTTCGGCACCCTTCCCCCAGCCCCTTCTGGTGGTTTGATCAACGATCCGATTTCGAATCCATATTTCCCACCCAGGGGGATCCACCCCTTTCATTTTCATCCAATTTGGCCAATAACGATCACCGGACCGCCAGAACACCGGCCATCTGGGGTGGTGCAGCCCCCTAAGCCCCTCTTTTCCCACCTTTTTAACCCGAATAACTCCTGAATTATCCCACCCACCTAATTCTAGGGTTTTAACCCTTACCCACCCACTTATCACCACTCTTTCACCCACCCACCCCACCCATTTCTCACCCACCACCACCACAATTTCAATCTTCCCACCCCATTATTCTTCCGAACATCTATTCACTCATCCACTCCCCTCCATATATTACCCTCACCCCTTTGCCACGACCCATTTCAACCCCACCCCTCGGTACGACCATCATGCCTTTCCCTCACCCCATACACCCTACCCATGGCCCTTTCATATTCTCTACCCATCCACCACCCTCCACCCCATCCCCGTTGCATCATCCACCCTTACCCCCACCTTTGTTCACCCATATTACACCACCCACGCTCTCCCTATAGCACCCCCACCCCTTCCGTCTCACATCTACACGAGTGAGGTATCTAGTTCCTCTTTCTCCACCCCACTCGACTCCCACCCCCAGATTCGTGATTGGATCCTACCCCCCAACTTGCCTCCTCCACCATCAGATATTATTACCCCACCCCTAGCTCCTCTCGATTCCCGCCGATGTTTTTATTTCCATGAGGAGGGGCATTTACTAGGTGTTTGCCCCTATTTTTCCCTTGACCATGAGGCTTGTGCCTCCTCCCGGGTCTCATCTCCTCCAGTGACCACCGTCTTAGCTCCTCCATTAGTGTCAGCTTCCTCCCTTGACCTTTCTGTCGCTACCACACCACCTCCAAACCCCGCTTCAACCGTCAAGTGCTACAACTCTTTTGTTGTTGGTTATCGAGTTTCTGCTTACCCTACTTCGCGCCGCCGTGCCCTGATGGCGAGGACTCGAGTTTTCGATTACCTTTCGGATGATTATGTTGACATCGGGCATGCATTGATCACTCTCTTGACCGACGATGAGGAGGACATTACCCTTTGAGTTTGAGGAAGAACCTTTTCTGAGAAGGGGAGAGTGATGTAATCCGAGGGGTATTTTGGTCATATCCTCTATTATTTTTGGCTCCATATACTAATTAATCATATTTTAATCTTATGTTGCATTTTATTTTATTTCATTTCATATTGTATTGGTCTATTTCGACAATGGGATTTAGGTGAACACTTGGGTATTAGGCTTATTGTATAGATGGGCATAAGTCCCACATTGGTTAGTTACTCCTTTAGTGCTCACTTCCCTATCCTAGAAATAGACCCCTCCTTTTCCTCATTTGGGGACTTAAACTTTGGAGTAAAATCTTTGTTATATTTCCCTCTTAGGGATGGAAATTTTTCTCGAAAACTCGTGGTTACCCGAAAAAAAATCCCCCAAAAATACCCAAAAATTCAGGGATCGATTCGGGTTCGGCGAGTAAAAAAATTCCCCCAAAAATTTTGGGTCGGGTTTGGGTATACCCTCGGGTATCCACGGGGATACCTGATTTATTAACACATAATATATATATATATATATATATATATATATATATATATATATATATATAAGTATTAAGTATAAAAGGAATGGAGACCGTGTGTTTGTTTTTTTAGCCCTAGCCCTCCTCACATGCGTCGCTCATCTCTCTCTCCCATCTCCCCTCCCTCCTCACACGACTTCGGACTTCCTCCTCCTTCCTCACGCCGGCGACATCACGACCTCCTCCTTCCTCGGAGGAAGCAGATAGTCTTAGTACGAATTCACAACTTCGTCCATTTCGTTAAAAGAGTTTTGCTATTGCTGAATTCCAGTTCCTATTGCTTAATTTTAGAGTTGATTTTTGTTGTCTTATAGATGAATTTTGTGGCTAGGGTTTACTAATCTTACACGGATGTTTATTAACTATGTTTATTTTTACAGTCATTTATATTACTGTTGCTTATTTGGTTGTAATGCAATTAAGGTATTTGTGAGTTTGAACTTTGAAGTTCAATTTGTTTGTTGCTAAGATCACATGCTTATTCATTTTGTTTATTGTCACATTGGATTCCTCAGGTCCTCTTGATTATTGTTGAGTATTGTCTTGATTATTTTTTAGTATTTTTGGGATATAATTTAAAGTTTTAAAAAATGTAAACGGGTTCCCCGCGGGGAACCCGATACCGGATTTAAACGGGGACGGGGATCCCCGAACCCATTATAACGGGGAACGAGGCGGGGACAGGGATGAATATTTCTAACGGGGATGGGGATGCCATTCCCTGACCCTAAACCGACCTGTTGACATCCCTATTCCCTCTCTAAATTGGTGTGGTTCCTTTAGAGTTGTCATTAGACGTGTGGTTACATCAGTTTCAAATATTCCGTGTGTTTAATTATCTAATATTTATTTTACTTATTTCGTTTCCCATTTTGAATTGATGTCCTTTAATTACCCTTTTACCATAACTTCTACATTTTGAAATTGTTATTTAATGAAGCGTTGGTGACTTGTAAATAGAAAGTTTAGAATTTCTTATTGAAAATATGTCCCCCATTTTATTAACATATAAATGAAGTTATATCGATTTTTTCTACATTATACTTCAATTTGATCTAACCCTTTTTGAACTAAATCAATGGCTAGGTATTTTGATGGACAGGCACAGTTCCATCGACAAACAATAATTTTATCTTCCCATTTAAATCTAGGTAACATGTTTTACAATTTTTAAGTCAAAACATTATTTCAGCTAATTCGTTGAGCTATAAGAAGTTGACGCATATGTGATAATTCGAATTGCCTTAGAGGGTAGTCTCAAATCCGGACACTATATGTGTCTTTTAAAGTAGATGTGTTTATTGTAAGAGATAATGTCTTATAGAGCATGAGATTACAATTTTGAATTTCTCGATCATTTCTAAAGCCTATCTCACATGACATCAAAAATTTAACTTTTTTTTTGCTGTCTTTTGGGTAACTTATTTAGTATTAATAGTACTTGGGTACATGCTGAGGTACAAATGTATACTCTCCTCATACCCAACCTAACTTGGTTGTGCTTTCTTATTGCAGAGATGAATGCTTTATTTAATCATCACTGCCTTAATTACCAAGGAAAGGTGTGGCAATATTTTCTTTTCATTTGATGTACCTTGTGCGTACTCCTACGTTGATAAAGAATTGTCAATGCTCAGCTTTTGCTTAAACCTGGTTAATAAAAATTCCATAGAGCTTCTCTCTCCCTTTCCTTATCTATTTTAATTAACTATAAGTTGTAGGTCTTATTTTTCATTTTTTGTTTTTACTAGGTTTATATTGAAGAACGTTCACCGGTCATTCTTCATATACTATAATATATGATGAAATATAAATAAATTTTAGTTTATCAAATATATTATGCTCCTGATTTTAGCTATTACTTTGAATAAAGAAGTTATGCATTTAAATCTACCTGTTACTATGTGTGTTCTGTTGGTTTTGGCTCTCCTACGATTTTTGGGGAAGAATTGAGATTGAGGTAGAGGCCTCCTTTTTTGCTGAGTTTTTTTTGGGGGGGGTTTTGGTTTATTAACAAATTTGCCATTTTGGCTCAAATCTATAAATACAAGTGTTATTTCTAAATTTTGAGAGAGGACAAGTAAGAGTGGGCATATTTGAGAGCTAATCAAAGGCAAAGAGAGATAGAGAGCTACTTTGAGCAAGGTGAGTTCTTGAGGTTGGTTAGTGATTAATTTTGAGAGAGATAAGTGAGGTGTGTGTGTAACCATTGGTTCCTAGCCATTTATCTATAAAAGAAGATATCCTACCATTCGTGGATGTAGCCCAAAGCTTGGGTGAACCACATAAATTGTTGTTTCTTTGATTGTTTGTTGCTTATATGTTCTTATTGTCACTTCATTAATGCTGGGTTGATTTGATTGCGAGTTTGCACACTAGTTCATTTTCGGAACAAGGTCTTGGGTGTTTTTCGCACACCAAGTGTTTGATAAAATTCCCGAGTGAGTTTTATCGTCTTGGTCACTAGAGATAGTCTTACTTTAGCGCAACAAGTGGTATCCGAGCTTTGGTTGCATGGTTTGCTTGGTATTTTGGTTCGAGGTTGAATCAATTTTAGAAATTTTGGCATAGCTTTTGTTTTTGTTCCAAGTGAAAGAAAATGGGGAGAGTACTCGAGAATCAACCTCTACAAGCGGAGGCTTTAAGAGATGGGATCCGAGTTATGGATCGAGTGGCTCAATAAAGACGAACATGAAGGCTTTTGATGAGAAGATCAATTTTGGGTTATGGCAAAGACGAATGCAAGGCATTCTTGTACAACAGAGGTTACAATTAGCATTATTGGGGGTAGAGGGACGACCGGTAGGCATGACCTATGCCGAGTGGATTGACATTGATCAAAGAGCTGCTTTGTGTATTAATATGCTTATTATGGATGATGTGTTGAATAATGTGACAGCGGAGACCACGGCTAAAGGCATGTGGGTTAAGCTAGAAGAGATTTATTTGGGGAAGTCGTTGTCAAATAAATTGTTCCTCAAGAATAAACTCTTCAAGCTTGAGATGAAGGAGGGTGAAGATATGATGAAGCATATCAATGTTTTTAATGCCTTGATAAATGACTTGAACTAGATAGACGTTCAATTCATTGATGAGGATCAAGCATTGTTGTTGCTTGCATCATTACCCGATTCATACGAGCATTTTGTGACCACTATCATGTTTGGGAAGTCTACGCTTCGATGCAATGAGGTTGTGCAAGATATTTAATCTCATGTCACGGTGAGAAAGAAGAAAGGTGGAGGTGATGGGTATTCCCATAATAAAGGCCTTACAGCAAGAGACGGAGTTAGGCAAAATGGCGGGAGGAACTCCAGTCGGGGATTTAATGATGGTAGTAGGTCTAGATCGAGGGGTGTTGGTGGTAAAGGGCCGAAATGCTATAAGTTTCGGGAGTGGGGTCATATGATCCGAGAATGTCCTTTGTGGAATGACAAGGTTAAGGGCAAGGTTGATTTCGAGGGGGCAGCGGTAGCGAGTGCGGATTATGAAGATGAACTTGGTGAACTTCTCATAATCTCCAAGGTTAACTCTCTTTCCCAAGATGATTGGATATTAGATTCGGGATCGTGGAATCACGTTTTCTCCAGGAAGGAATATTTTGAGACTTTCACGGAAAATGGAAAAGGTTCCATGTCTTTGGCTAATGGAGAGAAGGTTTCCATTGAGGGTGTCGGGATGGTGAAACTTAAGATGTTCGATGGGGTGGAGCACACTTTGGGTGGTGTGGCCTATGTCCTAAAGTTACGAAAGAATTTGATATCCATTAGTCGTTTGGATTCCAAGGGTTGTCGGTTGTCGGTGGCGGGTGGAGTCTTCAAAGTCACACGCGGTTGTATGGTCCTAGCGAGGGGAGAGGAGAGAGAGGGGTTGTATAATTTAAATCAAACTTCAATAAAGATTGGGAAGTTGTGTGCACAAGTGATCGAACATTTGAGGCATGTCTCATTTGTGAACAAAGCGAAGACATTGGGTGCTAGCTTTTCGAGACTAAACGGTAGTGATGAGACAATACTTACTAGGGGAGTGGATGGATCGAAGTCCCCCTCCAGGGCCAACGGGTGATGTTGACTCGGTTTAGTTGCACACATCCATTGGCCGATTGGAATTGAGGAGGTGTAGGACTGTGATGGATTCGAGGTGTGTAGATAGTTCAAGGAAGGCCGATGGGTGATTTTTTGCAAGCATTGGCAAATGGGAGTCTTTCGTGACAAATACTTGGTACATCTTTCGACGGTGAGATTTGGAGGGTGTGAGAGGTGAAAAATTTTCCCTCTCATCCATGGTTATTTCTTAAGGTGGAAGATGGTGTTGATGTGTTTGAATATTTCGTGTAAAGAGGGTGTATGATATATGTATTATGTGGGGGTGTACTCACCGAGTAACATGAGGAGCGAGATTCACAGTATGGTTACATGGGAAGCATTCAGATGCATGAGATGGAGAGTTCTTAGTTTAGAATTTGGTTCCTCAGTGAGTGGAGCGTATTGTCTTGTTAGACGTCGGTATGATCTTCGAGCGGATTTGATGTTTGTATTTCGAGTTTGGTGGGATCATGAGGATCGCCTGGGGGAATCGTATTTGCTTGGTAGATGGTGGGACGGTCTTCAAGCCGGTTCAATTTTAACATTCTATAGATTGGTTGGATCGTCGGGATCGTTAAGGTGGAGTTTGTTGGTTTTGGCTCTCCTACAATTTTTGGGGTAGAATTGAGATTGAGGCAGAGGCCTCCTTTTTTGCTGAATGTTTTTTTTCTTCAGTTTTTGGTTTATTTACAAATTTTCCATTTTGGCTCAAATCTATAAATACAAGTGTTATTTCTAGGTTTTGAGAGAGGACAAGTAAGAGTGGGCATATTTGAGAGCTTATTTCTAGGTTTTGAGAGAGGACAAGTAAGAGTGGGCATATTTGAGAGCTAATCAAAGGCAAAGAGAGATAGAGAGCTACTTTGAGCAAGGTGAGTTCTTGAGATTGGTTAGAGATTGACTTTTGAGAGAGATAAGTGAGGTGTGTGTGTAACTATTGGTTCCTAGCCATTTATCTATAAAAGAAGATATCGTACCATTTGTGGATGTAGCCCAAAGCTTGGGTGAACCACGTAAATTGTTGTTTCTTTGATTGTTCGTTGCTTGTATGTTCTTATTGCCACTTCATTGATGCTTGGTTGATTTGATTGCGAGTTTGCACACTAGTTCATTTTCGAAACAAGGTCTTGGATGTTTTTCGCACACCAAGTGTTTGATAAAATTCCCGAGTGAGTTTTATCGTCTTGATCGCTAGAGATAGTCTTGCTTTAGCACAACATGTTTGTATTTAATTGATATGTCTATCTTTATGTATGTAAACTAAAATAAAATTCTCAAACCTTACTGTTAAAGCATCTGAAGCAAAATCAATCGTCTATGAACAACCTTGAGGCCAGGGAGTCGCCTTGAGCCCCTTATTTATTTGACAATTTATAGGGGCCTCAATTTATTAACAAGCTTAATTATGACATTTTTCCCAAAACCATCGCAATAACTTTATAAGACTATCGTAAAACACTAAGGGCCGATTTGGTTTGCAACTATAATTCTGTTTTCTGTGTTTAAATACAATTCTGATAAAAATTTGTGTTTGGCAATCAATTTTTAAACACTGAATTATAATATTTCTGTGTTATAATCAAGTTTTTCAGAAAATAATAACTGGATGTTTAATAACTTCTGTTTTTTTATTTTTCAACTCAAAATTATTCATTCTTAATGTATTAATGCATTTATACCTTAATATATAATATGCATACATAATACATTAATATGTGTGCAATTCTTATAAATAAAAAATATATATGTACACGTACACAAAATTATGTATATTGATATTATTAAATTATATAATATATTAAGATCTATATGTTAAATAATAATATGAATAAATAAATGATATTTATATATAGTTTTATACATGTATAAGTAATGTATGGAATAATATAAAATATACATATACTACATATGTATTAAAAAATATTATCAATTCATGTATGCATATAATTTTATTGTGAAGTATACATGTAATATCGTTATATATATATATATATATATATATATGTGTGTGTGTGTGTGTGTGTGTGTGTGTGTGTGTGTGTGTGTGTGTGTGTGTGTGTGTGTGTGTGTATGTGTGTGTGTATATACATATATATAGTTAAACTCTCCAACATACCTCATTAAATATAAATAAATATACATGATATTAAATGTATATGTATATAATGTATGTATGTATGTATGTATGGATGGATGGATGGATGGATGGATGTATGTATGTATATATGTATGTATGTATGTATGTATGTATGTATGTATGTATGTATGTATGTATGTATGTATGTATGTATGTATACATTCATGTATCATGTATGTATGAAAGTTTTATATATGTGTTTATATATATATACACATATGTATAATATAAATATACATGTTTGCCAATTTTGTCAAATTTTCAAAAAACTGTATTTAAACACAAGTTTACCAAATGCACACCAATAATTATAAATACAAAAAACTAAATTTTAAAATTGTATTTAAAAATAACATTTAAATCGAGTTTGCAGAATAGAGAACCAAACAGGCCCTAAGAATTTTAGATTTGAAAACTCGTCGTAAAAGTTTCTTGATACCAAATTAATATTATGCTTTTTCCAAAACTGAGGGTTCTTACAATTTTATTGATTTTTTTAGCAATATATCCTTTAAACCTTGTATGCCCCATTACAAAAGTTTTCCTTGGATTCCCACAATCTCAGGCTGGCCTTGGCAATAATCTCGCAAGATTTATATACTTAGGCACAGGTCTTAAATCATCCTATATGGGACATCAAATTCTGAACACTTATTCTATGTGAAGATAAAAGAAAAGCCTAGACTTTTGCCTCTTAAAGCACTAGTATAAGTTGTTTATGCAATCTCATGGAATACAAGAGATATTATATTATTTTGCTTTTGTAAACTATAAGGATATTCAATTTTGATGTTATATTTGCAGGTGAAGTTGTTATGTGAGTATAAAGGTATTCTACCCAAAATACTACTTCAAGTGAGACAGGTGTGCATTGACCTAGTTAATGTACGATGCATTGTGAGAAACTAAATTCTGGTTATGTCCCTTTCATTTTTCAAATTTTAATTGGATTTTGTCATTGATAAATTCTTGGGCAACTTTCTTGAGAAGTAAAATTAGATTTCCCTTCGGCAAACTTAATTAACTTTTATATTTCCATCAACTCCTATCCAATAAACTTCCTCATAAAAAAAAATTATGTCCAACAAACTTGTGATTTGCACATCTCTTTTGTATGCGTGTTTTATTATTGCAAATAGGTTATCAACTCTTATTGGTAGACATTGGTTCTTTGTTCAAATTCTTATACATTATTTCTATCTCCAACCTTCAGATATATGAACGTTTTTATATGGAGTCGATAGTAGATGCTGACGATGCTCGTCTTGATTATTTTTCTAAGAAGGTTTGTGTTATAATTTTTTTTGTAATACTTATGTGAAAAATTGTTTACTTTAGTGAGTATAATTTTAATAGTTTGATTCTGACGCAAATGGTTGGAGAATGGTCGATC
Organism: Sambucus nigra; assembly: GCA_949130495.1. Taxonomy (NCBI): domain Eukaryota; kingdom Viridiplantae; phylum Streptophyta; class Magnoliopsida; order Dipsacales; family Adoxaceae; genus Sambucus; species Sambucus nigra. The sequence goes on from CASBWL010000256.1 coordinate 1,340,619, forward strand.
AAATGGAGTGGGTCCCAAGTAAAGAAGCAAATAAATTGAATATATTCTAATTAGTAATGAGTAGTAGCAACATTCCCTTAGGGTACTCTAGAGTTCTTAGGGGTATTTAGCTCTTTATTTTCTACTAGGTTTTCTAGCTTGAACTCCAAGTATATAGGCCTATAAATATCATATAATTCCTCATTTTTTTAAAGAAGAGTGTGTGTGTGTGTTGGGGGGGGGGGGGGATCAACTTCTTTACAACCTCAGATATCTTATGAGTGTATTATCTCGTGCCCACCAAAAAGTGAGTTGGTGGCCCTAGTGGTTATGTTCGATCTCATGCTCACATGATCAAATCCTCAAAGCTGGTATTCCAAGCCAATGGCCATTCCATAAGCTATAAAGAAGAATGCTAGCTCTCTAGCGTATGATGAATTGACTTGATTTTCTTTCAATTTTGTCACTCCCATGTCTTCCTTCGAAAATACACATATATGTGCTAGTGTGTTTTTGTCCATTTGTATTCCATGGATTATAGATCCAGGAGCTACTTATCATATGAGATGATCTTCCACTGTGTTGTCTTACTATCTAGTAGAGGCAAAACTAGACCATCTCAAGTACAATGTCTCAATAAAGCTAAACAACCCAAGGTGTATCATCAGAATAGGTAGCTATAATATGTCCCAAGCCATATGAACTAGCTCCTCTGCTCTGCTCCCTGTGCCGCATATCATAAAAAAAAAGCTATAATTTGTGAATCACTGCGGGCACGGGCCTCTACATCAACATCAAAATGAGCCATCATAGCGTCATACATCCGAGCGTGAGATGCTACCTGTGCCTATAAAGAATAAAACTCCTCTGTAGGACGTCTTGGTGCCGATGTAGAAGGATGAGGCCGAGAGAAAACAGGACTAGCCGCAGTAGGACTCGATGGCTGGGAAGAACATTCAGCTCCTGAAAAAGTGCTTTCAGCTGGTGGAGGTCTCACTCTAGCCTCAGCAACAAGATGACTCTCTGGACGAGAAAGGGTGCTATGATCAATGAGAGTAGGCACAGAGAGACATAAATCATCTTCCAAAACAATAACTCTAGCCGAAGTATAGATACGGGAAATGAGGAGCCCATAGGGAAGAGCAGGGCGAGCAGGGGTAGTACAGATGATGGTAACTAAGGAGATCACTCGGATCATAATGGAGGGAAAATCAATGCCCCACCCCCTGAGATACAACATACATGAAATAAACTATATCAAATCCAATCTGTGTGTGATTGACCCTAGGGTAGACTGACGATGACACAAACCTATTAAATATATGGAATGCAGTGTGAAGCTCACGATGGTATATAATGGTGCCGGTAGGAGGGATCTCCCAGAAACAATGATGGTGAATCGCCTCAGAAGACGAATTATCCTCAGTATATTGTGGAAAAATAGCGTCAGGGATGCAAGGAATCTGAAGAGTTTGGGATATCAAGTCCGAAGTGACGAAAAGAGGGACACCACGAACCGCCGACTGAATCCCCGCAGGTGTGTGTATAGCTTTGTAGAAAAACTCTCTAACAATGTCGGGGTAAACCATACTATGAGCATCAAATAAAGTGTCCCAACCCCTTCCCATCATCCAGAGAGATATGAATTGGTCCTCAAACTGGGAGACACAGAAAACTCTCTCTAACTATTGCATGTATATGTAGTCCTAACATACAGTAATGCTCTACTCGACCTCATTCACCCACCTCTCAAGAGAGAAGGGAGGACGGTGACTCCTAGCTCGCTGAGCACGAGGTGAAGTAGGTAACTCATCTAAACGACCAGACGGGGCACCCCTACGTCTAGGAGGCATAACTGTAAAAAAAATATCGCATAGAAGAAGGGATAACTGACATCAAAACACCGACAATTAAGAACCTATCTCCGTACATACATCCAACCGAACCACCGCGAACACCAACCACAAATAATAGAACCAACAATCAGATATAGTCCAATAAAACCACAAAAACAACTGAGATGAGTGTGGGTACCCCAAAAAGTCGAAAGGAAAAAATATGTATCATTAAATTTTTCAAAAAAAAATTTCTTCACATTTTTAAGATACTCACAGGGGCAAAAAAAATCAAATAAAGCTTAAAACGTCACACTATTGGCAGCCCCACACCAAATTGTTTGAAATTTTTGAATAAAAAATACGCAATCACCCTACCCACTGATTTAAATTAAAAGCGGCTATGAGTTTTAATCCCAAAACTTCAAACATACATCAATAGAAATGTCAGTTTTCGATCCTACACAAAAATGAACATGAATAATACACGAAATCAGTGTCAAAAGAGTGTAAACCCGTGTGTCAATCAATGTGTATATTCATTTCAACCAAGCTTGGAATCTAAAACCAACAAACCTAATTCTTTTGAAAAGTAAGAGAAAAATACATGTGATATGAGAAAAAGGACCATTGAATAACTCCGGACGAGGTTAGGTATGAAATTAGTGACGAAAATGGCGATCGATTTCTCTTAGAGAACGAGAGAGAGAGAGAGAGAGAGAGAGAGAGAGAGAAAGAGAGGTAACAAACGAGCTGAGGCTTATCGACTGAACGAGGTTAAATAAAACCCTAACTTCGTTCGAACACAACTGATGTCGTTTGCACGAAAGGAAGTGTCGTTTGAACGAAAAGCATGTCGTTTGAACGATCACTTCTCACGACTTACAATATCTCTCGAACGAGTAAACGTGTCGTTTGAACGATAAGATGAAATGTTCATAAAAAGACTCCAAGAAACATGAGGGGTTGTCCAGTGATTTTTTTTTCTTAAAAATCTTACTAGAAAGACCAATCAGTAATAAAACATACCAAAACAAATAAGGAACCTATGTGAATTTCATTCAAACATGGAATCGATGTGCTCAAACATAGATATGAAGTGTATGGGCATGAACTACGACAAGTGAATCACAATTCCAATACGACAAAACGATCAAGATGCTCTAATTGATAACAATACTTCAACAAACGTTTTAGCCATATGTGACAATTAATAAATGAGCTAAATGTACTAAACAATCAACATACACACAAATTCATAATTTTGACGATTCTACAAACAATAGCGTCATGATGCGATGTTTCAACATTGGGATTCGTGGTGCAAACCCGTTGTTACTTTTCCATCCGAACACCCGCATAAATAATAGTCATTTATTTTTTCCTTTGAGGTGATCTAAAATAAATGGACCATTTTTGGCATATTTATCTTTTTATTGCCTTTCATTTTTTCGGGCTCTTTTCAAATGGTGGCTTTCACGCAAAGTCAATTTTACACTCTCGTAGCCCTTTCCCGTAAATGTTCATCATTGTTTTGCATTTTAAGTACTCACGATAAACAATTCTTACATGCACACATCCTCCTAAGTCTACTTGCGCATAGATGACAATATTGAGATAAGAACTTCTCACCAAAATCAAATATCATGTGATATCATGCATTCATAGAAGCTCGTGCATGTGTGCAAGAATAGCACATATACAAAGTTGAATCCAAATGCATATCAATTTCAAAACAACTCCATTTAAACAATGGTTAAGATTATTCAATGCTTCAATAAATATGACCAAATGTCCTAGTCATATGGATAATGAAATGATGGGGGTCCAAGAACACCAATATGCCATATTAAATATGAAAGTTCACGATGCAAAAACCAAAAATCTTTTTGTATTTTTTTAATAAGACTCAAATAAAAAATAATTAGATGCACGTCATAACTCTAGACATAATATATCACAATAACACACTAGAGTATGACAAACCGTCGAACACGCTCAACCGAAAGATGAAACATGGGGAGAACCACGGGAAATGACACGCGTATCACCAAGACTAATCCCTAACGCCTCTAAATCCGATTTCCTAACACAAGTGGGTATAAAACGACAAGTGGGGGATTTGGGAACCGGAACGGCCTTATTCTTAGACTTTCTAAGAGCCTTTTTAAGATCGTAGGAAAATCGTCTAAGGTGACCTCTCCTACCGTAATGAGTGAAAGTGTAGATACAGCGGGGAATGTTTTGTACGGAACGATTATATCTAACGTTCCTAGGTGGTTCTCTCCCAACGACCCTGGGTTGCTCTCTAGCTTACCTGTTTTTGGCTTTGGGAACGGGTGCAACATGTTTATCATAGCCAATACCACACCTATCACCTTTGATTTGGACGGTTCCTGAGATTTTATCTAACTTTTCGGACCTGTCTTTCAAATCAAATTTAACCTTACTTAAGTCTTTTAATTTCTCCTCACGCTCACCTATCCTTAACTCAAGTAAACATCTAGAATCCTCAAACTCAAGTAATTCCTTTTTTATAGTCTCCATCAACCCCCAAAGACTATCCCTCTCACCCTCAACATATTCCTGCTTCTCCCAAATTTTGTTCTCATGTCCCCTAAGATCCTCGATTAATGTATTGAAATCATTATTTTCTATGGCACGTTCTTTCAACTTAGCTTCTATTTCAAGTTTGCCTTCCTTACTTTTAAAGTTTCTTCGTATAACTCATTAAAGGCAGTTTGCAGTCTCTCTTATCCTCACTGTCATCCTCACTCACCTCACCCTCACTCTCTAGGGCGTCACAACCTGTGGAAGAATCATGCAAAGGTATGTCATCATGTGCATGATTAGCCACAAGGTTGGGAATGTCTCTCTTACTAGCATAAAAAAATTCTTCTTGTGGATCACTTTCACTTTCGGTAGAAACAGGATTTATCGATTTTTTAAAATTCTCCCTAAGTTTAGTGGGGCACTCATCTATCTTATGGCCAAACCCCTCGTAGTCGCAGCAAAGACCCTTATCACAATCATCCTTATTAACAAAATTCCTAATAGCAGACTTCATGTGTGTTTTCCAATTAGAAGTTTCAAACACGTGAGTTTTACAATTATCAAAACTACCGAAAGGCATACCTAAAGTCACGGGATCGCAAACACAATAAAATAGTGCAACGCGCTCTGATACCAATTTTAGAAGGCCCTTTAGTGTATGCTTTAGGTAAATCCAACTTTTTCAATTTTCAGTTAAATCCAGTTTTATCTTCTTAAACCTTTAACATGCATCTAAGTGATTTAATCCATTAAATAGTTAAAGCATGGGGTAAAAGAAACAATTTCAGAAAAACCCCCGTTCGGATAAAACCTTTTTATTTCATTATGAATAGTGAATCTCAACTTACAACATAGTAAAATTTGTAATGAATCTACTGCAGCAAATACACATAGATGCACAGTCTAAATCAGCAAAGGACTCCCGCAAGAACCCTCAAGAATCGCAACTCTCTTCTTCAGCAAGGCACACTAGCAAGTAACCCCAATGACCTTAGTCAGTGATTGTGTAGAATGTCTTCTAGTGAATGTGCTCAAGATCACAAACTTTGGAATTATGTAATTTGATCTTGAATAAACTTTGAATGAATGAAAACTATGTGGGAATTTTCGAAACGGTTCATGTGTTGGAAAACGTTTAAGCACTAGTGTATTTATTTTTGAGCAAACAAGAGTCCAACAAAAAAAAAACATGAAAACCAAGGCGGCAGCTCGTTCGAGCGACTTTCCATATCATTTGAACGACATGAGCATGTCGTTAGAACAACCTATGTTGCGATTTTTCATTTAACTTAAATCCTCAAATTTTCAATAAATATTTTAACTCGAAAATATTTAAAATGCGTTTTCTCAAATTTTAATTCTCAATATTTTAAAAGAACTTTTAACTCATCCATTGTTTAATTAAAATTCTAAATCACATGAATTCTCTTAAGTATTCATACCGGAGTGATCTTTGAACAAAATGATTATGAAAAATTGAACTTGACTTGATTTCTTCTTCACGTATCTTAATTGCAAATTCTTCGATCTTGAATTGTCGCAGACTTCAATTATTCTTAAATTAAAATTAGCCTAGACTCAATTTATTTTGTCCGAAATTAAGCCACTTACAAATAAATTGACTCTATTAGAAATTTGTTCTTACAAATCTCCCCCTTTGGCTATTTCGGGACAAAACCAAAAATAAAAATAAAAATGCTAGTTGTAAAACATATGTCCTATCCCAGAAACCCAAAATGGTGAAAATACGAGACATGAATCATAAACTATAAAACGAGCAGCATCTGAATCTGTGTCTGAATGTGATGTAGTAATAAATATTTGAATCTCAGAAAAATATACCTACACACGAGGCATAAACAAGTATACCCAAGTGAAGTATGGAGGAATAAAAAAATATAAATATATCAATAAATAAACTAAACTCCCTCTACATCACATCTCTCCCCCTTTTTACTTGGAATTGACAAATCATGGGATAGCCAAATCAAATCTAGTAAGAATAAATGGATATAAATAGCATAACTAGATAAACACATCTCAGGATAAACATGACAGTAGATATGAAAAAAAGCAGTAAATAGATATTAAAACCATAAGTAATAGGATTGCAACAACAATAAATATGTACATCCATGTCATAAATATACAAAAGTGCATATAAAATGTCCATTAGTACAGATTACATCGTATGAGAGAAACAATAAGTACATCATATTTATCAATAATCTCAAGTACAATGTCTCAATAAAGGTAAACAACCCAAGGTGTATCATCATCATCAGAATAGATAGCTATAATATGTCCCAAGCCAGATGAACTAGCTCCTCTGCTCTGCTCCCTGCGCCGCATATCATCAAAAAAAGTTGTCATTTGTGAATCACTGCGGGCACGGGCCTCTACCTCAACATCAAAACGAGCCATCATAGCGTCAGACATCCGATCGTGAGATGCTACCTGTGTCTGTAAAGAATAAAACTCCTTCTCTGTAGGACGTCTCGGTGCCGATGTAGAAGGGCGAGGTCGAGAGGAAACAGGACAAGGCTCAGTAGGACTCGATGGCTAGGATGAACATCCAGCTCCTGAAAAAGTGCAATCAGTGGATGGAGGTCTCACTCTAGCCTCAGCAGGAAGATGACTCTCTACGAGAAAGTGTACTACGATTAATGAGAGTAGGAACAGAGTGTCTACCAGAATGGACAAATTTTCGGCCAATATAGTTCAGAGAATGGTTTGAAAATATCTTAAACCTATTTTGGCCGGCAAGTTGGATTGCGTTTGACTGGGAGAACCCTTTCTTGTCCGGACGCTTGGAAATGTTCGTAGAGTAGCAGATGGATCTGTTCTCAGTTTTCTTTTCTCTACAGCTTAATCTATTAGAGTAGCCAAGTTGTCAACACCAATATGGTTTTTAGATGAAAAGGGTCGAGGAGTATTGGGAATTATCAAAATCCCTTCATCTTTGGGATATTTCAGACTTTACAGTCGCAATTATACGTAGGTGATTCAAGTTGATGTGATAATAGGATCGTCTGATTTCTTATCCGAAAGACAGTTTGATAGGATTGAAAAATGTAGAGAATGTTGAAATTAGATTGTTCAAGTCATTTGACCATCCCTAAAGGTGGTTAGCTCGCCCATAATTTTCTATGTTTGTCTAGCAGTGAATCTCGTAGCTCATTATCGCTGTCTATCACATACACCCCAAAATAAAAGTCGTCATGTGCTCTCTTGCTTGCAGAAGAAACATAAACTTGTTTCTTCCCTTGTTTGGGCTTTAATACAATACTCTGCAAAATATGCGTCTTCCAGGTATTTTGGTCTTTACGCATGATCCAGGTGGAGAATTCACTATGCTTTTTTTCAATCGTAGTTACATACTTGATAGGGCTGTAAACGGATATTCAAAAATTCTCATCCGAATTCGAATTTGCGGATATTTATCTGAAAAAATGGAAACGGATACGAATATGGATACAATATAAAAATATCCGAGAAAACGGATACGGATACGGATAGTACTAGTATCCGACACGGATAATCCGTATCCGATGCAGATTATTCATTTTACCGGATATCCATATCCGTCAAATATGTGTTTAAAATATATATATATATATATATATATATTAACTTAACAACTCACGGTCACCCCACTCACCACGCAACATAACTAAATCCTAAACCTCAATTCTTATCTTCTCTCTCTCTATCTATCTACAAACTGCTTGGGCCAACGACTATAGCCTACAACACCTCCACTGTAAGGTCCATCCCTTCCCTCTCCGACTCGTCCCTACCTCTCCGGCTTCGTCCCTTCCCTCTCTCTACAAACCCTGCGTAGTCCATTTCATTTGCTCCAGTCACACAACAAGATCCAAGACCCGACGACAGAAGTTAAAAGGTTTCAGATATCCAAGATCCGGCACGGACCATTTTTTGTCTTCCATATATGCAGCCTATCAAGCATGTTTTCAAACATTGTTAATGGTTATTTTTATTTCCCCTTTCAAACATTGTTAGTGGTTGTTTCCCCTTTCAAACATCACTGCTATTGTATATATTTGATGTAAAATCTGTTTTCATATAGTCACATGTCAAGTTCTCCTTATTGTATAATTTCCTTTTTTATGTTTAACCACACAGGCACTTACACTACATAACCTAATCCCCACCCATCACTGCTATTGTATAATTTTGATGTAAAATCTATTTTAATATATCGCTTACATTAGTGCTATGTTGTTATCTATTTTAATTTTAATGTAAAATATGTTTTAATATAATTTTCCCTTTCAAACATCACTCCTATGGCATAATTTTGATGTAAAATCTGTGTTAATATAATAATCTGTTTTTTTTTAATAAATTGTTTTACAAGTGTTATTTTTAATTAAAAAATGTGCTATTTTTTGTGGGTATGGACCAAATAGGACCGAGATCGAACACGGACCGCTTGAAAATCGAATAGGACCGAGACCGATTATTCCGGTATAATCTCGGTCCATAATTTTATAGAACCGATTAATGCGGTCTGGTCCCAAAAATACCTCAAAATCAGACCGGACCGGATGGCGAATACTCCTACGCTAAACAATGTAAATGGATACAAATATTATCCGAATCCGAGGTATCCGAGCGGATACAGATATAGATAGTTGTTTTAACTATCCAGGCGGATACGGACACGGATATGAATAGTGAATCCAGACAGCGGATACGGATATGGAAAACATGGCATCTAATCCGTGTCCGTCCGTTTACCACCCCTAATACTTGATGTGATATTGGAATCTTTTCTTATTGCAGGTGTTCCCAAAGATAAAAGATTCTATTCAGGTAGTTATATTTTGTTTGAGAGGATAAATGAATTTTTGTACACCTAAGCCTAGAGTTTGATGATGCTATAAGTGGGTTTTCTTGAACTCTACATTTCATGCAGGGTGGCTTTATGATATTTATTAGTTCCTACTTCGAGTTTGTCCGAGTTAGAAACTTCTTGAAGTCTCAGGATGCATAGTGTTATTTCTCGTGCATGAGTGTGGTTTTTTCAAGGAAAGCGGAAGATAATGCTTTTCACCGAGAGAGACCATTTTTACCACAGATATAAGGTTATTTCCGTTGTCTTTGTTTTGTATTTTCCCTTCGACGTACAATAGCTTCAGTTGTGCTTATGCATTTGCATTTTTGTCCAAAATTGTTTTAGCCAGTTTAGTTCAACTGTGCAGAACTCTGTTATGTATATGTACATTGGAGTCTCATCAATTTTTTGTTTATAGGAGAAGTATTGTCAGCAGTGGCGGACCCAGGATTTTAGCAATGGGTGGGCGAAAAATAAAATAATATTTAATTAAATTAAATAATATTAAAAAAAAAATCACAATTTATAGAACTTGTGTATTATCGAGAATACCATATATAAATAGTCAAATTATCTTTCATTACAAACACTAGTCATCAAACATCAAATTACATAAACTTGTTTACAACAAAACTTTTCGTGTCTTCATATTCTGAAAGCGTCGAATGATATCTTCATTGCCAATGGCAACCACTATTTCCCTTTCAATATATGACACCAAACAATCATTCATCATGTCATCTCCCATTTGATTGCGTAACGAAGTTTTGATAATTTTCATTGCAGAAAATACTCTTTCTACAGTTGCAGTTGCAACGGGTAAGAGTAGTGCCAATTTTACAAGCAAATATACCAACGGATATACACGATCCTTCTTCAATTGAACCAACTTTCTAGCAAGCCCACCAACGCCCATTACTCCTGCAAATTGGTCATCGAATCGCAAATCCACAATATAATTATCAAGTTGCTGCTCGAGTATCATTAACACCTGTGGAGGAAAGTCGGTGGCAGTGGCGGACCCAGGATTTTAGCAATGGGTGGGCGAAAAATAAAATAATATTTAATTAAATTAAATAATATTAAAAAAAAATCACAATTTATAGAACTTGTGTATTATCGAGAATACCATATATAAATAGTCAAATTATCTTTCATTACAAACACTAGTCATCAAACATCAAATTACATAAACTTGTTTACAACAAAACTTTTCGTGTCTTCATATTCTGAAAGCGTCGAATGATATCTTCATTGTCAATGGCAACCACTATTTCCCTTTCAATATATGACACCAAACAATCATTCATCATGTCATCTCCCATTTGATTGCGTAACGAAGTTTTGATAATTTTCATTGCAGAAAATACTCTTTCTACAGTTGCAGTTGCAACGGGTAAGAGTAGTGCCAATTTTACAAGCAAATATACCAACGGATATACACGATCCTTCTTCAATTGAACCAACTTTCTAGCAAGCCCACCAACGCCCATTACTCCTGCAAATTGGTCATCGAATCGCAAATCCACAATATAATTATCAAGTTGCTGCTCGAGTATCATTAACACCTGTGGAGGAAAGTCGGTGGGATAAAACTCAGCAAATCGGATCAATTTTCTCTTGTCATATGCAGAGAATGAATTGCTTGGATCAAGACAAGACATGCACAATAACAACTCTGTATTCACCTCATTGAAACGATTGTTTAACTCTTGAATCTGCAAATCTATCACTGTATAGAACACTTCAACGCGATAATGATGATAATTTGTGGCTTCTTCAGGATTGCGACGGGGTCTTCCAATAACCACAAACAAGTCTTCCATACTCGGCACGGGTATTTGATGTTTAACACAAAATAAAGAAGCCTCCTCCAACAATGACTCCCACCCATCATCTCTCATTTGTTGCAATTGTAGTTTAGTTATTTTCACAAGAGTCATGGCATTCACAATGTCTTGGTCTTTTCTTTGTAATGCTTGTGATAAGTCATTTGCAATACCTAATACATTTTTCATCAAATGTAAGTGAAATACAAATTCAAAGCATTGCATAAGTACCATTAGGTTCATTGCGTGACCTCTATGTTTTCGATTTTTTGCATCATCTTCAATAATTAGGAGAACATCCTTTATTGATGAGAATAAGCAAATCAAATTCACAAGTGTGCCATAATGAGAACCCCAACGTGTCTCCCCCGCCCGTTTTAATGCCAACTCCTGATTCAAACCCCGCCCGGTCAAAATATCCCCATTGCAAATTCCTATTGTGACCTGCTCAAACTGTTTCTCACGAAGAATGTCTCGACGTTTACATGATGCTCCAACAATATTTGTGAGAAATGTTACAAGATCAAAGAATGCAGAAATGTTAAGGTGATTTTCTGCAACAACTACAAGAGTTAATTGAAGTTGATGAGCAAAACAATGAACATAATAAGCAGTTTCATTCTCAATTAAAATCAAACTTTTAAGTCCATTGAATTCTCCTCGCATATTGCTAGATCCGTCATACCCTTGCCCACGCAAACTTGCAATACTTAATCCATGTGTGGATAAAAGTCCCTCAACAGCTGCTTTAAGTGACAAAGCAGAAGTATCACTAACATGTACAAGCCCAAGAAAACGCTCCATTACATATCCTTTTATATCAACAAAGCGTAAAACAACAGCCATTTGTTCCTTCACTGATATGTCACGGGACTCATCAACTAAGATAGAGAAATAATCATCCCCAAGCTCGGCAAGGATAGCATTTGTAGTCTCAACTGCAATGGAGTTAATAATATCCTTTTGAATTTTGGGTGATGTCAACGTGTGATTTTGGGGAGCCTTCTTTAATACAGTTTTCTCGATTTCCTCATTGTGATCGGAAAGAAATTGCAAAAGCTCAAGAAAGTTACCCTTATTCAGTGATTCATCGGATTCATCATGCCCTCGAAATCCCAACCCTTGACGCAAAAGAAACCTAATACAATCAATTGATGCGGTCAAACGAACACGATAGTTTGCTTGAGTTTGACTACATTGCTTAGCCAAAGAAAATTCGATGTGTTGCTTTTGCTTCAATAGATCTCCACCAGCCTTTACACATTTATTATGTGTACTCGTAGGCTCTCCAACATGCTTATTAAAGTTCTCTTTCTTTCTCCAATTCGTATATCCTTCAGAAACAAAGCAACCACCATTATCAGTTTTAAAGAGATAGCAATACAAACAATATGCGGCATCTTTGGCAATGCTATACTCCAACCAATTTGCGTGATCGTTGAACCACACAGGCCTAAATCTGCGTTTCTCATTTGCACATAAATGCCAAGGAAAGTTGTGATTTTTAGGCTGGCAAGGGCCTTTTGTCAAGTAATACAATCGAACCGCATTCCTTTCATTCACGTCATACTCCGAAACACTTTTTCTTAACCCCGGATCAGCAGGATAATCTTCTAAATTTGCTTCAATATTGGGTGGGGCCGACGGTCCGGGACCGGGCGGAGGTGTTGGGGTTGGGGTTGGGGTTGTATGACTTTGACTTGTCTCGCCTCCTCCACGTGTCTTTTTAAAATATTTCAACATTTTGCCCTATATTTCATAAATAACAACAAACTAATTTAACAATGTTTTTGGATTAAATTAACAATGCCAACAACTTTTTAGAACACACTAATTTTTAGATTAAATTAACAATGTCAACAATCTAATTTAACAATGTTTTTACAATAAACTATTTTTTTTCAATAAACTAATTTTTAGAACACACTAATTTTTTTCAATGTTTTTAAAATAAACTAACAATGTTTTTGGATTAAATTAACAATGCCAACAACTTTTTAGAACACACTAATTTTTAGATTAAATTAACAATGTCAAGAATCTAATTTAACAATGTTTTTACAATAAACTATTTTTTTTCAATAAACTAATTTTTAGAACACACTAATTTTTTTCAATGTTTTTAAAATAAACTAACAATGTTTTTGGATTAAATTAACAATGCCAACAACTTTTTAGAACACACTAATTTTTAGATTAAATTAACAATGTCAAGAATCTAATTTAACAATGTTTTTACAATAAACTATTTTTTTTCAATAAACTAACAATGTTTTTTTACAATAAAAGAATGTCAAAAAATTACCTGTGTCACTGTGTGCAGCCTCCTCCTTTGCTGTTTGTTAAGGAGAAGAAAGAGGGAGGGACGGGGCCCGGACGGCGCTGGCTGGCTGCCGCCTGCCGGCGGAGTTGCTGGTGGGGAGAGAAAGAGAGTTGCTCTGCTGCTGGGGAGAGAGAGGAGGGGCGGAGGAGCTGACAGGGGCGGAGGGAGCTGGCGGAGGGGCGGAGAGGGAGCTGCCAGCTGCTGCGGACCACCGACGACGGTAGAGAGAGAGAACAAAGCAGAATAGCAAGCGGCGGCTGTTGTTGGAGTTAGGGTAAATGAAACTTTTGAATCGTGTGTTGTTGGGTTTGTGTAGAGAATTGATTTGGGTTATTTCTGTTTCTGCCCCCAAACTATTAGACCTTCTATTATCAAGTATTACACATAGGTCCAAAAAAAAAAATACCTATACTCGGGAAAAAAATTCCGAAAAACCCGGGTGGGCGGCCGCCCACCTTCGGGACGACCTAGGTCCGCCCCTGATTGTCAGTAAACTTTTTATCTTCTATAGGACTTTAAATTCAATCAACAACTTACATCCAATATTCGCAGGGGTGGGGGGATATGGAGGGTTATGAGGTCAATTGATGAACCATTTTTGGACATTGATTTCCTGGCTAGTCATGTGAGAATTTTTTTCCTGGGGTGATGTTCACTTTGTAGTTGATGCTTGCTCATTCTTTTGTTTCTTTTGGGAGGAAAAGCATCTTGTTATATAATATTTTTCTTCTGCTTTTAATCTCTCTCTCTCCCTGGTCTTAGTAAAATTTGAAATAAATTGAATCATGAGATCGCATTAAACTCGGTTTGAGAATTAAGTGCTATACGGGGAGATATAATATAAGAGTAATGCTAGGCCGACTCCCTCTTTCGACTCTCATTTGTCCCACTAAAGGATAAAAAAAAAGAGTAAAACTTGTTTTTTTTTTAAATTAGATTTTGTTAAAAATTATACTACATTCATAAAATAAAAATTATACTATTTTTATAAATAAAACCTAGAAAAAATTGGTTGAAAAAGTTAAAAAATTGTTGAAACCTTATTTTATTTTCAAAAAAACAATTTTTTTTAAAAAACAGTTTCTTATTAAAAACAGTATTTTTTTAATTAAATATATGAAAAACTATTTTTTAAAAGTTGGCGTGGACCCACATCATAATCGGGAGTGGTTAGTGCTGGCGTGGACCCCCATCATCATCTGGATTGGTTAGTGTTGCTGTCGCGCGAATCTACATCATCATCGATATTGGTTAGTGTCACTGGCGCGGACCCACATCATCGTCGCGATTGGTTAGTGCCACACCACCGGCACCACATCATCGTCGCGATTGGTTAGTGTCGCTGGTGCGAATCCATGTCATTTAGACTATTTTTAAAAAAAATGACTTTTATTGAAAATACAATTTTTCAATAAAAGTTATTTTTAAAAAATAGTGAAATGTTTTTTTTTAAACCGTTATAAAAAGTTAAAAACACTTTTTTTTAAAAATAGTTTTTATTAAAAAATACATATATTTAGTTTTTATTAAAAAAAAGAAACAAATTGAACCAATGGTTGTGTGCCAACCCATTGTGACTCACATTATGAATCACAAAGAGAGAGTCGGCCTAGATTTATTCATAATATAACTATTTCAATAAGATGGGAAGATGTGATTTTAATATTCTAGATGTTTTAGGGGGAACTTATCTATTGACATCAATTTAGTTTCCAACGAGAAGCTTATATTTTCTCGTGCTCTCATCTATATCTCTATATACTATAAAATGCAAAATACGATATTTATGAACATTTAAGACTCCTTCTTATTGAGAGTGTCCACGTGACAACCCTTTAATTATGCTAAAACATTGGATCTGCCCATCTCTTATATACGAAGGAAAGAGAGCATCGTGGATATCCTTTCTCCATAAAATCCTATACAAGCATTAACTTTTTCTAAACAAACAACGAGTCCACGTGGATTGATGTAGAAATTGGTAATTTTTAAGATTTATGCAACCAGCTATCACGATTTACGCACCCATAAAATACAAAAAGTCTAAACACAACACAACCATTCCTCTTCCCTCCATTTATTCCAATGCACGGTAGCATTTGTTGTATAGGGTTCGAAATAAATCTGGAAGCATGTTTCTAAGACCAAACACTGGAAGCAAGGTTTGTCAGAACAAATACAAGGTGGCTGTGGATGCAGAAGAGGGGCGCAGGAGGTATTTTCCATTGGAACTTTTAATATATCTACAAATGATTTCAGTGTAATCATTTCGTTTTTAATTCTGTTTAGAAAACAAATCATCACGGGCAAAAACACCTACCGTTTCCTCGTCGGCGAAGGCTCCGGTGAGTTCTCCAACAGCGTCGGCACCGGTGACGGTTAGATATCCACCATTGCCTGCGCCTATTTAATCTCCTCTTTTTCTAGCACCTGAGAGTACCCCACCGACATCTTCTGCAGTTCCATCACCGGATTCGAGAAAGTATTAGACGAAGAGTAAGAAACGGAGTTGTTGAGTCCACCTTCACCTCCAACTAAAACTCCAGGACCAAGCGTTGATGCATCTGCATCTCCCGGTCCATCACAACTTGCTGATTTGGTACATCCCTTTTTTCTTCCTTTTGCTATCTCTAATTTAGGTCTAACATCAACTAAATCAGCAATGTGCATTCATCTCTAGAGAAAAACATCATTTAAACATCATATAAAATCCCAAGAATATCTCCCATAAAAACCTATTCGTGACTTATAAAACAAGGGGCAACTCACTTTTGAGAGACTCTCTCAGACAGAGACGAAATAAGAGAGAAAACCAATGTAGTTTTGTACAATTGAGGAAAATAAAAAAATTCAAAAAAATCAGTTTAGTTTAGAATAATTCTTAGATTTAGTTTTAGTTTTTTTTTTGTAATCAAGTGCGATAGTTGTGATTAATTAATTGAATTGATTGTTTTATTTCTAGGAAAATTAATTCTGAATTGTCACAAATTAATTTACGTATCGCGAGATGTTGAGTTGGGTTCGGATGCCCATGATGATTTGGTTTCTAAACAGAATTAGAAACGGTCAAACGCAGGAGGTTCATCTAACATGAAACTCAGCCGTGTCAATTTGTACCCAAATTTGAAAACATGATAAGTCGATTCGATTTCTTAGATATAACTCTATTTTTGAAATCATGGTGTGTCGGGTTCCAATTTTCATGGTGATTCTGATTTTTAGAAAATCCAGATTAAGTTTATACATGGCTTGAAAATATAAAACGAAAGTAAATATACTCGAAGTGTTTGAAAGGTTTTCATTTTATTTCTTAGTTTGATTCCTCTACCCTCATTATATTGTTATGGGGTTGTGTACGTGTTGATAGAACAAAGCTTAGAGGTATATATTTTTAATTATTATTGTGTATGTATTGTTCGTTTTAGTTTTTTTTAAGGTTCACATTACCCATTTGTTAAAAATGGAAATTTCAGGTTATTCTCGAGTTTCTGTCCGGTGAGTTAAGCCTAGAAATAGATACTAGTTGGGTTAATCACAGTGAAAGAAGGAAAGTTGGTTGGGCAGTGAGAGAAATTCGAGGCACTATCACGATTGATGGATATCGAGAACAAAAATGCTACCGTTACTGAATTTTTGACATAATTTTTTGAAACAAACTGACGTGTTTTGGGGGTCTGTAACACCCCGTATTTTTGTGCTTTTAATATTTAATTAATTCGAGAATTTTAAATTACTTGTGGGCTATAATTTTCAATTGAATTAATTATGGCAATATATGTTTATATATTAATCGGGGAGTGAATGGCCAATATTTAGGTAAATTTATTTACTAAGTGAATAGTAATAATCTAATTGCGTCATTTCGGGTAGTAATGACGGGGTATGCGATTATCTTAGCCGAGAGTCGGTATAGACTAAACTGGGGGTGAGGTAAGGATTTTTATAAATTAATTCGGATGGTGATTCTGAGTGCGCGGTTGAGTCCGGATGGGTCGAGATAGTCAGAAAAGAGTACCCGGGGGTAGCATTTGGGTCTCGGGATATTTTTGGGCATAGCCGGGCCCGCACGGGATGATTTGGGCTATTTTAATTTAGCCCATTAGGCTAAAAACGGGATTTGTGTTTTTAAACCTAAACCTAAGAAAAGGAAAAGGAGCAGCCACCATTATTCTAACCTAGGGTTTGAGAGGAAGATTGGGGGAAAACAATCAAGAACAAATTGGGAGCTTTTGGAGCCAAATTGAGGGACTCCGCCAATGGAATCAGACACTACGAACACTTTCAGGCAAGTGGTTAACTGTTTTGATTCTTAAAGCATGATAATCAATTTATATTATAGTGATGTGGGGATGAAAATCTGTTTTGGGTGTAAATTCGTTTTTGGATATAAATGGGTACAATAATGGGGTTTTTATTATTGGAACGATTGAATGAGATTCAAAGTAAGAAATTGTTGGGTTATATAATTCTGAATATGATTATAGGGTTTGAATGTAAAAAAAAAAACGGAATATAAAAGGGTGAGATTTGAATCTGAAATTGGGAGTTTACCCTAGAAATTTATGTTCTTGAGTGGATCACGATTCGTATGATTAATGATGTAAAAAGGTTTAGATAATGTTTCTAGTTCATGAGAAATGCTATAAGATGATTAACAGGGTGATTTGAGGCTGGACTTAGAGGAAAGAAACCTTGGGATTTCATTAATGGAGGAAACAGCTCGGTGGAGGGGGACGAACACCTGTTCGATCGATCGATCGACGGGTGGGGGTCGATCGATCGACCCTACAGTTATTTTGGCAGTTTGCTTTATGGATTTTTATGGGTTAAGATTTTAGTTGTAGATTTCCCCTAGCATAATTAAGAGAGAAAGATTTATTTATGGGAATAAATTCTTAACAATTATAAGGGAATATAATTGGGGGTAGTGGGGGAATTATATGCAACACTTTGCAAATGAATTTTGACGAATAAATTCTGGGAATATAAGATAACGAAATCGGTGAATAAGTTCGGGTATAGTAGTAAGGTAACGCTACTAATTTAAATTAATTAATTTGGAGTCGGGGACTAGACTCGGGTGATATTTAATTATGGACCAAGTGAGTGAGTCCGAGTGTGCTAGCAATTATAGGTAAATATAATTGGGGAAAATGATGGAAATAAATGTGCGACACATTGTGGGCGAAAAATGTGGAAAATAAATTATGAGATGTAAAAATGGACCAAGTGAGTGAGTCCGGGTGTGTTGGTGATGTGACACCAAAGTATTAAATTAATTATTGAGAGAGTGTAATTAATTTGGAGTCGGAACATAGACTTGGAAAATATCAAGTCACGGGCCAAGTAAACGAGTTCGGGGACAATGGTTGAGTGACACCAAGTCATTAAATTAATAAAGGTGTTAATTAATTTAATTAGGGTCGGATCGTAGACTCGGGTATGATTAAATTAATGGGTGGGATAATTAGTTTAATCGGGATCGGATTATAGATTAGTGAAGGGTACTTATTAATTAATGTGATAATAAATTAAATTAGAGTCGGACCATAGGCTTGGGATTATGATAATCTAATAAGTGAGACAACTTATTTGGTTGAGTCGGGCGAGAGACTCAGGACATTATAGGCTAGTGTTACAGGTTATGAGTGCACGGAGGAGCCGGAGTTTATGTTATATATATATACGGTGTAGTGATAGTATATATATATATATATGTGTATATATTGTCTGTGCTATTAAGTATCAATGATTAGATATTTATTTTAGTTATACTCTAGTGCCATAGGGGGAGGTTACGCGTAGTGGATGAATCCCCTAGCTTGAGGAGTAGGGCGAGTAGATTCCCAGGTCATAGCGTCCGTTACAGGGGGTGAGGGGCATCTCACTTTCCGGGAAGGAATATGACCGCCTCCAATCGTACATTAAACCAAGTTAGTGAGAGACCCTAACTTGGGTAACTAGGTTATGTGAGCACACCTAGTGAGATGGCACTTTAGAGAAAATCATCCGGTGAGGACATACTCGAAAGGATGAGTACACGTGTGATATGTGTGGTTATTGGTAAAGGTACGTATAATGTAGTAGTGAATATTATACGTAGATGATAATACAGTGTGTGATGTATTTACTTTATATAACTTGGGTTACAGTTATATGCTGTTAATAAATGAGAAATTAATTAAGTTAATCATATATGGGTAATACAGTGCGTGTTGTATTTAATTTATATAACTTATGTTACGGTTATATGCTTTTAAGTAAGAAGGAATTAAATAAGTTATTTAGTGAGATAACTTATATTTCAAGAATCATTATACTCGGGTTAGAGTAGTATGGCAAGGGAAGGTTATACCAGGACTAGTTGGACGGGGTAGTACAACTAGGTGGGGTTAAGGTAACCGGTAGGTGTGCACAATAGTGGAGAGGTGAGAATGTCCACAAGGGAGTGCGACGCTAACTTAAATATGAAGCGCATTCATGCATTTTAAATTACTGCAGTTAATTCACTTGCTAAATATTTTCAAAAATGTTTTGGGTTCTAACCCTTGCTATAAAACTTTTTTCAAAACCTTTTAGGTGTCCAGCCACAGGGACGCCAGGATTGATATTCTATTCCAGAGACACGGAGCTGCGGCATATGTGGATGCTAGCAGGAGTTTGGCTTAGACGTATCATTCATTCATTCCTAGAGTAGGAATTATGTATCAGTTTCAGTTTTATTTAGGGCTTGTCGCCCAGACTTCTCAGTACAGTTCTCAGGTGTTGTAAATTTGTATATGGATTGTTTCTTTGGTGGCCGGTGATTTATTCGGCAGGTTGTGTAATTATGATTCAGTTTACTTTCATTCAGTTGTGTGAATGGTTTATATTTTATTCCGCATGTATAGTTTTGGGTTTAATTAAAAAGTTAAAATTTGCACCAGTTTTTGGAATACTAGGTGGTTAGTAATTTTTAAAAAGTTTTCGACAGTGATGCTAAGGATGATCCAACTGGGATTCCTGTTTTAATTTGGTATAGGACTGATCACCCGGTATTTTATTAGGCGGGGTGTCACAGGGTCCACTCCAGTAGGACCTAAAAACCGACCAATAATAAACTGCCACGTCAGTTTGTTCCAAAAAATTATGTCAAAAATTAAGTCACAATAGAACTACTTTATCGTGAATCTATATGCCTGTCGAAAAATCGTCATTTATTAGATTTTGTAACTTAGATCAAGATATGACAACATTTATTAGATTTTGTTAGAATAATAACATATAATTATTATGTTAAATATTTGTCCAAATTAAGCCAACTTTTATAATTTAAAACCAAATATCAATATTTACTCTTTTTTTGTTTGTCTTTGTTTCATGAACTGGTCAGTTATGAAGCTAAAATTATGAAAATATGGTAGTAATGAATAACTGTATGTATAAGTGCATTATTTTAATTTGGGTTATTTATAATTATTGGGCATTTCCCTACCTATTTACTAATTTAAAATTCGATCTTTTTTAAAGACAATTTGTTGATAAAGTAATAAGATCTACTTTCTTCTTTAAATTTTATGAACCGTAACACTCTAATAAATTTTGACTCTCAATAAACCCTTCGAGGATTTGTCTTTGTTTGGTCACATTGAAAGCAACAAATGTTTTATCACGAATTTTGTGAGAATTACAATATTATATAACGCTAAAAATTGCTATTTCTTATTATTTATTACTACAAAGAGAAGAATATAGATGACACTAAGTAAACACTTTACATACGAAATGACTATCACAACTGGCTACCCCGCGCATCGCGTGGGTTTACACCTAGTTCTATATAACTATATAAAAACTGTAGACCCAAATCATGGGAGGGTGACACATGGCTGTCATAAATGCAAAATATCATTAAGTTTCAAACTCTTTTCAAAAACCTTTGCTTCGTTTTCTACCAAATACATTTATGCTTACCAATCTCATTCATCTCCCTTTTTTATTAACCCCTTTCATATCTCATCTTAAATATATACACTCTCTTCTCTTTCTTTCAACCCTTCACTTTCTTTATTTTTTTCCTCTCATCTTAAAGGTACGAATCTCTTTATCAATTTCAACCTTTCATTTCTTCATTTTACTACTCTTAAAATATCGTTTTGATCTCATGGCAACGCAGGAGGTAAAAAGATCTTAAGAACCGGGGCAATCTTTCCCTGTACCAGACATTAGCAAGCCTCCTTCAAGATCATCACAAATTTTTTAATATTATTATTTGATGTTTTTGTCTCAGTTTTTTTATCTAAAACCTTTCTATGAGAGTGTATTGATGTCTGACAAATGTCTAAAGGACTCACTCATGCAGGTAAGGTTAATCTCAAACTAATGTTCTTTTATTTAATTATATATTTTTTGTATGGGTTTTATTTTAATTAATATGTTTTTTTGGAGTTTAATTAAGTTTCTGTTATCGGTTTGATTGTCCAATTGAAATTGAGAGTTAATAGTGTATTGAGTTATATCAGTTTAAATCTTAATTTATATAAATCTATATTTTTTTGGTTGGTTTATGATGGTTTGTTGTTGTAGCACTAATTGGCTTTTGTTCTCCTCATTTGTTTATGGTGTTTATCAAAGTAAGTTTTCTTGGATTCAAGATAGATATATAACTCCGCAATGGTTTTATAGTTGGATCTGTACGAAACCTGTAGTTTTTAAATTTTTCCATATTTTTGCGATTATTTTCAATGCATTTGTTATTTAGCTATGAAGGTGTTTCTAATATATTTTTTCATTTCGTTTATGCTTTTACAACAGAATGTTGATGGTATGTTTCCTCGAGGAGAGATTTTAAGGTACAACTACCACTTTATATTGAAATTATCTCTAAATGTGAACATCAATATAATTAATTTGATAAACATATTAAGAAAATAATACCCCATATAACTACTTTTTGAAGCAAATTGTTATACATCAAACTACTACAAAGGAATTGAAACTCTTGAATTATTTTTTTTCTTTGGTTTATAGTATTATTTTATTTATATAATTATGGGTATAGGTTTATTTTATTTGGAATTTTCACCGGAGTTGTTGACAAGTCCAAGAGGCACCCCAAACATTAATAGGTAAGATAAATAATGAATCCTTCCACTTTTTAAGAATGGCTTTTTTTTTTTTTTTTGGAAATGGATATTTATTTATATAGAAGAAGAACAACCCTTCTTGGCAGCTTACATTTAGGAACAAGCTATAGAGAAATCATTAATGAAAGAAAATAAAAATCTACATAAAGGACCAATATATGGATTTGCTTTGAAAAGAAGCCTAATCTCATCATGGATCTCCCTAATTATATGGCTAGAAACTATCTTAAGCCCTTCAAAAACACATTTATTCCTAGCGCGCCATATTTTCCAACAAACTAAGCTCGGGATAATTCCACATAAAATTGCAAATATGGAATTCCCTCGGGTTGAGAGCCACCAAGACATAATTCTAGACCTCAAATTTATTTTTGTGGATTTTTGCCCCATCAGGTCTTCAAAGTGGTTCCACACTTGGTGAGCAATTTCACTTTCATTGAATAAATGTTCCCGATTTTCTTCTTGACCGCATGAACAACATCTACATCTCGAAGCTATGGGAATTTTAATATCTTTCAAATTTTGGTCAAGTGGAAGACCGTTATGAAATAATCGCCACATGAAAATCGAGACTTTTGGAGCTAAACGTTTATCCCAAAACATCTTTGAAGAAAATTGAATATAGTCTCTTCTCCTAATTTGATCCCATGCTATTTTGAAAACAAATCCCTTTTTCACCCAAGATTGTATAGACTGAAATAAATCATCTGAGTTCCGAAAGAGCCACATACCTTGCATTCTTTTCCACGTAGTACTAGCAGAAGAAATTGTTCCTCTAAATTTCTGATTAGCTAGCTTCTTGTATTTTTTATTCATAAAACCCGCCCACAGAGATTTATTTTCCAGAAATTTGACCCATAATTTGCAAGTGAAAACCGTGCAGACATCCATTGTATCTCTTAAACCCAGACCTCCCTCATCCGATGGTAAACAAATTTTTTTCCACGATATCCAGTGATGCTTATTATGCTCTTCCAGTTGGCCCCAGAAAAAATTTGCACTGATTTTTTCTAAGTCATTTATAACCGATATAGTAGGGTTTATGGATTCAAACCAATGCAATCTCAACGTGTTAAGCACTGATTTTATGAGAACTATCCGACCTGCATGCGATAAAAATTTACTCCTCCAATTTGAGATTTTTCCATGCGCTTTACCCAACAAAGGTTGAAAAATTGATTTTCTTTTTCTACCAATGAATAAAGGGACACCCAAATAACAAATGGGAAGTATATTTTGACAAAATCCAGTTTTCTCCTTAAACCGAAGTGTGCTCATGCTGCTACAGTTAGGAGGAGTAATGAAGCAACTCTTAGAGCTATTAACCAGCTGGCCCGATTGTACTTCATAAAAGTGTAGGAAATTCATAAAACTAGCAATAGAATCTTTATGGCAATTCATGAAAAATAGAATATCATGAGCAAAAGAATGTGACGTAATAAGGGGGCAGCCACTAGGAATAGAAAACTTCTTGATTTTATTAAGTAAGGCAACTGATGAATTCCTCTTGGCAGCACTTCACTAGCAATTACAAATAAAGCCGGGGATAATGGATCGCCTTGGCGCACTGTACGATTAGATTTAAAGAATCCAGTTGGTTTCTCGTTGATTAGAACCGAATACCAATAGTTCGAAATTGATCTCCAAACCATGTCTATCCAAGTTTCCGAGAACCCAAAAGCTCTAAGCACTTTAATAATGAATTTCCAAGATAGACGGTCATATGCTTTGGCCATATCTAGCTTCACAACAAGGTTGCCTCCCCGAACTTTTTTATTGAAAGAAGATAACATCTCTTGGGCCAACAAAATATTATCCGAAATGGACCTTCCTTTAATGAAACCTGTTTGGGATGAAGAAATAATGTTTGGAAGTACACTCCCAATTCTGTTAGCAAGAATTTTGGAAATAATTTTATTGGAAAAATTGCAAAGGCTAATGGGTCTAAAATCTTTACAAAAAGAAGGATTATCAATTTTAGGAATTATAAAAGTGTATTAAACTTTGACTTAAGTTTTTGGTTTATTTCTTTTAAATATAAGTTCTATATTGTAAGTCGCTTTCTTCATCAGATTATGAAAAGAATAAGGCACGATTAAAGGATTAAAAATGCTAAAATATGGTGAAGTGAAAAAGTGTAATTATATTTTCCCAAGGGGATTAGATTTTTCACGGCTTAGTTAGCAAAGTATAATTATATTTTCCTTATCTTTTTATTTTTATTTTGATAATGTATATACAACTATATTATATATTTGAAATTGACTTGATAAATTAATATGTGTGTGTGGAAGGAACTTCATTCTTCTATTATATATGAGTTTATGGTTTACAATGGCCAGTGAAAGTGGACAGTAACAGTGCCTAATATTTTTCTAAGCATTATATCATGGGTGGAAGTTTAATTTAGAAGCTCTATGAATAGTGTATTATCTTTGTAGTTGATGGCTATATTTGTTTCTTCTAATATACTTCCTTTTATTTTTTTCTTCCTTTAATTTCTATTCAACTTATATTACATTTGAAATAAATAAATAAAACTAAATTACCATGCCCTATTTGAGGTTTAGTTTAGATTATTATTTTGGTAGGGTGGCTTTTAATCACCGTTGAGGTTTTTTATTATTTTATTTTAGATCAACTTTTGTTTATTTTGGTTGTAAATTTGAGATTTTGTAGTGTTTTACTTCAACTACTTCAAACAAATATGCCTCTTCAATTTTTACATGTGTGGAAAATCTCATAAATAAAGAATTGACGTTTGATTGAGGTTGCTTTGAAGAAAACGAAGACACTTTCTTATTTTAGTGACTAAGTGTAATTTTATGCAATTGAGCAAGTGTAATCGGGTAGTTTTTATATTTTTTTCATTTTGGGTTTGAATATTCTTAACGTTTTGGGTTGAATGTTGTTAACGTTTTGGGTCAATTGGTAATTCTAAATTGATTTGTTAACAATTAATTCGTACCGTTTTCATAGTTATATGCGTGGGTTCATGCTAGTCTATTATATACCTCTAAAACAATAAATTAGAGGTTTTAATAGGTCATTACTGCATCTATATTGTACTTCTAACACGTGCCTCATCACTTAATTCAAATCACCAATTCCACCGACATCTCTTTGGTGTGTTGTCTCTTTGGTTTTCTCCGTCATTTATTTAACCACCGACGTCTCTTTGGTTTGCTAACAAATCCTCCACTTACCTCATCAACGGCTTAACCAATCTCACTCAAGCCCATAACTCTCTCGATCATCTCATCAACCCATAACTCAAATCCACAAAACACTTCAAAGAAACAATCAGCCTTACAACTGAATCTCCACCGAAAAGTCACTCTAGTGCTACAAAAAAACCTCATCCGGTTGAAAAAATTAGGAAACGAAATTAATCAGCTTATTGGAAAAATGAGTGTTCCTGCCAGATTTGGAGATAAATCTGAAGCACATCAACATCAGATATGCTCATGTGGTCAGAAAATCCTGTCGTTGATTTACCGGCGAACGGCTCAGCTGCTCGCTCATCAGCCCGTTCTCAGCAGGTAAATTGGTTGGAGCTGTGATTTGGGTTAGATTTGGTTGATGGTTACTCTGGATAGGTTTTGTTGAAGTCGTGTCTTTTGAGCTCTGTTTTTCATCATGGTTGGACATTATCAGTGTCAGAGTAGGGAAACATAATAAGGTGTTTTAGTAGTTTGTGTATGTCTTACCTATAGTTTTTTCTTCTTAGATGGAATTATGTTATGGATGGATCTAGGTGATAGACACAATGAGGAGGCTTCGATGATGTACTATGACTTTGGTGCTCTGTTTCCAATGAATTTTCTCTTATATGGTGTTTGGACTATGATAATTTCAGGCTTTATTGGAACTTTTAGTTGGGGTTTTATATATGCTCCATGATTGGTTTTACTTCGAATAGGATCTTCAATAGAAAGAATTATGGTCATTGATCATGAAAGGTAGTTTTTTTTTATCAAGACTAGTAGAAGATTTATGTGATTAAACCTTCTAACAGTAGCATGAGTCTTGGACAGAGAAATATTTTACTTTTGATATGCTTTTGTTGTTGAATTTTAATATTTCACTAAGTTTCATTTGGTGATTGATTCATGTGGGTTTATTCTTCCTTTATTTCGATTTGAATATTCAGATTGTATCTCAATAATTTTATCGGACTTTCACCACTGAAAATCATAAAGATGGAATCAAATCACGTCAATTCTATTTTATAACAGATTTTGGTTTTGTTACGAACAGATCAAAACGTGGAAATCTTGGAAACATGCAGAGGCAAGACATGATTTCTTACAAGTGTACAGGATCCGGATTTTGGATAACAAAAAAATATTAGTAGATCTCAGCCTAATCTATTATAGAGATGATCGTAAGGAAGAAGAAGAAGAAGAAGAAGAAGAGGTTTTTTTGTAAATTTTGTTCAGACCCTTTTCGGGGGGATTGTATTCAAAATTCATATTTTTGTTACAGTAAGAAATGAGATCCAGGACTACACGTTTTTGTATTTTTATAATTGTTCCCGTGAATCTTAAGTATATTGTATGCCTAATTACAAGAATGTATAGAAGTGCTGCATTTTTTTCAGTGATAATACTCATTTTTTTTGCTTTTAGTGTTAATAATTTTGTTTTTGTAAATTTTCCCTTTGCATCGGTATTGTAGTTATTGATTAAGTGATCATATTTACTAACAATGTCAATTTTTAAGTATGAAAAATAGTACCGTGAGTTAATTGTGATATTTGGATGGCTGAATTTAGTTTCATTTATTCTGGAATTTTGCTATTATATTTCAAATGGGATTATCAAAGGTCGTTGTATAATCTATCTTCTTACTTTATTAGTATAGGTCTTTTTTATATTTGTGTACTGAGGTTTGACATTGTTAAAATTCTTAGTATGCATATGAATTTTGTTCAAATGGACAAAAACTATCTGTTATAGATAATACCTTTTGAAGTTTATGATAAATTGGAATTTCATTTTCAAAAAATATAAAAAATAAAAATAAAAAAGAAGCTACAAATAATATGTCAAATAATCAAGGGACTATAAATTGCCACATTATCGACGACGACTTCTTGATTCTAACTTCTAATGGATTCTATTTCTAAAAGGGGCAACTCAGTCGGATCAATTTTTTAAAATAATTCTTGAACATCATATAGTGGAGGTGGACGTGATCGTTGGTTGAAATTTATTTTTGATATAATGTGTTTTAACCTCAAGATTATTGTGCCAACTTTTTCATGCCCTTTCTCTCTTCATTCATTGTTTAAATATACAACTAATTTTATAAAGTATACAATTTATTTTATTTATTATATTCATTTGCAATTTTCAGTACATTATTTAATAGTTAAGATTGTTCATTATGGATTTAAATTTATAAATTATTCACCCATAAGGTTTGCAATGTTTATTCATAGTTGGTTCTTTATTAGATTAGTTTACAAACGAGTCGATGAATTTTTAAGAAATTCTATAATGTGCCCACGCATTGCGCGGGTCACAAGATTATTGGAAATTATTCACCCACTTTTAAGCATGCTCAATTCATTACACTTACGGCAAAAACACAAATGCCCATGCACGTCCATTCACATGTAATATATTGGTATACAATATATTTTTGGTTATTCGCCCACTTTTAGGGTCGCTTTTGAGTTACCCAATAACAAAAAATAATAATGTTTTAGTTACTTCCCATTTAGGGTTTTAGCAACAATTTTGGAGTATTTTTTTTTATACTTTGTGAGATTTTGCCATACTTTTAGGTGTGGAACTCAAATGTTTTTTTGTTTTGGGTTGACTCATAGTTGTTAAAAGTCGCACATAGGCTCTAGGCTCGCCTTGGTGTAACACCTCATATTTTTGTGCATTTAATATTTAATTAATTTGGCTAATTTTAATTACTTGTGTGTCGTAATTTAATTGAATTAATTAGTATTAGTTTTTATTTAAATATTAATTTTGTAACAACCCAGGTTTTTGAGCGACTATTTTATACTATTTTGCCTGATGGGCTAATTTTATAAAATAGGGGATGTTGGAGTAAATATTAGTTCCCGCGAGACTTAGGGATAATATTTACTATGTTTTGTCTATTTACCGTTATGAGAAGGTAAATAGCGTTATATTGCGTATTATTGCGTCGTCATATGTAAAACGACGGTTATGACCTATATATGAAATTGGGTAAAATTAATGAAATTAAAATGAAACTGGAACACAAAATAGTTCACATTTTCCCAAATGCCAAAATAGGGGGTGCGGTTGTTTTTAGAATAGTCGAGATAGTCGAAAATGTGCCCAGTTGTAATTTTTTGAGATTCGGGCATTTTTAAGGGGTTATGACTCAATTAAGTGGTTACGAGTCATTTTATGGTGTATTAGCAATTATAAGTGGGGGTTTATGTTTTGAGACCCGTATAAATCCCCCACCTCCTTTCTTTTTCTTCATTTTTGGTGAGAGAAGCCAAAGGAGAGAGGGAGAAGAGAGAGTTGGGAGAAATAGAGAGAAATAGAGAAAATGAAGATTTTGGGCCGGATACCGTCGCTACCGGAGGTGTTCCGAGACTACGAACCTCGAGGCAAGTTTCTTACTTTCTAGATATTGATTTAATGTGATAAATCTGCATGTGTAGTTAAGTTTTGGGAGGTTTAAACCATAAATGGGTTTTGGTTGATTTTGGGTGTTTAATCCTAAATCTTATAGTTTAATTTGATTTGAAGAGAAATAATTGATTATTTGATGTGTAGAAATGATTTTATAGTAGTATTTGTTGTTGTGGTTGGGTGAAATAGCGGGTAGAAGCTTAGATGGCTCGTTAATGGCCGAAACAGCTTCTCGGAGAAGAAGCTGTCCGCCAGGATCGATCGATCGAGCCTGGGGGATCGATCGATCGAGGCCTTCGATCGATCGACGGCCAGGGGTCGATAGATCGACCCCTTCTGAAAAGGTGAGGTTTTTCTAGTTTTGTTTTGGCCCTTTTATTTTAGGTTCGGGGTTTAGGAACCTTCCTTTGGGAAGTAATGGGGAGTCCTAGAGGGTTGTATTGGGTAGACTAATGTCTTAGGCTAAGAGTGGATATTTGGGTTTACCCAAGGGCTAGTTTGTATAGGTTAATGTCCAATTGGTATAGGAGGTTAACCTAAAGATAAATTTGAAGTTAAAATATTAATGTTTAGCTTTTGGGAGACACTCCATTATGGAGACTCACTTTGAGGGTTTATGAAATAATATGAACTCTTGGAGGTTATTTTGAGGTTAGTGGCACTTTGGGTCTTAGGTCATTAATAAAATATGACTTAATAAGAATGGAATATACATTCTAAAACTTGGTGCCAAATGGCTAAATGAATGATTGTTGGAAAAGTAAAATTGGAAATTTTCAAAATGGAAAAGGTAAAGTTTTTCATAAGTGTTAACTTATGGTTACACGCCTCCCTAAATCGCTATCATAAGGGAAGTTGCGTACGTGCGGTGAAGCCCCCTGGCTAATGAATGCAGGGTGGATATAGTCCCTAGTCCATATGGGCATTTGTATTACTGCGCTGGTTAGGGGATTCTGGGTGTGGTCCTGACTTTCCCGCAGGCAATATGGCCGCTTCCCGACGTTGGTAGGTTCCCAGGTTGTCTTGTATAGATAGGCCCTGGAAGATGATAGCCATTTAGGGGCGCGTCCAGTGGGGAAACCCGGAGGGACGGTCTTAGATTTATTAAAGCAATTCATGATAATGGATTGGCTTTAATTACATTTTCCGGATGGAAGAAGGGAAATGGGTTATGGTTTGGCTTCGGTAACACTCCCGGATGGAAGAAGGGATGTGGAAGCATATGGTATACAAAAGTGTTTTTATGATAATAAAAATGACTTTTGATTACACTTCCTGGATGAAAGAAGGGAAGTGGGGTTTTATGAAAAAGGATAAAGCACTTTTTATGATAATAAAAACTTGCTTAAATTATATATTCTTCCTGGAGGGAAGAAAGGAAATAAATTGGTAAATAAGATTGACTTGGTAAACATTTGATAAAATGTTGTACCATTTATGTATATTCCTAAAGAAAGAAATTAGGAATTGTGCCATTAGATGGTGGACGGGTTTTATTTTATATTTTCTTTGTGTAGCTGCAGATGTGACCTCCCACACATATGCACACACATTTACATTTATTGATTATTTCGTGCTAAGGATCTAATGGATCTCGACGATCAACCTTGCCTAAGTAGTAGTGTATCGGGGGGGTTCCTTGTTTGGATTTCGCTTTGCGAGACACCCTACGCACGAATAGGGCATAGTGTTGAGAATGGGGAGAAGTTAGCCCTTAGTGCTTAGGGTTAACTAAAACATCTCACGATATTGCGCTAGGTTGCTGCTAGATTGAGAGGTGAGAAATATTATTGTTATCTGCGAGAGATATACGCACTTAACTGTCATGCATTTTTAGTCACATGGTAATCATATCAAACCGGGCCCTGACCCGTATCTATATTTCTTTGTTTCTGCATATTCCTTGCCGTTACAGGTGCTCTTCCGTATGAACACCCCTATTTACATATTCCATTCCAGTTGTCATGGAGCTACAGCATATTGCGGATGTTGTAGGATACTTGTAGTAGACGCTCCTTTGTTCTGTACTCTAGTTATGTTCAGTATATTTATTCGGGCGTGTTTGCCCAAGGAGTTGCACTCATTCATTATATTGTAAATATTGAATTGTAATACTCGATATATTATTTGTATTGGTTTATGCACCGACAGCTTATTCGGTGATTATTTATTGTATTGTCATACTTTATTCATCGATTTTTTATACCCACCGTTTTTACAAATGGGATTGTCTAAGTGTTTTCCTTTTACTTTAAAATTTTTAAATTTGACAGTCCGTTTTCTAAAATGATTGGTGGTTATCTCATACTATTATTTTAATCGACAGTGATGCTGAGAATGGACCATCTATGATTCCTGTGATTATTAGAGTATTGGGCTGGTCACCTATTATTTTAGTAGTAGGGTTGTCACAAATTTGGAGAGTAAATGGTTAATATTTATAGAATTTATATTACTAGGTGAATAGTAATAATTTATTTACGTCATAATGAGTGATAGTGACGTGACAATAATTTATCTCAATCAGGAGTCGGGTATAGAGTATTTTGGGTTCGAGATAAGGACTTTTACTAAAATAATTCGAATGGAAATTCTGAGTGCACGGTTGGTTCCGAAAGAGCCAAGGTAGTCGAAATGGAGTACCCAAGGATAGTAAATGGGTCTCGGGTATTTTTAGGCATAACCAACCTACACGGGAGTGTTTAGGCCATTTTAGTAAAGCCCAGAAGCCTAAAAGTGGGATTGTCTTATTAAAACCTAAAAGTGTGAGGGCGTGGCAGTCACAACTCATTTAAGAAACCCTAAGTATCTGGAGGAGAAAAGAGAAAAAAATTGGGGAACCCTTAGGAGCCAAAAGCAGGAACAAGTGTGGGTGTTCTTCATCAAATAATCATCTACACCGAAGGAATTCAGACCCTATAAACCCTATAAGGCAAGTGGTTAAACTTGCTTTTAAATTCATTTGTTGTCTTCAATTCATATCATAGTGGGTGTGACATAAATCCATTATTTTGGGTTGGGTTAATACATAAATTGGATTTTGATTTATGAGACATCTCGTGTAAATTTTGGCAAAAGGAAGATTGTGATAACAAGTCTATTGTTGGAGAAATTAGGTTGTGATTAGAACTCGAAAATTATCTGGTTTAAATGGCTAATTGTTGAATTTCGATGGGGGAGTTATAAATCGTTGGTGTTTGGGCTTATAAATCTTGAGATGATTAATGATGGACTGAACTACTTAAGAATTATAACCTTGTGTTGTTGGTTGTTAATAAGAGTTGAGTTTTAATCTGGTGGATATTGTTTAGTTTATAAAAACTTACAGTGGGTATATCGATCTGGGAAAGAGAGGTGGAAAAATAACCAAGGCGACGCAAGGAAGAAGAAGAAGAAGAAGAAGAAGAAGAAGAAGAAGAAGAAGAAGAGAGAAAATGACTGCTCATTCGAGCGACGAGGATTTTGGTTCGAGCGACGCCACCTGTCGTTCGAACGACAGGATAGGTCGTTCGAGCGACGTAATGGGTCAGGCCTAGTTTGGGTTAACTTTAATTTTGGGTCGGGGACATATAATTGGTAGTTTTAATTAACAGCATGGAACTTTATCATTTTGTAATTAGGGATTAAAAAGGGAGCTTAGTATATTTATTTGTGTAGAGGAAAAAAGGACTGAATCTACATTAGAGAATTTGGAGTAATAAATTCTAAAGGGGTAAATTACGGGCCAAGGGAGTGTGTCCGTGTATTTTGGGGATTGAGTGATTCCATGAGAAATAAATTAAATGGGAAAGTTAATTATAGTTCAGAGTCGGGGAATTGACTTGGGTATTTTTGGGCTAGTGCTACGAGTGCTTAGGCATAGATTTGGCCGGATTAATTTATTATAGGATTATATAATAAATTATGGAATATTAAAAATAAAAGGGTGTTAACCGAAATAACGGTATCTATGAGGAATAAATTTTGCGAGATGGAATTTCGGATTGAAGGAGTCAGTTTGGGTATGATTAGTTGGGTGACACAACTTGGGTGATAAATAAATAAATGTATGATTTATTGAAATTACAAGTCGGTGTATAGACTTGGGAGTGTTAGGCTCGTGTTACGATAATTGTGCACGGAGTAGCTAGTATTAATTAAATATATGTATGCGGTGATTATGTAGTGTATATATATAAGTGTACTTTATGAATATTGGTGTGAATAATATTTAAAGGAATACATACACCCCCCCCCCCCCCCCTTTAGTGCTATCACAAGAGGTTGCGAGATGGGTGAGTCCTCTGACTTGAGGAGTAGGGCGAGTATAATCCCCAGGTCATAGTCGTCAAGGATTTTTATTTGTGATTTATTTTCAAGGGTGAACCGCTTTAGGGCATGATTCGGTTTCACTTCCGGTGAAGGAACTATGGCCACCTCCGCGACGTTTATTTTTGGTTCACTGATTCGAGGAGATAACCGAGTCGAGGTGTCCGGGTTGATGATTATACCTGGGGTGGTAGCATTATAGAGAACATCCGGTAAGTGTCTACTCGTGAGGATGGTTATATATCTACGACATGTGTGGGAATGTTGTAATATGACAATTCGTATATGTGGTGCAGATAATTATATATGGGTAAAATACATGTAGTGAACTGTATTAATTATATGTAACTAGGGAGAATGTTACATGACCTTAAATGAAAAATTATTAGTTAAGTTAATGTGATAAATAACTATAAATCATAAATTAAACATACTCGGGCTAGAGTAGTGTGACATGAAGGAGTTATAACCAGGACTAGTTATGGGGTAGATGACTAGGTGGGTTATAAAGAAAAGCATTAGGTGTGCACAATAGTTGAGGGGTGAGTATGTCATCAAGGGAGTGCAACACTGGATTAAATATGAAGAGCATTCATGCATTTTAAATTGTTTTATTTTAATCACTTGCTAAATATTTTCAAAATGTTTTGGGTTATAACCCTTGCTTTAAAATATTTCCAAACCTTTTAGGTGTCCTGCCACAGAGACGCCAGACTTGATTCTATTTCAGGGTTACGCAACTACGGCATACGTGGATATTGTAGGATTTGGAGTAGTCATCTCTTTCATTTATTCCTAGTTTAGGAATTTTATCCCAATTTTATTTTGAGCATGTTGCTCACAGTATCTTTTCAGATTATTTCAGTTCAGATTGTGTGAGATTTATTTACTATCTGTCAGATTTATTTGGTTTTGGATTTGGATTTATAGCCGATGGTATATTCGACAAGGATTTTATTTATTCATTTTCAGTATTGATTTGATTCAGCGATTGTGTGAATGGTTTATGTTATATTCATTCACATGTTGTTGTTTTTGTTTGATAAAAAGATAAAATTTGGCACCATTTCTTTTTTAATACTAGGTGGTTAGTAAGTTTTAAAAAGTTTTCGACAGTGATGCTAAGAATGAATCAAACGAGATTCCTATTTAATTTTTTATAGGACTGATCACCTGGTATTTTATTAGGCGGGGTGTTGCACTAGGCTTAGCATCAGCGCCTTGCCTCACTTCAGTAAGGCGTGCGCCTTGTGCGCCTAGGCTCCAGGCTCAAGTCACGGCTCAGGCGCGCCTCATTAAATTTTTTTGGATAACACTCCTAATACAAGAATGGACCAATTTATATGCTCATTTTACAAATTTTTCAATTGAACATGAAAGATAAGAAGACTCCCCAACCCAAAACAATCCAGAGTAAGTCCTTGATCAAACTTTATCTTTCTCACTAGTCCCTACTTAGGTAAGAAACAAACAAATTTAAACTTCAAGAGTGTTGCATCATAGAACAATTTATATGTTGATTTTGATTTTTCTTTTCACATATTGGAGTATCTTTTTTTCATATACATCAATATATTTTCTTTTGTTGATTATTGGATAATTGAATTGTTATATAAATTTTATATTTAAAAATATATTTTTTATATGGTGGTATAAGCTCTTTATTCTACATATGTGCCTCTTCATAACCGTGTATAATAGTAATATATGCTGTATATTTCAAATTTTAGATCATAAATGATCTTATTATTATAAATATATAACTTTTCATGATTTTATAGACTTTGCGCCTCTTGGATGAGGCGCGCGCCTCGCTTTGCGCCTAGGCTCCACAATGACCTTGGAGCCTTGGTGCGTCTTTCGCCTCTGACAACTATGGGTTGACACAAAACGACCCCTATAACTAGGGAGGTTAAGGTCAACATAGACCTAAAATATTTCACCAGTTCTTAAACAAAATATCAATCTAATGTGGGTCCTGGTGCAATTATATATTGTTAATGTATTAACCTCATTCAACTTGACTTGAAGTCGAAATGCTATTATAGCAAATTTGTATGTTATATTACCAAAACCACAGCATGGTCTCTAAATTTTATTAGACTCCTAAGATCATTTTTTAAATGAAAACTTATCAATTGCAGCAAAATCTTACACTTTTTAATAAAGACACAATTTTGTTTATGTTAATGTAGTAACTTTAGAGGTCGTACCTCGATGGGATGGCAAGTTCCCTCGTCCAAGCTACATATTAACTTGGGTTCGAGACATGGGAGCAATGGGGATAAGGTCAGCCGACATCCGCCTCTCCCATACCCTGCAGTTAAGCAGGAGCCTTGTGCACTGATACGACCTTTTTTTAACATATTTACTTTCTTATAATACTTTTGCGGAGCATCAATTTGTAGTGATAAAAATTATATTCTAGTATACCTGGCCCTAATTATAGTGCATAATATATGTTACACTAATTTTCAAGGTTGGCTTACGCCTTCCCATCCACTCTACTGTGCGGACGATGCTCGCCAGTATGTGTCAGGCCCCATCCTAAATTTCTCCCGACGCATGAAGGATTTTGATCGGCTTCATATCTCTCTGGATGTTCTGTTATAGCTACAACCTTCCAGATAACGTATTTAAGGCATGTTACAATGTATCATGCACGAAGGCCTAACCTGGCTACTATCATCTCGTAGCTAGGAAATCCACAAAGAAGTTTATTCTCATTAACCAAACATCCAACCATCACTGTAAACTATGATATTTCTGTCTCTAGTGCGTGGGAGTTTATGCCAGATGTCTCCTACTCTATCTCAGGGCCAAGGGTCCCATAAAAGTGGGCAAAAGCTTCAATGTCTGCTAAGCTTGATCCCGACTTGAGCAAAGATGACCTTGATAAGATTGAATAAATTTGAGGTCAGCGGGATGGTGGTGGAC
Organism: Sambucus nigra; assembly: GCA_949130495.1. Lineage (NCBI taxonomy): Eukaryota > Viridiplantae > Streptophyta > Magnoliopsida > Dipsacales > Adoxaceae > Sambucus > Sambucus nigra. The sequence continues at coordinate 1,377,004 of CASBWL010000256.1, forward strand.
TTGTGCAATTGGAGCAGCGTATGACCCCTGAAATCCTGGCCAAGATGGGACTGGGGGTTGACCTTCTTTCTAAATTACATAAGTTCCCTTCTGAACTATGGTGTCTTCTTTATTTGATCTTTACTGGTAAAGTTATAAATTTTGCTTCCGAACTATGGTGTCGTCTTTATTTGGTACTTTTTTTATATTAACCTCTTCTCAATTTTTGCAGATTGGCCAAACCACACTCCGAAATATATTTGAAAATGGTCGCTCCCAACATCTCCAATATGCTCAATAAATTCAGGAAGAAGCCGGAACCCCCGACACTGATAAAGAAATCGACCACTGGTGGAGCCAATAATGTCGAGGCGTCCAAGAAGAGGAAGGAGGTGGTTGACGATACCCCCATCCTTTATCCACATAATAATAATAATAATAATAATAATAAGAAGAAGAAGAAGAATGTAATACCCCGTATTTTTATGCTATATTAATTTGGGGATTTATTAAATTTAATGTGAGTGAATTATTTAATAAAAATCCGAAAATTAATTATGTTATAATTATTAACGTGATGAGAGTTAGTAATTATGGGAAATTGTTGAATATTACTAATGAGCAAAGTAATATATAATATTGGTTATATTGAATGTCATGAGTGAGTTAAATGGCAATTTTGGAAATTTGAGTCGGGACGCGCCAGTGTCGCGTCAGGACTAACTATTGTTAGATAAAAAAAATGAATATTTTATAAGTTGCCCGTATGGTCGTTTTGAGTACGCCAACGCGCCCGGAAGGGTCGAGATAGTCAGAAAAGTGTATCCGGGGGTGTAGTTTGGGTCTCGGGACGTTTTTAGGCCTAATTAGTACCCCGGGAGGGCATTTTGGTCATTTTACATATTTGGGTAATTAAACCCACGAAACTCAGCAGCCTATATCAGCCATTTAGATTAACCATTTAGGGTTAGAATATTCAAAACCCTAGTACGGCCATTGGAGAAGAGAGGAGAGAGCTCTCAAGGCAATTCAAGGACAAAAAGTCACTCGTTTGCACCGCCGTCACCGCCAACGCGTAGATCGCGAGACGGGGAACGCAACCACACCGGATTCATCTGCAAACCAGACTTCTGAAAATCCCAGGCAAGTGTTTATCTTGCTATTTTCGTTGGTGCAATTTCCATATTAGTTTAGGAATGATTATGGATGAAATAGATGGAAGAAAACCCAAATTTTGATAGGAATTTGCATGTAGTAAAGACTTAAACCTTATTCTGGAAATCTTTTGTGATGTAGAAGAATAACCCACGAAATTTTGATGATGTATTAGAAGGAAATTCTGGTAAAATCAGATTAGAACCATGATTAAGAAAACTCTAGGGTTCTTGATGATTAGATAAGATTTTGTGTTGATTATCCATGTTTAATGATAGAAATACACATGCTTTACGTTAAAAACATCTGGTATAATGTTATAATGTTAGTAGTAGAATTTTTGGGACGTTTGGGTTTGGAAAATATGAATTTGGATGAAGAAAAGTGGTAGAACCCGTAACTGCAATTCTGCAGAAATCGAAATACCTGCTTGATCAATCGATCGAGCCTAGAGCTTCGATCGATCGTGCCCTAAACTTCGATCGATCGACCCCTCCTGGAAGACTCCTATTTCCCTTTTTAATTGAGTTAAATTCAAATTGTCGTGATATAATTCTTGGGCATTCTTAATAAAATAACTTTGGGAGACATGGAGGACCAGTAGGGCTTATGAATAAATGTGGGACCTTTAATCTTCAACGAGAATGGTATTTATGGGATATTTACTTTAGGGTCGATTAATTATGTATTGAAGGGTAAAGGTGCGTAAGAGAGTTACGTTGGAACATAATAAGGATGCCTACTGAATTTTATACTTGTGAGGTTAGAGTTCACTAGGGTCACAAAATGAGTTGGAGAAACACTTCGAGTTAAGGTTAGTGATGAACCCTTATAAGAATACTTAATGTGAAAGTCAAGGATAAATATCGTACTTATGGGTGAGGAGAGAAACCTATATCGATATAATAATAAGTGGTATATTTATGTGGTTGTGTATGCATATATTATATACGTGTGAAAAACGTACCCGCGCTACTTGCTATCCCTGAGATTACCGCACTGGGACAGTCTTATCTCGATGGGACCTTTATGGGGGATATTAACTTGTACCCTAGAAGATAGATATCCTTGGTACAGGCTATCGGACTGATAGTTCAGACGGTCCTAAGAGACGTGAGGGTATGTACTGACCTCTTAGAGACTTGGAATCTATGCTTCGCCTCAATCTTGTTTGTGTATATATGTTGATACAGTTCGAGAGTGATTCCGAACTTGTATATCCCTTAGTGTGAGCGATACGGGGATTGGATAGCAGAGTATGCCTGCACCATAGTTTGTAGGTTGGTGCTGTTAGAATATATATATTATACGAGTGCTTAATGTATATATCTGAATTTGGGAAATTTAAACTGTTGCTGTGATATAGTAAGTGAGAAATAATTATGGACTATAAATTGGAAATACTTGTTTGAAAAGTATAATATGACACTGGGAAACTTTGTAAATTAATGAAGCTAAAACGAGAGTTGTTACTAATTGGAAGTATCTTTTTAAACAATGGTATTGTTTGGTTTTAAAATCTTATGAGTAATTTGAGATGAGCAAAATTGTTGGAAAGGTTAGTGTGATAAAATAATAGAATAAACCGTTGGGAAGGTTAGTGCGATAGGTATGCACATTAGAAGAGAGGTGAGAATTTCTCAAGAGAGTGTCGCACTAATATGTTGTTGCATTGGCCTGTATCAATTTAAATACTTGCTAAACGTATTTTAAATCAAACACACTATCGGGCTCTGACCCGTTTCTTTTTCTCTTTCTCTCTCTTGTATATATATGTATGTATTACAGGTGCCCAGCCACAGGGGCGTCTTTCTTAGGATCTCTTGAAAGGAACGCGCTGCAGCTTAGGTGGGAGTTGCAGGTCTCTTGATTAGACGACTTTGTTCATTCAGATCCATTCTTAGTACTTTCATCTAGTTGGGCATGTGTAGCTCTTTCCATTATTATGTTGTTATTGGACATTTGTATTTCTGTTATTTCCGGTACTGTTTACTATGGGTTTTATTCAGTGGATGTATTACTTTAGATTTCGCATGTTGACATTCGATTGACGAATGTTTTAAATTAATTGGATTATGTTCCAGGTTTATTGTGGTGTGATTCTTATTTATTGAGATGTTGTTAATAAATAAATAAATAATTTTTTTCTTTAAATAAAATTTGGAAAGTAATGTTTAAATATAGTTTTGACACTTAGCTTAATTATTTTAGGGTGTTAAATTGGAAAAATTTATGTTACGACAGTGATGCTAAGAATGAACCAACTGTTCGCCTTGAGTTAATTTAATAAAGGAGTGATCGCCCGGTATTTAATTAGGCGGGGTGTCACAGGTGGTATCAGAGCATCAGGTTCTAGTGTCCTTTAGGATCTGTGCGGCTTATTATGCTTTCAGCGTTGCTTTCTTTGATATAGAGCCCTAATACTAGGAATGTTGTGTTTATCTCTATACATTGGAAATTCATACTTCTGCGATTTGTTTATTTGAATGATGAACTCATCCAAATTTACTTAAGTTTTCAGATGGATCGTCAAGAAGAACTAGCTAAGACGGTTAAGGGAGTCAACGAGCAAGATCGACTCACACCTCAGGTATCCCCAAAGAGAATATCAACCGCTGAGTTAGCAGGTATCGTGGCACAAGCAGTTACCACTGCAGTTCTACAATACCAAGAACGTAGCCTACAACTTAAGGGAGGCAAGAGACCTAGAGAGGTTAACCAAATGCATGTGACTAACGTTGAAAATTGTACGAAGGCACCGAATCTGGGACAACGAAACAATCAAAATCGAGTCAGTTCCAGAAGTAACGAGATTTATGTACAGTGGCAAAAGTGTCAGGGCCAACGAAGTCAGGTTCAGAATGAAATCACCAAGAGGTGTTTCGGTTGTGGAATGGACGATCACAAACGTAAATCTTGTCAGAATCAGACTGGGGATAAACTACAATCTGACCAATGAAGAATTTCGAAACTCTGCTATAAATGTGTACAACCGGGTCACAAGTGGATGGATTGTCCTCGCCCTGACATAGCTTTTTCGCAGATTTCCCCTCAAGGCCAGCAAGACCAGGGAAAAAGCGAGACTAGTCAATACCGTAATGAAGTGAAGCAGTTTCGAGGGAGGTGCTTCCAATGTGGTAGGAATGGCCATAGGCGTCAGGATTGCCCAGAGAAGAATAGGGTCCCACGACAGTAATGTGCTAGCAATAAACCCCAGAAGCCAGCTCCACCACCCTCTCCAACAGCCTCAGTTCAGCAGAGAAAGCTACAGGGCGGACGTGTCTATAACTTCCCACAGGCAGCAACTCCGCAGGCACCACCCGCGATTGAGGGTATGTTTTCTATCCATGTTACTATGAGTTGAGTTTTGTTTAATACTGGGGCAACGCACTATTTTATAGCTACCTATTTTGCGAAAGTCTTAGGGTTATTAGCCACAGCAGAGAGCACTGTGACATGTGTAGACTCACCACTGGGGAGTGGGTCGCTTATTTTCTTTATATGCCGGGGAGTGGGGGTAGAGATTGGTAGCTTGGTATTACCTGCAGACATGTTAGTCTTAGATATGCATGAGCATGATGTTATTATCAGTATGGATTGGCTCGCCGCTTATAGAGCCATGATTGATTGCTTCGGTGGGAGCATTATTTTTGCCATTCCGGGGCAAGAGATGTTTGTAGTGGCAATGCCTCGCCCAGAGGTAGATTCGACCGCTCATTTGTATTCTATAGAGGAGGATGCCTCTAAGGAGGTTGTGATTCCTTTATACTCGATCCCAGTCGTTCGTGAGAATTTCGATATATTCCAGGAGATACCAGGCCTACCCCCAGTCGTGAGATAGACTTTGTCATAGATTTATTACCAGATACGAGACCTATAGCACGCGCACCGTACCGTATGGCTCCGGCAGAGATGCGACAGCTACGAGATCAGATAGAGCAGCTGTTAGGTCAGGGTTTCATTCGTAGGAGTACCTCACCTTGGGGCACTCCAGTCTTGTTTGTAAAGAAGAGAGATGGTTCACTGAGATTGTGTGTGGACTACCGGGAGCTGAACAAGGTCACGATACGGAATAAGTATCCGTTGCCTCGAATCGATGATCTGTTCGACCAGTTGAGGGGAGCAACTTTCTTTTTGAAGATAGATCTGAGGTCGGGGTACCATCAGTTGCGTATTAGAGAGCAGGATGTTTCAAAGACTGCCTTCTTGACGAGATATGGGTCCTATGAGTTCAGGGTGATGCCGTTCGGACTCACAAATGCTCCAGCCGTTTTCATGGACTTAATGAACCGAGTATTCAGAGAGTTCTTGGATCAGTTTGTCATCGTCTTCATAGATGACATCTTAATATATTCACACTCCGAGGAGGAGCATGCCGAGCACTTGAGGCAGGTTCTTCAGACTTTACGAGAGCATCAGTTGTATGCTAAGTATGAGAAGTGTGGATTCTGGTTGCGAGAGGTACAGTTCTTGGGGCATGTTGTTTCTGAACAGGGGATAGCAGTGGACCCGAGTAAAGTGTCAGCGGTGAGGGAATGGGGACAGCCCACGACACCGACGGAAGTGCGTAGTTTCTTGGGGGTAGCCGGATACTACAGGAGATTCATTCGGGGATTCTCCAAAATAGCGGGTCCATTGACGAATCTGACTCGAAAGGGAGTACCATATGTTTGGGATGATGCTTGTCAATTAGCTTTCGACGAGCTGAAAGACAAGCTTACTTCAGCACCAGTCCTTGCTTTACCGAAACCGGGTGTGGAGTAACTGGTTTACACCGATGCGTCTTTACGGGGACTTGGAGGAGTACTCCAGCAGGAGGAGAAGGCTATAGCTTTTGCTTCCCGCAAGCTTAAGCCGTATGAGAAGAATTACCCCACCCACGACCTGGAGTTAGCAGCGATCGTCTTTGCATTGAGGATATGGAGGCACTATTTATTGGGGGGATAAATTCCGTTTGTTCACAGACCACAAGTCACTGCAGTACCTGTTCACTCAGTGAGAGCTGAATATGCATCAGCGCAGGTGGCTAGAGTTTGTGAAAGACTATCAGTTCGAAATACAGTATCATCCGAGGAAGGCCAACGTAGTTGCTGATGCGTTGAGCCGTAGACCGGTAGACGATGTAGCGAACGTCTGTAAAGCAAAGTGGAAGGAATTGGGTCACCAGGACGCAGTAGCCCGTTCTTTCATATTCGTTATGTCAGTCACACCCGAGATTGTTACGAGGGTGATACAGGCACAGACCACAGACCCGTTTTGCCAGGAGCAGATTGTGCGACTTCTAGCCGAGGGTGCTGAGTCCTATTCTGTTAGTTCTGATGGAGGTTTACGATTTAATGGGAGATTGGTGGTTCCAGAAGGAGCATAATTACGTCATGCAGTGATGACTCATTCTCATGGGTCCCGATTTGCAGTACATCCGAAAGGTGATAAGATGTACCAGGATATGAGGAGACAATACTGGTGGAGTGGGATGAAGAAGGACATCGCCGAGTTTGTGTCCAAGTGTTCTACCTGCCAACTGGTAAAGGTGGACCACCAGAAATCGTCAGGATAGCTTCAGCCATTGGAAGTACCTGCGTGGAAGTGGGAGAGTATTTCCATGGATTTTATTACAGGGTTGCCTACATCACAGCGGGCCACGATTCTATCTGGGTGATTGTATACCGTTTGACCAAGGTGGCTCATTTTCTGCCGGTGCGGACAGATTATACCACGGGTCAGTATGCTCAGTTGTTCATCGTTGAGATTGTCAGATTACATAGGGTGCCCCTGAATATTGTTTCAGATAGAGACAAGATTTTTGTGTCACGTTTCTGGGAAAGCTTTCAGGAGGCTATGGGTACTGAGTTGAGGTTGAGTTCAGCTTACCACCCACAGACAGATGGACAGACAGAACGTACTAATCAGATGTTAGAGGATATGCTACGCATGTGTGTTCTCGATTTTGGAGGAGGTTGGGAGCCACACCTTCCACTGGTAGAGTTTGCTTATAATAACTCGTATCAGTTCACGATTGGCATGGCTCCATTTGAGGCTTTGTATGGCAGGCCTTGTCGTTCTCCAACTTGTTGGCTCGAAGTGGGGGATAACAAGTTGCTAGGACCAAAAGTGATTCAGGAGACCTCTGCGAGGATGGAGATGATCAGGAGTCGTATTCGGGTAGCCCAGGACAGGCAGAAGAGCTACGCCGATGCGAAACGGTTCTTCCGGGAGTTTAGTGTGGGGGACCAAGTGTTATTGCGTGTATCTCCTATGAAGGGGGTGATGAGGTTCGGGAAGAAGGGGAAGTTGGCTCCGAGGTACGTGGGACCATTTCCCATCATCGAGAGGATTGGGCCATTTGCATACAGGTTGGGACTGCCAGAGCATTTACATCGCATCCACGATGTATTCCACATCTCGTCGTTGAGACGATATCTTCGGGATGATATGGCCCATACTCACATTGCGATAGATGAGATCGACTTACATCCTGCTAGCTCTTATGAGGAGAGACTGGTGGCTATCCTAGACTACAGTGAGAGGAGATTGAGGTCGAAGATAGTTCCACTTGTACGGGTCCAGTGGGAGCATCATAATGTGGAGGAATCCACTTGGGAGCGAGAGGCAGATATGCGCGAGAGATATCCGGATTTGTTTTTACCAGGTATGCCTTATTTTCCGAATTTCGGTACGAAATTCCATTATTAGGGGGGAAGTATGTAATACCCCGTATTTTTATGCTATATTAATTTGGGGATTTATTAAATTTAATGTGAGTGAATTATTTAATAAAAATCCGGAAATTAATTATGTTATAATTATTAACGTGATGAGAGTTAGTAATTATGGGAAATTATTGAATATTACTAATGAGCAAAGTAATATATAATATTGATTATATTGAATGTCATGAGTGAGTTAAATGGCAATTTTGGAAATTTGAGTCGGGACGCGCCCGTGTCGCGTCAGGACTAAATATTGTTAGATAAAAAAAATGAATGTTTTATAAGTTGCCCGTATGGTCATTTTGAGTACGTCAACGCGTCCGTAAGGGTCGAGATAGTCAAAAAAGTGTACCCGGGGGTGTAGTTTGGGTCTCGGGACGTTTTTAGGCCTAATTAGTACCCCGGGAGGGCATTTTGGCCATTTTACATATTTGGGTAATTAAACCCACGAAATTCAGCAACCTAT